>CM042838.1:122774729-124207729 GCA_023653725.1 Bungarus multicinctus | reverse complement strand
CAGTACTGATAGCAGTTTGACACATTTGGATCCTATTTAAAATCCACCCCAACTCTCATGAGAAATGTATGCTGCAGAGTAATCCTTATTTAAGAATGTCTGTGAAAGAAAAATACATATTTTGGAAAATTTGGTCTGAAAACGTGATTAATACTTTAAAATTGCAATAAGTACATTTAACACTTCTGAAGTGTTTAAAGCAAAGAATGGTTTAAAAGAAATGTAAATTACCTAATACGGATAAATGGCACTTTTATACAGGTGTTGAAGCCACTAGTGTGTCAGAACCAAAGATGAAATTAGCAATTGTTTTGCTATGTTCAATGTTTTGCTCTGTCAGCTCTCCCAGGTAAAGCAGACAGGAAACACAACCAGATGAACCAAATCTATTTTATTATAAGATTACATACAGAAGCTTGCATGTCTGAAGGTACAAATCTTTCACCATTTCTTTTTACAGCCTGATTCAGGCAGAACTTTTCTAAGTTTCTTTCTTTGGCTGTTAAGCAACTGCAGGCTCCTCCTCCTCATCTGATCATTCCTAGGCAGCATCCCTTCTCCTTCTCTTTCAAAGTCATTCCCATATACTAGGGCTGTCAAACTTGTGGCCCATGGGCCATATGCATCACACACTGGCCATACTCATGCCCGGTTTAGTGAAGGGGAAAAAAGTCATGATACATCATGTGATGACGCTGTGACAACACGAGATTGAAGCCCCTGCCATATACCATAATAGGCCCTAGAGGCTGCCAAGATTCCAGAAAAAAATCAGTACTGGAAATTTAGAATATCAGAAAAGGCATTTAATGAGCCAACAGTTTATTGTTTATTTTTTTTTATCAAAAATGCAAACACTTCACAAAATAAATACTATACATGATGAAATACAAGAAATATAGGGTGGAGAGTTGAAACATCTTATCAATGGCTTCAATTTAAAAAAAAACCTGCTAGCTACTTTTTTAACATTTTAAAAGTAATTTAATTAATAGCAATAGCATTTAGACTTATGTATTGTCCCATAGTGCTTTACAGCACTCTCTGGGTGGTTTATAAAGTAGAAGCATTATTTGTGTATTGTCTCAACAATCTGAGTCCTCATTTTACCAACCTCTGAAGGATGGAAGGCTGAGTCAACTTTTAATTCCATCAGGAGAAATCTCCAGACTGTGGGCAAAGTTTGCCTGCAATATTTAACCACTACAACACCAGGGCTTAATTTTTTAAAAAAGACAATTTAATTCAGTGTGAATTGTCAGCCTTACATATCTTACAGGAGCAGTCAAAAAACATTTTCAGGCTTATGGGCTCCTCAAATGATATTTAAAAAAAGACTGACCATTATCCTTTCTATACTGGAGGTATAAGACATTTTAAGAAAGCCTAGCATACATGTCATGGCAATTCCTTATAAGCTAGATGTTATTGTCATGGAGAATTGTATTCTTGAAAGGAAACTGAAATTCAAAAACATCAATTCTCTATTAAATACCACTCTAAGAAAATGAGATTTATCAGTGTATGAACATTGAATAAATTGTGCCCAGATGGTTGTAAAGAATGGGGTAATGTATTTCTAGAAAATTATTGTGTATCAGAGCCTAAATGGTTCCATGAAATTTGACACTCTACACTTTTGAATTAACTTTCTCTTGGTCGAAAGACAAGATCAGGCAACATAATTCCAACATATATTTTATATTTAACTCAGTACTGTATTTCAAATTTGACTTGTAATGGTGTGTGTGGGTGTAATTAAGGTGGTTATATTAAAGAAAAATGGTGCAACCAAAGTACTGGGATTGGATTTGTTTCATGCTTTTCTTATTTTCTTTCTTTTTCATTTTTTCCAGTTAATTTTCCTTAGGTTTCTCCTTTCATGCATCTCCTTTAATAGTGTTATAGTTTATTACATAATACCAATGTACTGACTTATAAACTCAATAAAAACAACTTCAAAAAGTATGTACATGATGTGCATCTTTATTTCCGCTTTTCTGAAATCTCAGCACTGAATATCTAGAAAAATATTTATATCTCAAGGCTGCAGAGGACTGAGTCAAGAAGCATATTCTGAACCTAAATGTTGATAAAAGGGAGTAGCTACTGATTCAAGAGAACCATACTTTGGGATTTGAGAGATTATGTCTGCTCTGGATTGATTAATTGTATGTGCATGTACGAGAGCTGCTTCTTCATAAGGATTTGAACTGGCATTGACAGTAGACAATCACATTATCTCAATAGTATTGGGTTTTTATTCAGAAAATAGGCCCAAAATACCTATTAAAGGTAAAGGTTCCCCTTGCACATATGTGCTAGTCGTTGCTCATCTCCGTTATAAAGCCAAGAACCAGCGCTGTCCAAAGACGTCTCCATGGTCATGTGGCTGGCATGACTAAATGCTGAAGGTGCATGGAATGCTGTTACCTTCCCACCAAAGTGGTTCCTATTTTTCTACTTTCATTTTTATGTGCTTTTGAACTGCTAGGTTGATAGAAGCTGGGGCAAGTAACGGAAGCTCACTCTGTTATGTGGTGCTAGAGATTCGAACCACTGAACTGTCAATCTTTCTGATCAACAAGCTCAGCATCTTAGCCACTGACCCACCGCATCTCTAAAAAAGACCTATTAGGAGATGGAAAAGACCAGACACTGATGATGCATACTGAACTGTATACATGGACTGTAACTTCATTGTAAGAAACTCTTCGTGGAACAGTCCTGAGACCTGCAATTGATCCAGGGTGTTGGCAGCAATAAATGGTAGAATAGCATCCTGATTACTAGGTTTTTTTCAGACTCATATCGAAGTGCTCAGCAATTATATAAATCCTTGAATAATTTGGACCCCAATTACCTGCAGGATTGTGTATTGCCAAATGGACTTCCAGTACTCAAGGAGTATTTTTGTAGATTCTGCCATGAGGCATTTAAAAGCAAAAGTTACCTCTTCATTATTTGTGAAGTCATCAGTTATCGGAGTTAAAAATAACCCATTCCTTGATGTAACATAAGGAGAAAGTTAAAACACATCTTCACCAGTCTTAAATAGTTGTAATTATTTCAGCTAGCAGATTGAATACCAAGATCCAGAAAAGAGACACATGCATTATATGGATCACAAAGTTTACACTTGTCATCATCTTATTATTATCTTCTAGTTTGAGGAGTCCTTGGTGCTTTTTGAGCTTTCTTGCTTTCTTGCAGATATTTCATTACCCTAACTAGGTAACATCATCAGTGTAGATGATAAAACTACCAACTAGGGGCTTCAGTAACTTGGACAACCATCTAATGGGAGCCCAGAAACAGAAACCTTAACTCATTTGGATTTTTGCATCCCTGATCTGCTAATAGATACTACAATATAATATCAGAAGACACATGTAAAGGAATGATCTTGAGAATTCAAATTGTTGTATGCTCAAACTGTCTATCCTTTGTAGTCTCTCAGCAGACCGTTAGGAACTGCTATCCTCTGGACAAATATTCCATGTGCTGGTATTGTTTATTTTCAGTAAGTCTTGGTCACCAAAAAGGGCAGGATTAGCAGCTGTTATATCTACTTGTTTCACCCCTTTACTTTTTTGCATACTTGCTAGAGAGTAAATCATTAAACTCAATAGGTTTATTCCAGAGAAAGATAAAATTTTACAGCACTAAGGATATGAAAGGTCTACTGCTTGACTGCATCCAATTGCTTCTTGCTGACATCTCCTTTCCATATGCTGACTAGCTTATATGTATCACATATCTGAATGCTTTCCTTCGGAGAAGGAAAATAATCCCTGGTAAATCTTCCATTATTTTTTTCATAATGCACATATGGTGACTAGTAAATGGGTAGGCAGTAACTATAATAAAACTTGATGCAATATTTTTTTGTGGTGAGCCATATTTAATAAAGAACAGAGTGACAAAGATCCAGGAAAAAAAGACTGTATGAGGTTGCTTTTCATGGTCTCTGAAGGATGCAGAGATGAAGTCAAGACATGTTGACCTGAAGAACAGCAGATACAATAAGAAGAAAATACTATTAACATCAGTGTCAGCTTGCATAGCCATCTCAGTGTCCTTTGTTTCTTGAAGAAGATGGAAATTTAATTCAGATCAGAATAATTCATTTATCTATTGGCAGCAAAAATGCTTATGACATTTTAAAGATTGAAAGATTGAAAACACATCATTTAATCTATGAGAAATTTGGGGGTATCAGAATGCTTGTATTACCTAAGCATTAACCAAGGCAAAGGTGTGGGTTCTATGCCTAGCAACTGTTTTATGAATGAATAAACTCATTCAAGTTGATATTTTTTGCATTTCATTTCTGTCTCACTGTACAGTTTACCTATCTAACCAGAAAGGTTTATTTATAATCATATTTCAGGAAAATACTCTTCTAATGAACACATGCAGTTCACAACACATATGCCAGAATGAATGTGTAATTCTCTAAGATGTCACTAGTTATTTTACTGGGGTTTTTTCTCCTTCTGCAGAAGCTTAATATAATTGCAGCAGAATCCCCACGCTCAGAAAACCAGTTGTTTAGCAATAATAGCCTCTTTTAACAGCAGAATGATAATAGACTTGACATTGTGAGAGACTGTCCACAAATCATGGTTCTATTTGCCATTGTGATGGTATATACCAGGAGTATCAAACTTGCATCATCATGGCATCGTCACATGACATATTGTGACTTTCTCCCCTTCACTAAACCAGGCATGGGTGTGGCCAGTGTGTGATGCATCTGGCCTACAGGCCACAAGTTTGATAGCCTTGGTATACACTATAGATAGATCCTAGGGTTATAGCTATAGGTACCATCCTTAAAGTTTAGTGGGTACAGCATTTATGTAAATGTTACTACTACCCAGTGGTCCTGAATCAGAAAACGTTAACATAAAACAGAGAATCTTTAGAATGAGGTAATAAGAGATTGCAATATAGGCATGTTGATACTGCCAGTGTGAAAAATAAAGGGAGGTCACCCAAATGATTTATCAAGCATTCAAGGGAAAAGGATAGAGTCTAATTGATGAGTGCACACACTGCTAGAAAGAAGTTCCCTGAGGATGAGTCTGAAAGCTTGGAAGATTAAACCTCTGATCCTGGTGACCGACACAGATTGGATCCTAACTGATGCATTCTTTTTATCTATCAGTTTTTAAAAGTAATTGACCAAGCATATATAATTTGAGAGGTTGTTTTTCTCAGGACTCTCTCCTGCTGTTGGCTGGATGGCAGCCCAGTGATCATTGTACGCTCTAATAAAGTATACTTCATTGCTTCTATTTCCAAATACTTTGTTTTCTTGTTTAAGTGAATTAAGTATTTAATTCATTAAATAGATTAAATACGTTGAAAAACAGGTAGGTTTTTTTGAGGATCAAGTACTGGGAGACTCCAGTTCAAATCCACCCTTTTCACTGGCTGAGTTTGGGCTAATCATTTTCTCTTATCTCAGTCCTAACTCCCAAGATGATTTTGTAGACAAAACAGGAGGAGAACCACTCAGTTACTGAACAAAATGCACATCTAACAACAGTCAAATGAATGAATAAATAGGATTTAATAGCAAGAGGAATTAAATGTAGATCAAGGCGTTTTTTTTAATGTCCTACATGTGCAATCAATCTTCAGTGAAAAACTAGAAGTGTCACTCTTTAGTATGCAGAATCATTTTGGAGTCAGACAGTACCTAAATCTAAAACAAATTAACAAATATTTAACTAGGTCATTCTCACAATCTTTTTGTTTATTGTTCATTTATTATTATTTATTTATTATTATTTATTTATTATTAAAACTTTTATACCGCCCCCTCTCCCAAACAGGGACTCGGGACGGTGAATAGCCATAATAAAAATACAATCAATAAAAATTTTAAAATGAATTAGAAGAGAATTAAATGAACGGCTGAATTAAAGGTAAAACCAATAAAACCCCATTAAAAATGGAGATTTAAAAATTAAACCCTACTAATGGGACTAGGCCAGACCGGCCTGCTGAAAAAGGTGGATCTTCAGTGCGCACCGGAAGGCCCATAGGTCAGTGATGGCCCACATCTCCATAGGAAGCTCATTCCAGAGGGAGGGTGCCCCCGCAGAGAAGGCCCGCACCCTCAGAGCCGCCAGCCGGCATCGCCCAGCTGGCGGCACCCCAAGGAGGCCCACCGTGTGGGAGTGCACTGGCTGGCGGGAGGCCGATGTTGGCAGTAGGCGGTCCCATAAGTACCCGGGTCCCAAGCCATGGAGCACTTTAAAGGTGGTCACCAACACCTTGAATCGCACCCGGAAGGCCACTGGAAGCCAATGCAGCTCACGCAGGAGCAGTGTAACATGGGAGCTCTGAGAAGCCCCCAAGATCACCCACGCAGCCACATTCTGCACCAGCTGAAGCCTCCGGATGCTCTTCAAGGCGAGCCCCATGTAGAGAGCATTGCAATAGTCTAGGCAGGAGATGACGAGGGCAGAAGTGACTGTGCACAATGCACGCCGATCCAGAAAGGGCCACAACTGGTAGATCCGACTTAGACTTATATACCACTTCCCACTGCTTTACAGCCCTCTCTAGGCAGTTTACAGAGTTGAATATTACCTTCAACAATTTGGGTCCTCATTTTACTGACCTCGGAAGGCTTAGCCTTGTGAGATTTGAACTGCCAAATTGCAGGCAGGCAGCAGTTAGAGTACTGCACTCTAACCACTGTGCCAGCATGGCTCAGTGTAAGTATACTACTCATATCACAGGATTATACTCTATGTTTGTGATATAGTAAGTGGTGATCCATAATTATAGTGATCCATGAAATATTATTAGATAATAAAGGCATTTGTTTTGGAAGCTGTCACAAAACTCTATAATATTTTCATGTATTCACTCATAAAGTTGATTCTATATATTTCCATTTAAGACTTGCTTCCTTACTCTGCAGGTGCTTCAAATTACTTTGGAATTTTGCCACTGTTCCAGGGGTATATATGGTGAATGTTTGGAGAGGGAAAAGGTCCTAAATTGTTTTTCAAGATCAAAGACTTCCATCAGCAGAATCACTTCAAAATTTATTTACTGCGAGTGACCACAAAACACTAAAATCTGAAATGTAATACATTTTAATATAATGCTCTGTGTATCAAAACTATATAATTATGTGTTTAATTTTGCTTCTTTTGCAACTCTTCTAGAAATCATCATTGACTTAGCAACTCAAGGAGAATGATGAAATCTTCTTTTAAAGTCTCATGGAAAGTGGTTTACTAGAGGTGTAATTAAGTCTTTCTGCCAAATTAAATGGAAAGGTGAGTGGGGAAGGTCATGCACAACTTATTTTAACTTCCCCCAGCTGACAGGGGAACAGCTGTTCTTGCCAAATATGGTGGCATTAAATCTATTTTCTAATAATGGTGAAGGCAACTCATCTAACCCGGATAAAATGAAGGGTCTCATATATGCAAGGCAAAGGATGTTAGGAAGGTAGAAATAATTGAGAAAGCTTTTTCAAATACAACTAAATTTACACTTTTGGACTAAGACTGCATTTTTGTAATTCTAGTTTAAAGTTGCTGTTTCAGCTCTGATATGCCAAAAGAACAATATCATTTCAGATACAGATACAGATTAACAGAGTTGGAAGGGATCTTGTAAATCATGTGGTCCAACCCTCCCACCCAAGCAGACCCTATACCATTTAGTCCAGTCTCTTCTTCAAAGCTTCCAGTGATGAATTTCTCACAACTTCTGAAGGCAAGTTGTTCCATTGATGGTTTGCTCTCACTGTCAGAAAATTTCTCCTTATTTCCAGGTTGAATCTCTCCTTATTCAGTTTCAACTAATCCACAGGGCCATTTAATTTTTTTGTGAATCATGCTTCCTAAATACAAGTAGACTTTCTTTGAAAGTCAGCATTTCTAAAACATATTTAACAAATGGCAACTTAAATTCTTCTGTGTTCAGTGAATATATTCTAACAAGGGTAAGCATAGAGCCAATCATAAACGATACAGTGACCCTTTGTTCTACTTCATGCTGAATACTAGATCTCAGTCAAAAAAAAATTTTTAAAAAATCCCTAGAATGAGAAACTTCAGGAAAGCAGATAGAAAAGTATATCACTCATCTTGGTCACATGGCATCAACTATAAGAAACTCTCATCGCTACAGTTTAAACAAAAATATCTAAACGCGTGCCTATATATAGTATTTAATTGGCCTAGGTAAATGTAAAACTATGCTGTGTTTTGACGAAGCATTCCCTTTTTTCTGTCAGTTCAAAAATGGACCTTCTACGTTAAGGTCTATTTTGAAAAAAAAATCTAAATAGTTTCATGGACCATAATTTCTAGGACTCTTGAGTCAGTATGTGAATTTGGCAATCCTCCTGGGTGAGAATAAATAATGGATATTTACGTAGCCCCGTTTTCAGCATTCTGCATTCTTTGCTGGCCTTCAGGCCTACAGCAGGTCTCTTCAAATGTTTGAACAAAAATATCTCTGCTTCTTTTCCCCTGACATGACCCCTGTGGATGCAGTGAGTGGCATTGATAGATTGGGTTCCTTGCCCTCCCTGCTGGAGGAGATGTAATGATGGAATAGCTGGAGAAAAGGGGACTGATGATGAAGCCAACATTTTAGAAGTCAGGGGGAAATAGAAATGAAGAGAAAAATAGCAGGGATTTTTTTCTCTCCAAATAAAAATGGACTCAAAAAAAAAGTTCTGATTTCCCAGCGTCCTTACCATCATTATCCTAGTCAGAAAGATGGCATTCCACAAATGAACAGCCATGAACAAGAACAAGATCTCCAGTTTAATGTCAGTTTAAATTAGAATTCCTGCTTGCCCAGAATTAGCTCTCTAAGCAAGCATGAGTTTTAATTTAAACTGAAAGAAATAGGAATGTGCCCCCATATCTGTGTGTGTGTGTCTAGTAATGCTAGTTCTTGTACCATGCTATATCTATGTTATATATGTTATTATACACTTACTGGTAGGGATGCAGTGGCTCAGTGGCTAAGATGCTGAGCTTGTCGATCAGAAAGATCGGCAGTTCGGCAGTTCGAATCCTTAGCACCGCATAACAGAATGAGCTTCCATTACTTGTCCCAGGTCTGCCAACCTAGCAGTTCAAAACCATGTAAAAATGCAAGTAGAAAAATAGGGACCACTTTGGTGGGAAGGTAACAGCATTTTGTGCATCTTCGGTCATGCCAGCCACATGACCACGGAGACATCTTTGGACAGCGCTGGCTCTTCTGCTTTGTAATGGAGATGAGCACTGGCCCCTAGAGCTGGAAATTACTAGCGCATATATACGAGAGGAATCTTTACCTTTACACTTACTGGTGTTGTATGTACATGCTGACATATATGTAAATACAGTATGTCTTGCACCCTGTCCCTCTCCCATTTTCAGACAGTAATGTAGATTATTTCAATTATTTTAAAAGATGGCAAACCAACCTTATTAAGTTTGAGTGTGAGAAGGCTCACCAAAAACTTCTCACCTCCAATTTGGTCTGATGGTCTGACCCTGGAGATCTTGTTCTTGCTCTTGGCTGTTCATTTGTGGTACGTTCATTTAATTCAAATCAAGTTTTCCTTCCTGGTTTTTGTTTTTAAATAAATCAGCTACTACTGTTTACTCTGGCTGGTAATTTCTCTCTGGCAGATGTCTTCTCTAACCTTGCTGCTACTGAGACTGCTTTAGCTGGAGATGCTGGTTCTCAGACCTGGGGCTGTGAGAAAGAGATACTTTGCCACTGAGCAGAGGCCTCTTTCCAGCAGAGAAGAAGGACTGCTAAAATGACAATAGTGGTAATGATCTATGAATCCAAATACACAGACAAATCTTTGAAGCCACATCTAGCAATAGGAGCCATCTGTTTTTGTATGTCTTCAAGTGCCCTTCACTGCATCTACCCTTCAATGCTACATGCACAGAATTAGTTCCAAGGCAATGGCATCATTCCCATGTTATATTTAATTGGATCATGGAGGGGGTTCAATATGCTGTAGGTATACCCCCGAAAGAAGAAATTGCGCTAATCCAGGGATCCCCAACCCCTGGGCTATAGCTGACTATTAGGCTGTGGCCTATTTGGAATTGGCCTGCATGAGTGGCTGGCTAAGACATACATGCGCATACATGCAGCTCAACTTGTGCTCGCAGTGGGCTGGCAGGCACTTGCACACATGCATGCCTTTCTACTGTTCATTTCAGCCCACCATTTGTGCCACTTACACAAGGGCTGCGTGTGTGGCACATCGGTCCACTTCTTGTATGGCTCAGTTCCCTTCCCCTCCACCTACTGGGCCAGTTATTAAACAAAATTCTAGGCACCCACAGAATTAAAGTAGCTTCAGCAAATCCTTCATGTGGTAGATATACTAAATTCTTTCTCACCTGCTATTGGAAATAAAAAGGCCAGGGGAAAAAATAGCACCTGCAAAGAATCCTAATTATCATTTTGAAAGGTGCTGATGAAATCCTGGCATTTTCTAAAATCACACACCCATTGACTACAAGAAGCTGCAAGTAGACATGCCTCTGCCAAGCATGTCCACGAGCAATCAAAGCAAAGGTGGTGGGTGATAGAGAGGGGTGCGGGAGTGAAGCCTTATTTAAGTCACTGAAACAATCTCACATCTTCTCATATGCTCCCAAAGATATCACATCTCCAGAAACATGCCTGAAGCTTGCTTAATCTTTGTTGCCACAATTGCTCCTATTGGCTCCAAATGTGTGAGATAATAACAATAGCACTTAGACTTATATACCACTTCACAGGGCTTTACAGCCCTCTCTAAGCAGTTTACAGAGTCAGCATATTGTCCCACACAATCTGTGTCCTCGTACTACTGACCCCGAAAAGATGGAAGGCTGAGTCAACTTTGACCCGCTGAGAATAGAACTGCTGAACTGCTGGCAGCCAACAGTCAGCAGAATTGGCCTGCAATACTGCATTCTAGCCACTGTGCCATGAAAAGGAGAGTAAGCCATTATTCCTACCTCTACAAAACTCCCACTCATCCAACTCCATCAAACACCACAGCATAAACTGTACCTGTCCCTTCAGCCAGAGAGGAAGCATAGCTTGCAGCAAAATTCTCCTGCATGAGAATCAGAGCAATGATGTACAACTGGAGCTCACCCTGCAGGTTTGTGGCACAAGCAGCCAAGAGTGCTGGCTTCCCGGCACTTGTTAGAAATGGGAAATACATCTGCTTCCAGAAGACAATTTATCTTGAGCAGCAAGCCAGCAAAGTCTATAAAAGGCAGACCAAAGCTGATGCATCTGCTTGAAATCCTTTAAAATGCCTTACTGAGGAGACAATGGAGACATTACAAAAGCCACATATCTTAACATTCCCAGCACATGGAAGAGAAAGAAGTGGCAAAAAAAGAAGATGGTTCAGCAAAGTCTGTGAGCATAAGAGCAGTGAAAAGCTGCTGGAACGGATTAGGGATTGAACCTCGGGGAATGATAGGATTTGTGGAATGCTGGCAAGAATTGCTGACAGCACAGGAGTAGAAGCTGTAATAAAAATCTGGTATTTCCAGGTGCTAGAAAATATATGTTGCCAGATGGGTCAGCTGTGTTATTCTTTTGCAGAAAAATGACTACAGGTCTTGTGGCATTTAAGAATTATCTCAAGTAATTAAAATATCTAGAAAGGAGATCACCATCCATTTCATCAGATGTACAGACGTGGGGTCCTGAGGCAGGGTTTTTTCCCCTCTCTCCCATGAAAAGAAGGAAGGGGGAATATTGGCAAATAGGTACGTAGTTCCTATGTCTGAAGGATATAAGCTGTACATTGAGCAGAGACAGCATGCTAAGCATGAACATCCATTAGAAAACAGCAGGACATCATCGACATTATGATGTCGTCATTCCTCGAATGAGGCCAAATATATAGTTCACTTTATTTGCAGAATGATTTCATGATTTGCAGAATGATTTCACCATTTGTCTCCTGTGAATGTTCCTGGTAGTAACCCAGACAAAAAGATGAAAATTTGCCATATGGTATAGTAAGTATGCCTGTATATGTCATAGAGATAGATCCATTGGACCTGGCTGAACAATTTCATTGTTTAATTGATTTGGTAAAATCACTATAGTAGGTGTTTGTCTTCTAGCTAACAAGTTAGAAAAGGTTAAATATCAAGAACATGCCATTTAGCATTTGTACAACATATCTAAATTAAAGGTAGTCCAGTCATGTCTGACTCTAGAGGGCAATGCTCATCTCCTTTTCTTAGCTGTGGGAGTCAGCGTTGTCTGAAAATACTTCCATGATCAAGTGGCCACATGTCTATACACTGAGGTGCATGGAACACTGTTATCTTCCCACTGAAGTGGTACCTACTTATCTACTTGCACTTGCATGTTTTCAAACTTTTGGGGGGGATAGATTAACAGGAGCTCACCCTGTCATGCAGCACTCAGATCTTGAGACTCAGTGTCTTTAATCATTAAGCTATCATGTCTCCTTATATCCACATTACTTGTATATAAATTGGACTGTACTTAATTTGATGAGGTGGCTGAATATTTATCTTTAAAAAAAACGTTCTCTTTTCTTTTTTTTAAAAAAATGAATCCTTGTAAAGTCTCATCTCATGATGAGCTGTGGCTTAGTTTCTTTCTCCAAAAGAAACAAGGTGTGAAACATAAAATCCTTGCTACATCAAGGCATTGCAGGATTCCCTAGCAGTATAGTGGATTTAATTCTTCCTTGCAGTCCTTTCACAGTTCAATACCACCTGAAGTTGAACAGTCATTTTATAGTGATGCAAAATAACCAATGAACCCACTTGATGTATTTTAATACTTTTTCAATAAAGTAATAGTTCCTGAAGTCATACTAAGTGTCAGTGGGAGGAAATCAGAATCTATCCTACCAGGTAGATAGATGCTTTGGATGGTAGACTTCAGAAGATGGCAACAAAGATGGTGAAGAAAATAACTAAATAGGGTTCAGCATGTGTAGAATCTCCACACTTACCTCCTGCTTTCAGTGCAATGGAGAACTTAATGCCATCACCCATGTTGTGATGACTCCCTGGACACTTCCCCAGATAGCTCTCTAGATGTCAGCTCAGGGAAGGATGAATCATTTCCTGGAACATCAGGAGCTGAGCGGATTGATAGCTTCAAGCATCTGTCTGTGGAGATTTGGCTGAAGCTCCAGGTGGGGAAAACATGCAGCTTCAGCTGGTCCATGATGATGATGAGGAACTGCCTTCTGCCCTGATTCAAGAACACATAGGGCAGAGAAAAGGCAGGAGCAGAGAAAATCAGCCATCCTGATGTGTTGTACTGGAAGCTAGCTATTTAGCACAGCAGACAGATGGAAGTAATGCTGGTAATGACTTGTTTGTTTCCTAACTGTGTATTTTCTGGTCATTGTGATTCCTGCCTCATTTTTGAATTGACACTATGCCTTCTTGGATTATGCCTTGGAAATTTTGGACTTTTCTTGCCCCATAAACTCTCTTGTGTTGTGGATTTAAGTTTGCATGGTGGATTTAGTTTCACTGAAAAAAAAATCAAGTGCCTTGTGGACGCTTTGGCCATTGCTCTGTGGACTAACATTGGTCTGCTCATGGCTGGACTTAATTGGGACAGTTCTGGGTTTTTGGTGAAGGGAATTGCTGGGGAATATTAATAAACCACAATTAAGTGTGTGCGTGAGTCAGCGGGACAGTACTCATGTTCAGGAAGGATTCCACTGCCACTTCAGTTTACTTTGACAGGAGAGGTGATGGGTACAATATTGTTCTTTGTCTTAAAACAGAAAATGTTGTGTCATTCAAGACCCAGTTTTATTTTATGTATTTGATGACTCCATCTGGACTGCATGTCAATAGCATGTACTAGATCTGGGTTGCAAGGATTTAGATGAAAAGATGGTAACAAAAAGACGCACAGCAATAGAACTCTTTGTTGACATCTAGCGCTTATCTGGAATTTTGCAGTTTCTCATCACTCTAAACAGTTATCCTTAGTTAATTTTATTTATTTTATTGCTGCAATGAAACCCAGTTGGGTTAGATTTCCCCCCCTCCATTAACCTGCTATTTTTAAAAAATATAAATAGAAACCAGTCTTTTCCCACTCCAGCAATGGACATTAAGAATGTAATTTGTATTTGGTACATGAGGAAGAGAAAAGCATGAAAAAGGGAGAATTTGTGTGCATTACATATACAAAGAGTGGAAAGTGGAATGCCCAGAGAAGTAAGCTAAATTCTGTATTTTAATGTGAATGAGTAAACAGTCAGCGCTACAATAAATCTCCAAGGTATTTGATCCCTAAAAACTATCTTAATCCCTAGGGCAATTCTGGCAAAGAGAGATAACTGCTCTGAAGCAGAAATGTTCTTAACATAAAACCCACACTGTATTTACTCTCTGTGTGTCAATTTTTCTCCTTCTTAAAATATTAATAGTTTTAAATGCTTACCCTTCCTTGGCCCAGAGGCTGCTCTTGAGAGCTTTGTCTATTATGTATGTCAGCCCTTTTGCTTCACTAATGAGAATGTTTTAATTTATGGCTTATGATTGCCAGTCAAGGTTCAGGCAAAATTGGAGCTGCATAAGAACACCGGAGTGGTGGGAGGTGTTTATTTCATACTGTACCTCTGAAACAACCGAGCGAAAAACCTGCACCTACAACATGATGTTAGTATGGCATGGAGAAAATTGGCTAATGCATGGGGTGAATTTGATAGATGCTAAATCTGGCGTGTAACTGGGGAAGTAAACTATTTATAGATGAGGCTCCTTAGAAAACAATTTATATATCTTCTACTATATATCCTTAGGAAAAAGGGTTTAGTGAATTTATTTTAAAAAAGACCTAATTTGTTTTAAATTTTTATTATTATTGTTTTTAATGTTTTTATTTGTAAATGCCGATCTGTGACCCTAATAAAAAAGCTCTAATTTGCACTTCTTGGATTTTGAGCCTGGAGAACTTTTGAATTTTTTTGTAATTTTGTAATATATTGTGGCAGTTTTAAATAGATTGCATAAATATATGCATAATTAATATTCCAGTTAAAAAGAATTAAAACACCATCTCCTCATTTGCTTTTGAGTGTGATAGATAAATACATGCTAGAGGACATTATAGTGCCGTGGATTTGCATGTAACTGATATTCGTAAATAGTTCTGAATTAATCTGAATGGAACAACTAAGTGGCTCTGTGACTCTGCCTCAATCCAGTGCTATTCAGCATCTTTATAAAGAACAAATTGAATGGAAATTTACAGATGACACCAAGCTGCATAGACTTCACTTGGAATACTCTGTTCCTTTCAGGGTACCAAACAGGGAGAGGTTGAGAGAATTCAGGGAGAACTAGCAGGATAGTAAAGGATAAATCAAGCCCTTTGAAGAATGGTTAATGAAGCTGGATGGAAATATTATTGTACTTCTACAAATATCTAAGCAGATTTCTATAAATATTTAAAAATATGTCACGTGCAAGAAGGGGACAGCTGTTCTTTCTTGAACCAAGGAGAAGACAAAAACAAAAGGATTTTAAAAAGGCAGATCCAGGCTGAATAGTATGACAACTTTCCTGATGGGAAGAGCTGTTAAGAAATGAAAGGAAAAAATAAGAAGTCCATCTACAACAGTAGTAGTTTCCCTCTCCCCCTTTGGAGCTCCTGCAGTGAGAAGGCAGTTGGAATAAATAAGGGCCCTTCCAGCTTTCTCGGGTAGTTCTCAACTTGCGATTGGTCATTTAGCGACCATTCAAAGTTACGAAAGTTCTCCTTAGGGCTACTTATGGCTCAGTTTCGAAGTTCTGATGGCTGCCCTCATCCCTCACGGTAACATGATCATATTTGGGACCCTTGGCAACCAGCCTGTATGTACAGCTGCTTGCATCATCCTGTGTTCACATGACTACAATTTACAAAGTCTTTTTGCTGGAAATCAGTGTTTACTTTTGGTTTAGCCATTTTGGCTAAAATGGCTTCACTTAACGACTGCCATGTTGGCTTAGTGACTGGGACTTTTGCTTAATGACAGCTGCAAAAAAATTGGGCTCTGTTACATGGTGACCGCTGAATGACTGGTGTGATTTATGACTGTACTTGCAGACTCAATTCCTGTTGTAAATCAAGGACCGAGGACTAAGATTCTAAGATTCAACCAATTTTCATCAGTCACGCGGACCCTTGTTATAATCTTGCAAAAATGATCTGAAAAAGAAAAGCCTTAATCTGTAGCATGTTATGTTACCTGAACCAACACTCAGCTGCTCTTAATTCACTTAATTCACAATATATCTTCTTATGCCACTGAATAGATCTTTCAAGCAACAGGAAGCAATATGAAAGTCCCCCTTTTGACATGATTTATGACAGGCTGTTCATCGCTTGACATTGCAGACCTCTTTACCATTCTGGTGGCATCCTGATGACACGCAATTACCAACATTCCTAGATTTCATGCTTGCTGTAGCCCCATCTTGTCTGAAAACCACCAGATTGGCAAAAGCAAGCCGAGATTCCTGATGTTAAGGGTGCTACAGCCAGTGGACATTGCAGTGAGCTTAGATATCATTTGGGGCTCGATGTAGAAAGTTGATGGGATGAAGAAAAGAAGCAAAAGGATCTTGAAAACAAGATGAGTTGATTCATTCTTTTTTTAAAAAAAAACACAAGCTGTGACTGGAAAGGAAGACAGTCCTACAGTAATACCCAAATGTGTAGGTTGCTTGAACATTTAATTTGATTTATTTGATTTAGGCTGCCACCTGACTCCAAACAACTCTGGTTGGTTCCTACACACATCCTTAGAATTTTCTGGTGCAGTGCCCTGATTGTTGTAATCCTTTCTGATTATAGTGTCATGCAGGAAGATGAATTAAGGAAAGTCTAAACAAGAAGCAGTTCACTTGTCTGGAAAACTAAAACATATGGTTTCTAGTAAAGTCAGATTAAATCATTCTTACCTCATCATGTTGCCTACGGTGAGGGAAGATTACACCAAAGCAAAGTCAGCCAGGAGCATCTAAGCTTTAAGATGCTTGGCAACTCCACTTCAAGCTATCTTTCAAAGTGTTGACCTGAATACTAGCATTTCATATGTAGGAAGATTATCTCAATAGTGACTTTTTGTAGTTACTATCATATGGTTTATGTTTCTGTCCTGAAATTAGGTCATAGGCATGTGATGTCAATTGGTCTGTGTGTATGTGTGTGTGTGTGTGTGTGTGTGTGTGTGCGCGCGCGCACACGCGCGCATGTGTGTGTGTACTGTAAAATGAAGGCTTTTCTTGTTGCCTCCAATTATGTTTGTAAAAATATTATATAAGCTGCTGAATAAATAAAATCAGCAAAGGAAGGAAGGTTGGGAGAGTGAAATGACTTTTGAAGAGATATTTGCTTCTGCATTTTAAACATCTCTCTCTCTAAAAAATGTCCTTGATAATAGAGAGTATTGGATGGGCATCCTGCTTCTTTTGATACAAATGAATTACAATGAAGCAATTATAATTAAAGTAAGACCATATTTTCCTGATGTTGGATTTCCAAGATATGGATTCTTTTAATGCATTATTAATAATAACTGTTCCTCACCATACCTCTTGTGTCTGCTGAATTATTTACCGTGAGGAGAGCTTTTGCAAATTTTGTAGATTTCTGTTAGAATATATCAGTAAGTATATAAAGGGTTATATACAAATACACACATACACATTTACATGGAATAAATAAATAAATAAATGATTTAAAAGCAATGTTATGCAGAAATGGCAAAGGGCCTTTACAATTGATTTATTATTTATATATACCATTTACTATCTTGCCTTTATTATTTTTATAAACAATCCAGCTTCCTCCTTTTATTTTCCCCACAACGACAACCCTATTGAGGGGAGAGGAGAGAAAGTAATTGGCCCACTCACCTAGCTGGTTTTCATGCCAAAGGTGAAATTAGAACTCAGTCTCTTAGTATCTAGCTTGATGATTTAACCTATATAGGAAGAATATTCCTTCTAAGATTATTCCAGTTGTACTACACACACACACACACACACACACACACACACACACCTAAAGCCTAAAACTACATTTTTCATTTAAAAATATTTTACTTTTATACAGGTGAATGTAAATATAATTAATTCATGATGTAAGCTTAAGTTAACTACTTCAGATAATTTTAGGGATTTTATAACTATAGTAAACTGTTAATAATATATTTCTTGGCATTTGTAGCAGAAAATAAATTTACACTTTGAATTGCCTGAATTAAACCTAATTGATTTGGCTCATAGGAGGAATTACATATGGGAGTCTCATTTTGAAAATTTATGGAGACCTGGGCTCCACCTGGATGCAAGCAAATCAGAAAACAGAGGTTGGGAGAATAGATTTTGCTGTTTTGCTGCATTTTGGCAAGATCTCCAAACAGAAAAGTAATTGAACAGGAAACAAAACTGCTATCCCTGATGAGCAATTATTCATTGAAGTGATTTGTTTAAAAATCTATAAGCATTCACAGTTGGCATTCTTGCTTTTTTAATGACACATTATAGCATTTTTACCACCTCATCTTGTTCTCCAATTCTGAGACCTGAATGCCTTGAATAATTGAGAGGATCTTCAATAGAATTCAAATATTACTGTAACTTAACTCAGATTATATTCATGCGTTCTGTTACATAGCAATTGATCTACTTGTTCTTACAGAAGCAGCAGAAGGATATTATTATATATATCAAGATGATATCATGATGAGCAAATAAATGAAACCTTGACTGATGTTACCATAATAGAGCTTGTGAGCAGATAGTCAATCCTTAGATTCATCTGAGGATTTAGTCCACAGGTTGGCATCCAGTAAATTCATCTTTTAGAATTAGGGTTTTTCTATTGGCAAGACCTGAGTCTGAGTCTCCTTTACTGAATCTCCAGTAAATGATAATTTACTGGAGGTAGTTAGAAATAGTTTTATTTAAAAGTTCAAACCACTTTTATATTAATTGATTCACATTGGTGCTGTAATTTGAAGACATGTCTGGCTGGACTAATATGGAAAGTGAAATCCAACATAACTGGGAAATCTACAGCCTTTTGGATATTTATGGAGATTCTCAGTCATCCAGGACATGATTGTCCCAAAGCTGCTTTTTAAAGAAGCAACTGGACTTTCTTGTTTTTCTTTTAAAACATTTTGCTTTTCATCCAAGAAGCTTCTTCAGCTCTGACTGGATGATGTGGAATGGAAGGATTTATATTACTTGAAAACAGTTGGTCATTTGCATTCTTTTAGAGAGTCATTGAGGCCACTCAGAGATTTGTCTACATTCTCAGGGTCACCAGAATAGTTCAAATGGGTGTGCAGCCTTCTTGGAACTTCTGAAAGGACTGTGTGGTGGAATTGTACTTTCTGCAGGATGTTTTCTGTTCTATGTCTCTTCATTGTTGAATACAGATGCAGGCTGTTGGGGATGAGTCTGTGTTGTCTGCGTCTCAAACTGCAATTTTTCTTCAAAGGAAAACAAGAAAACCCAGTTGCCTCTTGAAAAAGCACCATTGGGACAACCATGATTTGTATGATAAAAATCTCTATAGACATTTAGCTATGTGCTTTGGGATAAATACTCTTCGAATAGTATAGGACTATGAATGGATGTCCTAAAAATTGCAGACTACAGGAACCATTTACACTTCACTTTGAGTTTCCTGCCCTGAAATGCAGTTTTCTGCCCTGTAAAGGGACACAGAGCAGAAAACATCGTACAGAAAGCACAGTTCCACAGCAGCAGTTCCAAGAAGGCTCCACACCTATTTGCACTACTCAGCTGATCCTGAGGACACAGTCAAACCCTCAAGTGCCCTCAATAACTCTAAAAGAATGCAAATGACCAGCTAGTCTGCAAGGAATATAAATCTTTCCATTCCCCACTATCCAGTCAGAGCTGAAGAAGATTCTTGGATAAGAAAAGAAACTTCTTCAAACAAAAACAAGAAAGTCCAGTTTCCTCTTGAAAAAAGCATCTTTGGGATAGGCTTTCAGATAGATTGCCACTATAGAAATTAATTCTTTATACTTTCTTCAATTTTTTCTGGGTTCCAATTGCTTTCACTGGACTGCATTAATATTGAAAATGAAGTGCTTATGAACTTTGTTTTTCATATCTTTGTGTATGTGCAACGGAAACAACAACAACAAACCAACCCAACAGAATTCCTGTTCTATATATGCTACAGATTTGGACTGCAAAAATCCAGACAGCAAGGTGGTAGCAAAGAATGAGAGATTTATGTTTGTCTTTACTGCTATCTAATGGTGATCCAGCTATCAGATATGATAGCCTAGTGCAATTTCAAAACAAATTAAGAACAATTCAAACATTGAGTAGGGAAGGAAGACATGGTCTTCTTCCAATATTTGTATGTACAACACACTCTCTTTTTCTCTTATATCTTGAGCTTGATGAAATCAAGCAGAAATCCTGCAGAAATATATCTTCCACTTTCTGGAAAATTTTCTTCTCCTTAAAACAGGATTCTATTTTCTTTTTTACTTCATAAGACTTTGCTTTTTTAGGTGTAAAAAATGTATGGAGGTTTGAAAAAAGTTTTGCTCCTATAAAAATGCAATGAAGGCAGGCTCCTAATCGTTATTCTTGTTCTTGTTGTTATTATTTGCCCTGACAATTATTTCATTACTCAACTGTCTCCCATGGCTTCATGTGCTGAGTCCAAGTACAAAGCCAAGTAAATTTATATAGCTAAGAGGTAATTGGGGAATAAAAGACAAGCAACCAATTTACATACTACTTGGCCACCTTGTAACTAAGATACGCTCAGCACTATAACCATGAGAAGTTTAGCAAATTTCTCCAGCACATCACTCAAAAGTATAGGCTCTTTTCCAAGGTCACAGTAAGATTCATTCCTGCGCTGCTGGGTGGTATTAGATGGAAAAAATTCATACGTGGATCAGCCATCTCTCTTTTTGCAATGATCCCTAGAATAAAAACATGATGATTCCAGAAAATGCTATGAAAAGAATAATGACGTGTGAATAAAAACTCTGGTTGGAAAAATCAAGGATCTCAGCCACCCCATGTTTCAAAAGTAAGCTAATGTATATATTGGATAGATTTTCCTCCCCAGGAATGAGAAAGGCTATCTAAACTTTGCTCTATAGGCATTCATCTCTCTGGAGGTCATCTGGGAGCAAGAATCTCAAATCCACTCCCAACAAGGTCCATGGGGAAACAATTTTTTTATGCCTTATATGGAAAAGAGCTGTTTGACTCTCAGTTAGTGAAGCATATAGAATGAAACCATGCCACAGTTCCCATAGTGCTATTAAAAACAGAGAAAAATGCGGTGCTAGTGAGCTTCTAGCCCACTCAGTAATTATAAATCAATCTTTCAAGGAGAAGAGCATCAAGATATTAAGAAAAATGTCATGAAATTGCATCTGATTGAATCATACTTTCCTTTTATTTCTAACAAGCCTCTTTAAACCATATTAGGCTATTTTATTAATGTCTCCCAAACTAAACCATTTACAATTTGATACTGTGTGATCCTAGATTTTCAGGGAAGGAGAAAGACTCAGATTGGGGACCTTCAGCATGCAAACTTGGTGCTATTTAGAGTAAAGGCATTTTCCTTCTATGTGGCATCTTCACTTTGTGGTCCTATGGCATTCTTTCTGTCACACTCCTTTTCCCATGAAAATTTAGCATTCATATAAAAGGAGTAGTTTCATCAATATGACATGCAGCCTACTTGTTTTTGCAAGAAGATGAAGCTATGTCTGACTCCTGGAATAGACTGAAGGAAGCTCAAGGAGTTGATCTAGGCAAGAAAAAACTATTACTGTTAAATAATTATTCAGACTAGATGAGGGACATTCAAACTATTTCTGAAGCAACTATAGGGATTTTAAGGGGTCTTTTAAATTATTTAAATTCTTGACGAAATTTTTAATGGGGTTAGGGAAAGGGAATTTATCATTCGGGTTAGGGAGGGGGCCCAGGCTGGGTTTGGGGGACAACCCATCTGGGGATAAGGCCAGACCGGGGGATGCCTACGACCGGGAGGCCTTGGGATCGGGAACGGTCGATCCGAAGATGGGGGCTTCTTCTGGGGAGGGGGATGAAAGGGCTATCCCTACGATCGGTGGGAGAGGCAGGTATGGTGTTGACAGGGGGTCTTATTAAGTTATGGGAGCTTGCCCCCGCTGTCTACAAGCAGTGGTGCGCTCTGGCCCCCAGGTCACGTCTCGCTCCCTGAGTTGTTTGAATGATCGGGCCCCGGGCCTCCGGCTGATGCTTTGCAATGCCAGGTCCGTAGTGAATAAAGCCCCCCTTGTTCACGATCTTGTCAGGGAGGGGGGTGCAGACCTGGCTGGCATTACCAAGACCTGGCTGGGACAGGAAGGGGGTGTCCCTCTAGTAGAGATGTGCCCAGCCGGGTTTCGGGTCTTTCATCGGCCGAGGGCCGAGGGGAGGGATGGGGGGGTTGCGGTAATTATTCGGGAGGATCTGGATCCTAGGGAATCCACTGTTCCTCAGACGACCGGATGTGAGTCCCTGTTTGTTAAGTGTGGTTCCGGGGTTCAGATGGGCCTGTTGATCACATACCTGGCTCCCTGCTATGTGACATCGGCCCTGCCTGAGCTCCTCGAGGTCATAGCCGGTCTGGCAGTTGAGACCCCCAGGCTGATGGTCATGGGGGATCTCAACCTGCCTTCGGCCGGTGGGGCCTCGGGGACTGCTCAGGAGTTCTTGGCTTCCATGACAGCCTTGGGCCTGACCCAATTAATTAAGGAACCCACGCATATTGGGGGTCACATTCTGGATCTGGTTTTTGTCTCTGGACAGTGGCAGGATGATCTGGGTGTTGGGGATGTTTCTGTTGAACCCTTGTAATGGTCAGATCATTCGCTCCTTAGGCTGGACATCCAGGCCGCTCCTCCCCATTGCAGGGAGGCGGACCAAATACGTTGGTACCGCCCCAGGCGCCTGATGGATCCAGATAGGTTCCTGATGGAGCTTGGGCCACATCCCGACATTCGGACTCACGACTCGGTGGGGGACCTAGTCGCCACCTAGGAAAGGGTGGCAGCTGGGGCCCTGGACCAGGTCGGGCCCTTGCGGCCTCTGACCTGGCGCCGCTCTCGCTCGGCCCCCTGGTTTTCCGGGGAGCTGAGGGAGATGAAGCGCTGGAAAAGACGCCTGGAGAGTATTTGGAGGACTACTCGCTCCGGACCTGACCGAACACTTTTACGGTCTTTTATCAAGACCTATTTAGTGGCGATAAGGGTGGCAAGGCGTCTTTACTTTTCCACCCTTATTGCGTCCGCAGGAAACCGCCCGGCTGCCCTGTTTAGAGTGACCCACTCCCTCTTAGAAGGGGGAGCGCGGGAGGACCCCTTGCAGGGACAGGCTGAGAATTTTTCAAAGTTCCTGGTGGATAAAATCGCTCGGATCCGGGATGGGTTGGACTCCGAATGGGCAGCTCTGGGTGGGGGATCGGGGGCGGAACTTGAAACAGTCATTTGGGACGAGTTTGATCCTGTGACCCCCGAAGACGTGGACAGGTTGCTGCGGGGACTGAATGCGACCACATGTTTATTGGACCCGTGTCCCTCCTGGCTGGTGTTGGCCACCCGGGAGGTGACACGAGGTTGGTTCCAGGGTATTATTAACGCTTCCTTGAGTGAGGGATATCTACCCGCCGCCTTGAAAGAGGCGGTGGTGAGACCCCTCCTCAAGAAACTGTCCCTGGACCCAACTTTGTTATCTAATTATCGTCCTGTCTCCAACCTTCGTTTTATGGCGAAGGTTGTTGAGAGTGTGGTGGCACAACAGTTCCCCCAGCACCTGGATGAAGCTGTCTATTTGGATCCACGCCAATCGGACTTCAGGCCTGGGCACAACACAGAGACGGCGTTGGTCGCATTGGTGGATGATCTCTGGAGGGCCCGTGACAGGGGTTATTCCTCTGTCCTGGTCCTCTTAGATCTTTCGGCGGCTTTTGATACTGTCGACCACAGTATCCTATTGCAGCGGCTGGGGGGGTTGGGAGTGGGAGGCACCGTTATGCGGTGGTTCTCCTCCTTCCTCTCTGACCGCTCGCAATTTGTGTTGGCAGGGGGGCAGAGGTCAGCCCCGAGGCCCCTGGTTTGCGGGGTGCCTCAGGGGTCGGTGCTCTCGCCCCTTCTGTTCAACATATATATGAAGCCGCTAGGTGAGATCATCCGTGGCTTTGGGGTAGAGTTCCATCAGTATGCTGATGATACCCAGCTGTACATCTCTACCCCAGGCCACCCTGTTGAAGCCGTCAAAGTGATGACCCGGTGCCTGGAGGCCGTGCGGTGTTGGATGGGGTGGAACAGGCTTCAGCTCAACCCATCTAAGACTGAGTGGCTGTGCTTCCCAGCACCCCGGTACAGCCGGCTGGTTCCATCGCTGGCTGTGGGGGGGGGGAAATTCTTGCCCCCACAGAGAGGGCCCGCAATCTGGGTGTCCTCCTGGATGTACGGCTGTCATTGGAAGATCATGGGGCGGCCATCGCCAGGGGGGATTTTGGACAGGTCCGTAGGATCTACCAGTTGCGGCCCTTTCTGGATCAGGATGCGCTTCGCACAGTCACTTCCGCCCTGGTGACCTCCCGCCTAGACTATGCCAACGCTCTCTACATGGGGCTGCCTTTGAAGAGCATCCGGAGGCTCCAGTTGGTGCAGAATGCAGCTGCGAGGGTAGTAATGGGAGCTCCTAGGGGCTCCCATGTTATGCCACTTCTGCACGTGCTGCATTGGCTCCCGGTGGCCCTCCGGGTGCGCTTCAAAGTCTTGGTCACTATCTTTAAAGCACTCCATGGCTCAGGACCAGGTTACTTGCGAGACCGCCTCCTGCCACCATCGGCTTCCCACCGATCGGTACGCTCCCATAGAGTTGGTCTCCTCGGGGTGCCGCCAGCTGGACGGCTGGCGACCCCGAGGGTGCGGGCCTTCTCATTGGGAGCACCCCCTCTCTGGAATGAATTACCCCCGGAGGTAAGGGCCGCCCCGGATCTCATGGCCTTCCGTCGGTTACTCAAAACGCACTTATTTCGGCAGGTCGGACTGGCCTAGGGGTTTTTAAATTTTAACCGGGTTTTAATCTCTTTTAATACTTGTTTTACATTTTAATTAGAGCCATATTATATTTCAGTTTTTAAATTTTAATACTATTATGTTGTCTCTTGTATTTGTACTCTGTATATGTGTTTTTATTGGCTGTTCACCGCCCCGAGTCCCTTCGGGGAGAGGGGGGGCGGTATATAAATCGAATAAATAAATAAATAAACTGCACTGTACTTCCCATGAAGAATCAACTTCATCTTTTTCAAAACAACTGTTCTGACCCACGCTTCGTTCAAATTAAGAAAACACATGCTGTGTGTAAAAGCAAACCTTTTTTAATGCGACATGGGAATTATTTGCATTCCCAGTGAAAACTCATTAAACACAATTGTCTGAGATAAGAGTACATCTTTCAGAGTTGTAAAAGGCTGCCAAGAAACAGATGTCCACTTAATTAGCAGATAAACCGACAGAAGTTCCAGCAAAGACAAACCAGAGTCCGCAGGGCTTCGAAGAGGAATCAGAATCTAATGAACGTCTTTGCTTCCTGCAAAGAGCACATCACAGAGGGCTAGCTTTTATCCCTATGGGAGGGGCAATCACCGCCAGGCCTTACTCCCGAATCATCCCTGCTGCTTCAGCTGCTCTCTCCTTCTAGCAGCCCTGCACACACGCACGCTTGGAACAGGGTCCCCGGGGTCCTCTGCCTCACTGCTACCAGACTCCAAAGGCTCCAAAGGCAGCACCCCATTCTCAGATAGTCTTGGTCCCATCCCTGCATCAGATGCAGGACCCTCATCCAAGTCCTCGCTAAGACTCTGACTGGTTCCCTTTCGTTCTCACTGTCCGATACCTCTGCCGTCTGCACTGGCTGCCAGCAAACTACAACAACTTTGAAAACCCTATCACAATTATTAGAAACCAAATGGCCCAAAACAGAGTTGACAACAACTGGTATAAAATGATGACTATTATCAAGACTGCTGGCTTGGCTTATCTGCATTGATTTGAAGGGCTATAAAACAAGTAACAGATTGGAAACATGGTACCATCCTTCCATTTATCCCAAAATCTTTTTCAGAATCTTCACATGTATTTTCTTTAAGTATATGGTTTTTCAATTTGCCTTCAATACCAAGCCTTCAATACAGGGAGGTTTTTAAAGTCCTGCTCTTATAATCATTAAACAGCTTTCTAGTTTTGGATGGATGGATGGATGGATGGATAGATGCATTGCATCAATATTATATCATGTATACTTATATTTATCAACCTTTTCTTTAAACTCTAAGAATGAATAAATTTGATGAATTCGTTTTTAAAAAGACTACTTTTATTATGCTGACTTTGCTTTTTCTCTTTCTCTTTTTGGGTTTTTTTACTGGAGTTTAAAAGTCTTACATATTTTTATTTTGTGGGTTTTTAAAAAAAATGATGCTTAGAAAACTAATCAATAAATTTGCAAATCCAAACAATCAATAAATGGCAAATTAACAAAGCTCTCCTGGTTTTTATTATATAATAGTAAATTAGTATGTGAAAACCAGATATTGTTCACAAACCCAAGAATATGAGCAAAAGTGTGATGCATTGGTTTAGAGCAGTGGTTTCCAGCTTTTGCGGCTTGGTGGCCCAGGGAGAGAGGGGGAACCGGCCCGCTATGCATTCACACCTGCAGTTCAACTTCAACACGAGCAGTAGGTTGATGTGAATGTGCATGTGTGTGCAGCTCAACTTACACAAGCTGAGCTGTGCACACATGTCGATGGGCGCTGGCCTGCCACTTACACAAATCAAGCTGCACATCCATGTGTGCATATGGGCCTCCCAGTTGTGAGCTCCAGTTCTAGTGGTGGGCCATAGTGTGATGTTTGGGGACCCTTGGTTTAGCATATAGAGTTTAGAAATGGGTATAAAGATTGAAGTTTATTAGCCCAGGAAACTCACTGACTAATTTATTCCAAGGTTTGTTGTGAGGTTAAAAATGTGACAATCCTGCATCTTTTTCTCCTAAGCTCTCTTGCAGAGTAAACTTGTTAAATTAGCTAGAGTGTTCTTATAACCCAAATCTCTTAAGAAAAAGGAAAATCCCTTATCTCTTTGGACAGAAAGTCACAGCAACAACAGGGCTTTGGGAAGAACATTTTATTGCTAAGCATATTCTTGAACAAAAAGGCAATTATGAAAAGAAAAGAACTGGGGAAAAAGGAAAGGATGGAGAGAAGAAAGGAAACAAAAGTGAGAGATAACGGCACAATAACGTTAACAAAAATCTTCACAGTTCTGTTCAGAAAATAATAGTGAAATGGGAGAAGCTTCTAGACAGAAATGCACATGTTCCCCAAAATCTGTCCCAAACAAACAGAAAGAAGAAAAGAAAAGCGGGGTTTCCTAAAGAAAAAAGAAAAAAGCAGAAAATCATTTCACAAGACTCCAAGAACAGCAGCAATCTTTTACAGACATCAAGATATAATCAACTCCATATATGTTTGGCCAGTGAGGCTGTTGAAATCATTCTTTCACATCTTTTAAAAACCAGTCTTTCTCTTTCTCTCTCTCTTTCTTTCTCTGTTGTAGTGTAAAAAAAAATTAAAAATTAAACCAAAGAAAACAAAACAAACCTCGCACACACCAAAAAGATTTGTTAGCCAGGTAAGCCTCTTCTCAAAGCATATGAGAAGGCTGCCTTTTTTTTTTATTGTTCCCATGTGCGTGTGTGCATTAGATAACACGTCTTCAAAGATTCATGCGACTTATAAACACCAGCAAGAGTAGATTTCTAAACCTAAACAGCTGATTAGATTTCATCTGTACACAGGAAAATTGTACATTTTTTTTAATTTGCCAGAATCCTCTAAGTTATGTGTTTTCCCTGTTTCTATCAATCTCGCTGTCCTCTTTGTTTGCTTTTATTTATTATTGTTATTTTTTGCACATGATATTTGTGGCCAGAAAACACCAGTTGATTATTTTTACTGTACAGTAAGTTGCTCTTTAAAAAAAATGGAAGAGATTCTTTTTTAAAAAAGAAACAATCCAACAATTAAGTACACTGAATATAATCAACAACTCAAAGAAATCTCAGAGCATTTTATGTACATTAGGGTACCCATTTAGAAATTACACCAGCCAAAAAAAATTGTAGTAAAATATGTAAACAAAAAATTATTCTTTTCTGAAAATTGTTTTTTTTTTTTGACACAGGTAACTGTGACAAGGTTAAAATGCACACTCTGTTCACATTTTTAAAGTTTAGATTTTTGCTGTTTTGTAAAAACATTTTCTCTTTACAACAGTCTCATTTCATATTAAGATTTTAACAGCATTTCTGTTCCAGTCATCCCATCAAACATACCATGATAAATATATCTGTGTCTGTATATATATATATATTTATATTTATTTATTTATATATATATTATACTATTAATAAGCTCCTTTATTTTTTCTGTGTGTCATAATGACTTTTTAAATTTATCTTCTTTCATATAAAAGTCAAGGGATAGGGAGCATAGGGCAAATGGAAGGACAGCGAATCAGAAATGTCAATCTACAAAATTAAATTGTTACATATGAAACATACCATCATGGTTTTGTTTTGTTTTAAAGCACAATCCCTATTTTTAATTCCTCCATGACATTTTTTGGCTTGTGTGACATGTGATTTTGTCACAAGACAAACTCCATAATCTTTCTAAAGACTTTATTCAGCTGATCACTACTCTGAATTCATACAGTGTCCTACACCAAAGAACCAGACAATGGCTCCCTTATTTTTGCTTGGACTATTCAATTGAAAATAACTACTTTGATTTTGATGCTGTTGTTTTTTCCCCATAATTGAGCAAATGGTAATCAGACATGGCTTGGGGCTTCTAGTCAAAGAAGAAACTGTTATCCTCTTATGACTTTGCCTATAAATAACTAGAGCCAATATCTGGTCCAATATTCCATGACCATCATTTTCGACATGATCACCATCACTGCCTCTTCCTCACCTTTCTTTTTTATGTTAACAACTTACTGCAGACAACAGATTCAAGAGACAACACAACCTGATATGTAGAGCAAACACTGTGAATAGAACTTGAGTTCATATATGGCAACAGTCTTTATTTAGTATATTTTTCCCCAAGATTTCTTCTTGACTTATATCCTGGCTCATTCTTCCAAAACCTCTCACAGAAAATGAAAAAAACTCAGACAAAAAATATAATGAAAACCCCAAACCATTTTTTATTATTAGTATTACTATTTCTTTCCCCCTCACATCTTGAAAAATGATACTCAGGCTGAACACGGCCAGATCAGTTGTTCTGTTCTGTTTCTAATATTTCCACTTTTTTTCTTTTTCTATTTTTTTTTGTTATTTTTTAAAATAATAAACTGGAAAAAAAATAGAGTACAGTCAAAGATTGTGAACATCATTAAAGACTCACTTGGAGATACGAAACAAGTAAGCCGTGAAGTCTTCTGCCCTTGCAGAACAGTTCAGTTGAGGAGGAACTCGGAAGGCTTTTAAGTCTGCCAACATGGATATGCTGGGGAGGCCTTCTTTTGAACACTATATGTGCTTTATAATACAGGAGGGCAGAGTTTGGGGACTCCAAGCAGTGATTTGAAAACTTAGCAGTCAACGACTGAAATGTTTATGCTCAAAATTGGTCTCAAACCGCAGACGGTTTCTCCCAATCTCGTTGGCTGCAACAGTTTTGGTTCAGTTATAGCTCATTCAATATTTATATATTTAAATATAAATATTTTTTTTTGTTTTTACACATAATATTCTTTGTCCTTGTTTTTCTGTTTCTTGTGGCTGCTCTTTGAACTCTGCTGCTTCTCCTTCATGAGCGTGCCATTGCTCTGGGCTGAGTTGCTGATGTAGTTACGCGTCTCATCCACCTGATAGGACCCTTCATCCCTGTTCCTGTACTTGTACATGGCATACAGGAGGATCAGGATGCAGAGGGCAGCAGCAGCTACAATGCCGACGACCATTCCCGTTGTGCTGCTCGACTCACGGACCACCTCTGAGGCCCCCGGAACCCGTCTGATTCCTGGCTCCGTGGGGTTTGCTGTGGGCACATTACGGAACATGGGGGAAGTTATTAGCGGGCTCTTCAGTTTTGTGCTGTCTAGCTCATAGGCAGTGGGCAACGGAAGCAAGACTATATCAGGCTGGGGTTTGAGGTCACGGTTATTCATGTTGCCAGCTGGCAATTTGGGCACCATCCCAGTCGAGGACGAAGCTGTGGAGCGGATCAGCTCAGGGGACAAAGCTGTGATAGTAGTCCTACCAGTTTCGGAGACTTTGTTAGGTCTAAAGTCCTTGGCTTCCCACTTGGGTGCGTGTGCTTTGTAGCCACCTTCGAAGATTGAAGTGGAAAGACTTTTATCTGTTACCAAGGAGAAGGTGGTGTAAAAATCTTCATCATCAGTAGGGGGTAGATTAGAGTCAAAAGTTTCCCCTGAGCCATACCCAGATATCACCAAGCCATCATCATCACAACCATCGCTGCCTTGGTCCGACAAGCAAGGTAACCCCGCCTCAGAGGTCATGGACAGGGAATCTTTGGTGGTCTCAATAATGGTGAGGAGGGGACGGAAGGTAGTGGGGAGTGTAATGAAAGGTGCACGAGTAGTAATAGGAGGGATATCTAAAGGGTCTTCTATAAGAAGAGGGATAACTAATTCACCTCCTGGACAGAAGAAAAGAAAAAAAGGAAAAGGTTAGTTCATTTTGAATGCAATGCAAGATATGCTATTCACCTTCACCTGTCTCAAAACCTGAGTGTATAAACCTTCACATATATGTGGGCAGCTGCATGAAATTAGCAGTTTTTAAGCTCTGTCAGCAGGGCTCTACATTTTTGTAAATCTATATCCCCCTCCCCCATATTTGGATGCAGTTTCCCTCCTCTTTCAACTTTTCAAAGACAGGATGTATTTAATCTGGTTGTTGAAGATACTCTCAGATTGACTTGCCGAATTCTAACCTCATACATTTCTTCTGTTCAATGTAATATTTTTAGAGTTTTCAGTAAATGCATGTTTCATTATAATACCTAGTTAGTTAGAAATATGTTCACTCTTTTGTTTTAATTCATAACATTTGAAAGGTTTTAAAAGTAAAACCTCCCTCAACTCATGCTAACTTCTTGGAAACTTCATGAACATATCTGTGCAATTTATTAGCAGCATTACAGAAGAAGCTTGATATTGGACTATTTGGGGACATTTGTTGATTTTCTTGTCTAGCCAATAGCCTTTGGAGTCCCAAAAGATCCCAATCCAACTATGAACTGAGCCTTCCAAGCTATTTTAAGGTTAACTATATCACAACTTGGGCCATTAAAAGGCTATGTCACTTTTAAAAATTTAGAATTGATCAAGTGAAGAAGCAAAGAAAAAGATACCAATCAGGTACACTTTAAGATCAGTGTATAATCCAAATAACTACAATTACCAAATAAAATGTCCATTCACATTTCCCAAGAACCTGGAAGGTTGCGCCCATTTAAAAATGCTCTGTTTAGCCAAATGAAAATTCTTCTACTATCACTGCTACTACTTTCATAATCAGGGCTGCCTAGAATTTGTTGGATAGGTTGGATATTTGTTGAATATTTGTTGGATTTTCTTGTTGAAGAAAAGAATGTGTGTACTAATAAATTGTTAGAAGAAGAATAAAGGGGCAGGATTGAGCCTTAAGAGTGACAGAAAAATAATCTATATACTTCAAACAAATTGTAATCTCCAGAATGAACTGCATCCTAAGAAATTAAAAGAATTCAATTACTGTATCTGACCATTCTTTTATGAAATATCTTGAGAAATCCTAGAAAATAGATTTAAGTCAGATGTGCCAAAAAAAAAGGAAAAAGGAGTTTCCAGGGAATGATAAAAATATCCTGGCAATTCTTGTGTGGGTCATAAAAGGATTGATTTGAAAGAATCTTATGTGGTGATTATGAGGTGCAATACAAATTGGTACCCCAATTTGTATTGCATTTCATCTAATATCATCAATAAAATTCAATTGAAACAAATGTATGTTAAGCTATTCTCAATTAACTTGCTCCACTGATTCAAAAGCACTAAGTTCCTTAATTGGTTGGTGTGCAGTAATGACATGATTTACATAATATTGCTCTTTGAGAGGGAAGGAGATATACTCAGTATGTCACTCAGTAAATAACTGAGCCCTCCTAGTTCAAAATATTTAAATCCATCCAGAAATAGTCTACAAAACAAATGGTAGTGTTTCCGAAGAGAAAGTATATTTTCTTGCTGAAAATGCAGTAATCATATGCAAAGAATTTATTTTGTAACTGTTGAAAAAGTTTAGTTTTTAACAATGGAAGGTTTCTCGCTTAAATCTTCCTGTACTAAGCAATTATTTGATTTAATCACTGCTATTGTTTCAACCTGTTATCATCTCTTTTTGATTTTTATTTCTGCCTAGATATTTAGTCTATTGTTAAGAATTGACAAACTTTCTGAGTTTGCCAAAAAGTCATTTTCTTTAATTTGAGCTTCACTGCTGGTGAATTCATTAATCTATCTATGCACTTCTCTCATATTCTATAGCACTACAAAGAGGCTTGTTACTGTTTTCTGGAATTTTTTCAATTTTTCAGTCTAGTCTAGCCCTGGGAGTTTCTCATCCTATGTACTAATTAGTTCTGGGTCTTCTTAGCTTCCAGAGCTAGAAAAAGTCAACTTGGAACAACTTGATTCTCTCATTTGTTTAGCTATTAGCTAAATTAGCTATTGTTCGGCGGATTTATGGGCTATGGGGAGGGTCCCCCACTCCCTGAAGTGGCCCTCCGGTCTATCAACAGCCTACCTCAAGGACGGTTCCTGGGATCCGGAGAGGTGGCATGGCCATCAGAAAAGGAGTTGTAGGGGGCTTTTAAAACTTTTTAAATTTTTATTTAGAGTTTTGTCGGGGTTGGGGAGAGTGACTAGGAGAGGGTTGGGGGATGGGGAGTTATTGGGGTTAGGGAGGATACCCGGACCGGGTTTGGGGGATAACCCGGGGGGGGTGTTGGAGTCAGCCAGGCTGGAGTGCACGTCTGGGAGAGCCCAGAGAGTCGTGAGTTGTGGGGGTGATCAGAATTTGAACAGCTGGGGGTGGGTTCCATCGGCACCATAAGTGGGAGGGGCAGATATGACGGGGGTAGAGGGCCATATCAGGTTAGGGGATCGCGTACCTGCTGTCTCCAAGCGGTAGCGCACTCCAACCCTCCCGACCCATCTGGCAGGCCTGGTTGTGCAGAGTCTCAGGCTCTGAGTACCCGGTTGATGTTGTGTAATGCCAGGTCCGTTGTTAATAAGGCCCCCCTGATTTACGACCTTATTCAGGAGAAGGGCGTGGACCTGGCTGGCGTCACCGAAACCTGGTTGGGCCCAGAGGGTGGTGTTCCTCTGGTGGAGATGTGCCCATCAGGTTTCCAAGCATTCCATCGACCAAGGTCTCAGGGAAGGGGTGGTGGGGTGGCGGCGATTATTAGAGAAGTTCTTTGTCCTAGGAAGGCCACTGTTCCTCAGATGGCTGGTTGTGAGTCTCTCTTTGTGAAGTGGGGGCAGGGGGTTCAGATGGGCCTTTTGATAATGTACCTGGCTCCCTGCCACGTGTCATCAGCCCTGCCCGGGCTCCTCGAGGTGATAGCCGGGCTGGCGGTTGAGACCCCCAGGCTTTTAGTCATGGGTGATTTCAACCTGCCTTCGCTCGGGGAAACCTCTGGGGTGGCTCGGGAGTTCCTGGCTTCCATGACGGCCATGGATCTGACCCAATTAGTTTCTGGCCCCACTCACACGGGGACACACACACTGGACCTGATTTTTGCCTCTGGTCAGTGGTTGAATGATCGTTCTGGAGATCTAGTTATAAAGCCCTTGTCATGGTCTGATCATTCTCTTCTTAGACTTGACTTCTGTGCTGCCACCCCCCATCGCAGGGAGGCGGAACCGAGGAGATGGTTCCATCCCAGGCGCCTGATGGATCCTGAACAGTTCCAGATGGAGCTTGGGCCATTCCCTGAAACTCTGGCTCATAACTCGGCCACAGACTTGGTGGCCACCTGGGATAGGTTGGCCGCTGAGGCTCTGGACCGAGTTGCGCCTTTGCAACCTCTGACTCGGCACAGATCCCATTTGGCTCCGTGGTTCACAGAGGAGCTGAGGGGGATGAAGTGCCGGAAAAGATGTCTGGACGGCATCTAGAGGACCAGTCGTGCCGAGTGTGACCGGACACAGGTGAGGTCCTATATTAGGACCTACCTAGTGGCGATAGAGGTGGTGAAACGTTCACATTTCTCCACCCTTATTGCATTGGCAGAAAATCGGCCTGCCACTCTGTTTAGAGTAACCCGCTCTCTGCTTGAGCCGAGAGCGCGGGAGGACCTCTTGCAGGGTAGGGCAGAAGAGTTTTCCCGATTTCTGCATGATAAAATCGCTCAGATTTGGGATGGGCTGGACTCCAGTTGGGTGGTCCCGGGGGAGGTGTCTGGGGCAAGTCTTGAGATGGTTATCTGGGAGGAGTTCGATCCTGTGACTGCCGAGGGTGTGGACAGATTACTGGGGAGGCTGAATGACACCACATGTTTACTGGACCCGTGCCCTTCCTCGTTGATTTCTACCTCCAGAGAGGTGACACAAGGCTGGCTACAGGGGATTGTCACTGCTTCGTTGATGGAGGGGGCTCTTCCTACCGCCCTGAAAACGGCGGTGGTGCGACTGCTCCTCAAGAAGCCTTCCCTGGATCCGGCTCTTTTAAATAACTATCGTCCTGTTTCCAACCTTCCCTTTCTGGCGAAGGTTGTTTAGAGTGTAGTGGCGTGTCAGCTCCCTCAGTACCTGGAGGAAGCATTTTACTTAGATCCGTTCCAATCGGGCTTCAGGCTTGGGTACAGTACCAAAACAGCATTGGTCGCATTGGTCGATGATCTCTGGAGGGCCCGTGACAGGGGTTATTCCTCTGTCCTGGTCCTATTAGACCTATCAGCGGCTTTTGATACTATCGACCATAGTATCCTATTGCGGTGGTTGGAGGGGTTGGGAATTGGGGGCACCGTTTTGCGGTGGTTCTCCTCCTTCCTCGCGGACCTCTCGCAATTTGTGTTGACGGGGGGGAGAGGTCCACCCCTAGGCCCCTCATGTGTGGGGTGCCTCAGGGGTCGGTCCTCTCCCCTCTTCTGTTCAACATTTATGTGAAGCCGCTGGGAGAGATCATCCGTGGTTTTGGGGTGAAATGTCATCTCTATGCTGATGACACTCAGCTTTACATCTCCACCCCAAACCACCCCAACGATGCTGTGGAGGTCATGGCCCGTTGCCTGGAGGCTGTGCGGAACTGGATGGGTGAGAACAGGCTTCGACTCAACCCTTCCAAGACTGAGTGGCTTCCGGTGGCCCGATATAGTCAGCTGACTCCGTCGCTGGCTATTGGGGATGAGATCTTGACTCCCACAGAAAGGGCTCGCAATCTTGGAGTCCTCCTGGATGTACGGCTGTCTTTGGAAGATCACATCACGGCCGTCTCCAGGGGGGCTTTTTATCAGGTTCGCCTGATACACCAGATGCGGCCCTTTCTTGATCGGGACGCCTTATGCATGGTCACCCATGCCCTGGTCACCTCCCGCCTGGACTACTGTAATGCCCTCTACATGGGGCTCCCTGTGGGAAGCACCCGGAGGCTCCAACTGGTAAAAAATGAGGCCGTGCGGTGGTTATGGGGGCGTCGAGATACTCCCATGTGATGCCTTTCCTGCGTGAGCTGCATTGGTTGCCGGTGGCCTTCCGGGTTCACTTTAAAGTATTGGTTTTGGCCTTTAAAGCGCTCCATGGCATTGGACAAGGATACTTACAAGACCACATTCTGCCAGTAGTCTCCCACTGACCAGTGCGCTCCCACAGAGAGGGTCTCCTTCAGGTCCCGATGGCATCTATGTGCCACCTGGTGACTCCGAGGAATAGGGCCTTCTCTTTGGGGGCACCCGCCCTTTGGAACGGGCTGCCCCCGGGGCTACGAACAACCACTGACCTGAGGGCGTTCAGACGTGACCTGAAAACCTGGCTCTTTGAAGTCGGCCTGAGCTGACTTCAAATGGGATTTTAAATAAGGGGTTTTAGATTTGATTGGTTGGGGTATGAAAGTTTTAGCTTATTTTAATCGGGGTTTTAAATTTTAATTGGCAGCCCATAATTTAATTCTTTTTTAATTGTATTTATATTTGTAATTTATATATATTTTAGTTAGCTGTTCACCGCTCTGAGTCCTTCGGGAGAAGGGCGGTATATAAAATTATTTAATAAATAAATAAATAGATCCTTAGATTTATATACAGGCATTTTTTGGGAAGGTTAACATGTTTTGACTCCTGAATGTTCCCAAGCATTATTCAAGGTGTATTGAGAATGCAATTTAGCCAGCATTATATAATAGCATTTATTTCTCCTTAATTATGCCACCTGTGATTTAGGATTGAAGTTTTAAGATTGTGAGTTCTTAATTGCCTGTCTAAAGCATCTGAAGTGCCTTTGTTATGAAACTTTCTGATTTTTATAAAGGATTTAGCACATAGCTGAAATGTCACCTACCCAAAGCTGGTGGGAAAGACAATTCTTCTTTTTTAGATTGAGAGTAGACTTTGGAAAACTTGGCTATTTTGCAATAAGGATATATCTCTTTCTAATCACAATGTTACTGTAAGATTCTAATCTAAAAATCAAAATGTTCATTTTAACGGTTAGTTTCATTTCAGTTTCCTATATTACTAATAGCTGTTTTTTCTTTTATCTTGATATTATTATCTTGACAAGGAAATTAAGAGTAAAGTGATGGTGGGAGATATTAAATTGAATATTTTTCTTTTAATTTATTATTTATTTTTTTATCCTGCCTTTACTACTTTATAGTAACTCAAGTTCCTGAATATAACTAATACTCTTTTCTCCTCCAATTTTCTCTACAACAATACTGTGTTGTGCGTTAGGCTGAGAGAGAGTGACTGATCTAAAATCAGCCAACTGGCTTTCATATCTAAGAATTCACAATCTCCTGGTTTCTAGGCTGGCATCTTAACCATTATACAAAACTTACTCTTCAAATGTTACATTTTGATTAAGGATCCAAAAGAATTCTCTATGTCAATAGAAGCTTATCCAAATTCCCTTTTTAATGCAGGTCTTTATATAGCACGGGTGTCAAACCTGTGGCGTTACGTTGCCGTCATTTGATGTTTCACAATGCTTTTTCCCTTTGTGGAGCTAAAGTGGACGTGGCCCACCCGTGAATCATCTGGCCCATAGGCCGCCAGTTTGACACTCCTGTTAAATGTACAGTAAGAAGGGAGATGTGATTTCCAAGTACTTGGTTAGGAAGTGGAATGCTCATGAATGCCAAATGCATCAGTTTACTTCCTGGCCTCAAAAGTATTATCAATACATTTTTATGTACTTCATGTGACACTGTATTAAGAAAAACATTAGTCTTACTCATTTATACTGACCAATCTAATATGTTCAGTTCCCATTCTTCTCATTATTCTGGCTATTGCTTATCCCAAATTCAAAAAAATAGCCAAAAAATCTAAAGGCAGCCCATATGAATCTTGAGTAGCTGAACCAAGCTACTAAGTAAAAATTGCTGGATTAATAAAGAACAAAGTCAGACAATGTAATATTTGAAAGAAGTGACTATTTAATAGCCTTGTTCATTTGATTACCAAGAGAAAATACATAGTCAGGCCAGAATGGAATTCTTGTAGACGAGAAGCAGAAGTATGTACATCCATCCTTGATTTGATGGAAAGGCTATCCTGAGATATCCAACCTTGACAAATATAAGACTTGTGGCTCTCATGTCTATAAATCTTAAAGTTGCCATGGTTGGATACCCTTGGGTTAGACTGAGTTGGCTATTCTCATTGTAATCCCTATCCATGCCCATCACCTGACATACTTCCAAGGTAATCAATAGCTAAGACTAACACATTTTACATACCTTGAGGCTACCCTTGGGCAGTATCATAACAAGAGGTAAAAACTACCTTGACTTCTTTAAGATATTTATTTTAGTGTTAAAGATAACTTAAGCCTGACTAACTAAGCATGACATTGCATTATCTCTTACCAGTAAGAGATAATGTAATGTCATGAGGACAAAATAGAGAAAGCACACTGCCAAGGCATGTTGGCCCTATGATATAAGTGGGAACAAATCTATTCCAAATCTGTTCCAAATTTAGTTTGTTTCAACTTCTAGGTGTTGCTGTACCTACACATTGCTCAACTTAATAAACTTATATCTGGCCTCCTCCTTTTCCCTAGTTTTTGTTTCCAGCAGAAGGCAACACACACATTTATTGTGTGACAATAAAATGTGTGTGTGTGTGTGTGTGAAAGAGAATGCAGCAGTTATAATGGCTTTTGCTGCATCCATGATGCCAAATCACCTTCTGTTTGTCCAGATAAAAATAAAACAGATACAATGAAGAAGCCATTCTGAGAGGATTGAGGAGTGTCTGATGACAAATGGTATCTTTAGAAATGCAAACATCCAAGAGCTCCCGTAAAAATTGTTTCCTTTTTCTTCTTGAAATCAACACTCCGTATTTCTTAAAGTTAGCATTTTAAAAACTGAGGCATTTGCTTGATAGAGTTGGGCTTTCCTTTAAATTAGCAATATCACTGTGGAATTAAAAGGACTATTTTTGCTTTGAAGACTACCCTCTATTTTGTTTTATGAGTATATTTATAGATATATAATTCATTCCTCTGGAACTGATCTCCAGTAAGGGCCTTTTTGACACTGGAAAAGATGGAGTGTTGAAAATTTAATGAGAGCCTTTCTGAACTGAATAGAGTTTGTGGGCAGATCAAGAATGCGTAGAGCAATAGTGTCCAGCAATAGATAGAGAGGATAAAACAATAGAGGGATAATTAGAGAATCCTCTTATTTTTCACTTTCCTGAGAGAGAGAAAGAGACAGTCAGGAGGAAGAGACAGTGACAATTGTAACAATAAGGTCTCCTATAAAGCATGATAATAAATATACACAGGGACACAACATTCCTTCTGTCCTTCCAAATGAAATAGAAAAACTTTAAATGTCAACTGAAGGGTATTACACAAGTTTATTTCTTTTCACTATAATTCAAATAAACTTTTAGGAGAAAAAGATTCTGCTTTGGAAAAAAAATGCTCGAATTATTATTTTCCCTTTTAAAAGAGAAAAACATGGAAGTTTGTACTTTCATTCTTTTCTTTCAATCTCTCTTCAGGAAAAAAAGAAAAGGTATAGGGCATTTTTAAAGTCCTTTAAAAGTGCTTTCTTGTTAGCTCCTTATGCGCTAAGAGAATAAAATATTCAAAGCCACAATGCCACCTTTTGCTTCTGGAAACCTGTTGCTGATAAGAAGCTGCATTAGCAGTTAAGTATTTTTAATATTCTCTTATCTCTTTCCAAGCTTAATTAATTAAAGCTGACAACTTATCCCACAAGGAATGGGCTTTTCTCTTCCATTGTGGAAAGCCTCACCTGACAACCTGACAGTTAAAGAAAGCCACTTCATGATCTCTCATGAAGAAAGTTGCCACCATATAAACTCCACAGATTCACAAAGATTGCAAAAATGTTGAATCTTGTGTACAAAGGGGCTGCTCTAAAAGCAGCAAAAAGAATGAAACTGGAAGCTAAGGATGTTTGTAGTTCAGTTGTCTTCATATGCCCTTGTTTGGGCATATGAAAAAAATACAAAAATATGAAAAACAAAAAATATATTTCTGGACCATTAATGAGGAATTTTGTATGCTCATAGTGCCAATCTGTTTTATTTCCAGGAAGGTTTTAATTTTCCTGCTACAGGGTCTCACATGTCCTTCCTTTCAAGTACTGTAATATAAAATAGATGGGCATCTAAATGCAGAATGAAATTGTAAATGCTATCCTTTTATTTTTAGTGTATATACTTTAATATATGCAACTCTGATAGATACTAACTCAGATCTAATCAGATGTTTAATTTGCCAGAAACTGCCTGGGACCATAATTTATCACGAGCAACTGAGATTAACTACTTGGGGACTCTTTACATTTCTTTACTCAAAGAGACGTTTGTTTGTTTAAATTATCGGCCGCCATCTTACCACAGGGTAACTCTGGGTAGCTTACAATGATAAAAGATAAAAATTATATATAGTAAAACATCAATGTTAATATATGGCCAAATACTATCGTCTAATTAAAAATGAGGAGGGTGGGAGCAGAATGGGAGGGGAGGTGGGACCTGTTCTTAATCTATTCACCAAAATTTGAGATACTTTGGGTCTTTAACAGAAAGAGTTACCTTTATGGATAGTCAGCTGATCCTACAGAGCCCAAGAAATAGAATATGAGATGAAGAATAATGAGAAAGACATTGCAATGGATGTGGGTTCTGAAAGTCACCTGTTCCTAGTTCTTAGATGCTGTCTGATGGCTACTATTCTCATGGCTACTATTCCTGGGGCATTGTCCACAGAGTATTCAAGACAGCAAGTTTTAAATGCCACTTAGTTGATTCTGCCTGCTCTTTGGTGGTCAGCTTGAAAAAGAAGGATCTTCCTTGGTATCCTACCAACACAACTGTCCAGACCTGTGTAATAGAGAGACTATACTATACAAGCCTAGAGGCTAAAGAAAAGATAGCCTTTGATCTGTTCATTTTTACCAAATACACTTTTTCTTAGATGTTCTCATTTTGTTTCTTTCTTCTTTCCTTCCATTCTTTTTAAAAGGGCTTTTTGTACAGTAGTTGCAGTTTAGTGAGCCAGGTGAATTCCATTTTCCAAGTAATTATCATTTATTCTTAGAGCTGGAGTTCCTTACTATATGTGTCTGCATGCTATTCTTCAGATCATTTAAAAATTTCTTCTGTTTTCACAAAAGTAACTTCTTTTTTTTCCTTCTCAGGCAGAAAAGTAGAATGTTTATAGCATAAGAAGTTGGACCAAAAGTGCATCTGAGAGTATCTTCTTGACCAAATAAAAAAAAGGAATATGATAGCTATACTTTTCAGAAAAGCACAGATTTTGAGAGCCAATGTAAGTAATTTCCTTTTTTACTTTTTTGAATATCTATTCAAACATATAAAAGAAACAAGAGACAATAGAAAAGTAGAATAATTTTAGGGTGGGAAAATAAAACTCATTACCATCGTACAAAAACATAGGCATATAATCATCAACAATACACATTGAATGCAGATCATAAAAGCCAATGCTAAAACAAATATTTTGCAACAATTAAGTATAACTATGGATCCAGAACCAATTATATACTGAAAAATAATGGAAAAATAAAATACACACAAAGGTGAAAAAAATCTGAATGAAAAATAACAAGAACAAGTAAGCCACTGTATTTTAAAAAAGGGAGAGGGAAACCAAGAAAATTAAAAATGAAAATTGTTCAAGAAAAAGTAAAAAAACGTGATTGGTAAAAAACAAAACTGAAAATACATACGAAATAGTCAGAAAAAAGCATCATACCACATTGATTTCATATCGTCAACTTACATCAACAAATTGCCCGCATGTTTTTTGGCATGAAAGAAAAATTTATAAAAGAAAGTTGTGTAAGAATGTTCTTGGATAAGCAGAATTGCCACATTCGAGAAACTTTTTTTTTATTTTGCTATTGTTTTTTTTCTTTTTTAAAAAAAACTTTTTTGTTCAAAATTATTATTTTCATTATTTTAAAGTATAATAATTATATACAACAAAGGATGATAAGGGAAGCAACAACACATACATCCACACCACGTAACATGAAAAGAAAAAAAAATCCTGCACTGTAAGAAATTGGAACATTTTTTCCAATTGTTTTTCTTATTTATTTGGTTTTTTTTTCCTGTATTCTTGAAAAAAAAAAGAATAGTTCTTCTGTTATGATTTATTTTTTTAAAAAACTATATTATGTTTTTGTTACCAAATTAGTGTTTATTTTCATCTCAGTCGATTGGAGGCTTATTTTCCCAATTACTGCTCCCATGCATCCAACATCAATAGAACTTACTTAAAAGCAGTGCTCAGTGGATCACATCCTCAGTGGGAATTGAGATTGACTCATTTACCCTTTCTTTCTTTCTTTCTTTCTTTCTTTCTTTCTTTCTTTCTTTCTTTCTTTCTTTCTTTCTTTCTTTCTTTCTTTCTTTCTTTCTTTCTTTCTTTCTTTCTTTCTTTCTTTCTATTCATTTTTTTTTAAAGAAAAAACTTTTATTTTTCCCTAAAATTTGGAGTGTGAATGTTTTAAGGAATGGATGACTGCACATAAAATTTGAAACAATGCTAAAGAGAGGGAGGTGGGGAAGTGAGGGGGGAGTCATGGGAAGAAAAGATGCCTCAGGAGAATGAAGTAGGGATATACAATCTATGAGTGTACTACACAGATGAAGATGATGGGGGTGAATGTGTAAGTCAGTTGCCATGTCCATGTAAGTGCGGAACGAAGTGATCTAGCAGCATTAGAGCTTCTGGCTGTAAGGAAGGGATGGGCAATATACAAAAACAAATGAGCATATTCATGCCCATCAACAAAAAGAAAGAACAGAACTCTAACATTGACAATCTCACAAACCCTAAGCTGCAACTTCTTCAACATGCAAAATTTACTAAGAAATATAATCATAATAACTATAACAGTTTCAGTAAGGTTCTCAAATTATAAGAACAATTCAAACACTTTCCTATTTAAAAAGCAGTAAAATATACAAATTAAATATAATCATCAGATTGAAAAAAGAAAATATAATTTATGCATAGGAAGGGGAGCCACTTCAACTGCAGCTCTGTTCACTTTCTTTGTCTCCAAAAGGTTTTCCCAGTGTTTCTTCAATAGTTAATATCAAAGTTTTCTTTCAGTTTGAGGGATGGGAGTTCCCAGTATATCCAGACAAGCTAATTCAATAGTATAGGGATTTTGGTCATTTTTATTTCTAATCCTTATCCCAATCTCATATCTAATCGAAGCTAAAATTATACTGTTAAAAATATTTTTTTTCCTTTAAAGAGTTCTGCAGTTGAGGTAGTCCCTTATTTAAAGACAAAGGCAGAAGGAAAAAAAATTAGAAATCAATTCAATAATGTTTATGTTGTCAGATTGGAACAAACCAAATCTAAGATAGAAATCTAACATTTGAAAAGAAAAGACATCAAAATAGGCATACTTAAAAAAAAGAGCAATTTATTCCCAGCAAGAAGAAAGACGAGAACAACTGCTTGGGTTTTAATATTTTCATTTGATTACTGATTTCAAAAAAAAATCCACACACTTTCAGAGATGAATATACCAGATGCACACACCAAAAAGGAACAGACAAGGCAGTCTAGGGACACTTTTATCATCTCAAATTCTTTCTCATTTTAAAAAATGTTTTTAAGTCCCTTTTTTTTCATTAAAACATTTGGCAGGAAACAGGCCACTAAAAACCATCCCTTTGTTTTCCGTTTGCTTTTTTAATTTTTATTTTGAAAAAAAAAATTGTCATCATTTTCAAAAAGCAAAATACATTATTACTGGGGAGAACGTGCAGTCTGGATGTACGCCATAAACAGACATAAGATAATATGTAAGAAACTAGCTAAAATTGACACACGGGTTATTAAATAACTTAACTTTATCATAGGATGTTAATAATAATGCATGCTTAAAGTAAGTTGCATTTAGGGAAAGTAGAAGAAACAACAGCAAGCTAGGAGTAGATGAGGAGGAAAGGAGAAGGAAGGTTAGCAAATGAGGCAAATTCAAGGTAAAGAGCGTTTGCTTGCATGTCATTCCACAACTGTCCAGTAGGGGCAAAGCACATTCCAGAGGGCATTGCACAAGCTATGGGAAAGATAGTAAGGGCAAAAAGATAAGATGGACATTGGAAACAGCAGTAGAAAATTGGTTTGCAACTCTTTATAACACAACTCTTTGGCATCAGAGCCGTATGACCCAAACTTACAGTCCTCATTGATTGATTGGTTGAATTTTGTCAAAAAACAAAATTCAATAAACAAGAACACTTTACTGGAAGAATAGTCTTTTGGAAGCCTTTCTCAAATATCCAGAAGACACCTGGCTAGGGAAGACTATTCTATAAGGAATTATTATTACTACCAGTAATAATTATTATTAAACTCTTTTTTTTGTGGCAAGACACATGTAGTTTAATCCTTTGTAAATTTCCTGAGAAATTTCATAAGAGACAATTGTGATTGCTTTCATATAAACATGCATAGACTCAGGCCTTAGTTATGTAAGAATTCTCAAAGACATCTGCAGCTTGTTAATCTATGTATGGTGGAGTATAAAGTGTGATCCACTGGGACAGCACAAAGTATTAAATCTCCCCAGAGTATAGGAAGTTTGCAAAATAGTCCCAATCAACAAATGCATACTTTGCCAGACTATAAAGGAATGCAACTGTCAGTACGTGCAGATTCTGGTCACAAATCTAGACAGTACAATAGGAGGACTGCAAGGTTGAATCTTTTCAATATTATAAAGAGATGCTGTTAATTAGCAATATCTTTATAAGCCCTGGAGCTTCATAAATTTTAAAAGCCAATGGAGGGCGGTAGACTTATGCAGGAATATGCAACAAAGAATTTAAAAAGCTCAGTTTATTGGCCAGCTTTCAAAGGCCTACTATACTTTCAGACCCCACTGAAAAAAGCAAAGGCAATTGCCAAGGGGATAGACTTAAAATTCCAGGTACAGTAACACCAATGTAAAAAGAGGATGTCCCCTAACATATTCTTGGATATTTTACTGAAAAAAGTGTCCCAGTCTGGTTGACAATGGGAAGGGTGGAAGTGGATGGAAATCAGCACATCTCTGAGGAAGGATAGAAGTGCCAGGCCATTTTGACCATCAAGATGGCCATGCATGGCAGGTTGACCTCTGCATCTACTGGAGGTGTGTTTTAGATCTTTTATTTTCATATGGGGATTAGATTAAAAGCAGTAACAGTTCAACCAAGACAAGAAAACCTGGCTGGGTTAGCTTCATGGACTGTAGAGTCTATATTCAATTAATGGGACTGAAGCAAGTCGAATTGTAAAATGTAATTTGGCAAATACGTGAAGAATACAGGAAACTGGACAGTATTATTATTTTACACAATATAATATGACTCTTTATCATCACCTGAAAGTGAAGTCCTTAGATGCTATTCCCTGCCAGGATACTTAGTCTCTGGCCTAATTTGGTTTAAAGACATTTCACAAATGGGCAGTTGTGCCTTGACCTGATTTCTAATAGGTTTCTGTTCACAGCTTTTACAATGCAGGCAGTTACCATGGATTTAACTTAAGAATTCATGTTAAAGCACAGAACACTATTGCACTCGCTCCAACACTGATCATCCTGCAAATTCAATCCCAAACAAATCCCCTTGCTTTAAATATTTTTGCCTTCAAACTTAAGACAATGCACCCAGGGGTGGGATACGACAGGGTTAATTACCGGTTCGGTGATTTACGAGGTTCAGTGATTTACGATGTGCTTCCCTGCACGCTGAGCAAACGCCTGTAAATCGTCATCAGCCTGGTGCCTGGACAGCTGAGCAGCGTTGCGTGATGAGAAGCAGCCTTTGAAAAAGTACTTTTTTCCTGCTTTTTTTAACTGCAGCTGTGCCTCGCACGGCAGCTGAAGTTGAAAAAGCAGGAAATAAAGGTCAGGTAAGAGCCCAGGAGGGCAGGAGGGCAAAAACATCAGCAGACATAGAACCGGTTCTATGTCTGCTGCTCTTCAGAGCTACCGGTTCTAGAGAAGTGGACAGAACTGGTAGAAACCCACCCCTGAATGTACCACAGTTCTAATATGTCTGGCCCGAGACCTTGCTCTGCTACCTCCAGTGAATGTCACAACAAAAATAACAGACCATTGCTGGGTGAACAAAGTATATTTAAAAAAAAACCTCATTAAGATTTTCCAAAACAAAGGTATATTTGATATTAGCTTTCTAGAAATCCAATTATTTAGAAAAGTATTTCTTTGAACATATGTTGAGAATGTATTTAAAAGTTTTTTTAACAAAGCATACAGGTTTAGCGTAATGATTATATCCAGAGGTGGTATTCAGTAGGTTCTGACCAGTTCTGGAGAACCGGTAGTGGAAATTTTGAGTAGTTTGGAGAACTGGCAAATACTACCTCTGACTGGAGATTTTACAATATCTTTCCTCTACCACATCCACCAAGCCACGCCCACAGAACCGGTAGTAAAATAATTTGAATCCCACCACTGATTATCTCATATCCTCTTCAGGCATTTCACTTTTGCATTTTTCTTTCTCTTCCATCTTTTTACTCTGCTTTATTATATTGCATCTAAATGGATAACTAGCACTAGAATACTTTTCCTCCATCCCTGTAATTATACAATTGACACAATACAGGGGCCCTACCTTAACATACTCCCTGAGAAATGAAAGACAAGGTACACATAACTATTTTTCAAGAGTATGTAATCCAACTCATTTCTCATTGCAAAATGTCTTCATATTCTGAATCTGTGAGAACTGGCTTTCTAAATTATAAGATTTTGAGATTTGCACAATATGCTTATTGTGCCACCAACCAGTTAAGTGTGCTACAAGAATATAACATGTGTGTACAACCTTTCTGAAAATGTCTATGTGTATGTGTCTGTAACAGAAACAGAGTAAATCTGTGTGGTCTGGTCTGACTTTCTGTCTTTTTATCACTAGGCTTTCTAACTGGTTTGTTCTCAAAAGATTCTTTAAGATTGAATGCAAACTCCCCTTGACAAATCAATCAATCAGTTTTAGAGATAAGTTCTGTCCAAAGTTAAATGTTTCTTTCCCCATTTTCTCATAACCTTCAAGCTTAATGATTATTGAGTGTAAATAATCTATACAATGACTTTTGTGTCACTAATAACCATTATATTTTCAACTTCCTGATCATTAATACACAATTACATAATTACCAAAAATAAAACTTCATAGTGAAGCAAATCTAATCAGATAGAATGCTAATTACCAGAAGCAGAAACTCATCACTTCAATCTTTCTTGTATTATAGAGTAAGATGTTATATGAGTATATTTTAATATAAAAGAATATTAGATTCTCATAGACACTATTTGTCTTTATCTCTGTTTTTTTTTAAGAATTTCAACTTTATTTCATAGTTTAATTTATTTACAATCCATTAATTTTATAGTGACATAAATTGCTGTTAAAAGAAACATACCGTTTTTGGTCATGATTTTTTTAGCTACCATATGTTGAATTACCAATATCTGGAAAGGGTAATCTGAAACCTTTGGAGTGTATCAGTTTTGATTTGAGACTCTTTGAAATATTAAAAAGACAATTGAAGAGGGAAGCTTGAATTGTATAAAATCATACATGGCATGGAGAAAGCATGCGAAGTATAAAGAAAGCAGACACTAGGATCAGGAATCTAACTGACTGGAAGATTTAGGTCAGCTTAAAAAAATTACTTCTTCACATAATGCATAATTAACCTATAGCAATAGCTATGAATGTGGATGCTGTTAATAGGAGTTTAATGGATACATTCATAGAATACAGTTCTATTAATGGCAATTCAGACTTAATGGTAGCTGTGAATGGGGAAAGTATTCTCCAAATATCAGTTTTAAGGAAGTAATGCCAAGACTGAGTGCCACTTGCTTGATCATTGTAGAAAACAAAGTGCTGGACAAAGATGGACTTTGGCTTGATCTAATTAGGATATTCTTGTGTTCTTATAAAGGACCCACAGTACAGCATATAACAAAAGCATTCCAGATGGGTGATTATCAACTCTTAACTGTAAAATCTGGTTTGAATCAGTCAGAATCTCTGGAAAACTCTTTGCGTGAGATGGAGGTTATATCTGACACTGCCTGATTTTTGACTTGGGCCTAGAAGCAAGATTTGTGCCTCTTGTTAATAGAATGGCGAACCTATAAATTTTAGGTTTTCATTTCCTTTGAAGAGGATATAATGGATTTTTCAGATATAGAAGATTATTTTGAGAGATAAATCCTGCCCAGTCTCAGAGAAATAGCTGAAGAAGCTTTGGAATTAGGTTCTTCTAAATTATTTTTCCTCCTTAAACAAAAATGTTATCTATCTATAGAGTGTTGGGGTTTTGGAGGGTTTCAGATGATATTTGAAGGCATAAATAATCCACATTAGGAAATCAAGTTAGTCTAGTTCTAGATTATAAAGTTTGTGGAGTCTTTACAAATTGGAGATGAAGAAAAATCATTTTAGTCTTTTGTATTTTTAGGTAGACAATGTCTTTGAACTGTTCCTAAGAAGGTCCTGATGGATTTTGCCAGTTATTAAAGAAAATCTGATAACATTATAAAGAGTATATCACTCTGATCAATTAAAAAGAAAATGAGATAAATAAACTAGTGTAACCTGACTATTGAGATAATAAGTTTGTGTTGCAGTTTGTAGTAAGAGTCACAATAAAAAAGTAATCAGATAACTACATTAAATCACAAACAAATTATTCTTCATTAGCTCCTTTGTCTCTTGGAAGCATGGTTGTGTATTGCTAATTTAGGCAGGCCAAATTCAATCATAGATATGTGATCTTAGATAGGGCTACAAGATCTGTCTGTAAAAAAAATCAGTAGACTGTTAAATGGTAGCTCTTCTCTGACATCTAGTGATAATCCTGATATTTGTAATCCAAATTTGGTAGCCCTACACTGAGGAAGATTCCTATTCAGAAATCATTTAATGAATTACGTGTTTAATATTATTCAAACATATTCAGAGTTACCTTCTTTGTAAATATGATAATGGGACCTAATATAGTCTCATAGTGTGAACCTATGATTCTCCTGATTTCATCTGCAATGGGTGTCCCACAGCTTACAGAACATAGTGAGCAAGAATTAAAAGTCTTGATCTATAATGCATGCCATTCTAGATACAGGTTTTGTAGAAGAGAAATATAATAAATGAACACGGTGACATTGCATATCAACCTTTCACACTCAAGTTACCTAGAATGGCATATGTGCAACAAGGAGACTAATATTTCTTTTCCTTATGACTGCAGTGGCAGTCCCTCAGTTAATAAAGTCTATAAAAGTTTCAGTGGGAGATACAAGTGAAATGACACTAGAGAATCTGAACGATAACACATTACCTTATTGTAACTTTCTGTAGGGAGAGCTGGACTTCAGGACATCTGAAATAATTTCCCTTTAAATGAATAGGCAAGAGAACTACAGAAACAGCCTTTGTCAAAAGTTGAAGGGAAGGACTGCCTGCATTTGAAAAACTCCCAAATACACCTTATCCATTCAGAGCATGTAGATTGGAGCAGGACATTTAACGAACTATAGTAAGCAGTGGGCACAATATCTACGGGTTAATCAAAACATGCTACAGCATTTTATTGTAAGTATCCAGTGTCTCTCAGGTGAGATAGGTGCTGGAGAAATATGATTGATCAATGAAGGACTGAACAACCAAATAAACAAACTAGCTGATCCAAGCTGAACCCAGGGATCCTTTACTGTTCCATTAGCTCCATTAGCTTCTCTGTTTCAGTTGAAAGAGTTAAATAAGCTAATTTTATATGGGATTTGCCTTCCCTTTCACATTCTCTGCAAAGACCAAATACATTTCTACAATCTCTACTCCAAAGAGAAAACTACACAATACAGAATCAGCAAATGCCCAGTCTCTTTATTTATATGCCCAAATTCTTCACTCTTCTATTTTATTGTTAAATTTTATTAAATTTAGTTCTACTATCTTCTAAAACCTTTTGTAAGATGGTCCATTTCCCTCCTTTGCAGACAGATAAGCATCAAATTCATAAAATCTTTTAGTTTCACCACCTAGTTCACATCTTCTCCTGTAAACTCACCTAACTGCACAAAATTGAGAAAAATATCTTTCTCTGGTTAGTCTGCTTTTCCTTTATTGTTTTATCTCCAGTGCATTTCAAGTGGAAACACCTGATAGTGGTGTATAAATAAATATATACACTTATACCCCCTTTGCCAATACATGTACACACATAAACTTTATGTAACGAAAAATGAAATATGATAGATATGATTCTCTAAGCAATAGTTAGGTACATTTCAAAATTTATGTTTTTTCTACAACTACCTTCTTCTAAAGCAGATTCAGATATGGTTAATAGAAATACAAATGAAAAGTAAAAATTGTTCCTACAATTTAGGTTCCTTTGAAATTATGTGCAAACAGAGACAGATAAAAAGATGAGGCTACTGTAATATGCACTACATGGGTGAAACTACTGGAGATACTTAAGAGACACTCTACTGAGCTAGGTCAATGCCATGTCAGTAACTTTTGTGTTATATTTAAAGAACTAAACAACTCATCTATGGAGAGTCTTGATCATCCAAGTTATGATTGTCCCAAAGGTGCTTTTCAAAAGCCAACTGAACTTTCTTTGTTTTTCCTTGATGATATTTTGCTTCTCACCCAAGAAGCTTTTTCAGTTCTAACTGAATAATATTCCTTGGAGTCATCTAGTCATTAGCATTCTGAAGGTCAATCATTAGATCTCTGAGAGTTGTTGAAGCCATCTGGAGATTTATCTGTACCCATCAGGGTTATCTGAATCAGAGTGTAAACGGGTGTAATTTTTGGGGTTCGGATTTGGCTGTACACCGCCCTGAGTCCCTAGGGAGAAGGGCGGTATAGAAATTTTATAAATAAATAAATAAATAAAACCTTCTTGGGACTGCTGAAAGGACTGTGTTGTGGACAGAGATAGATGATGATGCATCCCTCCCTCTCTGTTGAAAGACAGCTGTTCATTTAACCTCTTTGACCCCTCTTTCAAACCAATGATCTGAAGAGGAGGATATAACACCACATAATTTATGTCTACAATACAGTCCTTTAAGCAATTCCAAGAAGATTTCACACCCATTTGAAAGTCCAGTTGCCTTTTGAAAAGCACCTTTGGGACAACTAAACAATTCCTATACATGCTCATTAAACTGAGCCATGTTCACTTCAGTTCCTTAATGACAGATCAGTATTCTTTTACAAGGCTAAATACCATTAATACAATCATTTTAGGCAAGGTTGAAACACTTATGGCTGCTTTTTCTGGCAGCCTTACACAGAGTTTGATAATTTGTTTACAGAAATTCTCGACCATCCAGGCTGTCCCAAAGGTGCTTTTCAAAAGGCAACTGGACTTTCTTGGTTTTTTTCTTTGAAAAGGTTTCACTTTTCATCCAAAAAGATTCTTTAGAACTTTTGAAAACTTTTGGTGATCACAATGTGGTTAAAGAATTAAAGTTTAAGAATAGTTGCGTGGATGAAGATTTTCCTGTGTTACTTCAAGAAATCATTGGGAGTTGCCCAGTTTTCATGTTACAGAAGCATTTTAAGGGCCACCATAGAAACCAAGAAGCATATCTGGAAAAATCACAAAAGTGTGCTGATTTTCTGCCTAGTATTTCAGGCAAAATAAATTGACTATTTAAAAAGAACAACTTCTGTTACAAACAGACTTGTGTAGGTATTTAATTTATCCATGAATGACCTCATATATTAAACATAAATGAAAACTTCGGCCTAGTTAAATTTGATCTTCCAAACCCTAACAGAAATATTACCTAGGTCTCTAAATGATTAAATCAGCCTTTTGAACTTGGTGCCTTCTCAACTTCCAGAAGTCTAAGCCTACAGAAATGATGGTGGTGGTGGTGTATGTGCATGTGTGCGTGTACAAAAAAGTTAGTTCTTTTAGGGTTTCAATGGCAATGATCACTATAGTGTTGATTTAGGCTGGATAAGACTTAGGATTTTAGACATGTAGCAATAGAATTTATTGATGCTTTCAAGGATTCAATAGAAATCTGCAGATGTCACATTTTTCCTGTCACACTGTAAGTCTCTTAGTGACAGATGAGGCTAAAACAATATTCTTTTGTTGCTTTTAGGAGTTTGTATTTCTTTATTTTGCACACGTGCATGCACATGTCTATTTTTAAATTATTTTTATACAGTTTTCCAATATCTATCACCTTTCCAAGTAATAGTTGTAGTTATTACTGCAGAGCTATAATTTCCAGGACTTCATAAAGAGAACTACATTTCTTATAACCTCCTGATATGAAAAACCTTTGCTACCTCCTGTGCTTGTTTTTTTTTTCTCATTAAGCTTTTCTACACATTGCTACTGTTGGCAAAACTTGGACTTTATATCAGAATCAAGAGGAAAAGAACTTTTCAATGTTATCCTGACACTGATTCATTTAAAATAAGAGAACTACGTACTAAGTGGGATTATTCCCAGGAATATAATAGAAAACTAGACAAGAAAAATGCAAGTGATTTATAGCATCCCCCCATTTCAGGTGATAGCAAAGCAAAGATATTCAGTCAGTCCACCCCAAGCTGTTAAGTTCCAGCGGGAACCTGGAATTGTTCATGAGAATCTGATGCACAGTATGAGTGAGGCTTTAGTCATTGCATGGAATGAGGGCAATGGTCTTGAATCAGAGTGTACCTGCTGATTCTCTCTCCTGGGAAACTTCTGGTTTTCAGATGTGATGAATCAGCAGAAGAAATGCTTAGATGTTTGTTGAGCAAAATAAATAGCAAATCTGACTGAATGTAGGTAAAAGATTATCTTGTGGTACAATGAATGAAAAAAAATATGATTATTTCTCCACTGTTAGCTCATCTGCAGATAACTGGACAACAGATGAGATAACCATATGCAGATGGCCATAGCACAATCTAGTTTGCTTAGCTATATGAGTTCATGCTTATTGATCCAGGGACTTCAGGGCTCTAAGTAGAGTCATTATGCACTAGAGCAGTGGTTCCCAAACATTTTCAGTCCACCGCCCCCTTGGTGCTACAACTCCTCCTCAATGCCCCCCACCCAGGGGCGGGATTCAAATTTCTGTGGGTGTGGCCTAATTTGAGGGTGTGGTTTGCTGGTAACGTGATTGTGTGGGCATGGCTTGCTGGTCACATGGCTGGGTGGGCATGGCTTGCTGGTTACTTGACTGGTGGCGTGGCTTGGTAGTCATGTGACTGGGTGGGCATGGTTTGGTGACTGGCAAACCAAATACAAGTGGTCCTCACTTAATGGCCGGTTGCTTAGCAAGTGTTCTAATTTATGACTTGCCTCCATAGAACTACTTGACCTGTTTTTGGAGTTTTGACAGCCCTGCACGCACATACACACATACTCCCTTCTAACCCTGCTGGAGCAGGTCATTGGACTAGAATTGGCAAAGCATCTCTGATTAGATTCTAGTAGTGAACAAAATCTAATCAGATATGCTTTGCCGATTCTTGTTGATTTGTTTTATTTGTATTTCTTTATTTTATGTTGCTGAATTGCATTGACATGTGTGTCCCTTCTTGTGCACAACCCAGAAGCTTTTGTGATTCTTTGCAATAAAAACTACCAATCTCTGGCTTTGCTCTACTTTTCAAACGTGCCGGCACTGCTGCATTCTACAGTAGGTGCCAGCCCTGCAGGTCCACGCCATTGAGCCCGCTGCACCGGAGGGACCTGCCCAAGCAAGTCTGAGCAGAGCAGTGCACCAAATCAATGGGGTGAGCCTGGGAGAAGGAAAGAGAGAAAGAGAAAAGAAAGAGAGAAAGAGAGAAGGAAGAAAAGAAAGAGAAAAGGAAAAGAAAGAAAAAGGGACAAAGAAAGGGGGGATGGAGGGGGAGGGGGAGAGAGAGAGAAAGAGAGACCTGATGCATCAGATTGAAATGAGGCCTAGTTCAGAGTCCCTTTTCCACATTGAAACATCTTTGCCAGCACATTGAAACATCTTTGGCTTCTATTAATTAAAGGTTTTGTGGACAAAACATGGCCAAGACTATCAGGAAGCTCTCACATTTGTTAAGGCTTTAAACAGGATCCATTAGACCAAATCTCCACCCTAAAAATTACTTTTCCCCAATGTATTACAGTGTCAATTCTGAAGAAGGCAAAACCAAAATGTATTGGTAAATTACAAGAACACACACACACTCCCTTCTAACCCTGCTGGAGCAGGGGATTGGACTAGAATACATATCTCATTATCTTTCTCCTCCCTGCCTCCCTCCTTTATTTTTTTTTCTTTTGGTCCCTTCCTTCCATCCCCCCTCTTTCTTTGTCCCTTTTTCTTTCTTTCTTTCCCTTTTTGTCTTTCTCTTCTTCCTTCTCTCTTTCTCTCTCTCTCTCTTTCCTCACTTTGTGCACTGCTTCGTTTGGACTTGCTTGGGCAGGTGCCTCTGGTGCAAGGGGCTCAATGAGGTGGACCTGCAGGGCCTCGCCCCGAACATGGCGGGATGTTTGAAAAGGAGAGCAAAGCCACTCTGGCTTTGCTCTCCTTTCCCAACGCTGTTTGGGGTGAGGCCCCGCCCCCGAACATGGCAGCGGCGGGATGTTTCCCAATGCTGCGTTCAGGTTGAGGTCCCACAGGATCACCCTTGCACCAGAGCATGCAAATCAATGGGGTGATCCTGCGGGGCCTTGCCTCGAATGCAGCGGGGGCGGGATTTTTTCTCACCCCTGAATTGTGCTCTGCCACTCACCTCCAGTGCCCCCCTGCCCCTCTTAATGCCCCCCTGCCAGACCCCTTGCCTCTCAGTACCCCCCTAAGGCATCCCACCGCCCCCCAAGTACTGCCCACTTTGGAAACCACTGCACTAGAGCCATGCCTTTCCTAGGTATGGTTGGATTAAACAGTAGTAAATGCATTTTAGAGTGAAGAGCTCTGCCAGCTTTCAAAGAACAGTGATTCACTCTTTCTCAAGAAACCATGCTTTGACACAACAGTTCTGAGTAATTTTTTTCCTATCGGCAAATTTTCATTTTTAGGGAAGGCTGTTAAAAATGTGGTAAACCTTCAGCTCCAGATAACCTGGAGGAAAATAATTATTTGGACCTTTTCAGCTGGCTGTCAATTATTGATTGCACTTATAGTTGACATGTGACGCAATTGGATCAGAGACAGTGATTTTGATTCCATCAATCATAATAGCCTTCTGGATTGGTTTTCATAGTAGGGAAGGCAGAGTTTTATATTTATTGTCCTCCTTCCTCCCAGGCTAGTTGGTAGGAGAGAAAAAGTCTTACCCTATAACCTTGCTTTGCAGAGTTCCTCAGAGCTCTCTCTCTCTGTGTCTCTGCCTGCCTGCCTGCCTGTCTCTCTCTCTCCCTTTCTCTCCCCCACTCTCTCTCTCTCACACACACACAGAGCGAGAAAGAGAGAGAGAGAGAGAGAGAGCTCCTATTTAGTATCTAAATAAAATAACTGGGTAATGTTATCTATTAAAACTGGGTTTAATATCATCCTTATACTGAGACACAATTTTACATCTGTGCCACAGGTTGGCCAAGTGATGACATCAATGATCTTTCCCAGTGCCTAAATACTCTGTTGTCTGGATAAGGAATTACTGGTTTTGTTTCAAGACTAGCAAGATCAAATCTCTGAGGGTTTTAGGGCTCCCTGAACCTTTAAATATCTAAATCTAAAGTCTTTAGATCTGTCTTTAGCCCTGGATAGAATAACATGCTTCCAGATAGAACAGATATACAATTCTATCATTTTGGAGTGGGGGCTTCGGCTTGTGCACTAATTGCTGTTATTCCTGGATTCATGTCTTAACTATTTCACACTTGGACTATTGCAATGCATTCTACTTGGAGCTGCCCTTGAAGCCTATTTAGAAAGTAGAGTTAGTCCAGAATGCAATAGTGTTGGTTATGGGCCATATACTTAATTAAGACTGCAATTCTTCAGCATTCCATAATATGGATTTTAAAAAACTCTTCCTGAGAGGCAGCCTGATATTAAAGGGAAATATCTAATCCAAATTCATAGAATTTATTTCTTTGTTTGTCATTTCCCTCTAAAGTGACTCTGATCTTGTTATGAAATTCTACAATTCTTTTAATTTCTAAGTGCTAGAGCTTTGAAAAAAGTTTATAAAAGTGGGTTATATTGCTATGTTGGTAGACATTTGACCAGTATGCATCCAGCATCCAATAGGTCTGAGGAAGGCTATTTGCCCTGTAAAGCTTCAGTCCTAGATATTCATCTAAAGTAGGGTCCTGATCAAAGGAATTAATATATAAAGGATCCTTTTGTATTTATTTTTATTTATTCCTGATCTGGTCTCCTTTATATATAAGTCATTAGCAAGGAAGCAAAAGAAATGCTCTTCCTATGTATGAGTTAACTATAATCATGCCTGTTAGTATTAGTACTCCCTCTTCCATAAACTGAGTTAAACATAATTAAAATGGTTAAGCATGTTTAAACTTACCTGAAACCACTTAAATAATGGTCCAAAGTTTACCTTCTTTGTGGAAATAATATCATTAAGAAAGCAGGCTGCATTTACTAGATTTATTGATGTTTACTCTCCTTTGTTTGTTATGAATGCATACAGTTATCTGAAGAATAGTTCAAATGGTTGATGTCCAAAGCAAATTGGGTATTAAGAACCATCAGGATTATCTAGGCTTCCTTTGTGCAAGTGAGAATTATTTCAACATTGAAAAAAAACAGAAGCACCAGGGATCGCTTTCATCTTTAAAGAAGATGGTTAAAAGAGATATGCTACAGGCGTAACATTAAGCACAGTTTGTTTTACCAGATGTTTCTAAAAATACTTGTATGGTTCTGCTCTCTCTGTCTCTTTTGAAAAAAAAAAGCTTTATTTTGGAGAGTGTTTCATGCTGCAGGAAAAAATAACGTAACAATACTGACAGATATGGAAAATAGCATCTGTTGGGAAGATCAGAAAAGTTCTACAATGGACTGTTTGTTTTGTATCTCCTGTTAAAAATAATGAAGGGAGGCCGGGAGGGAGAAAAGAAACAAGGAAGGAAGGAAGATATATAGGGCTCTCTAAAGTTTCCCAGAAATGCATTTTTCCCAGGAATCAAGAAACAAAATAAAAAATAAAATAAAAAAACCAATACTATATATTTCTGTTCCTTATTCAAACACATTCTGTTAAGGTTTCACCATTTTATTGAATAAATCTGAAATCTCTGATAGGAAAGAAAACATCTATGCTTTACCAAGGGCTGTTACTTCAATAATAAAAAGATCAATGAAATGAAATGAAACCAAATTTTTAAAATAAATAAATAGACAAATAAATAAATAAAGGATCATTCACAGTTCCTAATAAATATCTTGATTATTTTAAATAAACTTTAATACGATTGCCTTATATTCCATAATCGCAATCTGGGAGTCCTCCTGGATGTGCGGCTGTCGCTTGAACACCATGTCGCGGCCGTCTCCAGGGGGGCATTTCATCAGATCCGTCGGATCTACCGGTTGCGGCCCTTTCTGGATCGAGGCGCCCTGCGCACGGTCACTCAGGCCCTTGTCACCTCTCGCCTGGACTATTGTAATGCCCTCTACATGGGGCTCCCTGCGGGGAGCACCCGGAGACTCCAACTGGTGCAGAATGCGGCCGCGCGGGTGATCATGGGGGCGTCACGTAGCGCCCACGTGACGCCTCTCCTGCACGAGCTGCATTGGCTGCCAGTGGCTTTCCGGGTTCGCTTTAAGGTTCTGGTTCTGACCTTTAGGGCGATCCATGGCATTGGACCAGGTTACCTACAGGACCGCATCCTACCGGTGATCTCCAGCAGGCCAGTGCGTGCACACAGGGAGGGCCTTCTCCGGGTTCCGTCGGCTGCCATGTGTCGCCTGGCGGTCCCAAGGGGTAGGGCCTTCTCTGTGGCGGCCCCTGCCCTCTGGAATACTCTGCCACCGGAACTGCGTACCGGCATGGACCTGAGGTCCTTCAGGCGCGCGCTGAAGACCTGGCTTTTCGAGCAGGCCGGCCTGGGCTGAGAGAGGGTTTTAATTTGTCTCCATTTGCTTTTTGCTTTTTAGTAATTTTAATTTGGGGGTTTTAAGGGGGTGGGGTGGGCTTTTTATTCGGCCAAATATCCAATTTAATCTTTTTTAACTTTTGTATTATTGTCGGGGTTTTAGATTGGCTGTACACCGCCCTGAGTCCCTAGGGGGAAGGGCGGTATAAAAATTTTATAAATAAATAAATAAATAATAAAATTATATGATTATATAATTATAATATGGATTTCTCTTATAATTTGTTACAATTAAATCCTAAAATAATCTTCATTTCACTAAATGATCATAGAGGTTTTCCCTCATTTTTGTTTCAACAATTAAATTTGTGGTTTATTTATTAATGTACTCCGATAACTATTTGTATAATTACAACATATATAATCCTTTTAGATAATTTTAGTCATCTATGTTTTATTCTTAAATGTAATACCAAATTTGTCTCATTATAAAATACATCATTTAGAACCAGGTATTTATTTATACATGAACATAATTTGGATGAGTTTATCCCTAAAACTAAAACTGTATCCTCATTTGATTTTATGTAGAAAGCATAGAAGCTTATGAATGGTTAACAAATAAGAAGAGATGAAGAAAAGAATACATATAATTTAACTGATTCCTCATCCTTCCCTTTTTTCCCTTTGTCTGTTCGTGTAAATAATACATGAATCAGAACCAAATATACTATATAATGTTTCAGCAGCTACATAAAGATGCCCAATATATCCAGTGATTAAAATGGCAGACTCTACTGATAAAACATTTGAGGCAGGGGGAGGAAATGTAACAAACTATTTAAATATTTCTCCAGTTTTCCCATTACCTTCTTTGCCTTCTTCCAACCATCAGTACATGATCATATATATGATATTTCACTCATATTTTTAACATGTCAACAAAGGAAATTATGAAAAAACATGTTTAATTTCAGCACCAGGGACAGTTCCTAAAAGTGTCCCTACTTCAAATCTGCTTTGATTCTGATAACAGCTAACAGATAATCAGAGTTGGAAGGGACCTTGTAGGTCATTTAGTCCAACCCCCCGCCCAAGCGGGAGACCCTACACCATTTCTGACAAATGGCAGTCCAATCTCTTCTTGAAAGTCTCAAATATTAGTTCAGCTAGTTTACAGATCAGGTCCGGCAATACACGTGATCATTAGAAAGAAAAAAAAGAGGCATTATTGGAAATGTTAGCAAAAAAACAGTAAGTAGTATATTTAATTAGGTTATATAATTATTCTCTAAAATAAACTCTGCAATCAGGAGCTATAGGTGGTGATCAAAAAAATTTCTTTCCATGTAGTATTAGGAGTCATTTATAGATTTGCTATCAGCACAATTTTAAAGATTGTTTTTTTATATAAGTGATTAAATTAATTACACTTTTGACAGCTTAAGAGTAAGGATGTATAACTGTGTGAAATGTGACAATGAATAGTGCAACAGCAGGAAACTGTCACTGTCACTTACAAAATGGCAAAGTACCCATTTGCAATAAATACAGCAATGTTAGCCAAGTGCACAGATTAATATATTAATTAAATATGCACAGCTACTTGCTCTGTGACTTTGCTTCTGGGTGTGATTCAGCTTGCTAACTTTTACCTATAATGCCATACATGGCATAAGATCAGCTACTTGAGGGATCACCTTTATTATCCATCTGGCTGCTTTACTATCTTGCCCTTTGGAATGAGGTTTTACCTGAGTTCTCATTCTTCTACTGGCATTTCAGAGTGCCATGAAGACCTGGCTATTTGTCCAGGCCTTCAACTAGGATGGATGTAGTCATTATAAGAAGTGTATGTTTGTTGCTGCTCAGTTTTGCTATATTTGTTTTTTTTTCCCTGCATTGTTTCTGCTGTTTTGTAATTCTCATGAGTTGGGGAGTGTACAAATTGAAATAAATAAACAGGCAGATAAGAGGGGAAAAACTGTCAAAAATGTTTTCTTTTCCATTAGTATATATATATATATATATATATATATATATACACACTAATGGAAATATATACCTGCTTTCCTTTCTTTGTGTGTGCTTTCAATTCCTAGCCACTGTCTGGGCAAATCCTGCAGTTTTCTTGGCAACATTTTCCAAAGGGAAATACTTCTTAGGGCTAGAGAAAGTGAGGGGCTAGTTTTGTGCCTATGGCACAACTAGAATTCACAGTCTCCTGATTTTTAGCCTGGTGCCTTTACTTCTACATCAAACTGTAGCTTATTTAGTTTTATCTTATTTATTGTTTTCATACTTGGTTGTTCTTATTTCTTTTCTCTTGACTGCAAGTTACCTAGCATTACATATCATCTTCTTTTATTTTCCTATCTTAATTTTGTTAGCACAATTGTCAGAAGTTAGCACTGTTTCTTGCCTTTCTGAGATGGGAAGCAAAACTCTGGTATAAGTCCTAAAGTCCTGAACTTGATTAAAATCAAAATGAAAATTCACAAAATTGTTCCCAACCCGCAAAATAAAAAAGACAAAAATCAGAAAAAAGGAACTTCTAGCCATATATCTGTATATATAATACATTTTTTCTCACATTGGTTTGTTGTTTTGATCACTGCATCCTTTCCCAGAAATAATTACCTGCCACCAAATAATTGGAGTATAATTAAATAAATAAATAATCACACATTTTCCCTGATATGTGTATTTTTTCATCAATTTTCAAAATACAGTTCCTATTAAAATTCTTTTTTTTTATTCATCATTTTGAGTTTGAGAAAAATGTGGGAAAGTTACCAGTCTTGATATATGTGAATATGTTCTCTCTACATATACATTTGTAACAGCAAACTAATTAGATCTGCATTAAGAATCAAAGGAATTTATCACCTATCTAGAACTCCTCTCTCACTGAGTTTAATTGCATTTGTTTTCATTATTTTAAATTTCATAGCATCCTATATTTATTATTCCCAGATGGATAATTAATAAATTACAAAAGAAATGAAATAGTATATATATTTTATTATGTGCAACAATTTTGCCTAAAGTGCTAATTCTACGTAAATCTCCTTTAACTAAATACTTAAAAAGGAAGACACCAATCTTACTAGAATTTATATAGCACTGATGTTATCTTTATGAAAAATGATGACATTATATAAAGATAGTAGAAATATTTATATCAGTCTCCTTTAATCTATTTAACTTTGTTAGATTATGGGTTCTAGAATTCTTCGTCATTGGCTGAGCTGACTGGAACCTTGGGAGTTGCAATCCAATACTTCTAGAGGCACAATCTTGAAGAGGTCTGAGTGACATAGTAAAAACTGTAAACTGCTTTCCTGTTTTCTTCCTTTCCACTGTCCACTCCTGTAAAGTTACCCTTAAGTGTGGCAGACCCTCTGGAATGGCATTTGAGATGACTCAGGAGGATTGCTATGAAACCAAGTAGAATAAATCACACCATTCATTATTAGGCAACATTTTTTCATAAGTTAACCCCCCCCCCCCCGCCTCAAAACTGACATCTATTTCTAAACAGAAATTATCTATTTCTAAACAGTAAAGTACACTGGAAAATGTTTGGGAGTTTTGTTGATAGTTACCTAAACCCAATTGTGTTGTTTGCTCCAAAACATGTAGCTTAATTGTACAGCTAGTCTGGCTTTTGGTTAGTAAAAACTACGGAAAATAATTAGAAATTTCAACCAACTTGTCCTATAAAAGCAAAGCACACAAACTACAGTCTCTGATGTTTTCTGATAGTGAAACACTATCACAAAATATCATCTGTTTGACAACATTGCCTCATCTCATTCCCTCATATCTGCTTTTACCATTTTTCTCCTTTAAACATTTAGCTAGGTAAACATGTTTGACTGACACTATGAAGAATAAAATTAACATCGGATTTATAAACTTTCAAATTCTACAATTTTTAGTAATTTCTCTAATTTAGCAATCACATTATTAAAACAATACCCTGCTCTATCTAATATTCTATTTACTGGATTCTCCAGAGATCATTTGAGTAAAAATAGTTCAACTCTTGTACTTTTGATAATATGGTTAGTCTGTGGATTGTATTTAAATCCCAGTTAAATCATAAGTTCATCTTTGAGGGAGATAGGTTTTTTTTAAATAAAATAAATGCATTTTGTAGTATTTTATATTACAGTTATTACTATGATAATAAAAAGATAGGTAGTTTAAAAATTTTTGATAAATACAATTAAATGCATTTTGTAGTATTTTATATTACTGTTAATATTATAATACATAGTTGAAAACCTCTGGTTGAGTTGCAAGCACTGTGTAAATATAATTTTACTTTGTTCCTGACAAAGAAGCTGTCTTTTTAGTAGTGGAATAATATAGATTCAAACTTACTCAAGTATTTATAAGTTCCAAATCACACAATTTCTCCAAAGTTATTACACCCCTATATAATGCAGGATTCAGTGTTGGAGATACTAAATATCTTTGCCCTTTTGTGAAATTTCTTCAAGGAAAGATTGAAAGGGAAGGAAGAAGTAGGCAGGAAAGGTAGTGAGTGTGAGGAATTAGAACATCGTACAAACAGAGAACAGAATCGCACAACCACACAAGAACAGTGAGTTCCAAGACACAAAAATATGACAGATGAACATAAAGAAGATATAGGATTGCTATTGGGTGGGGGTAAGTTGGGAGGGAAGGAGAAAAGCAAAATAACTTCTTTTTTTTTAAAAAAAGTAAATAAATATAAAAATTGGGGCTGCTGAAATAGCCAATGATATTTGCACAAATTAGCCAAAAAGAAAATAAACTTATCTAAAACATATTTTAAAATGTAAATCAATATTTCCCTCCAACTGGACCACAAAATTAGAATTGCTAGGTTAGCCTGAGCACATCACTCTGATGAAACAAGATGGTATTACCACAATCATGCACTAGTTAATGAAGACCATAAATGAATAGCTATCTCAGCTAGTTATTTCATGCCACAAAGATGTGTTTTTGCACTAACTCCAAAAGAAATAAAGTGTATATGACAGATATTCTGCCCTTGCAATAAAATTCTTTTTATGCCATCAACTATTTGTATGTGAGGAATATGCTGGAGATTTTGAGGAGGCTTTTAGAGGGACTTTTCATCTGATACGTGTCTTTCTGAAAGTCAAAAAACATCTAAAAGAAGGCAAGAAGGAGGCACACAAGAAGGGGGGGGAAGGTGGGAATAAGATAATAATAAAAATAAAGAGGAAGCAAAAAACTTCATTCTTTAGCACACAACTTTCTTGGGTGAATTTATTTCGGTATGAAAATTTAGATTATTTAGATGGCAAGAAAAGATTTTGTTGCCTCGGTTTGATTGCAGATCTATATTTCTCTTGAGTAGAATTATTATTTCATTGGAATTATTCCAGAAATAATTTTATTTTTTTAAAAAAAAGAATGCATCAAATACTTTCAAATTAAAAGAAATGGTAATGTAGTACCACGCATTTTATATATATATATATATATATAAAGAATGATCAATCACCAAAAATTCATGCGGCACAAAATGAGGTGAAATGACAGAAAATGTTATTCCAATATAAACAATCAACTTAAATATTTTTATGTGACCAGGGCTAATCATGCAAACATTAAAGAAACATTTATATAATTTTTATTCCCTCTGCCCCTAGCCTTCCCCAAGGATAACTGCAGAATTGAAATATCACTTAATCAAATGAAACCAAAATTTAACATCACATAAAAAATTGCTCTATAAATTTCACATGCTTTGTACACTAATTAACATATCATGCATCTCTCTTCACTTTAGTAGATGACAGAATTAGATGAGGTCATGAAGATTAGGTGATGACGGCTACTTATCAATTCAGTTTTAATTTATTCTAAGCAAAAATACTGTATGTGTGCATATACATGTGCACGCGCACACATACGGTATATAGTATACATATAGATATCAGATCCTTGAGAGGGGCTTTTGGGGCTTGGAAAGGACAAGTTAAAGAATAATAAATGCAAATTTAATTAAAGGCACCCTACAAGACATTTGCATGAAAAAGGAGTAAAACTTGCTATTTTGATTATTTCTTATAAACATAAAGGCATGTACATGTAGCTTGGAAGTTCCAATGAACAATGTAACATAATCCTTTTTTTAAAAAGTGGTTGTGCTTTTCAACTTGGCCTCCAGTTTTGATATATATTCAGAAATTATACAATTATACTCTTGCTAAACAGCACCAAATGATCAAATGAATCAGTGCTCCAGAGAAGGAGCTACAGAATCTGGACATTTATTTAGATGATCTCCCAACAAATGATTTGTGAATCTACCGGTAGTTATCAGGCAATAAGCTCTTGATTGGTATTTTTCTCCCTCATCTCAACTGTTTTAGTTTGGTGATCTTGAACAAAAATATTCTGGATGAAGCTCAATATTAATTATTTTTGGCCTTTGCAGAGGTCAGCTGAGCAGCCCTTTAGCACAGATGTAACCTCTGCACTAGCAGCATTTAATGAGATCAAGTAACAATGAATGCTAGTGTGTGCTGCTCATTGGCTCTCACTTGATTTCTCCTCCTAAATAGTGAGTTATTTGGCTTGTTCCTCTGACAAGCCAGGTAACTAGATGATGCTAATCAAGTGACTGGTGGGTTGTGTGAATTTATATGGTTAGGAAAAGGTGTCAAGAAGTTAAGCCAAGTTTTCTTGCAGTTTGTATTCCATTCTGTGTACATAAGGTGACTGGACTGATATTGAATCACATTTCAACCTTGAAAATGCCACTCAGTCCTCTGATACTAATGAAGGCAGCTAGTTTAGGGGCTGCAGGCAGTTTATCTGACACTTGTAATGCCATTCTCTGGGGAACAGAACATGAGAATGGCTAGGGACTGAGAGAATAGCAGGGCATAACTTCCCTAACTATTTCCATCATCTTCTGCTAGTCTAGTGGTACAGCTGCTCCTATAACCAAGAATAATTGAGAAACACACACTAGCACACTTATCAAAATAATTACCATTCAGTGCAAGTGCTTCAGCAAGTGTTAACCTTTGTAACCAAAGAAGTAATGAAGAAAAAGCTGCACAGATTCTAGTTGCCATATTTTTACCTACCTTTTGGTTTTTTTTATTACTACAGAATATTAGTATATGCAAATCCTTATCAAGGAAAAAATACTTTTGGGTTTGTTCAATATATTCTGTCTGTCTGTCTGTCTGTCTGTCTGTCTGTCTGTCTGTCTGTCTGTCTGTCTATCTATCTATCCATTCATTCAATTATATGCCTTCACCTTAAGTTTCTTGGATGAAGAAAGTACATAACCTAGATATATATTTTAATTAATAATACATAAACAATTTTCTCCCAGTGGGAAAGTAGGATAACAGATAACAGATAATCAGAGTTGGAAGGGACCTTGTAGGTCATCTAGTCCAACCCCCCACCCAAGCAGGAGACCCTACACCATTTCTGACAAATGGCAGTCCAATCACTTCTTGAAAGTCTCAAGTGATGGCACTCTCACATCTTCCGAGGGCAAGCTGTTCCATTGGTTGATTGTTCTCACTGTCAGAAAGTTTCTCCTTATTTCCAGGTTAAATCTCTCCTTGTTCAGTTTCCATCCATTATTCCTTGTCTGGCCTACAGGTGCTTTAGAAAATAGATTGATCCCTTCCTCTCTGGGGCAGCCCCTCAAATATTGGAAGACTGCTATCATGTCTCCCCTGGTCCTTCTCTTTACTAGACTAGCCAAGCCCAATTCCTGCAACCGTTCGTTGTATGTTTTAGCCTCCAATCCCCTAATCATCCTGGTTGCTCTTCTCTGTACTTTTTCTAGAGTCTCAACATCTGTTTTATAATGTGGTGAATAAAACTGGATGCAGTATTCCAGGTGTGGTCTTACTGAGGCTTTATAGAGTGGTATTAGTACTTCCCTTGATCTTGATTGTATCCCTCTGTTAATACAATTTAGGATTGCATTAACTTTTTTGGCTGCTGCTGCAAACTGCTGGCTCATATTTAGCTGGTTGTCCACTAAGACTCCAAGATCTCTCTCACTAGGAAAGAGAAAGGACCCTAGTTAACTTGATAAAGTATAAACAGATGTATGAAGATCAATTTATTCGATTCTACACTGAATGGACTCTAAATTATTAATAAGGATACATAATTAATCCAAGATCTGATTTGTATTAAAAATTGATGTAAGTAATGTAATTCAATTTGAAACTGAATTTGGAATGCAGCAAAATTCAATTCAAATCAGTTTTGAAAAAAAATGAAATCATTAGTTATTGTCATATCCCTCTCGGAATCTGATTCTGAGGGGGAGGCTGAGCAGCTGACAGGGAGTGGGCGTGTGGGTCCATTGGCTGTAGAAGAAACTGGGGAAGGGCAAGTTGCGGCTGGGCAGAGCAGGGGAGAGGTAGAGCAAGGCAGAGGGTATTCAGAGGAAGATCCAGGCCCACCCCATCTTCACCCTAGGGAATGTATGGAGGAACAGAGAAGGGAGCACATGAGTTGCATGTTTTACAGGGGAGGAAAGGGTCCTGATTCCCTTCATTAGCTGCAGCTGGGAACATAGTGTTTAAAAAGGGAGGTTGCACACAGCAACTCGATGGAAGCAAATCGTGAGTTATCTTTTGTTGTCGAGACTTATCTGGGTTCCTGGCATCTTCCCAACTTTGTGAGTTTTGTTGGCCCTTGAAGTCTGCAATTCCTTATTCTGCCCTGTCCAGTTAATTGCTGCAACATGGTTTATGTGGATTTTTATTTACATTTTATATGTACTTTGTTTTTGGACTGAATTTCCTCCACTTAAAGACTCTTCTTGGGGAAGTTTTTTTCTCCAGCCAAAGGTAACTGGACATTGGGGGCAAAGTTGGAAGTATTAAAGGGACTTTTCTAACTTATGTGGTTGTGTTGCCTTTGTGCCATGCCCTGGGTCATCACAGTTACAATGCAGTAAACTACTGAATATTTTAAGCTGATTCTGTTTTTGACAGAACTGGATGAAGATAGATAAGATGAGGGATCTTTTACAATACTTTTTTTCCAGTAAAATTTCAGCCAGATACCTTCAGTGGTTTAATCTTAATACATTTTTGAAATATTCTGTGCTAGATGAAACCTAGAAGCTTCCAAATTGTCCAACAAACATGTAGAAAATGTGCTAACCAATATACTGGCATAGATTTTTGGAAATTACATGTTGAATATCTGAATTAAAAATTAAGTTAAATTAATAAATTAAAAAAGTAATTTGCAAGGAGCTCATTCAATGCTTTGAACATTCTGTTATCAGATTTAATTAGAATGAGTAAATTAATCAAATGTCCTTTGAATCAAGCTATCTATTTGTAATTCTATACTATCCTAATCACTACACCTTGCCAAGAATTTAGCAAAAGAATACTTTTATATATATATATATATATGTGTGTACATATATATATATATATATATATATATATATATATATATATATGTTTGTTTTCTTATGTTTTTGCGGGTATTTATATGTATGGTATTTAGGTTTCTTCGGGTATTTTCCCACATAATATTTGTGCTTTTACATCGCTATAATAAAAGCACAAATATTACGTAGGAAAATACCCAAAGAAACCTAAATACCATATACATACATGCATACATACATACATACATATATATATATATTTCCTGAAAGCCTGAAGGTCACAGAAATCTCCTAATTCTTGGAAAAAAATTAGCAGATGTTATGCTGGGCCTTCCAGAAATAGTACATTTCAGATAATCAGCAGAAACTTCAATGTTGATCAATCAAAGCAGAGACATAATAACGATGATTGCTACTTTAAAATTCTTTGAAAGAGAGCCTTCATTTGTGTGTGCATGCAATGCTTGTATGTTTGTGCATATTAATAAATGCATGCATATTCATACACATTTGAATGTTTACATTCCTTTGTGATGATAGACTTAACATCCAGTACACATATTACCTTGAAGGCTGAAAATTTTATGCTTCCGTATGATTTAATTTTTCTAACACATCCTATCAACATGAGGAATGCCACTGAAAAGATATCAGTGGCTGAAACTAGCTGGAAACATTTACTTTAAAACTAAAAACGGGGGAATGTGTTGAGAATTTTTAAAGGTTTAAAATAGAAGCTTCTAGAAGTTTTATCAACCAGGGGACAATGACTAAAGCATAATTTAGTGGCCATTTTAATGTAATTTGAAATTATTTTTCTCTCAGTAGTTGTATTGTAGGACTAAGTTTCTAAACTATGTTTCTTTATGGATGAACAGGCACTTCTTACATTTGTAGTAACTTGATTCATTCACTGAGGCCATGTCTCAAGGTCCTAAAGACTGCAATGCATCACCATGGAAGAAGTAATGATGCTGCCTTCACAACATATCTTCAGATAATGGATAAGAGGAACAGACTGATAAAAGGCGAAAAGGCTTCTAGTTTAAGTGGAAATGTAGTAGGAATTAGAAAAAGAACCCCACTGCTTATCATAAAAATTAGCAGTGGGGTTCAAATATATATTATAGCTCTTTCTACACAAAACTCAAAATCTAACTGTATCTTGTTGAAAACTAAACAAAAGACCAAGTTTGGATCTGGTATAACAGATTCAGATCCATTTTTGAATAGCCATCCTTATGATTATTTTTTTCTTGCAGACAGCATATCTGTGCAAGTGTGATGGATGAAGTTACAATAGGAGTAAAGCTAAAAAACATGATCAGTCACAAGAAAGAAGGTCAAAGACCTCTGTCTATAGGAGAAATTCTCTAGCACAGCCCTACTGAAGGAGCTCACAAAACTCACAAATCCCTGCCACATGAGGTTTGTAAATCACCATTTTGTTTAAGACCTATGACTTTACTTTTCATAAATGCCATTCTTTATTCCAGCAGAACATGGCTGAAAAGGAGCGTCTTGAATTCCCAGTTATGCAGCACAACAAAGCAGCTGTTAATGTAAGAATATTGATATTTATGGAATTGAGTATTGAGAATTATTTCATTTATTCTCTTCTATTGGCCAAAACCCAATAGAAGAGAATATATGTAGCTCAATGTTAAATTGTGGAACCTTAGTACTTTCTGAGCTTGCAGATGTTTCATTATCTGACTGGGTTATAACATCAGTGCACTGAGAATTCCATAAAATCCACATGAACATATTTCAAATAATATGATCAGTTTGTACTGAATTGGGTGTCAACATGAATGCTAATGTTAAATATTAAATCTGTGTTGCTTAAAATTTATTTATTTATTTACTTTCCATATTTATTATATTTATAAATAATTCAAGGCAGCAAACATACCAAAAGAGCTGTGGTTGTGCAGTGGTTAGAATGCAGTATTGCAGGCTAACTCTGCTCACTGCCAGGAATTCGATCCTGACCAGCTCAAGGTTCCATTGTTCTGAAATTGATAAAATTTGACCCAGATTGTTGAGGGCAATGCTGACATTGTAAACTACTCAGAGAATGCTGTAAAGCACTATGGAGCATTATATAAGTCTAAGTGCTATTTCTAGTGATAATACTCCTGAATAACAACTCTGTGAGGTGATTTGGCCTGAGATAAAGTAACTGGTTAAAGTGACCAAGCTGATTTTCATGCCTAAAGTAGAACACAATCTCCTGGTTTCTAGTCATGTGTCTCAACCAGTAAACCAAACTGGTTCTTTAGCCTTTTTGTGGAACTTCCTAGCTACATGCAAAGCCACAATGGTTTTTACTACTGTCAGAGCAAGTCTTACCCCAAAATGCAAGCAGAATATGAGTAGTGGAAGAGAAATGTGAAAGCGCTAGCTTTGGATGATTTCTATTACTATTACTGTATTGATCTGAAATGCTTCAGGAAACAATGAACATAACCATCTAAAGTTTGATTTTTAGCAAACATAAAGCTTGTCAAAATAATATAATAACCTATCCACCCCACACCATCTTTTTTTTTTTTGTTTCTAACGAAAAGCAAAAGAAAAGAAAGAAGACTTTTTTCTGTTTTGTGGTTAAGGACAGATTTGCAGAAAACTTTTTACAACACACAGAAAAATTGGATGAAATTCTGTTCTCTATTAGATAACTATTTTAATTCAGAACAAGCCTCAAAAATAAATGAAACTTAAAGAAAAGCTTAAACAAAATTATTTTTTAAAGAATAAAGTAGATTGCAATTGCCTGCTGGATATTGCACAGTCATATCTACTCCCCGCTACCCCAAAGCCATAAAATTATCAAAATGTATCTATGCTCAAAGGGAGATATTGAGCCCATTTCAAAATTTTCTAATCAGTTTTGGCATTTTAATGGATACATTTTGAAGCATCATTGCTGCAGATAGCATGGCAGAGCATAATAATTGTTCTAGATTCATTGTGGTTTAAATCTCCTCAGATTGGTTAAACAAATAGGTAAAGTATTAGCAAAACTACATTGCCATGTTAACTGCTTTTAAAATCCCATGGAGAAATAGAAGTTTTGACGCATGTTTTCATATCTGTCAGAAAGATATAAAAACAGCCATGGTGCTACCTCTTTTTTGCCTACCTACTTCTTTCATTAATTAATAGTCGGACTTTCATTATTATTTCGGGAAAAATTCTTCAATCTGCTTCCTTTCTCTCCACCAAAGCCAGTTCAAAAACCATCACAAATATATTGCACAATGGTTTATAATAAACTGAACAGGCACTGGTTCAAACTGCTGGTTTTCTTTTTTCTTTTTTTCCCCAAAGTTGGCTTTCCAACATGATGGTCCATTCATGTTTTGCTCCTGCCAGTTCCATGGGATTGGATGCTTGGCTTTTTAAACAGTGATAGTTTATTACACATTTCTACCCATATATACATATGTCACGTATACATATATGAGCATACATATATATGTATACATTCAGAACCACATATATGTATTGACATTATCAATTGCAAAAAGCAAGCCAAAAAGAAGACTGACCTGGCTTACCTACACTCTGCTCGCATTCAATGAAATCTTCATCATCATTAGAACATTCTGCTGAAGAAACGAGGTCATCTGTTGTCTAATGTCAATAAGAACAAAAGAAAAAAATGGAAACAAAGATCAAATGAAGGGAATCATATTCAAAAGAAAAGTGGTCTTTGAGCCATGGTTTAGAAATTTCTATGACACACATTTTTCTTATTATTTAGAGTGTTGGCTTTCTTCTTCTTTTTGTATATTTATGGAGATTCTCAATAATCTATTCAGGTCACGGTTGTCCCAAAGGTGATTTTTCAAAATGCAACTGGACTTTCTTGGGTTTTTTTTTCTTGAAAATGTTTTGTTTTCAATGTTCCTTGAAAGCAAATGTTTTCAAGAAAACAAAACAAGAAAGTCCAGTTGCCTTTTGGAAAAACACCTTTGGGACTTTTTGTATATTCTATTTTTAGCCCAAGATTCTGTTAAATTACTGTAATGTGATTCATTGCTTTCCATATTATGTTACAATAGTTCTAAGGTACTTCTAGAATACATATTTCCCATATGTAAGAACATAGAAAATTGCCATAAACTCCATCACTGATTCATTTTGCTCAGTATTATATAGACAACTGTCCATATCCAGAAATACCAAAGACAAAGTGGTTACTATATAAGTAGCAGGGAGTTTTGTACTGAATTTTGGCCATTGTTTTGAAAATCATAATGACAAGTTAGTACAACACACTCTTATCCCACAATAGAGACTATCAGCAAATTCTAGAGAATTTCATATAGTACCGTAAAAAAGGTTACCTAATTTCATATAATTTAGTTAACTGGACAAATAAGTGAATGAATGAATAAATAAAATGGCATAGATGCATAACTAAATCATCATCATCATCAACTTCTGGGTGCAATATTTAAAAAATAAAAATATACTTCATGAGATGGCTATGTATATAATCATACATGATATGATTGCATTTACTACTTCTTCTTCTTGTGCCATATCTGCCACCAGACATTGGTGATCATGTTGTCATCTATATTTTGCATTTACACAAAGAAAAATACACAATATTTCTAAAAATAATATGGATTATGTAATCTAGTTGTAGGTTTGGTTTGGAAAGTAAAAATCAAATGAAGGCTATTTTATTTGAAATTCCACACAAAAAAAAGTATTTGTCTCCCTGATGACACTGGGATGTAGTTCCTGGTATGGTAATGCATGGCAGATGCACTATAGTCTCTGAAAAACTGAGGCCACATCAAGAGTGTCTCTGGTGTCAGCAAATCAGAGTCCATGTTCCATGAACTTTTCAGCTAGTAATTCTGAGCATGTGAGTGCCTGTGACTGTTCTAATTAAAGAGCAGCATGTACTGCGGTGTGTTAAGAAGTATAATGGATTCCCTTCCCAGTAGTAAGCCCTTCATGTAATTGCTCCAATTAGTAGAATTACTAATAGAGACCAATAGGAGGGTTTTGTGGAAGCCTATGGACTCAGGCATATTGTTCGTGCTCAAGAGTGTTAAAGTAACCAGCCCTTGGCAACATGATCTCAACAAATGCCTGATTCTGCTGTTCCCCACTCTTTGCTATTCCAGTTCTGTAAGCAGTATATAAAAGGTACAAATCACACAGTGTTGTAGGGCCTATGTAATCAGAATTCCTGTTGGATACACAGTAGAAAACCAGGCTCATTGTGGCTGCTGGAAATGTTCTTTACCCAACAATTTACAGAAATTCCTAATGGCAGTCTCAGACTTTGGATTCAATATGCAAGCAAACCTGCCTTCTCTCGCTTGCACTGCTGTGTCCCTCATACCAGTACTTTTTCATCCAGGATGAGAAAAGGCTTACTGCTTTCATTCTCTTCCTGAATTGTACTTTGGGAATCTGGTTATGATATTATTTCACTCAATTAAATTACAATGTACAATGACTGGGGAAGACAAAAACTTTCTCTTGCTGAATTTCAGAACCAGCATTCTTCTCCTTTGGTCATGAAGAGGCTGACACATGTGATTTATTAACCTCTGGAGAACTAGAAATAAAGATAATTCTGTCTCATTTAAGTCCACTGTAAGCATCATTATCTCTTTTGTTGGACAATATTATATATTTAGACATCTCAATGGAGATAATTGCACCTGCAATTATTTCCACTGTTTCTTCCCACTGAAAACTATTAAAACAAAACAAATATCTTCTTTTCTGAATATAGTCCCTCACTGCCAATGAAAAAAAATATGTAGAAATCTACACTTGTGTTGGATTTTCTTAATAATCTCAAATTTGCATTGGAAATTAAAACAGGAGTATTGTTCTCCCTGCCTCTTGGTCTTCTCAAGACTTTCTTGAAATTGAATTGGGATTGGAATGGAGATGGACATTTCTTATTGATGGAGTTCATGTTTTGAATCCTAAAGATAGTAAACTGAATCTCTGACACTGCTAATGAAACCAGAAAAGATTCTTGCTGCAAGAGTTACTGAATATTAGTATGGACAAAACTGAGTAAGATTCATCTTTTTCAGTGCAAGTATCAAATAATAGGCAGAAGTCTAAAATTTGATTTTAATAATTAATGGAAAAACTAGCCTGCTAACTAGTGGAAATAATAATCAAGGTTCAATAAAAGAGTAAGCAATGCTTTCACTTGCAAAAAAGAGAGACAAACAGTATTAAGCTTGCCTGTTTATCTTTTTCATGAAAATATTTCATATAACCTATTCTGAATTTATGTATTTTATTCTTTTGAACTAACATGTCAGAAGTGAAATAACTCATTCCAGTGTTTACAACAAAATATTTTTATTATAAATTAATTGAATGTATATAATTGTAGTCAATGTATATATTATAGATTGTAATTTATACAATTATCAATTGTAAATATTACATTATTGCTGTTACTATTTATTTGGCTTATTGAAAAAGTGTTGAAATCATGTAGGAATACTTTGTAATCTTTAGCACTTATGAGAGGTTTACTTTCAAATTCCCTCACTTCACAGAACTGATTCTAATGAATTATTGTTTCTAGATTTCTAATTATTTGCTTCTAGAACTTCTTTGGGCCCCTATGACAAGGATTCTATAAGTGTATCCATTGTTATGTACTGAATCTTGAGAGAGAATTTCATTTACTATATAAAAATTCAATCAGAGCCATTATATATTCTTACCTTTTTCTGACAGCCCAAAATAAGAATTTATGCTACAGATTTGTACTCTTCGACCTACTGTTCCAAATAAAATGGCTTTATCTATAAAATATTCCATAGGAATCAGTCCCATTTTAGACTATAACTATTCCATTCATTTGCTATATGATGATTTTATGGGTATTAAGCACTAGATAAAATAAGCCCTGTCATGGAACTGCTTTATGAAACTATAAACAACACATCCAGTGAATGATGTGTTCTCATTCTTAGGATGGATGAAAAGAGAAAGGCCTATAAATATCTGCTTCTCAAATCTAGCAGATAAATTGTGCTACAATATGCTCTTGACGGCTGACTTCCTTTTTAAAGTCTGGTTTATATTCCTTTAGTTACTTGAGAAACTGTTTCCATAAAACATTGCATACTTCTTAACCTTCATTAGAAATCAGTATTAAAGTTTTGTTTTCAATGGTCAACTAGGATAAATGTAGTATAGATTTCAATTCACCTTACATTAATAAATTATATATTACATTTAACTTAGAAGTTGGACTCAAATGGCTGAAGAAGAAGGAAATGTCCTGGAACATGATCTCAATTATCAATTATCAAGAGGAAGCATTCCGCCTAAGTAAAAGGCAAATTTAAGCATTACATTTTAAACTTGAGCACATCTAGAGCTGAATTATATTGTCCTTCTGTCCTCCACTTCAAATATATAATTTCAGTTAATATATTATTAAATTTTTCACTTACAAATTGGATAATGGGCAGCAACTTTCCTGGAATTATAAAATTGGAAAAATTATTTTAGCTTCCTTGACAATTTCTCAGCTGTGATGATAACCACAGCCACCACCATGGCCAGTTTAAGCCATAATTTTTCAATTTGGATGTACAGATCTTGATACTTTGTGATCTTCTGCAATTCTTTGTCTTCTGGTACTTGTCTACTGTCTCCTGGTACTATCATATCTATTATCTACACTTTCTTCTTTTCAACCCCAGATAAATCTGGTGGGTTAAGAGACAAAGATTTATCAGTCTGTATTTGGAAATCCCACAATATTTTAATCTACTAATTTTCAATTACTTTTTCAATTCAGTAATTTTTCATTACTACACTGATAATTTTTACAAATGTTTCAGTGAATCATTTTGGCAACTGTTTGATTGATCACACAATCAATTTGTGTGATCTTTTTGCACAAGATGAGTATATAATCTACTATTTTCATCTGCCTTTTTGCACAATCTGCACTTTTAATCATTAATGATGAATTTTTCAACTCTGGCATTGATTGCATTTGGCTCTTAAGCAGCCAAAATCAAGCCTTTGATTTATTTTTTTAAAGTCCCAGTTTTAAGCCATTGCCAAAATGATAAAGGTTTTATCTTTATCCACTTTCCGTATAGTCGTTTCTAGAAATTAATCATGTAATGCCTTTTTTTGACAGAATTGTGTTCTTGATTTTATTACATTATTTCAATAGTTTGTTTTAAAGATATTTTTTATAACATATATGGTTTATTATATATTGGTAATATATTCTTACATATTTTTATTTTATAGGCATTTTCCCAAGAACATAATTGTAAATCTTTAAAAACTCAATAAATATATTTGCAATAAAAAGAAAACATGTTGGGTACTAAAAATGTTGACTTACATAAATATCATGGGGCCAAACAGAAATTCTAGAGATGGCCATGTAAGTAGGGGTGGGACCTCTTTAAGCATTTCTATTAACATTTCAGTTGGATTACTTCCGCAAAACAATAGTTTTTAGTTGATAACATCAAAAGCTGCTGAGACATCCAGGAGAATCAACAAGAATACATTTCCCATTTCTCTTTCCTTGACAAAGATAACCAAGAGGGAAACAAATCTTATGCCATGCAGAGCTTTATAGGTGATAACCAGCTTGATTCATCTGGAAGCAGAGTGACAACCAGAGCAATTTGCAAAGTAGGAGCATCATGTAAGCATGCTAAGACAAGCTCACCATAGCCAATTACTAATTATAACTGCGAAATACAAATAGATTGCACAAATTCTTCATGTTTACTGGTTCTCAGTTTTCATGCCCAATTCAATCTATAAGCCATTTAAAGTTTGGGAACATAGCATCTGAAGGAATGTCTTTTCTATATTTTCCTAAGATTATCTTCTGTGTATACATTGAACTATAACCTGAAAGCAGGGGCGGGATTCAAATTTTTTAACAACTGGTTCTGTGGGCATGGCTTAATTGGTGGGCATGGCTTGGTGGTCATATGACTGGCTGGGTGTGATCAACTCAACATCACTCACATCGAGGCACAATCTCCTCACCTGGCCTCTCATGACCGTGGGGATGCTGCAATAGTCGTATGTGTGAAAAACAGTCATAAGTCACTTTTTTCAATGCCATTGTAACTTTGAATGGTCACTCCACACAAACAAAGTACCAGCAAAGGAGGAAAAAGAACTCCAGAGAAGTTCCAGAGACAGGAAGTCTAGTCCTGCCAAGAATGTAATAAGACTTAATGGAGAGGCAGTTTCTGTAAGCAACACCAGAATGTTTCCTTCCTGCTTTCATTACAGGATTAGGACAGTAATTTCTTCTAACAACCGGTTCTCCTAACTGCTTAGAATGTTAATAACTGGTTCTAGAGAATAGGTGCAAACCTGTAGAATCCCACCCCTGCCTGAAAGATCATTTTTGTAAAATGATGTAGCATTTTACTCAACAATACCCAATACATTGTCAAAGATGTATAAAAATATTTCAAATATATATTGGAAATTGAAATGTAAGGAATTAACTTTCTACTCTATCTTTATGGATTTATGACAAAGCAAAGAACTATTGGGATATGATTCATATTTTAATAAAAAGATTCTTAAAATGAATATACAAGGGTTTGAAAACAATTGGAACTTGGTTGTTATTCATATTGACAGCAGCAAGAATGCTTTATGCACAATGTGGAAGGATATATTAATTAATTGGAAGAAAAGTTGGAGAAACTGATGGAACTAGCAGAGATGGCCAAATTAGCTGCTTTAATCAAAGATAAGAATACTTCTAACTTTGTTTCTATCTGAAACCACTTCTGGATTTTGTGCTTGAAATAGAAAAAAAATGAAACTTTGACTTTTGGATTTACTGATTAGACAAATTTTGTTGGTATTATAGAAATGATTATTATATACAGGGCTTGCAAATTAAAAGTTGAGGCTGTAACTTTATTATGTTAATTCTACTATGCTGAAGAATTAGAAGTTTATGCTTCTCTCCCCCTTTTTCTCCTTTATCTTACACTTCTCTTTTTATCACCTTTTTTCCATTCCCCTTTTACCACTATTTTCATTTTCATGTGTATTTTATACTCTAATGAGTTTAATAAAATTATATTATTAAGAAAATAAAATAAAAAGATTGTGAGACACCTACATTAAAGCAAATGCATGCCTGGACGACCCTTGGATCAATTATGGAAGATCGTGAACCAAAGGTTATTTCCAAAATTCTAGGTTGCTTTTTTATCTTTTAAATATATGTTTTAAAGTTTTAACATTGCTTCCAATAATAAAGAATATGTAACATGATTATGATGATTTGTTCCTTTTTTTTCTATGTATAAAAAGTCATACATAATTATTTTAAAGTCATAGCATTTGTATAAGACGAAGTCACATTGAGCTAGATATACCAATATTTGGTATTCATCCTTCAATCAAGTAATGTTAACCAACAATTTCAATGTTACTTATGAAAGTGAAACCCCCCCCCAAAAAAAAAAAAACAGCAAAAATATAGAGCCTTAAGATAATAGGCAGCTTCCAGTTGTATTGCCACTACTTTGGTTTACGCTAATCAAGGAATCCAGATTTGTAGATGGAAAATGGCAGGTTGGGTAAGACTAAAATAAAATTCTTCTGTAGAAATAGCATAACTTTAAAAAATGAATTGAGCATTAGCTGAAGATAGGTGAAAGGTCATTTTCACACAAGGCACAAAGAAATGACTGCAACTATTACACATGGTTATTTTAGGATTATTCATAAAGTATTAAGCCAAGACAGTATCCTCTGTGGCCATCATCTCTAAAGCAGGCATTTGAGATATGATGAGAGAAACTGGAAAGCCCAGAATGTGGCCCAGCTGATGGAAAGTTCTGAGATTGATAGGGTGGATCAGATTGACAAACCCTGCTTGAAGAGCAGTTAATAGATATAAAAAGCAGATTTGTAGATGTGCATGTTTTAGTTTAAGAAAGGAACTGCAAGAGGCCTCATCTCAGAAAATATGCTCTTTCTTATAAACCCTTGATCCTGATTAGCTGAGGGCTAGTCATTAATCAGCATGCCCTTTATCCTCTACATCAACCAAAGTTAACAACAACAAAGAATCCAACACTCCCCCCTTTTGAAAAACTCCCACCTCTGATATTCCCTGCATGTGTACTCCCTGTTGGATTTAAAAATGGAAACCTTTCCTACTGCAAAATTATATCATTAAATAGAGTGCACAATGGGGTTACCCATTGTAGCAAAATCAGCTGCTCAATCATTACCACAGCAGATGAGAGATTAAATAACTAGGCCTACAAGTTATAAGAGGGAAAGTAAATCAGCCTTCATTTTTTGCACTCTGTGTGTCAAATACAGTAAGTCTCCCATCAAATGTTGTTCTTTTTAAAAAGAGAGTGTGAGCACACAGTAAGATGAAATTAGTCTCTGGGAAATACAATTGCAATCATTACTATCATCAAATAAAAGCCAACTGCTGCTGCTCCCCATACTGTGTAAAATATTGGAGAATTTTCATCTGATTTAAAAGCATTCAGAGGACCACGAAAAGGTGGAATAGAATATCAAGGAGGTTAAGCTTTACCTGCCCCATATGTTCTCCTTCCCTCTGCCTTTAGCAGGGTGGACAAGGGACTCTAAATATGCAGTGAGCCAAGAGAAGGGGAAATTAAGGAGGAAAAAAAGAAAAAGGAACAAGCAAGGATTAATTTGTCTGTTGTTCAGGGTACCTTGACAGAGGAAAGAAAAGTATTGAACCACAGCAGCTTAAACCAACCTTAATGTGCCTTCTCAAAAACAGGAGGAATATAATGCTAGGTGGTGTTCTGCTGATAAGCAAATCCCCCTAAATCCTTTCCATTTATTTCTTGGCCTGAAGAAATTACATATTACTTAGGAGCAAAATAAATAAATAAAACCCACATCTCTGAGAATCTAGATTGCTTGTTTATTGATTACCCACCCCACTTTGTCTCTAGGGCAAGTAGAGGTGCATTAAAAAAAACACAGAAGCATGTACATGTTTTTCCAACAAATCTTTGTTGAGGTTTAGAGCTGAATTGTGGACCAAGTAGAAAAAGTTAAAAATTGTGCTTCTTCTTTTCTTTACCTGCCACCCAACCATATCAAATATGAATGAGTACTTCTGGAATTCTAGGATAGGTACCGGTACATATTCTACTACTCAAATTTACTAGCATCAAGTTCCAGAAGTATTGATACTTCTGCTTTAACCACTTCTAAGACAAGTTTAAGTCAATGTTATATAATGGCTTTGGAGGAAGAGGATATTGGGGGGCCATGTCATCCCTTGGTATTTAGACTGAAGCATGGGGCTTTAAACAGAAAACCATCAAGATTACTGATTCCATATGAAAGCCTAGATTCCTATATACTGATATACCCACACATTTATACCCTTGGCCAACTCACAATTGACAGAGCATGAGAATTTCAAATTCTACTCATAATAATGTTCTAAAACATTTTCCCTTGAAGGAGATTTCTAAAGCAATTTCTCTTTCATCAGACTGAAGAAGAACTCATGAACCACGACTTTCTTTACTTAAGCATAATGAAGATTTCTTCTTGGTTGGACCTGTAATTCTAGGTTGTCTTACCTGATGACAATAAGATGAATACAGATTGTAACCTTCTAAAAACTCTTGAATATGAAAAAGCCAAATTCCGAGGACATGTACCTTATTCACTTAGAAAACGATGGCAAAAAAAAAGCTAGAGATTCATCTGCTCTAGAAAGCATCAGTTACCCTTTCAGAATAAACTTCCAGTCAAAAAAAATGAGCTTTTTGCTTGTTGTAGCTTCATAATTGTGTCCCAAGAATATTTTTCACTTATAGCCTGCTCCTTTGCCAGAAATCAATATGTCATTTTGCTGGCATGTTTTGCCTCTGTCTCCTGGACATCTTTATTTAACTTTTATCTTTTCTTTTCCAAAAGATAACTCTGTTGGATTTTGTCCTATTATTGATTAGATAATTTGGAGAGATAAATAAATAAATACAAGATCACAGCTATAAAGATAATAAAATACATCCTTTCTCAGTAATATTTTAAAAGGCCTTCAGGAAAGATAAACAATGCTTATATGTTCAGATGACCATATTTAAATATGAGGACAAATTTGTTTTTTATTTTCACTCTTCACTGAATTCCATAGAACATAGTTTTCCAAACATAAATATGCATTAGATTTGAAAAAAAATGTACACAAAAAAACCAAAGGAACACTACTTAGAAAAACAAGAAATGTTCTTGGGTATGAATACAAAAGATAATGCAGTTTTAAAAACAACAACAAAAAATCCAGATCTGTTGTGGAAATAGAAAAAAATTAAATGAAAGGGAGAAACAGAAATGAATTGCAACTGATATTATTAGTACTTTAAACGTATTATGAATTGTATGAGAACCTAAACCAAAGTAAAAATGTAACCTAATCTAGAGCCAGCAATAATAATTGCTAATCTAGATGAAATTGCAATTGATTACAGAGATACTTTTATAATATTCAGGGATATCAAGAATAGAAGAAAATAGAACTTGGGTAAAAAAAGCAAGAATCTAAAAGTACAAACTATGTAATAAAATGCCCAATATGAGCAAAATGTGTACTTGAAAATAACATTTTAATAAAAAAATATTTTATTTTTTTAATAGAAATGTTCATGTGGGTTCAAATTAAGTTTGTTCTTGTTTTGGTGGAAACTGTCTAAATAGGACTTATGAAAGGGTGAAAAGACTGGGGCGACCTGATAGTAATGTTCCAATATTTGAGTGGCTGCCACAAAGAAGAGTGGGTGGGTCAGCCTATTTTCTAAAGCATCAGAAAGCAAGACAAGAAACAATAGATAGAATTAAGAAGGGAAGCAAATTAGAACTAAGGAGATGTTTTTTTTAACAGTGAGAACAATTAACTAGAGGCTTGCCTTTAGAAGGTGTGGGTTCTCCATCACTAGAGGCTTTTAAAAAGAGATTGGACAGCCACTTGTCAGGAATGGTATAGATCTGCTTGAGCAGGGGGTTGGGCCAGTAGACCTCCAAAGTTCTTCCAACTCTGTTATTCTGCAATAAAGCAGACTGAAAACACCTACCTCTTACTCTAAGTACACAAGTTTGGAAATACAGCCAATGACACCTGAGGATATTGTCAAAATTTAACAGATGATGGATGGATTCGAACCTCATTCATTTTGTATTTGTGTTGACATTTAATGTTCATCCTCCACCCCCATGGACACCATTTAACTTCCGCCCCTATACTCTAAAGTGATACAATTTGCTTTGGCGGTTCCCTGAGACCAATTGTGAAGACACAAAAAGCACTGATTTGCACTTGGCAGCCTAACTTAAGGACCACCTATGGCACTTTTATGTTACACTCTTTCAACTCCCCAATCTCTCCAATCTACTTTGAAGGACCCACGTGCTAATATTCTGTTCTAACAATCTCCAAATGCTGAGTGATCATAATACACCAATCAATTATCCTTCCAGCTAACCATCAGGAGAGAATAAAAACAATCCACAAATAGATTTGACTCCTGTCTCCAGCCCATTGTGCCAAAAAGGATTTAGCTGATTCAGCTGTCCAAATAAATCAACATCATGCAATTGGAGAGATCTAGATTTTGTTCAAAATCCAAGTGCAGAGGTGCCCTTACTTGTACATCACAATTTATCATATTTCAGTGTATTTCAAGTGAAGCTATATTTTTTTCAGAGTAAAGCCTGTACATAGACTTTCTGAAAAATCATGTCTCTCTATTTCATTTTTATCTCTCCCATGATTCCATGAGCTCAGGATAACTTGCCACAATGTTAATCAATCCTTGATCACTGCTACACCAATGGCTGATAATCAAAATCAGCTTCTGATAGTTTCTGGGTAAAACTATTTGAAGCATAATAAAACATCTTGCAGACAATAAAACAATCAGAATAATGAAATGCAACATCATCAATATTGAAACAAAATAGATACTTTGCTCACTCATGCCAGAAATGGGAAAAATTTAACCAGAATCCAGAACTGACAAAAAAAAAATGAACAAGTTTGATGAACACTCTTGTAAAAATATTCCATGACTTTGAACTGCATCCAATAAAAGAACCTATTCATAGTCATCATCATCTAAGCCTTGGAAACTTGTCCAATGCAATGTACAAGCCAACAGACAATTTAGCTTCAGTTCTCTGTCTAAGAAAGAGAAGGAAGGAGAAAGGTTTGTCATGCAGAATACAGGAGTTAACTCTTTGAGCTGGATCTCAACAATATAGAAGTGATCTATAAAGCCATAGCTCTACACCTAGGAATTTATGTATTTATTAAACAAATGTATATGGCTGCCCAAATTATACATAGTTACTCTGGGTGGCTTAACAGATAACATGGTTGAAAGTCCACTTGGAGGTTTCTAGTCTAGTTCTAGGCAGGATACCCTATACCATTTCAGACAAGTGGTTGTCCAATCTCTTTTTAAAAACCTCCAGTGTTGGAGTTCTCACAACTTCTGGAGGCAAGTTATTCCACTGATTAATTGTTCTGTCATAATATTTCTTCTTAATTTTAGGTTGCTTCTCTCCTTGATTAGTTTCCACCCATTGGTTCTTGTCCTGCCTGTCCTGTTTTGGAAAACTGGCTGACTCCCTTACAACATTAAAAGTCCTCATTATAAACCCTCAACATACCCCTTCCTGCAGTGGCAACAAATACAGTCAAACCAGCTATGCATGCTGGTTTATCGAAGTTTAGGCAAAACTCCTCTACAGATCTGTCAGAATCTACAAAAATATGTGACTATGTCCTATGAACTAGAATTTTGCAGAGGTTCAAAGTGGCATAGAAGTAAAGCAAATGGTCAAAGCAGGCTACCCTCTCCATAAAAGCAAAGTACCTCATCCAAGTGGATTAGCTGCAATTTACAGAGGCCTATTACACACAATTAGTGTGCTGTGTTAAATCACACTTTTTGGAATAGTGCTCCTGCCATGTCATTCAAAGGTCAAAAATAGCTTTCAGCTCCTGAGAGTTACCCACTAATTATGGCGAATAATATGGTGAAAAAACGAAGTGATAGGGATAAATGATATCACTTCAGTTTTTTTAAAAAAATTAATATATTCCATTAATGTTTTTTCAGTGCAGCTTTTTAATTTATTGGTCTCAAAATGGCAGAGTAGAATTAAAATACTTAAGATATAAAATTATGTGAAAGGTGCCATACACATTAATCAGTGTTGTCCCTTGCAAATGTAAAATGGACTTTCAAAGGGTTTCTTTTAATGGTGGGAGAAGGGCACAAAGTGGATCTTTTGCAGATTAACTGATCTTTCTTTTTAAACTGAAAGGACACCAAGCAATTTGATATCATTACCAGACATATTTCCAACTTTAAGGGTGACTCTACTGTCATTTATTGTACTTTTTAAAAAAAATGTGGAGGGCATGCATCTTTGCAGTTAACAAGAAGAAAGAAGACACTGAACCTTCCATAAATGTTACTAAATTGTCTAATGCCTAAATATTTGTTTCTACTACTGAGAATGATATAATTCCATCTGATCTTCAACAAAGTTTATTCCTTCTCATAGCTGTGAAATGCAGTAAAATTCAGTTAGTGAAAGGTTGAGTGGCCTAGGCATATCATTGACTGGTCCTATAGTTTTTTTAAAAAACCAATAAATAGGTAAAGAATCACATTCTAAAAATATATTTTATAAGTAAATGTCTTGTGTGTAGACCAAAAATATAGTAAGGAAACAACTGGATGCAATTTTCTCTTCATGAGTTTGTTTTCTTTTTTTAGAGACATACTTAGTTGGGTGAGCATGACTGTACCTTTCTGACATTATATTTTAGTCATGGTTAGATTAAACTCTTTAAAGTAGTTTTTATGTTTACTTCATGTTTATTGTTTATCCTGCATACTTGATGGACTACAGCCTGTGCTGGTATTTTTGGCTGAAGAAAGGGTTGATTCATTATGTGTCATCAAATCAGTGGTGACTCTCAGCAATCATGAAGGCAGTTTTTCAACAGAACAATTTATCTCCAACCTTGTCATTCAGATCTTCCAGCCAAAGGGACGGCTATTAATGTTTAAATAAACAACAAGCAAGTAAGCAAACAGAGTCCCAACAGTAGAGACTTTGATATTCTCTGAACTCAACTGTTTACTTGCAGACATTTCATTACCCAACAAGGTTATGGTGTATTATTTTATGCTTGATTATTTGTCAGGTGTTAATCCTTGCTTAAATTTTGGCTGCTGGAGAGGATGTGTTCTGGCCTTTTGATTTTATTTTAAGTCATGCTGAATAGCTGTAGCAGCTATTGTATGTTGATGAAAGTTTATGAAACTGCGTGGTTCTAAAGACAATCGATGAGGAACTCAAGAAACAAAAAAGTAAAGGCAGAACTCTGTGGTTTCTGTTTCTGCCAGACAAATTATCATAACATCTTTTTATATTTGCTTCCCATGATGTGAACTCTAGCATGTGCTTGCCTCCTACTAGCAGAAAAGTAGATAATTGATAGCTATTAATGAATATGGCATCAAAAATCTAATACCGCTATAGGGAAGTTTTCATTTAAACAGATTTGAAGACTAGGGGGAAGTATTTATTTATTTATTTATTTATTAAACTTTTATACCGCTCCCTCTCCCAAAAAGGGACTCGGGGCGGTGTACAGCCTATTAAAAACACACAATAAATATACAATAAATACAATTAAAAATACATTAAACAATTTGGTCCGGCTGTGTCCATCCAAGGGATTCAATTAAAAAATTAAAACTAATAAAACTCCAATTAAAATTGAATTAAAAACCGAAACACAGTTACTGGGCCAGGCCAGCCTGTTTAAAAAATAGGGTTTTCACTGCGCACCGGAAGGTCAGGATATCCGTCATAGCCCATATCTCTGGGGGGAGATCATTCCATAGGGAGGGAGCTCCCACAGAGAAAGCCCGAACTCTCGGGGCCGTCAGCCGACAGCGGCCAGGCGGCGGTACCCCAAGTAGGGCGACCCTGTGGGAGCGCACTGGGCGACGGGAGGTTGACGATGGCAGTAGGGGGTCCCGTAAGTACCCAGGTCCCGAGCCATGGAACACTTTAAATACCATCAGTACCACCTTGAATTGAATCCGGTAGGCCACAGGAAGCCAGTGCAGCCTGCGGAGAAGCGGTGTAACGTGGGAGCTCCGAGGGGCACCCACAATCACCCACGCGGCTGCATTCTGGACCAACTGTAACCTCCGGAGACTTTTCAAGGGGAGCCCCATGTAGAGAGCATTGCAATAATCCAGGCGGGAGATAACGAGGGCGGAAGTGACTGTGCGAAGTGTGCCCAGATCCAGAAAGGGCCGCAACTGGTGGAACTGACGAATCTGATAAAAAGCCCCCTTGGCGACGGCCGCAATGTGCTCTTCTAAGGACAGCCGTACATCCAGGAGGATGCCCAGATTGCGCGCCCTTTCCACGGGGGTCAGAACCTCTCCCCCCACGGCCAGCGAAGGAACCAGCTGGCTGTATCTGGGCGCAGGAAACCACAGCCACTCGGTTTTGGTCGGATTGAGATGAAGCCTGTTATGATCCATCCAACTCCGCACGGCCTCCAGGCATCGGGACATCACTTCGTATCTCCAAAAAGGCAAAATTTTCACACTGCCAAAAATGTTTTATTTAAACCTTAGGTGGGAAGGAATAAAGCAACATAAGCAAAATAGCTTTTAATAAATGTGCTTTAGACTTTCTTCTTTTAAAAAAATTATAGACTACACAAATAGCTCAGAGTTCAATAAGAGAAACATCTACTTTTGAATATTCACCATAATGCACTAAGCTACTCCTTTGCCAGACTTTAAATCTTAAGTAGTACAATCTGCTGTTAGCACAATTGATCATTCCTTTTTTCACTTCATTTACTTGCATTGCTCAGAATAACATGTCTTTGAAACACTGTTTAAGTACTTACTCTGAGGGCAGACATTAGCATCCAGGGTGGTCTTCAAACACCTCTGCACATGAGAGACATTACCTGGAACTAGTCCCTTAATACTTTTGCAGATCACAGCCTGGTTAGGATATATAACACATACCTTTGGGGAGTGGAATAAAAGCCCATGTTGAGGCAACAAATTCTTCCTCCCACAAAAAAAGCACCTGCAAAGTAAGTTGTTATCTAAAGCAGTGGTAGGAGAAATGGAAAGCAGGCAAGAAGCTGACTTGTTATTGGGATTATAAAATTTCCAGGATTTTCTCTTGATGTTTTGAGATTATAAATTCTAGAATCCAAAGTGATACTTTGTTTTTTAAAAAGAGGGAAAAAGAAAAAGGAGAGAGGCTACATATATATTGTCTGTCTATCTGTCTATCTATAAACACACACATCCATCCATTTATCATCTATCTATCTATCTATCTATCTATCTATCTATCTATCTATCTATCTATCTATCTATTATCATCTAGCTAGCTAGCTAGCTAGCTATCCAGGGGTGGGATATCTATCTATCCAGGGGTGTAACTACCAGTTCGGTGATTTTACATTGCGCGCGTATGTATATTGTCGTCATCTAGCTGCCTGCACAGCTGAGCAGCGCTGTGTGCGGGTGCGCAGCGGTTGAAAAAGCACTTTTTTCCTGCTTTTTCAAACCACAGCTGTGTCACGCAAAGCAGTTTAAGTTGAAAAAACAGGAAATAAAGGTCAGGTAAGAGCGCGGGAGGGCAGGAGGGCCAAAACAGCAGCAGATACAGAACTGGTTCTATGTATGCTCTCTGTTTGCTGCTTTTCAGAGCAACCGATTCTACAGAAGTGGACAGAACTGGTAGAATCCCATCCCTCTATCTATCTATCTATCTATCTATCTATCTATCTATCTATCTATCTATCTATCTATCTATCTATCTATCATGTATCTAGGATCTCTTATGCAAAAATATTTTGGATGAATAATTTGGATGATCAGATGGACTGATATTTTAATTAACTTCACTATTTTGGCTTTTCCTAAACACTTCTCATTTTCCAACTTATTATTTTCAATGAAGAAAAAGTAATAGCAAAAAAATAATTACATAGCTCTAGGATATGTCTCTGTGTCTCTATGTATGTTGTGTAAAAGGGATCCAATGAATATTCTGCCCAGGGCATCTCATGGAAGCCTACTTTATTATACAGAGCGCAACAGGAACATAGAAAATATATATAATGCAATCATTTACACAACACACTAAGCCATCATCACATATTTGACTGAGAGAATACTGAAACCATAAACCTTATAATCATCTACAGTAAATGTCTAGGGAATTTCCAGAAGCTTGACACTCAAATAAATGAAGCACTAACAGATCCATTGAACTGGAGACCATCTACTTCTCACTCACACACCTGATCTAAAACACCCACAACAAACATGCCAGGATGAACATTCAAAATGAAAACTGCAGTACTTCCAAGCACTGATTGATTGAAACTTTATAGGAAACCTCCTTCCACCAGTCAACCTCCCTCGGTTCAAATTCTATGCAGACCACAAATGCCACAGACAACCCCCACCTCTTCTGAACCACTAAAGAACCCTCATTGAGACTCAGCATGGCATCACTGCAGAAAACCTGATTAGTACCTCAGTATTAGATCAAAGAAGCTGATTGTTAAAGTAGGTTCAAAATACTGGGTTTGACCTTCTGTGCACTTTTCACTATTGTATCACTGGTTTGATTACATTGGGAATACATGACATAGGTGCATCAGGCACTAATAAAGTATTTTGCCCAGTGGTGGGATTCAAAAAGTTTTACCAGCGGTTTGGTGGGCATGGTTTGGTTGGCACGCTTTGCGTGTGTGCACACACTTTGCATGTGCATGCCAAACACACACTTTGCACAGGCGCAGTGGCATTCCAACTCACCTCCTGCAAGCTGATCACTTCAGCAGCTGCCTCATGGCATTCTTCAAAAACAGAGGATAAAGGTGAGTATGGGAACCCGGGCAGGTGGATGGGCCCAAGAACAGTGGAGAGAACTGGTTCGGTCTTTGTTGCTCATCACTGCTACCAGCTTGGCCAAACCGGGCCGAACCAGTAGAATGCCACCACTGATTTTGCCTACTTCGAACTCCATAGCTGTGTCCCAAGGAAAAGCTTGCTTTACTCAAAGGGTATGCCTTAACTTTCTGCTTCAAACATGGCTCTGCCATATCATCACATTATATCATTTTGTAATTTCTAAGATGCAAATACTCAGAATTCTTATGTGATAACTTTTCTTAACTGATGTACATAAGTAATCATATGGGACACATCAGTTTGGTTTGTAAGAGAAATGGACATATACATCAATCTTTTTGTCAACTGTATAATGGAATGATGAACATGGTGGGAAAAAAGGAGATGTGTTCAAAGAATATACGTTTTTTAAAGTTTATGGAAAATGTTATAATAAAAATTACTTTTTTAAAAAGTCTGTTGGTTATTTTTAGAGCTATCAACCAATTAAAAGAAATTATTTCATTAATCTTTTTCATTTGAATAATGAATAAGGTTAGGACCTAAAAACTTGTGAATGATTTTGGGTCAACTACAATCTCTTAGTCCAATCTATCTACTGAGTCTGCTACTGGAAATAATATTGAGGAAATATTAATATTCACTCAGGTTGACTCCTGGAAAAACAAAGATTATAAATATAATCAATATATAGAATTAAATATATAGATAGATATTAGCAATACAACTTTTTAAGGTATTACTAGTATTAGGAAACAAATTTGCATTTAAACTTTAATATTTATTTTTTTTTGTAATTGTCACTAATGTAAACAGAACAGAAACAGGTAAAACCAATGAGGAAAATAAACAAATTTGCTTTCAGCTTGCATTTCAGATAAATAAAATTATTTTCCTTAAACTGAAATAGCCAGTTGCTTGCAGCTGTAAATTACTCGATTTTTCATATATTAATTTTATCTGTTAATGTTTTTATTTGCTATGTTCTTAAAATGGATCATTTTAAGGCTTTTATGTTATAAGCCACCCAGAGTCACTGGTTACAAGATAGGCAGCATATTTTTTATAAATAAAATATCAAAATATACCTAAACCGGTTTAAATAGACTGACCAATTCTTCTAGATTAAAATTCAAATAATTATCTATCACCATAAATAATTATCTATTAGCTGGATACACAGGAAATGCTGCTGCATTGGATAGATTAATTAAATCAACAATCCCTTTGTGCACTTTGAAAAGTTAGAAGGAAGTTAAATTATTTGGTTGATGAATTAAGAGCTCTGTGATGTCCTAGAAATTATTATGTGTAATTTTGTACAATGGACTCACTTAGCGATTGAAGGAGCCTATAGCAAGTAAGTGCCCAACTTTGTTATTTGATATCACAAATATCTGGAACAACAGCTCAGCGTTTGCATTTATTCCTGAGGAGAGGAGGATGGACTCCTGTGACTTCTATTCTATCAAAATAGCCTTCCCACAACGTATCCAAATTTTTCTTTATCCATTTATTCATTGCCCATTTAGAATGTATTAGGCATAGTAAAGTCAGATTTGTCTTTTTTATGTGTGAATTTATTAAAAAGAGAGTACCACGAAACAGACCAAATTGATTTTAACAGCCTAGTAGATACACAGCTGGAATGCACTTTTCAAAGTGAGTATTAGACCAAAAGAATTTGAGTGGTTTCAACCACCATCTGGCACATGCTGAGCTCATTTATACGTGTTTTAAAATTTCAGAATGCATCTGGATGGAGAGACATCCATTTAGGGGGATTTGCTTTATTGCATTGATGGAGGAATATTTTGCTTCCTCAAAATGGTTTTCCAAATGGGTTAGCATAAAAGTTGATTGTGGGGGCCGCACTGACCAAATGCAGTGACAGGTAAATGTGAAAGGAAAGTTTCAGTTATGTGGAAATAATAAATTCTACCTCAGTTTGCTGTTGCTAAGCTCATGTGCAAAGAATGTGCAATGGGGAAAACATTCAGAGGCAACCATGACTTTCAATTCTAATTATGCAAAATTATGCAGCAATTATATAATATTAATCAATGCAATAAATTATTTGAATAAACAAATGAAGAGGAACAACCATATTGTTTACTTGACTCCTGGAGAAAAATGGGATATAAATATAATAAATCAATTCACCAATTCTAATGCTGAGTAACTACCATTTATTTTAAAAATAGCACTGGATTTACTGCACCAAGTAATTTACTAAAATAGTAACCTCTCCTCAAGACATATGTATCCCAAAGGTTTGTAGGTTAGGGCTGTCTCCTTTACTAACTGTTTACCTGATTTCAAATAGCTATTTTTCCAATATCAATGAACTACAGTATAACCCCATCATCTATTGTTCAGTATTTGATGTTCTCTGCCCATTTTTGCTTGTCAAAAAGTCACAAAAAATGACTTTCATCACGTAACTCCAGGACACTGCAACTACTTATCATAAATATATGCCAGTTGCCAAGCATCCAAATTTTGATCACATGACCACAGGGATGCTACAATGGTTGTAAATATGAAAAACGATCATGAGACATTTTTTTCATTGCCACTGCAATTTTGAATGGTCACCAAAGGAATGTTTCTAGGTTAAAGATTCCTCTATAGACATGACCTTTTGAAAAAACCTGGGACAATTTATGCAGGAGAAAAGAAGACCAAAGGGACACATGTTATCATCATTCAGGTACACAAAAAGGATATTAGAAAAAAAATAGGAATAATTTTCCACTTACACAGGAACTAAGACCAAGAATAATGAATATAAATTAGAGCTCTGTAGATTTTATTTAAGTATAAGGAATATTTTTCTGAGAATAGGATTTGTACAATAGTAGAACAGATAACATAGACTATTGATTTTCCATCTGTGGAGGCTTTGAAGAAAAGATTGGAGAGCCACATCTAGATGATGGATTTTATTACCTTCCCTACACATTGAAGAGGACAGGATTAAGTGATGCTTGTGGTGTCTTCTAATTTTACAATTCTAGGATTTTAGAGTTCAACCATTTCTCCCAATTGTATTTGCAAACCAGGCTAAAAAAAAAAAAAAGAGTGACTGAAAGATGTATGAGCAAACTTTACTATAAATAATAGCCTGTTTGTTTCAGAGAAAATCCTTGCAGAGGTCTCTGCAAGAGAAAATTTTCATAAACACTGAAGATTATCGTGAACAAATGGGGCAAGTTAAATGTGTTATATCAAGATTATGACTAACATAAATTGCCATGTAAAATTAATTGGAAAACATATGGAGAAATAACCTTTTTCCAAGAATTTCTACCTGTCCAACTAGATTGAGAAGAATAAGAATGCTGAAGATGGGTCAGCCAGAGTGTCAAGTGACGGAAATTAGAAGATGGGTTTTTTTTGAAGTGGACCCTACTATATGGAACATCCTCTTTTCAGAGATTAGAAGGGCTTCAACCAGGGGTGGGATTCCACCTGTCCACCTCTGTAGAACCAGTTGCTATGAAGAGCAGCAGACAGAGAGCATACATAGAACTGGTTCTATGTCTGCTGCTCTTTTGGCCCACATGCCTGCCCGGGTTCTTACCTGACCTTTATTTCCTGCTTTTTCAACTGCAGCTGCTTTGCGCGACACAGCTGTGGTTGAAAAAGCAGGAAAAAAGTGCTTTTTCAACCGCTGTGCACCTGTGTGCAGCGCTGCTCAACTGTGCAGGCAGCTAGCTGACGAAGATATACATGCACGCGCAGATTTCACGCAAAATGTAAAATCACCAAACCGGTAGTTACACAGGTTGGATCCCACCCCTGGCCTCAACATTGTTAGCTTTTCATAAGTATGTAAAAATCTAGCTATCTTCTTATATCTAGGGTGCTGAATACATTTCCTGACTGCATTGCTAACTGGCTAAGTATCTTGTTCCTATGTATATTTAATCTGGATGTTTTTAGAGTTTTTTATTGCTTTAAAATGTTTTGAGCATTTTTAATTGTAATTAAAAATTACAATGTTAATGTGTAAAGTTTTTTAATTTCTAACAATATGTTTCCTTTGCAGAGGGAACACAACTTTTCATTTCTTACCTGAAGTACCTGCACAAAACTATAAGTAATTCTCCCTCTAATTTGTCAGCCCATCAAAGTAAACCTCTACCTTCTACCTATCAAGGCATTATCCCCATTTTGCTGGTATAACTGTATGATAGTACATGAAAGGTGAAGGGATATTGTTTTTAAGAATATCACACCATAGTGGATTCCTAGTTTATATCCTTTTCCTGGGACTACGTGAAGATCTCTATTTGCCAAAGAAGAAACTGGATTTTCAATACAGCAGAATCATTTCATGCCTCAGCAACTGCAGAAAAAAATTGAACTGTACGGTAGACTCCAGTCTCTTTACTAAGTTTCCTACTTATCCATAATGTGAAAATGAGTGAAACAAATGCTAATATCTGATATTGCTGAGTTGCCGACAGATGTCAGCTCATTAAGTTCCACATGCTGGTTCCTTACCACCTTGCTGATATATCACATAAATTGCTTTTTAGCTGGCATTCTGTTGCTATGCTTCAAAGTAGCCTGGGTGTGGGAGCTCTCTTTTTTTGTTCCCTCCCCCAGTCATTTGGCTCACTACAGAAGACAAGACAGGTTCAATAAGATGCAGGATGCAGTTTAGTGAATTGGCTGCATCTGGAAATGTAGATATAAGAGACACATACTTATTTATTTTTATTTATTTATTTATTTATTAATTCCATTTATATACCGCCCTTCTCCCGAGGGACTCAGGGCGGTGAACAGCTCATCTAAAAACCCCACAGAGAATACAAAAGTTAAAAAAATATTAAATTTAAATCGGCTGCATAATAAGACTAACCCCCCCCCCCTTAAAACCCAATTTAGAATTAAAAATGGAGATAAAATTTAAAATCATTTTCTCAGCCCAGGCCGGCCTGCTCAAAGAGCCAGGTCTTCAACGCGCGCCTGAAGGCCCTCAGGTCCGTGTCGGTACGAAGCTCCGGTGGCAGAATATTCCAGAGGGCGGGGGCACCCACAGAGAAGGCCCTACTCCTTGGCGCCGCCAGACGACACATAGCGGCCGACGGCACCCGGAGCAGACCCTCTCTGTGGGAACGCACCGGCCTGTTGGAGAACGCTGGCAGAATGCGGTCCTGAAGGTAACCTGGTCCCATGCCATGGGTCGCCCTAAAGGTCAAAACTAGAACCTTGAAGCGAACCCGGAGAGCCACCGGCAACCAATGCAGCTCGCGCAGGAGAGGCGTCACATGGGCGCTACGTGACGCCCCCATAATCACCCGCGCGGCTGCATTTTGCACCAGCTGGAGTCTCCGGATGCTCCCCGCAGGGAGCCCCATGTAGAGGGCATTACAATAGTCCAGGCGAGAGGTGACAAGGGCCTGAGTGACCGTGCGCAAGGCGTCCCGATCCAGGAAGGGCCGCAACCGGTAGATCCGACGGATCTGATGAAACGCCCCCCTGGAGACGGCCGCAATGTGATGTTCAAGTGACAGCCGTACATCCAGGAGGACACCCAGGTTGCGAGCCCTCTCTGTGGGGGGCAGAACTTCCCCCCCAATAGCCAGCGAAGGTGTCAGCTGGCTATATCGGGGCGCCGGAAACCACAGCCACTCGGTCTTGGATGGGTTGAGCCGAAGCCTGTTCCCGCCCATCCAGTCCCGCACGGCCTCCAGGCACCTAGACATAGCCCCCACAGCATCGTTGGGGTGGTCCGGAGTGGAGATGTACAGCTGGGTGTCATCTGCATACAGATGACACCTCACTCCAAGACCACGGATGATCTCACCCAGCGGCTTCATGTAAATGTTGAACAAGAGGGGAGAGAGGACCGACCCTGAGGCACCCCACAAACCAGGGGCCTAGAGGTGGATCTCTCCCCCCCCGCCAACACGAATTGCGAACGGTCAGAGAGGAAGGAGGAGAACCATCGAAGGACGGTTCCACCAATCCCCAACCCCCCCAACCGTCGCAATAAGATACTATGGTCGATAGTATCAAAAGCCGCTGAGAGATCTAATAGGACCAGGACAGAGGAGAACCCTCTGTCACGAGCCCTCCAGAGATCATCAACCAACGCGACCAATGCCGTCTCAGTGCTATGTCCAGGCCTGAAGCCCGATTGGAACGGATCAAGGTAAGTAGCTTCCTCCAGGTACCGGGGGAGCTGACGTGCCACCACACTCTCAACAACCTTCGCCACGAAGGGAAGGTTGGAGACTGGACGATAGTTGTTTAAAATAGCTGGGTCCAGGGAAGGCTTCTTGAGGAGGGGGCGCACCACCGCCGCCTTCAAGGCGGTAGGGAGCACCCCCTCTCTCAAGGAAGCGTTGACAATCCCCATGAGCCAGCCTCGTGTCGTCTCCCTGGCGGCCGAAACCAGCCAGGAAGGGCACGGGTCCAATAAACAGGTGGTGGCATTCAGACCCCCCAGCAACCTGTCCACACCCTCGGCGGTCACAGGATCGAACTCCCCCCAGATAACACTCCCAAGACCTGCCCCAGACACCTCCCCCGGGACCATCCAATTGGAGTCGAGCCCCTCCCGAATCTGAGCGATTTTATCATGCAGAAATCGGGAAAACTCCTCCGCCCTACCCTGCAAGAGGTCATCCCACGCTCTCGGTTCAAGTAGAGAGCGGGTCACTCTAAACAGGGCGGCAGGCCGATTTTCTGCTGATGCAATAAGGGCGGAGAAATACGAAGATTTCGCCGCCCCTATCGCCACAAGGTAAGTCTTAATATGAGATCTCACCTGTGTTCGGTCAGACTCAGAACGGCTCACCCTCCAAATGCCCTCTAGACGTCTTTTCCGGCACTTCATCTCCCGTAGCTCCTCCGTATACCATGGAGCCAAATGGGATCTGTGCCGGGTCAGAGGTCGCAGAGGCACAACTCTTAATTTAATTTTAAATTGGGTTTTAAGGGTGGGGGGGGTTTCCTAATTTTAGTCTGCAGCTAATTCTAATATTTAATTATTTTTTAACTTTTGTATTTGTGGGGTTTTTAGACGAGCTGTTCACCGCCCTGAGTCCCTTGGGAGAAGGGCGGTATATAAATGTAATTAATAAATAAATAAATAAATAAATAAATAAACTCGCTCTAGAGCCCCGGCGGCCAGCCCATCCCAGGTGGCCACCAGGTCTCCAGGCGAGCTGAGAGCCAGAGATTCAGGAAATGGCCCAAGCTCCCTCTGGAACCGCTCCGGGTCCATTAGGCGCCTGGGGCGGAACCATCTAAGTGGTTCCGCCTCCCTGCGGTGGGGGGTAGCGGAACAGAAATCCAGCCTAAGGAGGGAATGATCTGTCCATGACAAGGGTGTAATGACTAAATCCCCACAATTACAGTCATTCAACCACTGCCCAGAGACAAAAATCAGGTCCAGCATGTGTCCTCCTATGTGAGTGGGAGCAGAAACTAACTGGGTCAGGTCCATGGCCGTCATGGAAGCCAAGAACTCCCGGACCAACCCCGAGGTTTCACCGAGCGATGGCAGGTTGAAATCCCCCATGACCAAAAGCCTGGGGCTATTACCTCTAGGAGTCTGGGTAGGGCCGATGAGACGTGGCAGGGAGCCAGGTACGCCATCAAAAGACCCATCTGTACCCCTTGCCCCCACTTCACAAATAGAGATTCACAGCCAGCCGTCTGAGGGACAGTGGCCTCCCTAGGACAGAGGACTTCCTTTATAAGCACCGCTACCCCACCACCCCTTCCCTGAGCCCTAGGCTGGTGAAATGCAAGGAAACCTGGTGGGCACATCTCAACCAGAGGGACACCGCCCTCTGGGCCCAGCCAGGTTTCGGTGACACCTACCAGGTCCGCGGCCTCCTCCTGAACCAGATCATAGATCAGGGGAGCCTTATTAACCACGGACCTGGCATTGCACAACAACAGCCGGGTATTCAGGGCCTGAGATTCCGGACAACCAGGGCTGCAGGATGGGTAAGGAGGGTCGGAGCGCGCTACCGCTTGCAAACATCGGGAGCGCGATCCCCTTACCGGATATGGCCCTCTACCCCCAGCATATCTACCTCTCCCAGTCACCGTGCTAATAAAATTGGCCCCCCGCTGCCCACCCCCTGTCTGCCACCCCGACACAGGAACCCCCGAGGCCCCCCAGGCGCGCGTGCCGGCCCGGCTGCCCCCAATTCCATGCGGGCTGTCTCCCCCACCCGCCCTGGATCCTTCCAACCCCTTAAAAAATCCCATTAAAAATTTAATCCCAGATTTACAACACTTCCTCCGGTTTCTTCGGCCCCACCATCGCTCCGGATCCCAGGATCCCTCATTACGAAAGGTCTTAGAGAGCCTTGGAGGCCACCTGAGGGAGAGGGGGACATCCCTCAGGGCCCAGAGCTCTGCCCTCGAGTAAGTCCGTGGTCCCGGCCACCTCGACAGTCCCGGAGCGCCTGCAGTCTCTGCCATCCTCTGGCCGCGGAAAATAAAATCCAGGTAGGCTGGGGTATATGCCGCCTCCCCCCAGTCGTCCCACCTCTGCTACCGGTGGGACCCCCGGGGGGGAAAGGGTCACAGGCAGAGCTAATCCCCCCCCTGGGCCCACCACCTCTGCCACCGGTGGGGGCCCCAGGGAAGAAAGGGGAACAACCATGGCTCCGCCTAAGCGGCCCACGGGGGCATCGGCACCACCACTCCTCAGCCGAGCTCCTCCGTGGGTCCCCCAGCCTCCGCGCCGTCTTCGGGGCCATCAAGGGTGCCCTAGGTCCACTCCAGGGCCGTAACTGCAACAGGCCCGCGTCAGGACCAACCGGAGCCTCCCAAGACCGCCCCAGCCCGAGTGAGGCCGCCAAGCCTGCCACACCGCCGTGCCTCACTGGGGGCGCCAAGGCCTCTTCACAGCCCTTTGGAACTCCGGGGGTGTCACGGCCGCTGTTCCAAGGCCTCCGCTGTTCACGGCCGCTGTTCCAGGGCCTCCGCGGCTGTAGCAAAGCCGCCGAGGCCAGTCCAAGGCCCTCCAAATGGCCCCCCCGAATCGGCCTCGCCCTGGAGAATCCAGGACCACCATACTCCTCAGGGGGCCGCTGGGGCCATGCCGTGACACAGTCTCTGTCCTGAAAACCGCTAAGACCGTCAGCACACAGGACGCTGCCACAACGACCCCAGAGGCCGCCGCCGCCGCCGCCATCGCCGCCGCCGCCGCCGCGGCCACCGCCGCCGCCGCGGCCACCGCCGCCGCCGCGGCCATCGCCGCCGCCGCCGCCAAGCGCTCGTCCACAGACACCCCGCTCCGCCGACCGCCGACTTACTCCGCCGACCGCCGACCGCCGGGAAAGGCCTCCGGGGCCTCCACAATCGACTCGGAGCCGCCGGGGCCGTCGCGACCACGCCGCCCTCTGCACCGGTCCCACGGCTCCAGCAGACCCCCGACCGGTCTCCAGATGTCCCAACCGGCCTCCCCCGATCCTCCCCCGCCTCTGCCACCGGCGGGGGGACCTAGGGGACAAGGGGGGCCGCAGCTGAGGCCGTCTAGGCCGGAGCGAGCAGCGGCGGAGCACCGCGTCGGCCATCTTCAAAACCCGGAACTTAGAATTAGGAATTGAAGCCAGGTGAAAAAGGTCATATATAATGCTTCAAAAAACAAACAAGCAGACAGACAGCAAACAGAAGAGAATGTTGAACAATAAAAAGCAAAGTTGCTTTGATGAGACTTACATGATTTTGCTTTCCCCATGATCCTCTTTTCTAACAGGGCACAAGAATGAAAACTAAAAGAATGCATAACTACAAGGATGGATTATTTCCCTAAGATATGGGCAATATAGGGCTGATCTATAATTTTCCTGTTGCCTTTTTAAAATGAGTATAATTGTTACTTGTTCATTTCACATCTTACGAACCATGATTTATTTACATATAAATAAACATAATGATGAGAAAACACCTTGACCTTTTCTCTGGGAAGTTCTAAGATGTTGTCAAGAGATTTCCAGGTAAGCTCACATATAAATAACAAAAGAAATTGAGATCATTGATGCATCCATAATCTACAGTATAGTACTCCCTGGCTATATTCTTCCATGTCTTTTTCCCTTTACTTTAAAATAAGAATAAAACTATGAGCAGCCACCACAAAATATATTTATTTACTTTTACTGGCCTGATAGAAAGCCATCTGTATATAACAAGAGAATGAGTGTATCAAAAGCACCAAGACATTACACTTGCAATTAAGATTTGAACACAGTAGTTTGGAATCTAAATGTGGTTTAGGTTATTATAAAGAATAGACCAGTGGTGAGATTCAATTATTTTACTATTGTTTCCGTGGGTGTGGCTTGGTGGGCGTGGCAGGGGAAGGATACTGTAAAATCTCCAGACAGGGGTGGTATTTGCCGGTTCTCTGAATTATTCAAAATTTCCACTATCAGTTCTCCAGAACTGATCAGAATCTGCTGAATATCACCTCTGAAATAGATTCCCAAATATTCTAATATAGATAATACTAATTGATAAGCTTGTAATGCTGTTTATGAACTGAATTGCAATATTTACATCAATAAAAATAGTAACAGCTTCATAGAGCTTCAGATATTGGAAATGTACTCTTCTTGCAGGTACTCAGTTTAATAAAGTTTCTAAAATAAGGAAACTCATGTATAGAACTTGCTCAATATGGTTGCAGCCAAACCTACCAAGATTGCGATTTAGTGATCCCCACAATGTAAGAGAGTAAAAATGAAAATCAAGGTTGCCCAGGCAGAGAAAATACAAAACAAACAGAGGCGAAAAAAGGGAAAAAAGAAAAGAATGCAGCAGAGGGGAGGAGAGGGGAGGGGAAAGGGAGAAGGGGAGAGGGGAGAGTGAAAGAGAGAGACAGAGAGAGAATAAAAATGTAATTGCCTGCCTATCAGCTTCACTATCATAATTAGTTTCTAACTCAGACACAGGTTGAATCAGATGAACAAGCAAATCAATTTTTGTAGTTGGCAATCAGTGCATTCTTAGCTCATAAATTAAAATGTCATTGCTAGAGTGAATGCAAAGTGATACCTGTTTGGCAGTTTTCAGGGAACAAACAGATCCCTTTGCTTCCATTCTTATTTTTGGCCTTGCTGGTGCCTGTCCTTATGTGTTGCCTAGCATAAAGATGATGGCATGTTTCCAAGTATAGAAAGGGAGAGAAGGCAGTCCAGTTAGGGATGAATGCATATCCAGGTCACTTCTGTAACAGGTTTGCTATGGTCATTTGCATTGTTGGCCAGATGTTTAGACTGAATTTGGCATTTTTGTCCACCTATGAGTCAATATAATTATAATTGGTGGCACAGTTAGCTAGACGTTTAGATTGGATTTGGCCTTTTAATTCACCTATTGAATCCTTCCCAAGGACCTGAGATGGGCTGGTATTGTTTGATGATGTCAAAGATATCATTGTAGGATGTAAACTGCTTCACTTAAATCTGCCCTTTGCAATTGGCTAATGGCGATTTTGTCAATGTTGGTGCTCCAAATGTTTTAGGATTCAACCAAAGGCATATATCACTATTGGTATTATCTTTGCTTTCTTTGTTATAGTCATTCTACTTCTATTTGCAGGTGTATGAATTTTGTTATTTTTCTCCTGTTCTTTCTCTACTGCAATTCTACTTTTCAGACATTTTTCTGTTTCTTATCAATAATTGTTAAGTCTTTCTTAATAGTTTAATTCTAAGCTACTTACATATTAATCTGTAACATATTTTTATATATCATCTATCTATCATCTATCTATCTATTACCTAAATATATTTAAGTATGTATTGCTTCCAAACTAAATCCTATACTCTCTTACTTCAATGAGAGTTGTCCAACCAACTAGCACATTTCCTGTTACTAACATTTACATTTAAATATGCATTTTAATGTTTACACTTTATAGCAGAGGTCTTCAAACTTGACAGCTTTTAAGACTTGAGGACTTCTACTCTCAGAATTCCTCGTCCAATCATGTTAGCTCGGGAATTCTGGGAGTTGAAGTCCACAAGTCTTAAATAGCCTTGCTCTATAGCCTAACTCTAAGAACAGTTGATGGTAAAATTAATTATCTAGGAAAATTGTGGTTTTCTTTTGGCTCTGTGGATGAAAGCAAAAGCTGGACACTCTATTCCATATCCTTTAAATTTCTGCTTTAAGCAAATTATTGGCCCTATCAAATTCTGGTTTGGTATAATGCAAAAGGAAAAGCAATAAGGAGAAATACAAGAAATTCAGTTATGAAAACCTATACTATTATGTAAAGTTTCCTCTATATTTATACATTATGAAAGTGGTATGCCATTATTCTCCTCTCAGTTTTCTCAACATCCCCATATAGTCTATAGTCCTGAGATTTCCTGATGCATCCAATCCAAGTATTAATCTTATCTAGATCTGCTTAGCTTTTTCAAACCAGTTTAGTTCAATAGGTGTAGCCTCTAGCATCTCTCTAAAGAAGACTACACTATGAATGCTACATGGGGAAAAAATCTCACTGTATAAAACAGACCTGGGAAGGGAGAAACTACAAAAATTATTAGATGAAGAAATTTAGATTTAGATTCTATCCCTCTGTTAATGCAGCCTAGGACTGCACTGGCTTTTTTAATGGCTGCAGCACACTGCTGACTCATATTTAAGTGGTTCTCCACTAGGACTCCCAGATCACTCTTACAGTTACTGTTATTAAGCCAGGTACCACCTATTCTATACCCGTGCATTTGGTTTTTCTTGCCTAAGTGTAAAACCTTACATTTTTTTTCTACCACCAAATATCATTTTGTTGCACAGAGCCCAGAATTTGAGTCTGTCAAGATCCTTCTGGATCTTGAAGCCATTTTCTAAAGTATTAGCTATTCCCTCCCCCTTGGTGTTGCCTGCCAGTTTAATGAATTCTTCTATCCCCTCATTTAAATCATTTAAGAAGTTGTTGAAGAGTATAGGGCCAAAACTTAGGGTACCCCACTGCATACTTCTCTGCATATAGATGTAGTGGAAGGGGCCTTGTTGTATATAATCCTCTTTAGACCCAGTAGCAATCAAGTACTATGATTCAGGGCATATTGTGCTCAGCCCAGGTTTTTTCTATCTCAGCAACTGATTATAGCATTTCAGAAAGTGAAATTATACTTCGAGTGGAACATCTGTCTTTTTTTTCTAATGATTGGGAGTAGTTTGATCTTGTCTAATGCAGCAGCAAAATGAAGGAAAGGTTGGGGGCATTATGCAATTGGCTGAGTTTCTGTTCTTATCTTTCATCAGAAGCTATGTTAGCTTTTCCTAAGGTCTCTTGCTTTCTGCTCAGTTTGCCTTTGAGTTGCAAATGGTTTCCAGGTAAACTGTCCCAGCAATGTAGAAATTAAGGTCTGCTGTACTGTGGTAACTAAAAGCAATTTGAAGTCAGTGCAGAGGGGTCAGAAAAAAAATAGGGGACTATTCTTTATAATTGGGGGAAAACATTATTAAGGCAGCAGCACACTTGCTGATACAGGATGCACTGTGTTACTTAGAACAAATAAATGACACAGATAAACTGAGTATTTTGGTAAAACTGCTTCCTGGCCACAGTTGGGACTTCAACCTCTATTTATTCTCTTTGGTTCTGATACCTGCTAAGGAAGAACAAAGGCTGCTCAGCTTCTTACATGGAAAGAACAAAGTGGCTGCACAAATGAAAAGACAATTGAAGCAATCTATCCTCTGAATTGCATTGTGAGGTGGAGAACCTTTAATATCAATTAAATGTTCTGGGGGGGGGGGAGGTTTGCCATCTTGACTGCAGAGAGCAAGTTTGATATAGTGGTAAAGGTATGTAGGAAGTTAGCACCCACCCCTCTCCTAGAAAAATGAAATATCCTGGGAAATATTAAAAAGACAGAATATTTCCCCTAAAAAGAGTAAAGTAGAAACTCAGAGAAGCAGAAACTCAGCCACCCCCCCACCCCCCCACCTTTGCTAATGGGCCATTAAGGTCTAGGCCAGAGTATTCTACATAATAAAGGGTCCACCCATCTTACCACCTGGCCTGGGAAGATTGTATCAGCCAACACTCAGATGAAGCCATGTGGTCCAGACCAAGCCTACAGAGTTAGCTAAGACCCCCACCCCTGGGAGTCTGACAATCAATGGGATACATTTCTTGCACAGGAACAGGAAACACTAAGGTGGGGCCAACAGAGGTTCTATAAGAGTTTCTCAGCATCTTGGTCTTCCCTTCTTGACCTTCTCACCTTGAAGTATGTGGTCATCCTTTCTTTTTCACTTTGGAGCTCCAAGCCATGTGGTCCTGCTGTCCACCATTAAACCATCTTTCCAAATAGCCTCCATGTTTCCAGTGTCTTTTTTCCCACTTGGAATTGAACCCAGAAGGATATTTCTTTCAACAGGTACCAGACTGGAAACCAAGAGATGGTGAGTTCTAGTCCCACCTCAAGCACAAAATCAGCTGTGTGACCTTGGGGCAAATCATTCTCTCTCAACCCTAGGAAGCAGGCAATGCCATTTCTGCAATCTTGCCAAGAAAACTGAAGAGGCTTGTCCAGGTAGTTTCCAGAAGTCAATACAAAACACACACACACACACACACACACACACCTTAATGTCTTGTATAGGGAATGCTTGTATACCTCTTGTCAGAAAAACCATTATTGTTGTTTTGCAGTTGTTATTAATGCTACTATTTCTTCTACACAGACGTTGGGAACATTCTACATGGATGTTGGGAAGAAATCATTTTATCTTATACTTGTTCCTAAGCTAAAGAATATGTTCCTTTCTGCCCATTGGAGCTTATTAGAATACATCCCTCCTATGTAATTAAAAAGTGTCATTTGGTACAGAAGCCAAGCTTTGAAATCGCCACAGGAGATACTGATATTAAAAGTCATATAACAGTCTCAATTCAGGCAAAGCTTGGGCTGTGTAGTGGCAAGTGATTGTTCTTGACTTACAATGCAGAAAACACAGGATCCCAATTTCAAACTGCGGTATTCCCCTATGGTGTGTGTGTATGTGTGTGTGTGTGTGTGTTTTACTCTATAATTCTATGGCAGCTTGAAGGATGAATGAGTGACAGATTAGAAAATCCATTAGAGAATTATTGCAATATAAGGTAAAACTAAGCCTGAAATTCTTCCAAAGAAAATTCAAAAGAAAAAAAATCCAGATATAAAGAACTTTTCTTTTCAGCTAGAAGAGACAAAGGGAGAAGACAAAGAGACCAGCATTAAGGATTTTATATAAAATAATGAAATAAGGTTTGGCTTGTTTTCTTATGCTCCAGAGCAGAGATCTACAAACAAGTCTTAAAGTTGGCAAATTTGGAGATCCCTGCTCCAGAGGAATCCCCAGGACCTCAAGTTCCAATCTGAACAATAGAACTTTGTAATTCCATACACAAAATTCTTAGCTCAGGTTCCCAACCAACAGCCCTGTGGACATGATTGATTTCATCTCCTGTAATCCTTATGTGGAAGGTTATCCTAGAATTATAAATGAAAGCCTGCAAGTATGCTAAGGCAGACCCTGCCTTTGATTTCAGTTCTCTTCTTCCTTATGATTTGTAATAATACTTGTACAATAATTACTGGTCTTGGTAATTAAGTTTCTTTCCCCTCACAAAATGACTTGATTTCCTTTAAAAATTTGAATCACTCTGTAGGAAGTTAGCACCCACCTCTCTCCTAGAAAAATGAAATATCCTGGGAAATATTAAAAAGGCAGAATATTTCCCCTAAAAAGAGAAAAGTAGAAATTCAGAGAAGCAGAATCTCAGCCCCCCCACCACACCTTTGCTAATGGGCCATTAAGGCCTAGGCCAGAGTATTCTACATAATAAAGGGTCTACCCATGTCACCACCTGGCCTGGGAAGATTGTATCAGCCAACACTCATGTGAAGCCATGTGGTCCAGACCAAGCCTACAAAGTTAAGACTTCCGCCCCTGGGAGTCTGACAGCCAATGGCATTCATTTCTTGTACAGGAACAGGAAACACTAAGGTGGAACCCAACAGAGGTTATATAAAGGTCCCTCAGCATCTTGGTTTTCCCTTCTTGACCTTCTCTTCTCACCTTGAAGCATGTGATCATCCTTCCTTCTCACTTTGGAGCTCCAAGCCATGTGGTCTTGCTGTTCACCATTAAACCATCTTTCCAAATAGCCTCCATGTTTCCAGTGTCTTTTTCCCCACTTGGAACTAAACCCAGGATATTTCTTTCAACAATTTCGAAGGGGAAATTTATTTCTCACTACAATAATCTCATTCTCTGCTCCCTTTCCTTCTGTCTCACTAATAAATAGGATTAATAAAAGAGAAAGTGTGTGTGTGAGAGGGAGGGAGGGAGGGAGGGAGTGGATAAGAATGTAACTGTAATAAGAAAATACAAGCTGGCAAAATTGTTCATGTGTTTCATATACATATATGTCTATGTGAAATATCGAAGGGAAATGGTGCTAAATATTTTGAGAAATTCATAAAAAGAAAGAAAATAATAGCTTTTCAATAAATTTAAATTTATTTAAATTTTAAAAAAGATTATTGTTGTATGTACTTAAATTTAATGCATACAAACACATACAATCTGGTACTGCAGCCTGTTGCATGCACTTAGAGGTTAAGCAGAATTTGGCCTGGTAATACACCAAAGAATACCATGGTAGTAAACCAATTAATGAAGTTGAAAAGCCTTTTAGAAGAAGGCAATTGCAAATCACTTCTGTCCTGTTATTTCGTTGAGTCCAGGGGTGGGATTCTACCAGTTCACACCTATTCGCTAGAACCAGTTAACATTCTAAGCAGTTTGGAGAACCGGTTGTTAGAAGAAATTACTGGCCTAATCCTGTAAGGAAGGCAGGAAAAAAACATTCTAGTGTTGCTTACAGAAACTGCCTCTCCGTTAACTCTTATTACATTCTTGGCAGGACTAGACTTCCTGTCTCAGGAACATATCTGGAGTTTTTTCCACTCCTTTGCTAGTACTTTGCTTGTATGGAGTGACTATTTAAAGTTACAATGGCACTGAAAAAAGTGACTTATGACCATTTTTCACACTTACGACTGTTGCAGCATCCCCACAGTCATGAGAGGCCAGGCGAGGAGATGCGTGCCTCAATGTGAGTGATATTGAGTTGGCCACACTCAGCCTGGTTGAGTCCATACCATTTGCCAAGTTCAACTTGAGTGTATCTTTACCTTATCCTCCCCTCCCCAACGTGCTAACAGAGCTCATCACGTTGGCTTTCTTTCTTTCTTTCTTTCTTTCTTTCTTTCTTTCTTTCTTTCTTTCTTTCTTTCTTTCTTTCTTTCTTTCTTTCTTTCTTTTTCTTTCCTTCCTTCTCTATCTCTTTCTTCTCTCTCTCTCTTTGTTCTCTCTCTCGCTCTCTCTTTCTCAGCCAATGATTCTGAGCAGCTTACAACTCAAAAATATATTACACTTCAAACTATTAGCAACATGTTAAAACAATAAAAGTCAATGAAACACTAGAAACATTCAAATTAAATATACATAGGAGCAAGATACTTGGCCAATTAGCATTATAGCCAGGAATTCTATGTTGGGCCCATTTGATTACTCCCTGAAGCAAAAATGTAAATACATCTGAAAATATACAGCCACAAATTCCTGTTGTGATTTGTTCCACATAATCCCAATGCATTTTCATGTTGATTTTCTTATGCTAGTGTAGGCTCAATTTGGAGGTAGGCAGTTGACAATCATTCTAGCCTCTGTATAAAAATTCAAGTCTAATACACTTTGATGCTGAGCCTTTGGAAAACTTTAGACAGAATATTATTGCTACAACTCTTTTCTTTTTCCTATAGTGGACTTTAAAATAAAATAAAGCCAGCTTTTCTTTTAGATTTTTTTTTGTTGGAGCTTTCTGTTTCATTCACAGGTTTGTTCACATTCTGCTATTTAAAATACACATATTGCATTTGTAGCAAATAAAGGAGAACATTTTCCTCATTTCTTCCCAGTGTTAGGCAATTTGCATAATTACAAAGAAGGTTCATGGAATAGAATCAATCACAGGATTCTTCTGTGCAAATGAGTGATTGCTCAATTAACAGGGCAAGTGATGTGTGAAAACCATGCTAGCTGTTCCCAGTGGCTGCTCAGCAGACAACAGATAGACCAAACCATGACTTCATTCATTCTCTGTTCTTTTATTGGTGCTTTCCACTGGTAACTTGGAAGTGAAGGGAGAAAATCCATGTTAAGCTACGGTGTACTTTCTGAAGTCTAGAAGTAAGTCTTTGTTTATTTTTTTCAAAATGAACTTTCTCAAAAAGTAATAAATGGTTCCTTAACGAAAATGCTAAAATAATAGAAAAGCTTCCTTCACAGTAGAACAAGAGCCACTACTTGGTACTATGGTCAAATGCCAAAGCCAATACTTATCATGCCACCTGATGATATGTCTGAAAGGATGAAGATGTTTTGGCACCAAGGGTTACATCACAGCCATTATTTCAAGTTTTTCAAAGTGAAATGCCCAGGAAATTCTATCATTTTTTTTAGGCCAATGTGGATCAAAAGCTAAGCCAAAATATGGATTGTATCAATACAGATCTGTACATAATTTCTTCCATTTTCCACTATGTATTGTTTGATTCCCACAAAGGCTACCAATGTGTTACAATCCATACAACTGGATCTGTCAGCAAGAATGGCTTTCCATTATTCTACTCTTGTTTTAGCAGGCATGCAAGCCACAACCTTGTATCTACCAGATGTAACTACTCACTGTAGTTAGTGGGATTTCAGGTTCCACAAATGCATTTGCAGTGCAGTTACATGGCTCTGTACTCCAAAGTTGTCATGTTGTATGAAAAAGTTCTTGTGCATCTGGAGAACAGCTAACCTTGATATTTGCACCCAACCACCACCCAAGCCTCAAGACAGACTGAAAAGAGAATAGTTTTACCCTTCCCAAGACTCATTTTTCATCTTTACAACCTTGTAACAGATTTAGGTCTGGCTCAATATTAGTTAAGTATAGTAGTTCTAAAACAAAACATGCTTATGAATGATTTTTCCCTTTTATTTTTATTAACTAGTATAAATGTACCAGTGTGTTCTATTGGTTTTGTAATAATGGTTAATTCCACACAGAAGTATTATTCTAAAGCATGAAGGCAAAGCAAATTTTCCTTCTCACTTGCTCAGCACATTTTAGCTTTAACCAAGTAATTACTTGCATCAAATCATTTATCAGATTAAGCAACTCATTGCCAGAAATTTATCTGGGAAGTTCATGTTTTTCTTTCACTTTAAATAGATATGCATAATGAACGCATTGTTAAATTATTAATCAATGTGTGATTCAGACATTAATTATTTTAACTGAAACAAGTACAAAGACATTGCTAGCATTTTCCTTAACTGACATGTAGTCATATGTAATGTGCTGTTTTTCTTGTGCTTTTCATGAAATAAAGTTAAATTTTAAAATGTAATTTAGTCATCCATCCTTAACTTCAAGAATATTATTTAAAATGATAATAGTTTGATAATAGTAAAAATGTGTTTTATTACTGATTTAAATATTTGTTGAAGACAATGCATTTGCATATCTGAATGTTACTTGCATAAAATATTTTGTTTATGAATTGCTCTAGGTTATGTTCCATCTAATGGTATTAGCATTTGCTCACAACGGATACATACAGTAATGGAAGATAAGTGCTATGGGTTGAAATTTACCTATAAACTAGCTGTTTGAACATAAAATATTATAATATGGCTACATATTTTTATGTGAAATATGCTTGTATATTTTCAGATTGGCAGGTTGCACAGCAGGTGAACCTGGTGTGAGATCAGAAGTAAAGCAAGGGTGAATTTGGTTAGTACAAGAATGGTAGACCACTCCAAAAAAAAAAATCACATGATGGGAAACTATAAAGAAAGTAAACATTTTAAAAAAAATCTTGCAGAACGCAATGGCAAAACATTTTTGCACTTAAGACAACAACCCAGACAATATGTCATCTTCTGGACTGGAGCTCAGACTAAAGAATGCTTTATTTTTTTTAAAAAAAACACCTGTTTCTTCTTTTAAATAAAGCAGGTTCTTTATGGCTTCTTTGAAAAGAATGCTTAAACCAGGATGAAGAGTAATGATAAAACACTTGAATTTACCAAAATCAAATAATTTATACCATATTATTAGGGGAAGAAAGAACTGTTTTTATTTAACATATGAAAACTCTAAGCCGATTAAAACTGAAGTTAATATATTGCTCAGAGTTTTATACAGATTTCCAGTCTTTTAAAAAACCATACACTTGGTTCTATGCAATTAATTAATGATGAAATATTGAACTTTAAATATCATGATGACTATAAACTCCTTATTTATTTACTAACACTATTTTACTTACAGTTTTTCTTTATGTTTCTTTATTTCTGTAATTATATATTCTGATTTTTTTTCTTGTTTGCCAAATGGGAGCTTAGTATTTACCTAAAACAAAGCTAGTCAAAAGACTTTATGCCTTAAGGGTAAAGACAAAGGTTCCCCTCACACATATGTGCTAGTCGTTTCTGGTTCTAGGGGGCAGTGCTCATATCCGTTACAAAGCCAAAGAGCCAGCGCTGTCTGAAGACATTTCTGTGGTCATATGGCCGGCATGACTAAATGCCAAAGGTGCATGGAATGCTGTTACCTTCCAACCAAAATGGTCCCTATTTTCTACTTGCATTTATACATGCTTTCAAACTGCTAGGTTGGCAGAAGCTGGGACAAGTAATGGGAGCTCACTTCATTACACAGTGCTAGGGATTTGAATTTCCAAACTGCAGACCTTTCTGATTGACAAGCTCAGTATCTTAGACACTGAGCCACTGTGTCCCTCTACTTTATGCCTTATTCAATGTGAATTAACCACATACTAGAACGAACTATTTGCATAATGATATTAAGACAATAACATAAAGCAAACTTAGTATTTTCTTATGAGCTTGAAATCAAATCACAGTTATTGAGAAATCCCACTGTGGGCAAATCATATATGTGCATGTGTAGTACATGTGTATGTATAATTGAAGGAAAATCTAATCAATAACATATGACACCCATGAATCCTGGAAGATTTATTTCCTGTTAAGTCCACAGACTTCCTTAAAGTGCCCCAAATCTATAGCAGCTGAAATTCAAAAGGATCTTTGCAGTGGGGAATTCATTTATCTTGTACTCCTCACCTCTACCATAGCTCTAGGTTGAAAGATGTTTGTATAATGCAATCAACCAGAGTTATAATGATCTACTCAATTCACACATTTGCTAATCTACATGACACATTGTATAATAAACCAACTATATGGGTAGTGTAGCCTAAAATATTATTGATCTGGTGATCCATGAATATTTAATCACCCTGTTGTGTCCCACCAGCAGCTGGTGGAGCTGGCAGCAGAGTTGGACAGCAAGAAGGTTGGGGAGGAACCTGGGTCAATCCTGGAGACTAAGGAAGACTCAGACAAGAGATTTGCATTAGAGGCAGAGATGGGGCCAGGGCAGGCTGGCAGTGATCAACTACCTTTGGCTCGGACAGCAGTGAGGTGGGGGAGCAGCTGGAACTGGTTCCCAGCCTGTGCATGCACAGAGCTGCCAAAAGGAAAGAACAATTACAAATTCAGGGTCGATGTAGGAGTAAGACCACAGGTGGACGATGAATGGCCCCTCCCATAAGGATTAAAAGAAGAGAAAAAGGGGAGGGGGCTTTTACAGGAAACAATTCATTTGTTCATTTGTTTCATCATTGTGAAGAGCTGTGCATCCTAGAGACTCTGCTAAGCCCTTCCTTGTCAGCACTGCATTTGGAAATATTTTATTGGGCAGCTTTCTAAGATAGATAAGATTTGAGCTCCTAATTATACCCTTGAAAGGCTGTTTGCCAGGCCATTGGCTGAATGTGAATGCAAGAGATTCACATTCGTTTAATGAAAGGTGGTTGGTTGGGACAAAGAGTCTGCTTAGTGCTTTTTGGGAAAGCCTAGGAGAGAACACACCCTTGAACTAAATGAAGTTTCATACTGACGGGTAACTTAAGGCAATATCTTCCCTGTTTCTATATCATTTTCAATGTTAAAATTGGGACAACATATAACAGATAATCAGAGTTGGAAGGGATCTTGTAGGCCATCTAATCCAACCCCCCCACCCAAGCGGGAGACACTACACCATTTCTGACAAATGGCAATCCAATCTCTTCTTGAAGGTCTCAAGTGATAGTGTTCCCACAACTTCCGAGGGCAAGCTATTCCCACCAGGGAATGGTGGGAGAGGGGGAGGAAGAAGGAGACACCTTTCATTTGTCTTCACTGAAGCTTTCTTTTAATTATCTCCCTGGATCAGATGGACTATTTACATTTGTCTGGATTTCGTCCATCTTATGCAAAATGGTCCTGATAATAATTAATTTTTTTTTACAAATAAACAAACAAAAGTCAGAACATAAGGGCAGGGTGATATGCATCTTATATAGGATTGACTGAGAAAGCATATTGGATTCCTTAGTCCTATAAAATACAACAGCCCATTATTCAAAAAAAATATCATTAAAATTACAGGAACTGCAATGGTTCTAAAAACTGAGTCTTGTGCAATCTTGCCCGCTTACAGGCTTTAAAGCATATCCTCAGTCCACAACTGGCACTAGGACCAACAGCTGTTATACCGTTTGGCTTTCTAGAATGGTTCTGACAGCAAATACAGTCAGGATCCACAGTGGGTGTTTGTTTATGTGTACACTGCTCTTTGGATTGTTTGCTTCCAACATTAATGCAGATGCACTTAATTTGAAGTCAATAAATAGCTCTTGGAAGAAGGCTAATTTGTGCGCAGCTGCAGTTAATCAGTGTGCCAAGGAGCACGCACCAGACCCAAACACCCTGCTGAAACAGATGGCTTTGCTGCTGCCACCACTGCTGTTCATGCCAGCTTCCCTGTGAAGGTTAAACTGGAGTGCTGAACCAGGGACATTTTCATTCACACACCGTATCACACACTTGAAGAAGGCAGCTTGGCAGTTTTCTTCACGTCAGATCTTCCCCAAGCAATTACTTGAGAAATGCTTAATGCTCAGTAGGGGGGAAAACTCAACAATGAAGAAACAACATCAAACCCTGAAAGTTGGATTGATTTAAAACGGCAAGGATCGCACAGAATCATCTCACCAGTTCTAAAGTGAACAATTTTCTTGATTCAACTCAGATCCTGACTGACATTCATGCAATTTTCTTGGCACATATATGGAAATGGGCTGCCTCTGCCTTCTTCTTTTTCCTTATTTCCAAGTTCCGCCAATAGTTATTAGGTAGTAAAATACTGGCAAAGGGGGCATTCAGGCTTCTCCTTTTACTTATTATTTGCCAAAGAGGGTAGGTCTAGGGATGTAAGAACTTTTATGAATTATAAGCTCTCTGCATCTTAATAGAATATTTTACTTTTTTGTCTCCAAATTGTGCTGGAAAACTCTGATCTGAAACGCTCGATACTCACTGTCAGTCAGTGTTAGCTCTACAAAAGTACAAGATCCAATCTTATGGTTGAACTTAAAAGCACCATCAGAATACACTGTAAAAATCTCTACAGTCCTTTTTTCATTAGCCAGACACCAGGTTTTACTCAAACCTATTTCCTAATGGTGAAAGCAATCAACCAATGGAACAACTTGCCTTCAGAAGTTGTGGTTGCTCCATCGCTGGAGGCTTTCAAAAAGAGAACGGATAATCATTCATCTGAAATAGAAAATGTTACTTAGCCTCAGGGATGGGATTCTACCAGTTCTGTCCGGCTCTACAGAACTGGCAGCTCTGAAGAGCAGCAGACACAGAACCAGTTGTGTGTCTGCTGCTGTCCTTTATTTCCTGCTTTTTCAATTGCAGCTGCTTTGTGTGGCACAGCTGTGGTTGAAAAAGCAGGAAAAAAAGGGCTTTTCCAACCGCTGCACACCCGCACGCAGTGCTGCTCAGCTGTCCAGGCAGTTCAGCAGGTCGTAAATTGCACTTGCGTGACTCGCGCATGCACGCGTGATGCAGAGCAATAGAACCAGTAGTTATACCGGTCGGATCCCATCTCTGCCTAGCCTGGTTAACAAAACATTTGAAAACCAATCCACAAGCTTGGGAAATGAACCTTCACCCTCATCCTACACCCAGGTTACAGATATTTGCCATTATGGAATAAGGTCTCCTACTTGAATGGGAAGGGGTTGGACTAGAAGACCTCCAAGGTTCCCTTCCAACTCTATTATTTTATGTTCTATGTTTCTGACATAGTTACTTTAGATCAGGGATGTTCAACCTTGGCAACTTTGTTCAACCTTGGCAAGACTTGCGGACTTCAACTCCCAGAATGGAAGAATTCTGGAGTTATGGGAAATAAGGTCCACAAGTCTTAAACTTGTCAAGGTTGGACCTCCCTGCACCTTAGACTTTAGCAGGCTGGATGAGCTTGTCAAACCTGATATCACTCAGTTTCTTTTTATTTTCTAGCATTATCCCCTTTTCACTTCTGATTCTGAAAACTTTGAAAACAGATTTTGTAGAAATCAGTGCATTTCTTATTTGCCCAGCTCTGAAATATTTTGCTTATGCTACATTTTTGAAAGCAATTATTTTAGATATTTCATTTTTATTTATATGTCAAATGTATAGGATACCCAACTCAAATTTTACATATTTTGTGTTTATTTCCCCTTACTATAAACATTTGGCACACTTTTTTACAATATGAATGCATACATTTTTTGTTAAAGTTTTGAATCCAGTTATAACATTCAAAAAAGTGCCGGCAACAGACATATAATTATCTGAGCTGAGGCAGAGGTTTGGGAAGTGGTAAATTAAAAACTAAATAATGTTTTCCCCACTCCTTTCTCTAGTCCTCCATGCTATTTGGTTTGTCATTTTTAACATTTCAAATTTGGATTTATTTTAATAAGATGACTGTAGAAGTGATATTACAGCATGCATGCCACTTGTAGCATCTTGTACTTAAAATAAAATCACCTTTTCTTGCTTTCCTTGGGATAAGAATGCTTTGCTTGTGAATTAGATTTTTCCTGACCATAGATGACTAATCAGATAACCTTTAACTAGATTGTTGATAAAGTGTAATAAAAAACAGCTTTATTTGTGCAAAAAGAACAGCACTTTAAAAAGGTGGGCAATAGTTGATCAGTGGAGGAGTAGGAAAAATATATGGTTGAAAAGGTTATCCCAAACATGCATATTCATTAGTCCTTCCTGCCCCTTTTCTCAGTTGCTATTAGATGACTAATGCCCTTTGAGTGACATTGTTGGAGTGAATGTTGAATGAATCAGGGACTGTACAGATGGTACAATTGTTATAATCTGATAATTTCAACTATGGGAATAATGGTCCCTTCTCATAAGTGCCATGTTATTAAGGCTGATATTTTTTAGTAACAGTTCTTGTGAAGCAGCCAACAGCCTCACTAGCATTACATTAAAACTATATAATGTTACAGATGTGAAAAGATGGAAAATCCCTTCAGAAATGCATGATTCATTACAGTAATCATGGCTGGTACTGAATTCCCTCATCCCTCTTTCTCCTCCCCTTGTTTCCCTCCTCCTTGATTGTTTAGTGAAGACAGGAATGCAAAAGCAAGGGAGGCTAGAAGAGAGGCATTCTCACATGTTTCCCTGAAGGATGTGAATAGTGCAGCAGATGCTTGGAATTACAAAGCTATATAAGGAGAATATTGCCTCTGAATATTAATTCATTCATGGTTAGCCAGTTACATTGGTAGAACTTTAGGGAAAAATCTGAGTGAAGTGAATGTCAAAATTATAGTTCTTCCCTTGATTATGTGATTTTTATAGCGATAATGATAGGTAAAATTAAAGTCTGCTTTAGGAAAGTACAGAGAGAGACTGTCAAAAGACGAATTCTGGAGATTGATATGGGAATGATGGTGACATGTTAGAGTGGGACTGAAATGAATGTTTAAAATTCATAATAAAATGAATTTAGTGTCCCATAATAAAATGATGAAAATAAAGGCCCTAAGAATATTCAAAAATAATAAGGCTGCAGGTAGTGTAGTAACACAACTATACTAGGAGGTCAGCCTATTCTTCTGAGCACCTGAAGGCAGGACAAGAAGCAATGGATGGAAACTAATCAAGGAGAGATGCAACCAAGAACTAAGGAGAAATTTCTTGACAGAACAATTAACCAGTGGAATGACTTGCCTACAGAAGTTGTGGGTGTTTCAACACTGGAGCTTTTAAAGAAGAGATTGGACAACCATTTGTCTGAAATGGTATAGGGTTTCCTACCTGAGCAGGGGGTTGGACTAGAAGACCTCCAAAGTCCCTTCCAACTCTGTTATTCTGTTAAAGAAACGTTAACATGTGAATATGGTTTATTTATGAAGGGCTGTGGGAACTTCTTTATATTCATGCTTCATTGAGTACAGCTGGTGATGTCATGGTTGTATCCATGTAGTTTTCTTAGTACCAGTTCAGAGTAGACTTGCCACTAATGTTTCCTGAATTTTTTCCCCTATCTTTTCAATCTAGCCATGACACTCTTACCCAAGTATCAGGTTCATCCTTACTTAGTTTTCAAGGCCAGTCAACATTAGTCAGATGATACCTGATAACATGATGAAGGTTGGTACTCCATCTGAATAATTCCATTTTCATTCCCCACTCTAAGAGCATGGGCACATTAACAGATTGCTTCCTTAGACAGAGGTCCTGCATGCCTTTTGTCCAAGTCTCATAGTTTGATACTGAAAAAATATCAATGCATACTATATGTAAACTTCTCTTCAATAACAGCAATTTAAATTTGCAAGGATGAATTCACCTATTTAATCAGAAGAAGCCTTGACCTGAAACTTAATTATATCCAAAGCTAAAAGTAGTGGTTAATAGGGGTTATTTTCAGGATTTGGAATGTTTAATTTATAAGAAAATAGCTTTATACAAAAATATATTGACATAAAATGTATTAAGAAATTTGTATTTAAATGTGGTTGTAGGCTAGTTTGAAAATGCAAAAATAGTACGGGAAAGATCTATGAATAAATACTGCACTAAGATGCTGTGAGGCACCACAGCAAACTTACAAGTACACAGTGGAATCATAAACTATCAGCTTGAGGTAGTTCAGAGTTGACTGGCTGGCAAATTCTGGGAGTTGAATTCCACGAGTCTGGGAAAAATCTAGGGAATTCTGGAGTTAAGTCCACAAGCCTTAAAGTTGCCAGGGTTGGACACCCCTGCCCTAAAGGCACCAAGAAAAAATTATGGACATGTTAAGGGAACTATGAACTTAGACAGATTGTGAACCTCTGGATAAATGTATATGACAATAAACTAACTTGAAAAGGGATATTTTACCCATCTTGAGCTCAAGTTTAGGAATGTAAAACAATTTTAATTCTAAATCATCTGGATGTTAGTTTGGGTGTTCCAGTCCAGAAGAGATAACAATTTTTTTTCTTAAGCTTTTGCCTAATACTAATAATAAAAATCTGTTAAAAATTGGAAAATAGTACATGCTTGAAACTTACATGCTAACAGAACAGCTGTGTTAAAAAAAAGAAAGCTTATCTTAGAGACAATTGAATTTTAAAAATTTATATCATGGAATTATATAAAAGCAGAGTGATTTGCATTTTTAATAAAGAGTTTATAGTAACCATTCCATAAATTAAAGGAAGATACATAATATGTATCTGCATATTATGCAAGGCTATAGACATACAATTACAAAATTGTATGCACATTTTTTGGGAGGGAAATCCAACTGGTGGATTCAAACATTGGCACAATATCCTGTATAAAAAAATACAGATAAGATGATGTGATATAATAAGTCCCCAGGTTTGTAAAGCTTGATTAAACTATAGTTATTAGTTAATTTAGACTGTAGCAACAGGATGGGGATCTCTCTTCTACCCAGCAAGATTCCTTCCAGAGCTACTGAATCTTGTCAACTGGCCTGGCATTGAAGCTTTATCAGTTAAGAAAATTACAGAGAAATACATTAAAAACAACATGATATCAAATCCCATAATTACAAAAAGAAAGAACAGATGTGGGTGAAATTTAAACAAAACCAAGTAGTCCATTATATGCAAGATGAGAAAAACAACTAATTGCAAGAGGAGCTGGTTTCCACATACCGGGCTCTCAAATCATAGCAATTGCTGAAATTCTTTGATAATGGCTTCCATTTTCTTCAATAAACATTACTTATCTTTTCATTCCTGCCCAGGTTTAGATAGGTAGATACAGTAAATAGTCATACTGAGCTGTGGTGGTGCAGTGGTTAGAATGCAGTACTGCACACTACTTCTGCTGATTGCCGGCTGCCTGTAGTTTGGCAGTTCGAGTTTTACCAGCTCAAGGTTGACTCATCCTTCCATCCTTCCAAGAGTGGTAAAATGATGACCCAGATTGTTGAGAGCAATATGCTGATGTTGTAAACTGTTTAGAGAGGACTGTAAAGCACTGTGAAACAGTATATAAGTCTAAGGGCTATTGCTATAAGATGCCCAAATCATGTATTTGAGTTAGGTCATATAAAATGTTTGATCAATTGAGTGAGTGAGTGAATGAATGAATGATAGAAAGCAATAGTTTGTCACAATTAATTAGTATTCAAGTCTTAATACATGGGAGTGGGAAATACTTGAAGATGAAGTCAACAAAATAAGGAAAATCTTCAGAGCAGAGAACAAATGCTATGATGGCAGCACTTAAAAGCCTTGATGTTGCAGGCTGAGAGATGACTGTGTAAATCAATAAAATTGGTAGGGTAGGGAAATACTTGTTTTCTCTTATTAGGATGGTTGGGGCGTAAGGCTACAGGTCAAATGTTATCTGGCAGCTGTTGTGAGAGACAGAAAATCAGGACTCTGGTGTTTTATTTCTGGCTCTACCATTGATTTTATTTAGGAAGGAACAACTTAGCTGTGCTCTGGCTTTCCACTGAAAAACTACAGGTGGCCACTAAGATTTGTCTGAAGACTTCAAAGATGAAAGATGCATCAAAATGAAAACGTATATCTTTAATCCTCGGCTCCTGGAACCCTACCATCTCTTGAGTGAAGTTGGATGGCATCTCTGCAGTACTATGACATTCAAAATATTTATCCAGTTGCAGTTTACGAATCTTTTGAATTTATGTTTAGGAATATCTCAATTTTTTTGTATGCTAAGTTCCAAAGATTTCAGAATTATTTGCTTTAGATTTATTTATTTATTTATTGGCAATGCCAAAAAATGCTGACTGCATATAAAACAAGAGGAGAAGTTCAAAAAGTGGGAACAGATGCTTCAATATTAGGAAATAAATCATTAAAAAATGTATGTTTTCCAACATAGAGACATTAAAGTGCTAATTTTCTTATTAAGGTTAAAGTACTTCTCCAGTCCAAACTATGTTTCTATACCTACAAAACTACAGGTTTGTCAAGCAATCACTATTATAACTTTTAAAAGAATTTCAAATGCATTAAAGACAGAAAAAAAAATCTACCATTGTGTTGTTCCTCACCTACTAATCTTCCTCACGCCACCAAATAATTAATTTTCTCTATGAGAAATGCAGTTTTGTAGATATCAGGAATTCCACCCAGTACAGTTATACAAATGAGAACATTGATCCTTCTCCAGAAATATTTACTCGAAAGGGTATTTATTCTGGATAGAAGTGCATTCCTCTTTTAGTGGCAATAAGTATCTGTGGATATATTTGGCTTCTAGAAATTATAATTCAAAAACATATAGGCAAGCTAAGTCTCTACTTTGCATAGTCTTGTCAGGGCAAGACAATGCTGTCTGAAATTATGCCTTGTTTGAATACGAAAGCCAGGAGGCTAACTGATTAGGAAGAATTTGTTAATATCTCTCCCTCCCTCCCCCTCTCTCTCCCTCCCTCCCTCTCCTTCCCTCTGTCTCTCATTTTAAGGTAACAGGCTTCATTTTTATATGAACTTAACAGCTTTGAAAATTTGTCCTTGAATTCATTGGAGGGAAAATGAGGGTTTTTTAAATAACTGTGGGATAAATTAATGAATCCACTGAGGCAAAATACTTGTTTAGCATCTATTTTTGACCCCCTCCCCCAATTCATTAAACTGAATTAGGGTTGTCATTCCTTTTTCTAGCAGACATCACTTTTTAAAACCACTCACATGGAAGGGAGCCACAAATAAAAATAATGGCATTAGTTCAACAGCCTCCCATAGCCTGGGGCCCAGATAGCATCACTAACTGTTCTTGAACATTCTTTACATGTAGAGGTCAACCATGCAAAACAGAAAGCTGGTGGTCAAGAAGAGAGTCTTATAATGTTCCAAAAAATGGAGGAATCTGTAAAGAGGGAGATAATTAAAAAAAAAATCAAGAAGGCGATGGCAATGATGCAAAGTCCTGCCCTTGTTTACGAGGTTTGCAATCTTGTAACCCATTTTAGCTAAATGAAGTGCCAAGCTAAGAAAAACAAAACAAAATCCAGCATTTTAATGGGCAGTGGTAAATTAATGCTTTTGATTTTAGATTTTTGCAGTTTTCCTTAATACCTATTGACTGATATTTTAACTTACAAGCCTTGATTGTAATTTTGAAACCAAAGATAGAAATGTTAAAGCATGAATGAATCTGGTTTTCTGGAACAGCATGAGATAATTCACTAAAATATTCCTGAAAGAGAAATTCATTATATAGAAGTCAAGAGTTCAGCACCAACTGGGACAAAACTGGGACAATCAGATCAGCAGATGAGAGCCCATCATTTATAGTCTAGCCAACTCAAAGGTGGGTTGTGTGTGTGTATAAAATAAGAAGCCATGTCCCAATAGCTTTGAGACCAGTATAATTTGATTACATACCTCCTGCCTCAAATCAGTTACCCTTTTATTGTAGCTTGCATCAGGCAAAGATGGTTGCTCAGTCTTTGGTTTAGTTAAAGTGAGTGAAAATTCTCCCAGCACTACCAATAGGATCTGTACTTTCCTTGCCTTTGCTCAAAATCTGGAAGACATTTTAATCAAAAGAAAAAAGGATTGCTGCTCCCAAACCTTTGAGCAGTCTTAGTCAACTAGCACGTGGCTTTCCATCCCAGTAGAATGATCTAGCTTGTTAAGAGCTTTTTCCATTAGAGCAATCATCACCTCCTGACTGCAATTTAAACAAGTGCTTCCCATCTACATCAGTGATGAGAAGGAAATAGTGTAAGGGGGAAATGCCTTGAAAAGAGATAGTATCTGCGAATAAAATCTTATGTGGTATTCAAGAGGCTGCTCCTGCATCATGATTCATGAGCTCCCATTGTCTCTCCATCTCAGAGCCCACTTGTTAGAGACTAATAAGCCTTTCATAGTTCCCAGTAAGCGACAAAGTAAGAATGTGCGTAGGTGATATCTCTGTATTCAAGCGTAAGTGAGAAAGAAAAGGAGAAAGACACAGACATAGAAGATGAAATGAGTTTTGCATGTATAATGGAATATAAATTCATGTGTGGGCTGCAGATGAGTCTAAGCTTTGCAGAGTACTGCTGAAAACTAGGGAACATGGCTTCATCTACAGATTTTGGACAATGCATTTCTTAACTCCTTCTGCAAAGAAAAACAAAGTAGTTACCAAAGGTCTAACTTAACATGTGAGGTATTGTCATTCAGTTAAAACAGGGGTTTCCCAACCTCTGGGCCGCTGCCCACTAGTTGCTGTGAGGTGTGGAAATGGTAGACAAGCACAGGCATGTGCACCCACTTGCAGAGCAGCAAACAAGAACATGCACACTATTTGCTCAAGTGGCAGGCAGGTGTTCACACAAATGGAGCTGCACATAGACATGCTTGCCAGCTGCTCAAGCAGAAACATCCCCTCCCCTCCTTTGACGTTTTCATAGAATTGGCTTACCACAACCCACAATTTATAGAAATGTTACCTTTGTAGGAGCAAGTAAACAAATCTTGATTGTGACTAACATTCCCAACCTAGACTTCTGTTTCCAGATTTGAATTCTTGCTCTATGATTGCCTTATGTAGTGACAAAAATATGCTTTATCGCTGCATTTTTATTAATGTTTATTTTCCTAAGCATTATCTTTATCTGACTCTTAGGACCAAGTCCCTCCTCCTAGATTGCCATATAAACATTTTAAGAACTGTCTTGGTTTCTGAAAAGAAAAAAAAATCTTTTTCTCTCTCCCTTATTCTCTTTTACTTTGTACTGCTTTCTGGGAGACGAGCAGCCTCCTTGAAACTCTTTTGCCACTGAAATATAGCATCCATTTACAAATCAGATGAGGGGAAAAAAGAGCAAAGTGGAAAGAAGCCACTTTCAGAAAGGAGCTGAGCACAACAAGGAAATAAAAAGATGAATAAAGCTGTCACTGGCCTTTTCTTTATGTTGCTCAGGCAGTTATTAGGTGCCCAGGAAAAAGGCAGATGAGATATATAGTTCCTAATACATTGTCCATAATATACCACTGTACAGAAGGCATACAACTTTTCAAAGAGTTGTCAGGATGGAAATATATTGTATTTTATTGAGAAAAATATGACCAGAAGGCTACCGAATACACATTTGGGCAGAGGGAGGGATCTCTAAAATAAACAATCTGCAAATGCTTTTCTCTTTTCCCATTCTCTGCGGGTGAAAAATGGAAAAATTATTAAGTGTTTATAATTAAGTAGGATGAAATGTTTTATAGCCCATAAAATGCGATTGACTGAACTGCTAAGAGTGAATAGTACATAGAGCATTGGCAAGCACATCCACTTCCAAATCTATAACCTTCCAGCTAATTACGTAAGCACATTGTATATGCAGATGTTCTCAAGCTATCTAGTCCTCTACTGTTATCTGGATATCTGTAGCATCAAACTGCTCACTTCTTATAATACTGATACTGTTTTTTTATGTTATTTATTTCAGATTTATAAGGCTGCCAGACTCCCACACTGTGGCTCTGGGCTGCATGCTACATAAACAAACAATAAGTTAAAAAAGGAAAAGAGAAAACTAACTACAACAACCAGACAATATATAAATACAAAACTTTCTGCTGGCTTGACTATGGCTGATCACCTTCCAACAGCCAATCCACTCAGGCTACAGATAGTCAGGGTGGGATCAGAGTACCTGATCTCCAGTGACCAAAAGAGGGGCCAGTCTTCAGAGTGCTATAATAGGACTGGTCTATCGAACCACTCAACAGCATTGTAGCAGCATGGCAACACTGAAGCAACCACAAATGTGTCAAATTTCAATCCCATGAGAGTCATGAGCCTCAAATTTTGAATGCATCCTGCAAGTTAGTCCAATTGAGGTTTTGTTGTTGTTCAGTCACTAAGTTTTGTCCGACTTCTAGAGACCCCATGGACCATAGCGTGCCAGGACTCCCTGTCCTTCCACTATCTCTCTGAGTGTGCTCAAAGTCATGCCTACTACATTGATGACCTTATCTAACCATCTCATCCTCTGCTGTCTCCTTTTCCTTTTATCTTCAATCTTTCCCAACATCAGGGTCTTTTCCAATGAGTCCTTTCTTCTCCTTTGATGGCCAAAGTATTTGAGCTTCAGCTTCAGTATCTCTCCTTCCAAAGGGTAACCAGGGTTGATTTCCTTTAGGATTGACTGATTTGATCTCTTTGCAGTCCAAAGCACATTCAAGAGTCTTCTACAACACTACAATTTGAAAGCATCAAGCATACATTCCACGGCACTCAGCCTTCCTTATAGTTCAACTGTTACAGCCATACAATACTATTGGAAAATCATAGCTTTGTCTATATTATTTGAGGTATCTGTGTTCACTCAGCTAAAAGTTCCATGCTTAAGAATTTTAGTAGTATATAGATAATTCATTACAAACTGAACACAAAAGTGTTCATTGACTAGAGATGGTTACTGCCAGTTATTTTCCAGTCTATGGAAAGTTCTTCTAAAGTATTTCTATTTCATAAAGACAGGTCTGGCCTAAGATATTTTGCTGGTGATATTTAATCGCATGATAACACTTTTCTTTGCCTTCCCCCTCCAGTGATGGATTCAGCTGGTTTGCACTGGTTCATGCAAACCAGTTGTTAAATTACCCCCTCCCTACACTATCAAAGTGGATCCTGGTGCTACGCTGCACTGCAATGGAGAAACGGGAAATTGAATGGCCGACACGAGGGAAAGAGAATGCCACTTTCCCTCTTTCTTCTCCTGCTTCTGCTCCTTCCCTCATACCAGCCACTCCATTGCCCATTTCTCCATTGAAGCACAGTGCAATGCCCAGGATCCGCTTTGATAGCGGGGTGTGGTGTGTAATTTAACAACCGGTTTGCCCAGGGTCAGGTTGGCCATTGTGGGAGGCTTGTCCTGCATGTGCGGTGGAGCTGTAGGATGGGGATGGGACACACCTCCCACGACAGCCAACCTGACCCTGGGCAAACCGGTTGTTAAATTATTTGAATCCCACTATTGCCCCAACCCATGTTCTTCCACGTAAGATAGTCAGCTGATTCATACTCTTGCAGCAAGGGAGGCTAGCTAAGGGATCATTGTAAACTGCAAGAGAGGAGGATGGTTGACCTGCCCAGGGAGCACAGCAGGAAGAACAATACAACTACACCTGTAACAAACTTGTGTTGGAGGCAGCTTCCCATGCTAATTGTTGGGGTGGCCTTGGAATGAGTTTGGGAGAATAGAATCTTGGGAATGGGTGAATTGTATTTTTGTGCATGTGCATATTGCACAAATATCTGGTACAAATAGTTTTGCTTGCGATGGAAGCAAGAGAGAATTTTAATGAAAATCAAAGCAAGAGAGAATTTTAATGAAAACCACACTAAGAAGTTAAATTGTTCCCTCACCTACAGCACTTATTCAAATAAAGCACACATATATTGCTTTCTTTTCTAAAATTAACGTTTAACATTGAAATTAATGTAGGATCCATAAAATAAAGTTATACAATATTCAACGCTCATACCAGGCAAAAATTAAAAAATAAACTTGTAACTCTTTCCTCACACTATTGCATTATGGATAGTAATGTATGTATGTATGTATGTATGTATGTATGTATGTATGTATTGTATATATGTATGTATATATATATTCTTAATCAAGTACCATGATGTATAAAAGAGTATCTATGATCATCTAGCAAATACTTTAATATCTCTGTAAATGGATTTTACAGAAATAGGGTTTGGGGTATTTTCTTTGAATTTTGAGAAATTTATAAATTGAGGAATTTTTATTTATCTATACCCCCATTGTGTTACTGATGGAATTTGATTCTTTCCTCAATGTTTCACATAATGTAATATTAAAAATAATTCTCTCTTTGGGACTTCTGGTTTGACCCTCTTTGGCGACAGACCGAAATCTGTGATTGTGCACGGTTTTGATCTGTGCTCACCGCGGGAGTGCCACGAGCCGGCTGTTTTTGGGGCTAAGCTACCCTGTAGAGGTGGTGAAGAAGGGGGAGACTGCTAGCAGGGTTGAGGAGAGCCGCATCTCTCCTCCCCAGCTGGCCTTTACTCCCTTTCCCGAAGGTGGTTGTAGCAGTGATCAGAAATGGCCACCTCAAAGAAGAGCTCGACTGGAAAAGAATGTGCAGGAGGAAGATAGAAAGAGAAAGTTTTTGGTTGACCGGGTTGAACTGAAAAAGCAACAACGTAAGGTACCCTGGAATTTGAACTATAAAAAAATAACATTGTTCCCAAAAGAAGATTTTGAAGCAGCGAAGGAGAGAGGGAAGGGAAAGGATTTGGTTTTCTTTTTTTTTCTTCCCTTCCTTATACTGACAGCTAAGAGACTTAAGTAAGAAATTGGCAGAATCCACTTTGACATCAATAGACATTTAAGCTGACATAAAATGTCAAAGGGATAACAAAGACTTTTGGACACTTAAAATCTTTAAAACAGGGAAAGGAGAGAAAAGGAAAGAATAAGAATAAAGAATAAAAGGGAGGGATCTGGAAAAATGGAGGAGACTGCCTGGAATTAAAAGGAACTTATAGCAAAACTTTAACAAGATTCCTAAAGATACATTTTAACTGAAACTTTGCAACAAAATAATCTAACCCCAGGAAGAGAAAGTGGAAAAAAAGAAGCAAGAAGAAACAGTTTTGGATTATTTGGTGATTTTTGGATTTTTGGCTATTGGATTTAAATGACTAAAATTGATTGGGTGGTTGTTTAAAAGTGTTTAAAATGGCATCACTTTTGGAAGAACTAAAAATGGAACTGGAAAAATACAAAGAAAATGCACAAGATGGCAGGGGTTCTTTTGGCTTTGTATTTCAATTTTTAGAAATGGAGATTTGGAACTATGAGAAACAACAAGAAACACTTATAGAACAAAAAGGTCAGGACAAAGAAGAAGCCTTCTTTAATGATTATGTGGGGAAAAGAAAGGAAAGGGGGAAAGAGAATGGAAAGTTTAAGATCTGAAAAGACAACCAAAAAGAAGAATAGTTTGAATAATAATTATAATATTAGGAAGCAACAGAAGAGAGGATTACAAAAGAGAGAATTAGAAGTAGAGGGGGCAAAAAGAGGAAGGAGAAGAAGAGAGGGAAAAAGGAAAGGAAAAGAAGTTATAAAAGACAGAAACAAGATATAGACAAACAGGGAAAATGTATAAGCCTATTTAGAGATAATGGGTGAAAATTTAATTGAAAAAGGGACTCTGCAAAGGTACATAAGATAGTATTGTTATATTAGAAGTAGAAATAATTTTAGAAAATACGAAACAAGGTATGATTAAAATGATGGATAAAATACTTATTGTAATGCAATGGAATGTTTGTTAATATATAAATGAAATAAATGAATATGAGAATGAAATTATGAAAGGAAGGGAACATGTTAATTATTATTAATGATTTATAAAAATAGAAATATGGGAAAAAAAGAATTAATTATGGAAAGTTTATAAATGTTCCCAAGGACGATACTCAATCGAAAAGAAATGTTAAAGAACCAATATTAATGATAGAATTGAATTGGAAGGGAATTAGTCTTTTATTTACTACTGTTATATATATATATAATTTAAGTAAGAATACTGAAGCAGAATTCAATTGGAAACTATGTACTATATTGAATGTTATAATTTCTAAAGCCATAAATTGAAGTTTAAATAAGAGTTGAATGGATAAAATTATAAGATATAAAGGTATCTACTCCAATTAGCAATTACAGGGAAAAAATTGTTTAATGAGAAAAGATAATATGAAATTGAAACAGAACAGACAAAAGTATAAATATAATGATTAGAAAGACATTGAAACTTAGAAAAAGATATATAATTGAATTTAGATATGAGATAATTAAAAATAAAGTTGAGAAAATTATGGGAGGGGAAAAATTATGGAGAAAATGTTAAAATAGTTATGAGATATGGAATAGAACACAAAGATGAATATGAAATTGAGTTTGTGTCTGTATGAAAAAGTGATAACCCGGGATCATGCTATTCTCAAAAAAAGATGTTTTGTGTTTATGTTTTTGTGAAAACCCAAATAAAACTTATATTAAAAAATAATAATAATAATTCTCTTTGTAACAGAATTATTACATAAATTTTTCATTTCACATTCTTCCTTTTTTTTCTAACCGTATCCTTAATTTATAAGTAATATTTAACTTGCTTCTTAGCAGATATGAAAAAAAAAGTCACTGTGTTCTCTTCCACCCCAATTCCTATCTATATTACTTTTTTACCATTATTACCATCTGGACACATTTTAGAGCAATTTTCAAATATATGAACACATAATTAAAAGCACTCTGTCTCTGGGTATGTATTCCCTTTCCTCAAACTTAATTGAAATTATTATGTCTTAAATTTTTACCTCTTATTTTTATTCCTTGTACATTTAGGGCATTTGGTTTATTGTCACACAAGTTGGAATATGTGCATTTTGACCCTGAGTGGGAAGAAAACTTTGAACAGAGTGGACTGGAGAGACACAAGATAATAATAACAATAGGAGTAAGAACAGAAATGGTCAGTTAATCCTTTGGGTGAATGCTTAATTCCCCATCCAGATCAGGGGTGGGCTGCTGCTGGTTCGCACTGGTTCATACGAATCGGATGTTAATTTTACATCCGGTTTGCCAAACCGGTAATTGCAATGACTGGCTGGCACTGTCCACCTTCCCCTCCCAGGAGTCTCCATGTGGCCCATTTTGGATCCCAGGTAAGTGTAGGGCCAATATGAGGCTTGAGGAGGGCAAAAAATGGGCCTCCCGGAGGCTCCAGAAGGCTGGAAATGGGCCCATTCCTGGCTACCATAGAGCCTCTGGAGCCTGGGCAGGGGGGAAGCGGGCCTTCCAGAGGCTCAAGGAGAGCCTCCAGAGCCCGTGAGAGTGCAAAAATGCCCCTCCACCATGGTGCAGGAAGCTGACTAGGCCACGCCTACCATGGTCATGCCCACCCAGCAATGAGGCTGAGAACGGGAAGAAAAAACTGGAACTTGACAGCTTGCTTTGTGCTGGTTGAAAAGATATAAAAAACTGATTCTTCTATATTTGAATAGGAAAATGTTCTCTGTTGCCACTAGGTGAAAATATTTCCATATATTTTTTAAAAGCTTCTTCTGTCACATAAAAGTACAATTTGATGGCAACTTTTGGAGAGCTTTTGAAGCCCCATTCAAGGCTCCTGAATTGGGTGCTGGGCATCAATCAAACTTGTTTTAAAACAGGGTGTTAAACCATGGCAACTTTAAGATCCGTGGACTTCAACTCCCAGAATCCCATTGCCAGCCATTAAGTCCATGGGTCTTAAAGTTGCCAGGATTGGACATCTCTGCTTTTAAGGCATAGAAGCACTGGAATAACCAAGCAAGACATAGAAGATAAAAACTGACAAGCTTAAAAAAAGTTTCAATGATAACATAATGGGAACTTCTGCTCATAGAGCTGTTAATAACAACAGAGAAGAACTTTCTTTGAATGGAAGAAATATTCTATGCTGCAAAGTTAATCTTCAGAATATAAGCAAAGCTGTGCTGGATCAGGCTAAAGTTTTACTCCACCATTTTACTCCATCAAACAAAACCTCATAGAGATGCCCCCAAGCTGACCATGAAGGCAATGGCATTTGATTTATTTCCTACTGAGTTTTCACTAGTAGATTGCTAATCGGTGCTGCATCTGGGCTAGCTAACCTTCACATTTTATTGCCAACTATGCAATATTTCCCCTACAGTAGAAACTCCCTCTCTCTTTAATTTTCCTGTGTGGAAAATCTGCCCACTCCTGTTTAGTTTCCTGCACTGTGGCATTTGACAACCTGTGATGTTTCCTAAAATGGAATTTGCTTCTGTCTTCTCACCCTGCCCATAACTATTTTGCTGAAACTTTCAGGCTGACTAGGCCAGCAGCTTTTATGAGATCATGTATCATGAACAAATTAGAAATTAGATCTCTATAAAAATGGATGTTGTAAAACTGATAAATTGTTAAATGAAAATTCAGAACTCATGACTATAATTTAAATAGAAATACTTTACACTCATATTGTACATGGAACCAGCTGAGTCAGTTTGTGGTCTTAGTACTAACTACCAGTATTGTTGGCACATTTCAAGTGCCCCATTTCCCATTCCTAAGGTTTGTCTTTAAACTTGACTCAGTTTTTTAAACGAAGCACTTATCAAACAGATGGAAGATAGCTATAAAGTTCATATCCTAAATCCCATACAGACTTAGTTGAAACTACGGAAATATTTCCAAATAAGTTAAATTTGCTATGGCAAAAAAAATATTGGGTAGAGATCAATGGTGGTATTCAACAGGTTCTGACCAGACCTGGAGAACCAGTAGCGGAAATTTTGAATAGTTTGGAGAACCAGCCAATACCATCTCTGACTGGAGAATTTATAATGTTCCTCCACTGCCACACCCACCAAGCCATGCCCACAGAACTGGTAGTAAAAAATTTTGAATCACACCACTGGTAGAGATATGGGAAAGCAAATGCTGGGGAGAAAAAGACATCTTCAAATATTTGGAAGGTGTAAAGGCAAGTTAATTTGCTTCTAACTGTTAACTGGACAGACATCCACCTACAACATTTACAACTAGAAAACTCATTCACACTTCCTTATAAAAGACCCAAAAGCCTCTGAAAAAGAGACAGTGCCAAAATAGGAACAATATGTGACTTCTCTATCTAAACATATATGCTTTAATATTTAATATATTTAATATCTAATACTTGAAGGGCTCTCACAGGGAAGAGGGCATTGATTTATTCTTCATAGCACTTGAGGGCAGGACAAGAAACAATGGGTCATCAGAGGGCTCATCAGAGGGATATCCAATCTGGATATAAGGAGGAATTTCCTGACAAAGAGAACAATTAATCAATTAAAACAGTTTTGCATCCTGAGTGATGCTCCATCACTGGAAGTTTTCAAAGATTATATAATCATCAGTCTGGATGGGATTGTATAATATTAATTCAAATATTAATATTAATATGATATTAATTCAAAGACAAAGGATTATAGCATCCTGCTTTGACAGGGAGTTGTGCTAGGAGACCTCCAAGGTCCCTTCTAGCCCTATTATTCTATGAGTCTGTTTTATTCCCATTAAACAGTACCCTATGCTATGAATTGTACACAGAAGTTCTTGATTTTGTGGATCATAGAATATTTAGGAATTATCATACTAGAGAGATCAACAGATAAATATTGAATCAATTATCTGAACTGTAAAAAAATGTATACAGATACTTTGTACATTTCCATCATTTTTAATTTAACAGCTCTAATGCTTCAAAGAAAAATAATAAATCAAAACAATGTCATTGGTTGTTATAACACATCCTTAAAGATGTGAAGAAGAAACCATCTGGCTTCCAAACCAGGTTCCCAAATTCTCTTCCCATCACCTTGAAGCTATAATCCTCTGCCTTTGAATTAAGATTGGCTATTATTTCTTTGCTTCAGTGGCCTACCTCTATGCTTTCACTGTCATACTGAGCAACATATAAATCCACAGTTCAGGCAGGCAAAAAAACCAGAATGTCATGGCAGTGATTTGTCCTTTCAATAAGGGTGAGTTACAGCCTCATTTAATTAAGCCTTCTATTCTCTCTGATGTTAAGCTTGGGTCACATCTTTTTTTCATGCTACATAAACAAGCTTTATGGATCATTACATGGATTGGTGTGCACAATCAGATACACTAAGCAAAACAAAAAAGGCGGCTGTGATAAGGGAATGTTCAAATGGCAAATTCATTTATCTCTGTCATCTCAAGAACAAGTATAGGCATGCAATTTTGAGAACTACAAGTTTTGCTATAGATTCCATCCGACTTTAAAGGAAAAAAAACATAGAGGACTCTTAGATGGCAAAGGCGAGGAAGCAATACTTGAATATTATAAACTCATGAGACAAAGATTCATATGTCTTAAAAGCTATTTCTATATAAAATCTGTGGCTGCATATATTGTCATAAGATTTGCGAGTAAACTTCAACTAGCTATATCCACACACTAAATGAAATTATACAGTATGGATTACAGACCCACAAATCACTTTATTGCATTTGTATTATATGAATCTACACTTTGTAATGAGCTAAGTGTAGTGAGTCTTACTCTAAGAGTTTACTCTGAATTTGACAATTTGAATTTGACTCAGAATTTACTCTGTTCTGACTTCACAGTAGAATACATTTGTACAAACAAAAAGGAAATATTCTAGAGTTATCTGGATCTATTTCAGTAATTATAATTTGAAAAAGTTGCTTAAAACAAGAATAAATCCTTGTTCAGTTTCAATGCCCTAATGGTCATTGGTCAAGTTTTATTTGAGGAATAGTAATTATAAACACAATACATTAGAAATTAACCAGGGATTTGGAACTCTGAATGATAAATGTACTGGTCTTGTAACTATTCATGTTGCAGATTTTATAGCACTGCATTTTTAAATTCTCTATTAAGGTTTAAAAAGTTCAAACTGATTTTAGAAACTCTTTTCTGGCTTAATGAAAATCAAGTGTAGATTTACACAGTTGCAGATATACAACAAACAGGTTTGTTTTAGGGTTGAAAAGAAAGAAACAGGTTCGTTTACCTTTTGAAGATTTTGTTTTTAAAAAAAGAGAAGGTCCACTGAATTTGATTTGGTTGGCAGAAAGGACTATCATCAGGAATTAGCTAATTCTGTATTGTTAAAATCTCTCCTTTTGCTTTTGTAAGGATATATATCTGGATATTTCTATTTGGATCAATGTCCTTAGAGAGCCCGGCTTTCTTAAGAGAAATTCATAGTGTATTTATATGCCAGTGACTGTGGTGGGAGATTTCTTTCTTTCTTTCTTTCTTTCTTTCTTTCTTTCTTTCTTTCTTTCTTTCTTTCTTTCTTTCTTTCTTTCTTTCTTTCTTTCTTTCTTTCTTTATTTGTCAATTGCTTACAAGATAATAGGTATAAGTATATACATAGTTATGAATACATGAAATGGGTACATATAAGAAAAATAAAAGAAACAATAGGACAGGGATGGTAGGCACGTTGGTGCGCTTATGCATGCCCCCTACAGACCTCTTAGGAAAGGGGTGAGATCAATAGTAGACAATCTAAGGTTAAAGTTTTTGGAGTTTGGGGAAGAAACCACAGAGTCAGGTAGAGTATTCCAGACATTGACCACTCTGTTGCTGAAGTCGTATTTCCTGCAATCAAGTTTGGTGCGGTTAACCTTGAGTTTATATCTATTGTGTGCTCTTGTGTTGTGATGGTTGAAGCTGAAGTATTCATTGACAGGTAAGTCATTGCAATGTATGATTTTATATACCATACTTAGATCAGACTGAAGACGGTGTAATTCAAGGTTTTCTAGGTCTAGAATTTCAAGTCTGGTGGCATAAGGTATTCTACAACGAGTAGAGGAGTGGAGAACTCTTCTTGTGAAATATTTCTGGACTTTCTCAACTGTGTTAATATCAGATACGTAATGTGGGTTCCAGATTTATGAGCTATATTCGAGTACTGGTCTAGCAAATGTTTTGTATGCTCTAGTTATTAGTGTAATATTACCAGAGAAAAAGCTATGTAGGATTAGGTTAACAACTCTTAATGCTTTTTTGGCTATGTAGTTACAGGGGGTTCTAGTACTTAGTTCAAATCTTTCATATATTTATTAAGCATGTTTGTGAACAGAACCAAGAGTATTAAGAGAATCTACAAAGAGATGTCCAAAAGGACAAATAATGGGCAATAAGCCAATTACACCTTTCAATGCAAAGCTTCCTTCCTAAGCTTTTTCTTCTCATGATAGAGAAAAGGAATCTTGACCCTGCTTAAGTCAATGAGAAAAAAAATACATGTACTGAACGTATCAGGGTGTCAATATACAAAAGACACATGAGTTTTAGGGAACAGAATAACATCTACATGAACATTTATCTGTGAAAACTGCTTTCTCCAACCTTTTGCTTTTTGTTTGCTATAACATCCAGAATTGGTAAGCAGGAAAGACAACACTGGCTGGAGAATTGTAATCAAACATATTTGGAAGGTAGGGGAATATACATCTAAAAGATAGTGAGAAAGAGAACATGAAATTCTGAGATTTGTAGAAATCGATTGTTAAAAAGGGTTCTTTTTTTCTTTCTTCTCTATGTCTGACTCTTGAACAGGAAAATAATTTCCAATGGTTTTGATTATTTTAAACAAATCAAAAGAATTTTTTAAAAATACTTAAAAAAGGAATTCTTCTGTTTAAAAATCCCAATGTATGTAGACTCTATTATTTAGATCAGGGGTGTCAAACTCAAGGTCCATGGGTCGAATCTCACCCAAGAGGTGCTTAGACCTTCCCACAGGGGTGCCCTGGAAACAGTAAAGGACTGGCTAGTGGTGCCTCTGCCAGCAAAACAGAACTCAGTCAGCATCCCTTCCAAACTTTGTTTTTGCTGGCAGAGGTTTGCAGGAAGCTGTCCCATCCACGCACGGCCCTCCCAAGGTCCATTTTTGCTGGTAATGGGTTTCAGGAGGCCATTGCAACCAAAAACGGAGCTCGGGAACCCATTTTCGCTGACAGAGCATTGGGGCTACCACAGGTGCCCCTGACATTAGTGACGTCTAGTTGGCCTTGCTCACCCTGGCTATGCCCCCCACAGCCCTCAGAGATCAAACACAACTCTGATGCGACCCTCAATGAAATCGAGTTTGACACCTCTGATTTAGATGATAACTGTTTGTAAATTTAGTACCTTATATCTGAATAGATAAATGGATTTCAGCCCCATAACCTTTGAGAGAGGTAAAGAATTGCTACTGTTTGGATTTGAAAAAGACTCACAGTGTTATCTAAAGCAATAAAGTTTTTTTTTATTTGTATTTCCCAGCCCCACCTGAAAGAAATGATACCTTGATAACCAAAGAACATTACAATAGCTAGTTTCCGAGTAGTTTAATTATAATGAAATTGTTTCTCCCTAAAACAATTATGCTGTGGAGTCCATTAACTGTATATATTCTGTTGGACTAAAATATACAATACTATTTACATGATGACTATTAAGTAGCACATTAGTTTGATGTATTTTACAAACAATGCAAGGATTCACTTCATTGAGATCTTCTTCCTACACCCCTGAAAGATAAATCTCAATGAAGGATTCACTTCATTGAGATCTTCTTCCTACACCCCTGAAAGATAAATCCAAAGATTCCTGGATTTTTTTTTCTTTTCCTTTTTTTCAAAGTTTGTAAGACTTTCTTCTTGTCATTATGGAAAGACATCTGGATTTAATTATTCATCTGCTGTGCATTTCACAGTTTGATCACATTAGTGATTTCATGACAGGCAGCAATTTAATTGCTCCACAGATAGCTTCTCCTTATCTCTGGTATATATGCTTCACATAAACCTGCCTTCTTTCTATAGCCAGAGAAGACCGATTAACTATTTTTTTGGAAAACAGTTTCAAAAAGGAAGAAAAATATACCATGATAAAAAATCTTGATTAGAATAATCTTTTCAAAATAGAGATCTTATATTTGGAATGTAACCTTCTGTTATGCAGCTACAAAGTCTGATTGTTACTCTGCATTGTTATATTTGGGAGTTTTCACTTTCATATTATATGGTTTTTACTGTGTTTTTTTTTTGCCACTGAAAACTTGAAAAAAATGGAAGCATACAAATTAAATGAATGAATGAATATTAGTTTAACGTATACAGATCAAAACAAGTATTAATTAAAATAAGTATAAATTTAATTTTTCTTGCAGCCTCCCTAAACTGTAGCTAAGAATTAATTTTGTTTTACTTTTGATTTAAAAAATAAAAATAAAATCAAGTTTTGGGGAAAATAACACCCATAATCGGGTTTTGCCAAATTTAGTTTCTCAAGTGCTTCTACTGGTTTTGATTATGGTTAAGGAAATTATTGATGCTAACACAGTTAATGTCACCATAGAAATAATGGATGAATTTATATAGCACACTTTGTTTAAAAAACCAAAGATGAACCTGATAATGCTAAGCCATAAACAAATAATAATATAGCTAAGTAGAATAGGTGGATCGAGCCAATTGTTCATTCACATTGATATCAGTTATGAAAATGGAAGAAGATAGAGTGGTAGCCAGTGGTGGGATTCAATTTTTTTTACTACCGGTTCTATGGGCGTGGCTTGGTGAGCGTGGCAGGGGAAGGATACTGTAAAATCTCCAGTGACAGGTGGTATTTGCCGGTTCTCCAGACTACTCAAAATTTCCACTACCAGTTCCCCAGAACTGGTCAGAACCTGCTGAATACCACTTCTGATGGTAGCTATCAGTGCCCAAACTGATACAAATAATTTAATCATGGCCTGTAATAGTTAAAGAAGGATTTCTAAGAATCCTATGTAAACTGACTTGATTATTTCTGGCGGTAAGATAAGACATCCATACAAATCTATACACTTGGTGTTGCAGCACCAGGGATGCTGGAGTAAGTGGGGACAACCTTGGACTCAGAATATGTGGCACCTGCAGAAAGCCATCACTCTGCTGATATTGTTCTTGTCAATTCTTAATTGGTTCCCTCCCAGAAAAAGCAACACTAGCAGAAAGAACAGCAATGCTATTATCTGCTCAGAATAGCATTTGTGAGATAGGAGACCACAAAAATTGATTCAAATAAATAAAACAATACATTTGTGAACTTTGCTGAAAGAATCTTGCCAGCGTTGATACTAATTGATAAATTGTCAAGTAAAAAGACAGTTTTCAGATAATATCACTTGTTACCCCTAGACAAATAATCTAATTTTATGGGTTCACACAACTCACAGAGCTATAAACTCAGTGCTGAGTTTGCACAACACAGTATCCTAAAATGAAGTTAGCCAGTTTGTGGCATAGCATGATAAGTGAATACAGCTAAAGAATGAGAGGGAGGGACAGGAAAGTCCACATAGTTCTCTAATCCTGAACCCTGTTCATCCTTGTTCCTTCTAAAGGACTTGTCCTTGAATTGTGATGACAAATCATCCATGAAAATAATTTTTATAATGTAATGTATTTGTTAAAAAATAGCATCATTGTTTAAAATAAGAGAACGATACTGAATTATCCCATGGAAGATATACAATATTCTATTACCATTTCCAGAGTCATTTTTATATAGCTTAGCATTTTATTTTTACCATTTGATTGCTTCAACATTCTGAGCAGATGTTTCAACTAAGATATCTATAAGGGCCCCCCAAGGCCTTTTCTCAAAATAATTCCAACTAAATTCAGAATCCAGAAACATTTGTGGGGGAGAAATGATTGATATTAAGCTTTGTTTGCATAACGTCATTACTTTGAATCCCTCTCCCCCCAGATCCTTTGAATCGGGGCCCATGATGATAAATAACCTTGCTTTTATTTACACGAAATATCCTTTAATGATTAATTCCCTTCTCTTTCTGAAAACTTTTTTTTAAAAAAACAGTAATTTCTCTGAATGTAGAAAGTCTCCTGAATTCTGCTCAAAATATTCCCACTGACTGACCAGGAAAAGCTAGGTTTTGATAATACTACACATCTCCCTCAGATTCCAGTAGATTTTTTCACAATTTTTAGAGCAGTTTTTAATTTCCAAGTTTTTCCACCAGGTCCACTAGTTTTTTCCAATAGTTTTTGCTTGATTCTCTCTTTATACTCTAAGAGGAAATAAAGTTGATGGTGTATCTTGAATATACTTTATGTCAACATTCCCAAATGCCACTTTATGCTTTTAGCTGTCAAACTGTCATAATGTCAGAGCCCCAGTATCCAAATATTTCTGAACACACTGAAGCTCTTAATGACTATCAACACACCATACTTCTTATGACACAACTTTTGTGTCATTTGTTATATAACACATATTCATCATCTGTTGTTCATTATTACCCTTCTTGTATCATCAAATGATACTACCATCAAATTTGGATTACTAGACTAAATCTGTTAAAACCTGCATACACATTTTTAGAAGAAAATATAAAATCATAGAACAATCCTTCACCTAATACATGGAGTCTTCCTGCAATTGACAATTCTGTTATTTTATTTTTAAAAATAACAAAAAAACAAGAAAAATCCAATCTTTCTTTTGAACCTTAAAATTTTAGTATTCTAAAAATATCACAAATAACTTTAAACAAAAAAAGACCCGTGAAGAGTGTTTATATAAACAAAACTTTGTTCTAGCTAAGTTTGAAACTTATTTTTCTTTAGCAGCATCACATAAAAGCACAAGGCTCCATGTCAAGTTGTTTATTTTTGCAGAACAGCTTTTTTTGTCTTGTATATACTTTTTTGGAAGAGATATAGATTTTAATTCATAACATCTCTGCTTTCTACATGCTTGAGAGCTCCATAAGCCTGAAACATTTATTCTGCCCTCCACTTGGGCTAGGCCTTAATAATTATTGGCCTTCGGGGACATGCATGTTCATGGAATATTGGTTCCTCTCTCCTTGTGCTCACTTTTATTTAAGAGAAAAGGACTAGATGACAGCTATGAAAAATGGCAGTTGCAAGATCTTCTGCAGAAGAGAAATACAAGTTGTTCTGTCATATATGACTAAGCCCAATGAAATTTATGAAGCCTATTTCTTTGTTCCTTCAAATCTATTTCTCTTTCTTTCTAAACTTCAGTTAAGTAGCTTACAATATCTCTGAGAAGTATAAAAGTACTATAATAGAAATCAGAATATTTTATCTATAGATTATATGTCAGGATTATCCATTCCCTTCTCTGTCTGATCTATTTCCCTGTGGTTTCTAAAGTCTTCATCAGCTATTTGTTCCTTTTTATTCCTGTTCCCTCAGCAATACTAAATTAAGCATTTGGATTGGCTGCTAATGTTTGAAAAATTATTATAACTGGACTTCACTTATGCTAGTGATGTTAGTGCTCAATATATTTTTAAATGCCAAGTGCTGCCAAATGGTATATCAACTGCTACTTATGGCTCCAAAGAAGGCATGAAGATATATTCAAGAGATGTTTTACACAACTATAGCACAAAGGGTAAGGCAAAATAAAGTAACTTCCACTTGTTTTGAATGGCCTAGCAGTCACATTTTATATATTCTATCTTTTATAAAGAACTATGGACTGAGGTACCTCTGGATTGGAAGGGAGATTCTCTGTAAATGCAATTAAAAGAAGAAAGAATAAAATTTGGGAAAGAAATTGAAGTCTGAATTTATTAGAACAATTGTTTTATTGGCAAGTAAGAGATTTGAGATTTTGGTTCTTAAGCTACTTAGGAAACAAATGTTTGAAATTTTTATGTATAGATGAAAGTTGGAAAAAATCAACAAAAATATTTGAGTCAACAATTGACTTAACATTTGCTCTCTGTCTTCCATCCATCCATCCATCCATCCATCCATCCATCCATCCATCCATCCATCCATCCATGTATTCATAACATCTCTTGAATGAATTCTTGTCTGCCTTTCACGGAATCCACATTTTAAAGTTTGAACATCTATTTCCAAATAAAGTAAATAGCACAGCAGACTTGCCATTGTGTCATTATCCATTTCAAACTAAATGAACATAATAATGATATTATTGCCATCTAGTTTATGTAGTTGGACCTACATCCAATAATCCATTAACCACTTTAAACAATTCAAGTGGTACACAGTAAACAGGTATTCTGATGGAAAAACAAAAAACAAAAACAAAACAAAACCCTTTTTTGTATGCTTAAGGGCTTCTGAAAAGCTCTGAATAATTTACAGACAAACATTGCACAGACTTTCTGCTACGGTTGTGCATAAAATGGGAAATATGCTTCATTTTCAGGAAGGAAATAGGAAAAGAGTAGGAGCCCATACTGACTTCTACCTCCTGCTCAGATGAGTGAAAACCTATCTTGTAAAAAGTATATATCGTACTTTTTTCAATTCAATTTCAAACTTTTTTTTCAATATATTGCATTATGATTGGCTGCTTCACTATATAATTCAAGCAGTTTCAGCATGTTTTTCTTTAACCAGCCTACCTAACAGGCACAAGGGTAGCAGAATATAGTTATGCTGTTCTTCTCTTTTCTTGTATGATTAAATAAATGATTCATTTATTCTAAGAGTTATTGCAAAAAAGTAAATAAAAAACCACCAAGTACTATTTAATTCTTTAATAAATTTGTAATTTGTATCTGCAAACAGCAATATCTCTATCGCTTCTGTATAACTCTCATTTCTTATAAGATGGGAGATGGTTATACAAATTTCGTAAATAAATAAAAATGAATTCTGAAAATTCAACATGAACTAAACCCTTTTTAAGGCATTTGAGATAATTATGATTATGATGTACCGTATTTATTCGAGTATAACGCGCAAAATTTTCTACCAAAAAAAGAAATCAAAGTTTGGGTGCGCGTTATAAATGAGGGCTGGGGTGGGGTGGCAGTGTTGGCCGGTCCAATGAGGGCGCAGGCGAATTGTGAGTTCGCACTGTGCCTTTTCCGGGCTGCAGCCACGCACTGTATGCGAGGGCGAAGAAAAAAAAAACGTCCCCTCGTCGCGTACAGTGGGCGGCCCGAACTGGGGGTGAGAATTCTTATTATCCGCTGTATGGTCGCCGCTTCATTTCCTTGTTATACTGGTTTTTAATTTTAATTTTATACCAATTTTTAATCGAAAATTAGGGGTGCGCGTTATACATGTGTGTGCATTATACTCGAATAAATACGGTAATGATGTCGCTGGATTTTTTTTTAAAGTAGATTAAATGTGTTAAGCCTACTAGAAGCTGAACACATTCCAAGGGTGCTTTTTCAAAAGGCAACTGGACTTTGTTTTTCCTGGAAGACTGAATAACTCCTTCAGTAAGAATTGAAGAAGTTTCTTCGATGAGAAGCAAAATGTCTTCGAGGAAAAACAAAGTCCAGTTGCCTTTTGAAAAAGCATCTTTGAGACAACTATGACCTGGGTGACTGAGAATCTCCACAGATGACAAGCTGAAAATATACATTTTAATATTTTCCTTTCAACAACAATACAAGTGAAAAACTGAGTGATGAAGTATGGTTTGTACTTTGCTGAAAAACTTTAGTGGCATCTCATGTGACTAGGGGAAAAAAATGCTGGAAAATAAGTATGATCCATGAGCTATAGATTCCTCATTAAATAACATCATATTGTCCAGATAAATGTGTTAATGTGTGTTTCCTTTCAATATTGCTGTACATCAAACATCTAGTTTAATTTATTATCCTGCATACTTGTTTAATTATTAAAGTACTTCTAACTGCCTTATATATCAACAGAACCCAAAATAGGATACAATCAACAAGACAAATCAACATGAAGTCATGCAACTTCAATAATTTATAATATGTCATACATGACAGAGCTATAATCAAGAAAGTTAAAATAGCTCAGCTATTGCCATGAAAAAAATAATTATTTCATCATTAGGATGGCCATCTGAGAATAACCCATCCTCTTTCTTCATATACTATGCTGTATCAGAGGCAATGGTGACTGTGGTGGTAAAAGGATACCCTCTCCAATACATGAGCTGCATGCAGTATCAAACCAATGGGATGCCCGCCCCCAATCATCATTCCGGAATCTGAGAAGGATAATTTAAAATATGATCAATTTTTATATAAAACAAGTAAGTATTAGTAAAATAAGCAGTGATGTATGAAATGAGCCATGAGATTTTATTATGCATACACTGCAAAAAGACAGTGACTTTTTAAGAAATGCTGGGCACCTTTAAAGAAAAACTCACAAAAATACCTTTTCTTACAATTAACACTCTTTTTGTCTTTTTAAAACTCTCTATTTTGCCAAGGTAAAAAGATCATTGCTACAAATTTTTCAGTAGATATTCTACATAAGCTTTTTTTTTTAAACCTAGAGATATGAACAAATAACAATTCTTTAAAAATGTAAATTAGAATTTATTATCTTCAGAGATCAAACCAAATGAATTTGATTACCTAGCAGTATTTACTTTCATTTTCAAATACTGTTTCCAGATATTGTACTTATGTCATTTAGAAATTAAAATGATCGGCTTAATTACCCAGTGCATTACAGCAGAATTTAGCCATCATCATCCACCGGTTATTGCTAAAATCACGAATAGTAGGAAATGATAGAATATTTCCAAACATCTTTCTACACTTTACACATTGTAGTTATCATTATTGGCCTAAGCAAACTGTCTTAATCAATCTGGAAATTTGAGCTGTGAAATATTTTGATTTTGCTGGTCTTTGATAACTAACTATTACACTACTATCCTAAATAATACCAAATTATTTTCTGAAAAACAGAATACACATTATTCAAACGACTGAGTTGAAATACTTCCCTATTCCCATGAACACTAAATATGTATTAGGAAATCGTGACAAATCCTTCTGGGATGAATAGTGGCCACAAGCAGTCTACATAGCATTAATTTTCTCTTCTGTGATGAAGGAACATTTTAGTTATTCATTTGGCAAAAATAAGAAGCAGAAAAGGAAAATAAAAAAAACCAAAAGCATTTATGACAGCGATTATTAAGTAGGTATCTTGCTTTTGCTTGTTTTATTAAATTTATACTAGATATTTATTATAAAACTATATTTTGGGAAGGAGAACATAGCAGCAATCAATCCATCTGAGCCTAACCCTACCTGTTTTCTTCTACCTTTGTCCCCTTCAGATGGGGATAGTCAAAATAGCTGGACCGCACCAGTATAGAAACAGGATGGTTTTGCCTTTGTATGTTGAGAAAGGAGACTGCAGTCATATGAGGGTTCAAGAGAAGAGAAGGTCATGGATCAGAGAGGAGAAAATGTCAGGACAAAGTTATCTTAGAAAAGTAGACAATTGGTAGTATGGGAAAAGCAGATGTGGGATTCAGACACACAAGCAGCTGAAAGAGAATGCATTGGCAGAGCCTCACATCCACATCGACACTTTCAGAAATGCTGGTAACCTACAACCAGCCATTGGCTGGTAACAAACCTTCCTTTTCCCAGCCAAGATTGAAAGATTATGTAAAATCCTAAAACCAATGCAGACGGTCAGGATAGCAGCAAATGATACCTTTTCTTAATCAACCTGGAGATTTGAGCTGGAAAATATGGCAGCCAGCAACATTTAAAGTGGCTCTAAAGTAACTACAAGATAGTGTGATGGTACATGGGAATGATCTTGGAAGACCAGATGAAGATCTGCCCAGATCTGGTAAAAGACAGCTAAGTCTACAGATGGGGGAAAAGTATTGGAAGCATGTCAGAAAGCCCCTCCTTAGCTTTTCTGTGCCTAAAAGAGGAGAGGAGAAATACTTTCAATTTAGCTGGTTTTTTGTTAATCTTAACTCTGTAATTAAGTAGAAATAATTTTTCTCGATGTGCTTTTCATCTGAACTATCTTGCCGGGCTGACATCAATCTTGTTTAGTCTGAAAGTATTTCTCTTCTCTCCTTCTAGTATTTTAGTATTTAGTATCCTTCTAACAAAGCAAGGGTTATTCCTGTTTCTCCTTTTCTACATATATGCAGTTGAAATCACATTTTAAACTTACATTACCTTTTGCTTTAATACAGCAAATCTAAGGTTGTAGAAGTTGCTTAATGAAAGTGCCACTTACAAGCCCTTCAAATCCCCAACTCATTACTGCCACTGCTGTTTGGGCAGTCTTGGGCGGAATAACACTGAAATAATGATAGGATCCTGTTCAATGCACTTATGTTGAAGTGGTCATTTGCATAAATAATCATTACCTAGCTAGGGATATTTGCTCTCCTTTTCAAAGTCAAACTGCTCAGCTATGGCAGAAAACCCTGGAAGGCGTCCATCAGTAGCATTGTGGCCATTATTCACTGGTGTTCAGCAAGAATGCTTCGGATAAAGCATCCTGCAACTTTTCACTTTAACACTATGAACTATGTCAAGCATAAACATTGAAATCCCAGCTTCATTGCCAGGATAATAATGTTAAGTTCCCATTAAAGTGCCATCCTAAAATCTCTCTGTGCTTTTAAATCAACAACAGGATCTCTTGATGAGAATATTTTTACTCAGAATTGCTATACTTGCCCAAATAACAGTAAACCTTCCTGGCAAACATGTTGTTAATTTCATTTACTGATCTTAAAGGACTGCCCAGAAATCCTGCATAGCACATGACCTGTAATTGTTAATGAAGTGCTGCTCTTTTCAGAAAATTACTGACTAAGCTACAATTAATTACAATAAGGTAACTAAGAATATAAGTCTATACAGAAAGTGGTAAGGAGAGCCAAGAAGATTATAAGAAGCTTGCTTCTTATTTTCAGGATACTGCTTATAAGTGCTATGTGCTTAGAGCTCAAAACATTTTTAGAGACCCCACTTTACCCACTTTACTTTACTATCTGTTTCAGTTGCTCCCCTCTGGGAGGAAGTTTTGAAGTATTTCTAGCAGGACTTCCAGATTCTGTAACAGCTTTGTTCCCTATGTCATCTGTCTGGTATTCATTTTTCACAAGATTTGTTTTTCACGCCATGCACATGTATATATCCAGACTAGACTGTGTTGTTTCTCAGTGTCATATAATATAATGTGGGTATATATATATATATATATATATATATATATATATATGTATGTATGTATGTATGTATGTATGTATGTATGTATGTATGTATGTATGTATTTTATTTATTTTGTCATATTCATGTAGTGTATATTGGAGGTGATGACCCTTTGAGAGCTGTATGCAATGAAATTTCATTTTAATGTAGGCCAATTAAGCGTACATTCAAAGTTACAATAAATTTATTCTTAAGTTCTAAAGTTCTATATAGTTTCAGTCAATCCTGACCTATCTCCTGTTTTAGTTTAAGCTTCATTAACTTATAACAGTGTACGTTATGCATCTATTCATACATAATACAATGTTGCAAAGGGCTGTGAAATACTACTTGAAGTACAAGCACACTAAAAGACTTTCGAAGGGCACATCTTCTTTCCCTTATAGGACGAAGTTCTGCTTCCTACAGCATCTGAGAAAATTGCCCCAAAATTGTCCTTTAAGTGAAGTTCACTTTCTGTCGTTTCCCAACATGCAATGCCATGTTGAATCTTCTCAATCCTTTGTGTTAAGCCTACAGTTCTAAAACTAAACTTAAAATATTCTCCCCAAATTAATATATGGAAATAACCACCCGACCATCCTCAAACGTAACTAAAGTCATACATTGTATGCAAAACTGCGTAAGAGCTTTCTATATACAAGCTATTTATATAAATCACATTCAATAGAATTTGCTTCTTTGCATTGTGTTAACATATGTATCCATGTATTCATACATTAATATTGTGCATGAATATGTTGAATATGGTAAACTTGCCTGCATGCAGCATATATCCATACAAAAGCTTTATATGCTAGCTATTATGTTATTGTATGCCATTAGTAAGAGAATAAGCTATAAAGAAGACAGTCTCATTTGTTTCATACAAAAGAAGACACGGTTTTCTATTATGCCCCCATTTGGCTCTTGACCCCAACTGACTTCATTTCCCTTGCCTCTCCCCATCTCCTTTTGCATAGCTGTCTTTGCTTTGGATGTCTGACAGTGCAGAATTGAGAAACGAAAAACCCTTGCAGTTATATACTTAACACGTGGTTTTTGCAAGACTCAAGTGCTGAAAGTGGCCATTGTAGAAACTATGTGACAGCTGCTTTTCTTTTCTTTTGTATGCCTCTAGCCTTAGAAAAGAATCAAGAGAGCTTTTCTGTAGTGGAATAATTTTTCCTCTGGGTGAAACCCATGCACAGGAGCATTTTCCAACTGTTCTCCCAAACAACTGTCACATTGCTTGCTTTTCCCCTAGTCACAACCAGATGTCCATCAAATATATCCAGGTTGTTTGGTTAGAGCAGCATATTGTAAAAGAAAACCAGATACTGTCCATGGTAGAAAGAATTACTCTTCCAAATCTCCAAATAGGACATGAATTTTCTGCCACTGCTGTACTTTAACATTACTGTCTGAAACACCAACTGTCTGCCATTATGCCTATATTTATAGACTTCATTGTACGGCCAAGAGAACTGAAGAAATGTTGAACATCATATAGCACCTGTTACAAAATTGAAAGTTTCCAATTGCTCAACAGAAGAATAAGGCTAAAAGCAGATGGAATTGTGTCTCTGCTGTACTATTTTCCTGGCACTGCTTAATGACATTGGTCATTCTGTGACCAACCTGATATAATGAGCCTGACATAATGCAGCTTTTGAGTGTTTCATTTATCTTCACATTTGTTTTAGAAAGAATCTGGAATGAAGTTTTTACACAGTTGGTATCACTTCTGATGATTTCCCATTTGCATTATTATACTTATGGTACCTACTTTTTCATACTATTCAAAAATTTCAGCTGGTCCAGAAAAAGCACATCATAATGCTTATTTGATTTGGCAGATCAGAACACAGGACTCCAATATTCTGACTATCTTTCCTGATTGCCCTATTGTACCACATTTAAGTGAGTTTTAAAAACTTGGCTGTTCCCGCCAGGCCTCGGATTAGTGTATGAATCAAGGCATCTAAATTTTAGGTGGAAGGAATATTGGATGGATTTGTTCCCTCTGAGTAATTTCTGTTTTTTTTAATATGATTCCCCCCTCCTATTTTTATTCTGAAGCTGCTCAGATTTTGGAGGGAATCAGGCAGTCGTGAAGTTTGATGGCTGGATGCAGTGGTGGGTTTCAAAATAGGTTACCACTGGTTTGGTGGGCGCACTTTGCATGTGCATGCCAAACATGCACTTTGTGCATAGAGGCTTTCCTACTCACCTCCTGCAATCCTGCACTCTCCTTGTAGCTTCAGCAGCTGATGCACAGCAATCTGCTGTGCTGCACAAAGCTTCAAAAGCAGGGAATAAAGTCAATATGGGAGCCCGGGCGGGAGGGTGGGCCCAAGAGCAGTTCCTCAGAGACAACTGGTTCAGTTTCCACTGATCCTTGGCACTACCAGTATGCCAGAACTGTGCCTAACTGGTAGAATAGCACCACTGGCTGGATGGCTTAATGATTGAATGAATATTTTTTTTCTATGATCAATTCAAAAGTGCTGTTTTTGACCTTTAACTCCAGGAGTCTTGACAAGAATTTTTCAGGAATCCTCTGATTGAACTAGCTATCTCAGCTGAGATCATCTTTAAATAACTGGCTTTATATCTCCCCATCATCTGAGGAACATATATTTAAAAAGATAAGGCCATTAGTATAAAAGCAGTAGAGCAGCCATCAACACCCATCCACACAATTACCTTTCAATAAACATTAACTTGTTTGCTTTTTCACCAAGCATTTTTGGGTAGAAGTATACCTAATAAAACATTTTTGGATTCAAGATATGTTCTGTCACCTGTGCTCTTTTTACTACTGTATTGGTAATTTTATCATTAATCTGTCATCTATAAATTTACATATCTGTGTTATCGTGAGTAACAATACCATTTTGAAAGTTAATATATTTACTTTTTTTTGCAAGGAATAAGAAATAATTTTTAACTTTTATACGAAATTGTTTTTTTTTTTACATTAAACAAGCCAAAATGTCATTCCAAATGATGATTGTTAGCTAGAAAATGTGTCACTACGTTCTTTTTTATTTGTCTGCTAAGTGTCCAGAGAATTGTTATCATGTTTCTATAGTAACTAAGATATGAGTGTCTTGAGATGTTTGATTTACTGCGCATGTTCACAGGGGAGGTGTTTTACTTTTTGTTCCTTTTTTTCTGTACCTCTTAGATATTGTACTGCTTTTCTTTTGTTCTTCCTAGTTATGTTTAATAAAAGTATGCTGGCAACAGAAAAACACGGTTCACCTCCTCTAATTTATGAAGCTGAATTTTTTCGCTTTGACATTTGGTAGTAGAGGATGGTTTCGATCCATCGACCTCTGCTACCAAATGTCAAAGCGAAAAAATACATATAAGAAATATAACAAGATATAATATATGAGAATCATTTTTACATGCCACTGATACCATATACTGAAATGTTTTTGAAAATTTTCCATTAGCTAGTGAGATGTTTCTCTGTGGAAATTCATTACAAATTCTATAAAATCAGTAAGAAATTTCCTTTTGTCATTTAGTATGTCAAATGAAGTAGAGGTGACATATATTAACTGTATAGGAATGAAGTGCCAGCTGGTTAGAATTGCAAGGCCAAAAAAAATCAGTTAAGGTATTGAAAGACAATTCTTGTACTGTTGAATATTTCACATTATATTATACAGAAATATAGTAAGTAAAAGCAGAGTCTGGGGAATCATAGGAACCATCCTATTTGATCAGGCCAAATTTCAGCTTAGTTCAGCAGAAGCAATAGTAATAGCACTTAGACTTATACACCTCTTCACAGTGCTTTATAGCACTCTCTAAGAGGTTTACAACATCAACATATTGCCCCCAGCGATCTAGGCCGTCCTTTTACTGACCTCAGAAGGATGGAAGGCCGAGTCAACCTTGAGCCTGGTGAGATTTGAACTGCCAAATTGCAGGCAGCCAACAGGCAGCAGAAGTAGTCTGCATTACTGCATTTTAACCTCTGTGCCACCATGGCTCATATCATTTCCTGTTAGTAGTATTTGGAGATATGCTTAGTCTGAGAGCAGGTAATGTTTTAAGGTGTACATCTTGCAAGCGCAGAGTCAAAATAGTAAGATTTTCAGGTAATAGTGAAAGGATTTTGGGTAACATGTTTGCAAAAATGCATACACACAGAAGTGCAAACAAAAATGTATTTCTTAAAATAAAGTTCAGATTCATTTATGTTGGGAAAAGCTATGTGCAGAAAGGTAAATATTAAAAGAAATGGAAAATGAACATTCAAACACTTTTAGATTACAAGCAGATACAGGATGAAGTGAATTTACAAATTTAAACAAGAGAGATAATGAAATTTTTAAGAAGATACATTCATTATATTCTCTCCTAAGAAAATCCCTTCATTTGTCTGGTGAATCTCTTTTTAATACAATAGTCATGTTTACTTTTTTCCTTTACAAATGCATATATGAGCAGTTACACTGAATTCTGCAAATTTTCAGATTATTTGTTACCTAAGTAAGAAAAAAAGGCAGATTGTCTGATTCACGATCTGTCAACAAAGCTTAGTTTGATGTTATGGATTATATGCTCACTTTTGGTTGAGGTCTTCCTCAGTTCTTGTATAAGTTTGCAGTATGGTGAAGAATTCATATAGAAACATCATGTTTCAGTCCCAGCAACAACACTGCTGATTATATACATAAGCACCAGATATGTCAGGTAAGTAATTTAGGATAGAAATTCATCTCTATTCTCCCTGGTCTTCCTAGTATCATAGAAACCATTATGAAAATACCATGTCATGCGTTTGCCAATATATACAATAGTTTAATGCCTCTTTTCAAGCAATGAAAAATGATGTTAGTTAATCAGAAGCACCATTCATGGCTATCACAGAACAGATATATTTGTAAATTGCCAAAGGGAGGGAAAACAGCCACCAGCTGTTCAGGAATTAATATTGCAATATTAATGCAATATCAGGGATTTTCAATTCAATGTATAGAATGTGAAGGATATGAGTTTGTGTTTATTTTCATAGTCAAAATGTACACTGAAGATGGTATTTAATTTCATTGTACGAGATGCAATGAAAATAAAGTAAACTAAACTAAAGAGGAAACTTTAGCTCTCAGGGGAAATGAACTTGAACTACTACAGGTGTGAAATGGGGTTTGATGGCAGAAAAGTGTTCTGAAAACACAAAATGACCAAGCTGAACAATGTCAGTGAGTGGGTTGAATGTTACCTGCCTACCACTATGGTAGTGTAAATGGAAATCTATACTCTTAAATCTATTTCATTCACGACTTGCTTTTAAAGGGAGCAATATTTTACTTCTTTTGCTCCCGACTCTTTACTTTTCCACTGCAAAACAGAGATAATAACTCTCATTACATTGTGTGACCTAGTGGGAAGTCAGAACACAGCTAATGTTGTAATGCTCCTAAAAGTAAGCATCTCTATTTAGGAGCACTTTTGGAATGGAATATCACAAGGTAACAGGTCCATAGAAACTCCTTTTAGCTTCATCATGAAAGAGTACGCTTTGTACATTATATATAACAAGTGTATTCACCTTGATAATCTTCCAGCAGCATTTGATGTCTAGAATACAAGAGACTGTATAAGAAAATTAATTAATTTTTGCTAAGAGCCTTCAGATTAGAATGGTTACTCTATCATTAAGAACAACAAAAAAAGCATGTCTCTAGAAATAAAGATACAATGCAGAAGCTTAAAAATCACTTATATTATTTAAAACCATAAAAGCTTTTGAACTTCACAAACACTGCCTTTAAATACATGTTATTCATTTTAATTTGTTTCTCTTTTTCTTAAGTAGTTCACTTGAGAAAATTACAAGTGATATGACTAGAGGATCATTATGGGCAATCATTGACCATAATATTTAGTGAAATGATATGTTGCACAATAGAGACAAGTGAGCAAAATTCCATAGCCCTTTAAGTAATTGAAGTTGACCTGTCAGATAAGAAGATCATACTTTTCTTTTCCAAACTTCTCTGATTATTAAAAGCATTATTTAAAAATTGTTCTATTGTGTAGAAAGAAGAGCATAGAAATACATGCATGATTGATTCCATCTCCCTGCTGGGCAAGACCTGAGGGGATGTTCTTAAATCTCCCTTCCCACATGGATGAAGGCAAGACATCTGATCTGGCTCAAATAAAACCCCTCATGTGAGTCAGTCACAGTCACAGAGTGTTAGCAAAGGTACAATAAGTAGAAGCAGATAAGCTTTCATACCAGCCTAAACTAGATACAGATAGATTGTAAAAGATTCTGTAGATCTGCCCAAATGGCACATCTATACTTTTAAATGTTTATATTCCTTCTTGGTACAAGCAATTGTTAAAAAAGAATTTAAACTTCTCCATCCCATCTGTGATGGGATAATCTGTCATTATCCAATTTTGTGTGAATATGGATCATGTCTTCATGCCCTCAACTGTACCAAATATAGGTAGTCCTTGACTTACAACCACAATTGAGCCCCACATTTCTGTTGCTAAGTGAGACATTTGTTGAACGAGTTTTGCCCCATTTTATGACTTTTCTTGCCACAGTTGTTAAACGAATCTCCGCCATTGTTAAGTTAATAACATGGTTGTTAAGTGAATCTGGCTTCCCCATTGATTTTGCTTGTCAGAAGGTGATCATAGGACCCTGGGACGCAGCAACGGCCATAAATATGAACCAGTTTCTAAGCATCCAAATTTTCATTGCACAACAGTAAGCCATGGATTGCTGAGCACCTAGCATGGTGCTCCATAGACTGTAAGCCGCCCTGAGTCTCCGGAGAAGAGCGGCATATAAATGTAATTAAAAAAATAAATAAAAAAATAAATAAATTATGATTTGTGCATACAGGTCTGGGGAGCTCAAATACTTTGGCCACTTAATGAGAAGAGAGGACTCATTGGGTCCCCTGATATTGGGGAAGATTGAAGGCAGAAGGATAGGGAAAGGCAGAGGATGAAATGGTTAGATAGGGTTATCAATGCAATGAACATGAATATGGGCAAACTCTGGGAGGATAGGGGAGCCTGGTGTGCTATGGTCCATGGGATCATGAAGAGTTGGACATAACTTAGTGACTAAAAGACAACAAATGCCTGGGAAGAAAAGAGGAGGAAGCAGTAAAATAAGTTGTATATAAAATAGCTTACGTTACAGATCTCCATTGTTATTGTACACACACACACACACACAATCAACTTATCCTCCTTTTCTCAGCAGAAGTCATTTTTCAGGGAAAGTATAAAGAGTGTGTCAAGTTAAATGTAAAATTATTAAATTTTATCATTTAAAAAATCTGTCTGTTATAAGGTTATGAAGCATTATATGCATCCAAAGGGAAAAGTAGTAAGCACTATCATTTCTCCTGGTTCGATTTATAGTTTTCTTAAAAGAATATTGTCTTTTTCCTATAATCTTAAAGAATAGTAGTAAAGTGTTTAAGTGCAGGGGTGGCCCCAAAACATTTAGTACCTGAATGAGAAAACACAATACAGATTGATATCTGATAATCTGCCATTGGGTATAGTTTACATTATCCTATAACCTAGCCGGTGTTATATTTCACAATGAAGGATCAAGATCTATACTTCAAATAACTGTCTTCAGCTACATCTATTTTGGAACTCAGCTCCAAATTTGTCCTTATCAAAGCTTAATCTAATTGTGTCAGTTGCTGCTGATAGTATTCTCTGACACAGTATTCTCTGACTTCACTTATAGTGGTGCTTTTTCTTTCTGCTATTTAGCAGAAGTGAGCAAAAACTCAGTTAAGGGATTTTATCTAGAACTCCAGAAGTTTGTTTTGTTTGTGTAGTATTAATGTGTTCACTCATATTAAGAAGTAATTAAAGTTTAAAAAAGAACAGTACAATCAACAGTAAGCAAAAACAACTTAAGAATTCAGCAGTTTCTCATGCCTTCATCTCTGGATTTAGACTGATTATTCCATGCTATTCCCCAAAATCCTACCGAAGACTTAAATTTTCACTGCTCTTCAAAAACTTAAGTGCATCCTCCATAAGTTAAGGCACATCCATAACTTATGTACAGGGAAAAGTATTCTGGAGGACCATCATAATATTTGGGGCTATTTATTGAGAATAGCTCATTTTGAGACCCTTATGAAAACATTCTTATATGCCTTTTTTCACAAATGTTATTGGGACCAGAGTTGTTAGTTTCTGAAATAAGGAATTCCAAAGTAATAACACTTTAACTTACTCCAGAAGTTGACCGGAAATAAAAACAGTGTGGCAATCCTAGGCACATCCATAACTATCCATACTATTGAAGTAGCTGAAGTTTCTGAATAGCTGGAAGAGCTGTGGGTTCTACTTGCTGTTTTAGCAGGTGATGTGAGTCCAGGAGGATACTAGGCTGAGAGCCAACTTTATACAACTTATGTGAAATCGCAATCAGAGTTGAAAATAGTACTGTGCAGGATAATATACATACTTACTTTCATTTCATTATTCTATCCATTTAAAATTATACCATAATTAATGTTAGAATTACAGCAAATATTTGATATTTGTTTGAAATGTATAGGGTTTCTTGCTTGAGCAGGGGGTTGACAAGAAGACCTCCAAAGTCCCTTCCAACTATATTATTCTGTTATTTTAGATTCAATATACTAACTAACTAACCTCTTTCTCTTGAAATTCTTTAAATGATACTGATTTTAATGCTGCCTTCTAAATTCCCCCTAATATATAATAAATTGTTTCTGTTTTTATTGTAATTTCACAATAATGGAAGCTGCCCTATAATTACTTTGTTGTAATATATTTAACTGAATTCATAATAAGTAAGGACATTTGGTGTTTCCAACATATTCTTTTCTACCTAAAGGAGGCATTCTTTTGAGAAAAGATTGGTAGAAATCCCCCCCCCCCCAAAGAAACCCAAATGCTTAAGAGTCTCTTTGAAGAATTAATTAGAGCAGAGGTCGCCAATCTTTTGGACCTCAGGGACCATCAAACTCATAATTTTAAATGTAAGGAAAACAGCAGAAGCAGCAGAAGTCTTTCTTTCTCTGCCCCCAAACTCCACCAGAAATGAGTCTTTGTGAGACTTGTCATGCTGGCACAACCTCTTGGAGCAGGATGCCTTGCAGGGTCCCAAAGACTCATTTCTGGCGGAGTTTGAGGGATAGAAAGAAAGACTTTTGCTGCTTTCCTTGTGTGCAGCCAAAAGCAAAAGAAGAAAGAAGTGGAAAGAAGCAGCCCAATGGCCAGGCAAGTTCCCCCCTTCTGCCGATTCCCCTCTCCCCTCACTACCTTGTGTTGTTCGCAATGCAAGTGATACAAGCCTTGTGTTCCTGTGGGCCACGTGGGCCTTGTGTTCCTGCATTAATTGCTGGATTAATTGCTTGGGGGGGGTGCTTTGGGGGTGACATTTCTCTGCGGACCACCAAAATTTTCTCACGGTCCACCAGTGGTCCCCAGCCCACTGGTTGGTGACCACTGAATTAGAGCTGTGTTTCTCAATGTCAACAACTTTAAGAAGGGTGGGTTTCAACTTCCAGAATTCCCCAGCCAGCATATATTAGACTTATGGTCATTATGTTCTCAAAGCCTGGCATTTGTTTCTAGAAAAAGAAATTTCATGTTGCAAATCTGGTAGAAACATTGTATTCTGCACAAAAAAAATCCCCAATTGATAATGCCTCTTTGTAGTTTCTTCATGGTAAAAGTAAATGGATAAAGTAATTTCCCAGGGGCCAATTAAACTACTGTAGAACTGGAAAAAATGTAAAATTATATTAGCTTCCTTTTTTATAGTTAAACATATTTGCAAATTATTAAGGCTTTTATTTGCATGCACTTGTATATATTTTATTTATGCCATATTTCAACATTTTCATAAATGTATTTCCTAGCAGGCATTTCTCCCAAAGTAATAAATGTTAGTAGGAAGTATTAGAGGATATTCTGAGTCATAATTACGTTTTGAAGACAAACTGGCTTCAGAAACAAGACATATGCTTGTCAACAGAACTTGAATACCAAATAGAGATTACCCCCAACTAACAGGTTAGGGACCAATTGCTGGTCAAAGGTGAGCCAACTTTTTATGTATTACAGATTATTAAATGTTTCCAAATACATGCATTTGAGGCCAATCAGCTAAGAAATTTGGACCATCTGCATTTGCCCCAAGTCCATAACACCCATCCATTTACCCTTCATCCATTTTAATGCATTGAGTAATATCTGCAGCTTCCAACAGAGTCTATAGCAGAATTGACTCCTATGCAAAATTTAACCTATCTGAAGCTAGAAGTCCGTCTTAGTTAAAGGATGTTAGTAGTAGAACTAAAACAAGTTTGAAACCAATGGTACTTTTAGTCCCAGTAAATAATATAGGTCAGCAAGTGAATGCACATATGTTAGATTTGTATATCTGATTCATAATTCGATAACATCCCAATTTTACAAGACATCTCAAACTACATCTATATAACATATATAACCATAGCCAATCTTCGTTCAGGTTCATAAATGGAGAGTGCATGATATTCAAACAGTAATTCAATATTTATTGAATTCAATAATTATTAAGTGGATTAATTATTCAATAATAATTAAGTGGATAATTTAAATACTGAGTTTGTCCTACATGATATTATAGCAATAAGAGATTAATAAATCAAAGAAATAAATTCTGGATCAGCTGGAAACTTCAGATGTTTTTAGATAAATGAATTAAAAATATTAATTAAACCATAAGGAATATTTTACTCACTGGAGATACTATACACCTAATACTTTTCAAGACTTATTGCACCCTAGGGATTATCACATTTCACCAAAGAGACAAGATTAACATACAGTATAAGCCTCTTGGGCTAATTCAAAAAGGATAGAAAATAAAGTTTTTCTGTGAATTCTTACAGAAAGAACTACCACAAGTTTTCTTAAGATAAAATACACCAATGAATTGAGTTTTTTCTAAGCGGGACAATCAATGTTGAACAGATCCAGCGAAAATGCTTTGAATAATTCTGTCCACTTTTCTTGACTTTGAATTTACCATGAAACTCGATTCTTGCTGTAGCGCCATGACTTTTAGTTAGTAGTGAGAAAAATCACTGCTTTTTTTCTTCCTATTATAATCCACAATCAATACATACATTTAATTATTTATGATCTTTCTATGCTCATCTTAATAAATAACAATACTAATAAAGATACAAATATAATCAACATATTTAAAAAATAATGCACACCAGCCTACGGTCGTAAGATTTCTCAGTTCAATATTAACAAGGACTCTGCTTATCTTTGTGAGCCCACATGATGAGCTCTGAGTTAAGAATGCTCTTTGGTCAGGTAAGAAGGGTGGTCAGGCCAAGTATACAATTTTCAACTATGGGAGCAAGGCCTCCAGCAATAGCATGACTAAAAGGAAGAACAGCATCCCTCTCATTTGGATGCAGTACAACCCTATTCTAACATCAGTCTGCACTCCAAGACATAATGGTATTAAAACCAGAATCATTTAAGTGCACAATTACCATATGCTTCAATATCCTAGGCACAGCAGTAAGGCAAAGTGAAATTCTCCCAAAAGGTACTGTTTGATGGGAGAACCTGGTATGTCAGGGCCTCGAGGTCTGTAAGAACAATTTAATACCACACATATGATTTCCAAACAATTTAAACTTGAATAGAGAACAAGCTCATAGTGTGAGGTTAAATCTACATTTTCAGTTAGGATCAGCAGGCAGCTCTGATAGTCAGATACAGAGGTACTTCATTAAATGGAACAAACATAAAATCTCAAGCAGGCAACACAATATTATTAGCTCCACTAATTTCTCCTGGCATGAACAGAGAGACGGTTTCCAAATTCACAAAATGCTGCACAGCATAGAAAAAAGATTCTAATACAGTAACTGCATGGAGATTATAGCTGCTCATCAGTAGAATAAAATTCACTTAACTAAATAATGCCCCAATCAGAGTTCCTAATCCCAGGGAAGCATCTATATGAGTTTGGTTGAAAAGTCTATGATCATTTAAATCTAATGAAATACATAACACAATAATTTTGAAAAAAACAGAAAGCAAATTTTTGTGGTGGGCATGGTTGCTTTAAATAAAGCACAACATAAAAGATAGGCTTATGTACACCTCATGGTATCTTTAGCAGAAAGCATCACCTGTGTTTAATATAGCTTATTCAGATGGAACTGAACATATTTACCAATGAATGAAAGAAAGAATTATCTTTCACCATGATGGTAATAAATTGATTTCCTCTTGAGAGACAGTGAGTTGTAACAGAAGTGCATATTGACTTTTACCTTCCTTCTGGTGAGAAGAATGAAAAGTCAAGAGTTACCACTTTAATATCAGCCAAGGCAAGTCTATTAGTAGTAGTGTGGGTGGATCCAGGAAATCATGGTTCAAACTATGTTTCTAAATACTGATGTACTTTATTAAATCATTCGAGTACTTTTTTCACCCATCTTTTGAAGGTAACAATTTAAATCAGTACTACATGTGTTTCATGATGTAAAAGTACAGAATTATGATAAGGAACTAAAGCACATTGATTTTGTAAGCATTTTATGGGTACTCGGTAGCAATTTTAAGAGATATAAGAATCTCAGAATAGTTCTTGTTCCTTTGAAGATAACAGTGTTTAATTTTTTGATTGAGATGACAATTATCATATAAAGCCATTTTTTAAAAAAACATGAGATTCAGGAATTGTGGAGAATCACAAACAGAGGGGAAAACACCTTTGCGAATATATTTTGTAAATGATTAGATAACTTAATCAGTTATTTAATAATTAGATTGCTTAATAAGTTATATTCATAAAGTATATATGGAGATTCTAAATCCCCCAGTTATGGTTGTCCCAAATATGCTTTTCTTTGAAAACGAAGAAAATTCTTCTGACCTGAAGAAGCTTCTTCAATCCAAAGTGAAACATTTTCAAGGAAAAAAACCCAAGAAAGTCCAGTTGCCTTTGAAAAGCATCTTTGGGTTATTCATAAAGTAATTCTAAACTTCAACATGCCTACTTAAATGTATAACATACAGAATAAAACATCTGTTTTGTGTTACTGTTTTAATCAGAATCTACGGAGTTTACTTACTTTGGTGTAAATAAAAAAATGTAAAGCAGACTATAACTATTTTTCAGAAGATTTTATATGCACTTTAACAAAAGCATAGCATGCTAATTATAAATATTTAACAGATAGAATGTTTTGGATTGAATTTGCCAAGCTTGAGATCTGCCACCTGTGCTACATCATAAAAATTATCAGAAAGTAATTAGCTAAGTAGGTTAGCACTGTCCCAATGCCTCTATCAAGAACTCATGCCACTTATAGGGTTGGTTTTTTAATAAGCCTCAAAGAAGTAGTTGGAAGTCTTTTTATCCTGAAGCTCTTCTTGGCCTCCACAGGGATAATTATCAGTTTCAATTTATTTGGGGAGAATAAAGCATTGGCAAGATGGTGGTTTTCTTAGATGAAAAAGATTTTGTGGAATCATTTTAATCTGACTTGCAGCCTAAAATGTTTTAAGTTGTGTCGATCAATTTCTACAAATTAATTACAATTCCACAAATTAAACAATGTAAGGTATTTATTTGACTCATCAGCCTTTTTACTTCCACATATTATTACCAGAAGAATGTTATGCATCATACCACTGGACAAATGACACTAATGATGCCTGACCTTGTCTCTAAGAATCCAAAGAAATCTGTAAGTCTCCTAAACCAACTTTAGCTGTCATGAAGGGTTAGATCTTAACACGTTTAAAATAAAACTGAGCTGGATAGAGAGCCTTCTAGGAAGGATATCCATTTGGATATTTAAATTGCGATTGGAATGGTTGCACTTCTTCTTGCAGCTCATAAAAATTGTAAATTCTTCAATTGACCAGAAGTAAATAACAATCTCAAAATTTGGCAAATGTCAATTTTTTTAAAAAAATATTTTGGTAAAACATACATCTGGAAAAAAACAAGAAATAGGCTTGAAAACATAGGAACACAAAACATCAACATACCTGAATGGTAGGTGTGGAGCGATTTTTTCGCGTTGTAGTAGTGGCCATAGTAGTGGTAGTTTCCATGACGGTGGTGGACATCTCTGGTGGCATAGAAGTTGTGGGAGCTGTCCCCAGAATAGATGGCACTTCACCAACCAGCCGAACACTTCCATTGATTTTGATGTTGGGGTTGTTTTCTGCTGCCATGTTCAATACTTTCAAGCCATTGTAATAGAGACCGGAAAGCTGACCTTGGAAGAGACGCCCTCTATCTTTTCCTCCAATGGCTATTTGAGCCTGGGTGTTGAAGATCGTTAACTGTCGTCCTAAGTGAAGGGGGGGTAACATTGTTATTGCCAGGAATATTCTTCCCCCTTTTTAAAAACCAAAATGTTTTATGTTATGTCCTGGTTGAATGGGTGGAAAATCAGAGTGAGTTTTCTGACATTGGTGGTGATGGCAATTGTGATGGCTGAGTGACTGGAATGCAATACTACAAAAAATTGTCTCATTGTGTTACAAAGTAGGATAAACCAGATCAAACAAATAACAATGGACCCAGATTTTCTTGGCCTTATTCCCATAAATGTAAACATATTTAGCAGAAGCCAGAATTCCAAATTTTACCCAAGTGATGAACTCAATCCAGTTTTAAGATCAAGCATTCTGCAAGGTTTTTTTTTATTGAGAATCTGAGAGTTCAGTTCAATGAAACTACTCTGATTTTTGCATATTATAAAATTTAAGAAAATTTGATTCTTGCATAGACTGAACAAAGATTTAATCCTTCCTATGATTTGGAAAAAGATCTAGCATTAAAAGATGGATAAATGTATGCTTCATGACTCCTTAAAACATAAAATAACTATATTTCTGAATGAGGATATTATCTGCATTTAAATGAAGTGCAACTTTAAGACAATATTGAATTATCACTTCTATCAAAGAAAATAAAATATATCTTAAAATAAAATTAGTGTAAACAAACAATTCTATTCCTTGGATACCTCACTTTCACAGTAAAATTCTATGCAGTCATTTTCACCTCACACTGAAGTTATGGAAATCAGACCCAGTACCCTGCAGAAAACTAAATCCAAGCTAGATTAGTTTGTTGCAGAAAACTAAATCCAAGTGAGAAGGATTCTTATAGTTTCCTCTTTAAAGCAGTGGTCGCCAAATAGTGGGCTGTGGCCCACTGGTGGTCTGTGAGAAAATTTTGGTGGTCCGCAGAAAAATGCCCCCCCCCCCCCCCCGAAGCACCTCCCCAAAGCAATTAATCCAGGCTGTGTGGAAACACAAGGCTGTGCTGAGCACATAGCCCTCCCACATGCTGGCCCCCACCCTTCGGCCAAGCACAAACCTGCAAAAAGCAGCGCAGCCCTCGCCATCCAGGACGAGGTAATGGTACTGTTGCAGCAAGAGGGGGCTGGCAGCAGAGGCGGGCCGAAGCGGCTATAGAGATAGCTGGAAGGTGCAAATTTGGACATTACAGGTGCCAGCCCCTATGGTGGAGATTTCCAATCCAACCCCGGACCGGTCCAATATTCCAGAGCTGCAGTAATCACAAGACTGTCCCTTTGGTCACCCTGGAGAAGCTCATCCATGGCAGGCCGATGCACAGGTCAGTCCTGTGACTATTGTAGCTCTGGAATATGGGACAGACTTTCCCACCGTCAGAAAGCCACCGCCAGTCAAAATTCATATTAGTGGTCCGCGGGATTTGAAATTATGAGTTTGGGGGTCCATGAAGTCCAAAAGATTGGTGACCCCTGCTTTAAAGTATCAGTTCCTAAACACAGGTTTATCTTTGAAAAGTAGCCTATGCTTTGACTAGTAAGCAATTTTATGGAGGGACATTTTGAAAAGAGGGAATATTGTGGTGAACCTGAACTCTGCTAGGATCTCAAAATGAACTGTTAGTAGGTTCTACAATGTATCCCCCATTTTTTCCAAGGATTGCTTTTTCTTCACCAGTACTAATGTGTCAGAAACCCAAATTTGATTGTACAGAATCATCATAGTGAATCTCCCAATTCCTTAAAGGAAAGCAGAAAGATTTCAATTCTAGTCAAAATGAATCCCCACAAACAATTCCCAATTCTTCATTCTACCTACAAATCAAGGACATATTCATCCCATTAATTCAAACAGACAATTCAAATTTTGACAAATTTTTTTCTCGTTCTCTTGTTCTTGCCTCATCATTTCTGGAAAATTAACTGAAATTTTCAAGAATTACATTCCTTGTATATATGATTTCTTTGCATTCAGCTTTCCAAATGACAGCTGTAAATTTTATATGATAAATCCAATATGTAAGCTCACCTGGATTTAATATTTATTCATGTGTTTTAGAGTGTATTAAATGTAAATATCCATTGAATAAAGAACCATACATTTCAGAAAATAAAGTGGAATTAGTATTATTTCATTCAGTCCACTTCTCCCAACATTTACACACACATGTCCATTCCCTCCCCTCCTCCCTTGCACACTCACCACTTTCTTTCTCTTTTCTATCCTGATAAATGCCAAATTCTACTGTGTTGTAAGTAGAATCTAAACCCAATTACTGATTCCCTGTGATTAAAGTAGATCAGAATAGGAGGGGGAGCTCACCAATTTTGGTCGTCGTGGCAGGTCTCGAAGTCAAGTGGTGATGCGGTGTTGCATCATCTAATGGTGATGGGATGGGTCATGGGGAAGACAATTGGGACAAGAGAAGAAATGTATCTGAAAGGAATTCCTATTTCAAGGAGGATCCTAGCTAACCAAGCAAAGTAGATGTTTATGGGAAATGCTGAGAGTTTGAGGAAGCAGAACGCACATCTTCATGTGCTCTCCACTACCGTAACAAGAAACAGATTTTCATTAAGCAAAGATGGACTAGTGTACAAATGTAAAAATAGCAAATTAAAAGAAGAAAAAAAATGAAAGGATTGATATACTCTGTCCTTGGAAAGCAATTAAATCTTAATTTTTGAAATCTCTTCTATGATCTCTTTCCTCTCATGCCCTTTTCTCCTTATCAGATGGATTTGTTGCATGTAGCTTGGGAGTGGCATGTTGCATTTATCTGTTGTGTGAGAGAATAATAAATCTGGCTAGGCTCAATTTTTTAAAATAAACAAATAATTGCTATAGTGATAATCTCACAGCCATCTTTAGGTTATAGAGATGATTGTAATAATAAGACTATGTACACTCCAATATCTTTCAAGCAATGACATTATATCACATGGAAAATTCTGATGGGCTCTCATTAAATTTGGACATACAATACTATTCACAGGATCATTTTTTCAGAGATGCTATAATATTAACAACTAATTTTTTTTCTGTTCATTCTCATGCTATCAGCTGGAAAATACTTTGAGGCAAATACTTTATTATCAGTCTCTGCCTTTTCCACAGAGAAAAAATGTACAGGCTATTCAACAGCCACAAAATTACACATGAATTAGGACTTCTGCCCATGTTCTTTGGGTATATTTCTGAGAGGACTTAATCAGTTCCCCCAAGGAGGTCAAAATACAGGGAGTGGGGAATATTTCCTAGCTTGGAAAAATATAGTAACCCAGAAGTAATTCAAATTTGCAGTTGCTTTATTCTTTCTGGGGCTCCAGAAACAAAAATTGCAGAGAGGCAATGAGATTTCAAAACTTATGACTAGATTCTATGACCAACAGCCAGAAAATGGCAGAAACTGGAAGGTGATCTACATAATTTAGTCCATTTTTTCCAAACTATTAATAATTGACAAAGACTACCATGAGACCCAACTGCTTTTCTGATAATGATATCCTTCATGTCTAATGACACAAAGTTAGTGGATTCCATTAAAACATACTTTTAGTTTCTTTAACAATCCAAGGAGAACCAAAGACAAAAAAAAAAAAACTATTATACCCACCCTTTGGAGATCACCAAAGGATGTCATATAGTATTTAGAGCAGAAATTGAACTTGTTGAATGTACCATGGAAGACTTGTTATTGATTAAATATATTTGTAGGGTTGGGCCATACTTAAGAGAGAGATGTGGTTTGGAAAAAAACATAGGTGTGCCTTTAGCACCTGTTGGAAACACTTTCAAATAGTGTTTTTTCTTGGAGTTGTGCAGCTGCCCTTTGTATCTGCCACACAATACTAGGAACAGATGTGTTTGATTTAAGGAGTTTCCAACAGATCCTACATGCAAATCAAACATGTTCTAAGTCATATTTCTTCCTTTGAAGAACTATAAATATTTCTCAGAGTGTCAAAAGTGGACAGTTTTTAAATGGAAAGAATTATGGAATGTCTTTGGAAATTGAAAGAGACATGTTACCCCAATTGAGTCCAATCCTTGCTTAATTCTGTAATTCAAATTACAGGATCCATGACAACTATTCTGACTCTATTTGAACATATCATGTGAAAGAGACCATCACCTTCCTAGTTAATACTTCACTTTCAAAGAACGTTGACTGGTTTGTTTTGAGAGAGTTGAATGTAGCAAGGATAGATTTTGCACCTCATGTTTCTTAATTAACTTATTCTATTTTTAGTTGGTAGATACCCTTAGTATCAACCACTGTCTTTGCAAATGCTTAGCTTATCCAGAAAACTCAAAGCTAACCCCAGATTTAGTACATTCTCTCTCATGGCCCGTAATCTTTGGAACAGCATCCCCCAGAGTTTATAGTTACTACTCTCCAAGGGCTCTGTTTCCAGGATTACTTGTGGAACCCATCACAATTTTGTTTATTTTATTTATTTGGCTCTGTCCTGATGATCATGATTTTTAAATTATTCATTTTAAATCATGTAAGACACTCAAGAGTCTTTTTGGAGTAATACAGTTGCTAAGTCCAATACATTAATGTAATAACTGTTGAAATTAATCTTCAGTTAATTTTCATCTTAGGCATTTCAATCTTAGGTATTTCAGTCGTGCTGTGTTCATTAAGTTACTTCATAGATCTATTTGGTAAAAAACCAAACCAAATTTGCATTTAATCTCTTTGCTGTTTCTTCATGGCTGTTGTTGCAAGTAAGACCCCAATCTAGTTCAAAACCATTATGAATGGGCAAGAGAGGTTTAAATATTTACTGTTGCTTTCCAAAATTTGTGTCCTCCAATAGGAGTTTAAAAAGACTGTGAAACTCAATTGGTGCTAGTGTGTGAGGGAGAGCAACTGAACATGTGTAAGCAAATGAGAAAGCTTTATTTGATTTATTTGTTTTAAAAATATAACCATGCATATTGTTCTAACATTCTAGATACAATTACCTGAAACAGATGACCTAATTTTTTTAAAAAAGAAAATGCATGTGTTTCCTTCTTAATGATTTTCTTCTTCTAGCATAGCTGACAAGGCAGGTAACACACACAGCACAGCTACATTTTATAACAAAACACTGACATTAAAAATGTGTGTTTGCTAAAAGGACAATCACAGGTATCTGGAGGAACAGCTTTTAACTAAAACCACTTATGTGAAATATTTTTACTTGATGATCAAGTGGAAACCAATGGACAAAAAAAAAATGTATAGAAGAAACATACATAACTGAAATGTCAGGTCAGACTTTCATCTTTCCTAATGTGATAGATCTCATTCTTACAAAATAAGAAAGTTAGTAAATGGTTTTGCACATATTCTCTATTTCAAATGCATCAGTGTAGTACTGGGAGCTCATTGTGACTAAGAGAATGCAAATTGTGTAGTATAGGTAGTTAACTATGGAAATTAGAATTCTCTCACTAAGCAACAGGTTTTAAAACTGTTTAAAATCATATGACCGTGCTGACTTATGATGGCAGTTCTGGCAGTAATTGTTAAGTGCATTGTGTGTGATCACTAAATGCAACATCAAGTGACTGCAACTTGTGATTTCCTCATTGACTTCATTTGTCAGAAGCCAACAGTCAAGGTCACAAATACCAATCATGTGACTGTAGTTGCCAAGTACCCAAACCATGGTCGCATGACTGTGGGGATGTTGCAACAGCTGCCATTTCAAGGATGAACCTTAAGCTTCCTTGCTCAGTGCCATTATAACATTAAACATAATTAAACAAGTAGTTGCTAAGTGAAGACCAGCTGTACATGAGGTTTTCCTTATTCCATTTGTGGGATTTACATAAAAGACAAGCAGCGCTTGCCAATACTTCATCCAGGATAGGTATAACTTGTAACTGTTTAAATCAATTTCATTTGGTTTTGAATTTAAAAATATCCATGTAATCTGGGTTTCCTATTGACAAAATGGTAAAGGAAATCTAAAAAAGAAAACTGTCCATCATAACACCAATTGCACCACAGAATGCATTGATCTGGTTCAAAATGTTGAATTTCAGAGTTAAGGCTACAAATATGTCTAAAACTTGTCAAAAATCAGCAGCTGATGGATGAGGTAGTTTTGTGCCATTTGCTTTCAAATGAGCCATCAACTGCCAATTCATTCTAAGTTGGGTGATATACTGTATCTTCCCCCACACAACAACATATATGCTGGAATATCTTTATAATTATTTTCTCATTCTTTTTTTTTCATCTGAAAATGAATGACAATAAATTTGAATTTCCCACTCTTGGGTGCTGCTGTCAATATACTGAGCACTGAGCAGTCTTTAAATAATTACTTTATTGCTAGCCAGAGTTCATAACAATTATTTGCCCTGGCTTCACTCATGAAACAGGAATGGGTAGCAGCAGATCTCTGAATATTTATATATTGCATTAATGCCTGCAATAGCCCCAATTCTCACTTTACAGTTCAAAAGTTGGTGCATGCATCATCAAATGAAAACATACCTATTTCTCTCTCTCATTACACACAGACACAGCATAATAGTGGGCAGAAATATTAGAGTGCTGTGTGTGTTATTGTAGTATAAAAACTATGTCCTTGCTCCAATCTAGCACCCTCTGGATGTGCTAGGCATGCAACAATCAGAATTTTCAGCTAGCATTTACAATGGTTATGGTACTTGGGAATTCTAGAATTACAATCCCCAACTATTCAGAAGATGGTAGAATGGAGAAGATTTATGTATAATGAAAAGTTATGTAGAAATAATGGTAATACAAACACTGGATTGTTCTTAAACTCAAATATATTTTAATTTCCTTTTGTTTATCAGCTGTTATGCAGTTATAAATAGATAACTGCCAACTACACAAGAGAATTAAATTTACAGCAGGGGTGGGATTCTACCAGTTCGCATCTATTCGCTAGAAACAGTTGTTAACATTCTAAGCAGTTTGGAGAACTGGTTGTTAGAAGAAATTACTGGCCTAATCCTGTAAGGAAGGCAGGAAAGAAACATTCTGGTGTTGCTTATAGAAACTGCCTCTCCGTTATCCCTTGTTACATTCTTGGGAGGACTAGATTTCCTGTCTCAGGAACTTCTCTGGAGTTTTTTTTCCCCTCCTTTGCTGGTACTTTGCTTGTGTGGAGGGACCATTCAAAGTTACAATGGCACTGAAAAAAGTGACTTCTGACCATTTTTCATACTTACGACTGTTGCAGCATTCCCACAGTCATGAGAGGCCAGGCAAGGAGATGCGTACCTCGATGTGAGTGATATTGAGTTGGCTGTACTCAGCCAATAACATGACCACCAAGCCATGTCCACCCAGTCACATGACCACCAAGCCACACCCACCACCTAAGCCACACCCACAGAACCGGTTGTTAAAAAATTTGAATCCCATCCCTGACTTACAGTAATTCTGATTTTTAATTTTATACAAATAAAATTTGTGAAGTTAATTGATTGACAGAGCACATCTTTATACACATTAACTAAATGGGTCATATTCCTAAGTAAATGTGCATACAAATAATGCATTGCTGAATTAATAGATTTTTGGATAAAAATTTACAGGAATAATCCATTTAAATTTCAAATTATTTTAAATATCATTTTGTTGTCTTCCCTTCTTTCTTCCCTATAATGGAGAAACAGCTTTTGCATTTCTTCCAAACATGCTTTTAATTCTACCCCCACAATTCAATCACTTTTAAAAAATCACTTAAGAATTTCATTATGTACTTAAGTGCCATTAATTTTGCTGGGATTCAAGGACACCCAACTTTCTTGGCATGGCATCCATTGTGTTAATTGTAAATTATTCTACTATAGGTCCATTACATCTGGCAGATAGCTACTCTTAGTGCTCTGTCTTTGACAGAGCAATCCATCCATCTTGGCAGCCATCAATTTATCATGTTCCATTTTGATAGCTATCTATCCTCTCACTCATCATCTTTACGAGGTTGTCTGACATAAGACTTTTTTGATGCATTAAGAAATAAATGAATGACTGCATGGGCTGGCAAAGTGTAGATGAATGAATAAATGACAGGTTGGTACTGGTATGGTTCCCCCACTCACCCTATCGAATCAAAATACCATGTTTTAAAAACTGATTATAGAAAATGATAGTATATCCCATTCTATGATAAGCTAAATAGTAGGGCTGTCATGCTCCAAAAAACAATTTGGAAGGAATATGCTTCGGACTTTACCCAAGCATGTGACCTTTCTGTATTTCTTCAGCCTTTGTGTGAACTTGAAAAAATACGAGGGAGCTTTACTGAATGGAGTTAAAAAGCTCATCCTTAATGTAATACTTATGGAAGCCTAAAAGCAGATGTATGATTGCTTTGGTGCTGTGCTTATTTTTTACATAATGTCAAAGCAGATCTTTTGAATCATTATTAAAGTATATACAGCCCTACTAAATAATACAAAATGATTTATGATACTTTATCTCAAGGGCCATATCACCCTGTGCTCCCTAAAAATGTTTGAAATCTCTGTGATTTTGTTTAATTGTGCTTCTCTTACGTGATTGTCTTTTAAACAAAGCAACATCATCAAATTGTCATCATCATCATCACCACCATCACCACTGACTATGGCAAAAACATCGATTTCAGAACTTTTAAGAAAGTAGACATGTAAATATCTTTCAGCATGCTTATCTCAAGCTTAGGAAATAAAGAAATAAAAGAGCAAACAAAAAAGTGAAACTATGTGGGGGGGAAAACTACAAAACAACAGCAGGTTTTCAGGCAAATGAGCTTCATCACATCATTGGGCATGCACTGGTTTAACAAAAGCAAGGCCACTGTTGTCTTTAGTGTTAAAGGGACTTTATCTTTTTTAGATAGAAAGAGAAAGTTATCCACATTTTAGACTAAATATGTTTACATTTTTAAAAAAATCTGTTCTCATAGACACTGATCACATTCAGGGGTTTCAATCATTGTTTATTATTCTGCCACTTTAATTATAAAACATAGCACTAACAGAATATTTTAGGTCAGTTGTATATCTAGGGATCCATCAAACTAAATTACTATTTAGCAATCACATCTGACTATTGGTCTTGGAGGTTATTACCTCCCTGGTTAAAGTGTTTGGCTAGAAACTGGGAGACTATGAGTTCTAGTCCAGCTTAGGTACAAAGTCAGCTGGATAATCTTGGACCTACCACTTTCTTTCAGCTCTAGGAAGGAAGCAATAGTGCACCGTTTTTGAAAAACCTTGCCAAAAAATCAGCAAAAACTTGCCCTTTCACTCTCCAAAAATCAGACATGATTGAACAGAAGAAGAAAAAAACGCACTTCACACTGTTTTTCAGATTTTAACATAGGATAGCCTGGTTTTCAGTTTAGGAGTGAAAAGAGCATTTGTAATTCTGCTCTAATCTAAACTTCTCACCCAGGCCTACCACTGGTATGTTTTTGGTTTTCCTATGGTCTTAACTAGCAATACCATTCATGCCTCGGAATCTATCAGCAATTTAAAATTCTCCAAAATAGAACAGATTGGTTTAGGAACACTATCTGAACAGTTTGAATTACATTTTCAATGATCCAGTCTATTTCTCTTTGTTTGTGTAAATTTCTTCAAACTCTTTATCCTCTGTCATGGTTTTCCCTTATTTTATTCTCATTTATACATTTAAAAGGATGCCTTCCTTTAACACATTATCATCTTTCTCATATTTAGAAATTAATGTTATTTTTATGATTAGACAACCATTAAAAAGGTTATCTTATCAACTGGAATATAAATAACATGTTTACTCAATGTATGCTCTTCAAATAAAAAACAAATCTGAAATTCAAATCTGAAAAAAAAAATCTGAAATTCAAAACCAATTCTGTAAACTCCAGTCTGGTCCAATTCTTTTTTTCTAGCAGAGATACTTTAAAAAGGTAAGCTAAAGTTGTCTAGGATTTGCTAAATTATAAAACTGGACCTGATATGTTTATTTTATATCATACCCAAACTGTGGAAAAAGAATCAGCTTTCTAACACAGCTTGTGGTAGTTAAACACAATTTTCCTTGAGCAAAATAATACTATCCTATTCAAAAGTCAGATTCAAAAAGGCTGATGACAGAAATATGTGCATTATGAAATATGTGAAGTTTATCTTCTAACTGAGGAATCTCCAAACTTGGAAACTTTGCGACTTGTGGACTTTAACTCCCAGAATTCTTTAGTCAGCCAGGAATTCTGGGAGTTGAAGTCCATAAATTTTAGAAGTTGTCAAGTTTGGAGACTCCTCTTTAACTGATTGGTACAGCATGTGGAGATAACACTTAGCAAAACTTCAGGGACAAATTTCAATATGGTACACTATAAACAAATGTATATAGAGGGAAAATATATGTGTACAAAAATTTACCTATTCACAGACTCTATTGGTTGAAACCATTATAAGTTAACTGAAATGAGATATTTGGATTTAAAATAGTTAACTTCCTCTAGAATACTCTTATTGTAAGCTCTGTGTTTATTTCAATAAGGTTTGAACTATATCCCATGAGGAATATTTGCAATCAACTTTCACTGGGAAGTGGTTAAACAGTTGTAGAATCTCATTAAACTATTGCAGTATATTTGTGAGCATATTTGAGTTGTTTCTTCTAAGGACTAGTATATTACTTTGGGAAATCAATGGATCTGAGAACTGTTAAACTGAAAAGAAGCATGCTTGCCCTACATTTCTAAAATACAATAGTTTCAGTCTAGAATGCCCACATAAAAAATGGTATTGCATATAGATGTATATTTTTTTTGCTGTTGGATTCATGTTTGTGTTTAGATTAAGATATGCATCAAAGGTCCATAAAACTTTATTCAGAAGAAAAATCAGTTGAGCTCAATGAGACTTACCTTTAGGGTAAGTATAAGATATGTGTAGAGTGCAACCAGAAATGAGAATAGCTAGTCTTAAAATACAAATCAAATTACCTATGGCTACACTATTAGCATTCTCATTAATGCATCAATAAAAAAAACTGTATCTGCAGGTCCATTCTGTTGATCCAAATGGGAATCTGTTATTGCATCATACAGCAAGATTCCATGGCATGTTTTTCTATATTATATAGACCAGTATTTCTCAACCTTGGCAACTTTAACATGGCTGGCTAGAGAATTCTAGGAGTTAAAATCCATATCTTAAAGTTGTAAAATTGAAAAACACTAGTGTAAACAATATTGAAACAAGGTGTATTCTGAAAAATACCCATCATTTTTTACTTTTCCCTATAGAGCTTATATGAACATTTAAATGCTATCCCTTAGGATTCAGGGGTTGGAGAAATAAATACCCAAAACACATTAGCTTAATTAAAATAATGAAGGCAGTCATAACTGTAACATTGTTTAAAAGGGAATAGGATAACTAAAAATAATTTTTGAACAATTAGATTTCTAAACAAGTTTAAGACAACTTTGATGAGATACATAGATAGATTTAGATTATACTATTTAAAAAGAGTTCATGCAGTGGTTATGTAGCCATAATACATGTTTCATTTTCCTTTTTGGTTTTTTTAAATGGTGTCTTAGCTTTTGCTTTTTTCTTTGATATTTTTTTATAGTAAACTTTGAATTTCGTCCCTTTAACTTTGTTTTAATAGCAATGTATTATAGCATGATTTATCAACATATGGCAGGTGGAAATTGACACAAATTATAATGAAAATTAAAAGTCATTTATGCAGCAGGCGATTCCAGTTTAAGAAACATTTATTTGCAGGCTTTAAAAATGAGGGTTTAAAATCAAATGGATTTAAAATGAAAGTTTTAACAATGGTTACCTTTTTCCTGTAGCCATTCCTCTACGGGTCGGTTATATTTGAAGGGGATTTTCTGTTTTACCAATTGGAACGCAGTATCAGTGTTTCCTTTAAAGTTTAAAAAACAGCTTAAAAACAATCTGAAAAGTCAATGAAATTGTTAAAAAAAATAAAACATCCTAAGTTACTTTGATTTATTCATTTAGTTATGAAGGAATTTAAACAAACACGAAGATATGTAGTTAGACTTCTTTTAAAATGGTAGAGAATAGCACGCTGTCATTTCTTGGAATTCTAGAAAACTTTTCCATGTTTCAAGCATGTCTTTTATGAAGAGTAGATTTAACATGGAAGTCCTTTCGATCAAACATATCAATTTTAGGAATCATGCTGGCTCACTTTTCTACACCTCCATATGCTTTTACATGATACAAATAGGAATCTGGAATTGTGCGAATGTCTCATCCATTGCCCTCTTGCATTCATAGAAAATGTTTCACAGAGCTAACATAAGATACAGAGTCATGAGTTGGAAGAACCTGTAGATCTTCCAGTTCAATCTCCCACCCAATGTGGAAATCTTAGTATTTTTCTAAACAAATGTCTGGGCAACCTTTGTACCCATCCCAGAAGGCAGGCTTTTCCATTCCTTTAAAAAGTCAGGAAATGCCTTCTTATTTTGAGTTACTTCTGCAAGATCCTCATCAGTGATTCTTGTCTTACACTGTGGATAATAAATCCACATTTTCTTTATTTTGACAGGCCTTCAAATATGGGAAGATATTTAGCTTTCTCTTCAGTAGTTCTTTCTCTTTCTCCATTCCTTTAACTGTTCTTCATAGGATTAGCCTGCAATATCTTCACTATCTTTTTTCTATTGAAATGCAAGACTGCACTGGTTCTTTTGGCAACTGAAGAAAATTGCTGGCTCATATTAAGCTATGATCTGCTAGGAATGTCCAGTTTCCCCCCCACACCTACTACTGAATCAGCCTATCCTGATCTGGGTAGTTTTTGTTTTCTTTTTCCACATAAGTGCAGAACCCTACATTTATCACCATTAAGCTGCCTATTTTTGGATATGGTCCTATATTCACACCTATCAAGATCATTCTGTATTCTGTGCCTGTTTTCTTTAGTAGAAATTCCTTCCACCCTCTCTCTGCATTCCTCCAAGCTTTATGTTTACCTGCAAATTAGAAAAAGTATATTTACTATCTTCTCATCTAATCCATGCCATTCCCTTGGTCTACTAATCTAGTCACTTTGTAAAATAGTACAATTTGTCTAACACCATCCAACACCATATTTTTAGCAACACCTTTCTATCTTCCTTTCTAAATATTTGCAAATCCACTGCTGGATGAACTTTCTAGGATTTTCTCAGATGTTAATGTTAAATTGATTGGTCTGTAGTTTTCTGTTTCTTTTTACTGTTTTCCCCTTTTTAAAGGCTAAAACAAGATCAGTTCTTTTCCCCTTTTCTGGCTCTTCCCATGTATCACGGGACATTTCAAAGATTACAATAAAAATATATGCTTTGAAACAGACCTCTTCAACTTGATGCTGTCCAGATGTTGGGAACAATACACTCAGAATTCTCTCAAATGAGTTGATATTGTAACCTCCAGAAGCTCAGCATGAATACTAAAATCTCCAGATAAAATAGGATTTCTATTCTCAGAATGGAATTGTAGTCCAGTGGATCTAGTGAGTTTTGATGAAAGGTAAGATACGTACGCCTATACACTTTCCAGCTTCCTATCTCAAACTATTATAGCTATGAAATAAAATCTTCATTTTGCTGGGCTCAGATCTCTAGAATAATGAGGCACTATTTCCATGTTTAATGTTTGTTTTTAACATATCTTGTGGTGAAAAATAATATTATATGTACTAAATTTATAACTTTATAACAGGGTATATCAGATTAGTAGTTTTGCCGAAGATGGTTGTAATAGCAGAGATGTTTAAGTGATGTGGCTTACTTTTCCCTATGCTTCCTATATAAAATGGTTTGTCTTCAGAAGGCTCTACCACTAGTTAAAGCTTTAGCTTTTCAAAAAACAAATAGGTCTCTAAATCTCACCCCACCCTTAATTGATCATGTCCTCTGCAGTTTAGCTTGAATGCTATATCTCTCCTATAAAATTGTTTTGCCAAGACCAGGCACATGGAAGGTCAGCTAGGATGAGTAGGCTGGTACCGTCTCACATAAATTTTGATAGCTATTAGGCAAGAAGTACAAACAACACATACAACATTGTCCAGCATCTCTAGAAAGGAGAATAGATAGATATAAACCAAGGACAATATCTTAATTGAAATGTCCTTGGCAATTATTCAAATGTTTCAGGTTCATTCAAACTGCTGACAAGTTGTATCACTGAAACATGTCCAGGTGCTGTGTTATTTATATCACCTATATTTTATAAAAGTATAAAACATGACAAACACTCTAGGTATTTTAAGTCTCAGTGTATACCCAGGAAGAGTATTTTAGCCAGGAAAAGTAGACAGGAAAAGTATTTCACACTGGCTGCAACAATCTGGGGGATTCTCTATAGCTCCTTTTTATGAAGAGGAAGGCCTCCTAGCTATCACGGGGATATAAAATTCTGTCCTTATTTATAGTTCTTTATGGAATATTGTCATGTTTGTTATTGCCTTATATGTAGATATTTTTCTATTTATTTTATGCTTTGTTGTCAAAGTCATTTTTTTTCTTATGCTATGCTTAATGCATTCAGCTTTTTCTCTTTCTGCTTCCAGATTCATCTTTAGCAAAACCAAAAGGTTTGGGAGTTCCAGTGAATCATTTGCCGAATATGAGCAAGTGGTGCGATGCAGCATTTAAAAAGGGTAATGAAAATCTGTGTTACATTAATAAAATTATTGGGGCTAGCTTATCTGAGGTAGCAGTTCCAATTATATTCTGGCTGGTTAGACTGCATTTCAAATACAGCATCCAGTTCTGAACACTGAACTTAAAAGTGACACAGAGACGTTCAAGCAGGTTCAAAGGATTTCTACTCAGATAATAAGGGTTTTAGAAACTTCATCCTATGATAAATGGTTAAAGAAGTTGGACATACTGTATTTAGTCTGCAAAGGAGGAGACTACAGGGAGATAAAATAGTTGTTTACAGATATCTAAAAGGACATCATGTGTATGACAGAGTGATCCTGTTCTTTGTTGAATCCAAGGGCAGGACAAGAGCAGACTAGTAAAATTAAAAGGAAGGAAGTTGGGGCTGAATATGAGGAAGGATTTCCTGATGGTAACACCTGTCAAGCAAAAGAACACTAATTAGAACAGAGGTGAATTACCTCTTGGAAGCTTTCATATTGATGCTGAAGGGTCATCTGTCAAGGATGGTTTAGTATGAACAAGAGATTTGAGAACATGACCAATAAGAGCTCTTCCAACTGATATATTCTATTATTCTATAAAGCAAAGAAGCCAATTGCTGCAACTAAACTTCTTTACTTCAGCAATTGAAATAGGACAATTTTCTCCACTACACTAAAGGCAGCAAATTAATTTAGGATTTACAAGGCAGTCTTTATGACACATCAGTTTTTTGTGATCTACTCCTTATCACATTACTATATTCCTTAATGTCTACTACTTTGGATGGCTGTTTCATTCTGGCTAATGGTTGGGTTGGCCCTGCAAATCTTAAGAGATATAGATGCTGTTAACTATAACTTAGAATTCAGATCAGTGTACAATGTGCAATCCTATTAACATCACTTAGATTTAATTAAATTAAACTTTGTACAGCAATCGTCTTCTTCAAACCCAGGAAATGAATTGCTAATCTCTACCATTTCTTTCAAAATTTTGATTTTAAATTTAAGTTTATATTTTTATTATGAAAGTCATTTTATTTATACACAATAAGATACCATTAATATTGGGGGGTGGGGGGAATTGAAGGACTTCTGGAAATTCAACAAAGTTTAAATTGTAACATTAGAATCTTTTCATATTCCTTTTTATTTATTTATTTTTCATTTATGTCAACCGTTCACAAAACTGCAAAAACATGTGCATGAGAATGTATTCATCTTTATACTTCATGGACAAGAGTGAGTTAAAGGCATGTTACTTACAATTATACACAAGCAATATAAAGTAAAGAAAGTATAATGATACCAATTATGAACATCAAATTCATTAAACTATACTGTTTTTAGGAAGCAGCTTAGATTAAAATAACATAGACCTCATCAGGAACCAATAATGCTTTTACTTTACATAAAACTATATAATTATAATTTACAAATTCACTGGATAGTTAACCTGGAACTCTTAAGAAAAAGAAACTCATAATACCGGCACAAAAATTCCATGAACATAAGCATTCAGTCATTTATATTTTATATTTTATAATCTGATTCTTAGCAGAGAGAAGATAAAGTTTGTAAATGCTACATTTTTCATTTTTTACTTTTGCTACTTATGGCCAAAGATACATCAGTGGCTTTTTCCATTTGCTAATGGATATTTGAGCATTGTAATTGCTTATTTCCAAAACCTCATTGTATCTGCTTAAATTATCAGTGTAAAATTACAGAAAAACAGAGAGAGTAAAAAAGAGAAAATCACTCAGTTTTTTTGGAAAATGAATTTGGCAACTTTAATGCTTCTAAAAGAGGAAGTTACACAAATAAAACATGCATTGTATGAAAGAAAAATCATAACTAAATGGTACTTTATAAGGATAAACAATAAGTGTTATTTCCTTTCTTCCATTCTATAAAGCTACATAAAAGCAACAGAAGTTACACACACATATTTCCTGGCTAATTTAAATATGTAACTATGCCTTATGGTTGTTACTGGTGTGTTGCTTCCTTTATCTCACTAAAGATTTCACAAACAAGCTAGACTTCATTACACAAACAACAGATTGTTTTTGTCCTCATTTTTCCCTTAAAATTCGGGCAAATTTCCATCCAAATAAAATTTGGTCCATTAAGTCTATTCATAAACCAAAAAAGAGTTTCTAAACCAAAAAAATAAAAGGATTGTTTCGATAATGCCAAATTTTGCTCCTTGATGGACATATGTGTAATGATGAAATTGTGTTATTGAAGTAAAGCAGAGTAGCATAAAAATTCCAACAATTTCTAAAAAACAGAATTAACAAGTTTGCTTTCAGGTACAATGTTAAGATAATCTGATAACAGATTATGACATCTTTGAATATACTAATAAGAAACCTGGAGAAAAAAATAATTTCTCCTAAGGAAGGTAGTACAATATGTTTTAAAGACACCTTAACTTTTCAATCAGCTGTGTATAAGATTATGTTGTACATAAATAATGAAGCCATAACTTCAGAAATAGATTAATTTATTAAAGAATAACAAGATTTATCAATAACTATTACTCTTTAAGACTAAGTAAATTAATAAAAGCCATATTTTCTAACAATTAACCACCTTATTACCTTGGTAGGAACGAAAATATGTTCTTGCTCAATGGCATAGCTATCAAATAGGCCAAAGAGTTTGAAACCAACACTTTCCCAAATAAAAAGGTATTTTAAGACATATAGAGTCCTCCAGAAAGGGTTGTTGCCAAGAACAAACTTAAACCTTTTTGTCATGTCCTGGGTTCTAGAATAGGTGAAAAATTGTTGCAGCTTTATGACCTGTTTATATGGCATGAGTTGGAATCGCTGATATTGATTTCCTGTATAATACTTTTGTTGTCAGCTTTACAATCTTTCTTATGCTTATCTTCACAAAACATTCAGGGGGAAAAAACCAAAACTATTATTCTCAACTTATATTTGCAATACTGTATGACCAAGCAACACAAAGTATTCACTTTAGCAAAGCTGGCATATGAACCAGACTTTGTAGCTCAGATCTAGTCTTTGTATTGCTGCAATATGAATATAAATAATAATAATAAAATATTAAAGGCAGCTGCGAGAAAGACTTCTTTTTAGAAAAAGAGAGGACTGAAATGTATAATGTCTAACAGATTCTTCATTTATAAAGGTTTTCAAGCATCACAAGGTTAGATGGGCATCGCAAGATCACATAGGCAGTGACAAAACACAGTGTCATTGCTCTATTGCTGAGTAGTGTTACTTAATCTTCAGGAGTTCCATTGGCTGTGGTTGGGTTTCCAGATCTAATTCAAGGAGCTGTTAACAATCTATAAAGTAGAATAGAATAGAATAACAGAGTTGGAAGGGACCTTGGAGGTCTTCTAGTCCAATCCCCTGCCTAGGCAGGAAACTCTACACCTAAATATTTTGGGTCCTCATGACCTCTATCTGTTCTGAGTCTAATCAGTCTGCCTTACATGATCTTACCTTGAGGAGTACTGGGAAATCTGGATAACAGGAGCTTAGACGATTATCTTTGTTGTGACAGCCCCTTTACTATGAAACAATCTAGCTCCTGAACTCAAGATTATTTCTCACCTTATCCTTTAAAGAAGTGGTGAAAACAGTCCTCTTCCACAGAGCATTTAGTGACAAATTCTTGCACTCCAAAAAGAAGCATTGGGGGAACAATGTTAGGAATTTCATCTTATTTTTTACCTGCTTCTATCATTGCATTAGTTTTCACATAAAGAATCTGATGAATCGCACCACACATACATTTTTGAAAAAAAAGGTAACACATTAATTTTTAAAAGGCTCTTGAACACTTTTTACTACAGTCTCCTTAATAGAAGTTGGTTCCCGAATGTGTGGCTTCTTATTCATTCATTGTATATCATCGTGATTTGGTCCACACTTACCAGTTGGTCCTGGAACATTATTTGCAGGTTTACTGTGATAATACTAAAAAGTTGCTTCATGCAGGAAAATTGAAGCACCAAATTATAGGCCTTTACAAAAAATTTGTTCCAACTTTTGCACTAGCAATTAGAATAACCTACTTGTACTTCAGTGGACCCACTGAAAAAAGAGTCATTAAGGCACTTGAACAGGAAACTATTTTCAAATTTGTTTCAGCTCTATAACACCTGTCCTTTTTCTCAGTGTATTTCTTACTTGAAAAAAAAAGTTATATAACTGGCTATTTTGGCTCTGCTTTTCTTTTCTGTACTTTCATTTCTTCTACTCTATGATGACCTTGGCCTCCTTTTCCCTCCCTGTCTGATCCTGATATTTCCTTTAAGTCTTTTGTTTGTTTTTCATTCTTCCCATTGTGATGCTTTATTGTCAAGAGCTAAACTTCACATTAAAGATACCCTAATACACAGGCTTGGATCAAAGGTAACATGGGTACAAAAGATAAGATGAATAGGAGATGAGATGTAGCAGTGGAAGGAGAAAAAGTCAAGCAAAGCTAGACCTATTCTCACCAAGCCAATTCATCCCTAAATTTTTACTTGATCTGAGGAACAGTAAGTAGTAAATAGTAAAAACAGTAAATATCTTCTTTGTAACTTCCTTTTCTTTTCTTTTCTCTTTCTTCTTTTTTGTAACAAAATACACACCAGATTTGGACAATTCATCTCATCAGAATGCTTAAAGATAATTAGTAGCTTTGAATACTGACTCTAATGAAACTTTATAATTAGATTAGAATACTGTTTTCAAAAAGCTGAAAACCATAAAAGCCCGTACTTGATTTTTTGACCTCACAATTAGGTCAAAACATTAGGTGAGTTAGATGATGATGTAGCATTAATAGATTGAATATTTGAACAAATATCTGAAGGTAAATTTCTCTGGAGTATGTCCAACTATCCATCATATGACATTAATTCATACTATTTTCACTATCCAGACATTTTAGACATGTGTCTCAAAGGGAGCTTAATGGATAAAGGGTAGACACAACTGTAGAGAGCCTTTAAAAATCACCTACTGCCAATAAATGCATTCAAAAATGCATACAATAAAAGTAGATTAAAAATATGCTTGTTAGGGGAAAATACTCACCAAACCATTAAATTAGAAAAAAATCATTTGCAAAATATCTGTTATAATATTTATCTATTACAATAATGTTTATTAATTATTGAAATAGTATTTATGTTGGAGACATGCACATGAAAATATGTGTAAATGTTCATTAACACATTTAACAAACTGTTTAGAAATGGGACTTGTGCATACTAATTTATTTTTACACTGAATCATGGCCTCTTCTTGATTATATTTGTTTTTATGTTCCATCTTTTCTGCTCAATATAGTATAATCTGTACAGTTCTTTTCACTTTTTATTTTATCTTCATGACAATTAAAGAGGTTGAGATGTTATGATGCATCACCATTAATATAATTGCTAATAAGTTCAGAAATAAAATTATATCCATGTAGTATTTTATGTATATCCATATAGACATGCATATATTGATTATATTGCAAAAATGAGCTTTTACTTTATTTCTACATTTTATTTATTTTTTGTTTTATTTATTTATTATATTTCATATTTCTAGACAACCCATCTCCCACAAGGAGGGTTTTTTTAACACTTTGAATATTGGCATTCTAATTTGGCTTTCATTGTGAGCCTACTAGATATATTTTGGACCGTATTTGACCTTATTTTCCAAAATATTTCTATATTTTCATATTTAAAACCTTAGAAAGACTTTGTAATTTTTTAGATTTCTGATCACATTCATTAATTTTGGTTAATGGTTTCTCATGCTGTTTATTTAAGCAATTTTACTACTTTTGATTTATGTTTTTATATTTTGTTATATATTTTAAATGCTTTGTACTTGCCATTATAAGCTTCCTAGCAAATCTTATGGCTGGTATTAAGTTATATTTTAGTATATTAGTTACTTCACCCTCATGTTATTATCTGCTTTATTAATGTGAATGAGGTAAAATGATGCTTACACATGTAAAATTGCAATAATATATTTGTGGGCTAAGATTTATATATTTTTACTTTAAAATCCTCATAAAGGCTTTAGAAATATTAGAGTTCTATCTGGCATTATTTTTGCATTTTGTTTTCACATGCTTTATTTAGGTATAACTAATAAGGATAGGATGACTGATCCCAATGAAATACAGTTAGTCCTCAGCTTATGACCAATCACTTAAAGACTATTCCAAGTTATAACAGACCCCCAAAAGTTCTTCATTATGATTTAGTTATAAAGTTCTGACTCTCCCTCAGGATCACATGACCACATTTCATGTCCTTGGCAACTGGGTTGCATTTATGGTTATTTGCACATAATCATGTGACCATGAAGTATGACATTTTTGCCAAAACCCAGTGTTTATTTCTTCTGTTTGGAAAATCCATCCCATGGTAAACAAGGGATTTGCTTAATAAAAGTAGCATTCACTTAACAACTGCCAGACATAAGATCATGAAAGTATGTCAGTCACATGCTTGATTCCCTTTTTGATGTCATGAATTATGAAGGATAGGCTCTATTACAGTCATAAATTGAGGACTACTTGTAAAGGAATTGGAAAGAATTATCAGGCTGAAAATTTAAATTTCAAAATTCTTCCTAGTGAAACACAAATGATCAGTCAGATGAATTTTAGGAGTAAATTAGGAATAAAATGAATGATGTGCTTTAATCCATGAGGGAAAGAGATCTATCTATGGTCTTTAAAAATCTGCTACATTTGCAGATGATTCTGGAAAGAGATTACTATATGTGAGCCATTTTTACATGTTTGTTTTTCATTTAGTCTTATAATGACAATGCACATAAATTAACTCCACAGTCACAACCTGTGACCCACCTTTGTTTTCATCCACTTATGATACTTTAATCCCTGCTGTGTCATCTTTCAAAGCAGGGATCTCCAGGGCTACATTTTTAACTCTGCCTTTTAATTTATTTTAGATTCCTTTAGGGAAGTTTGCAGTGCAGTAGAATTGCCATCAGCTGCACTTCTAGGAAGCATTGGAGGATTCATTTAAATCCCACAAAATGAGTAAAAGATGAAAAATTAAACAGTACAAACTCGAAGCATGAAAAGAAACATTAAGGCTCTGAAACAATCCACAAAGCTGTTAAACATTCGAAGTTGAGGCCATGTCCCAGTCATTAATTCTAACTGTCATAAAGTAGAGAGTATAAACATATAAGAATATAGCCAGTTCCCCAAAGAGCACACTTAAAATGTAATCAGCTCTTAACAGCTTTCTACTCAAAAGTGGGCTGGTTCACACTGATACCTTTTGTAAATACTGTATGTGGGGCATAATAGTTGGCACAAGGTATTTCTTTATCATTAAATAAGTCATATGGAGGGGAATGTAAAATAGCCTAAATCTGATCTATGTCAGTAATACATGTTATTTTTTGTGTATTACTTTGAAATATATTTTCATCTTTCAATTAAAAAAGGCATGGCAAAATCTGTGGGGGTTTTTTTGTTCAACAGTTTGAACACAACATGGAGATGATTTGGGCTGATTTTTCATCTAATCTCTAATAGAATCTGGCTTAGTATAATTAGGCTAAAGTAGATGATCATCTTAAGCAATTCCTTCTAGGATAAAATTTCAAATACACCTGCATTGAATATTTTCAATTACCCATCCATCCTTCCTTTCACCCATCTCCTCCCACTTATGACTGTATGATTGTAATCTTGTTGCTTGTATCCTAATGATTTTATTGACTGTTTCCTAGTATGATTTGATTAGTTATTGTACCCTATGACTATTATTAAATGTTGTACCTTATGATTCTTGACTCTTGATGAATGTATCTTTTCTTTTATGTACACTGAGAGCATATGAACTGAGACAAATTCCTTGTGTGTCCAATCACACTTGGCCAATAAAAAGAATTCTATTCTATTCTATTCTATTCTATTCTATTCTATTCTATTCTATTCTATTCTATTCTATTCTATTCTACTCTACTCTACTCTACTCTACTCTACTCTACTCTACTCTACTCTATTCTATTCTATTCTATTCTATTCTATTCTATTCTATTGTCAGTGTTCATTTGGCACTCCAATCCTGGTGATAGTATCGCAATGTGAAGAAACTGCTTGCCTATGCTTGCAGGCAATTAATTCTCATTTTGTTCCTCATTTCATGTATTTCAGAGGTAAAGTATAATATACAAAACTTGCGGTGATACTTTCCTACAACCAAAGAAACTAAATTAGTAGATCAACTATAATTCTTGACTTAAAATGTATTTAGATGCAAGTTATAGTTCCAGATTCAAATATTGCAATAAGCTGATTGATATATTAGCCTAATCACAGAAAAAACTGTGTGCATGAAAATACTTATAGGTGGCTTCATGTGCCAAAATTCTTGGTTTAATACACTGTGTAACTACGTGGCAGTACAAGGAAAAACAGGCAATGATTTAATAGTTGTCCATCAACACTCCAATCAACCAATAAGAAGCTACATCCAACCTGACTGCAGATAAATACAATGCATAGAATAGCTCAGAGCACATATTCCTGTAGAGAGAAGTTCCTTGAAGATGGACTCCAGCATGAGTCCAGAAACTTGAAACACTAAACCTCTGGTCCTGATGGCCAACCCAAATTGGATCCTGCAACATTATCCTAGGACACTTATATTTGCCTCCATTCATGTGACTATTAAGCTTCATAAATTATATTCTTTACTCCACAAAGGTGGGGCTGTGATTTTTCACTTCTGTACCCTGGTAATGTTGTTAACAAGAAGAATGCAGTTTTATGTACTTCTAGAAAGAAATGTCCACAGACAACCATTAGTCAGACATGACCAATCTATAGAGATCTATATCCATAAAAGTTTTGCTTTTGAAACAAAATCTCTGATAACAATTACAGATGACTTTGTATCTGTATCTCTAGCTAACAAACAAAACTTGATCATATTGATTTGAGGAAATTAGTTTTTTAGTTGATGCACTGTAGTGGATCTCAAAGGTATATCATGGTATAAAATTAAGATATTTTGCTAAAGAATAAAGGTAAGTAATGAAATGATTTCCCTTCCTAGCCTGCATTCAAAGGCCGGCTGGGGTAGAAATAGGCTTTTATTTCAAAACTAGTAATATTTTTCATGAGATATATCATAAAAAAGTAAGATTGCAATGCCAAAACACATTATATAGCATATTTTGAATTGTCTTTCAATGATGAGTGACTAAAGAACACATTAAGAGTGCATCTTGTATTCTAAAGCAGTTGTTAGTCAAGTTTCAGATAGGACCAGCTGTGGAGTCTTTCATCATGTTTCATAGATTCCACCAATTTCACCTGCGCTTACTACAATTTTGTAAACAACAAACTAAAAGATTCAAGGTCCATCCCACCCCTGAAAAGACCTAATGGTAAAGACTGCAACAACGACACTGTTAAAGACAACCTCTTTAACACATTCTTTGGCTCAGTATTTGTAAACAGCAATGGATCATGCCCAGTATTTCCTAGTCGAACCACAGACAACTACAATGATCTAATACATATCGATTTTACAGAAGACAATGTTGAGAAAGCACTACGCAATCTAAAACCATCTCTATCTATTGGACCAGATGGAATATGTGCCTACTTCTTTAAAAAGCTATCCACTGCCATAGCAGAAACTTTAAGCATAATCTTTGAAAAATCTTTCAGGACCAGCTCCTTGCCAAAACTATGTTCACAAGCCATGGTCATCCCCATCTTCAAAAAGGGAGACCCCAGTCTAGTTGAAAATTACAGACCAATCTCTTTATGCTGCGTCACCTGTAAAGTCATGGAATCAATTATTAACCAATCCATCATCCTCCATTTAGAAACAAACAAGCTACTCTCTAATAAACAATTTGGTTTTAGGAAAAAAACTATCATGTAATCTGCAACTCTTACATTGCAAAAACATATGGACTACACAACTCGATCAGGGCAAAGCAATAGACGCAATCTACATAGACTTCTGTAAAGCCTTTGATTCAGTGGTACACGACAAACTACTCCTAAAACTAAAATCTTATAGCATCTCTGGACACCTGCATAACTGGATAGAAGCATTCCTGTCAAACAGACAACAAATGGTCAAAATTGGAAGTGTCCTATCAAATTCTGTACCTGTCAACAGTGGTGTCCCCCAAGGCAGTGTTCTAGGACCAACTCTTTTCATACTCTACATAAATGACCTCTGTGATCATACTAAGAGCAACTGCGTTCTCTTTGCTGATGATGTAAAGCTATTCAACACCACAGATAATACTGCTACCCTTCAAAAAGACCTTGACTATGTATCAGAATGGTCAAACAAATGGCAATTTCAAATCTCAACAAATAAATGCTCTATCCTACATATTGGCAAAAAAAATTAGAAAATAAAATACAGGCTGAATAGTCAAGACCTTGTTGATGATCCAAACTCTGTCAAGGATCTTGGAGTACTCATCTCTAATGATCTAAGTGCTAGAGCCCACGATAACTACATAGCCAAAAAGGCATTAAGAGTTGTTAACCTAATCTTACGAAGCTTTTTCTCTGGTAATATTACACTAATAACGAGAGCATACAAAACATTTGCTAGACCAATACTCGAATACAGCTCATCAGTCTGGAACCCACATTACATATCTGATATTAACACAGTTGAGAAAGTCCAGAAATTTTTCACAGAAAGAGTTCTCCACTGCTCTACTCGTTGCAGAATACCTTATGCCACCAGACTCGAAATTCTAGACCTAGAAAATCTAGAACTATGCCGCCTTCAGTCCAATCTAAGTATAGTATATAAAATCATACATTGCAATGTCCTGCCTGTCAATGAATACTTCAGCTTCAATCATAACAACACAAGAGCAAACAATAGATACAAACTCAAGGTTAATCGCACCAAACCTGATTGCAGGAAATACGACATGAGCAACAGAGTGGTCAATGTCTGGAATACTCTACTTGACTCTGTGGTTTCTTCCCCAAACTCCAAAAACTTTAACCTTAGACTGTCTACTATTGACCTCATCCCTTTCCTAAGAGGTCTGTAGGGGCATGCATAAGCGCACCAACGTGCCTACCGTCCCTGTCCTATTGTTTCTTTTATTTTTTTTAATTTTTCTTATATGTATCCATGTATTCATAACTATGTTTTTACTTATACCGATTATTTTGTAAACAATTGACAAACCAAATAAAATAAATAAATAGATCTGACTCCAATTGCTGCCAAACAAACATCTATTGTCATCTCTTCCTCTACCACTCTTTTTAATCCCGAAGGTTTTCCTAGTAAATTTCATCTTTTGTATTTATGATAATTTGAATGATATCAGATATAATATTCCACCCTAATTGCAAGCTCTTTGTATTTTGATTAGTTCTTTTACAAATAACCTTGAATTGTGTGCATGTCCTTTCTTCATATCTTAGTTGAGAATCTCTCTTTTTCCTTCATTTCTCCCCTTTAAATATTATCTTTTGATGTCTTCTGGGTGGTTATGTTTAATCTCAGGATTAAGCAGAAGCCCATGGTTGTCTTGAACAGCTTATCAGCTTCCAAGAGACATTTACAAGACGAGAAAGGCTTTGGTTTTGATAGCAGTAATTATATTTAGGTTGTAAGATATAGGGCTATTTATCTCCTGCCTGTGAAATTGGGTGGGGGTGGGGAAATGAATGGAGAACACTAGCGGATAACATACTAAATAAAAGTAAAAAGAAAGCTGTGAAGAAAAGAAGCAACCTTCTCATTGCACTCCCAAGTGGGAAAACGATACAAGAAATGGACTTACATTGTAAAACTTAAAATTTAAGCCTTTTGAGGAAGGAGATAAAAGAGGAAGGTGTGAGGTTAGCAATAGCAAGACAAGAAAGGAGACATCTGAAGGAAACTAGAATTTATTGTAGTACAAACTCTATAAATCTTAGGTGCTTGATTTTTAGAAGCACTTATACTCATTTCAGAGCTGAAGAGTCAATGCATAAGTGTTTGTTCCCGCTTTCTCTGGAGAATGAAAACTATCACTGCTAGAATGAAAATATTTTATGAACTTTATAATTATACCTCATACTTCCCCACCCCAAGAAAATACAAGGTAGCATATTTAACAAGTTTAATGTATCTCCTAACCTTTCGGTTACACTGTTCGACAAAATTGTGCAAGATTATGCATCCATTACACCTTAAGGGTACAATCTTGATCAAAATTTGCTAGCAAACAAAGCAGACTTATGCTGTAAAATTTATACCTGGATATGTTTGCACTAGATTATGCTGTAAGGTTCCCTTTTGACAACTCTACAATGGATTCCGTTTATATGCTTAGTCTGAGTAATTTTCATAATTAACTTTTGGAAGATACTTCCTACACAGTAGCAGTGATATATGTATCCTCTGTAATGTATAGCTGGGTTCATCTTTATTTGACCTGATGACCATGTTAGAGACTATGTAGTCCTTCAAATGTTTTGGGACACAAACTTGTACCAGCAGCAGAAAACATATGAGTTGTAATCCAGTAGCATTTCAAAGGCTACCAGATTTTCTATATCTAATTGATGTAATATAATAACAATAGCACCTAGACTTATATACCACTTCACAGTGTTTTTACAGCCCTCTCTAAGCGGTTTACAGAATCAGCATATTCTCCCAACAATCTGGGTCCTCATTTTACCCACTTCGGAAGGATGGAAAGCTGAGTCAACCTTGAGCCTGGTGAGCAATTTGCCAAATTGCAGACAGCAGAAGTAGCCTACAGTACTTCATTCTAACTACTGTGCTACCGCAGCTCATAATATGGGTTTTTCCCCAATTGTTTTTCCTTAATCCTAGCATCACTGCGAATAGCAACAGCAATATTTGTTTGTTCCTTTAGATCAGGCATGTTATAAACAAGATGGTTGTCTGTTTGGATCTTAAAGTCCTATAAGATCTTATCCTCTCATTTGCAAAACCTTCTCAACTTGATGGTCCCAGTAGGTTTTTATCACATTCAAATCCAAACATCTGGCAAAGTTTCCAATGAATAATTTTGGCAACTTGGTCATGATGATGCCTGTAATCAGTTTGTGAAATTGCTGCAGTCCCTGATTAAATGGTCAATTCTTTTCAGTACAAAGGTGACATTTGCTGTTCTACATGTTGAATTTTCACCTTCATGCAATTAAGGGGCAAAATTTGCTTTGGAGTCACTAAAATGCAAAGCAGACCCTCTTCCACTATATATCAATGGAGATTGTGTGGAAAGAGTTCATAGTTTTAAATTTCTAGAAACTCATATTTCCAACAAGCTTACTTGGTCGGTCCACGCTATGGCCATTGCAAAGAAGGCCCAACAGCGCCTGCACTTTCTGAGGCTGCTGAAAAAGAGTGGTCTGAGTGAGAAGTTGCTGGTTAATTTTTACCGTTCTACCATTGAGAACATTTTGGCATACAATATAACAGTGTGGTATGCTGGATGCTCTGTAGTGGATAAGAAGATACTCCAGAGAGTTATAAACATGGCACAAAAAATCATCGGTTGCTCTCTTTCTTCTTTGGAAGAGATTGCAAAAACCAGACTCCTCTCTAGAGCACTAAAAATGTCCACAGACTGTTATCATCCTGGTCATTCATATTTTGAACTATTACCATCAGGGAGATGCTATAGGTGTCTTAAAATGAGGACTAATAAACTGAGAAACAGTTTCTTTTCCAAGGCAATAATTGTCTTGAATCAAACAATGCATATATGATTTAGCCCTATGTATGTGGGCATACATTTAAACTATCTAACTTACTATATGTTTTAGACTAGGTTTTTAATTATTATTATTATTTTAATTATTTTAATTTTTAAATATTCTATAGTGTGATTATGATGTGGTGTTTGGGGCACTGTGCTGGAGTAATTCATTGTATTTGTAGAATGCAATGACAATAAAGGTATTCTATTCTATTCTGTTCTGTTCTGTTCTGTTCTGTTCTGTTCTATTCCATTCTATTCCATTCTATTCTAAAATAAAATAAAACTTTCAGTTTTTTCTTTAAGACTCCTGATCTTAATGAACTCCACATAGGTTTTAAATCAGCTTTTTCCTCTCTATTCTTCAATGCAGGGTGCAGACTGTTAATCATTTAGCACTTAGTGCAGGCTGCCTGCAATTAGTGCAGGCTTGAATCCCACCAGGCTCAAGGTTGACTCAGCCTTCCATCCTCTCGGGGTAGGTAAATTGAGGACCCAAGATTGTTGGAGACAATAAGCTGACTTTGTAAAAATCCCGCTTGGGGGGAAGCCAAAAGCCCTAGTAATAAGCAGGCATATACAATGGAATGAAGGCTATTGCCGAGCACTTAGCATGGTGCTCCATAGACTGTAAGCCATCCTGAGTCTCCGGAGAAGGGAGGCATATAAATGTAAATAAAAATAAAAATAAATAAAATTAAATAAAATTAACAAATCAGTTTTCAATTGTTTATTTTCCACCTTTGTTATTTTAAGAGTTTTCTTTGACTGGCTTCCTTTAGCAAGGATTCTTGGCTTTTCTTAACATAGTCACGCAGATCATGTTTTTCTTTGTCCACAGTTTGTTTCACCTATAGAAATTCTCTAATCCTTTCACTTCTTAGAAATACAGATGATCAATATCACTTTTTGGATACAAAGTATGGTGTGTTGTCATTAATTTTTTTTCAATCCAAGTTACCAAGTTCCATTTGGGTCCAGTCAGCTATTCCTGCTTTATACTGAACAACATGGACAACACAGGTTACTATTAATTGTTGTTGTTGCTATTGTTGTTCATCGCGAAGTTGTGTCCAGTTCACCGTGACCCCATGGACATTGTTCGTAACAGTAATTAGTAATAATAATTAATAGCAGTAATTAGTAATAGTAACAAATTATTGTTACTATTACTAATTAACTGATCGCAACATGTGAAGTCACAGATGCCAGTTTGTGACTGGTGTTGACCTTCATAAACATTGAGTTCTTCCCAAGAACCCAGGATGTCATGATGTATTGTGATTTATATGCAGGTCAAAGCAGAGTGGTTTTTTACAATTGACAGATGGAAATGTTGTTAACATAAAGAATTTCTATGTGCCATACAATATTTTTTGGGTATTGAATCCAAGCCATTGATAACCACTCAGATCACTGTGGCTGGTTTATAGCAATAGCACTTAGCCTTATATATAGTGGCACCTTGTTGCTTACTTCCCTCCATGTATTTGTAGTTCCGTTAAGGACTACATGTTGAGTGTGATTTGTCAGCAAATACATCTGGTGATGATATTGTCTATCACATTTTTAAACTTATCAAGAAATAGGTTTGTCAAATTCAAGATCCACTCTGAATTATTTCAACTGAATTCAACTGAAGCAACTATTCTGAAATAATTTCCTACCTGTTGCTGACCAAAAGACCATAAATTGAGTTATTGTTCAATGCAATTTTGCTATGAAAGTAGAAACAACGTAGCATATTGAACTTCTGCAAGCTACTTTATCACTGTCTGTTATCATGATAAGTTTAAATAAACTTATTTAAAATAAGTTTAAATAGGCTGACCAACATATATCTTCCTCTTCTGGAGTGGATGAGATAATTTTAACTGCTTTTTCATGCTATGCTTGAATTCAAAGCACTTTAAGACTCTAAGGTATTTTTCAAACTGAATAAATAAAATTATATCTTATGGAGTTTTCAAAATAAAATCAGAAACATAAAACTACATTTGTTGCACTTACAGTAAATACAAATTTGTATACATTCCTTACTGCTTCAAACAGTTTTTGTCAAAGCATCAGATAGAAACTATTTGAAGAAGCAAGGAAATGTGCAAAAAACAGTATAAATATTTATGATTTTAAATACTCATGATTGTTTTGGTTTGTATTATATTAAATGAACTGAATTCTTCAATTATATCCCATTATTAATGATTAAGAAAAGCCACAGGTAGCAATTTTAATAGTGCCAAATAATTTTGACAGTAGTTTGCAGCAATGTGCATTAGACTGGTTTTTTTAGATCACCCATTAATCTACAGGAATATTCTAACACATGTAGATTATAGGCTACTTTTTTTTCATTCTCTGCAGAATCAGATTATATTCAGAGGTGCATATGATTTCTTCTTCATTACCTGCATCCAATATTTGGGCCATTCTTGTTCTCTAACAATTGACATCACAGAAAATATATTATTGATCAGCATGATGAATATGATCTAATAACTTTTTCTTTAAAAAAAATTGGAAGATATTTAAGTCATCTCTTCATTCTTGCAAGGTGAGTTATAGAATCATTTCTTCACCAAATATATTTTACAGCTCCTACATCAGGATCTAAGGATAATAATTTTTAAAAGGAGAAAGACATCTTCATTTAGAGATTTACCTGAAGGGTAATGTTCATTAACTGGCCATCCATCTACCTGAAGTGTTGCATTACCACCGTTTCGGGTAAAACGCACAACATGGTATTTGCCATCATTCACAGGAGTGCTCTCTTCTTTGATAGAGATATCTACTGTGCCAATATTGAAGACTACACCAATTTTGCCTTGTTCCTGTGAAGGAAAGAAAAGAATTGTGGGTAAATACTGGAAGCAAAGTCACAGAGTCACAAAGAACGGTTGAAAGATGGACATATTTCAGTCAAAGTAATAAGATGAACATACACAAAATGACAATACAGGACATATTTGCCTTTGTAAGTCATATGATATAAGACATGATACAAAGCATGACAAAATATCTACAATAGATGAGGCATGGTGGCTGAGTATCTTAAAGATGCTGGATTTGTCGGCCAGAGAAGGTTGGCTTTTTGTAGTCTGCCTTACCACTGCATGACAGAGCGGGTTCCAGTGGTGGTATTCAGCTGGTTCACAACAGATCGGGTGAACCGTAGCAAGAATTTAGCATGGGTCGCCGAACTGGTAGTAAGTTCTGGCTGGCCATGCCCCCCACTGGGACGCCCTCCTGCTCAATGCTCGCTCACCCCACCCGCCTGCTTGACATTCCCACCATCTGCCTGACATTCACCTAAAGTATTTCTTTCTTTCTTTTCCCTCCCGACAATCAGCTGTAGATAAGATCAGCTGTGCCGGGATTCCCCTTGCTGAGACCCAGGAAGGCAAAAAATGGAGGGAGGAGCTCAGCCCCCCCCACTCCATTTTTTGCCTTCCAGAGCCCCAGAGGAGCCTTAGGGGAGCAAAAATGCCCCCCCAGGGGCTTCTCTGAGGCTAGGAAGCTCCCAAAACAGAGCTTGGAGGAGTGCTGCATGCCCCTCCCATGATCTGTTTTTTTTCCTTCCTGAGCCCCAGAGGAGCCTTAGGGAAGCAAAAATGCCTCCCCCCCGAGGCTCCTCTGTGGCTAAGAAGCTCCCCAAAATGGGTGGGGACTGCAAAAAGGAAAAGCCAACCCCACCCAGTCACATGGCCATGCCCACCAAGCCATGCCCACAGAACCGGTAGTAAAAGTTTTTGAATACCACCACTGGTTGGTTCCCATCACTCACCTCAGCTTCTGCCATTCTAGCAGTTTGAAAGCATGCAAATAAATAAATAGGTACCACTCTAGTGGGATTAATAGCAGAAACAAGAATCCAACTGGTACTGGACTGGCCAAAAGCGAGGCAAAACTGGTGTGGGAAAAACAGTGATGACACTGACACTCCCCCAGAACTTTGTTAGACGCTCTGTGTATGGAGTACACACAGACACACATAAATGGGGTACCCTGGATAGGGAATGAGTGTATCCTGAATGAACTACCAATCTTAGCAGGCAAACTACCAGTCTGTAATAACATTGTAGACTTCTGGTTTTCATGTACCAATGCTATATACTAAATAAACAAATATAATCCGTATCAAAGGTACCCTAGATTCATTTATTTCTCTAATTCTTTTAAAATCTTATTTTACTCGACTGGCATCAGAAATCGTAACAATATAACATTTAACATGAAAATGAGCATCTGCTTCTCATCTTAAACAAGGCAATATTGATCCCATCTGCACTTTTTATTCCATACAGTTACTTCAAAGCCTGAACAAAAATTACACTTTGAAGAGCAATATTACAAAAGCCAATTTTACAGCCAGAACGACTTATATGTGGCCAATAAAAGAAAACTGAACACATAAGGTAAAAACGGAATGCATAAGATAAAGCACAGAGAAGATGCCAATTTCTTAGGACTGAATCCATCTGTCCTGCTGGTGTCCAATTAGCATTTTGATAAAGTTGCATCATCACTTTAGAATCATATTACAGTAATATTACCATAGAAATGGATCAGGAAAGAATGAATATATTAACCAAACACTTCACACATGAGTATAGTTGAATAGTAACACATAAGCTTTCTATATGAACTGGTCCTGGATTATTCCTGGCCTCTTCACTTAAAACTGATCAGATAAAAGATGATCAGAAAGACGATGTGATCCTGTGATCCCATTACATGGACTGATTCTAATATACTGTATTTCTAATTCTGTGAAAGAAGAAGAATAAACATAGCAATGGAATATGCATATTTTTCTGGGGATTGACATCATGTGGGGAAAATAGAATTCATTGTATAACCTTTTTTTATAATTGTTCAGTAACTTCTATTGAAGTTTGCCAAGAACATTATTTGGATTTCTTTTGGATGGCCCATCATAGAATGGAAAAGAGGATAGTGTGGAACTAAGTGGCTGTGATGTCAACTGAGCCATGGGGGGGGAAAAGAATGAAAAGAGGATAAAAGGGAAGAGAAAAAAAAGTATGTGTGTTTATGTGTGTGTGTGTGTGAACAAACAAAGGTAGATAAAATACAGAAGAAGGGAAGATAAAAACAGGTCTGAGGAACCAAGAGTCACATGAGGCCAGGACTAGGATAATTAAGCTGGCTGGATAAGAGCCAAGACTATAGTGAAATGAACAACGGAGAGTGAACTCAAACCTCATCTTGGGACTGTGTGAAAATATGTGATGATGGTGGCAGAAGAAGAATATAAGCATAAATCAAACAATCGTAGGAAAAGATAATAAGGATTAAATTATCTGTTCTTAGAGCAGGAGTCAGAGAATTGAGAAGTATTTCTTATAGAATGAGATACTCTCCTGTTCCTGACCTAGGTAGTGAAAGGGACATGAGGGCTGATTGTTTTATTACTACAAGGTACAACTGTTTTATTACTAGAAGGTGTGATTGTGGTATGAATATAGCTGCGAGGTGGGGTTGGATACATTAGGTGCAATTGGATCATTACTCTATGGCACAATTGGCTGACTAGAGGAAGGCTGATGAAGAGCTAAAGGCAAAAAGATGGAAGAAGACTATCATTATATACTGCTGCAGTTGACTTAAGGACTCGTCATCTTCAGGCTGGTGCTTTCAGCTTTGTGCTTGCAAAGCACAAAACCGAAAGCACCAGCCTGAAGATGGTGAGTGAGATTTAGGTTTCTTCGGGTATTTTCCCACGTGGGAAAATACCCGAAGAAACCTAAATACCATACATATAAATACCCGCGAAAACATAAGAAAACAAATATATACTGTATATACACACACACACACACACACAATTAAAATATCCATGAGAAAAATTTTAAAATAAAAGAAAAATAAAAAATAAACAGTATCATTCCCCAAATAATCTATAAAATCTTATTTAAACTGTAAAAGACAGGGAGGGACCCAATGTAATTTTAACCAGGAGGCTATTTCAAAGAAACAGTATGTAATCCAGGCCATGTTCTCCCTCATTTCCAGAAAGTGCTATTTCTCCAGGAAAGATTACATAGGTCAAGCCATTTCCATCTGGACAACTGTACCAGAATATTTTTATTACTGATTATTGTTACTTTGTATCACTGTTTTTATTATAACTTAAATCTACATATACATTGCCTAGAGTCCAACTAAGATGATGGATATATCCCATAATTAAGATAAATTAAATTAAATTAAATCTCTAGGATATAAAATTAAACAAAGAGGACTTGTTAAGAATTTTTTTCATTCCTACCTGCATGCATGCTTTATTAGTCTTACTTCAGTTCTACTTTATTAGTCTCTCTCACATACACACACACACACACACATATATACACAAAAGGCACAATTGGTTCCTCAACATGAATTTTTAATGGATTCATGAATTATAAAAGCAGCTGTAGTGCTTTAAAAAACTGTAACACCTTATTTGAGGAAACTAGGTGTCTGCTCTCTGTTAAATTTGGGTAACAATGTTCATGTAACAGTAAGATTTCTAAAAACATATGTCATTTCATTCTTCCTTTCAAGTTGATAAAAACTGTCCCAATGTGGTGAATATTTCTTCTGCTTCTGCATTTCTTATACTCCTGATGGACCTTTGTCAAGAGAGGCCGGTCAAAACATATTTCAGGGTAGGACATAGAATATAGGATAAGATAAAGATATGTTATTCATTTCTGACACTGTGGAGTCAGGGGTGGGATTCAACCGGTGTTTCTACTGGTTAAGTACTTACTTTTTTCTCTTCAGAGTTACCGGTTATATAGAGCCAGGCAGAACCGGTAGCATCCCATCCCTGTATGGAGTCCTGTATACAAGAAGCAGTAAGAAAGAACCATAGCATACTTCCCTTGACTATATACAGGCAATTTCCGATATATGACCGATCACTTAATGACCATTCAAAGTTATGATGGACTTTCCCAGAGATACTTGTGATTCATTTTGTAGATGAATGGCTATACACACACCCATTGTCAGGTCCACTATCGTGTCCTGCCATTCTGTTGGAAGGGGGATGAGGGAAGGATGCTTGCTAGCATTTTTGCTTGCTTTTGCTGTAATTGTTTAGAGTTTAAGGAAGGAAGAATACCTTCAGAGACAAAGTGGAATCCTTCCCAGATGAGTCTCAGTAAAGGTTCTTTTGATTCAACTTAATGGATTGAAGAGTCTTGCTTTCCTGTGGGACTAGCTGTGTCAGGACCTTACACCCATGGTCATGTGATTGTATTTTGGGTGCTTGGCAACTGAAGCGCCTTCATAGCTGCTTTCAATGCCCTCCAGTCATGTGTTCATAACTTGTAAAAAAAATTGTTGTTGTTTCTGGTGTTTACTTCCATCTTCTGACAATTCCCATTTGGAAAAATGGATTCGCTTAACCACTGCAGTGTTCACTTAACAACCGCTATGTTAAATACCCATTCATAAAAACCAACTTTGAATCCAGTCATGCAGTGCCTCAATTTATGAACACAATGACTTACAACCATAATTCTGGGCTCAATTCCAGTCATAAGTCAAATGTAAAATGGTAAGCTCCGCATTTTATGAATGAATAAATGAATGAATTCTTTATTGGCCAAGTGTGATTAGACATACAAGGAATTTGTCTTGGTGCATATTTAATTTTTGTTTTGGCTCCACAATATCAGTAAAATTTGCTTAGATTCCCTTCACTTACTTACAGTCAGCGAAGCTAGTAGACCAGCTTGATTCTTTTTATTCTAGACATGAAAACAATTTAGTGTTCCTATTTAGTGGTCAATCACCTACCAAGGAAGAGGACACATTGGTCTTCATAAATACAGTATACCATAAGAATTACTGGCTACAGCTGTGATGTAAATATTTTTTTTTAAAAAATAAAATACTATTTTCCAATGTTATTCCAATCAGGAATCACTATTATTCCTCTGAAGCTTCCTTTTTTATTATGAGTATTAATAGCAAAGAGATGTGTCATTTCTTTATGTACTAAGATCTGCACCACATGATTAGCAGAAATATTTTGGCTATAGAATAGATGGTGTAAGACTGCACCATTTCAGATGGGCAGAGGAAATACACGAATGTTTTGAAGTGTTACATAACCAAAAAAGATAGTTCTTGTTTTCTAAATACAGGATGTTTGTGATATAAAAGACAAAATAATACTACTCTCTCTCCATCTAACTTTAAAATAAAAAACAAATGTGAACACAGATTATCATAGGATGTGCTGTGTGATTTCCTTGGTTTTATAGTTCAGCAGTAATAAGTATTTCTTCTGTATTTTCCATGTATACAAAGCAGCAAGAAGTCATTAACAAGCAGGCAGAATAGTTATTTAATATTATTAGGGTTGTTTTGAAATTTACTGTCTATCTCTATATCCCCTGCATATGCCATGGTTATACCTTTTTAAAATATGGCTACTTTTCTTGTTTCTTTCTTTTCTTTTTTGGTATATGTTTCATTTACAGTTTTTCGTTAACAACCAATTTTTTTTGTGGACAGTGCAATGTCTGGGTTGACATATTTTTCACATAGTGCTCTCAGTAATAATACAATTACATATACAGAATTTTTATCTTCCAATTTCTAGCCTTAATGTGCTCATTATAATTATAATATATTATTTTATGTATCAATCGGTGTTATACTATTTTCCCAATTTATAAATCAGTGTTCCACCACATTTTCAATAACACAACTTTCTATAAATATCAATAAAACCAGTTGTCAATAAGATTTAATCAGTCCCACTTATATCTCTAAGTCCCCTGAATTTATAGTGCTTGAAAACTATATTTTCCAATATATTTTTTACATCCTGTTGATCACAATACCTTTAGATATACCTAATCCTTGTCTCCCACCTCCTAATCTTAATGTATCTGTATTTATAATAAATTCCATCATATGTATGTATATATGTGTGTATATGTTTTCGTAGATTTTCACGGGTACAGGTATCCAGGTTTTGGCATGTTCGGGTCTTTTCTCGTGTAAGATTGAGAGTATCTTGGGATGTTTTGATGAGTCCCACTCGCCATCTTCAGTTTTCAGTCTTTAATCTTTCTTCATAAATCTTTTTTAACATTTGGAGATCATTTTTTTAAACTTTTAACTTAGGTTAACTCTCTAAAGTAAGAGTTGGAAATTTTCTCATCCAGTTTCACTTCTCTGTCCGCACACTGCTCCAGCACAAGATTTAAATGTCCCAGTTGTTCCAACTTGTGACTGAGCAAAAATGGCCGTTATCCCTGCTGCCGTTCAGGAGAGTTTTCTTTGGATCAATGAGAAAATTGTGGTTTCCTCACAATTGATGAAGTGTCTCTCCTTTCTTCACCTCACCTTCAGTGGGCTTAACTCCATAGGGTCTCCCAACAAGCAGTTGCCGGCTGCATTTCATGAAACTTCGTGGAGCTCCACTATTTTCCAGCTATTCTCACTACGATGTCAACCGGAGGTCTACTTTTGTTGTTTCTAAGAGTTGTAGATATAACATTTTGTGAGACTGTTTACATTTGATCTTCATAATTTCAAAGAATATAAAGTATAATTGTACAGTATATGCTTGTTGAATTCCAAAGTTTATAAATATGCCCAGATTTTTCAAGGTGGCTTTATCATTATTTAGATAGAAATTGTCTCTTTACCAAAGTTTTAATTCCACTGTCATGCTTTGATCAGTTCCTTGTACTGGTTTAAAGAGTAAAAGTCTTAAAGTTTTTAACATCTTTACAAACTTTTCTATTATTCAGGTTTACTTTTCTGAGATATCTATGGAGCAAATGGAATCTTCAGAAACTTGCTTAGCTACAAAATGCACTTTCCATCTCAGAATGGTTAGAAAAAGCATAAATACCAACTTGTCATTTCCTGACAATTGACAGCAGTTGAACTAGAAATTGCCTAAAACAGAGACAGCCCTATATTACAGGCACCAGGGAATGTACCACATAATGTTTTAACTAATAAACACCTTGATCAAACTCAGTTCAATTACTGGATGTCTGCAATGGCAGTGAGGCTCACTTTAATGACTATTCAGAGCAGACTGTCTTGGCCTATAGAATTGCTTGCTGTGTATGTGTATTTGTGAAAGAGACAGAGATGGGGAGGGGGAGTTTTGAATTTGTGGTGAAGAAATTCTGCACAAAAAGACAGCTCATAGATCAGAAAAATGCATAATTGTTGTCACTAGCCAGTGAGCAGAAACATTGCAGGACAAAGAGAAATGAGGGTCAAATGATTTTTGACAACATGAATCAGTTGATGTTCACTTTAGCAAGCTGCACAATAAGCTGAAATTATTTTCAGCATTTGCTTAGAGCAAATATGAAATTATTGCTATAATTACATAATGTATAGCACAAAGTATTATATGATAAAATACAAGATGTCATAAAAGTTTCCATATGGCTCAGTGCAACCACAGCTGGTATATTATTTCCTTACACATATTTCATTATGAGATATTTATTGATAAACTGAGAGTTCTGAGATTTTTTAAAAAATCAGTTGATTGAAAATATTGATTACAGAAGAAAAAAAGAAATTATGTAGACCTATGATGGCATATAATCAAACTATTTCACCATACCAAACAAATCAATCATTTCTTTTTACAAAAGAAATGATCTCCAAGTTGCACAATGCAAAATGTTTGATTTAGCAATACTATGTTATGTCAGTCACATACCATTCAATTTATATAAAATCAAGATACTGTATGTCATACAACATTTCTACGTTGGAGGACTGCTATATGTTTAAAATAGAATAGAACAACAAAGTTGGAAGGGATCTTGGAGGTCATATAGTCCAACTCCCTGTTATACATTTTAGACAAATGATTAACCAAATCTCTTCTTAAAAACTTCCAGTGTTGGAGCATTTACAACTTCTGGAGGTAAGTTGTTCCACTGATTAATTGTTCTAACTGTCAGGAAATTTCTCCTTTGTTCTAGGTTGTTTCTCTCCTTGATTAGTTTCCACCCATTGCTTCTTGTCCTGCCAACAGGTGCTTTAGAGAATAGGTTGACTCCCTCTTCTTTGTGGCAGCCCCTGAGATATTGGAACACTGCTATCATGTCTCCCATAGTCCTTCTTTTAATCAAAGTAGACACATCCAATTTCAGCAATTGTTCTTTATATGTTTTAGCCTCTAGTCCCCTAATCATCTTTGTTGCTCTTCTCTGCACTTTTTCTAGAGTCTCAATATTTTTTTAATATCATGACGACCAAAACTGGATGCAGTATTCCAAGATGCCCTAACCTAGGATGTAGAACATGGCATGATATAACATTACTTGCCTCTTGGTTAACAAGCTGAATTAAGTAAGGCTAAACTTACCTCAGGTGTGTCAAATTCACATTGTCACAGCAGATCACATGACGTATTGGGATTTCCCCCCCTTTCACTAAACTGGGTGTGGGTGTGCCCAGTGTGTGCCGCATCAGGCCTGCAGACTGGATGTTTGATGGCCCTGATTTAGCTGATAGTCTGACTTTACTATTTAGCAAAAATGAGAAGAAGGAAAGCCTGGTAAAATCTCAACAGAACAAGAGTTCCATAATTATGGTACCTCTATTATACTATTTTGGAACTAACATTTGTCATTATACACCAAAGAAGACAGTGAATAGAAGGCTATAATTTGCTTTGTATTCAAGCAAACTTCCGTTCCTTCCATCCAGTCACAGTTGGCTTAAAAAGCTGAACAATTTCTTATGACTATCAAATATGAAGTGAGTTCCAGATATTGCAAGATGAAATCACAAGATGATTAGCTGAGCAACAGAAGATAAAGGTATAAAGATTTCAACATTCATTTTTGTAACTTAGTGAGTTTTATTGTAATGCCTAATTGCTTCAATGTCTTTCATTTTCTTTCTGTCTTTCAATTAATTTCTCATAAATAGATTTTTGAGTTACAGCCAAAGTTATTTGTTTCCAGGCTTCAGCAAGAGATTTAAGTACTTCAACACCTATTCTTCAGTCTAGTCAGCATAAAGGTTGGTATGGGCTGACTTGGGAATCTATGAGAACTGTGATGGCCATGCCTATGTAGAAACATAGGCTAATTGCTGACAGTTTGCTGTGATAACTATGACAATTATGGTGTGTGATGTATACATTATTTAACTGGTAAAGTGTTTCCTGAAACTGATGGAGAAGTGGAATATTTAAAAAAATAAATGAAATCAATAGTTTATACACTAATATTAACTTAATCTAATTGTTATGAAATTCTTTTCTGTTAAAATAAAAAGGATTATGTTTAATATTTTGATTTTTAAGCAGTTACATGGTTAAGTTCAAGTGTCCTGCGAAGGGAAAAAAAACAGGTAAGGAACTGCTACATCCATTTACTATTGTTTGTTTGTTTGCTATTTCAGTTTGTGTTCCACCTTCCTATCCATAAAGTGAGATGACTGATAGTTAAAGATCAAATTCAAAATAAACAAGTACAGGCATTATTAAACATATTTTTAAAAAAATATATTGGAAAATTGCATTCCATTCTTAGAAACACATTTTAGGATGGACATTGAAGAAACAGAGCTAGGCCAAAACAGACCAAATAAAACTTATCAAGAATAAGGTAGAGGAACTGAAGATGATTAGCTTGGAGAAGACAAAATTGTGGCAAGACAGGATAGCTGTCTTCTAGTATGTCATGAAGGCTGTCATGAACAGAAATTGTTTGGAGTTGTTTCAGGGCAAGGAAATGACAAGGAAGTAGATTTTCATTGGATATCAGTAAAAGAAAAATTCCAATAGTAATAGCTATTCAACAATAGAACAAAATGCTCTGGAGATAGTGGATCTTCATTCACCGGAGGTGTTTAAATAGTTGTTGGGTGACCATCCGCTGGGGATGCTATAATAATGGATTCCTTTACAAAATATGGGGAAGAACTGAATAATCCTTCCAAATCTTCCCTTCTATGAATCTGAATTCTACTTGTCTATAAAGGAGAAGCTGGCCATGAAACACTATCGCAATCCTATAAAAACCATCTGCCCTGGATTTCTGAAGCACCACATCTCCATCATAGCTGCTCATTATATAAATCATGAAAATTAATAAATGATAACTTTATTACATTGTTTCCCCTCTCCTTACCATCATGTTTTTTCATGCTATAAACCTGAGGAACTGTCTGGATGATGATGATGATGACATTATGGCAATTTAAACAACCTCAGATAAGATATTTAAAATATTATTTTAATCATATTTTTTATTAATGATGCACAATAAATAAAATATTTTCTTCAGAGATAAAATAGCATCTCAGGCTTTATCCCAAAGCTGTCTTTGAATCCAAATTCACAAAGACATGCTAGAACTATTAAAAACTATTAATACCAAAGATTATTAGAATTTTGGACATTTTTCAAAAAAGATCTGAGACCAAATACCAAAGTAGTCTTTTTCTTCTTTTTCTTTTTTGACCTTGTCAGTCTAAAACAACCATAATCATCACCTCCTTCAGCTGCAAATTGTCAAATTGTCCTGTCTACACAGTTGTCTGGGAGAACTCATTTAAAATGGATCAGATAAGTGGTATGAATGATGAATGGCTTTAACTAGCATTCAGTCCCATTTCAGACAAATGAAAGATAGGAAAGGCAACTGAAGCTGGCATGAAGACCAGACTGGTAATAAAGAGGGCAAAGAAGATAACTTTGTGAAGGATGTTTAAAAATGGGAAGTACTAGAGTTGATCTACTTCATCTCTTGTTCCTTTACGTCAATTGAGCTTCTGAAGCTGAGAGTAGAAATGAATATTGACAATACAGACAAAGTAGATAAAGTTCTACTTTTCAGTTCCCTGTGTCTGCTGCTATTATTGTCTAGATATTTGGAGTAGCCTACTGGGGACAAACCCTCACTGGTCTGCTTCTTTCTTTTTTTTTCTTTCAATTTTCCACTATAGCTGCTGATAGTTTGAATGCATCAAGGAAAACCCAGACCCAGAGCAGAGAAATCAAATATTTGCTATGGGAAATTGGAACTATCCGTAGGTAGATGTCAATGTATGAAAATGTAAAAAATTGTCACTCTTCATTTTCATTTAGCACAGAAATGGAAATTTTTAGCATTAAACACTTCAAACATTGTATTTTAATCCTTTCTTACGGAACTGAGGACAATAGAATCTATAATCTCAAAATAGTATAAGCTCACCAGTGAGAATGAAAACTACAATCCATAGGTGGTTGGACGGGTAAATTGTATTTGGACACTTTCCTCCCTAGAATTAATTATACTTCTGAGAAAAGGCAGGGAGGAAGAGGAATAATGCAAAGTGAGACTGGAATCTCCCTCAAACCATCAATGCTACTTACTCCTCCATCCCAATTGTATAATTTATAGTTGTGGAATTATCTCTTTGCATTCAAGGTAAGTAATAATAATATACCACATTCAGTGATAGTTCCTATCAGTGCAGACTGACAAGAGAAAAGAATAAGAGCAAAAGGGAGGTGAAGATGGAATAAGCAACATTTTCAACAAAAGAATGCACATGAATATATTCGCCACAGGTTACAATGGGATAGAAATAATCCACTGTGGAAAACATTTTAGTTATTAACTTTTAGGGTCAATAGCAAAATTGGTATTGTGTTTGGTATTTTTTAAAAAAAATTACATTTTAACCAATTGTATGCGGCATTGAGTAATTTCCATTAAACAGCCCTATTAGCACTAATACTGTTACTAATAATGTGGTGGACAAGGGACATCCTTGTAGATCCTTCTCATCTCACAACTTGTACTACTTATTAGAGCAATAACAGCAAAGGAGTAGCTCATCCAGACTGGAAAGAACTTTGCTTTAAATAAAATTGTGTATGCATAGGATCATATGTTGCCACTGCCACTGATTTATTTGACTCCACAGAGCAACATTAAGAGACCACAAAACATCATCTGATATACTTCTAAATACTTTAAAGACTTCAGTATTTGGACCTGTAACAAGAGAAATTTGTTCAGTAAAGGTGTTGGTAAGAGGTAAAGAAGAGACTGTAGAAATGTACAGGAATCACAGTTCTTAGTCTAATGTGAATAGTAGAATGAAATGGACAGAACTGGGTAAGTAAACAGAGTACAGAGATAGAAAGCTTGAAAGGATAAAAAGTGACTTCATATTATTTTGGTCTTGGATCATTTACTGATGTTTTTCATCTCACTTTTTTCTTTTAACTACAGAATTATTACTTCTGTGACTGACCGAAATTTTATATTTTTTTAAAGGGCTGGACAATTCTGTGTTTTTTCTGACCTCATTCATCCATCCATTCATTCATTCATCAAATTTCTATACTACCCATCATACTTCCGTGACACTAGGCAATTTACAAGTAAAAAGTAAAATCATATATAGATAAAAACAATGTTAAAAAACAGAATTTTAAAAATTGAAAGGTTAAAAGAAAGAGTCTATGGAGATTTATAATCATCCAGGTCATTGTTGTTCCAAAGGTGCTTTTTTCCAAAAAGCAACTAGATTTCCTTGTGTGGTTTTTTTCCCTTTAAAAATGTTTTGCTTCGCATCCAAGAAGGTCCTTCAGTTCTTGGAACTACTGCTAATAATACATCCATTTGGTTTCCCAACTCCTACCAGATGCCTGAATGGCTAAAATCATGTTTTGATCTTCCAATATCTAAGGGACTGCCATAAAGAAGAGGGGTTAAACTTATTCTCCAAAGCACTCTAAAGGCAGGACAAGAAGCAATGGATGGAAACTAATCAAGGAGAAAACCAACCTAGAACTTAGAAGAAATTTCCTGATGGTTAGAACAATTAATCAATGGAACAACGTGCCTCCAGAGGAATTTTTTAAGAAGAGATTGGACAACCAGTTTTCTGAAATGATATAGTATTTCTTGCTTGAACAGGAGGTTGGACTTTATTTATTTTATTTATTTATTTGTCAATTGCTTACAAGATAATAGGTATAAGTAAAACAAAGTTATGAATACATGGATACATATAAGAAAAATAAAATATAAAAGAAACAATAGGACAGGGACGGTAGGCACTTTGGTGTGTTTATGCACGCCCCCTCCAGACCTCTTAGGAAAGGGGTGAGGTCAATAGTCTAAGGTTAAAGTTTTTGAGTTTGGAGAAGAAACCACAGAGTCAGGTAGCGTATTCCAGACATTGATTTGAGTCCCTTCCAACTCTGTTGTTCTGTATAATACAGCAAGTATGATACTACCTACAGATACCTCTGAGGAAAACAAATTATCTTTCTGAGAGGTTTTGACAGCATGGCTGGCATAAAGGGAAAGCAGGAGGGAGGCTCTTTGTGGAGGGTTTTTGGAGAGCTTATATGAAAGCCCTGATTAGAGGCTAGAGATGCTCCTGCAACCTCACCTTGGCATGAAGCACTGTCTAGCATGAAAGACCAGGCTCAAGCATGCAGCTGAAAGCCCTCTTTAGCTGATTTTTCAAGTATTGAAAGCCATGACCTAATCAAATGGAACACCTCTTAGCTCTTCTCTTTAGCAAATGTTAACCCAGAGTATAAAGAACAGGTATCAGTCTTTAGCATAAACTGAGAAATGAACCACGAAATGCATAAAAAAACATCGGTTAGCTGTTGCTGTTGTTCATCAACAATGCTGAACAAATCTATTGGAGAAGTGCAAAGGTTATCATCTCACAAAGTAATCTTGAGAAAAACTCAATCTTCTATCTATTTAGCTTGAGCTGCCAAAATAATGTTTTCTTTCTTTCTTTTTTTGAAAAAGGATTTCAGAAAAGTAAACAGATTTTATAAACTTTATCAACATAAACTGGACTAAAACAGCAGCTCCAACAACCATGCAGTCAAAGTAAAGATAAGCCTAGATCCAGGAGGAAAGAGGCTGCAGCAAAGAAATGCAACTATTATTTGGAAAAGGAACTTTGTATGAAGCAGTATAAATAAATACTAACAAGTCTGCCAGTGAGTATTAACTGTGGTTTAGTTGCCTTCAAGGTGGGGAAGACAGCACCACAGCAGAAATCAGCACCTAGCGGGCCAATGTGGGATGCCAAGCACCCTTTGGATAAGGGAGGGAGGATGAAAACATCTCACCTGTTCTTTGGACAGCTGTTTCCCATAAGTCAATTGCAAAAACAAATACTTTCGAGGTTTGCTTGTGAGTTGAGGTACAGGATTACATCTATGTTCACAGCGGGGGTACAGTCAAATATGGACAAAAGAACCAGCCAATAGTCCTTTCTTAATGACACTTAGATATGATTATTCCACAACCTGAGAGTGTTTTCTAAGTATTTCTCTTTTGATTTTGATTTTTTGATGGGATTATAAAATTAGAATATTTAAAGATTTAAAAAATAAACAATATTTGGCAAGTCTCAGAGAGAACAAGTAGAGTAAGGATGGATGTACAGTCTTCATCCCATCCTCACCAGACACCAAATAAAAATTCTGCTAATACTCAGGCCTGAATCCTGACTGAAAGAGATCCAGATAACCTGCTACATCCAGGGTTCTCTGAAGTTTCTGCGCAATCATATTTTCAATATTTCCCCAAAAGGGGACATTTGATCCTGGATGAAAATTGTCCAGAAAATTGGTTCTTCAGAAGGAAGTAAATCAAATTCATGTCTCTTAGTTATTGGGATTGGACTGATCTAATGGGTTCAGCCTCCCTTTACTGGATAGCAACATTAAGATTCCCATCATAATCAGGGTATGCTCTGATTATGGCAATGGTGAACACCAAAAGTTTCAAATCACGTAGCCAGTGCTCCAACAGGCACATCAGATCCAGTATATGGGCTCACTCCTGTGTTGGGCTCTGGATGTTTTGGGATAGGCACATGACCATCACGATAGTTACAGATTCCAAAGCACTCCATCCCTAGAGAAAACATATTGAATCTCACCAAGACTATAAGTCTGGGAACTCCATTGCCAACCAAGAAATGGTATCAAGTCACAAAGAAGTTTTGTATAGCAGAGAGGCTGGAATAACAGCAGCAATCCCAACTGATACCTAGAACCAATTTAAGGAAGAAGGAAGTCATTTTTTAAATACTTCTTTTTTTCTTTCTTTTTTTCCTGCAATTTTGGCTTTGTTGTTTTTTTTTACTTTTTTCTCAAATATTATATTACTATCTTAAACATTAGTATTTATTAGTTTTTATCTTTTTTGCTTACAATTCTAATCAAGTTATGACAAAAATAAATAATTTCAAAATACTTAATGAAAAGCACATCGACAATTTGTCAGAATCAAATCTAAGTTCCTTTATGTTCCTATTCAGACATAATTAACAACTGAGCAGAATGGGCAGTGACATGTTTTACGTAACCTTGACAACTGGCTACATTTGCATAATACATTAACCTTAAACCCAAGTTAATAAAACACAAATGCAATGTTCACATAACAACCTATGTCAAAACAAATGAACCATACCATGGTTTTATGTCATGGATTGATTCACAAAACAAGAAGAAATGTGGAATGAAGTCAAAGGGATTGCAAAGGATAAATGTGAAAGAGCTTCCAAAACTTTAAAAATAATCACAAGAAATCAAATGGGCTGCTAGAACAAACCATGGAAATTGCCAAGAACAGAAGAGAAGTGAAACCCCAGAAAAGCAATGATCTCAGGAAAGAACTTAACAAAAAAATTCAGAAAGCTATCAGAAAAGACCAGAAGTAGTATTATGCCAACATTTATAAAGACACTGAAGTTGGAAAGAAATGAAGGAAAGTAGAACAGAATAGAAATAGAATAGAAATAGAATAGAATAACAGAGTTGGAAGGGATCTTGGAGGTCTTCTAGTTCAACACCCTGCCTAGACAGGAAACCCTACACCATTCAGACAAATGGTTATCCAACATCTTTTTAAAAATTTCCAATGTTGGAGCATTCACAACTTCTGGAGGTAAGTTGTTCCATTGATTAATTGTTCTGTCAGGAAATTTCTCCTTAGTTCTAAGTTGCTTCTCTCCTTGATTAGTTTCCACCCATTGCTTCTTGTCCTGCCCTCAGGTGCTTTGGAGAATAGCTTGACTCCCTCTTCTTTGTGACAGCCCCTGAGATATTGGAACACTGCTATCATATCTCCCCTAGTCCTCCTTTTAATCAAAGTAGACATACCCAGTTCCTGCAATTGTTCTTCATACACTTAAGTCTAAAGGAAAGTTTCCAAACTCCAAACTCCCAACCTTAAATTTGTGTACTAAAAGATATCAAAGGACAGACAGCAACTGATTCAAAGAAGAGGGTAGAAATATACCAAAAACAAGAATGTGAACATCCAATGTATCTTTCTAGAACAGCTAGAACTAGATAATCAAATTAGACAACATTCTGGTTATTTCTAAATTAGAAAACCATAGAGATTGATTTAATTTGGAAATGAGGCAAACAACAGAAGGAGAATTAGTCAATGGCTCTAACTATCAATTAAACCCCATTTAACCTAGTCTCTACTGTCACAGGCAGTTCCTGGATTAAGAATGTCTAATTTACAGACAACTCATACATATGGACAGCCTGTCTATTATTTTATTCAAGCTATTTTGAATAACTGCAGCCCAGTGCAGCAATGTTATGCAGATTCTGCAGCAGCAATTACAACCTGAGATGCATTTGCATCATTGGTTATATTGGTTAATAATTTGGAGTGTAAATGGGCTTCATAATATTTTTCAGAAAATAATAAAAAAATGTGTTGTTGTATCCAACTCCTGTTTGGATATATGCCATTGTTCAGAGGAGAGGAGGGGAGCGGGAGGGAAGGAGAAGAGAGGAGAGGAAAGGATTTCCTGTTGAAGGATGTTAGAGCAACATCACAAATTTTCCTTAACAACCGTTTCAACAACAATAAAAATTCAAAATAAGCACATTAGTCTTGACTTATGGTACACAAAAAGATTGTGAGTATGTCTGTGTAGGTGGGCAAGCATAATAGGATTGAAAGAGCTGTACTGTCAGAAAAAGAATGCATAATGACATTCTGAAGTACAGCAATTTTGTATTCTGCTTATAATATCTACTTCTTCAATCATCTGATCATTAGTTATGAGCTGAAGATGTAAGCTAATTGCAAATGTTATTTTCTAAAGTATACAGAAATGCATGGCTCCTAAAAAAATTATGCTAGTCCTATCAAAAAGTATTATGACTTCTTCCAAATTTTATTGACCTTTATTTATTATTTTATTTTTCAACTATCCAATAAACACCCTTTTATTGATGAATAAATACTAAGGTTTCTTTAACACATTTCAGAAAAAAAACCCCTGCAAACTAGACTTGATTTATAATTTGTAATTTATAAGCATGGTAAAAGTTATCTCCTTGGTAAGAAAATACTCCTTTAAAGTAGAACGCCTGCATCTTACACAAATAATAATTGGGAACATAATTACTAAGTGAACATATTAAGCAAGAATGTTCCCAGATATGGCCTAAATAGTGTCTGAATTGATTTTTGTGTTGCCTAGTTCTGAAAATTAAAACTAAAATTGTTTATTACAAAATCCAATAATTGTTGTTGAAAATCTATTTATTCTGAAATACAGATAACTAAATTCACTGGTGATACCATTGAAAACAAATGTGCTTGTTTAATCACTTGCAGTCATAGAAGATTACATGTCTAAAATGTAATGTAAGATTTTTGCCATCTTGTCATTTTAATCATTTTTTTCAAGCACATTGTTTTGCCTTGCCTCCTTCCTTTTGCGCACATTAACACAACGATGCTTAGCTCTCAACTTCAGTATGGGATAATTCACTAGAATGAGTTTTTGAGTTCTTACATTCCTAAAAAGCTTGCCTCGTTTGATATGCAGGAATAATGCATGAAAAATACCAAAGCAATAATGATAGATAAGAAATTCACACCTTAAGAAATTAAGGCACACTAAAATGAAGAGAGGAAAGTAATATAAAAGAAAGGAAGAAACCCCTGAAATTAATAGAGGAAAATTATTTTAAAAAACCTTTTTTAAAGAAATCTGAAACATACCCAATGCTCTTGGATCTTACAGTGGGAATACAATATTAGCATCAACTTCTTTTGTAAAAAAGCAAACAGATACCACTTTGGAACTCACTCCACTAAGTAACTCACACAAATGAACCTGTAAGATTATGGAGATTGGCAAGAACCAGCTGAAGGTAAATTTTGACTTGGTTTCCCTTTCCTGGACCAAATAATTGATGAATATACAAAATGAAGCCACTTCATGTTTATTTCTCAGGATCAATCCAAAGCCTAGCACCTGCTTCTGTGCTTGTTTTGCCACAATGGCAGAACTTATACCAAATGCCTTCTCATTCAACATGTCTGCAACTTGTTATTTATCTTGGTTACCCTGGTTTTCTTTGGCAGTGGAGATACGAGTTCAGGGCTCTTGGATTCATGTTCATGTTCTGGCTTTACTTAAATTTTATTTATTTAAAATGTTTATTCATCAGCCCATATTATATAAAATGCTAGGTGGTCCCTAACCAACAATCAAAAGAACATCAATAATAAATGAACACAATACATGTTGCATCCTATGCATACATCCCATGCTTTTCCTTTTCTCTGGTAAAATAACACTGCAGACACCAGAGCTGATCAAACAGGAGAGAAATGACATGACAGCATTGTTCCAATATTTGAGGGACTGCACAAGAAGAAGGGAAACCCAACAGAAACCTATTTTCTAAAGCACTAGAAGACAAGAAACAATGGATGGAAACTAATCAAGGAGACAAGCAACCTAGAACTAAGGAGAAATTTCCTGACCATGAGAACAATTAACCAGTGGAACAGTTTGCCTTCAGAAGTTGTGGATGCTTCATTGCTAGAGGCTTTTAAGTAGAGACTGAATATCCACTTGTCAGAAATGGCATAAGATCTCCTGCTTGAGCAGGGAGTTGGACTAGAAAACTTCCAAGGCTCCTTCCAACTCTCTTATTCTGTATTTTGTAAATACTGTAACATGCTTCCTTTATACCACTGATCTTGCAAACTAAAGCTTGCAACAGCAATTAGAGAATAACAAAATGTAGCTATGCTACATCCCCTAAAACATCTTTTCTAAAACATTACAAAACCTATCATTGCTGTAAAATGTGATATGGCAGCATGCTATTTTTTATATATGTAAGTGGGAAGAACTACTCTGTTAATTCTATAATGGCTCCATCTTTATCTCAAGGAAATGAGCCAAAAATATATGCTATACACCAAATTTGTTGAAGAGAGATTACACCCTTGAGATTTCCATTGACAAGCCTGGAAAATAATAATCAGTTTAAGTTCGAGAAGAATGATTTCCTATTTAAGAGACTGGTTACTTCATAGGATGGCTTTGAATAAAAGCCCCACTAAGAAAGTTTGCATGCTGTTTGGAGCTCTGCAAGCTAATAATTTTATGAATCAAAGAATTACATACAATTTGACCATGGTCAAAAGAACTCTGACATCTCAAGGGGAAATTCCCTAGTTCATAAATAATCATAAATAATCCATTCATAGCAACAATGAGGATACATTGGAGTTCTTCTGGCAAATGATAAACAGTATTTTTCACAAGGGCTTTTTGGAATAAACAATGTTCCTAATGAACTTTGAAAAACTACATTGTCTTAAATTTCATTCTGTCCTTGTATTCATTACCCCATATTAGTTAAAACATGCTGCACATTTTGACAATTTGATAAATCCAAAATTAAATGTATCATAAATACACTCACACACCAGTCCTTGTCAGTCCTATCAGGGTACAAAGCAGATGTAGTGTAGACCTAAAGCTAGTTTTATTACAACTGCTATAGCTCTTCCCTCTTTTATCTTCATGTGAATTGGGTGAAGGTTGTCTGATGCATTCTCATAAATCTATTTCTTGGTATGGGCCAAGAATATTTAGCAGAGTATCCTTGGTATCAAGGATTAATACAGCAGACAGAAGTAATGTTCAGATTGTAGCAGTGAGTATAGAACCACATGCACAGCAGTTGAAGTGCGAAGTCTTTATATACAGTGATTATAACACAGTCCATGTTTCAATCCAATATCATACACAGTTCATCCATCAGTAGATTAGATTACTAACCATTCTTGTTCAGTAGATATAACAGCAATACATCATCTTCAATACATCCATGCATCAATGGAGATATATAGTTACAGTGTTGAAGATACTTGCCAAGTAGCAGAGTAGCATAGTAGAAGCCTAGCAAACCTATAACAGCATTCCAACAGACAAATAGCACTAACAGACACTAACAACAGACACACAGACACTAGCCATGTGCTCTCTGGCTTCTTACTATATAGCTCTCCTGCTTCCTGTAGCCAATCAGTATCTTGGCTACAAGATACTGTAGTGCTGAGTCATTTCTGACTTGTAGCCATATATGGTAAACCAATACAGTTAAGTTTCTTAAAGAAACCTAACATGGACCCAAATCTCGTTTATTTGGTTGTTACTTAGTGACAGATCTTCCCTCTGTTCTTCAGGGCCATCTTCTGTACTCCCTACAGTTCTCTTCATGATTTTATAAAGAGTAAAGACTAGTATCAGTTTGAGGTAGTGGTTAAGGCATAAGGCTAGAATACAGAAGATGGTGAATTCTATGTCTCAGACACAAAGCCAGCTAGATGATTTTGAGACAGTCACTTTTTCTTGGCCCTAGAAAGAAAGCAATGGCAAACCACTTCTGAAAAACTTTGCCAAGAAAACTGCTTGGACTTGTCCAGGCAGTCTCTGAGAATCAGACATAATTGTATGGAAAAAACTGTATCATGAAGGAGTCCTGAATTCTGCCACAAAGGGGAAAGTTATCATGTTGACAAATAAGGAGTCTTCCTTAGATAAAAACAAATTACAATCTCTTTAATTCCTACATCGAGAGCTCTTCATAAACATGTTGGGAAGCTAAAATTTCATGTATCATGCCAGAGATTGCATCTCTTTCTTTTCTTTCTGCAGATAAAAAGCAAGCTAGCAAATTGCTTGTAGATATAGCTCCTTCACTACTAATTATACTACATAGTTACCGGCAATTATGTGACTTAAAGCTCCTGTATGTGAGATATGGTAAACAGATAAAAATCTATTGTTACAAGATCTTACCATGGTTTCTAGACTAGATAGCTTCAGAGAAGGATATGATTGATTTATGAATCACCCTATGCCTCCAGCAAGGATCTGACAATTAAGGGTAAAAAGAGCTTTTTTACTTTCCTTGCTTAAAGGGACATCTGGCTAGCAGCCAGTACTGGGCAAAAAAGTTTTCAACTAGATGTTCACAGCACCTTAATTTAAAATTATGGCAGCAGCTGAATGCTTTTCTGGCCACTTTTGTAATGAATGTGTAGCCAATGTATATAGATGTACCTATAGCACTAGAAATCTCTGCTGAACCTAGACTGCAAATTATATCTTCTATGACCATTAAAAGAAACAACAATGAAACCTTGATACAATTTTTGTGAAGCTTCTGCAACTTTAATGCATTTGCACTACTGCTGTTTTGGGGACACAGAAGAATTTTGCTTCTGGCTAGACAAGGATGCCTTCTTTGATTTCTTTGGTATGTATTGCATCAATATGGGTGCTACAGCTGGATGAAAATAAAGTAGAAAATCAGTCAAAGAGTTGAAGAAGAACATTATCTCCTTTCACTCCACACCCACAGGAATATGCCTCATCCTAGCGCACGTCGACAAGTCATTTGCAGAACATGCAAGGTCTCTCTCATGTATTATTCCCACAGTGCACAGAGAGACTCTGTACATTGTAAATTCATCCTTTTAAACATTATAATCAAAAATCCACATTGCCTTTCATAACCACAACGAAAAGAAGCTGAGGAAAATTGCTACCTGGGACCAATCTGCTGCTTGTCAGCATTGATTATCCACCCTAGATCATCGCATCCTATCCCAGTTGAGGAGAAAGTTTAAATTGACTACCAGAATCAATAGCTAGAAGGACAGTTGAAAAACAGAATGACACATTCCTTCCCTTCTCCAATTCTTTTGGGTTTTAGCAACTGCCATGTCTTATTATACCATCCTGACATGTATTAAGGTAATAGGAATCTGGGCAGCATTCTTTGGCAGAGAAACGATGTTGTGTTTTCTTCTTTTTGGAAAGGAGAACAGTTTTTACGTTGCCATTGACATTCATCATCATCCCTGTAATTGTGTGTGTGCTACTACAACACCTCTGAGACCAACTTGACCTTTTGGCAAAACATAAATGCATGTCTGGAAGCTAGATACCAGACTGCCAAAGCTATTTGCCAATGCTAAACAACTGGCCTCTCCAAAAAGGTATAAAAGGCACAGAGAAAAAAAATAAAATAATGGTCCAAATATTTAAAAGTGTGACACAAACTGGCTAGTGTGGAAGCCAAAATGTATTTATCAAAGAGATCAAAGATGGGAGCTACCAGTGGATAGTCACAACCTCATTCAGAAGAAAATAGATACAAAGACACAAAACAACAGATGCCAAATGCCGTAGAAGGGCATCATTTTTGAGGTGAGGGGTTAAATTTAAAAAGAATGATTTTTTTTTCAAATTTCAATCAATGTCAACTACAGAAATACATGGAAAGTAGTAACTCTTTGCTGAAATGTCATCATAAATAGAGAAACAGCAAGTATTCTGCAGAAAAAGAACATCTTTTTGTTTGGCTAGTTGCTGGAATTCTTGCAGCCACTAGGTGGCACCAACCTGCAGTTGAAGTTTCAAAATCTATTTCTAGCCATTTGTCATTTACATTGCCCCTAGAGAAAATCTCAAAAAATTTGAAGCATAGGGAATCGATGAAGAAATCCCACTCCCCACTCCACTCCAGGAGCAAATACATTTCTGAATTTCTTGTAACAATTATCACACATTCCTAAATTGTTGAAGGTTTGTTCTGCATGGGAAATTTGGAGATAACATATCAGGGAAGGATTAAATAGAAAGGATTAAACTCGATCCGTTACGATGAAAGTAGGAAGTTTTCTCACAGGTGGTCTTGCACATGTCTAATAAGCAAGAGATTTAATTACAACATGATATGAGAGAAAACAACTTTAAGCACGTTCAGGAAATCCTTAGATGGAAGAACAAGTCATTGTTTTCTTCTTTCCTTTGTCACCTTAGAATATAACTCTCTCTGTATATTATTCAGTCCAGCTTAGCCAAATGTATAGGTAGTTGTCAACTTACAACCATTCAATTAGTGCCTGTTTGAAGTTACAACAGCACTGAAAAAAGTGACTTATAACAATTTTTCACATTTACAACCATTGCAGCATCTCCACAGACATGTGCTCAGAATTTGGACTCTTGGCAACTTCCCTCTACACAGTATGTATGATGGTTTCACTATCCCAGGATCATGTAATCATCTTTTGTGTGACTTTCTGACTAAAGTCAATGGGGAAGCCAGATTCACTTAACAACCATGTTGTTAACTTCACAACTGCAACGATTCATTTCACAACTGTGGTATGAAAGGTAGTTAAAATGGAGCAAAACTCACTGAACAATTGTCTTGCTTAGCAACTGAAATTTTGGGCTCAATTGTGGTCATTTATTGTGGGGTTTTTTATTATTATTCTGAAGGAAATTTGGCTTGTATACAAGACCCTTTCCATTTCATATAAAGTAGTCAGGGTTCATAGCTCAGGGTTCTCTATACCCTTTCTCCATAAAGTCCCATCCAATCAAGATTGTTCAGTTCAATTAATCCTATCAAAGATTTGAATAATAGAATAGAATTCTTTTATTGGACACACAAGGAATTTGTCTTGGTGCAAATGCTCTCGGTGTACATAAAAAGATACATTAGTCAAGAGACAAGAATCATCAGGTACAACATTTAATGATAACCATAGGGTACAATAAGCAATCAAATCATACTAGGAAATAGTCAATATAAATCGTAAGGATACAAATGATAATGTTACAGTCATACAGTCACAAGTGGGAGGGGATGGGTGATAAGGAGTGATGAGAAGATTAACAGTAATAGTAGTACAGACTTTGTAAATAGTTGGACAGTGTTGAGGAAATTATTTGTTTAGCAGAGTGATGGCTTTGGGAAAAAAAACTGTTCTTGTGTCTAGTTGTTTTGATGTGCAGTGCTCTATAAGTGTCGTTTTGAAGGAAGGAGTTGAAACAGTTTATGTTCGGGATATGAGGGGTCTGTAAATTTTTTCACAGCCCTTTTTTTGACTTGTGGAGTATTACAGGTCCTTGATGGAAGGCAAGTTGGTAGTAATTGTTTTTTCTGCAGTCCTAATTATCCTCTGAAGTCTGTGTTTGTGCAGATGATAATGCCGGATACATCAGTTGGGAATCAGTGAAATGAGAGAAGATGTGGAGAGAAAATTTAATTTGTTCCTCTCCTGCCAAACTCCTAAAGAAGATAAATAAAGGCCATTGTATTGAGGGTGGGGGTCTCAAGCAAAATATTCTGTGAGTTTTTATGCCCGAATTGGTGTTCAACAGGTGAACAGCTTGGACATATCTAAAATGGTATAGAATGTCTTGCTTGAGCAGGGGGCTGGATCAGAAGACCTGCAAGGTCCCTTCCAGCTCTGGCCTAATTCTAATGCTTTGAGGTTGGATACCCACTAGCACAGGAAATTTTTTACCACTACTGTTGCTTCAACAATCGCTATCATTTCTGAGCAGTAACCATCTAACTACTGTGATCTATACTCAAATCTCCTCCCAGTTGGTGTCAGGGTTCCACCCATTGTAAACAGAACTCCGAGGTAAGCTAACTCCTCAAAGAACAGTTTTATTAGGAGATATCATCTTGGTACAGACTGGTGGAAAGCCAGTTCTGAGAATTCTTGTGCTTTCCACCTCATTAAAAAGTGAACGTTTCCTGTTCTCCCAAACAATAAGACACACTGTCCAATCTGGGTGCTGGCTGGTTGCCTGGTTACTTTTCTCCTCCTCCTCTGGCAAGCCAGCAGTTGGAATGTCCTTGGCTCATAAGAGAACTATTTTGTTTTGGCTACAAAACCCCAGCTATTTCTACACCCCCTCCCCTCTGCTCCAGGCTGTGTCACAAGCCTGAAGCCATGTGAAAAGAAATCCCTATAGAAAAAGCTACAGAAAAGAAGACGGCCACAACTAGGTCAGCTTCAGGGTTGACAGTTGGATCGTTCTGTGGGGGCTTGTATCTTTGAGGACGGTGCAGTCACCAAGCAGAATTTAGTATTTATAGTCATAGGTTTGTGTGTGTGTGTGTGTGTTCTTTTGTGACAGTGCTAACACTTCGCAACTGCCTGGACTAGTCCCTGCAATTTCCTTGGCAGAATTTCCAGACTGGTTTGCCATTACCTCTTTCCTAGGGCTGAGAGAGAATAGTAGACCCAAGGTCTCCAAGCTGGCTTTGTGTCTAAGACAAGAGTAGAACTCGCAATGTTCTGGTTTCTAGGCCAGCACTTAACCACTGCACCAAACTGGATCTCTAATTAATTTTATTCTTTTGGGGTGATATTTTGGGGGAAATTGACTGCTGTACCTGAAGTCTACTAAACCTAGCTGAGGATTTACTATATCCACTTTTAAAACTCTCTTCCTTAATCTGAGCCCTCCAGATGTCTTGTAACAATAACTTCTAGATATCCCTATCAGCTTCTAACCCAAAGGTCTGAAGTCTTTTTTTCCTGTCCATTATGATGGTGCCATAAATATTGATAGGAAGCTCTGATCTAGGAACTTTGGCAGCATTGAATTACAAAATAAGGACTTTTTGGCATTGGCAGCTCCCATTAGAATATGCCTCCAAGAAGCTGTATGCCTGGTATTCATTTTACAAACTTTCAAATATCAGAGAAAGCTTTTATTATTTAGAAGTGCAGAAAGTATTTTAAACTGCTCAAATGCTTCCAAGTGGTTTAATTTGACAGTTCTCTTTTTTAGTCTGTCAAGACTATCATTTTATTATTTCATTGTTTGATGATCATTTTTTTGTTCATAGAGTTCTGAATTCTTATTTAGTGAAGGACTTTTTAAAATAAAAAACCAAACATAATATTTGCACTAATCTGAGATCAGCCATTACTATAAAAAAGGAATCCCCCCACCCCATTTTTAATACAGAAAGAAATGGTCATATTTCTGTTCTGTACTTGGTGAAAAAGACCTGAAGTTGCTCACTGGTCCCTGGCTGCTAATCTCTGCCGTAGCCTACACTGTGTTTGAGAGATGTGAATAAAACAATAGCCACATGAAATAAACACTGTCTACCTTTTTCCTACAATTTACTTCATTTTTAAACATTTATTTATTTTATGGTTTATTTATTTCTCTGCACTGCTTATCTCTTGGGGCACAGATAACAGATAATCAGAGTTGGAAGAGACCTTGTAGGTCATCTAGTCTAACCCCCCACCCCCACCCAAGGAGGAGACCCCACACCATTTCTGACAAATGGCAGTCCAATCTCTTCTTGAAAATCTCAAGTGATGACGCTCTCACAACTCCCGAAGGCAAGCTGTTATTGATTGTTCTCACTGTCAGAATGTTTCTCCTTATTCCCAGGTTAGATCTCTCCTGGTTCAGTTTCCATCCATTATTCCTTGTCTGGCCTACATGCGCTTTAGAAAATAGCTTGACCCGCTCCTCTCTGTGGCAGCCCCTCAAGTATTGGAAAAGTACTACCCTGGTCCTTCTCTTCACTAGACTAGCCATGTCCAGTTCCTGTAACCATTCTTCATATGTTTTAGTATCCAGTCCCCTAATCATCCTGGTTGCTCTTCTCTGTACTTCTTCTAGAGTCTCAACATCTTTTTTATAATGTGGTGACCAAAACTGAATGCAGTACTCTAGGTGTGGTCTTACTACGGCTTTATAGAGTGGTATTAGTACCTCACTTGATCTTGATTGTATCCCTCTTTTAATGCAACTTAGGATTGCATTAGCTTTTTTGGCTGCTGCTGCACACTGCTGGCTCATATTTAGCTGGTTGTCCACTAAGACTCCAAGATCCCTGTCACAGTTACTGCTATTGAGCCTGGTTTCACCAGTCTACATGTGTACTTTTGGTTTTTATTGCCTAAGTGTAGGACTTTACTTTTCTCTACATTGAATTTCATTTTGTTAGATAAGGCCCAGTGTTCTAGTCTGTCAAGATCCATCTTATTGTTTAAAGTTGTTCTAAAGACAACTTCAGACATTTCTACTCTGGATTGCTATTTTTGCGCATGAGGGCTGGGCTGATACATAGTGTGGAATAGGGCTACTATAAAATCCAGTTAGTTGTTCTCCCACTACACCACAGTATCTTAATGGTTGATCTTCAAGTTTTTGCCCTTCCCATCCATCCATGGAAAGTAAGTCTCACTGGTAATTGTCTACCCATTCCTGCCTTTTCCTTCAGGGATTGCTCGTTGCTACTTCTTTCCATTCCCTGATGTTTTCACACATGGATATCCTTAGTGTCTTCCCATGTTATCATCTCTGACACTAAAGAATTGTAAAAAATACATATTTTGAAAGGTTTACCATTAATAAAGCAGCACTTTCTCAAACTTTTTTTAACATAGAGAGAGAGAGAGAAGGGCAGAGATGAGATCCCCCCCTCAGGATTAGCTAGAGTGTCATCAGAGAGAAAGCTTGGTCACGTAGGGTGCTGAGAATAATGCATGTGAATAGATGTTGGAGCTTACAAACCAGTAGTGGGATTCAAAATTTTTTACTACTGATTCTGTGGGCGTGGCTTGATGGCTGTGGCAGGGCTGTAAAACCTCCAGTTAGAAGTGGTATTTGCTGGTTTTCCGAACTACTCAAAATTTCTGCTACCAGTTCTCCAGAACTGGTCAGAACCTGCTAAATACCACCTCTGTTACAAACAAATGTCTCCATATTGTGTCTTCATTTATATATTGCTAAGTTCATGGATTTAAATTAGAGATAAATATATCACACCATTGTTTTCTACAATATGTTCTGGAACTTATTTGTAAAATTAACATAAAAAATAAGGTTAAAAATTAGAGAGATCTGGACAACTAAATCTCATGTTCCACTGGATATAGGTATAGGGTTCAGCACTGAAATACTTACTGGTCCTATTATCAATAAATTAATTAGTTTCTATCTTTAATCTACTTTGCCCTAGGAACTTATCATTTTATCCCAATAACTGTAATACGGTGAAGTAGATCAAGCCGAGCAAAGTGATTGGATCAGCCTGTAATTTAAGCACTTTGCAAATAAATTTTAATTTTATTACAACAATCATGGGACCATGAGTTACTTAAGTTTAAGACAAGATTTTCCATAGTTTATGATTTTTATATTTTAGCTTTTTAAATATTAAATTCGGTTTACAAGTTCAAGCGACACTGTATGATCAAACAAGGCAGACCACTGGTGCCTCCCAATTCTTTCACATTAGTCTCAGCCAATATACAAGGATTCTGAGAACTTGTTTTTAAAAAAAAAACATTTGGAGACTACTTGGTTGCCTGTTTATGGATGGATATAACAGAATGGAAGGATGTAACAATGAAAAGGAAATCAAAAGAAGACTTTATCTCTGGAAGGTTTAAGTTTTGTTAATTTTTGGGAAAACAAATTGTCCCTACAGACTAACATGTTTTTGCTGGAATCTAAGAGAGGAAGTACTAAAGAGCAGTTTCTGGTCTTTGTGACTTCAGCCATTGGCCATAGGCTAAGCTACATGTAATTGCTTTATCCTAAAGAACAAAGGTAGTAAGCATTACCTTAATCAAATAAAATAAATCAATAATGCTCATCTGGGATTTATTGTACAGGCTGAAAGAATATTTGGATGCAACTTACTATTAGCTATTTCTTGTATTTTATTTTTACATTGTACTTTATTTCTGCTTCATGCTTTGTTTTAATTTTTTTTTTTAACTCAGACAGTTTGTTCACAGCATAGGTTTTTACAATTTGAGGGCATGCAGGAAATAACATCATGATATCTGTTGTTTCATCTACTGAAGATCTAAAATAGATGTGTTTAACACCTTCCCCCTGAGGTAAAATTTGCTTTAGAAATCTTCCTTATTTGAAAATTAGAGTGGGGAAAGTGAATTGGTATTGGACTTTCCATTTCATATGAATGCTTCCATGTGGCAGAATGAAAAGGAAACATAAGGCACGGTTCTCACCAAGCCATGTTCAATTCTGTTGTTCATTTTTTTATTTTTGTCTTATAGCACATTTTATCCCGCCTAGGGATGACATCACTTAGAAATTTTCATGCATTCTAAAAGAACGAAGTAATCAGGCTGCTAGTCCTAATTACTAGGTAGATGGTCAAAGGAACCATTTGAACAGAAAATGATCTGTAATTTCACAGAGGCAAAAATATAGAAACCTGATAAGCGCTCTATAATGGCAATGTTTGCAATACTGCTATAGCCTCGTTATAAGTATGGTAGACATGAACGTTCCATGGTAATTTCATAACACAACTCACAGCTTCCATGCATAAAAAATACAATGGCAGGAAGCTACTGCCATAGTGAAATCCATGTGTTGTGGTAGGTGTGAGAGCACCAGTATGGAGCACCAGTATGCTGACAAGGCAGGTTGGATCAATAACACTTCCTAAATCGTTGTCTTCTTTCTCAGTGGGAATGTGGTTGAAAATAAAAGGGCACCCTTGCTTTTTTCTCAGATTGGGAATTACATTTTTAAGTGTGTGATTGCTTCTTGGCTGCATCATTGCAAAAGAGTTGGAAAATAATAAGTGGTCCCAAAAATGCTGTTTTATAAACTATGGAGCACCATCATTAAATACAGCATCCCAAACATTGCTCATCATCAATCTTATTCTCAAAATAATTAAGCCAGAAAAACTGCTACATATATAGGCCAATGGCCATTCCAAAATTTTCATCTTCTTTGAGTTCAGACTCTAGTGCCCTCTGTTCCATCTTCCTGTATTTTTCTCACACTTGCTCCTAAGAGGCAATTACATATTTATGATCCTTGCTTTCTTGCCCTGGAATTCTCTAAAAAAACATCCTGGCATTAAGTCTGGGCTGCAAAACTCCAAGATCTAATAAATGCAGCTAAAAGATACAAAAAAAATCTCTAGCTGTTTGCTACTGATTGCCCAGTTTGTTGATAGCCAAATATGGTAACCCTATTCAATTCTAGCCATGCTGTCACAACATGCTATACAATTTGATTTATTCTTAAAGGTATTTCCCAGTTGATGAGCATCACTCTTTCTTGTCAGGATTATATTCTTAGCAATGAGGTAATGTTAAAATTGTAAAGTGTTTTTTTATAAGCTGAGGTGGAAAAGGAGGCTATTTGAGAAGGTTTTGGCATTTGAACTTGAAGTGCAGAAGACTACAAAGAAACGCTTAGTCTAATTTTCTTCAATTTAGCCTTCTCATATTATAAATGGTAGAAAGGAGGCGTAATATTCCTCTACGTAAAAAAATACTCTGTAAAATAAATGTTTATTTTAATCTTCCCCTTTTCCTCTTTATATTCATCAAAAGAGAGAATTCTTTAAACTGGGGGTGTTCAACCGCATTGAATAAAGATGTGCATTATACAAAATATATCACATTCTAATGTTAAAAGTTTACAATCTTGTGGGGCTGCATTACTAACTGTCTTCTTTTAGAAGGGCCATGGCTTTAGATGAACATTGAAGTCATGATATGGAGACAATTTCACTTTTTGATTCTACCTCTAGATCAGTGTTCTTAATCTTTCCAATTTTAAGCTGTGTGAACTTCAATTCCCAGAATTCTGGGGAAAACACTGATCTAGATGAAGTGATCATCATAATCATTGCAACAGTCCCAATCCTTCAAAATCTGCTTTTCTCTTTTGTTCTGAAGGAAGTTTTTTTTACAGTGGTTATCACTGTCACCATGTTTTTGTTTAAATGCTTTTTTAAAATCATCTGCTTTGGACCACTACCTTTCAAATTCTTTTTCTTAGCTTTAGGATGATGTAGAGAGAGAATGCCTGATTTTCTCTGCTCAGAAACTGCAAGCACCTCCCATTTTGTGCTAAAAAAACTATCCATTAGCAGAAAAATGAGACAGAATTGTGAGTGTTCATTTTATGCAGTGGTAATGATAGGATGATGTGCACGACACAATGACATACATAACAGCCTTGCCATTATACTATTATTTTAAAAGATAATAAGATGATTTCAGCTGAAGCCTTGTCAGCTTCGGAGAGGCCTTGTTTTTTTGAAATTGCGGATCACAGAGATGGGGGGAAGGGAACCCTGGTGGCCAGATCTCTCTCCCTTTTTCCCTTTCACTCTCTCTGACTTAAGTCTTCAGTTTAGTGCAATTGTAGCTCAGCAGCACCTTCAATACCTGAATTTCATGATATTGCAGGTACTCAGAGCTGAAGAACAGCCCAACATATTTAGCAATGCATTAATTGCTGTGCCTGTTACACCACCTTAAATATAGAATCCTGTTAATATGAAATATTAAGGTTCTGTAACCTTTTGTAATTGTTGGGAACACCTGGCATTTCAATAGCAATGTTATGAATATTTTTATAAAAAGATCTAATTGAACATCATAACCACTATGTCACATTGTGGGTTTTTTTTTAGGTATATAACAAGCCATATTATTTATTCCCTCCATGTGCATAAGAAATCTAAGCCCTTCAGAAGAAGTGAAAGTATCAGATTTGATTCCTCCACTAGTGTTTGAGATCTTATTTCAACATGGAAAAGGACGTATCCTAGGAGGGCATCAAAATAATCTGTATAAAAGGCCTAAAATTTGGGAAGATAGCTGAAGAATGGAAACACTGCCTAAAACAGCTTTTGTTATTATTTTTATTGTCTATGGAAATTTGCAGTCATTGAGATCATGGTGGGCCCAAAGGTGCTTTTTCAAACCTTCAATTCAGTTATTTTTTATTATTTATTAAATTTGTTTGCCACCCATCTCACTGTTACAGGATGGATCAACCATATGGTTCTACAAATCTGAAATTCTTGTTGCTTTACAAATTCTAATTGTTGGTCTTACTGGTTGTTTCTATCAATGTTTGTGTTTGATTTGATTCTCTGTGTTTAGGCAAAATGCCCCTAGCTCTCTTCACGTACTTCTTGTCCTTATTATGGCTCACAGAATTGTTTTACATCCCGGGCAGAATTGTTTTCAAATAAGAATAGGAATAGAGAACATTTTAAATATGTCTGTGTTATAAAGAAATAGAAATGCTCATTGTTGCATAACAACAGTTCTTTGAACTGTTACTATCCCCATTGTGCTCTGTACTCCCTCTAATATTTTCTCAGTCAACGTACTGCAAAATCTTTGTATGAGGCTAATAGCTATGTGATGTGATTCTAATTATTGTATTTCCATTGCTCAATTATTCAGCACATTAAAAAGGCTATTTTATGATTTGTTCATTAATGGCATTATAAACTCACACACCTTAATTGCTGTTCTAAACAGGCATAACTTAAAAACAGCAACCCTGAAGACTAAATAATTGATACATATTTATAATTAATAAATTAAAGAACGGGGGAGATCAATTGTTGCATACCAAAAAAGTCTTTTTCATTAAGTGATCAAGAGCACCTCTTGGTGATTTGTTAATCATGAAAGGAAAGGAAAAAAAGATGTGTAAAAAGAATGGTGTTCAAAATAGAAATAGCTGTGCAGGAATTACTAGCAGACTTTGGGAATACAGAACAGGAGGCAGGAAGACAGGGAAGAAATAGGGCCATTACAGAAGAGAATCTTGCATCCAAAAGGCAGAGGAAGACAAGAAAGAGACTGAGCTTAACTCCCCTTTAATTACACTAGGTATAAATTGTATAGGAGAATTACCTTGGTGGCTTTCAAATGTGTAGCTTTTTGATACACTACCTCACTAGCAATAAAGATCTTTCCAAAAATCCATGTTTTTTTCCCCCAAGCTTGTCAATCCTGTATAGCAGGCATTAGTCAACTATGGCAATTTTACAACCTGTGGATTTCAAATACTAAAATTCTGGGAGTTGAAGTCCACAAGTCAATAAAATAGTTCCCCACCACCCACCCCACCCCATTGTACAGCTTAGCAATGATAGAACTAGTATGGCTAGTAAATTTTGTAGGCAGTAAGTTTTGTAGTATGGTTAAATCATCTCCCAAAGAGAGCACACAATGTATTTTCTATTTTTATTGACTTCATAATCTTTGCTACTATGGATACTTTGGAATTGCAAATCTTCAAATATGATAGTATCAAATCATTACAGTTATCATTGGGTATTCTTCATAATGCTTCATTCATATGGCCTGGAAACCCACTAAAACAATGGGGTAAAGTTGGTCATTATTCATTTGTCCCACTACCTTCAGGACCGCATTCTGCCAACGTTCTCCAACAGGCCGGTGCGTTCCCACAGGGAGGGTCTGCTCCGGGTGCCGTCGGCCGCTATGTGTCGTCTGGCGGCGCCAAGGAGTAGGGCCTTCTCTGTGGGTGCCCCCGCCCTCTGGAATACTCTGCCACCGGAACTTCGTACCGGCACGGACCTGAGGGCCTTCAGGCGCGCGTTAAAGACCTGGCTCTTTGAGCAGGCCGGCCTGGGCTGAGATGATGATTTTAAATTTGATCTCCATTTTTAATTTTAAATTGGGTTTTAAGGGTGGGGGGGGGGTTTCCTAATTTTAGTATGCAGCCGATTTAAATTTAATTACTTTTTAACTTTTGTATTTTCTGTGGGGTTTTTAGATGAGCTGTTCACCGCCCTGAGTCCCTCGGGAGAAGGGCGGTATATAAATGCAATTAATAAATAAATAAATAAAATAAATAATTTCAAAAGAATTTAAACATTCCTTCATTTAAAATCCCCAAAAATATAAGATTTTGCCTTTGAACATGAAAAATCTACAATATTTAGCTGTCCTGGACAATATGAAACTGAATGCACCAATTATCACATTAAACAAGAAGAAAACCTTCTACGCACCAATTCCACCCGTGCTTTCTACAATTTTATAAACAACAAACTAAAAGACTCAAGGTCCATCCCACCCCTGAAAGGACCTAATGGTAAAGACTGCAACAACGACACTGTTAAAGACAACCTCTTTAACACATTCTTTGGCTCAGTATTTGTAAACAGCAATGGATCATGCCCAGTATTTCCTAGTCGAACCACAGACAACTACAGTGATCTAATGCATATCGATTTTACAGAAGACAATGTTGAAAAAGCACTACGCAATCTAAAACCATCTCTATCTATTGAACTGGATAGAATATGGGCATATTTCTTTAAAAAGCTATCCACTGCCATAGCAGAACCTCTAATCATAATCTTTGAAAAATCTTTCAGGACCAGCACCTTGCCAAAACTATGGTCACAAGCCACAGTCATCCCCATCTTCAAAAAGGGAGACCACAGCCTAGTTGAAAATTACAGACCAATCTCTTTATGCTGCATCACCTGTAAAATCATGGAATCAATTATTAACCAATCCATCATCCTCTACTTAGAAACAAACAACCTACTTTCTAATAAACTATTTGATTTTAGGAAAAAACTATCATGTGATCTGCAACTCTTACATTGCAAAAACATATGGACTACACAACTCGATCAGGGCAAAGCAATAGACGCAATCTACATAGACTTCTGTAAAGCCTTTGATTCAGTGGTACACAACAAACTACTCCTAATACTAAAATCTTACGGTATCTCTGGACACCTGCATAACTGGATAGAAGCATTCCTGTCAAACAGACAACAAATGGTCAAAATTGGGAGCGTCCTATCAAATTCTGTACCTGTTAACATGGGGTCCCCCAAGGTAGTGTTCTAGGATCAACTCTTTTCATACTCTACATAAATGACCTCTGTGACCATATCAAGAGCAACTATGTTCTCTTCACTGATGATGTAAAGCTATTCAACACCACAGACAATACTGCTACCCTTCAAAAAGACCTTGACTATGTATCAGAATGGTCAATCAAATGGCAACTCCAAATCTCAACAAATAAATGCTCTGTCCTACATATTGACAAAAAAAAATTAGAAAATAAAATACAGGCTGAATAGTCAAGATCTTGTTGATGATCCAAACTCTGCCAAGGATCTTCGAGTACTCATCTCAAATGATCTAAGTGCTAGAGCCCACTGTAACTACATAGCCAAAAAGGCATTAAGAGTTGTTAACCTAATCTTATATAGCTTTTTCTCTGGTAATATTACACTAATAGCTAGAGCATACAAAACATTTGCTAGAACAATACACAAATACAGCTCATCACTCTGGAACCCACATTACGTATCTGATATTAACATAGTTGAGAAAGTCCAGAAATATTTTACAAGAAGAGTTCTTCACTCCTCTACTCATTGCAAAATACCTTATGCTACCAGACTCGAAATTCTAGATCTAGAAAACCTAGAACTATGCCGCCTTCAGTCCGATCTAAGTATAGTATATAAAATCATACATTGCAATGTCCTACCTGTCAATGAATACTTCAGTTTCAACCATAACAACACAAGAGCAAACAATAGATACAAACTCAAGGTTAATTACACCAAAGTTGATTGCAGGAAATACGATTTCAGCAACAACAGAGTGGTCAATGTCTGGAATACTCTACCTGACTCTGTGGTTTCTTCCCCAAACCCCAAAAACTTTAACCTTAGACTTTCTACTATTGACTTCACCCCCTTTCCTAAGAGGTCTGTAGGGGGCGTGCATAAGCACCAAAGTGCCTACCGTGCCTGTCCTATTGTTTCTTTATATTTTATTTTTCTTATATGTACCCATGTATTCATAACTATGTTTTACTTATACCTATTATCTTGTAAGCAATTGACAAATAAATAAATAAAATAAATAAATATGTTTATATCGCTTCTCTATGGAGTAGATATTATTTTCACATTCTTCAAATATCATGATAGAAAATTAACCATTACAAAGCATAATCTGCACGCTTTCTTTTCCTTACTTTTCCCACATTCAATTCCTTCCAGTTTATAGTTCCCTCTTGATGCTGGAAGCCATGTATTGATTATATAATTATGTAAGTTAATTATGCATATACTAGTTCCCGGGTTGAAGCATCTCAAAACAGTTTATAATAAAACAGTAATAAAGTATATAATAAAACCGTAATGTAAAAAATATTCAATGAATCATCTGAATTTAAAATGTGGCGAGAAAGAAAAGCAGCATCAATCATACTATGAGGCCTGGTTGAAGACATGAATTTATAATAGTTGCCTAAAAGATGCTATTGTAGGCATCTCCTGAATTTCAAGGGAAATTACAAGGTCTATTTCAATGCACTTTACATGGGGTTTCTATTGAAAGGTATTTATGGGTCCATCTCTTTCCTCTATTGTCTCTATCCAACCCAGTATTTTCACCAGCAATCAACCATCTTTGGTGGAAGACACCACAAAGAACTGTAACTGGTTAGAATGTAGTATTGCAGGCGACTTCTGCTGGCTGCCGGCTGGCTGCAATTTGGCAGTTCAAATCTCACAGGCTCAAGGTTGACTCAGCCTTTCATCCTTCCAAGGTCAGTAAAATGAGGACCCAGACTGTTGGAGAAAATATACTGTTTCTGTAAAATGCTTAGAGAGGGCTGGAAGCGGTATACAGTGTAAGTCTAAGTGCTATTGCTATATTACAGCTCTACCCACTTGGACAAAAAGGTAAAGTTGTAGAAGCACTTGGACCTTTAGGAACCAATCTCCCCAAGTCAGGGAGTACTTTTCAGTTTTAGAGCTCTAGTCAGTGGTGAGGTTCAAATAATTTAACAACCAGTTCTCTGCCCTAATGATTCCTTCCAACAGCCAGTTCACCAAACTGCTCAGAAAGTTAACAACCGGTTCTCTCAAAGTGGTGCCAACTGGTGAATCCCACCACCAGCCCCAGTCACTTAATTTGCTTCCTTAATTGGCTCTATGGCTGTTCTAAGTAGCAGCCTCAGGCAAAAAAAAACACCAGAATGTGAGGTATTATCATCTTTCAAGGCAAGAGGAAACATAGTTCATCCTATTTCTGCCATTGTTTAAGGCAGGGTTTCTCAAACTTAGGAAATGTCCCAGCCACCATGTCCCAGCCAGCATGCAACCAGGATCACAGAGGCTTTCAGTGGGAAACATTTATTCAGTAGCAGTAAATCTATTTCTTCAGTGGCAGAATAATCCCATCAAGACAGTTACCTTTTTTTCTCTCCTCATAATGCAAATCTTCTATCTATCAGACAGTCTTGAACATTACAAAGAAAAGATGTTAAATGGATCATTTTCCTCATACATTCTTTCATAGGAATGTTTTTAAAAGCCAGAAAACAAAGAAGTGTATCAATCATCTGAAATCTTGAGGGAGGCATTATCAGCACTGAAAAATCCCTGTTAGCTCTAAGTAATTGCTATATTGCAAAGATTCAGATATAGAATTTGTTCAAAACCACTTTAAAAACAAGAATCACAGCATGCCTTTCTTCATCCATTTGGTATCTTCTAGACTTCTTAAAGACTTCTAAAAAGGCTTCCTGTATGTCAACTTTGGGATCATCTCAGTTCTACTGAATTTTTTCTTTTTCTTTTTGCCTCTAGAGTGGGGCAATCACATTTTAACTCCCTGTGGAGAAACTCAAATTGTATTTTTTGTTCCTAAAGAATTTTAAAGCAGCATTATGGAAATATTCACTAGCCATCTATCACTGTGAAGGCCCCTTCTTGGCCTGTTCCTCCTCAATGATTGCATTAGATTGAATCTATTAAATATTTATTCCCCTCTTTTTAAGGGGTCAAATGAATCTCCATAACTCACCTTGGTAGGCCTAAATTTATATAACACCAACAATAAAATCCCAGAGTTTGCTTGGGCATGAAAAAAGCAATCATTATTGAGGGAAACAATTAAGATTTATATGGAAGAATTGAATTTAATAGACTCTGGTATTTGACGTATCCAACTGAAAGAGAATATACATTTAATTCAAGTGTGCATATTATTTTTTAATATTGACTTTATGTCACCAAATTCAACATAGGATAATGCTTCTTTAAACACATATTTTTGCAATATCCTTTACTTACTAGATTTATTGAGAAAGTAGTGAACTATACAAATATACTGAGTGAAAAAAGCTAAAAAATAGTGAACTGTACAAATATACTGAGTGAAAAAAGCTAAAAAATTTAAAAGACGATATTTTTAATTACATAGTATATGGAATTTGACAACCAGACAATGTAAATGGATTCTCTGTGTCCTTACTATGCCTCAAAGATATTTCAGTGTTCAAAAGACAAATTATACCCTCCTTCACTCAATAGATTAAAGACCAGATTACAGCGTTCACCTATGAGTGGATTTCCTATAATTGTACTTTGAATGGACAAGTATAATGAAATATAGAACTCATTTATAGAAAATACTATAAACTAAAAAAAGAAGAATAGTTATAGAAGTGTACTAGAAATTAATACTTGAATATTTACATTAAGTATAGGTAGAACTGTAATTATTGTTATAAAGATATATTATATTTTGCTTTTTGCTTTTTCTGTTATTTTTTTCACCTTTAAAATCACTTTTTATGCATTGTCTTTTTTTTCAGGATGTATATCTTTGCATTACAATTTTCTTGGTGTTTTGTTTCTTTTCTTTTTCTATTATTATTTTAAAAGCAATAACAAAACAAATGAATAAAGGTTTTCTTGGGTTTCTCCCCTCCCATAAACATGCCCAAATTTTGCTTTAAATCCTACTTAGACATTGTTCTCATAGGCAAACTCTAGGTACAAAAAGGGGAAATGAGACAAATCTCTTAATGCTATCCCCTGCTAATTTTATGAGAGGAAAAAAAATCCTTATACAGAAACCTATATATTTGTATCATACTATAAGTCTGTGGTATTTTAACTTACTCGACTAGTTTCCAAATGACAAAATTCCCAACACCTTTGTCTATGTCTATTCAGCATGTATGTATTCATGAATCCATGTGGTTTTAAGTCCATCCCTTTCATCAGATTCTGGAGTGCTTTACAATATTAAAAGCAGAAAACAATAAAAGAATAACCAAGTGCATCCAAGAACAAAAACAAGTACGTAAGCTATTCTGAAGCTGTTCTATCTTCTCAGGACATTTTCCCCAATTCCCTAAATAGTGAAATTTGAATGGTTTTCAAGTAACTCATGAAAATTAAAGTCTGGTCATACTCTGAAAACTCAGTAAATCCCCTATTAAGTATCCCCAAAGATCACAGCAAGCTTAAGTTAGCAAAAATGTCCAATCTCCAGTGTTGGAGCATCCACAACTTCTGAAGGCAAGTCGTTCCACTGATTAATTTCTCCTCAGTTCTAGGCTGCTTTCTCCTTGGTTAGTTTCCATCCATTGCTTTTTGTCCTGCCTTCAGGTGCTTTGGATAATAGGTTGACCCCTCTTCTTTGTGGTAGTATTGATTATCTGTGTGACAGAGTACTTGCATGTTTTAATCTAACATTAAATTATAGGTACAAAAAGTGAGATCCAGAAGATAAACACACTATACTAACATCCCTCACTCTATTCCCCTAATGGGTAGAATCTAAAAGGGAAGATTGTGGAGCACAACACAGCACCTTGGTTTAAGAAACCCATTCCTTGAAATCCACTCAAAGAGGAATCCAAGCCATCCCCATTTTTAAGTTTTTGACATGCAATGCAAGACTGCTTCAACTTTTGGCTTGAGGGAAGCAATGGTTTAAACATAAACTAACTCAGCCAAACAGAGAGAAATAGATCTACTATTCTATCTACTAATAAAAGGATATTTGTTCAAGTCATACTTATTAAATTGCTTCTGGATCAAGTTTATGACTGTGTCTGTCTTTACATGCAACATATGGTTTTTTGAAGAAAAAAAAGATTTTAAATCATCACCACCCAAACAGAAATCAGTGGCAATGTCTAAAGTATAAACAAAAATTAAAGTAATAATCAGCATTTGTGGAAAAACAATGTGAGGAGATAGAAATAAAAACAGGGAGATGAGTAGAATGTCTTTGGTATATTTTAAATCTTTTTTTCTTGTTTTTCTTTTTATTTGTTAAAAACCTTTTAAATGTGCATGCGTAACTTTGTCTTTTTCTCTTTTTTTGCTTACAGGTTTTACTTAACCAATAAAGAATAACATTATAAAACTTTCAAAAGATTTTAGATTACATCCCATAAGACTATATATCTTTCTTTCGTTCTCTTTTTATAATTTTGTGTATTTGTATATTAATTTTCTGTTTTTTAAATAATCATTATTTTTAAAAAAGATTTGGAATGTGTCTTTATTTTAAATCAACGGGTTAACTCCTCTAACCATCGGTGTATATCTGCTTATTGCATGTAATATGTAGGCAACGGGGTCGTTTCTTTACTACAAAGGCAATCATACATTTTATTCTTTATCAGAATAAAATGCATGATTCTATCAGTCCTTTTGCTTTTTTTTTTTTCTTTACTTTTGTGGGATTAAATGGACCTTGGGAATAGCAAGCCTGCAGGTAACTTCCATGTGGATATTCTGTCAAATGCACAGTGGTGGTCCAGGCAGTCTTTCTAAATTTCCAGCTGTTTGAACCTGTTTCTTCTATTTCTGTTTCAATTTCACAGAGGCTTCCCGACAATGCTGTGGCAATCAAAGGAAGCTCTCCAAGTACTGATGTAGCTGGATTGAACAGAAGTGCACTGCCAGACTGAATGCTTAAATCTCCCTCTGGTGGTTTTCAAAAGTTGGCAGGTATGAATTATGCTGTGTAAATAGGGAGAATTCAGTGGTGAAATTGGGCAGGTTTTGACAAGTACGGATTTCCAGCTAAATGTGATAGAGTTCCAAATAACATGGTAAAACATAATGGGAGTTTCAGGTGTGACATGTGCTCAACACGGAGATGTCTGCTGCTCATTCTCTAATTTTTAAAAGTTCAGTTCAGTGTAGTCTAACAAACTGACTACACATACACTTATGTACAGTAGAGTAACTGCTCACAGTGAACTTGGATATTTAGGTGCTCCTCTAACACCTAAATTTCTGCTTAGACATCATTTTCCTTCTTATCTCACTTGCTTTCATTAATTTCACAGTGCAAATGTCACTGGCTAGTTTGGCTTATAAATAAGCCTGACAATATGAAAGGAATTAGAGATAGATAGCATTCAACTGAAGGCAGTGGAAGAAATGGTAAATAGCCTATGGATCTCATGGTCCATAATTTCCTTTATGGTAAAAATACTTAATACAGTTAGCTAAACTTTCTAGGGTAAGATTACATTATTTGCATGCAGTTTTACAATCCACTAGTAACACATACACATACTTGCACACAAATATACACAACATACATATACCTATACATAAGTTAAATATCTATACATAAGTTAAATACCTATACATGAGTTAAATTAGTAGTCAGAGAGGATTCAGCTATGTAATCAGATAATGGAGAGACATTATTAATGAAATATCCACAATTTGTTATGAAAATCAAATAGTGTCTGGTCATTATGGTTATTTAATGTAACATTTCACTGGTTTCAGGAGAAGCAATTAAATGGCTGAAAAATTGCTCTTACCTTACTCATAATTTATTACTTGACTATTGCCAACAATGCAATATGTATTATGACTGATAATCAATTTTGCATGCAGCCGTTGTAAACTTGAAAGAAAACATAACAAACAGTAACCAGAAAAGGATAGCAAAAGAGAAAGAAAAACTGCCAAGCAAGTTACTATGACATCATAATTATATTGCTTATCTTTGCAGCAATTAAATGCACACCAGAAATCAGTATATTTCTTTCCTTGTAAAACAATTGTCACGTATCTCTGCATCAAACCTGGAATGCATTTATATTATAAAAATATAAGCAACAGGTTTATTTATATTTGATGTATAAGTCAAATTTACAAAGCTGCCCAATTCATAAGCACTCTGTATACATAAAGGTCTTGAACAACCCAATAAAGGCTACTGAACTGGATGGGATTATTTTCCAGAGGTCAGATTCTGTGACAGAAAAGTCTCCTTAAAATTTTTATTTTTTATTTCCTATATTTTGGTTGATTATAACCCATTTATTTTCAGTAGTAACATGGGTACAGGGTTTGTAGAACTTCACAAGCACATTCAGTTTTGAAAATAGAATAATTTGTTTTATTTATTTTATTTTATTTAGTTTGTCAATTGCTTACAAGATAATAGGTATAAGTAAAAACACAGTTATGAATACATGGATACATATAAGAAAAATAAAAGAAACAATAGAACAGGGACGGTAGGCACATTGGTGCGCTTATGCACCAACCTCTTAGGAAAGGGGTGAGGTCAATAGTAAAAAGTCTAAGGTTAAAGTTTTTGGGGTTTGGGGAAGAAACCACAGAGTCAGAGTATTCCAGACATTGATCACTCTGTTACTGCTGAAGTCGTATTTCCGGCAATCAACTTTGGTGTAATTAACCTTGAGTTTGTATCTATTGTTTGCTCTTGTATTCTTATGGTTGAAACTGAAGTATTCATTGACAGGTAGGACATTGCAATGTATGATTTTATATACTATACTTAGATCGGACCGAAGGCAGCATAGTTCTAGATTTTCTAGGTCTAGAATTTCAAGTCTGGTGGCATAAGGTATTCTGCAATAGGTAGAGGAGTGGAGAACTCTTGTGAAATATTTCTGGACTTTTTCAACTGTGTTAATATCAGATACATAATGTAGGTTCCAGACTGATGAGTTGTATTCGAGTATTGGTCTAGCAAATGTTTTCTAATATGTAATATTACCAGAGAAAAAACTACGGAAGATTAGGTTAACTCTTAATGCCTTTTTGGCTATGTAGTTACAGTGGGCTCTAGCACTTAGATCATTAGAGATGAGTACTCCAAAGTCCTTGATAGAGTTTAAATCATCAACAAGGTCTTGACTATTCAGCCTGTATTTTATTTTCTGTTTTTTTGGCCAATATGTAAGACAGAGCATTTATTTGTTGAGATTTGAAGTTGCCATTTGTTTGACCATTCTGATACATAGTCAAGGTCTTTTTGAAGGGTAGCAGTAGTGTCTGTGGTGTTGAATAGCTTTACATCATCAGTGAAGAGGGCGCAGTTGCTCTTAATATGATCAAGAGGTCATTTATGTAGAGTATGAATAGAGTTGGTCCTAGGACACTGCCTTGGGGGACACCACTGTTGACAGGTACAGAATTTGATAGGACACTCCCTATTTTGACCATTTGTTGTCTGTTTGACAGGAATGTTTCTATCTAGTTATGTAGGTGTCCAGAGACACCACAAGATTTTAATTTTAGGAGTAGTTTGTCATGGACCACTGAATCAAAGGCTTTACAGAAGTTTTTTTACTCTAAATTGGACTTTTGGACTGTACAGCCCAGCATTATTCCATTTATTTATTTTATTTTTAAAATTTAGAAGCCACTCATCTCACTTCAAGGTAACTTCATCCTAGGTTTGTACTTCACATTAAATCAAAACTAACCAAGATTAGAATATTATGCAAACCCAACCTAAGAATTAGCTTAATATGTTACAGTAATAGAAAATCCTGGATTATTTCAGAAACTAGGGTTATTGTGTATAACCGGCTATACTCTTTCAGGTTTTCTGATAGAGATTCTGAACACTGAACAACTGGTAAACTATAGAAATTAGAGTGTGATACGAAAGCATTTTCCTTCTAAATTTAAGTTTTAAAAATCTCTTTGATAGGAACATGCAGTCTTTTGATTTCAAAATAATCCTATGTTTAGGCATTTTAAGTGTTCCAGATGCAATATAGAATTTGCTTTGTCTTGATACATGCTGCATTAAGTTGCAGGCAAGGCTTAGCAAGCTATCTTCTCTCTACCTTCCAATTTAATCTGCTTTAACAATTACTTGAAAGAGTAGACCAGAGGTTTCAAACTTGATTTCATCAGGGTTGTGTCTGACCCCAGGGGACCAGGGTGAGCGTAGCCAGGATAGGAGTGGCCAGCTCAACAGGATAGTGGCAAGTCACTTGTGTTGGGGGCACTTGGGGTGGCCTGCGTGCTTTGCCAGTGAAAACAGGCTCCCCAGCTTTGTTTTTTTTCTGTGATGCCCTCCTGCAACCCTCTGCCACAGAAAATGGAGCTCAGGAGGAGCTCTGTTTTCATGGGCCGGTCCTTTGCTGTTTCTAGGGTAGCCCTGTGGGCCAGATCTGGCCCTTGGGCCTTGAGTTTGACACCCTTTGAATAGACATACATAAATGGAAAGTGTGTTACCTACATCTTTATGAACTGTTTTCATAAATATAATTGAGATTTTTAAATAGGGATTTCATTCTGCAAGTTCAGGTATCCAACAGTACCTTTTCTGATGGACAATTTTTATTTAAAAATATATGCTTTCATGATCTATACTTCAGCAGGTGCCATATAAACTGGAAAATAATCTGGACTTTATATAAATTACATGCAAAATGGAAAAAAAACCCATCTCTGCCGGCACGCAAGCTGTCACCCCAGTTCAGTTCCACTGCGCATGTGTGTGTGCCTTCCACCAGCCAGCTGATTTTTGGGTTTTTGCCGTGCATGTGCGGGGGATGGGGCGCATGCAGGAGATGTATACACCTGCACAGGGGGGCAGGGGGGAGTGCAGGATGTCATATGCACATGTGCAGGGGACAGGGGGAGCTCGGGGGGGTCACACATGCATGTGCAGGGGGCAGGGGGAGCATGGGGGGGTCATACACACATGCACAGGGGAGCAGGAGGAGTGCAGGGAGGTGTTGCGCATGCATTACTTTATGGGTGCAGACATACGTGCATGCGCACACACATGTACGTGCTCACTTTCGGTATGCGATGACAAAAAGGTTAGCCATCACTGCTCCAGAAGCTATGTCGATTGCAAGCAATGAGGAACATTTTTTTTTAATTAATGAGAGGATAAATGAGAAGGGTGAGCTGCTTTGATTGAGAATGTTGTTTTTTTTTCAACTTGGTTAAAAAGTTGGGGTTTTTTATCTGTTTGCCAACTGCATGGAAGAGCTACATAAACTCTGACAAAGATTGTCAGACAAATTTGTGCCTGAACACCTGTGAAGAGGTACTTATGCTTTCTGCTAGAGAATCACAGAGGCTATACGGATGATGGGTTTGTTCTTTGTCAATTTGAGGTGCTGCATTGAATCAAGAAGCAAGGATTGAAGCCATTAAGCAAAGAAGCCAAGAGAGGATCCTTGGAGAAAGCAGAATCAGAAAGGGAGACAGCAATAAAGCTTTATTGCAAAGAGCAGACCAGGAGAAAAAGCAACGAGATGCATGAATGAGGTGTTGGCTACTCGAAAGGCTAGAGAATAAATTGCCTTTCCTTTTTCCTCTCCTTCTGTATAGGCTAACAGTGAGTAGAAAATAAAATTACAGCAAAATTTCCTAGTGGACTTAAAATAAGAAACTCATAAGATTAATACTGTACTAATGCAAAGAAGGGAGAAAGAAAATTAAACAGTAGAACTGATGAATTTATAAGTTCCTTATAAAAATATCTAGTAGGTTGTTAAGATAAGCTAGTAATTATTTTCTTTAATAGAACAGTATCAATAAATAACATTTTAATTTGGAAATGAAAGCTCTTTGTGTAGCGTGTGTATGCGTAAGTTGTGTGTGTGTGATCTCCTGCATCTTTCTTACGTTCCGGCACTCTCTGCCCAGTTAAGCTTTAAAAGTGAGCCAAAACACAAATGTAGGTCAAAATAGTTGTAAAATTGCATCGAGGTATACTACCCACCCACCCACCCCACACAGAAAACCTGATCACATGGTTTCATAATATATATGCAGGAATGCACTATAAACATTTTAATTGGACTACAAACGAACAACAATGGGGAATGGGAGATAAAAATTGAAAATGATGCCAAATATGGAGTGTCATTGATGAAACCAGGAAATAACTACTGCATTCATAATGATTACGAACATGACCATAATACAAATAACTTGGCAGCTCAAATCCAAGAAGAAACTTGGATGAGAAAAGTTTTATATATACAGTATCCTGGATAAATACCTCAAAGTCATTATGTGAGCTGCCCTATACAGAATCAGATGTCATATAGCAGTATTGTCAACAAAACACATATATTAAAAAGTTTTAGAATTTGATATTAAGATGCATGCCTCGTTTTGATTGGCTCTATGCAAAATTCACACAGTTGTGATTTAGTTCTGAGATAGATCCTGCTTACAGTTTTCCAATGATTTGGATGTTTTCCCATTTACTTATTTCATGATAAAGATAACGATTTAGTTTTTCACACACATATAGAGATTGTGTCTAATAGTCTAACAGCAGGAAATTAAGATGATAGTTTTGCTGTGAGACTATGAAACAGGTTGTTTACATTTTTGAGGCAGACTTAATTATGCTCAGTATTGACCAACTGAAAAAGTTAATATCAAATGGATAGATCCAGTCTCTTGAAGGATTTGAGGAAAACATCAGATTCTTCAGATTTAGTTCCTTAGTATTTATGTGACTTCTGAAAACCAATAGCATGGAGTGACATCAAATGACAGAACCTACTAAAGAACCCTTAACTCTAGATCAGGCATGGAGTTTAAATTGTTTACTACAAAATGTTAATTTTAATTTAGAAAAGGACCAGGGGAAACATGATAACAATGTTCCAACACTTGAGGGTCTGTCATAGAGAGGAGAGGGTCAACCTGTTTTCCAAAGCACCTGAAGGCCAGACAAGGAATAAAGGGATGGAAACTGATCAAGGAGAGATTCAACCTGGAAATAGGGATAATTTTTCTGACAGTGAGAACAATCAACCCATAGAACAGCTTGCCTTCAGAAGTTGTGGGAGTTTCATCACTGGAAGTTTTCAAAAAGAAACTGGACTGCCATCTGTCAGAAATGGTGGAGGATCTCCTGCTTGGGTGGGGGAATTGGACTAGATGATCTACATGGTCCCTTCAAACTCTTATTCTCTTATATCCAATTTCTTAAATGACATGTGCAGGAGAATTTTTACAATTACTCTGACCCTTAGCTTCAGATAATCCTTATTAACATATTTCAGTGTATGTAGGGAATATTTTGGAGGTAGATTTATAGAGCAAATGTCAATGTGAAAAATAAAGTCCATATTTCCAACAATATTTCTTATTGAGGGAAATATAGAATCCAATAAGACATATGTTGTTTCAAAGTAAAGGTCAGCAACCTGGCAGCTTCAAACTATTTTGGACTGATTCCCATCAGCCTCAACCAGTGATGGCAATGGCAAAGAAATATTGGAGATGAGCCCAAAGCAATGAGCACTAGGTTGCTTCTCGCTACTCAAAACAAAGGCTGGGGACATTTTTTTATTTTCTTCAGCATGGTCACAGACACGTTAGTGTCTCTTCCACATATTAACTTGTGAAAGAGAACAAATGCTGTACTCTACAATCTTAAGTAGAAAAACTTACATTTATCAGCCATCTCATGAATCCAAAACTTGTGACATATTGAGGACTCCCTATCTTATTTGATCAACAGTTTTCATAGGCCTGACAGAACTTTTCCCTCTTACCTTTTGTGAAGATTCTTTCATAACTGAATCAGAAAATTAATTTGTGGCATAATTCAAATTAACTTGAAAGAACCATGATGTGTGATTGTCAGTAAATTTCCCCATCTTTCCATCATAATATTTTCTTTGATCCACGTTTAATGTAGAGAACACAAAGGATACAATGCAGGACTAGGACCAGGAAATGCAAGTCTTGACTGAATCTTGATATTCAGCCAGGTGATCTTAGCAAGGACGCTTCAGAACAAGAATGTTCTGAAATTTTTCCTCGAAAGATAAAATAAGGAAAAGAATCATATAAATCATTTTAAATTCCACAGAGAAAAAGAAAATTAGTCACATAACTTATAAGAGAGATCCCTTGAAAGTGTTCTTTCAGAAAAAAAATATTTTGGTGACTCTGATAGTTTTACAAGCATTGCTCCACAAATAATTTGTTAAAAGTCAGAGAAGATAATGAAAGTGGAAACAAATGACAACTCAATTGAATGATCTGGACTAGGCTTCTTACTGGACATACTAAAGAAGCTACCGTAGTAAAATGAAAATTAAAATGGAAATACAAATGATAAACCAAGAAAATGACTTGGACTTTTTATTAAGAGTTACAAAAGAGGTAGGTTAAAGTTTCAAAGTAGTCTTTGGGATGGGAAAAAGAAAGCAATGAAGAAATATTAAATTCTACAACAATCAGTGAATGAATTACAGATCCAGTCTGTAATTAAAAGTAAAAGGAATGAATATAAAGTTAACCTGTTTGATCAAGGTTAAAATAAGTCATTTTTCTATAAAGCTCTGGTAACCCTTTATGGATTTTTTAAACTGATAATTTATGGATTTGCATATGGGATGCATTATAGGAAGAGAATATATTAGTTTGTAACCTTTTAAAGGTTAAAGTCATTTAAAGTAATTTCTTTAAATATTTCTTTTTTCTTACTGTCTCCTTTCTTTTTCTTTTTGGTTTTTCTTCTCTTATGCCTTTTATTCTTTTTATATTTCTTTTCTTTTCTGTTTAGTTTGTATTTGCTTTTACTATTGTAGTAAAAATGTCAGATTTTTAAAAAATAAAGGGAAAGTAGAGAAAACATATTTTTACAAGACAAGAAAAATTAGACTTGATATCCTGTTCTCTGCAATGTCTTGCCCTTGTACTACTTTACTCCAGGTCTCCTGGAGACCACCAGAGAGTTGATTAGGAAAAGGATGATGAAAGAACCCTCATTCAGAATTTTCCGCATGATTCCTTCTTCACAGGTAACCTAAAGACATTTGCTAATTTCTCTCCTGAATGAATTTTGGAGGCTTTCCAAGATTTAAACAAAGAAAACTCATTAACTAATTTCTCAGCATGTGGTTGTTTCAAAGTTCCAATTTATGGATGAGGGCTCTACTATTATCCAAATGATTCCCCCCCCCCCACCAAAAAAAAAAAGGTCAGGCTATGTTTCAACAGAGCACAAGCAACAAATAAATTCAGACCTTGTACAAATAGATATAACAAAATTAACTATTGTTCCCTCTAACAACTTCATAGTTAAAGCAGCAATGATAATTTATTTATAATTATATTTATAATGGTAATTTATTGCAATCTGTTCTTTTTCTGGATTCCAGAGAATAGCTAAGGACTTAGGGAGAAAGAAGATGTAGTTAAGAGATGATATATTCAGAATTTGGCCAACAATAATTAAGCAATACTGGGGAAAGAAAGAGAGATGCAGAGTCATTCCCATTTTCTGATTTTCCTCAGTGAATCTTTCCTGAGCAACTCTTGAACCTATAGTAAATCTAAGTAGCATAACCTTAGCACAAACTGATGACTTATTTTCTCCTTTGGTTACTAAAGAAATGGACTAAGCTTTTGGAAGAAGCTATTTTTTATAATCATGTCTTTTTCTCTGTGTTAGGTCTGCTACACTAATTACATAAGATTGATAGATAGCAATTATGGACACAAAATACTATAAAGGAAAATTCTCATAGGGCCTCCTCAGTTCACTATGATACTTGGATATTTCTTTTCCACTGTCTAATAAACTGTCTAAACAAAATAAATGATTAAAAAAGAGCAACTTGATATTTTAATTTAAATTAGGTTTTTTAGAATCTAAATTCACATTTAATGATAAAATAATGCATTACTTGCCTACAAATCAAAATGAATATTCATTTCATTTTTTAATCATAAAACTGAAAGGAGAAGAATGGCCATTTAAACTTATTTAAATGGATTATTAATGGAAGGCATTACCCAAATACATTGAGCTATAATTCATTCCAGTTGAGTGCCAATTTGGTACAATACTTTAAACATCAGACAAGAATTTAGAAGCCTGAAAATTCTAGTCCTGTCTTAGGCACAAAGTCAGTTGGGTGATCTTAGGCCAGTAACTTTCTTTCAGCCCTAGGAAGGATCAAAGGTAAACCACTTCTGAAAAACCTTGCCAAGAAAACTGTTCATCCAGATAGTCTCTGAGAACTGGATACAATTGAACAGAAGAAGAAAAACATAATTCATTCACTTGCCAAGCTAACTTTCCATAATAAAAACAGAAAGAAATTTGCAGTATATTATTCATCCAAAGCAAAGAAATTAACCAGGAGTTCAACTATTAAAAAAAACTTAATTGTCAATCTATGAATAAAAAATGTCTGCAGGAATGAAAAAAAAATCTAATTGCAAGAGACCTCAAGGTATATGTGTGTGTGTGTGTGTGTGTGTGTAATTTTGTCTGTATGGAGACAACAAAATATTATTTTGGGTTATTTGAAAAGAGAGTATTGTTATTCAGAAGATTGCTGAACTTACATTTATATGGTATTTATGTCATTTACTTCATACAATTCCCAATGTACTGCTATGAAATTTGACACAACCCTCTTTTTGTTATTAATATTTTCACTGATTTGTTTAAGGACTGTCAGTAGCAAATTTCATTTAATTTAGGCTTTTCTTTGGAGAATTAAATGATTATTTAAATCATATGGATGATCATGACTGCAGGTATTGGAAGAGGATTCATCAAATAATTAGCAAGGGAAAGGTGTAGAAATGAATACTCACTTTCCTATGCTATGCTATAGTATTTGATTATATTTACATTCCATCTTTATTCTGTAGAATACAAGGCAATATAAACAGAATTTCCAACTCATCTGCCACTAATGAAATGACTATTATCTGTTTAGCTTCAGTAATAGCCATTATATCATTTGCCTTCATGAGACAAAGTCTACGGTATTCATATGTATTTTCTTTTTTTATGTGATTTGAAAGTATGGAAGAATATTGTTGAGATCACCTGAAAGACCTCAGTAATTTAAAGTTTCTGACTCTTTGTCACGAGAGTGAGAAAAATACAATATGTGCATGTTCATATATATAATATTCAAATTGCAAAGTAATGTAAGAATAGTCCTCACTGTTTGCACAAGTAAATTCACCAATAATGCTTATGGAAATATATGCAAATTCTACATTTCAAAAAAATCAATCCAAATTTGTCTTCCGTTCCAGTATAAAATTAAGAAGAAAAGTTTGTATACTTTTGTAATGAGAGAGAAAGTGAGAATCCATGTGCTTTTAAATAAATAGAAAATAATGTACATTCATGCCAATTTTGAAACTAACATATAATCAATTATATGCAATAACATCTATCTGTGTAAAATTGTAAAAGTTAATATTCAATAAAACATAATAAGCCCTGAAAATGTGAGATAATTTGCCAGTCATCTGCAAAAACAATAAAGAAATTATATGCATCAACCTAATATAAATAGTCTGCTAAGCAGTTTCATATAAGTTAAACAGAATTCATATCTGCCAAAAGTAAATTATAAGAGTCAGAATCACATTTTTCTTGCAAGTTTATCTACTTGTGAAGAAACCTGTACAGATTAGAGAAAAATATGTAGTGCATGATTTAAGGAATTAGCTATACTGCTAGTCTCTAAGTGCATATTAACTGCAATTTAGCAATTTCTTTAGGAATATTAGAACAATGACAAAAATGTTTCAGGTGGAAATCTCACACTATAATGTGAAAGTATAGGAGAAATGTTAAACCCAATTACATAAACTCAGCATTTTTCAATTGTTTTCTTTATAAAAGAGGAAATAATGCATTTTTTCTCCTTGAGGAAAAGAATTCATCCCCTTTCTTTACAATGGATGCCACAACTTACCCTGTATTGTCCCATTCATTCATCTGGTGACTTTTAAAGAGAAGCCTTCTCAATGACAACCTATAAAATTACTATCCAGATTCACTGCAAAATGTGATTGAGTTATTACACTGAGTTTATCTACAACTATTTAAATGAAGAAAATGGCAATTGGCAGAAAATGATATTTGCAGTAGGAAGCTCAGATTCACAGCTCATAGAATAATACCAGAGGTGGTATTCAGCAGGTTCTGACCAGTTCTGGAGAACTGGAAGTGGAAATTTTGAGTAGTTCGTAGAACCAGCAAATACCACCTCTGACTGGAAATTTCACAGTATCTTTCCCCTGCCATTCCCACCAAGCCATGCCCACATAACTGGCAGTAAAATAATTTAAATCCCACCACTGAATAATACTATATACAAAGAGTTAGTAGTCCTAACAGCTAGCTAACTATTTAATTTGAAATAATTTCACATTAATCTGGGAAGGTGAAAGAGAAATAATTAAACTTCACATAACGATAAAAACTTCCGCTGTCCAGTTGTAGCTAACTCTAGGGCTGGTGTTCATCTTCATTTCTTAGATGAGGGGGCCAGTGTTGTCCAAAGACACTTCCAAGATCATCTGGCCATATGACTATACGCTGAGGTGCAGGGAAAGCTGTTACCTTCCCACCAAAGCAATACCTATTTATGTACTTGCTTTTGAATGCTTTTGAACTGTTAGCTTGGCAGGAGCTGGGGCAAGTAAGAGGAACTTATTTATCGTGCAGTGTTTGGGTCCTGAAGCTGGACTGTCAACTTACCAACTGACAAGCTCAGCATTTTTAAATGCTGAACCATTTTGCCCCCTTAAGCTTCTCATACTTCTTTTCTATAAGGTAAGGAACTACCCAATTTTTCTATGCAATTCATAATCAATTTAAAGCAAATTCTTTAAAACTTTTTTTAAAAGGAAGCTTATTTGTTGTAAACAAAAACAACAGACCCTTTCCCCTATCACTAACTCCATCTAGATTTTATATGGATTTTTAAAGAAATTGGCTGTAACCAAATGCTTTACTTTAAAGTGCATCAAGATGTCAAGACAAAGAAAGCAGCAAAAACTGGGGAATGCTAGGGAATGCCTAGAGCAGATTTATCTTCTGGTTAATATTTTATGCCTTTTCCTACAATAACACCTATTGGATTTCATTCCCCAAACCACCTTAGCTGATATCTGACATGTTGTCAATATTGCAATTATTTAGGCCAGTAATGACCACTGATAATAACTTCTGCTTTTAGAAAAAGATTTAGTGTAATTCTATGTGATACCTTTTGTTCATGTTTCTTGGTAGATAACAACAATTCTATCAATACCAATATTTAATGATTGGTATTAAAATTATTATAGAGTTAGTTTTGATTGCTTGTCTAATTCCACCTTATTTACAATGATCCATGATGACCCATGATGTTGTAAATTATGAACATATTTATATATATATATTACAGCTCTCCTTGTGTAATCAGGCAACATTACTGCATGTATGTACATATATAGTTCAAATTACTACATATACAACATATACATACGCATACGCATAACACATTATGAGAGATTAGAACACAGGTTCTAATAAGGAGGTTATGTTCAATATTCTGGAAGCCAATTATAAAAGGAATGCAGAATTCACTCCATCTACTTTTCTTCTGTGATTTTGATGCATATCAAGAAATTCATTTTATGTCAGACCAATTACTCTCCCATACAAGCATAATGCATGGTAAGATCTGTAGAGTGTCAGGAACCTCTTGGAGAAAAAAGATGAAGAAATGAAAAGATACCTAAGCTACATATAGAAATACCCAGTGTTCTAACAATTAAATTTCTAGCAAATGTCTATATCCCGCTGGATATTTCTCTGTCTTCCATCAGAACCTCAGCAGGAAATCTCTAGGATGTGTGATGATAGATTTTTATGCCAAACCCTTCTATTCTTCTGATGCATATTAGAAGATGTGGAAGGGGGAGGGGAGGAAAAGGAGGGAGAAAATGCACCAGGCCTGATGTTAGAGAAGTTTATTTCTATTCCAGTGTGATATTAGCTGTGCTTTCAAAAATCTGCAACTGGAGAATGCCAAGTTAGAGAAGCCTGCTGTAAATGATTAAGTAAAAGTATTAACCTTCTCTTCTCTTTTATTTCTTGTCTCTTATTCCAATTATTTACATTTTGGTCTCATTGTCCATCACCACCAAAACCAATACAAGGCCTTAAGGTTTCACTGTAATGAAAATAATAATAAATAAAAAGTTTTCCTAACTTGCATATATGTCTTACCTGCTGATAATTTATAGAAAAAAACAAGTTACTTTTCTGCAAATCTGGATAATTTATTGTATATTTACTGTTTAAATCTATAGTTAAACACAAGTTTTTATTATTATTTTTACTGTTCTTCAAATATTAACAAAAAAAACAAATATTAAATAAAATCACAATTCAATAAAATAATTGTTAAACTTATAAACTTGAAAAACTAACATAAAAGAGAAATATTTCTCTTCCCAATAAACAGAGGGAGAGGGAGAATGGAAGAGAGAGGGAGGAAGAGAGAAATGGAATAGCCATGACAACAAGTCAGCCAATAGGGACTGTTTGGTTATTGAGACACAGGATTTGTTGTGTGAGCCATGTGAGATGGCTTGGAGCCTGGGCATAGTTTAGCTTAATTGTTCTGTGTTTATGAGAGCTCATTTGTCTTTGCTTGAGAGTACTTGCTACTACTACTTCTCTCTACCATGTTGCATGAGCTTCATGTGTATTGTATACAAGCATCATGTTTTACATTATTGCATACAAAGAAGTTTCTTCTATATAAAATCCTGCTGAATTATTTGCTTGTGTCACTATAAACTGCAACAATCTTGTATTCATTCCTGATATCAAAAGGAAACTGCAGGGCTAACATCTACTGGCTGAACCAAGCAAAAATCACAAAGGTCAGGAAATGAAGCTCGTCAGAACAACACTGCTGATAAAGAATCCTCCGGAATATTCTCTTGGTGAAAGAAGCCTAACAAGTTGGTATCCAACGTGCATGTCCTTTCTTAATCTCACAAGGAAAATAAACAGTCATTGATAACTGTTTAGTAGTCAGTATTAAAGTAGTAGTCAGGGCCTTAGCTATTTCTGTAGTGATGAATCTAAGTAAAGATACATGGATAGATAGGAATATGTTATTTGGAGTAGACAGGAGTCTATGAGTTTTAACTATGCTTTAGGGATGAAACCAGCTGGCTGAGTTTGAGCCAGTCACTTTTCCTCAGCCCTAGAAAGAAGGCATTGGTAAATTAGTTTTGAAAAGTTTTGCTAAGAAAACTGCATAACTTGTACATGAAGACATGAGAGTTAAGACTGACTGAAGGAACAACAACAACAAAAGAGTTGAAGAAAACTTAAATAATGAGTGAGATTGATTGTTGTGAAATTCAGATTGGTAAGAAAGTGTGCTCTGGTCAGAAAGCTAACTTGTCTATTTAAAAAGCCAAAGGAAAGATGGTGGATCATCTGAGTATGAGTAGCTCATCAAGCCTGCTGGGTGATCTTATTGCTACTTTATTGAAAGAATAGGAGTTCCACTTTGAAGCATAGTAGATATAAATTGATTGTTACTAGTGGAGTGAAAGACTCTCTGAATAAGAATGATAGGTTAACTGAAAACTTCCGATGAAATGTTGGATCTGTCCAACTTTTTTGGGCTTAGAAAATAAGCAGAATCATGCCTGTTTGGGAGCTAGACTCTAGGCTGTCCTGGGAAACTGGGGAAAAAAATCCCATACAAAAAGACAATAAAATAAACTTTCAAATTACTGCAAGGAAAAATTCATGAATTTCATAAAACAATCATAAAACTTTTTTGCAGCATTTTTATAGCTTATGAACATTCTCATAATTAGTATTGCTTCAATATGTACATGTTCTGAAAATGATTGTATGAACTTTGAAGATGGAACAAATCCTCCTTTCTTTACAGTTTTGAAATATGGTACTAATTTCATAGTAGTTGAACCATTATTTAGAGGTGAAATGAATGCAAGTAAAAAAACAAAGACCTTTTCTCTGGGAATTTCATAACTTCCATAATAATATCCTCTTTGAAAGATGGCTAGCCTTGCTATATATAGTCGTGTTATAAAGTGAAGAGAATTGAGATCTAAATGTAGTTGTCCTTCCTATGAGAGGATACCATGTCTTAACTACAAAAAGTATTGCTAAGTGCCCATGAATACAGAAAAATTATGTTTGTGTCATCCACTGTGAATGGCAGTGTTTGTCACCCTTATTAACTTTAAAGCATGTGGTCATCAACTCTCAGAATTCGCTATTCTTCAGAATACTGGAAGTTGAAGTCCACATACCTACAGTAAATTTGTCAAGATTGACAAACTTGGCATCAATGTAGAAACATAAGGCTGAACAGGCGTCACTGCCAAAAGAAGGGCTTCCTTTGATAAGCCTGCTAACCACAAGCCAGATGCATTAGTTCATAATTGTCCCCCCCCCCTTTTTTTTTAAATTCTTGCAGTTGCAATTGACTATGTTTTGACCCATAGTGATCTGTTATTCTGAAAAGTAGATGGGTTTTGCCTGAAATGCCAAGGCCAGATCTTTCCTACCTGATAGGAGGTAGTAGAATAGGAAATCTTTTTCTTCCAGGGGTTACTGGAGGGCAATTATAAGAGGAAAAATGGCAAAGTATAGGTTGATTGAGCCATGGCATTCCTTTATATGCACTGGAACTGTGTGAATGTAAGGTTGTGACTTCTCTTTACTGCCTTTAGTGCTAGTGAATTGAATTTGGGATTTTTGAATTGTAATGTGCCTTTATCTTATTATTTATTTGAGTGTTCCATTCACACGGTGAGTAGATGATATAGTGCCTGACTTTCACGAAGCATTTATCACTGCCTTTAGAAATAGCAGTAACAGGGTGAAATCAGCAAACTTTGAAATGTACAGCCTCAAAAATAAGATATCTCTCTATTGTTTACTCAGTTTGTAAGTATATGGTATTAATATTAATAAGCAGTGATTTATTAATATTAATAAGTTCAAAAAAGGGCAATGGAGGCCATATTTCCAATAACATTATATATGATTGCTAAAGTTCAAAGAAATACTTAATAGCAGCCAACTATAATCAATTAAAAGATTACCCATAAAGGATATATATTCAATAATTACACTTTTACTGTAGCCAACACTGTTGTGTTGTCAGCCACATTATTCTTTGGATTTTGTTCCCCTTATCCAGGTGTACAATGCTGCTTACTTATATTTGTATTGCTGTCTTCTCCCTTGCTACTATTATTTTCTTTAGTTTAGGCAGCCAATTTCTAATAACAGTGTCTTATTAAGAGCGAGGAATTTGGTGCTCAGTAAGTTGTTAACCCCAAGTAAATATATTAAAATAATAGAATGATACATTTTAATTCAACTGCACCAGAGTTTGTTTGTTTTTTTGTTCAATAATGTTCTTTGTAGCAAGAAGAATAGTTATTTAAAAATCTATTTTGATTAAATGCATTCTTGATTACACACACTTAGGTTTTAATGTCCATTTCATTTCCTCAATCTGATCTTCTGCTTTTGTCTTCCATTTGTTTTCTCCCATCCATTCCATGTGTGATTGATTTAAGGGAGAAGGAATAGGGCTGAGATAATAACACGTGCTATTTCAGTTGAATGTTATTGAGACATAAAATAAAATATATATATGACTGCAAAGAATTCCAATAATAACCCATGGGAACCTATAAATCAAATTTATGGAAGAATGAGGAAGAGAAGTAATAAGATGGACCCCAAGTGCAAAAGACGGAATAGTAACTATAACATTGATCAAATAATGGATATTCAGAAAGTAATAAATCATGGAGTGCATAAAAGTGAAATACACTTTTAGAGATTGATTACAAAAATATTATCTGTGTTGGACAGATATCCTCTGCGAAATAGCTTGGTTATTTGCAAAGCCATCATGACGAGAGCGGCTACCCACTCAATTTGACTTCTCCAAGTCTAATCAAGGACTGAAAGGGAGAGATCCAAGTTTCTATATTGTCTAAACTGCTAGATGTGAACCTTGATGTCAAAATCCTCTTTTTTAATACAAATTCATCACTTAAGCAAATATAAGGGATTGTTAGCAATAATTAACCTTTCTGTAGCTGTGCAATAAAAAGAAAAATGAATGTATATATATTTTCATTTTATTTCAATGTGGAATTAAACAAATATATAGCTAAAATTTTCTAAATTACAGGTAGTCTTCCACTTACGACCACAACTGAGCCCAAAATTTATGTTGACGACTGAGAATTTGTTTATTATTTATTTATTTATTTTATTAAATTTTTATACTGCCCCCTCTCCCGCAATGGGACTCGGGGCGGTGTACAGCCAAGATAAAACCACACAATAAATAGAATTTAAAATAGATTTAAAAGAATTAAATTAGTGGCTGAAAGAACACAATAAAACAAGGTATAAAAGTTAAAATTACCAAAATTTATAAATTTAAAACCTTAGTAATTGATACTAGGCCAGACTGGTGCGTGCCGGAAGGTTTTCAGGTCAGTAATGGCTCGCATCTCCGGGGGTAATTCATTCCAGAGGAGGGTGCCCCCGCAGAGAAGGCCTGCACCCTTGGGGCCGCCAGCTGGCATCATCCAGCTGATGGCACCCTGAGGAGGCCCACCTGTGGGAGCGCACTGGCCGGCAGGAGGCCGATGGTGGCAGCAGGCGGTCCCGTAAGTACCCGGGTCCCAAGCCATGAAGCGCTTTAAAGGTGACTACCAACACCTTGAATCGCACCCGGAAGGGCACTGGAAGCCAGTGCAGATCGCGCAGGAACGGTGTAAAACGGTGTAACACGAGGAGCCCCCAAAATCACCTGCGCGGCTGCACTCTGTACCAGCTGAAGCCTCCAGATGCTCTTCAAGGGGAGCCCCATGTAGAGACCATTGTAGCAGTCTAGACGGAAGATGACGAGGGCAGAGGTGACTGTGCGAAGAGTGCCCCAATCCAGAAAGATCCGCCAGACCTGACAAAAGGCCCCGCTGGCGATGGCCGCAATGTGATCTTCTAATGACAGCCGTACATCCAGGACACCCAGATTGCGCGCCCTCTCAGTGGGGGTCAAGATCTCTCCCTCCACAGCCAGCAATGGAATGAGCTGGCTGTATCTGGGCACAGGAAACCACAGCCACTCAGTTTTGGTTGGGTGGAGACGAAGCCTATTAAGATTCATCCAACTCCGCATGGCTTCCAGGCACTGGCTCATCACTTCAATGGCTTCATTGGGATGGCCTGGGGTAGAGATGTATAGCTGAGTGTCATCAGCATACTGATGGAAATCTACCCCAAAACCAGGGATGATCTCGCCCAGTGGCTTCACATAAATGTTGAACAGCAGGGGTGAGAGCACTGACCCCTGAGGCACCCCACAAAACAAAGGCCTTGAGGCCGACCTCTGCCCCCCTGCCAACAAAATTGCAAGCGGTCAGAGAGGAAGGAAGAGAACCACCATAACACGGTGCCTCCCACTCCTAACCACCCCAACCGCCGCAATAAGATACTGTTAGTATCGACAATATCAAAAGCCGCTGAGAGATCTAATAGGACCAGGACAGAGGAACAACCCCTGTCCCGGGCCTTCCAGAGATCATCCACCAACGCGACTAAAGCTGTCTCCATGCTGTGCCCGGGCCTGAAACTCGATTGGAGAGAGTCTAGATATACCGCTTCATCCAGGTGTGAGGGAGCTGTCGTGCCACCACAATCTCAACAACCTTCACCACAAAGCGAAGGTTGGAGACTGGACGATAATTCGACAATAATGTTGGATTCAGGGACAGTTTCTTGAGGAGGAGCCTCACCACCGCCTCTTTCAAGGCAGCGGGTAAAAATCCCTTTCTCAAGGAAGCGTTAATCGTCCCCTGGAATCAACCTTGTGTCACCTCCCGAGTGGCCAAAACCAGCCAGGAGGGACATGGATCCAATAAACATGTGGTTGCATTAAGCTTGCCCAGTATCCTGTCCACGTCTTCCAGGATCACAGGATCGAACTCAACCAACATGACCTCACCGAAATCTGCCCCCGCAAAGAGATGCCCAGGCAGAGTCCAGCCCATCCTGGATCTGAGTGATTTTGTCCTGCAGATATCATGAAAAATCCTCGACCCGTCCTTGCAAGGGATCCTCCCGCGCTCTCACATCCAAAAGGGAGCGGGTCATCCTAAAAAGGGCGGCCGGGCAATTTTCTGCGGACGCGATAAGGGTGGAGAAGTAAGATCACTTCACCGTCCTTATCGCCACTATATACGTCCTAATATGGGACCGTAAAATTGTTCGGTCAGATCCGGAGCAGCTGGTCCTCCAACCACTCTCTAGGCATCTTTTCCGGCGCTTCATCTCCCTCAGCTCCTCGGAGAACCAAGGGGCCAACTGGGATTGGCACCGGGTCAGAGGCCACAAGGGCATGACCTGGTCCAGGGCCTCGGCAGCCACCCTGTCCCAGGTGGCCACCAAGTCCCCAGCCGAGTCATGTGTGTGAGTCTCGGGAAACGGCCCAAGCTCCATCAGGAACCTATCTGGGTCCATCAGGTGCTTGGGGCGGAACCATTTTGTCGGTCCCGCCTCCCCGCGACGAGGGGATGCGAAATGGAAGTCCAGGAGTCTAAGGAGCAAATGATCCGACCATGACAGGGGCTCTATAGAAACATCCCCTATACCTAGATCATCCTACCAGAGACAAAAATCATATCCAAGATGTGACCCCCAGTGTGTATGGGGTCCCGAATTAATTGGGTCAGGCCCAAGGCTGTCATGGAAGCCATGAACTCCTGGGCAATCCCCGAGGTTCCGCCGGCAGAGGGTAGGTTGAAATCCCCCATGACCATAAGCCTAGGGGTCTCAACCGCCAAGCCGGCTATAACCTCAAGGAGCTCAGGCAGGGCCGAAGTCACATAGCAGGGAGCCAGGTATGTGATCAATAGGCCCATCTGAACCCCGGAACCACACTTCACAAAAAGGGATTCACATCCGGTCATCTGAGGAACAGTGGATTCCCTAGGATACAGATCTTCCTTAATAAACACTGCCACCTCCCTCCCCTCCCCTGAGCCCTCAGCCGATGAAAAACCCGAAACCTGGGGGGGCACATCTCCACCAGGGAACACCTCCCTCTTGGCCCAGCCAGGTTTTGGTAATACCCGCCAGGTCCGCTCCCCCCTCCCAGATAAGATCATGAATGAGGGGGGCCTTATTAACTACAGACCTGGCGTTGAGTGAGCTTTACCCCATTTTATGACATTTCTTGCCACAGTTGTTAAATAAATCACTGCAGTTGATAAGTTAGTAATCTGGTTGTTAAGTGAGTCTAGCTTCCCCATTGACTTTTCTTGCCATAAGTCACTTTTTTCAGTGCTGTTGTAACTTTGACAGGTCACTAAATGAACTGTTGTAAGTTGAGGACTACCTCTATAGCCATCTTTTTATAACTATGAAACTACAGTTGAAAACACATCCGTTTTATCTGATAAAGTATGATAAATAGCCATGATAAAATAAAATGTGTGCATTTCCTTTTAAACAGTTATTTATATCAACATCCCCTTTATTTTGGGGAGGAAAATGTTTTTTTTTTAATGCTCTTATCTCACCATGGTGGTCTCCAGTGCTATTATATTGGTCACCTCGCAATAACAATTGAAAGCTCTTTCCACTGCTACAAATTAGGACCAGAAATAATGGGTACAAACCAATGCAATCCTTCATTTGCATAAACAGAGTGATAGAGTCAAGATCACGTGAAATATTAGTACCGCTTTATAAAACCTTACTAAGACCACATCTGGAATCCAGTTTTGGTCATTTCATTATAAAAAAATATGTTGTGACTTTGGCAAGAGTGCAGAGAAGAGCAACTAAGATGATTAAGGGCCTAGACACTAAAACATATGAAGAACAGTTGCAGGAATTGGGTATGGCTAGTCTAGAGAAAAGAAGGACTAGGGACAACATATAGCAGTGTTCCTATATTTAAGGGGCTGGCACAAAGAAGAGGGGGGTCAATCTATTTTCCAAAGCACCAGAGGCAAGACAAAAAACAATGGATAGAAACCAATCAAGGAGAGAAGCAACCTAAGAAGAAACTTCGTAACAGTGAGAGCAATTAACCAGTGGAATGGCTTGCCTTCAGAAATTGTGGGTGTTCCATCACTGGAAGCTTTTGAGAAGAGACTGAACAGCCACTTGTCTGAAATGATCTCCTGCACGAGTAGATGATTGGACTAGAAGTTCTTCAAGGTCCCTTTCAACTCAATTATTCTGTATTCTGTAAGTTGCAACTACCTAGATTTGTGTTAAACATAAGGGAAACCTCCCTGATTGTAAGACCTGAAAAATAGTGTACATTTTACCCAAAGAGTTTTGGGCTCTCCATCTCTGGAGGTTTTCTAAGAGGTGACCCAATCTCTTAAGGATTGTTTAATTAACTTTCTGCACAATGCAGACAGTTGAATTAGATGATCCTCATGGTCCTTTCCATGTTTACAGTTCTATGATGCTGTAATGTTTTACTCATAAGATTTCAGATTTCAATTAATTTGTTTTCAGCCATGTCTATAATGTTGATTTGGGTTTCCACTTCCCTTGGAAATAGACTCCTTATCTTTAATAGCTATATGCCAGAAATTTATACCATTGCCTCCATGTTGGGAATCGTTTTTCTTAAAGTATTCAAATGTTGCAGATGGGAAATAATTTCATTTTTCTTCTTTCAGGTCTATATGAGTTTACCAAAATGGACATACTTTTACAAAATTGGAGAAATTTGTTTTTTTTAAAAAAAACAATGAAATTGGGATAAACAAAAATGACAGGTTTATTGTACTATTGTATTGTAGTTTTTTCCTGCTCAAATCAGGTCAGAAACAGGGATGGGAAAAATAATCACATTGGGTGGAAGACAAGACTAAACATGGCTCAAACTCTTATTTGTAAATCCCATTAGAATCCTTTTTTTAAAAAAAATGTAGATGTAGTACTTGAACAGAAGCTTTTAGTAATGTAGTACAATGGGCTAGAACAACTTGCCACGGCTAACTCACTGCAGCCAACTTGCCATGGCCAACTTGCTGTGGGTCAACTCACTATGGCCAATTCACCACAGGACAATAGTTACAGTAATATCTGTTCTGACCAAGGCTTCCTGAGACTGTAATTAAGCACATGCTTAGTTAAAACAACTCTTGTTTTATTTCAACCCTGGGAATTATGTTCATTCCCAGCCTGTAATGAGTCCCAAACAGTTCTTTGAGATAAGCACCCACCTTTCTCTCCTTTGAATTTCTGCCAACAACAAAAGTGCCAAATGAACCATAAAAAAACCAACCAAAGTACAAAGTCCATACAGAGCTTCAAAGATTAATCTGAACAAAATGAACGACTTTGCTTCCTACAAAAGTTTCTTTATCTTTGCATGTCCTTTATACTTTATAGGAATCATCTCCAAGCCTTATTCCCGAGTCGCCTCTTTTGTCTCAGCTGCTCTTGCCTTCTACAGCTCTGCGCACATGTGCACTGGAACAGGCTCCCCTTGTTCCTCTGCCTCACTGTTGCCAGACTCCAGACGCTCCAGAGTCAGCACCCTTCTCCCAGATGGTTCTGGCCCCATCTCTGCATTGGACGCAGGACCCTTGTCTGAGTCCCCTCCAGACTCCCGGACTGGTCCCAGTTCTTCCCCACTATCCAATTCTGCTGCCGCCTGCACAGGCTGCTGGCAAACCACAACACTATAAAAGAAATAGTGGAATAGAATAATTAAAGAAAGGATGCTAAATGAGGCCAGAATGAAATATGAATGACAACAATATGTGTGTGTGTGTGTGTACACATATACATATACATAAATTGAACTGCTGAATTGTACTGTGACAAGTTGGCTGTGGCAAGTTTCCCATGGTTAGTTGACCACAGTGAGTTGACTATAGTGAGTTAACGGCGGCAAGTTGTTCCATTCCCCGCTCTAGCTTTCTCTTTGCCCAAGTTGACTTTTGTATTGTTATTACTATGGAAAGGGTTATAGAGTCTTTGTTTTTTATATTAGTGACAGATCTATGGGTATGCCTTGTGTAAAAAAATGAAATTATCTTAGGAGTTGCTTCTTTTGAAACTGGATCTTGGAAGATAACTAGAGGAATGACTAGATTTCATCTGTTTTTGCTTCCAAATTGTATTTATTTGTTAGGCTTAGAAATTTACTCAGCTCTTCTGTGGTGAGTTTTGGCATGTTAGAGGTTTAATTTATGTGTTTCTTTATTTAAAAGCCCTGGCATACATATTTGTCAGGTTTATGCATCCTAATCTTAAAAGAATAAAAGAAGCAAAAGCCGCACAGATGCTGGCAGCCCAGTACAGAGGTCTTTGGCAGATTTGCAATGGCTTTTGTCCAACCATTTACTCAACATATGCTGGATGTGAAGAAGACAAAGATCATGCTTAGTCTCAATACTGAAGGAAAATGTTCCAGAAGGAAAATTCATTAATAGGACTGCTGCATTCCTCACATTAAGAATAGAGTGTGCTAAAGTAAAAATGATTTGCTATTTATCCTAGTAGTTACATTTTGCAAGGATACTTTGGAACTATAAATATAAAAACATCTTAAGGAAAATGCTTTATGCGTCTCAGGTCTGCGAGATTATTTGTTTTCCAGTTCTTCAACATGTAATATTTGCCTAGATTTTGAAAAGACCATTTCATTCATTTTTATGAAATCACTACTCAGCCACAATACTGTACATATTAAAGGGCAAATGTTTTTAAAATTGGGACAATTTTAGAGCAAAAGATATAAGTCCCATCTTCATCATTGTCATCATCAATCATTATTAGTTAAAAACTATGTAACGTAAATAAATAGTAGATTCTATATGTGTGTATGACTTGCCTCTCAATGATGCAGAATCTACAGTGTGTGATGGAATATTGTCCAGATTCCCAGGAGAGAGAAAGTACATTTGACAGGAACAAGATACCTCACAATTTAGACAGTTTGTGTAAGAGAAAGACGGTGAAGATAGTTTCTCCCTAATAGTTCCTAGTTCGTATGCTTTATGGTGCAAGTAGTTTGCTTTACTTTTACAAGATTCCTATCAATGGATGAGGAGCAATAAAGGAAACTGCTTAGAAGCATCTCAACTTTTCTTTCTTAGTTTTTGGAGCCTGACAAAATGACTCATTCACACATAAAAGGCATGTGGGAATGAGCTCATTGTCACCTTGCTTCACTGAAGAGAATTTTATTATTTTAAAGAGAATCTTAGTAAACAGTAGGGACTGAAGGAGAAGATACCTAGCTAAAAGGTGTGGTATAATTGTTGAGTTTGAACTGGGGCTTAAGTTTGTTTGTGTTTCACTTTCTTTCCCTATCCTGTGCATTTGTCATAACACTACTGTGTTTTCAAGCCAACATCAAACAATTACAAGAAATTGATAGATTGCAGATTAATGCTGCATTTATTCCAGAAAAAATACTGAATCAGTTTTGTGAATGTTATATGTATCTATTGATGTACTTTGTGAATTAGAATAATTAGATGTGGGAGAAATACAAAAGCAACTGAGGAAACAAGTATAAACAAGTATAAACACCCACAGTGTCGAGCCCTATTAAATTCTGCAACAGAGTTCCTGTTACAGAATCAATGCTTTTTGTCTCCTTTTTACAGTACAGATTTCATTCAGATGCTTCTCTCTTTGATAAATTTCCTTCCTATAGCAGTACGTATTTACAGATCAATCTATCTCTGATCCTTTTCAGTTTTTCATTTACTCAGTCATAAATCTATTATGTCAAAATTTGCATCTTTCTGTGTTGCTAAAAATGAGTATGAAGAAATGGCATAATTTTTCATATATGATATACAGAATGGATACATTTTATATATAACTTTCCATGACATACAGTATATCTTTTTTGTACAATTTTGGACCATCTTGCTTATTTCGGTAATATATGAGGCTTATTCCTAGTTAACATTGTTTCCTTGCTATATAAATTCAATGAATATTCATATTATAGAAACTACCACCAGAAAGGACTTTATTTGAATTTCTTCTCTGTAAGATTTCCTATACATTACTCTATGCTATGTAGAAAATTTCATCAGCAACATGTTTGAACAGAAAAACCACCAACCAGATGTTTTAGGCATAATGTGCTCCCACAGGGTTGGCCTCCTCGGGGTGCCGCCAGCTGGCGATGTCAGTTGGCGGCCCGAGGGTGCAGGCTTTCTCCCTTTGGAATGAGCTACTGGCGGAGATGCGAGCCATTACTGACCAACGGGCCTTCCGACGAGCACTTAAGACCCATCGCTGACTATTGGGGGTGAGATCTTAGCCCCCACAGAGAGGGCTCACAATCTAGGCATCCTCCTGGATGTACGGCTGTCATTAGAAGAGCATATTACGGCCGTCTCCAGGGGGGCTTTCCATCAGGTTCGCCTGATGCGCTAGTTGCGGCCTTTTCTTGATCGGGACGCCTTACGCACAGTCACTCATGCCCTGGTCACCTCCCGCCTGGATTACTGTAATGCCCTCTACATGGGGCTCCCTTTGGGGAGCACCCAGAGGTTGCAGCTGGTACAAAATGCGGCCGCGCGGGGGGCGTCTAAAAGCTCTCATGTGACGCCTCTCCTGCGTGAGCTGCATTGGTTGCCGGTTGCCTTCTGGGTGCGCTTTAAGGTTCTGGTTTTGACCTTCAAGGTGCTCCATGGCATCGGACCAGGCTATCTGCAAGACCGTGTTCTGCCAGTAGTCTCCCACCGACCTGTGCGCTCCCACAGAGAGGGCCTCCTTCAGGTCCTGACAGCCTCTATGTGCCGCCTGGTGACCCCAAGGAACGGGGTCTTCTCTGTGGGGGCACCCGCTCTCTGGAATGGGCTCCCCCCTGAGTTGAGAACGACCACCGACCTGAGGGTGTTCAGGCGTAATTTGAAGACCTGGCTCTTTGAGCAGGCTGGCCTGGGCTGATCCTAAATTAATTTTAATGGGGTTTAATGTATTGAATTTTAAGGTTGGGGTTTTAAATTTGGTTACAGCCCTTATTTAATTCTATTTTAATTGTTATTTATATGTGGTTTTAGTAGGCTGTGCACCGCCCTGAGTCCTTTGGGAGAAGTGCGGTATATAAATCTAAATAAATAAATAAATAAATAAATAAATAAATAAATCTTTTCCAACAGGCCGGTCTGGCGTAACATTATGAGTAGGGTTTTTAATTTGATTATTTTTTTACGGGTTTTATTGGTCTTAGCCATGTATTTAATTAATTTTTAAACTTTTTTAACTTTTCTATTTGTATGTTTTTACTGTGGCTGTTCACCACCCTGAGTCCCTTTTTGGGAGAGGGGGCGGTATATAAATCGAAAAATAAATAAATAAATAAATTCCTAAATTCATAATTTGCAAGTGATATTTACTGTGTGTAAAGTGTAACAATTTAAAAACCACAAGTTTGGGAAAATCCACTAGATTAAATAAATTCAACATTTTCCGAAGTTATGGACATTAAAAATGGATTTTTTAATATCATTTTACTCAAGATATCAGGATCTTCTTTCATTGGAGCAATGATATTACAATAGCTTCCTCTAATATCAGATAAAGAGAAGGGACCAACCATTTCCATAAAAATTTAAATATTGAACAGACTTAATAGATTAATAGGCAATAGGCTATTCCATCATTCTCGCAGTACACACCTACATCTCTGGGAATCTATTTGAGAGAATACAAATTGGCTTTAAACATCCTAAAACATCCTAAACACCCTTGCCCATATTCTGGCAGCTTCATTTAATAGGTAAGAGGATGAATGATTGCAAAACCTGTACTTCAGCCAACTCTATTCCCAATATATAGAGCCTAGCTTCTGCTATTATAATTCTGCAAAATTACAACATCTATACAATCAATAGAATTTGCTACTGTTCTGAACATTTTCTCTGCATTTTTTCAATTATTCAATTTGTAGAAAGGAAATTATTTCCAAATAATTTTCAAATGAGATGAACATGAAGTAAATAGCCATAATTCTTATTAGTTTTCCAGTTTGGATTCTTGTCAGTATTTTAGTGTAATATAGTCAAGAATTTTCTATGGGAATGTTAGCCTTTATTTGATAGAGAATTGTTTGGTAGAAAAGTCTTTCAGAGTTTCCGCATTTGAATTAAATCCCAAGAAGGACATCATGTGGCAAATCCTTCTATAGTTGAAAAGTTTCAACAATTCAACAAGTCCCACATCTTTCAATAATCAACTTCAAAAACAATTCAAGATTAGAAACCCTATGCTGAGCATGGAAAAACCTCTTTAGGAAAACTCTAAACTGTTTGTTGGTACAGTACAAATGATTCTTTCTTTGAACTTGATCCTTACTCCCTCAAAATTCTTTTTACTCTCTTGGTGGCCTCAAATTTCTAGCACACTATTTTAAATATATTTTATTTTTATCTGCTTCATTTTTTCAGATATTTGTGTCTGATATATTCCAAACAACAGTCTTAGATGTATTTTCTTTATTTAGCATTTATTGCCATTGAAAATATTTTTCCCACCCTCCTTGCACACAAAATGGCCATCAATAATTGCTATAGTGTTTTGCAGCACTGCATGCACGTTAACTACAGATAACACAATAGGTGTCAAATAAAGTTCAAAACAAAAGAAATCATTGGGTGGGCAGTAGTTCAAAGCTCACTTAAGGAGAAATGCCTGCTGTGCAACTTCTGTTTCTGTAGAGTTTGTTTGTTTGCCTTTCCTAATTAAAATATGCTATCTCATTGCCAACCTATTTAATGATTAGATTTCTTTTTTTAAAAAAAAAACATTGCTTAATGGAGATAAAAATGAAGCTGCAGTATGAGTAAACTAAAAATAAAAGTCATCTGGATCACTTTCCTTTCCTCTTTAACAAGGAACTTTTTAATGATAGGCCCACTTATACAACTTGCATTTTTAAAACATTCTTATTTTTATAATTGTTATTCAACAGCTCTGTGGTACCCCTCATACCTTCCTCATCACCATAAACTGGAATCGCCAGTCAGTTCCCACCAGACAAAACCAAATAAAACTATGACTTCAGTTCGAAATCCTTGAAAGGAGTCCAGTAGATTATACAGTTGATGATAGTGCCTACTTGTCTAATGGGACTAAGAATAATGAATTTACTTTCCCATTTAAGTCTTGTAGCAGTTAATCCACCTGAGCAACCATTGTAATCCCATATCCAGGTGGATCCCTAAGTGGAAATCCAGTTGTATATGCCAAGTGGTGCAGTGGTACAGCCATGAAGTAACAGTGCTCATACTGTCCTTTTAAATTCAAACTCTAAACCTCAAAACAGTCCTGGAAAATGCCATGGAACATTGCCCTGGTCATATGATTAAACTTCCCAAAAGGATCTCAAAACCATGAAACAAGAATCTGTGGACACAAAAAGAGCCAAGAAAAAATGTGCTTTGCCACTACTATTTTCATTACTTGATACCAAATTTGGATTTGTAATTAGATCAGATTAGCTCTTTGTATTTTACTACCAATGCTCATCTCATCTCCCAAAATTCATTTGTTTAGCAATGAGTATGTCAGAATCAATGACCAGAACAAGATACCTTGGTAGGGTAGCCATCTCATCTAATGCTCAGGTCATCTCTGAATTCCAGAGCTTGATAGAGTTCCAGAGCTTCTGATAGATATATACATGATAAATAAATACATGATAGAATTGTCTCCCTGATCATTGGGAAAATCCTTGACATTTCATAGATTCTGCTTACTAATTGTTCCCTACTACTTGACCTAGGTTATAGGTTGAATTGATGCAATTCTTGTATTATTAATGAATCACATTTCATCCTTCCATCCATCAATCCTTCCATCAATCCATTTCACAACTATGATTATGTGGCAGCACACAATAAAAACAATTTTAAAAATGCATCAATATATTCCATAATAAAATAAATCAATTTTGTTTTAAAAAAGATTAAAAGAGAGCATATTTGATATTATAAACAGTGTTGCCATCTTAGCAATTCTTTGGCTCTTTGAAATCCCCAAGGCTGTTGACAGAATCACATTCTGAGGGATTTTCAGATGGCTGCTAAGCATGGGATTAATCTCACCACCAGGGGAATGATATTCAATAAGGCAAGCACCATAGAAGAAAAGGCCTGCCTCCTAGGTGCCCCACTACCTCATTAACAGATGGGACACACAACATACATCTTCTGCTTTGCCTGATAAGATGGGAAGATGTAATCAGGAAGAGGGAGTCCCACAAGTAACTAGTCCCATATGTCGGAAGTCTTTAAAATGACATAGCAACTTGAATTGACCGAAAAGCAAATTGGCAACCAATGTACCTCATAAAGCAGAGGTGTAAATGTGCCATTCTTGAAGCACACATAATTGCCTGAACTGCTGTGTATTGCACTAGATAAAACTTCTGGATACTCTTCAAGGGCAGCCCCATGTAGAACTCATTACACTATTACATCCGAGAAATGAACTAGGGCATGAATGACTGTTTGATAATATCTGACATACAAAGCTAAATACACATTTCATAAGAATGAGGAAAACCTATCTATGATGATCAATCAAAACAAGGTTTGAGTCTCTTTTTTTCCTGTTGACACTTGGCAGCTTTAAAAGATATATTTTCCCTTAAAGCTGAGAAGAAACAAAACAAAGAACATATTCTGAAACTAAGCTATCTTCTCAATAAATTCTTCCATAAAAGATTACCTCAAAGATGTTCCCATCCAACAAATCAGCAGACAAAAGGGGATACTTATTTACATAATTCCTTCCATTTTAATGCTCTTTCCTAAATAAGACTAGAGAAATGGCAAAGTAATTAAGGTTTATCTACAACTAAGCAGCTGCAACTTACCACACAGTCTGTAAAGAGATACGGAAGAGTTCTATAATGTCAGAGCCAAAGAACTATTGATCTCATCCCAAGCTCTTTTGAAATGCTTTTAAAGGAGACATGATATTCCTGCACAGAAAGCACCAACAATGCAAAGGGGGAAGAAGGGTAAGACAACAAACTGCTACTAGATTTAACTTAAAACAAAATGTCAAAGAGAATTTAGAATTTATTATATAAGCAAAATATTGGTGATTTTAGAGACGTGAAAAAAGAAAAATCTACAAGATTAGAACTTCCTTTCTTCCTTCCAAAATGCACATAATATTAAGAATGATGTAGGTCGGATACAAATTGAATGCACAGACTTCTCAAACAAGCTTTCAGCCAATATTTGTATACAGTACAAATTATTCTAAATTCAGTCCTTCACAACTTCAATTGATAAAACCAAGTGACAACACCACATAGGAAAAGAAATGTAAAAAAAGAAAACTACTCTGACTACAGATAACTTTTTTAAAAAAATAGATGGTTCTCAGGCAATGGTTTATGTTCAGGGAAAGAGTTATATTCACATCTTACAAATTGCCACCTGCTTTTGTCTAAAATGAGTATATTGGTTCCTTGGGGGAAAAAAAACTCGGGGAGAGCTCAATTTTCAACAGCTAAATACACCACATTCCACAGGTGACAGACTGCAGACCAACAAAGTTAAGATACAAGACTTGATTTTTTTTGATCAACATAGCAGCCAAGAATAGAGAAGGATGTAGAAGACATAAATCTTTGACAGAATTGCTATCTGCAAATTCAAGCAATGCAAGCTATGTGAAAAGCAGAATGTAAGAGCAGCATGATATAGTGGTTAAAGGGTTAACTAGGACATGGGAGATTCACTGGATGACTATGGGCTGGTCATGATCGATCAGTGCAACCCATTTCAACCCATGCTGGGGGGGGCGAAATAGGGGGGTCATTTGCTTCTTTGAGCACCTGAAGTAAAAGAGGCATATAAATCAAGTAAACACACACACACAGAGAAAACTCTCTCTCTCTCTCTCTCTCCCTCCCTCCTCCCTGTGTATACACAGTAATTTCTTTATTTAGTTAATTTATATAGCTATACCAATAAAGGAGAATTTGGTAGCTCAGGGTTGAAATGAGGGGTCCTTGATGCTCTCTGAGCTTGCTTGTTTTCTTGTAGACGTCTCATTATCTAAACTGGATAATCTCATCAGTAGAACAATCAAATTTTCACTTTTGCTTCATCATTTTTTCACAGTGAGATAATATACAGCTGTCCCTACATGTGTTACACTTGGAGGTTATACAACTATTAAAGATGAAGAGCCTGTCAGAGAAAAAGTGGCAACTTTAATTTACTATGACAATATCTGGGGATTCCACTTGAATTGTTATGTCTAAGCATTCAGAGCTGCTCCCTGGATGGAGGAATCAAACCATTTCCCTATTGCTCCTCCTATTCTTTGAAGGTATGTGTCCTGTTACACTTCTTTCTCTAATCTGTCTCTTCCTTTTCTTGGCACAAACATAAACAGCGCTTATATGAATACTTCTTGAGTTACGTTAACAAAACTTCCAAGAAATGGAAATATTAATTTTCTCCTACATAGATCAAATTTCAGGATAATGCAAGTCAGAGAATTTACTTCCCAGCGTTCCTAAAGTGACAGAATTATTGTTTCCTTTAGCGCTTTCCATTTGAAATCTGTTCAGATGAGAAGAAGAATATTGTGTTACTACAGCTGTCTTCTTCCCTTTCTTGGTTTCTGGGAAGAAAGAATATCTCCACCTCCCAGTGGGATAATGGTGAGGGGAGAAGGAGAGCTCTATTTCTTGGCTGATCAATTTTAGCTCAAAAAACTATGTCTGAACAGCTTCTTTGAACTTGCAATGAAAATGCATAATTGACTATAATGCTGAGAAGTCATTATGAATAGTAAGGAGCCCTGGCTGTTTCTTTTTCTGGTTGGAAAACATAAGAAATCTAACATTAGTATTATTAGTTTTTCCTCTGCATAGTTATGCCCAATAAAGACCATGAATGTTAGATCTTAAAGAAAACCTTAAAATATGCATGTTTATCTGATACAGAAGAGGCAGATTTTCAGATTAGTATTCCAGGTGAGGAGGAAACTGGGGGAAGTGACTGAGCCTGGTATCCCAAAGAAGGAGCTTCTTGGTTGAGAAGCGAAATGCCTTCAAGGAAAGTCCAGTTGCCTTTTGAAAAAGCACTTTTGCGACAACCCTGACCTGGATGACCGAGAATCTTTATAGACACTGGGCCTGTGGTGTTTTCCATAGGAATTCAGTCTGAAAACGAAGGAAAAACCAGAAGGAGCAAAACTTTGATCACCATCTAATCTTTTCAAATTAAACTGCACTTAATGATAGAGAAAAGGAGATTTTAAAAATCAGAGCGTGCACTTCTGATTCTGTATGAATGCCAAATATATCATTCATTAAAGGAATCTGATTTGTGACTGGAAAAAACATTGCTACTGCTTTAAGAGTTACATGTACTCTTACTCTTCCGTTACTGTAGTAACGGAATTCTTAAAGCAGTAAGACATATTTGCCAGGACCAAGGGAGTATAAGCGCAAATGCATTCTTCTTATCCTTTGCCGGAAGAGTCAACCTTCTTTATGAAACTATGTACACATTTATAATTTTAAATAAATAATACCCCCAAAAAACATATTTGAATTCATTTGTGCATCTTTTTGAAGCTGAGAGGCAGCCCATATGCACTTTATTCTGTTTTATTCATTTCATTCCATGACTCAGCATGAACAGAACACTTACAAGCAAATGTAATGCATGTGGTATGACTCCATACTATCAGGAAGGAAGGGAGGGAGGAAGGGAGGGAGGGAGGGAAGAAGGAAGGAAGGAAGGAAGGAAGGAAGGAAGGAAGGAAGGAAGGAAGGAAGGAAGGAAGGAAGGAATCAATTTCTGATGGTCATTCATAAAAGCCAACAGGAAAAACGTAGGAGTTGGCAGAATTTCATCCTTGCAAAGTTTAGCCCTTTTAATGTTTCACAGGCCACATTGGTATAGATGGATGAACAATTCACTCACTCACTCATTCATTCATTCAGAAACTACATTCATTCAGAGACTAAGGCACAACATTCTAGAAAAGAGTTATGAAAAGATGGAGCTTATTTAATTCAACTGAGATTGATATACATGAAAAGTTTTTTGTTTTATTTTTGAGGGGTAATGATGAACTGGCTCCATTACATTAATTTAAACAGTATATAGGATTTTGATGTTTCTTGGCATTGAAAGCCAGATGAAATGGAGCCAACCTTGTTCTGTGATGTTTTCAACAAGTTATGGTTTACTGAGAAGAAAGAATTCAAATGTATATGAATTTCAGATTATTTGAAAATTATTTGAGTGTATCATTAATTCATAGTGTAAATCTTCATTCTGACTGTGATCTTTGTGATGTTCTAATTCAACCACTCGTCATTGTACAGAGAACAGGATCCATTATTAGAGCATCTTTGACAGATAACCATTCATCTTTACTTTAAACAATTATTTATTATTATTATTAACACAAAAATGACAGTGTACACAGCAAACGAGATAACAATGCTGGGTTTCGTATCACAAATCACTAGTCGAACACTTCCCAAGTGTTTAGGACTGCGTGATGTATCGGCGGATTATGCGAGCAGATCCCAGTAAGGTGGCCTTCTGCAGCTGACTAAAGGTGATTTTGTCGGCACCAATTGTTTTTAAATGCTAGCCTAGGTCTTTAGGCACAGCACCCAATGTGCCAAGTATCACTGTAACCATCTGCACTAGTTTATGCCAGGGTCTCTTCAGTTCGATTTTCAAGTCCTGATATCTGGTGATTTTTTCAAGTTGTTTCTTGTCGATTCTGCTGTCACCAGGTATGGCAATGTCGACGACCCACACTTTTTTCTTCTCCACAATCATGATATCTGGGGTATTATGTTCCAAAACTTTGTCAGTTTTCCTATATTGAACCTTGGTTTGCTGCACTTTGAGCAGCTTCCTATTATTGACCGCCATCAATGCTGATTCAACACTGTCTTTCACATAATCTGCCAGAGCATGCTTCTCTTCTTTGACTGTCTGCTTCACTTGCAAAAGTCCTTTGCTGCCTGCTTTTCTGGGCAAATATAGCCTATCAACGTCACTATGCGGGTGCAGCGCACAGTGTATGGTCATCAGTTTTCTCATTTTCCTATCCAGGCTGTCCAGCTCTGCCTGTGTCCAGTTTACAATCCCAGCAGTATATCTGATTATTTATTTATTTATTTATTTATTTATTTATTAATAAAATTTCTACACCGCCCTTCTCCCTAGGGACTCAGGGCGGTGTACAGCCAATCTAAACCCCAAAAACAATACAAAAGTTAAAAAGAATTAAATTAGATACTGGCCGATTAATAAGAAACCCCTCCCCCCTTAAAACCCTGGTTAAAATTGAGGATAATAATATGGAGACCAATTAAAACCATCTCAGCCCAGTCCGGCCTGCTCAAAGAGCCAGGTCTTCAACGCGCGCCTGAAGGCCCTCAGGTCCGTGCCGGTACGAAGTTCCAGCGGCAGAGTATTCCAGAGGGTAGGGGCCCCCACAGAGAAGGCCCTACTCCTCGGGGCCGCCAGACGACACATAGCGGCCGACGGCACCTGGAGAAGACCCTCCCTGTGTGAACGCACCGGCCTGCTGGAGATCACTGGTAGAATGCGGTCCTGCAGGTAACCTGGCCCAATGCCATGGATCGCCCTAAAGGTCAAGACTAGAACCTTAAAGCGAACCCGGAGAGCCACCGGCAACCAATGCAGCTCGCGCAGGAGAGGCGTCACATGGGTGCTACGTGACGCCCCCATGATCACCTGCGCGGCTGCATTTTGCACCAGCTGGAGTCTCCGGGTGCTCCCCGCAGGGAGCCCCATGTAGAGGGCATTACAATAATCCAGGCGAGAGGTGACAAGGGCCTGAGTGACCGTGCGCAGGGCGTCCCGATCCAGAAAGGGCCGCAACCGGTAGATCCGATGGATCTGATGAAACACCCCCCTGGAGACGGCTGCAACATGATGTTCAAGCGACAGCCGTACATCCAGGAGGACTCCCAGGTTGCGAGCCCTCTCTGATGATGGGTATGGTCCAGGTATTTATAGCCTTGATGGTGTTACCACCATTCAGTTTGCTTTTTAGAAGTTTTCTGACCCTTTGTGTGTATTATTTGTTGAACACATTTTTCACTTGCCCATGCTTGACATTGTCCAGCTGCAGTATGCCCAAGTATTTGTAGGCTTCAGGTTGGTGGCACTTGATGGTTTGTCCATTGGGCATTTTGATTCCATCACTTTCTACAATCTTCCCTTTCTTCACTGCCACTGTGACACATTTGTCCAGGCTGAACTCCATGCTGATGTCAATGCTGAAAATTTGAATTGTATTGGTCAGTGACTGGATTTCGATTTCTGATTTTCCATATAACTTCAGATCATTCATGTACAGCAGATGAGAGATTTTCTGTGAATTTTTAGCAGTTTGATAACCCAGGTTGGTTTTCTGTAAAATTGTTGACAGGGGGATCATGGCGATAATGAACAGCAGAGGTGACAAAGAATCACCCTGGAAAATCCCTCTTTTGACCAGTCTGTAGCTTTCACTTCCAATAAACAGTTCTGTTTTCCAGTGCTTCATCGCATTTGCAGTGAAAGTATCAAAAGTAACTGGCTATACTTCTATATTTTCCACCCGATGGTAAAAGTGAGAAAAGACACTGACCAGGATGTGAATTGTCCCTAGGTATTTTCCTTACTCTGCTGAAACAACGAGGCCTGGTAATGATATCCAGTGGTGATAGTGGTCAATCAATGGTTTTTGTGCAGAATTTATCACTCTTGGTAGTCCTTCCTGTCCGCAGCTGTTGAACCAGCGTACCATAATGTTATACAGTATGTAAGGATACTTTCTATCATGGGCCGAAAGAAAAAGGTCATCAGCCATTGTTCCACCTGATTTTTCTGCAGGACTCTAAGGAAATGAAGTCTCTGTTGAGCCTTCCTAACCACCAGGGATGTGTTTTATTTCCAGGTGAGGTCATGACTAATAAGAATTTTTCTCCTTTTTCTTGCTAGAGTTTAAATGTAAGTTGTTTTTTAAACACCATGTAGATAGCTTCTGGACTTCTCCCCTGTATGCTGATTTGTCCCTTCCAGTTATAAGACCCAGCACCATTGTATCATCTGCGAACTTTATTGTGATGTTGGATCGATCAAAGGATATGCAGACATGTGTATACAGTGAGTACAGTAGGGGCTGAGCACACAGCTCTGAGGGGAGCCTGTGCTGAGCTTCAGGGTGGAGGATGTACTATTTGTGGATGGTCAGGAAGTCTTTAATCCATCTCACAAGTGAGGGGAGCGAAATTCAGGTCAGTCAGCTTTTCAATGAGGATACCTGGTAAGATAGTGTCATGCCCCTGGTGGAGACTGACTCTAAGGAAGAAGAGGAACAGCCAACAGGGAGTGAAAGTGTGGCTCCAGAGGTGGTGGAGGAAGCTGGGGAAGGGCAGAGGCCGGCTGAGCAACCAGAAGAGGATCCAGGCCCATCCCCTATCCATCTTAGGGCATGCAGGGAGGAGAGGATCAGGGAAAAGTGTGGTGTACTTGGGAGGAGAGGGCCACAATCCTCCTCATGGGTTGGAGCTGTGAGCTCTATATAAGAGTCTGAAAATGTGTGTCACAGACACTGAAGTCAATTTATAAACCTCTTTGAAAGAGGTTTATCTTTGTTGGCGTTCTTCCCATGGACTCTCCTCGGTTATCTTCCTGGAATGTATGATTAATTATCTTGGCTTGCTTCGGAACTCTCTTCAATGTGGTTTGTTTTTGGTTTACTTTTGCCTCATTATTTACTTTTGTGACTTTAAACTGTGCCTAATAAAACAGTGAAGTTAAGTTGAAGGCATTTCTGGACTTCAATGTATGTTTTGGGTTTTGAGTGACTACGGGTCATCACAGATAGTATTATAGGCTGAACTATAGTCTATAAACACATTCTGACATAATTCACAGATTTTTCAAGGTGTCTCAATGCAGTATGTAGAGCATTGGCGAAGGCATCTCTGTCGACCTATTGCTTCTATAAGCAAATTGATGTTGATCGAAATTCGATGGAAGACAGGACCTGAGGTGTTGGAAGACCAGTCTCTCAAAGCACTTCATCACTATAGACATCAATGCCATGGGTCTATAGTCATTCAGGCTGTTTATAGCAATTTTCTTTGGAACTGCTTTCAAGCATGATGGAATTCTGGCCAATTGTAGGGAGATGTTAAAGATCCTTGTCAGGAACCCTGTTAATCGGTCAAGGGAAGTACTTATTGGTTGTTAAGGTGCATGCTATTTTCCTAATTTCAGATGCTGTTTTTAGATTAAGATTAATGAATTGAATTACTCCCTCAAACTGAGATCACTTTTTGATAGATATAAGCACACATAAACATAGTTTTCTTGCCAGCATTATGGAACAGTTTTTTTTAAAAAAAATCTTGGTTGGACACATAGTTGGACTACACTGGTGATCTCATAAACAAGTACCTCAGGTATTTAGTCTGGAGTATCAGACAAGGGATAAATAGATGGGAAACCTCCACAAATCAATAAATCAGCTGAATGGCATAATTTGATTGAAAGGAATCCCCCATCTCAACTTAAACTCTTCATGTTCATCTCAAACCTTCTCTTTTGCATTTGCTGACATAACTAATGCTAATGAAATAAAAATCCAAAAGTTATTAATAAATAAATGTTCACCAGGAATAGGGGAAAGATTTGTTCAAGCCATATTTATCACAAATATAAATTTCACACTTCCTAGATTTATAAGTAAATGAGATGGCAATTATCTCTTTCACTTTTCTGGATGATATGATGCATTTTTTAAAAAAGAACCGTTATATGCAAATTATATATTAACACAAATTAACCTGAAAATGTGAAAATAACATGACACATTTTATTAAGGAAATGTGTTACAAAAGTAGTAAATTAAGTAACAGAATGAAAATAGTTATAAAAAAGAAGTTACCCATTTATTTGAATGTTAGTTAACTACTAGGTTGAATTCAAGAATTAAGTATTAAATATGAATTTCGGTCTGCTTCTTTTAGATGGCCATCTAAAAGATTATTTTAAAATGTATGAAAATCATCCTAAATAGTTATAGACATGTCAAACTGAGAACACCTACTCTCTCTATAAAAATAATCATCTAACTAAGGCCAAATTTTACATAAGGCACCTTACACATTGTCAAAGATGAAATATATCATTAAAAACTACCACAGGCTTACATAAATATATATTTGGTAATTTACAAGTATGGATTCAAAAGTGGAAATAATATCTACAATTTGATAAGAGAAACAACACATCTGAGTCTAGAATGTAAAAGTGTGACCAAGTGACCCGTGTTTCTGTCCAAGTGCTAATAGATTATAGGGTGGTTCAAGATATCCCTTCTGCATTTTGTCAGAAGACAAATAGTAATGAATGTAACTGTTATCATTATATTATCTGCATGAGATCTAGAATCTATAGCTTTTAGACTGTTCTTGTGTTGATTTAATATTTATTCTACAAACTGAGCCTCCATGCATAGTGTTGAAATGTGCATGTTAAAAAAAATCAGGATGCAGAGATGGTATTCAGCCAATTTGCACTGGTTCCGGTGACCTGTTAGCAGAATTTGGTGTGGATCGCGGAGCTGGTAGCGACTTGTGGCTGGCCATGCCCTCGAACCAGTACGGTTGCCCAACGGTTGCTCCCCACTTCTGGATGCTTGATCATCTTTTCCAGCCGTTCGATGCTCACCCCCCACCCTATATATATTGCCTTCACCACATGGTCCAGCAAATCACCTTGCCAGTTGCCTTGTTGATGCCCAGTTGGCTCAGTTCACCAAAGGTAAGCAATGATGTCCTCCGCTGACCCTTCACCTGGGGTCGGGGGCCAGGACCCCAGGGATGCGTGGTATTCCCTGAGGTCCTGGAACCGCTGGCTGCCTTGGCTGAGTCGGGGAATGAGTGATTCCCCAGCTCCAGCCTTGCCCCAGAGCCACTGCCCATTTGCCACCCACTCTCCCTTAGGCACAATGCGTTGCCTATTTTCCCCTCCTTCAGAGATCCTGGCCTACCCCTTAATCTCCTCACTTCCTCTCCTATGACTGCCTCTTTCATCGTCCATGGCCGCAACCTTATCTTCCTCCAGTGGCTGGCTGCCAGGGAAGACAAGCCAGGGCTGAGAGTCGCTGGGCTCCCCGCCAGCAGCTGCTACCTCTTTTTTTTGGTGCAAGAAGTCTCCCAATTGATGCCTCTTTGCTAGCTGGAACCGAGCTGGTAGCCTACGTGCTGTCTCCTAGCAGTAAGTCCTGGGATCTCACCTGTGCACATGTGAGGGCAGGACTTTCTGCAAGGAGAAGGCGCATGGGCAAGTCCCTCCAGTGCAGCGGGCTCAATGGGGTGGACCTATGTGCCGGGGTGGCACTTCTGTTCCCCTTGCTCCCTTCCAGGTTCTGGCACACTGGCCAGCCTGCCACCACTGCAGGTAAGAGGGCGGCAGTAGTTCACACACGCAGCCATGCCTCCCCAAAGAGCAGCAGCGAGAGACAGCAAGAACTGCTCTCGGCAGTGGCAGGAGCAGCTGATGGAGCAGCGTTTGTTAGTGAGGCATCAAATGCCCCATATCCGAGCTGCCCAGTGTGCTGGAAACTGGAATAGCAAGGAGAGAAGAGCTCCCAGAACAGGAGGGCCGGGGCTTTCCTTCCACCCCACCCAAGCAGGCTTTTTGCTGCTCTTCTGGGAAGACGGGGCTGTGCAGGAGCTGACTCCATGCAGGAGGAATATCTGTCTGACCCCATGGTAAGAGGTGCTCCAAAAGGGAGGGGGGGGGGACTCCCGGGGCTGCCTCCCATAGCAGCACCGCTGCACCTGTAGCCGCTCACTTTCTGCCTTCTCCCAGGGCACAAAGCGACCAGCCATGGTGGCTGCATGCGCTGGCCGCTTTCTGCCTCCTCCCAGGGGATGTGCCGCTTCCATTCCAGATTGGCCAGCGGGTGGGCGTGCGGCCCTTGAGGGGCATCTCCACTGCGTTGAGGCTGAGGGGGCAGTGAAGGTGCACACATGCAGCAGCAGCAGCCCCAGTAAATCTGCCTGCCCCACCCTCTTGGAATATCACCAGCGCCGCCATAACTGCTGGGAAACAAAATAAACAAAGCGAGTCCAGTCCCCGCCCCACCGCTCGCTTTCTGCCTTCTTGTGCCATCCCAATCAGACCAGGTGTGTGCGTGCGTGTGTGTGAGCAAGAGAGAGAAAGAGAGAGAGAGAGAGAAGGGAGAGAAAGAAAAATAAAGATCAGAAAGAAAGAGAGAGAAAGAAACGAAATAAAGAAAAAACAGGAAGAGAGTGGGGTGTGCGTGTGTGTGTGTGAGAGAGAGAGAAAAGGATGGAATGGGACAGCAGAGATCTATGGGAGAGAGGGCTGCCCAATTTCTTCCTTATCCCGCTGTCCCGCTGCTGACTAGAGTTTCTTGTGAGTTTATTCAGTTCTTCCCAGATGAGATGTATGTGAGCAAGAGAGACAGAGGGGGGGGGGGCTGGAATGGGGTGGCAGAGATCTTTGGGAGAGCATGCTGCCCAATTTCTTCCTTATCCCGCCACCCCGCTGCTGACTAGAGCTGCTCGTGAGTTTAATCAGTTCTTCCCAGAGTGGATTGTTTATAGTTGCTTTTGAAGGACGGCCTGTTTGGGAAAAATATTTGAAAGAGCAGAATTATCCAAGCTTTCTTCAGGCTTCTTTTGTGCAGCTTCACTCCATTTCAGTGGGCAATTCTTTAGGGAAGACAGTGCCCTCTGACCTCTCTGCCACTTAACTTGCAAGCTGATTGGGGTTGGAAGCTCTTGGAGCATTTGTAGAAACTCTTATCCATGCAATAAGGCAAAAGGCTGTCTCCATAGGTCACGTGGCAGAAGAGATCCAAGTAACAGTTCAATAAGCCCTGTCCTCCCCCTCACAACGAAAACCTGATCCTCTGGGGAGCTGCTTCCCCTCCATCCTCTGTGCACAGAGAGGGGGGATCACCTGTATGGCCTCGCCTGACCAATCAGGGAGAACCAGAGGGATTTGTGGGCTCTCTGTGAATCTTAGACTGACCTTCGTCTGATCCATCAGATCTTTTCTTGTCGCCTTAAAATAGAATTTATAAAGAGATCCTATTTACAATTGGGAGCCATTCTTGACACCTAATCACTGATGAGCAATTGATCAGCAATCTGTGTGGTTAGAGAGAAGAGCAGCTTCCAGAGGTGCCTCTTCCTAGAAACCTAGAAGTCCCTCCCCTCACTTATTCACCCCATTCTTGGGCCTGGATGAACAGGTGTGTGTGTGTGTGTGAGAGAGAGAGAGAGAGAGAGAGGGAGAGAAAGAGAGAGAGAGAGAAACAAAAGAAAAAGAAATAGGAAGGTAGAGAAAGAGAGAAAACTCTGTGCTATTATTTTTAATTGTTCCACTATTTATCATGTATTAATATTTTACACTGTCCCTACACCTAGAGTGATTTTACTGCCTTTTTCTGCCCAGGGCTACCACATATTTTTCAGGGATTTACATGCATTCAATGTCTAGTCCAGAGCATAAATATGTGTGTGTTTATTTTGTACATCAGGTTGCAAAAGTCCAGCTTAATATGCTCTTCCCAGTATGTGATGTTTTGTATTGAATGGAATAGTAATAATAAATAAAGAAGCATGTGAGCCATTTCCTCCTTTCAGTGGTCCATGAAAATACATAGATAATAAAGTACATAGATAATAAAGTCAAAAAAGGTGAACAACATTTTTATACAACTATAGATACGTTGAGGCTGGGTGTGACAAGGAATGGCTGGGAGGGCAGAGGCCAGGCGAGGCACCCTTTGATGTGAATGACATTGAGTTGACCACACCCACCCAGTCACATGACCACCAAGCCACAACCATCCAGTCACATGACCACCAAGCCACGCCCACCAAATAAGCCATGCCCGCAGAACTGGTAGTAAAAATTTTTGAATCCCACCACTGACAGGACGGTGTTCATGATGACACAGTTAAAGTTCTTTCCTTTTTATGTGAATATAAATGGAACAGATTCATACACATCATCTTGACTTTTTGATTCCCCACCCAATCCAATAGATCAGTGGTGGGATTCAAAAAATTTTACTACTAATTTTTACTGATCTATTGAATTGGGTGGGGAATCCTCTCTCTCTCTCTCTCTCTCTGTCTCTCTCTCTCTCTCTCTTGCTCACATACATCTCGTCTGGGAAGAACTGAATAAACTCACAAGCAGCTCTAGTCAGCAGTGGGGCGGCGGGATAAGGAAGAAATCAGGTGGCGTGCTCTCCCAAAAATCTCCGCCGCCCCACTCCAGCCCTCTCTCTCTCACACACACACACACACACCACTCTCTTCCTATTTTTTCTTTCTTTTGTTTCTTTCTCTTTCTTTCTGATCTTTCTTTTTTTTTCTCTCCCTTCTTCTCTCTCTCTCTCTCTCTTTCTTTCTCTCTCTTGCTCACAGACGCACAGACACCCGGGACTTCCTGCTAGGAGACAGCACGTGGGCTACCAGCTCAGTTCCGGCTAGCAAAGAGGCATCAATTGGGAGACTTCTTGCACCAAAAAAGAGATAGTAGCTGCTGGCGGGGAGTCCAGTTCCCTGGCAGCCAGCCGCTGGAGGAAGGTAAGGTCACGGCCATGGACAATAAAAGAGGCAGTCATAGGGGAGGAAGTGAGGAGATTAAGGGCCAGCCCAGGGACTCTGAAGGAGGGGAAAATAGGCGTTGCATTGCACCTAATAGAGAGCAGGTGGCAAGTGGGCAGTGACTCCAGGGCAAGGCTGGAGCTGGGGAATCACACATTACCCGACCCAGCCAAGGCAGCCAGTGGTTCCAGGGCCTCAGGGAATAGCACGCATCCCTGGGGCCCTGGCCCCAGACCCAAGGCGAAGGGTCAGCAGGGGGCATGCATTGCTTACATTTGGTGAGCTGAGCCTACCGGGCATCAACAAGGCAACTAGCGAGGTGATTAGCTGGGCCACGTGGCGAAGGCAATATATATAGGGCGGGGGGTGGTGGGGCGAGCATTGAATGTCCAGAAAAGATCATCGAGCATCTGGAAGGGGCGCATGACCGTCGGGCGACCGTACCGGTTCGGGGGCATGGCCAGCCAGAAGTCGCTACCAGCTCCGCGACCCATGCCAAATTCTTGCTAACGGGTCACCGGAACCTGTGTGAACCGGCTGAATACCACCTCTGCAATAGATATTACTGAAGCTGTGGCTATTGGGTGACTCAGATTACTGAAGATAGCAAACAATTAAATAAAAGGGAGTTTACTGAAAATATAATTCCTGAGGGGTGCTAATGCTCACTTATTTCAAACATTGCTTGGAAAGTGCAAGGTGGCAAGAATCAAAGTGTCCCAAGGTAAAAGTCACAAGTGTGCTTTCTCTAAGTTTGGTGCCTTCTATATATATATAAAAAAGAAAATATTAAATAAGTATTGTATTTCTGCCAGGACTGTTTGTATTCTATGTAGGTGTGACATCTGATACTTGTAAACACCTGAGCTTTCATTCTTCACTGAAGGTGAACCATTGATAATGAAGGCTCAAAAAGCCACAGGAGATGGGGAGCTTTTACAGGCAAGAAGCGAAGCGTTGCAGAAATTAGGGGCAGGCTTTATTGGTATAGCATATTACTAAAAAAAAAAAAAAACATACTATGTAATGACTGTGACAGTACAATAGCTTGCCTGAAAAACTAGAAAGCTATTATCAAACATTAAAAAGCAAAGATAAGCTAGATTTTTGGATGATCCTTTAATTCTAGCTTTAGCACTTTGCACCTTATGGTCAAAGATCTAAAAACAAAAACAAAAAAAAACTACTATCCATGAGCTTGAAGTTTGCCTAATACTGCTATAGATGATACTGAGCAAGAGGATAAATTACACTGTGTTATTTTTCCATTATTCCTGTTTCTTTTCTCATTAATCTTACTATTCATTTAATCAACTTTTGTATCCCAAGGATCCAATCTAAATCTAAACAGTATAGTACTGGCTGGAACTAAGAAGGTTAAAGTCAATATTTCAGTAAGAGTCCAAATGGCACTCATTTGGGTAAAGTGCTATTTAAAAAAAACATAATTATAGTAAACAAAGAAATAATGATTTTTCCCTTTTCCCTAACAAAGATAGTGTATTAAAGAATTCTCTAGTTATTAAAAAAATCAATAATATTGAGATTTTTTTTCCATCTATATGTCCCTAATAAGAATTACAAGAGCTACTTTTAGAAATAATAACATAAGCACTGATAAAGAATGGCTATAAGTTGGAGGTTAATAATGCCTACTCTACTGTAAAAACAAGATCATAAGGAGGATTACTTCAGGCAGCTTTATAAATGCAATAATTTAAATTACTATGCATTATATTATTGTCTTCTCTGACTTAATATAGATCTCCAGTACAAGAATGGGAAATATTTGAAGTTTGGGAGCTGCATCCCAGGCTTCAGACTTTCTAAAGAATACTATCCAGTGATGCTCTGAAGTTTGCATGAAGGCATACTTTCTTGCTGACTGTTCATATATCCATGCAGAAACATTTTTGGCTAATAAACTAATAAGAGCTAACAAGGTACTAATAAAAGAAACTTGAGATTAGGGTTAGCAACTAAGATGAATTTAGACACCTCTGCTATTTACGATTGTTGGTTCAATAACAGTGGGCCATTTTTACACTGCTTAAATATTAGTTGGAGAATTAACTTCAAGGCAGAGAAGGGCATGCCCCAAGAAGATTGCCAAAGACTGAAGAGGAAGTGGCATAGCAGAATATGGACTCCCTTTCATAGATAACTCTCAAGGACTGTAGATGATTTAGAACAAAAGATTGTACAGTCTTAGAAAAGATAGCTCCCAGTCTGATTGATGGATGGAATTTATCAATCAGTACCTTTAAGCACTTCTTTGATTTTAGAAACTTACAGGGGGAAATGTATATTAAAATGAAGGAATATTTTACAAATATATAAGCTATTAGATAAACTTTGAGAAGAAATATTTTACTTCCACTGCACTTTAAAATCCTGAGTAGCTATGTTTATCTTTGAATGGGCAATATTCTATTATAAATTATGTTTGCAAAGCTTGACTAGATGCTTGAAACTAGATGCTGTTTACTAAATAAAAGAAAAAATGTTCTAAAGTGGTATTTTGTACTGCAAATCCTAAGAATCCACAGAAAGCCCCAGATACACTCTGACCTTTGAAACTTTTTTTTATTTGTTTTTGGTCCTTGGGGAGGCAGAGTTTAATAGGGATGAGAGCAAGAGCTTCCTAGAAGAAGCCTCTTCAATTTCTATACAGATAGTCCTCGACCTATGACCACAATTGAGCTGAAACTTTTGCTGCTAAGTGAAACATTTGTTAAGTGAATTTTGCCCCATTTTACAACTTTTCATGCCACAGTTGTTAAGGGAATCATTTCAGGTGTTAAGTTAGCAACATGGTTCTTAAACAAATCTGGCTGACTTTGCTTGTCAGAAAGTTGCAAAAGATGATTGCATGACCCTGGGATATGCCAGTTGCCAAGTGGCTGAATTTTGATCACATGACTGTATAGATGCTGCAGTGGTTGTTAATGTGAAAAATGGTTCTAAGTCATTTTTTCGGTGGTGTTGTAATTTTGAATGGTTACTAAATGAACTATTGTAAGTTAAGGACTAGATAAAGGTAAAGGTTCCCCTCACGCACACGTACTAGTCTTTTCTGGGGGGCAGTGTTCATCTCTGTTACAAAGCTAAAGAGCCAGTATTGTCCAAAGGTGTCTCTGTGGTCATGTGGTCAGCATGACTAAACACCGAAGGCGCATGGAATGCTGTTATCTTCCCACCAAAGTGGTCCCTATTTTTCTACTTGCATTTTTACATGCTTTCAAACTGCCAGGTTGGCAGAAACTGGGACAAGTAATGGGAGCTCACTCCATTACGCAGCGCTAGGGATTCAAATAGCCGAACTGCCAACCTTTCTGATGGACAAGCTCAACATCTTAGCCACTGAGCCACCGTGTCCCTCAGGTTGAGGATTACCTGTACTTAAAAGTAACCCCATTTCCCCCTGAAAAAAACCAATCCACCCGCCCATTGGATGGTTGTTCATGAGAATGGGAACAAGATGTCTTCTAGATGCTAGAAACCTTTTTCCCTTTTAAAACCATTCCTCTCTCCCCATTTTTCAGTCCATTTGTTTGCAGAAGGCAGAGGTTCTTCATATTACCTTCTACTTGATCATATATAAGTAGAAAGTTTGGAGATTGGGTTTGAGATGAAATGCATCAACACTTGTTTTACTATTGAAAAAAAAATCAATATACTGTCATCTTTCACTGAACACCCAGACTGAGTGTGATTTTTTTAGAGGCATAAACCTAAATATTACAGAAAAATATCAGACAGACATAAAAGGAATTCTTTTACTTAGAATGCACAACTGAAATACATTTTTAAGCGAAGTAACTGTTTTAGTATTTAAATTCACTTTTCACCTTTCTGCTTAGGTTTTTATCAGCGATTTTAGGTGGATCTGTGATAGCACAAATGCATTTTTTTCTCTTTATTCTGAGAGTTAGCTGATATGCTGCTATTGTTACTGACACAATTTTGCATGAAGAAATTTGCAAGTGTCTCATTAAAACACTGCAGCAAAACTTACTTAAATGAACACCTAAAATTTCAAGGACAAAGAAGAAATGACCACTCCTTTGAAAAATTTATGGATTTGGAATTTCATAGTTTTTCTAGTCTCCTTAATTCCACTCTATGCTTTTTTTTAAAATAGAATATTGCAGAAAAAGGAAATACAATTGCTTGATTATTGGAATAATTGTTATTAGAACAGTTCAGAGGTGGTTTTCAGCAGGTTATGACCAGTTCTGGAAACCTGGTAGTGAAAATTTTGAGTAATTCGGAGAACTGGCAAATACCACCTCTGACTGGCCCTGCCGCCATCTATTCTCTGCCTCCCGAGTCCCAGCTGATCGGCTAGGTCTTCTTTTGTTGCATGCACAGGAGAATGGAGCTGGAAAGCAGGTGAGTGGAGTGGGGAGGAAATGGAGATTTTGCAGTAACCTTCCGTCAGGAATAGGGAGTGAATGAGGATTTTGCAGTATCCTTCCCCTGCCATGCCCACAAAGCCATGCCCACAAAGCCATACCAAGCCCACAAGCCATGCCCACAGAGCCGGTAGTTAAAAAAATTTGAATCCCACCACTGGAACAGTTCAGATTTAGTGATATTTTACTGATCACTAGCTTTTCTCACCATATTCAAACATATTCAAGTACCTGTTGTAGGTATTAACAAAATAGTCTTTAGGGATCTCTGAGCTTATTAGGGATTCTTCAAGTAACCAGTAATAATGTAGCTTTTGTGAAAGTTATACTTTATTTTATTTATTTAGAGAACTTATATAGCTGCCTACTCGTTCAGTGACTCTAGCTGGTTTAGAAGCAATAAACACAGTATAAAATAAATTAATAATAATAATAATAATAATAATAATAACTCCCCACGCCATGCCGCACCGCGCCACCCCACAACAACATACAGTTAAATAAACCATTCTGTTTACAGTTAAATAAATCCATTCTGCATTCCCCAAGCCCACTGGCAAAACTTTAAACCTCCCTTTTTCTTCTTTTAGGAACAGATTGTTAAAATATTTACACACAAATCCAAGTAATATTTCTTTTTAAAATCACAATAAATGAGACAATTGAAAACATAAAGCAAATACTGATCACTGGATTCAGTGGGAGCAATTCTGAATTTCTTTGATGAAATTGAAAAATGAGAATCAATTTTGGGGTTGTACAACTTTTAAACAAATGATTTATTTCACCTAGCCTGTAATAGCCATGTATTTTGGGAATAAACAAGGAATTCTGGGGGCTCAGTTAGGCAAGAAGTCAAGTTGAGACACTGAGTTCCATATTATGGCCCTGAATATTAATGGTCTGCAGGCCTTACATTGGGTGCCATAGCTTATTGTACAACTACAACATGCAATATTAAATGAGAAGCTCGAAACAAAGTTGACTGTAATAGAAATAATTTTGACTCATGCCACACTACTGACTTAACATCAGTGTACTAATTCTGTCCTCAAATGTCACAAGAAGGGCACTTTTATCTCTTAAAGAATTATACTCTAGGCATACTTACACTTAAAACACAACATATATCTAAACAATATTTCAATCACAGGAAAACTTGGTAGGTAGTCTTGCTTGTTAATTAAAGAACTGAACCATTAAAGAAACTCAAACTATATGGTTTTGCTCAGCAGATTCTGTTATCAGGCCAGGTTAATAACTGAGTAGAGTTATAGGGTAATAAGATTATCACACTAACTAGTTAATAAATATAGAAAGTGCTAATTTACATCTGGATTTTGATCCTTAGATTGGCAAATCAAAATCTATTGGTTCTATTCAAAGAATTAGATTTAAACTTGAGGTTTCTCATTGCTGATAAATATTTCAGAGAAGGCTGAACTTTAGCAAAATGGAAAAAGGAAGGCATTTTGTAATGCCATGTTCAGATGGTAAAACTGTTGTCTCACAAGATTTCTAAATAGTGCCATGCTATATGACTTAGTACAGGAAAACCAGTAATCGCTATAGTGATTAGTTATGTAAATGAATGATACCAAGCTTTTAAAACTATGATGTGGATCGATCTATCTATCTATCTATCTATCTATCTATCTATCTATCTATCTATCTATCTATCTATCTATCTATCTATCTATCTATCTATCTATCTATCTTTCCATCCCATCCACACAGGGAGAGTACAATATGATAATTAAAATATCTCCTTATTCAACATTTAATTCCTCATATGTACATCTTAAGATAAGCTTCTTTTTTTGACCTTATACATTTGATATTTGACAATGCTAGAAAGCTAAAGCAACCTTCAATAGATCAGCTAGATACTATTTATTATTGTAAACAGCCATTATAGAATACAACTCTTTATAATAGAACTAGAAAGTCTAAAGTGGTCATTGCATTGTATCATGAACACTCCTGAACAATTATTGATCATTTGGACCATAACTCATATTCCGAGAGGTTGTATTTTTTTCCTTTTAAATAAATAAAAAATAAATATATAAATAAATATGTAATAGCTCAATAATGGCTTTACATCTGTAACTTTGCTTCCACATCTTCAAAACACTTTTAAGGTATTTGAGATACTTAGAAATAGAACAAACAATACAGCAATTTGAGGCAGAATACTAGAGGGTCTGCTAACCCAGGCTGGTAGATAATTAGACATGGGTTTAAGTCGAAAAAGGATCTAGAAATCCAAAAATTTAGCTTCAACATTGTGTAGCATGAAGACATTTACAAATGAAAAAGAGCAGTTGGTGTTGTCGTTAAGATGGGAGGCTAGAAATCAGAAGGCTGTATGTTACTGTTGTCCCTTAGTCATGAAAGCTGAATGGATGACTTTGAATCAATCTCTTGTGTTCTGCCCAGCACAGCTCACAGGGGTGTGGTTATGGGAAAAACAAGAGGAAATATCAAAATATTTGCCATTTGAATTGTCAAACTTAAATTATCTTAATAGCTGTGGGACTGTTTGTGGAGACAATAGTTCAGCCATAGCCATTCAAACGTAATGTCTTATTGAGTCTATTTATTCAGCAACCTTTCTCCATTTTCTCAGCCATCATGGCTCTTATTAAATCCAGAAATCATGAAAGAAACCAGCTTGGGCTATACATTTGCAAAACCTATGGTTGATGCTGCAAATTTGCCTGACTCATTTATGTTGAGGTGCCCCAGATATAACAATGCTTCCTTTTTAAGACCATAAGTTCACTCATAAATTGCCCTCATTAGAGATTATCCTGCTTCATCAACAAGATCAAGCTTTTTTCATTAGTCCTACAAACAATTCATCTCTAGTTATGTTCTTTCTGACATCTTTCTGAGAAGGCAAGACCCAGGGTTTTATAATTCAGTTCTGTTCGGCATTCTGCCCAGAAGCATATATTTCTTGATCAGCAAAAGAAAATGGCCCCCTGTAAATAGTTCTGTACCATATTGATTTCTCAGCACGGTGAGGAAAAAAATTGCTACTAAAATGGTTTTATGTAGTAAGCAGGCATGAGCATCAGGTTGTTTAGGTTGTGCTACTGGGGGAAGAATAATAGCAAATGTCATGATGTCCAGGAAGTGCAGAAAAATATATAGGAAGAATTGAATAGAATAGAATAGAATAGAATAGAATAGAATAGAATAGAATAGAATAGAATAGAATAGTTTATCGGCCAAGTGTGATTGGACACACAAGGAATTTGTCTTGGTGTAAATACTCTCAGCATACATAAAGAAAAGATATATTTGTTAAGAATCAAGAATCATAACGTACAACACTTAATGATAGTCATACAATATAGGGTATAATATGGTCCTGAATATTTTTTTTAAATTTTTTGCTGTGAATTTATATAGGATTTAGGTTGGGAGGGTTTTCTTTAGAAATAATGCTGGTCAGACCTTGACTAAACAATGTAAGAATTATCTTTGACGTACATATTCATATACCCCAAATCCCCAAGCCCAGATTTATTTTAGATAATGAGATTGGCAGCATATACATTTAATAAATAAATAAATAATAGTAGTTTTAAATTTTTTTACTACCTAATGTAGCATTTGTAACATGCATATATTATTCTGTATTGTGATTCTGTTCTACAGATGTGTAATATAATATATAATATATAAATGGGTATTCTAAATGTGTTGTAGGAAATGAAGTAGAAATGTAGGGAGCAAAACAAAGAGATGATGTAAGTTTAGGAAATATTGAGACTACTTACAAAAATTCTCATTCTATATTTCCTATTCCTTCTCTCTCTCTCTTTTATATGTTCACATACTTAACAATTTGCAAGCTGTAGTTTGAAGATAGACACTTGTGACTTGAAGAGTCACACTTGTGACTTGAAGATAGACACTTGTGACTTGTCATATAAGTGTTCTATCCATATCCTTTACATATGAATATCATATATTTGCCCAATTATACATGACACAATAGCTGTTATAGCTCTTCTGTATCATTTGATTGAGAAGCTGTCTGGCGTGTTCTGACAGCCTCAGAAGCCAGTAGCTAGTCAAACTATTTGGAGTAGTGAGAGACAAAAGCAGATAAGAATACCAAGATAATGAGGTCAAACCCTGAAAAGGTGTCTACTCCCAATATAAACTGGCAGCTTCAAAGGACACAGTACAAGCAATCAGCCTGGCCATTCAAGAAGCAAGGATTTCACAGCCTGTAATTGACCAATACTGTAGCTGCCACTGGTGCTACCTAGATTTTTTTTTTTCCTCTAAAGTGGACCTGCATTTTTTGTTATTCTTGATTTTTTTTTTACTCCATTTGAAGATTCTAGGTTTGACAGCTTGGATTAGCTGTGGAATTTTCTGGTTTCTGAATTCTTTACTGAAACAGATAAAGTTTTCTTTCTCTATTGCTACCTCACCTCTTTTCCCTAGATCTACGAGGGATTGATTCTCCACTTCCTAATCATTCCTCTTGTTTTTTATGGTGTGACTCTACATTGGACTGGGTGTTCTGGGTCTCTGCACTTCTTATTTAAACCAAATTGATTCCACTGGTGCTATGGTCTGGCTGTAAGGCAAGATCTCATCAACCTGTATGCAACTAGTCACCTGATCATTCTACCTTCTTTTTTAATTATTTGAATTACAACTCCTTCAGGAAACCAGTTGTAACTTTGCTATTATGTGTCCTGTTTAAAACAGAACAGTAGCTTAGGGACCTGTGATAAATGCAGATCCTTTTTATCTGTGCTCTATTTTGGAGCTAATGACTGTATAAATGATTTTGCTTATTTGAACCAATTGTAAACAAAGGCTTGTTTATGTATGCTGTGAACATATTCTTAATTGTTGAGTTCAACTCCATACAGTAACAAGCTCTAGAGATTCATAATGATTATGCTATGCAATGAATGCTTACATGGAAATTCACCTAAATATGTTCAATGTGGCTTACTCCCAGGAAAGCATATACATAATTACCATTCTGACTAACGTTTATTTAACGAAACATTCAAAGAGTCATGATACCTCTCTATGCTGATAAACTTTTACAATAACTGTTTTCTCATAGTTCTTTGATGAATTTCTAATGTTTGTTATTGTATGGAGTTGAACTCAACAATGAAGAACATGTTCATAGTATGCATCAAAGGGCCTTTGTTTAAAATTGGTTCAAATAAACAAGATGCTACCAATAAAGGAGAATATGTGTAGCTCAAGTTTGAAATGAGGAATCCTTGGTGCTCTCTGAGCTTGCTTGTTTTCTTGCAGACATTTCATTATCCTAACTTGGTAACATTATCAGTGCGAGTAAGGAGTGCTGTTTGCTGTCAGTTTATATTCTGGTGTCTTGCCTGTTTGTGTAGGAGGGGGCAGTCTTGAGGATTCTTCGGATGGGCTGTTTACTGTTGGCTCTTTATCAATTTCTTGATTGGGTTATTGCTTACTTGATTGTTGGTCTAAAGTTAACCTAAAAGTTAATCTATGCTGATCTGAGTACTGGTGTAGAGATACTCGAGTCTTTTTCTTTTTTGGGCTGATTTTTTTTTTTTTGCATAGTCTATAGATGTTGTTAATGTCTATGTGTCTATTGATGGCTGATCTGTCAAGAATGCCAGGCTTCTAAAAATTCCCTGGCATTTTTGGACTTGGACTGGTCTAGGATTGTCATATTTTCCCAACTGAAGGTTAACTTCAGACCAACATCAAATAAGCAATACCCCAATCAAGAAACTGCCAAAAAGCCATCAGTAAACAGCCCAACCAAAGAATCTCTAAAACTAACCCCACCTACACAGACATGCAAGACACCAGAATATAAACTGATAGCAAACAGCACTCCTTACTAGCACTGATGATGTTACCTAGTTAGGTAATGAAGTATCTACAAGAAAACAAGAAAGCTCTGAGAGCACCAAGGCCCCTCAAACAAGATACTGTATAGCAAAAAACACCAAGATAGACAAATCAATCACATTTCATGAGTTCACTATCACTATTCATTTTGCTCATTTCCTCAATAAGTTGCAATTATTGTGTTCAGAATAAAACAAATAAAAAATCATATTCATGTCACATGCATTTTATTTAGTGTAGATATTTATTTACAAATTTTTCACACATATATTTTTCAGGTGTAATAATAATATATGCATATTTATAAACACTTTTTCAAATATAATATTTTTCCATTCATTTATTTGTGGACTTTTTCCCAATGCAAGCATCTGGCATCTATTTATTTATATTATATTATAATATATACCCCTGAATCTTGAAAAGAACACATTTCAGAATATTGTTGAATTTGGATTATATTTATATTCAGTAAGCATGAGTGATGCACATTTGAATCAAATTGTAAATTCAATTTATACCTAATATATAAGGACTGAGTAATAGTAAGTCCAATTTTCTGCAATCTCCTTCACCCATCTTACTATAACAGTAGAAACAAAACACATGAAAACTATACTTTAAGCCCTAAAATTAGCATTCCAGAATTTTTAAAAGCATGCTCAAAATTGTAAAAGCTCAGCATTGTTCATAAGTTGCGATATGGCTTATTAATTTACATCCCTCAGCCCTCCCCCCACCAAATGCTTAGTTTTCTCTTGGATATCAAAACTTAGTGCATCTCTAAATTACAGCTTAGCCTCCAAATATATTAATTTTGACCCATTAATTGATGATGACTCGATTGTAACTTTCAGCTTTTTCCAGAAAAAATATCTTATATTTTTCCTCAAATTTAAAGCCAAAAAGAATAGCTTGATTCCCAGTGTTCTCCTTTTCTGTAAAATCCAGCTTTTTTTTACATTGTGGAATTAAATAATAATGTATTAGATAAAACTGTTTACTTAAAAAGTATTCATTCATTTTACCTAGTTCCATGTTGAAATGGTGATAAATAATAATCTCACCCAAACAGTATAAAACAACTAGAATTGAAGACTACTACTTCATGTTGACATTATAAACTATTTCACAACCCAGACATTAACAAAAGTAGTGATCATTATAACTAGCCATATTATGACCAATATATAAGTGAATATTTCTCAGAGTAACACTATATGATGCACACGAGATGAGGATTTTTAAAATTGGCATATTAACAGGGATGGGAAATAGACAACATCAGTAAGCAAGTCCAATGAGTATAACGGACAGTTGGTTTATATCAGGGGTGTCAAATTTGCATCATCACGGCATCATCGCGTGTCATATTACAACTTTTCTACCAGTGGTGGGATTCAATTTTTTTTACTACCGGTTCTGTGGGAGTGGCTTGGTGGGTGTGGCAGGGGAAGGATACTGTAAAATCTCCAGCCAGAGGTGGTATTTGCTGGTTCTCTGAACTACTCAAAATTTTCGCTACCAGTTCTCCAGAACTGGTCAGAACCTGCTGAATACCACCTCTGTTTTCTACCTTTGCTAAACCGAGCATGGGCATTGCCAGTGAGTAACATATCCAGCCCACGGGCTGCGAGTTTGACATCCTGGCCCTGGTTTATATCCCTCACTTTTATCAAAGATATACTTACATCTATTAATCATTAAAGCCATCTATTTTAAAGCAGATGCTTGGAACTCACATTTCAAGGCAATCTCTGGGATATCATAGATCAAGTTATAACAATATAAGATATATTCATACACATATAAACCAAAGAGAGAACATCAGGAAAAGATTATCTATTCTAATCCAGAATTCTGGCCATATGATGAATCTCCATAATCATGAGCATTCAAAGACCCCGAAAAAGCATCTGCAGACAAGAAACAACAATGTCACTAATGTGCAGAGATCACCATGAAAGCCTATTTTATGGTTGCTGGCATCTACCAAAAATAAATTACTGTTCTTGAAATGATGTCAAAAGGTTTGCAAAATGAACACTTGTAAAGAGAGGGCTTCTTGTTGAGAAGGATTATCAGCTTGATTCTACATTATCTAGTTTTACACATCTCAGAAATAATCATTTAAGCCTATTAGTTCATCAGTAGTGAAAGTGATCCCTGGGGATATATTCATTCACATGGACCAATGTAATGCCTAAAAATGGATAATGACAGTTGGAACCAGCTCCATCGTGGTCATAAATAAATCTTCAGGTCATGCAAATGAGTTTCAGATATTTCTTTTGCCACGAGACCACTCCTTTCTGTTTTCTGGACGTTAATAACTGCCATCTCACTCTACCCTCTTGCTGCTTTCCAGCTCTGTTGAAATTATAGCACACTGATTATAGTGTCACATTTGGGAGAGATCAGATTGAGAGTCTAATGTAACTCAACAGCAGATTCACTCCAATTTGAGAGGGTCCAGTATCTCCAAGTGAGAAGTCTACATATCCAAAGTAACTTAGGAGGGGGAAAACATTCTAAAAGAAGACAGTGACAAAATATTATTTATTGTTGTTTAGAAATCACATGGATCTATTCATATAGTTCAATCAGAATAGAGGCAGGAGGGACTTTGGAGGTCTTCTAGTCTAGTCCCCTGCTCATGCAGGAGACCCTATACCATTTCAGACAAGTGACTGTCCAGTCTCTTTTCAAAAACTTCCAGTGATGAAGCACCCAAAACCTCCGAAGGCAAAGCTATTCCACTGGTTAACTGTCCTCACAGTTAGGAAGATTCTCCTTAATTCCAGGTTGCTTCTCTTACCACAAATCAAATTTGACCTGAAGGAGCTTTACTTTTTGTGGGTGCTGAATATATACCATGACAGACTAATTATCTTCCTGAGCTGATATACCCATTTTTTTGCTATATAAAATCTATCAAATATTTATTCATTGAATTCTATCATCTCCTACATCTCATTTTATTTTATAACTCAATTAGTTTTATTCAGCAACTTTAAAAAAAGAACAATATGATGCAGCTAAGGCCACCCTGACCTGTATCATTTACTTTCTTTGCTTTTTTGGAGCCCATTGAGGTAATAACAGTTGTAAAAGCAAGTAATTCACTGTTGGTAATGGGGCAATTACCAGGGTGGACCGTGACAGGAAGGGGAGTTGGGACTAGATTGGGTTGGATTTGGCAGTCAAGGTATTTCCAATTCTGTAGGCAGAAACTTTTTTTTTGGAGAAGTCATCCAACTCCAATTTACAGAAAGTAGAAATTATTGAAAATAGTTTTTAAGAGTGATATATAGACAACCATGTAAAAAGAAAACACTGGGTCAGTATGAGACAAAGGCTTTCTGAATGAAAATTGGCAGTCTTATGAAACTAAGGCAGAATACAAGTCTTCCTGCCCTTGTTGTGGTGTCATATAAAGTTTGACAAGCACTGAGAAGCATAACTAGTACTAACAGTGGTAGACTACTTAAGAACCACTATGATTGCAAGCTTTATATGCAGAGGATGGAATTTATGTCAACTCCTAAATGACTACCCCTTTTCTCCATGCCTTTGCTTGGACTGCTTGTCATTTTTATTCTTTCTAAAATTCATATTGTGAAAAATGCATACTTTGAACAATAAGGTATCTATAGCACCTGTGTTTTCATTTTTATAAACATGTTTTAGAAGCATCCACACTGATAAAAACTTGGAAATCATTCACAAAAAAGTGTCTTCCTTACAACATATATGCACACAGAAACAATTCCCGTGATACAAAAATTTTAAAGTGTGTGATCAATAGCCTTGCTGCTTATAGTTTCGGTGTTTCTAGCAAAACCGGAGATCAGTTCTGGACATTTTAGGTATCTGCAGAATATGATTCTCTTCCTTGATGAGATGCTTTTATAATATTTTAATAAATAATAGAGGACATGACAGTGAGATATAACATTATATTTCAAAAATATATAGCAGTAGGGGAAAGTTCCTCCTCTACAAAAACTACTGGAATCCATTCCTTTCAATAAATGTAAATAACACAGCCAATGATCACCATTGGCATGCTTCAGAACAATGCTGGTAGTAAAATCACAAGTTATGGTCATATCACACTTCATTTAGCAAACTATGATAACTCATTTAATGAATGAATGGAAAGTGACATTATAAGTCCGTCAGAAAGGTGGTGGTTAGAATGTAGTATTGCAGACTAATTCTGCTAACTGTCAGCAATTCGATCCTGACCGGCTCAAGGTTGACTCAGCCTTCCATTCTTTCAAGATTCAGTAACATGAAGATTAAATTTGGGGGGGGGGACAATATTCTAACTCTGTAAACCATGAAGAGAGGACTGTAAAGCATTATGAAGTGGTATAAAAACATAAGAACTATTGCTATGATTACATTATAGATATTAGGGGACTGGGGGCTAAAACATATGAAGAATGGTTGCTGGAACTGGGAATGTCTAGTCTAACAAAAAGAAGGACTAGAGGTGACATGACAGCAGTGTTCCAGTATCTCAGGGGCTGCCACAAAGAAGAGGGAGTCAAGCTATTCTCCAAATCACCTAAGGGTAGGACAAGAAGCAATAGATGGAAGCTAATCAAGGAGAGAAGCAACTTAGAACTAAGAGAGAAATTTACTGACAAAATAATTAATCAGTGGAACAACTTGCCTTGAGAAGTTGTAAATGTTCCAACACTGGAAGTTTTAAAGAAAAGATTAGATAACCATTTGTCTGGTGTAGGGTTTCCTGCCTAAACAGGGGGTTGGATTAGAAGACCTCCATGGTCCCTTCTATTTATTTATTTATTTATTTGATCATATTTCTATACCGCTCCCTCTCCGAAAAGGGACTCGGGGCGGTGTACAGCCTAGTAAATACATTAAAATACAAGAATACAAGATTAAATAGAGTTTAAAACCGAATTAAATATAAATATAGCTGCATCCCGAAAGTTTAAAAATGGAGTTAAAATTTTAAAAACCCTATTAACTTAAAACCCCTTTAACCCTTACTGGGCCAGGCCAGCCTGTTTAAAAAATAGGGTCTTAACTGCGCGCCGGAAGGAGAGGATATCTGTCATGGCTCGTATCTCCGGGGGGAGATCATTCCACAGGGAGGGTGCTCCCACAGAGAAAGCACGCACCCTCGGGGCCGCCAGCCGACAGCGATCAGGTGGCGGTACCCCAAGTAGGGCGACCCTGTGGGAGCGTACTGGGCGGCGGGAGGTTGTTGATGGCAGCAGGCGGTCCCGTAAGTACCCAGGTCCCGAGCCATGGAGCACTTTAAATACCGTCAGTACCACCTTGAATCGAATCCGGAAGGCCACAGGAAGCCAGTGCAGCCTGCGGAGAAGTGGTGTTACGTGCGCGCCCCGAGGGGCGCCCACGATCACCCGCGCGGCTGCATTCTGAACTAACTGCAGCCTCCGGAGACTCTTCAAGGGGAGCCCCATGTAGAGAGCATTGCAATAATCCAAGCGGGAGATAACGAGGGCAGAAGTGACTGTGCGAAGTGCGCCCAGATCCAGAAAGGGCCGCAACTGGTAAATCAGACGAATCTGATGAAAAGCCCCCCTGGTGACGGCTGCAATATGTTCTTCCAAAGACAGCCGCACATCCAGGAGGACACCCAAGTTGCGTGCCCTTTCCACGGGGGTCAAAACCTGTCCCCCCACGGCCAGCGAAGGAATGAGCTGGCTGTATCTGGGCGCAGGAAACCACAGCCACTCGGTTTTGGCCGGGTTGAGACGAAGCCTGTTACGACCCATCCAACCCCACACGGCCTCCAGGCACCGGGACATCACTTCGACGGCTTCGTTGGGGTGGCCCGGGGTGGAGATGTACAGCTGAGTATCATCAGCGTACTGATGGAACTCCACCCCAAAGCCACGGATAATCTCACCCAGCGGCTTTACATAAATGTTGAACAGAAGGGGCGAGAGCACCGACCCCTGAAGCACCCCACAAAGCAGGGGCCTTGGGGATGATCTCTGCCCCCCCGTCAACACAAATTGCGAGCGGTCGGAGAGGAAGGAGGAGAACCACCGCAACACGGTGCCTCCAACCCCCAACCCCTCCAACCGCTGCAATAAGATACTGTGGTCGACAGTATCAAAAGCCGCCGAGAGATCTAACAGGACCAGGACAGAGGAACAACCTCTGTCCCGAGCCCTCCAGAGATCATCAACCAACGCGACCAACGCCGTCTCCGTGCTGTGCCCGGGCCTGAAGCCCGATTGGAGGGGGTCAAGATAGCTCGCTTCATCCAGGAAGCGGGGGAGCTGACGGGCCACCACACTCTCTACAACCTTCGCAACAAAGCGAAGGTTGGAGACAGGACGATAATTTGATAACAGTGCTGGGTCCAGGGACGGTTTCTTGAGGAGGGGCCGCACCACCGCCTCCTTCAAGGCGGCAGGTAAAAGCCCCTCTCTCAAGGAAGCGTTTATAATACCCTGGAACCAGCCTCGTGTCACCTCCCGAGTGGCCAAAACCAGCCAGGAGGGGCACGGGTCCAACAAACAGGTGGTGGCATTCAGTCCCCCCAGCACCCTGTCCACGTCTTCTACAGTAACAGGGTCGAACTCAACCCAAATGGCCTCACCGATATCTACCCCCGCCCCCCCGCCCGGAGATGCCCAGTCGAAGTCCAGCTCGTCCCGAATCTGAGCGATTTTGTCCTGCAGAAACCTAGAAAACTCCTCAGCCCGTCCCTGTAAGGGATCCTCCCGCGCTTACATCTCTAAAAGGGAGCGGGTCACCCTAAACAGGGCAGCTGGGCGGTTTTCCGCGGACGCAATAAGGGTGGAGAGGTAAGTCCTCCTCGCCACCCTTATCGCCACTAAGTACGTCTTAATATAAGATCGTAGAAGTGTTAGGTCAGACTCAGAACGGCTAGCTCTCCAACTACTCTCTAGGCGTCTTTTCCGGCGCTTCATCTCCCTTAGCTCCTCAGAAAACCAAGGAGCCATTTGGGATCGGCACCGGGTCAGAGGCCGCAAGGGCACGACCCGGTCAAGGGCCCCAGCAGCCACCCTATCCCAGGTGGCAACCAGGCCCTCAACCGAGTCGTGTGTGTGAGCTTCGGGAAATGGCCCAAGCTCCATCAGGAACCTATCCGGGTCCATCAGGCGCCTGGGGCGGTACCATTTAAGCGGCCCCGCCTCCCTGCGGTCGGGGGGTGCGGAACGGAAGTCGAGCTTCAGGAGCGAATGGTCTGTCCATGACAGGGGTTCTATGACTATGTCCCCTACACCCAGACCACTCTGCCACTGATCAGAGACAAAAACTAAATCCAGGGTGTGACCTCCCACGTGAGTAGGGTCCCGAATTAACTGGGTCAGGCCCATGGCTGTCATGGAAGCCATGAACTTCTAACTCTGTTATTCTATTCTGTTCTGTTCTGTTCTATTCTACATCATATTATATTTACCTGCTAGATAGTTGTTAAAAATCAGGAGCCATTTGTTTAAAAAAAAAAAACCTCAGAACCAATGGCAAAGTTAATTCCACATCATAAATGAGGTCAGGCACACAGAAATTCACATCTAGATATTAAAGAACTGTGCAGTCAAAGTTCAAACTGGACACATAAATCTGTTAACTGTAGTAAAATTGCTGCTGTACCTGAATATTTCTGCCATGATTTGCAAATGCAATGTTTGATGATGACTCAGTATCTCGGCAATTCGGCCAGAGTTTCTTTTAGTTATTTGTTTCAGTAATCTCTCGCCTACCATATAGGTAGGAGTCTATTCAATATTCTCTGATTCAGCATTGCACCTTAGTACTGAGAAGTGCATGAGAAAGTTTATGAAAGGATCCAAGCATTGAGGCCAAACAAAACAAAACAAAAATAAAAATCCTCTAATACCAGTGGGTTAGGAGTGAGTGCCCAAATGTCAAATGCATGAAATCATTATGCAATCTAGAATGGACTTTAACTTACAAGGAAATGAAATAACAGAGGCAACTTCCTTTCATTTTTCTGATACTCTTTGTGTTGTCTGATATTTTTTTTATGTCTCTGGGATACAACCAACCAATGTTTCAATTTTTTTTGTAATACAGATTCTATAGATCAAGCTTGCCAGTGGGGCCTGGAAAGCTCAAGCAGGTGGGGAAAAAATGTAGCAACTGAGCGTTGAAAGAATGACATTTTTACCTATACTTTGCTCTCTCACATATTCCAACATTTCATCTAATCCTGAAAATACTAAACCTCTCATCTATAAGAACAGAGAATATATTTCTGTATGAAGAAAAGAAATGCACCAACATATCAGAAAGAGTTCAGGTACAAGATTTGGTGGTGAGAAGACCAATGCTTAAAAGGAGACCCATTCAAAGGTTATTTTAGTATTTAAAATGATGACTGAAAACTTTTTATTTAAGACAGCAAGATTAATCGGTTTAAAAATAATTCCAAGAATTAATTCAATATTTTGGATTTCTAATACAGTCCTATTTACTGGGCCACTGACTTTAATAAAGAAAAAGAAGAGAAATAATAATAATGAAAAAAAAAAATCCTGCTCTACAGTTGAAGCAGGATGATGATCAAATTAATAGCTTGCTCTCAGAGGTATCCGCTTCTTCAAAAGCTCTTGTTCATCAGTCTCAGTTCACTTCTCATACCAGGTACAGACAGTGTGAAAGTAATGTTTTGATTAGGCAAAGCTTGGATTTCAAAGGTTTACATATCAACATTTCCAGCCAACAATCTCTTCTCTTTCTCTACCAATGTTGAGATCAAAGGCAACCAGATCTCTGGTGCATCTTTTATGAGCAATGCACTCATTCATATCAAGAAACACTGGTCGTTTCCCAAGAGATATATTACGACACCAGCACTCTGCTACACAAGGACATGCATACACATTGAGGCATACAATCAGACATTTCCAAAGAATTCAGCTATACAGAATACATGCAATTCAAACCTTCCAGCTCCTGGGCCTAGAACTAAATGCATCTGATTAATTGTGGTATATCAGTAATAATCACTTTATGAAGAAAAGAAATGCACCAACATACCAGAAAGAGTTCAGGAATAAGATTTAGTAGTGAGAAGAGGGAGATCACCATGGTAGCATCTTGGATTTTTGCAATCATTGTTTGAGTTGATAGTAAAATCTTAAGTGTACTAGGATGTAAAAATACTGATACAATATAGAAGGGGAAGATTGGTCCATAACATCAACATTGCCATTGTTTCACGCTGCATTTCCTGGAGTGCCACTATCCTTCATATTTTTCACTGGTAATGATTTTTAATGACCTTCTTATGCTTAGGTTAGTGGTGAGGAAAAGAAGGATTTTGGCAAAGGAAAACATGTATTATTTACTATGGCTTTGTAGCATCTTTCTACCTTTGTTTCTTTCTTTTCTTTCCCTTAACCTCTATCATGCCTCTCAATTTCACACTAATCCTCAAGGCACAACATTTTTTGAACTCACTCTTGCTCCTATTAAAGTTGGGGCAATGGTAACAAATAAGAAGATTCAGGATTGCCAATTTGCACTGCAGATACATCTTTCAAGTATATAATACAATTTACCTGATTAACACTCTGCTAACTGTCTCGTTTGGTACAGCAACCAAACAAGACAGACACAGACTTCAACAGATATGGCAATTAGGGCTGAAGAAAAAACAAATGCAACCACTGAGGACATGTATACTGCTTGAGCTAGAAAGAGGACTGTGGAAATATCTATAAACCCCACACATCATGGCCATAATTTGTTTTACCTTCTTCCTTCAAGATGATATTACAGTGCATTGCATGCCAAAACAACTAGATATAAGGAAAGTTTCTTCCCCCATACTATCACTCTGCTAAATAACTAATTCCCAAATAATTACTGCCTTTGCCTGGGATGTCAAATCACCTAGTAGGACTGCATTACTATTAAACTTGTCATCTTTTCTACTACCTATTTCCTTAGCTTTTATGACTATGACTGTTGTATGAGACAAATTCCTTGTATCTCTAATAACACTTGGCCAAAAAATAATTCTATTCTATTCTATATTCCATTCCAATCTTCTATTCCATTCCATTCCATTATGATCCATTATATTCTTTGTCTGACAACTTTTTAAAAATCCTCAAAAGATTAGGATTTCTTGATATGGTTCTGAGTATTACATATGATTGTATGAACAATTATTATTCATAATGATTATATTAATAATAATATCACTGTATCCAAATTACGTATTTGAAATCCACCTCAAATTGGACCTCATAAAATAGGCATCTTATATGCTGTTGATAAAAATGGAGAACTGTGGAAGGGTGAATTTAATATATTTGGTCCTAAATCTTTATATCTTAATGTGGATGAGAGATGAGAAATAATCATTAGCTACAAAGAACATACTGTATTTGTACCATAATTCTAAATAGCCTCCTGCATAAGTGAAACTCAAACTACCCCATCCTACCATTACTTACTATAAACAATTATTTGGCTCTTCTTTTCTTTGGATTGCTATTTCAAATACTCTCCTCCACACATACAAAGAATCCCTCAACATTCATGACATAACTCTTCAGATATATTGGTCAGTGAAAGCTTTCTTGTTCCTCCATTAGTCCTTCACTCGCCATCAGCAGGAAAGTAAGGCCTTAGGGATAGAGAGTTTTTTTAAAGAGTTAATCATAAAAATTGAGCCTTGAATTATTGACAGGAAAGTCATGATAAATAGCCTTGGTTTCAGTGATGAATTTCAATATCAGAAAATAAATCTAGTGGAAAAGAAAACATACCTATCATTCTTACTTTCAGCAATAGAACCCATATTGGCAGTTGGGATTTATTTTCTTAACTCTGAGCATTTACAATTCCTGGTGCTCACTTTCACAATTACCTGCTTACTTGCTCTCACACATTCTGGTCCACTTCTTCAATGGACAAAATCTGACTTTTAGCTTCGTAGTAAAAAGCAGCCAATGATTTCACTTTCCCAGCTATATTTGTCCTTCCCTTGCCTATAAAAGGCAAGCAATGTGTACAGCCTATGTCCTCTGATCAAAGTCAAACAGAAATGTTTATGAATTCAGACTGTGAAAGCAAACCCCTTCTGTACTCCAGAAAGTTTTGATTGCACTTAAGTAGCAGAACTCTCCCAAATTATGTAAGACAGTTCTGGTATTCCATAAATCTATTCAGTCAAACATACATTTCAATTTTGGATTGCCTATTTTTTTGTCTTCATTAGCAATTCACAGTTGGTCCATTTTTAATCTGTGCTCATGCATCATATTAAGGTTTAATGTGACTTATGTATCAGCTCTTACTCACCCTTGGCTGATCTTGAAAAAAAACTGAGTTGGTTAGATTTGGTTAGTATTTGAAAGGGAATTGATCAAAAATTGCCAGAGCTGTTTGCTAGGATGAGAAGATAAGGGGAGTGGAGAGTGGGAAACAGCCTGGAACACTGAAATGACAAACCATTTCAATTTCACATACTGCAGCTTCGCCACTGTTTATTTTCTTTTTTTCCCTAAATTTATATTAACAGTGCAAATATGAACCCTGGGAACAGTGGAAAATGGGGAAAAATAGTGTGTGGAGAGTTCCTAATGTAAGCATTTTTATACATGATGCTTGATTTCTAGATTTAATGTGCACTGTTTGAAAAATGTATCTAATACCACCTTATCAAAGTTTTTATTTAAGGAGACTAGAAAATAATTTGGATACATTTACTTTGAGTAAAATATCATCTAGTATTATTAAGAAATACTTATGTAATATGACAAAGAAAATCTCTAGAGTTATTTGCTTATCAGTGCTGCAAATGCAGCCAACTATGACAATAAATGGGCAGGTTATTTGTATTCAAGAAAAAGAGATTGGTCTCTTTTTCTTGCATGCAGCATAATGCTAGAAAATCACAATGGTTTTAACAGTAGACAACATAATTTCAACTTTAAAAAAACAGGAAATAAGAAAAAAATAGAAAATAAAAACTATAAAAGTATCCATCCATCCATAATTTTCCTGATAGTATTTTCCTTAATTGATGTGTTTGAATTGGGGTCAATTCTTATTGACCACATAGATAGATTTTCTCCAGGATGATCTGTCTCTATCCATCCATCCATCCATCCATCCAGATATAGATATGCAGAAAATGTTAGGAAAAAAACTGAATAAAAATGCTTTCTTGGAAGAAAAAAAAAAGGGGGGGGTAAATAACTTTTGTTTTTTCTATTAATCATTTCTTCTTCATGAATCTACCAAAAAAGAGAGCTTGAATTTTCATGTCTTGCTGGAAAGTTTGAGCACAGAGGCCAATTATTTAACAACACAAAACAACACTGCTGGATTTGACCAAAGGTCTTTTCTAGTCTAGTATTCAGTGCTCAAAATGGCTAATAATATACCAATAGGAACCTTACAGGCAGGAGATGAATACAGAAATACCCTCTAAACATAACTACTGCAGTAGAGAGAGGCAGATGTTACTGATAATAGACATAATCATTAGCTATCATGTCAAATGTATTCTCAAAGTCTGAGCTTGGTGACCTTAAACCTGGAATATAATGATGAATAAAAATCTACCGAATGTATGAATGTATAAATAAACACATTTTATAACCTCTGAAGAACAACTTCTTTCCATCTCTTCTAAAGATCAGTGATTCAGCATGGACACACAGTATTTTTGGCACTCTATCCTATCTCTTTAAACCTTCAACTCAGCATTTTTAAGGCCCACCACTGGTATATTTAACATCAACAAAACTAAATCATTTTGCTTTTTATTTGGGAAAAGGCTATCTATGGAATACTTTTCCACTGAGTCTGACAATGTTTCTTAACCTGAGCACTTTCAGTTATGTAGATCAACTCCCAGAAATCCACAGCCAGCACAGTGGCTTCTGGGAATTCTGGAGGCTAAAGTCCTGACATCTGGCAGTTGGGAAATACTAGTTTAGGAGGAAGCTTTTGACCCAGATCTTTTAAATATTTTATGCTGATTATTTATATGGATTTAATTGGTATGTTATTTACATATTTGCATTAGGAAATATGGTGACTGTAATAGGACAGCAGCCCTGGAGAAAATCCAAATGTCACTCCATTAAGCACAGAGCTAGAAGTTACCCTAGATATCTTAATTATACTTTGACAGCCCTTCATGATTTGCTTCTTGATATATTTTAGACTTTCCCCCTTCTCTCCTAATTCTATGAGGATTCTATATATTCCAATACATTTTCAGCACAATATAAGCAAACACGTTTTATGAAACTATGATTATGTGAACTAAAATATCTCCAGGAAAGACTATCTGCTGGCAAACTAGGAAGAGTGAATTAGAAATAGGTCAAACAATCATTTCATGCTTGGGAGATACTCCTTCAAATCTAGGAATGACTTCCATTTGGAATCAGCCACTTTCTTCCAGTTTTAATAAGCCAAAATACAATGTTATAGACATTTCAACATATATAAAATTTGGCTAGTATATCTGAAGTAGAGAAACTTATTAACTAATCTCTGAAGGTTACTGGAAGAAAGTTGAAGAAAAAAGAAATATATTACTGGATTGTTGAAAACAATATATATTTAATTGTTCCATTCTTTAAGCACTTCTTGTCTTGCTGGCAGTGGTTTATAGGTGGGGTAGTGGCTCTGACAATTCAGCACCCAATACATCTAAAACATTGTTGGGTCGTGTTTATAGAAGAATTAAAAGCAGCAGATATATTCTTTCTCCTTTTTTTCTGATCCAAGAGATAAAAAGTGTTGAATAAACTCTTCCCCAAAATAAGAAAATTATATCAATTGCAGAAGTAACATGAATTCTGTCCTATCCCTGTGCTTCATCCTTGGGTATGAATAAATCCTTGAGAGGACTTTAGACTTTTGGCTTACCATGTTTTCCCTATCTTCTATTCCATAGCCACCCATAATGTATTGTTTTTATATTCTATCACCAGAGAATGAAATATTGCAGACATTTCTATGGAGACTGAGATGGAGCAATTTAAAATGAGATCTCCTTCTTCAATGAACTCTAGGAGTCCATTTGTCAAATTTTTCCATAACAGCACTCAAATTGTGGAATTCTATTGGAAGAAACTTCAAACTACATTCCTGGAGACTTTTTGATGAACAATAAAAACACATTTAGAAACCAGTTACTCACCACCCATTCAATAAGATGGTGGCATATAAATTCAATCAATAAAAAATATTCCAATTTAATCATTTTTAATTTAGGTTTATATTTTAATTCTGCTCAATTTGGGATTAATATTTTATTTTAAATGGGTTATTATTTAAAGTAGATAGGGGTGTGTTGTTTTATTAAATCCCAAAGTGTGTATAAAATTGCTTTCATTAAAAAAAGTATGAATGCTGATATGAGTCTGTGTTTCTTCCTATTCTTCCTATACCCATTTCAAACCTCATTTTCCTATTCTTTTTTGAGTTGGGGAAAAATGTCTAATAAGCATCACTAGCAACTCTCATAAAACTTTCTTGAACTTTGATCCTTTTGTAGTCATCTGTGTACTGCAGCAAATCTCTATGGTTTGAAAATAATTTTTGCATGTATTTTAACAGCAAAAGTGTACATCTTCCAATCAATATATGGAGAGATATCTACCAATTCTTGCTGGTTCTGTGGTGCTCTGATGTTCATTTGCTTCAATGAAGCTTCCATAAAACTAGTTCCAGGATAGAGCACCTGCTGAAAGGTCTGAAGAGCTGCCAAATAACCTTCCCTGCGGGACAAGGTGATTGTTTTCCTATTGCAGATTCCAAGTTCTGCATTTCATGCTTGGTTGTACCTTCTCTGCTTTCCAAAGTGAAAGAGGAGAACTATATATATTTAATAAGAGAAAAGTTTCTGCTGCTCCAGAATTAAGGGGAAATATGCTGCAGTTTTGCAGCAAGAATAATTGGCAGAGATATATTTATCTGTTTCAGATGTTACAACTTTTCATCTCTGGTGCATACATTTATTCTGTCCTATTTCATAAAACTTTCTTGAACTTTAATCCTTTTGTAGTCATCTGTGCACTGCAGTAAATCTCTATGGTTTGAAAATAATTTTTTGCATGTATTTTAAGGGCAAAAGCGTACACCTACCAAGCATTTTCTCGAATCTAATGCAACTCTATATGCACTTCTAAATATGTTTTTGAACAGATTTTGAAATATGCTCCCCCCCACTTCCAAACTGCATTAAAGGATTACAGTTTAGGCTTTGAAACTGGGCTACATTTCAATGTTGTGGATTTCAGCAGTGCAAATCAATCATGTTTATACTGAAATATATGTCAAACTTTTTTGTTTGTTTGCATTCTTGTGTTTAAATACTTATGATTAATCTAGTACTTTACATTCTTCTGAAACTACTTGCATTATCCATATTTAAGTATTGACAGACAAATATTGACTCACAGGTATCTTTTTATAAATAGCTTGCATTTTTCTTATCATTCTTTCATTTTTCATGTAACACCTCTGTGCTGAATGTCGCCTTCATTTGTGACCACCACTGTTGAGAATGGTGCTTTGCAGTACAGTACAACTCAACTTTTTTAAAACACCAAACTATGGGCCTTTATTATAAAAGTGAAAAGACTAACAAAAGGACAAGAAGGAAGGGAGAACGTATGAACAGTCTTTGTACAAGGTGCTATGAGTGAGCTGCCTTCACCCAAAGATAGCCTCAAAGTTGTTTTAGAGAGGAATTCTTTGAACTAGTTACTTATAGGGAGGTTGAAATCAGCAGTAAACAGCATATTGTACACCCAGTAAACACCCAGTAAACTGCCTCAGGTTGTAGGCCTTATTTAAACCTACCTTCAGACATCAAAATATTTTGGAGCTTCCATTGAAGAATTTCTTCTTATATAAATGTATAATTTATGTGGTTTTAACAGGAACATTAATCAGAATTAATATTGTTTGTTAAAACAATCAAGTTCAGGCAATGTCTTAAATATGCAGACTTGTCAATAAGAGCATTAGGGGATCATGCTTATTTGTTTTATTTTATTCAATTTTGGAAGTTGCCTGGCTGCAACCAACTCTAGGAGACACACATAGTAACTCTGTATGGGATAGCTGATCTTTATTATCCCAGTTCTTTTTCCCAAGAAACTACTTTATCACTCCCAAAATTTAGGACAAAAGAAGCAAAATAATATACCACATCTCTTCCTCTCCAGTGAACCTCCAAGTAACAATTCTCTCCTGAGGAGTCAAGTAATGAATTCCTATTTTAATTGAAGCTGTTTCTGTTTCTGTCAATGTGAGTCTTTCAAATGGGCTTTCTTCCCTGCCTCCCTTTCTCCTTCCCTCTCTCTTTCCTTAGGTGAAGCTGTGGAGAAAAGCTTTTAGAGCAGTCAGTGAGCGTAATGAACTTCAATTTCCATTCAACAAGGGCAAAATTACAAACATGTACTTCACTTCCAATTAATTAATTTGTTTACACAACTTCTTTGCTTTGTTTTACTTTCATCATTCCTCCTTTCACCCTCCCCCATTTTTTCTGATATTCATTCATGCTTCCTAAATCCCCAAGGAGAAGAATTAACTCTCAATGTTCCTTCTTTTTCTAAAGTGGAGAAGCTCATTTTTCAAAAAAAAGGAATTTACCTAAGATTCCATAGCAAAGAGTGAAAGAAACCAACTTATAAATTAGATTTGGACTTCATGCAACAGTGGAATTGCAGATAAGCAACTGGGCAATTGTTAGCATGCAGAAAGTTCCAGATTCTCCAAGCATCTCAGATAAAATTACAAAGATTCCTGCCTGGAATCTTAGAAAGCCACTGCTAAGCAACACTGACAATTAGAACTGGGGGACTTTTTTCTCCAGTAGAGGTGCTTTTATTACATTTCTTATTATTTGATTTCTGAGGGCCACAGGGGCATGACAATGTCACTAGCATTAATAAAATCCAATTTGGGGCACTTTTTGTTTATAGGATATTTTTGTGGGAGGAAAATTATGGAAAAGAGATTCATTAAGTTTCCCAGGTCCTTAACAAATTCATGTTTAAGTTTAAATTGTTCCAAAAGGAAGAAGAAAAAAAATCATACTAAATATTATAATTTTGCTGCTGAATTTTGACAGTGAACTTTTAACTGGTGGGCTTCAGACTGCTAATCTAATGGCTTAGACTGATTAGTGTTCTAGCTATTCAGAACATTCTTATGTCAACAGAGTTCCATATGTAAGGTTGGAAGTTCATTCTTTAAGCTTGTGGGTTGATTTCCGAACATTTCATTACCAGGCTAGGTACCATCTTCAGTGGAGTTTAGAGATGTCAGTATTGGTGTTCTTCTTCTTATAAGGGCTTCATGGGATCTTGTGATGAGGCACCAACCCTCAATCAACCCACATGACCCCCCACTATCACTTAATCTTCCAATGACCCTCACCTGATGTGACTCTCCCTTCACAAAATGCACTGACCATAAGAAGCCCTTATAAGCAGAAGAACACCAACACAGACATTCTCTAAGTTCCACTGAAGATCTTACCTAGCCTGTCAATGAAATATTCAGAAATCAACCCACAAGCTCAGAAAATGAACCTACACCTTCATCTTATACCTGAGCTACAGATATTTGCCACTATCACAAAGTTCCATGTGTCTGTTTTATTTACTCAGAATCTGATTTGCAGACTCTATAGTCACTAATTCCAGATTGTTGCCAAATAACTGTATTTGTCTTACCATCCCATTACTGTATAACCATGTGAATAGAAACCATAAATGTTCCTGTGCTGATATTGTTTCAAAGGGATATTAATGCCCAACATCATATTGGATGATGTACCATTTTGAGTGGCTAATTGCTCTCAGTTGATCAAAAAACCCAATCATTTGCCATTTTAACTTCTCTCACATTTCACCTATAATCAATACTTATTATAGTATTGGGAATCAATACTGTTTAGGCAAAACACTGGGAATATAGCATAGTCTATGCTAATGTGAATTAAATCTGAAATTCCAAGGAGGGTATGCAAATTAAGTAAACAATATGTTAATATTGTAACTGGTTCACACATTTATTAAAATAATAGTTGACTTCAAGTCTTACATGCAGCAGTCCTATACAATATTTATTTTTCTCTCCTTCAGATAAGCATGCAATGCCAACTTTAAATAGAGAGAAGGATAGAATTAAATGCAATTAATCTAATCTGCATTAGTTCTTGACTTACAACAGTTCATATAGTGACTGTTCAAAGTTACTACGGCATTGTAAAAAGTGACTTATGACCATTTCTCACACTTACGACCAGGGGTGGGATTCTACTGGTTCTGTCCAGTTCTATAGAATCCCTTGTTAATTTTCTAAGCAGTTAGAAGCAATCTCCTTTTGTTTTTTTCCACCCTTATTACATTCTTGCCAGTACGCCTAGACTTCCTGTCTCTGGAGCTTCTGAGGCTTGACTTTCTTAAAGGGGAAGGGTTGTTTTAAGATTTTTACACTGCTGTTGGGAGGAAATACTTCCTTGGATAATCAGCACTTTGAAGAAACTATTGAATAATGAAGCAAAGCTTTTAGTGACAGGGAACCAAGATGAGTGATATTCAGCAAGGCTTCTTGGCTAGCTAGAAAGATTGACATTCAAACGTGAGTTTAATACCCTTTCTGAGTTTTGGTTTAAAACTGGTTTTTGGTGAAGGTTAATTCTGTGCTTGGTAACATTTAATCATGTGTTTATTGATGGGATAATTTTCCCTATTCAGCTTTAACAAGCAACAGCTACTGTTGTGATTTAATTATTTGTATTGTGTTTGAATTTTTTTCTTGCCTTGCCTGGTTTCTTTTTCTATCTAGGAAGGGGGTGTTCCTTCGCTGCTTTAGTGGTATTTGGCATTGTCCTTTTGGGGTATACTTCCAGGAGGCAGGATGCAAACTTGGCACTGATTTTTTTACTGCCTTTCTGGGGGGCATGTGACCTTTCCTTAAATCTGGGTGATTTCCTTAGCATATCTTGTGAGGTGAGTGAGACCAGCTGGTATCTTTAAGAGGTGCAAATGGATCTAAGGATTGCTTTTCCTGGGTGTGCTTTTTCTGGACAGCTTAAATTACCTCTCGTGCTAAAGGGTTTTACTTTATGAGCAAAAGATGGCTGCTTGATTGTTATCACTGCATTTTAACCATTTTCATTCCTCAAGGTGCTTTGACATCCTGCCTGATTTGTAATTCCGGCTTGCAGGTATTTTTAATCTAATGATTGGTATTTAGGGCAGCTTTTTGCAAGGAAAGAAGTTTTTTGTATTTTTGAACTTACAACAGTTCATTTAGTGACCATTCAAAGTTACAATGGCACTGAAAAAAGTGATGTATGACCATTTTTCACACTTATGACCATTACAGCATCCTCACCTTCATGAGAGGGAGAAACACCCCTTGACATGAGTGATGTTGAGTTGGCCACGCCCACCCAGTCACATGAACACAAGCCACACCTACCAACCAAGCCATGTCCACGGAATCGGTTGTTAAAAAAACTGAATCCCACCCCTGCTTACGATCCTTCTGGCATGTAATCAAAATTCAGATGCTTGCCAATTAGGTCTTATTTATGATGGTTGCAGTGTCTTGAGGAAGCCAGACTCACTTAACAACCATGTTACTACTGTAACAACTGCAATGATTCGCTTAATCATTGTGGCAAGAAAAGTCATAAAATGGGACAAAACTCACTTTATAACTGCCTTTCTTAACAATAGAAATCTGGGTGCTCAATTATCATAATAAGTCAAGGACTACCAGCATGTAGATGGAAATTTGGAATTTTAATCATTCTGATCATAATGTTGTGCATCTGTTTTAATGAAATCTATATTAAAGAAATTACATTTTGCATATTTAAATGCAGATAAAAAACACCACCGTTTCGTATTTGCATCAATGCTTTGTCATTTTGTCATTTGTCCCAGTGGTGGGATTCAATTTTTTTTACTATCGGTTCTGTCGGCAGGGCTTGGTGGGGGTGGTAGCGAAAGGATACTGTAAAATCTCCAGTCAGAGGTAATATTTGCTGGTTCTCCAAACTTTACTCAAAATTTCTGCTACCGATTTTCCAGAATTGGTCAGAACCTGCTGAATAACACCTCTGATTTGTCCCTATTAAAACCAACAAAACTTATACCAGAGAAAGAAGACACTTTCCAAAGTTTCTGAAGAACAGCTATAAGGAGCATCCAGTGAGAAGAAAGAACATGTGATGGCAGCCTGCCATAAACTGTGGGGAGAGCGAATGAGAGGATATAGGGAGGGAGGATGACAGGAACCCAGGGTGCCAACTAAAATAACAGTTGAGAGATCCAAGGACAATAGCCTGGGAATGGAAAGATGCACCAAAATGTGGAACTGTTACCAAAACATCTAATTTGAACTTTATTGGATACCACAAAGAGAGAAGGGAAAATCACCAGGTTTATGAGGGGAAATTCTCAAATCTGGCTTTGCTATGCTGTAACCATTTGGTTTCAGTAAAAGTGTATCTTTCACTACAAATGGAGTCAAGGGTCTTTGTTTCCTGAATGCCCAAGCTGGAACAGATCTGACTCTTGGCTCATTTCAAGCATTTAAGCTTTTATCTAGCATTTTAGTTTTAGCTTTTGTTTTTTTTTCAAAATGTGTCCTGATAGTCTCAGTCAGAAAATTGGAAACTTCAACAAATAAACACTAGCCAGTATTGCAAGTGTGGCATCATCACCTATTCCTTCAAGGCCTCAAGACAATTTAAAATGAGATCTACCCTCTCAGTTTTTCTCCATAATGACAATTCTGTGAGGTAGTCTGGGCTGACAAGAAATGATCATGACAAAGTCACCTTGACTCCATGATCTCCCCAGTCCTCATCCAATGCTGTAATAAATACTCTGTGCTGTGAATTTATCTGACATTGTAACTGATTGTGCTAAATAATATTGGTTCAGTTTGGTGTAGTGATTAAATGGGAAGACTATGAGATCTAAACCCACTTAAGCACAAAGATAGTGAGTGACCTTGACCCAGTCACTACCTCTCAGCCATAGGAAAAAGAAGGCAATGGCATACCATACCTAAAATCTTACTAATAAAATTTCAAAACTTGTCACCAAGTCTCCAAGAATCAAGACTTATAGGGGGATAAAACCCCTTTTCAAAATATCACACATTGACTTCTTCCAATTGCCATACCAAATTAAAATATTTATTTCTCTCTGTATGTCAGATATATTTGTTGGCTAGTCTATCCTGAAGCAACTTGTGTCTACTTTGACAAAAACAAAAATCTGGAGTTAGGCAGATCCATCTCTAAGAAGAAATTTTCAGAATTAACAGGCATTAAAAGCACAGTTCCAGTAACAATTCAAATATCAGTAAATCCCTACCCCACTGGAAAACAAACTTTTAAGCAAGAATTAATTATTTTGCTCAGCAACTCGAACATTTCACTATTGCTCACTCAAAAAAAAAAAAAAAAAAACCCACCAACTTTGTACAAGAAGGAAAAACAGAAGCAGTCTTTCAGGTTCCTATTAATTTTTTTCCTTCATTTTCTTTCCAAGGTTAAGTCCCAGCAAAATGGATAAGTTAAATTCTTTCTTTATTCCCAATGTCAATAGATCATTAGGGAAAGGGAAATGCAGAATTAGAATCATAAAAGGTATGTCTGTGTGCATATGTGGGGAGGGGGAGGGAGGGAAACATACTGCAATTACAATGCTGATGACATGCCAACATTTCTAAAGGAACCCAAGTCTCAAGAACTATAGACAAGAAGAGAAACCTTGAGACTCAGGATATAATAAGCTATTAAATGAGAACTAATTAACTAATTATACAAATTCCATTTTTAAAAGTAGTAAAATTATGATCATTCTTTTAAAACTGAAACTGAAGATTTCTTTAAAGGACAAATAATATTTTATTCAGAAATAATATGCTCTATGTTCAAGGGCAGGAACTTCAGAACAAGCATTTAGGATGGCAGATTGTAAATGTAAAATATTAGTAACTGCTAGTCCTCTTTTCATCATTTTTCAATGAATACTGACAATTTCTGCTTGATGTCACAGACTCAAAACTTTCACTGCTGAAAGTCTGACATTCACGGAAACACGATCAAGGATCAATTGACTTTTATTTTCCATTTCTATATTGTATATTTAATGTTTAAGTTCATTTATTCATATACAGTACATTTATAGGCTAGGCTATGAATAAAAGTATATTATCTGAAAAAAACATCATTAATCATTACTACATAACAATAAAATAACACAAAAGCATCATCAATCACACATTCTATAATACTATCCTATTGTTCTGACCTTCCACTGCTAAACCAAGTGTGCCAGCAGCAATAGGTAAACATATGAAAAGCGAGATGAAGGAAAAGGTAACACACTGAAGGAGAAGGAATGACAGAACACAGGGTGGAATGAAAAGAAATCTTAGCCTAGAACCCCTACATATCCACACACAAACTAAGTCCAGTTTCCCTTGAGTGTTATTGACCCTTATCTAACCATGTGCTATCCATTAGTTGAGAAGATTCCTACACATAGGCTTTTAGCAATAAATCAGTTTAATTGAACCTTCACATATGGACCTGAACTATTTATCTAATGAAAAACTTCCAAACAACCCATTAATTGTATCACTTGTGATTATCACAATCCTATCAATATATGTAGAAACTTTGTGTCTCAACTCATACTTTGGTCACGAATGTTCAAGAACTTTTATTCATCTGTACTTAGGAAAAAATAATAGTGACACCTGCTCCAGACCCTTTCTTATACTGATGACCTGAAGACTTCATTAAAATATTAATTAAAATGATTTTCTCCTCAACCCTAACTCTGGAGTTGCATTTCATTAAGAAAATTATACAGTTCACAGGATAATGATAAAAGAGAATATCTGTAGCTCAGGGTTGGACTGTGGAGTTCAGTTCACAGAATATCTTAACAGAGCGTGCTTAACTGGGCCAAGTAAAACTCTACCAAATGTAGCTGCATAATATGAGACCTTTAATTAGTTTTAACCTTGAGAGTTTAGTTTTAAACTTGAGAGTTTTGTTTGTTTGTCTTTAAAGGTTTAGAATACAGCCCATTTGGCTAGTTCATAGTTTAATGTATTGTGGAAGCTGTGAGAAGTTTTATATCAAAATATATTTTATTCTTTATATGGTTTCCATCTTCTCTTAAAACATTAACAGAATCCATAATGGTCCAAGAATCAATATCTTTATTAGATAATTGACAGTCAAGCTGAAACTAAATTAATCAAGTAAAAATAGCAAACGGGGAAAATATCTTACCCAAAGTTCCTCAAAATCCCAAATAAGTTACCCAGCCTTAATCCACATATCAAAGGATAAAGTCTGCAAACACAATAGAGTTAATTCAATTAGGTCTTCCAGCAGAACTGCATGTTCACACGAATAAATATTATAGACCTACCTATCTACACAGACACCTCAAGTGTCATCGTTGAATCAGCATGTAGACACTTCCACACCAGGACAAGCTCTCCTATAAAAGTCTGTTCCTGTGCCCCATTTCTCTGCAGTCCCTAAGGCAAACTGTTTGCTTTTAGGAACAAATATTTCTTCTTTCTTCCCAGCTGTCTTGAGTTTCATTTTTATTTATTTTTGCACAGCCCCGGCTCAAGGTGGAATCCCAAATTATTCTTCGGACTAAGCCCACAAAATAAACTAATTCAACAATCAAGTTAAATGTGATACAAGAAGATTCACAGTTCTAATTGCCCACCGGACTTTAAAAAGAAAAGAAAAAGGAAAGTATAGAACAGTATAGAACATATCTAAGATAGTCCGGGGGGGAAAGGGGGTGGAGGAAACCTTTCCTGCTATTTCCAGGGTTGGTCGGATAACTGTATCTACAGAATGCTGTCAGGCTACCTGCCAAGACTTTGAGCAATGTAAAATTGCCATGGTTCATCTTCCTTAAGAAGGTCTTTTCAAAGGAAATGCTTAACTACCATTTCCCCAGGCTACAAGGCTTATCCCTAAAATTTTATTCTTCAAGCGTAAATGGCTGGTTGAGGCTTTGCACATGGCTGGGATGGAAATGAGGCATGAGCTTCACTTCTGAGCTGCTCTCTTAATGACTTAATTGCTCCACGGAAGACAACAGCTTCATGCAGCCTGCAATAAAAGAAACAGCTGCCAAAAAGAGCTGAAGAGCTAGGATTTGGCTGGCAGAGACACCCATGTTATCAAAAATGTGTATTCTGCTCCAGGGAGGTAGCTAAGCACAAATAGCGGTGGCTTGATTTCTAGGATAGTTATCTACACTCAGCATCCCTTAGAATTACTCCTCTCACTGTACAAAATAAAGAAGAAAAAAATTGATCTGTTTTTCTCCTTCTAATCAACTCTGTGCAGTCCACACACTCATGCACACACCTCTTGCAGCTGCCTGAAAAGCCAGCGCTTGTTGCCTGCTGTTGATTTAGCTGAAACCACTGAACAGCTACATAATGCACAATTACCTCTTTACACATTGTAAAAGAGTCCTGCACAGAGTGAGGCAACAGCAGAATGGGTTTCACATTGTGCCTTTCATCCTTCAGGTAACTGAAAATGCTTTAACAAAGCGGTTAATTAGTGGCTGGCAGGAAAGCAGCTGCACAAGGCAAGGAACAACAACCAGGATGGTTCTGAGAACAGCTTGCTCTCTGCTTCAGGTTAAGGCTGAAGAAGCAGCAGTGGATGGTTCTGCTTTTATGCATCCATGCAAGTTACAGCCAATGTGAAATTTCATATGAAAAATTGAACAACTTTGAGAACAAGGCAATTCTCTCTGACAGTAGCTTGCATTCCTGATAAAATACATATTGATACCTTTCCTTCCTTCTTTGTCTCAAGTTAGTTAGGTACAATCAAGATGGGCCTAATTCATGGAGAGGAGGATAATTGCCCTCAATCTTGGCTTCTCCCTGGTGACAACTCTCAAGTGACATTAAACTGATATCTCTTATTTTGCCCAGTCATCTTATTAATGCCTTTCCTTTATTCTAGTCCCCTCAATTTTTTTCTCTTAGAACATAATCTGTTTGTACCAAATGTCCAACTTGCTAATCATTTGTGCAAGGGACTAGTCACTCTTTTTTTCTAGGAGTGATGATTGATTGTTCCTTCAATTTTTAGAGACTGTTTCCAAGTCTACAATTTGAAAGCATCCATCTTCTTTTTCTCAATATCCACATTCATGTTACTACTGGGAAAAGCACTTATTTATACTGATTTTTTTATTATTATTACAGAAATTTCATTCCCTTTCATGATCTTGTCTAATATTACTGAGATTAAGCTTTTTAATTGTCTAACATTGCCATCTCCAATGGAAGAGAGAATGTGTAGCACACAGGATTGGCCTGTAGAGTATTTAGTGTTACGTTTGATTGATTGTTTTCAGACATTTTATTAATCAGCTAGGTAATACCATTGATCTGAGTGAATGTAGGGTTTTGCGCCTTTTGCGCCTTTATGCAATATCTTTAGCTACCATTTTGATAGGGGTATAGCTTCCTTGTTGATGGTTCCTTGACAGAGTTCTGCCTGATTGTATGTCTGGTGTTGAACCTGCTTATCTGAATGCTGGCTGCTGGGGAAAATACATTCTTTTTGTTTCCTTCCTAGGTTTTTTATGTTCTCTTATGAATAGAATGTAAGCATGATTTATCTTTATATACTGATGGCTGGTTTGTCTAAATGTAGATGTCCAGAAATACTCTAGCATTACTGGAATCAGGGAATTTGCTGGTGAGTAGGCAACTCCAGAAATTTAATAAACATTCAGTCTAAGGAACCAAAACTGTGTATCATCTTTACTTCTGCATAGTCAATTATACTGTAAATGTACTAACCATGCTCTTTGCCTTCTTGTCATTATTTCCCATTAATTCAGATTTTCACTTTCAAGTAAGCTCTTTTGAATCTCTTTTGTTAACTTTCAGCTAAAGAAGTAGTCATGTTTTTTTTAAAAAAAAACCAATTAACCACATAGAGATTGAAAAAAATCTTCATGGGTCAGATCATTACCTATTGAACTGTTGTCCCTAAAGGTAAATGGATTAGGAGTAGAGTCAGAACAAGACTTGGGCATTCCAATATCATACTTGTGGTTATGCCCATTAATGATTGTGTAAAACCAAACCATTTCACTTTGTAGCCCGCACACCACTCCCCTACATATCTTGCCACTCTACCCTTCTTGATATTTCTTTTTCACTCCATATCTTCAATACCAGTTCTTGATATTTTAGGTGCTGGTTTTATTTTCTTTGCTTTCACTATTTTTTTTATTGCTTTCTAATGCTTTTTAAATAGCCTGGAGTTTGCTTGCTAAATCAGCTCAGCTGCAAGAGTGAATGTCCTACTGCCTCAGAACCAGGCAATACTCTTTCTGGCAGCTATTAGCATAATGCTTCTCTTGGGAAAGCGATGAAGTGCTAACACTGTGCTGTAATTTCTGTGCCACTTGTCCTCATCAATTCCTTCTATCGGCTAGTTTTTAGCTATGAAAATCAGAGGACTTTCTACAAAGATATTTTCTCAAGATTCTAAGCCAACATTTTATTCAAGGGCTTTCACCCTTAATTTGTTCTCAGATGCTATGCACTAGTTTATACTACACAAATAGCCCATTTCATAAGTCATTGATCCTCAAAGGTAAAGTGGCTGGCACAACAGATACAAAATTCTGAATTCAATATCCAATTAAAAAAGAAAGAAAGAAACAATCATTTTAATATTTCATATGTTTTGTCTCTGCCAAAGGTATGGAGAGGGAATTTCAGCTGTGCAATGTGGGCTTTGGCATTCCCTTGCCTGAAATATTTGTTTCAATACAACTTTTAAAATACATTTTTAAATAATTTCAGTATATTTTCTTATGGTTTTTTTTTCTGACTTGCTTATTCCAGTTTTCTTGCCTGTCCGCTTTAGCTTTTTGCCCTCTTAAAATAGTCCTCAACTTAGTTCTTGGGGGTCAAAAATATCCTTTTACCAGGTTCAAAAGTAAAAAAAAGTTTTGGCCAATTAAGTAAAACAAAAAACTTTTTTTCAATAAAATCCAAATGAAGCACAATCAAATAATTTGAAATTGATATCAGCTATGAATGTTTTTGTTCCAAATCCTCTTTCTTACAGTATGTTACCTTAAGTCTTACTCTGAAGTAAATGCCATCATATTTAGTGGACTTATACTCAGATAAATATATGTACTCTATAAACTACAGAAGGATAAAAGACCAGCATAAGAGTACTTAGATATACAATAGATGCAAACTACTGGGATTGATTAAAACTCACATATATTGCAATGCAATATATTTCTCAAGGTTACTATAATATTGTGTGAAACTCAAAACAAATATAAAACAAGATCACGGGAACTCTTAATACCACTTTATAATGCCTTGGTAAGGCTACACTCCAGTTTTGGACACCACTGTGTGAAAAAGATGTTGAGACTCTAGAAAGAGTGCAGAGAAGAGCAACAAAGATTATTAGGGAACTGGAACCTAAAACATATGAAGAATGGTTGCTGGAATTGGGTATGTCTAGCTTAATGAAAAGAAGGACTAGGGGGGACATGATAGCATTGTTCTAATATCTTAGGAGTTTCCACAAACAAGAAGGAGTCAAGCACCTGAAGGCAAATCAAGAAGCAATGGATAGAAACTAATCAAGGAGAGAAGCAACCTAGAACGAAGGAGAAATTTCCTGACAGTTAAAACAATTAACCAGTGGAACAACTTGCCTCCAAAAGTTGTGATTTCTCCAACACTGGAAGTTTTTAAGAAGAGATTGGACAACCATTTGTCCGAAATGGTGTAAATGATGTTGCCTGAACAGGGGATTGGACTAGAAGACCTCCAAGGTCCCTTCCAACTCTGTTATTCTGTTCTATTCTGTTCTATTCTATTCTATTGTACAACATTAAATTCAACAATATGATGAAATAAAGTAGTGATTGACTACTTTTGCCAGTGATCCAAATGTGCTTTTTCAAAAGGAAACTGGACTTCCTTTTTTTTTTCTAAAGACATTTTGCTTCTAATTCAAAAGGCTTCTTCAGCTTCTTGGATGAGAAGCAAAACATCTCTCAAGAAAAACAAGAAAGTCCAGTTGCCTTTTGAAAAGGCACCTTTGGGACAACTATGACCTAGATGACTGAGAATCTCCCTAGGCATTTACCTTTGCCAGTGTATCAGTAGGAAATAGAGAGCTGTACTGATTGGATGGCTTATACTCTGGGGAAGAACTGAGAACTGGTTACATCTTTCTTACACACAGTTCTTGCCTGAGGGTAGGAAGACCATATACTGTGATATCTTGCTAAAACTTTTCTGTAAACAAAAAAAAAATATTAAATGTTTGTTTTGGAAACAGCTTGTATGATATAGCAAGTATGAAATATGGCTGATGCCTGTGGCCTATCAAAATTGTTGCCTCATAGTACTTCATGATAAAAGTAGTACAGAAGATAAACTGTGTGGTTGGGCTTAGCCTAATAATTTTGACTTGTCAAGATATCAAAGTAACCCTTAGAGGTGACTGAGGCATCATTAAAGCAGCATTATGTGTAAAAATTACATTATAGGATTCAATTCTACGATAGATGTCAAGACTCAAACAATAATGAACTTGGGCTTTAATCAAATTTTGCATCCAGATGCTTTTTGAGAGCTCTTTAATAGTGGTTCTTAGATAGGGTTTCACAAAACTTTAAATGAATGCTTTGGCTCAACAAAGCTTTTTAGAATTATCCCAGTGAAATAGATTTATAAATCAAAGCAAGGGCCTGCCTCATAGCAGCAGATCTATGGCTTCAAAGTATATACTTCATAATCTTTTTAAGTGTTTCATAGCTTTAATGGCTTTTTGACTGCTTCAGGAATTGTTACACAGGACAAACAATCCTGAAACTTTAATTCTACTTAAGAAGAATGCTATGGAGGCTGAGTGATGTGATAGGCTCTTTGATATTGTCTTCTGTCCAATCAGCTTAATTCTTTATTGAACTCTCTGCCTAGTAGAGTTCTCTTGGGATGGCAAGGCTAATATTCCATCGGACTTCATTCATTATCACCATTCCCAATTTTTTAAACTAGTCAACCTCAGGACTTAACAGTGCTCTCTTTTGCACTAATAGAATGGTACATTTCTATGCTAGTCCTGTCAACACAACTGGGAATTCAACTCGGTTACTAGGACTCTTCATAGTTTAAGTCTAAGTCTCCTGATGATAAGTAAATAGGTGCTAGGCTAATACAGATGCTGTCCTACACATATATTATTTTAATAATGGAGGTTGCAAGGCTATAAATACCACTTGTTGTAGTCCAACTTCTTTCTTTGTGACTTCATGAGGCATTGTGACTGCCTCTGCCAGCCTGCTCCTGTCACTCAGCTAATTAACTAGCTACTTCTGTTGATTAACTAGCTAACACAGAATACTGTCAGCAAGCCACAAATCTAACACAACCAGGCCCTTCCAGCAGTGAGGGGATTCTTATCAAGAGGGGACAAGTTTGCCAACAAGCTTAGTGATCAGAAGCAGCCAAATTGTATCACTGTATAAGGGAAAATTAAAGCTCATTCTTCTGACTTTGCCAATTTGCCCTGTCCAACCTGGCGCATCCTTCTGCAGTCAATGATGATATGTCTTTCCTAATAATCTATGCCACTGTTTCAAAGATTTCTTTCTCTCAAGACCTCTGCCCACTTTTAAAAAATATGCAGGGTCCCAAAAGAGCTTTTGCTTATATGAGTTATGTGTATCAGTATTTACCATATTTAAAATCAAAATTGACACATATGCTGCTGCTACCACTTCCCACAATTGTTCAATGGGATTTTAATATTGTGTTACTTTTTCAACATAGTCTGGAAATTAATTTTGATTTTGTGAACCCTAGAGATCTCCAGAGGTTCTAGCACTACACTTTAAAAAACACTCATCAATCTAGAAGCAACAAAGCACATTACCCACAGATGTGTATCCATATGCATTTATTTATATGCATATACTATGCCTGGCAAGTAGAAAAATAAGAGTTATTTTTAAACCAGTTTTTGATAGTCACTATTTTTAAAGTGAAGTGAGACACATTTTCTGGCACACTGTTTTGTATGCAGCCACATGTTTCTTTCCTTATCATTGTTACCTTGCCTTTAAAGATGACAAATATGTAAACAAATAGATTGCAGTGAAACTCTTGAAGGTATTCATCTGAAAGTTGACAGGGCTAATAACCTCCCAAAAAGTCTGTTCCTACTATTACCGTCCTATATTCTGCCAGAAAAATGGAACAGTTAAAGGCCTCTTGATGCTTCTCCCTTGTAACCCATAAGCTATAGACATGGATAGAAAGCAGCTGAAACAGAATCAGTTTAGCATATCAAATTGCAAATTTCAGTCAAAAAACAACTTTACAGTTTACAATTCAAATTAAAAGGGCTGATTCACTCAGGCCTATTCATTAGTGACATCATATAAAGCAGCAACTGGCAGACTTATGGGCCTATCTTTTGTCCTATAAAGTTCAGAATAACAGAGTTGGAAGAGATCTTGGAGGTCTTCAAAATCCAAGCCCCTGCTCAAGCAGAAGACCCTATAGCATTCCAAATAAGTGGCTGTCCAGTCTCTTCTTGAAAGCCTCCACTGATGACCACCCACTTCCAAAGGCAAGCCGTTCCACTGGTTAATTGTCCTTGGTTAGGAAATTTATCCTTAGTTCCAGGTTGCTAGTGGTAATATTAGCCAACCAAAGGCTAACACAAAATGAATATTTTTTAATTATTAATGAATATTAAGTTTAGCCTATTTGTTTTTTATTTATTTCATTCACATTTCACTTTTTATTATCCTAAGCTTTCTTCATCAAAACAGTATATTCCAACAGCTATTTTGTGGTTGTTTCCTCCTTAATACTGTTTTGACAATAAGAAATCAGTAATAGAAGGGGAGGAGAACTGGGCATGGCTAGTCTAATGAAAAGAAGGACCAGGGGAGACATGATAGTAATATTCCAGTGTTTGAAGGCTGTCACAGAGAAGATTTTCGAAAGCACCTGAAGGCCAGACAAGGAATAATGGATGGAAACTGATCAAGGAGAGATTCAACCTAAAAATAAGGAGAAATTTTCTGACAGTGAGAACAATCAACCAATGGAACATCTTGCCTTCGGAAGTTGTGGGAGCTTCATCACTGGAGGCTTTCAAAAAGAGGTTGGACTGCCCTCTGTCAGAAATGGTCTAGGATCTCCTGCTTGGGTAGTCCCTTCCAACTCTGTTATTCTATTATCTATCATGCAGCAGGTTGGAAAACCAATATTTAGATCCTAATGATACAAGCTTCATTCCTGCACCCCCACCACAGGTGTTCCCTTTGGGAGACTGCCTCTTTTGCTCCATCTGATTAACATCTGGAGAGCTGGAATTGCAGAGGTTGAGCAAAGTTATCATACAAACTCAATTTAACTACTTCAAACTCGATTGCAGAAAGTACGACTTCAGCAAGAGAGTGGTCAATGCCTGGAATGCACTACCTGACTCTGTTGTTATATCCTCTAACCCCCACTCCTTTAACCTCAAACTATCCACTATTGACCTCACCCCATTCTAAGAGATCTGTAAGGGGCATGTATAAGTGCACCATCATGCCTACCATCCCTGTCCTATTGTCCCCATTTATTCGTACCTATTTCCTGTATTCTCCTCATGTTTATACTTATACCTATTATCTTGTAAGTGATTGACAAATCAAATAAATAAAAATAAAAATAAATGTGGGTAGCTGTCAAAACCCAAGAAACATATATTGGGATTCTTCCAAGCATTTTCCTTTACTATAAAAATCTTGCCAAACTAAAGCAGACTACTTGATCTGTAAAATGTATATTCCAGGAACTGTTATGGAGAAATCATCTTAATTCTATTTCTCCCACACAATATAAAACTGTGATATCTTTTGCTTCTCTTGAATAGATGAGCCACAGTAGCACAGTGGTTAGAGTGCAGTATTGCAGACTATTTCTGCTGACTGCCGTCTGCCTGCAATTTGGCAGTTCAAATCTCACCAGGCTCAAGGTTGATTCAGCCTTCCATCCTTCCGAGGTGGGTAAAATGAGGGCTCAGATTGTTGGGGGCAATATGATGACTCTGTAAAAACCACTTAGAGAGGGCTGTAAAGCATTGTAAAGCGATATATAAGCCTAAGTGCTATTGCTATTCCCCGCATCCTGGAAATCCAGACAATATTCATCACAATATCTTGCTTAATGACAACTTTGCTCAATGACTGAGATTCAGGTCTCCAAGTCATAAGTCAAGGACTACCTTTACCTTTTTCAAGGAATATGAGAAGAGATTTTAAAAAAATGACCTAGAGCTCATATAGGAACCAAACTGGAATCATGAATTTGGGGCAATGAGTAAAAACATTTTTAAAAACTCTAAATGGTCTGTGACTTCAAAGATGAGTCAGTGAGAGAAAGCATGGTTTGAGATTATCATGTCTTTGCTGAATATTATTCATGTAATAGCCTTGGGCGAGTTTGCCTTGTTCCCCAGTTCAGATCTGTTCGCTTCTAACAATAGGGAATAGATCAGTAGCAGAAACTGTTTTGAAAATTAATTAAAGTACACCAGGTGTTATTAAATGCTAATAAATATTGCTTATTTTCCATAAACAATTATCTTGCTCCAGATGCGCAAGAGTTTGAAGCAAACTAAAAATAACCAGCAAATGGACTGCAAATAGATCTCGCTCTAGGGCAGGCTCAGTTTCGATGTTCCTAGTCCTTTCCAGTTTCTCATCCACTTAATAACAATTACTATTCCGTTTCTAAATAGTCTGTGGATCTTTTTAAAACTACTCTCAAAAATGACTGCAATACAAATTCAACAGCACTGGATTTTCTCTGATATAAAATCATGCACACAATTCTTTTAGTATACACATTTTATATAAACAGTTCTGATATATATGTATATTTTTATACACAACTTTTAGCCATCACACAGAATTCTCAAAACGGTTCCACTGAAAGCATAACTGCCCTGCATTTTCTTCAACACCTTTGCTAAAAAAATGCAAATTAAATTAGATATTCTCAGTATATAAATCATAGAAATATGTCATTTAAAAACAGTTTTATCATGCCAAACTAATTAACAGAGAAGAAAGCATACAAAAATCAGTGTTTCATTTTAATGTTTAATTTTAATAACCCAGGAACCCAGAGGAATCAGTGAAAAAGAAAAGGGGACAGAATCTTAAATTGTCAAAAATGCATTCCATGTTGTTTATAAGAAAACCCTACAGGTTTGAGTTTAAAACAATACCATCAAGGTTTATAGAAAGAAATTGCAAATGGTATCTTTCATTTGCATAAGCGCACCAACATAAAACAATCATTAAACCACTGAACTTTAAGTAATGCTATTTTAATATTTCATGTTCTTTGTTTTGCCTCTGCTTGGTCTGTTTTGAAACTTTGAAAATATCAGTTAGAGACATAGAATAAAATTTGGGAGATTACTTGGGATCTTTTTTATATACTTTAATACAGAGCAGAATTCAGTTATCAGGTCCTATAAAATGCACATTACTTACATTATTAAGTAAAACTGATTTTCTATAGCAATTACATAGCACAATAGCAGGCATTTAAAATTATAAATTAAAAGCAATCAGAAATAGAACTTTTTTAAAAAAAGAAAGACATTATGAAAGTGGGACAGGATAGAGACCGTGGCTGCCAAATGAAAATGAGTTGGGCAGTGCAACAATCATCTCCAATCCCATATAGGAAATGCAACTGGGATATAGTTTATAACCATAACCATGCTTCCCAAGTAGGGTCAGTGAAGATAATTGAAAGGTGACAGCCAATATATAGCATGGACTGTGTGATAAAACTGATGCTTATGAATTTTTACAACAAAATGTTATTCTGCTGTAGCTGTCTGTCATAGCTGATGACGATGATGATACACAAGAAAATTTATTCTGGATGACCCAGTTAATACAAAATACTTGTTTGGGTTCCAAAATTTAATTCAGATTTGATGATGAATTTAGATGGGATGTGGTCTTATGCACAGCAAGATAGTGTCTCTCTTTCCACTGTGGTGTATGAGATTCTAGGGAGTTAACTGGAATTCTGACCCATAAATAAATGAAGAATTGCAATCTTACATCCCTTGAATAAGTCACTGAACAGCACTTTATGTAGCACTGTAGGTACGCCAGAATGGGTTGCAGAGTATATGGCTAGGATTCAAACTCCGATTCTCCTGGTATGTTTTGGTGTTTTCATTGCACAGAATTAATATACTGTTCCAGATTAAATCAAACCAATTGTAAATGAGACCTGAGATTCTGACTGATCTACACTAAGCTTCCAGTCTTATGTCATTTTCCAGTCTTTTTTTAATTACACACATACACACACACACACACACTCCCCTTACCATACTTGCAAAACGTATTTCTCAAAATCATATTTTGATTTGTAAAATCAAAACAGCTAGACAGTTTGGTCAGGATTCATAGTATGATAGCTTACGAAGTGCCAAAAACAACACAAAACAAAAAGAGAAACAGAAGTTCAAAATCTCCAAAAAAGATCCTGACTGCTACATTTCTCCTTGTTTCTGAAAACAATGTTCTCTGCCTTCATGTTCTAAATACATTAAAGTAGTGGAACTATTATGTCACAGAGAAAGTAAATACCATTTGAATATTTCTTTTATGCCAAACAGATTACACTAACTCCTTCAGTAGAACAGGAGGATTTATAGAGCAGTATTTCTCAACCTCAGCCACTTTAAGATGTGTGGACTTAAACTCCCACAATTCTCCTGCCAGCATGCAGGTTGAGGCATTCTGGGAACTGAGGTCCACTTCTGTTAAAGTGGCTGAAGTTGAGAAACAATGCTATGGAGAAGCAGAAGACATTCTCCTTGGTGGGCAGGTCTTCAGGCTTCAGTGGTTATTACATTTCTATCTCATAAAACATCAGTATGTCCTGTTCAAGGGTGGGATTCTGCCAGTTCGCACCTATTCGCTAGAACCGGTTGTTTACATTCTAAGCAGTTCAGAGAACCTGTTGTTAGAAGAAATTACTGGCCTTATTCTGTAAGAAAGGCAGGAAGGAAACATTCTGATGTTGCTTACAGAACCTGCCTCTCCATTAACCCTTATTACATTCTTGGCAAGACTAGACTTCCTGTCTCAGGAACTTCTCTGGAGTTTTTTTTCCCTCCTTTGCTTGTGTGGAATACCATTCAAAGTTACAATGGCACTGAAAAAAGTGACTTCTGACCCTTTTTTACACTTATGACTGTTGCAGCATCCCCACAGTCTTGAAAGGCCAGGCAAGGAGATGCATGCCTCGATGTGAGTGATATTGAGTTGGCCACACCCAGCCAATAACATGATCACCAAGCCATGTCCACCCAGTCACATGACCACCAAGCCACACCCACCACCTAAGCCACACCCACTGAATCAGTTGTTAAAAAATTTGAATCCCACCCCTGGTCCTGTTACATGCAACTTGAAAAATTCTATTACAAATGGAAAGTTTTATTTGAAAATAATTGCTTTTTAAAGGAAAAACAGTTGACTGTTTCTATTGCATCTTGGTTAAATGGTAACACCAATTGGTTCTCCCTCTATCACTCGCTCTCCAATTTTTCAATGGCAGGTACAAATCTGTGCACCACTTGTATCATTTCCACGTCTCCCACCAATGCTTGCTTACAAAGAGATCTGCTGCCTTTGGAGGAGGGAATGGCAAGAATTGTTCACAACATGCAGCAAGCATATCTTTCCTCCATCATTTAAAAGCTCTCCCTGCTGATGTTCACCTTGCATCCCTCTTTCAGAAGTAATTTTCAACACATTAAGGTTTTGGAAGGGAAGGCTGAGAGCTGCACTAATTATTAAAGCTTTCTGCTTTTCAACTTTGTTCAATGAGATGGATAATTATAAGATAGACCCCTTTTTTTCCTAGCAATTTTCTGGTGAAAATGTACTCAACTCATCTACATATCATTTTGTGACTCAGACTGAATGGGCAAGTGCTCATCCCTGCCTTGTGTCTGTTGCCTGGCTCTGGAGTCCTGAATCACACAGATTGCTTCAAAGCCTTCGACAAAAAAAAAAAAAAATGAAGGTGGATTTCACAACCTCCACAACTATAATGAAAAGAGGTGTCTGTCACTGCTTACATGCTAATAAACTGCTCTGTGGAGAGCAAAGTCTCAACCCTCATTATGGTAGAGGGCAGGGATTTTGCCAGCCTCCTATTTACCTTTCATGACAGCCTTGATAGCTACTATTTTACAGCCTAGCCAGGGACACGATTTGGCAAAAACTGGGTAAAAAGGAAATCAGAAGTCCTGATTTTATTATGATCTCCAGCTTTCATAATCTGCGGACTGCAGCACTTCCCTTTAGTATTACTGATAGCTGTATATGGGGTACCATGCTATTGATGCTTACATTTTTATTCATCTGTATCAATTTTAGTATTAGCTAATTTTAAAGACTTTTAATCTTTAGTGTGCTTCTGTTTCAGAAGAGGAAGAATGCATTTCCTCTTTTTTTCTGTTTGCTTAATGCAACATCTATCTCATGCATGCATAGATTGCAAAAGGGTAGGAAATAGTTCCTGTCTTGCTGTTGTTTATGCATCTCTTGTGCAAACAATTTGATCTCATTTAATCTGATTGGACAGATAGAGTGCAGTTGGTGGTGATGAACAAAGCCTTTCCCGATTAACATTTCCTGTAGAAACACAACAAAGGAAGAAAAGGGCAGCTATTGCTAATTGTATGGGGAAAGTTAGGGGATAGTCTCAGATATTTCTCAGTTAAAATCAAGATAGTTTAAAACCTACTAATAAAGGTGGGGTGGAGTTCAGAATTTTTTGTTGCTTTCATATGTTTCAACCATTCAAGGTTGTTTGGTTCCATGATAACCTTTATATTTATCTTGTTGGAAAAATAAACCCCTCTATGACACCCCTCTTTTTTTTAAGCTAGGTTACACAACAACCCCAATGACATCTGATCTATTGGCAACTTCAAATAAAGATACAAGCAACTTAACCTTTGCCCACCTGCATTGACACTTGGGTATCAATTGATTTAAGCATGCTTCTCTGGGAAGCTAACCAACACCAGCAAATAACTATAAAAAGAAATCCCCTCAAGATAAGGGAAAATCTTTCATCATAATATTGTACCTCAATGCCAGACCCCTCATAAAATTCCATACCTAGGAAAAGATCTACACATCTGAGATCAACACATCTCATAGAGCAAGGAACACCTGAATTTACATATCTAACATGCCTGGTGATCAAAGTCCATTATTTTTATAAGTACTACAATTCTTAGCATTCCAATTTTGTAGTCTACCTTCGAATTGCTATACTCCATGTTAAGTGGCTGAATAAAAATACTTTGCTCTTCAAGTGCATTTATTCATGACGTCTCAAATTCAAAGTCAGGACTTTTGCTGCAACACTCTCTCAAGTTGAAATAAAATTAAAATTTACTACACTACTTTTAATATATTGTAAATGGTATTTTAAAAGGGGAATACGTCCTTAGCAAGAGTGACAGGGCTGAAATGAAAAGCATGGCCACTTTGCCATGTGTGGAAGAGCAACAGAGATACTTTACAGCTACTTAAGTCAAACCTCTGTCTAGCACCTCATCCAGAGAAGCTCAAATATTTTTCTTCCATTATCTTTTAAAGAAATTATAATAATTTCTTATATAAGACTTTTATTTCTTTCATGCTTATATTTAATACTTCACTATGCTACACTTTTCATCTGTAAATCACCAAATCACAATTGACAGTGGGACACAGGTTTTCCATAAAAATAAATAAGAAGTAAATAAACTACCTGAAGAACCTAACTTTCTTGCCCAATGGAAGAAGATGGAATAGGACAGTTGAGATTTCCCAAAGCGATTAAAGAAAATAAGAACTGATATTGCTGAATTGCTATAATCTAAAAACAGCCTCCCTTTGTTTGAGACAAACTAGAAGGAATGAAATGGAATTCAAATCCCCAAGGCACCAATGTCAGGATTATGTGAGTCTAAGCTACCTAGGTAATGTTAACTGCTTTACAATGGACTTTATGGTATATGTGTATGATATAATAAGCCATAAATAGGGCTTAGTCGTGAACCTGCTCAGATGCATTGGGATCATTGTATCTTCTTTTACCAAACAGACATCATTCAAGGTTTCTTTTAAGCATACTATATGATCTGCAAGGTCTTCCACAGGAGCTAATAGGGCCCAAAGGAAGTCTAAAAGGTTCTTTTTAGCAGCACTTTTTCTAAAGAGGTTGGTATAAGTGGGAACATTTTCCAATAAGCCACATTCATAATTTTTGTTATTGCATTATTTGAACCTAGACTATGAGTTGTTATTAATATAAAAATATTTGTTTATTTTTCATTCCTGCATTAACTGTTCAAAACTTGTTATAGCTTGGCTGTTCTTGCAAAGATAAATAGCATTGGACCTATTTAAAAAGAAAGTTAAGGAACTCTTGTATCAGCACAATATACTTTTTAAAATTTTCTGTTGAATTGGAACTCAATTCCTTTCATACACTAGATACATAAATATTCACTTAACCACATAAAGAAATGATATCAAGAATTCCCTTTTCTACACGGGATAAAGGTGACTAAAACAGGAGCAATATCATTTCTACTCTTAAGGATGCTCAGGGCAATGTATATTATGACTTTAGTAAATCTGTCTTTCCTTACTTTTATACTGCCAGGTCATTAAAAAACAAAATAATCACAATTCTTCTAATCCAATTGTTCATCTTGTTCCATTTTTATTTCTTCAAGAAATAAGAAACTATTGAATCTCTGAAAGTAAGAAAATCTGGTCCAAGTCATACTGGCTACCCTGTTGACATATGACTTAAATATTGCCTATGGCTTAAATATTGTGCATATGGCTTAAATATTGTGAGAGAGAGATTACACACACACACACACACACACACATACACAAACATATATATAATATTATAATTAATTTTCTTAGTAGTAGTAAAAAACTAATACAATTTTATAGGAATAATACACCTGTTGATTTTATCTAAATTATAATTCATGTTCACCATTGTTGAAGCATATTCCTGAGAATATCATCAAAACCTAAGAGTTGTCAGTCTATTACAAACAAATGAACAAGTCCATCTATTAAGGTGGATGGACTTAATGATATGGATGATGATCATCACACTATTGAAAACTGAGTGGTCAGACAGGGACAGAACATTTTGGAGAAGTTTATTTATATGGTTACTAAAAGTCAATATTGACTTGATGCTAGATCAGTCAGTGTTCATAGGGGGACTAAAGTGCCGTTTAGCATTGTTACTCAACATACATTAGAACTGCTATTTATTTATGGAATCCAACAACTATCATGGACTACAATTAGAATGTTATTATGTAACCCACTTATTTTGTGACTGGATATTGTTTCTTTTTTTTTAGTAATTTTTTTTCTTTATTTCCAGTGTTAAAGGCAAATTTGGAAGATGCTGGGTCAAAAATATAATTCAACTCCAAATTTGCATATGGGTTGATGAACGACTTAATCTCATGTGAAAATTTCATTTTATTTATGTTTTTTGAATAAATTCATGGGATAATAGATGTATCAATACTGGTAACTGACAATTAAAATTTTAAATCATTTGAATTATTACAGGAGAATTTGAACTGTTTAAAATTGGGCAATATCAGTAGTTATTTTTTTTAAAAAAATGTAATTTCACTATTTTGCCCAGATGAATTAACATTATTCACAATGCAGCTCTTTTTACAGGGAAATTAAAAACAAAATAAAACCCCTACAGTCCCAGAAGGGGAAGCACATATGTTAGATGTATTGTGTGCTGACAGCAGTGAACCACAAGGGACAATATAAACAAAAATATCAAGAAATGTGGTAGAAGGCATACTGATGCAATTATGCCCTTGCTGGGACAACACAATGTTCAGAAGTGGCCATGCTGGGGTAATAATGGGATATGGCCCTGGGGAATTTCCAGAACTACTCAACTAGTCTCTCAGTAGAGCAATTTCAGCTAGCATCACCTCTGACCCACACTAACAAAGGTTTGCCAAAATCAGAAAAAGGTACTTCAGAGAGCGTTTATTCAAAGCTGTCTTTCCATGCTTTCATCACCTGAGTTCAATTTGCCAATATATCAGGTATGTAGCTCTTGCACACTCCTGTTTCATTTGCTCCACCATTTCATAATAGAGGATTAGTCTTGGTACCACCTCAGAGAGTAATGAGATTCAGAAATGAAATCATAAAACAGGACCACCATTCAGGTTATTTAGTTAATAGGAAACCTGAAACAGCTGTCAGTGAAGAAGTGAAAAAATCATCTTTGGGGGAGTGGCAAGTGGTGATCATATCTTCACTATTTGAAGAGAGATACTAAAGAGCGAATGGTTTTCATTTCCTGAATGGAATCTAAATTAGCTTTTTTATCATAAGTGTTAGCAAAGCATTGATTATTTATAAAATGATATATGGGTCAATGCTCATTCTCAAACTATGTTTAGGCTCCACTCCTTATCAGAATCAATTTTCTTACATCCAACATGTGCAGGCATTCCTTTCAATAATCTTTCATCCAACTGCAGTTGTTTGAATCCAATTAAAATGAATAGAATGTAAAACTTGTATACTTTTAAACAGATAATATATCCTAAATGTACTCACAAACTATTTTCTATATCATATCCCATGTCCTAATTTCTAATAATAAAGGTAGGTTTCTGTTGCATGAAAAAGAAGTGGGAAATGGGAATGGGGAGGGGCGACACAGGGAAGGAGGACGGAGGGGGAGGGGAGGGGGGAGCAAAGGAGAGGTGGGGGAATGCAGAAATATCCAGAATTGTCTATTTTTCTTCCTTTAAGCTGTATGCTCTTTAGATGCCTTTGAACTTTGTACTCAAGAACTCATACCTCAATGTTTTATTTTTCCTCCTCCTCCTTAAATCACAGGCTTTTGGCTTTATATTATCTATCAAGAGCTATTAATCATGACAGCTAAAGAGAACCTTCATGATCCAAGGATGATTTAGAGAAAAACAACAGAGGAGAAGTGAATGCCCTGTTTGCAAGCTTGCCCAGACGTTTAACTCCCAGCATCTTGATCATTGATTGGTGGCTAGGGAATTATTGCCAGCAGAATGCTGCAATTGTTCAGGACTAAGTTGGAAAAAGTGTATTGTAATTTGGGAGGTACTTCCTTAAGAAATAAACAAAGTAATATTTTTTTGAATACCAGGCAATGAGGAACACTATTGCCCTGATGCCTTATTTCTGAACATCAAGCAGCATTTAGCTGGACATCATTAGAAGAAGAAATTTGACTATGTGAGCATTGATCCTAACCATCCAGTTGTTTGTTATTTTTAAATTACGACTGTCACAAATAGAATGAAACTGCATGTTCTCCATTCTACTACAACATGAACTTAAACTTGTTTAGATAGCTTCACAACTTGAATTACAACTGAATAAGCCATCATAGTTGGTATATCCACTGTGCTAGATCTTAAATCATGCTCACACACAACACAACACAATGACTGATAAACTCCATGCACTAAACTAAATCAAACCAAACCAAATTATGGCTTAATATGATGCCTGGTTCCAGTCCTATTGTTCTAATAATCATTACTGAGAAACAATAGCAGAGTTAGTGTATTAGATGCCTTTCCCCCACAAACCCTAATAGCAGGTGAGGCATTTTATAATCTGGGCATTAGCACAGATCATTGAGAACCCTGAAAAATGACAACAACCCTAGATATATTAGCCTAGAATTCCAAACTCAAATTCAACTTAATAAATAGACTGTCAGCATTCTAAGTAACAAACTCCAAACCAATAAACTCCTAGACAGGCATTTTCCCAAAGTTCCGTTTTATTAGAGTAGGCTTCCAAAGCTGAATAGACCTCAATTACTGACCAGGAGATATGACTATATAGAGCTACTGGTGAAAAGTCAAACCTAACTGTACAATGTATCAGACTTTACAATTCTCTAATTTACTATTGCAAAATAAGAAGAAACAAAAACTGGATTTTATATTACTGAAACCAATATATATGAAGATGTCTGAAGATTAGTGCTGGATAAAGGCTGGAAATTAACATGTTATTCTGTCAGTCAAGAAGATAAATCTCAGGAGCACATCATAAACCCATTACTTCAACATTTCAGGCTGTCTAAAAGAACCACGCTTATGATGTGCTTGCATCTGAGCATTACTTCTTAATGATGTAAAATATAATAATATAACAAATATATACATAAAATTGGAATGGATATGCATTATATTCTGGCAGTACAAGTCATATTTGCATAAGTATTTCAGAAGAAGCATAGCTTAAAGTCAAAAGTTTAAGAAGGCCAATATTGATATTTTAAAGTCAAATGAATGAATTTCATGTGGTTATATCAGTATTTTTTGTGTGTCTCCTTTATTTTTGGGTGTTCTTAGTCAATATTATGAAATATGTTTTGAAATTTTATTCTCAAAATAAATTCAGTGTAATTGGTGCATTCACAAAACAATCTAAAAATGAGAACAGACAAAAATATGCTGAACTATACAAATAACAATATATTTATTCTAAAGTGTATAAAATGTTCTAATGCTAGTGTGGAAAGGAAAAAAAAATCTTTATTTTTCAGATTACATAAATCTCCAATATGAATCTTTTTTTTAATAATATAAATTAATGTGAAAATGTTCTGCCTTTGAAGAAAAGTGATTTAATTTTCATGGAATTCAACAAAACCTATTTCTGAATAGATATATAAATGTTCTTTCCTTAAAAATAAATTCCAGGCAGAATTGGATAGGTTGAAAAAGCTCCAGATTGCAGCAATACTGTTCTCAAGAGTACATCTGAGATGAATACAAGGTTGACTTTATGGGCTGGTCTTCTCCCTTCTCCAGAAATGTAGCTGACATAGAGTTGCAATCTCTCAACCTGTTAGATTAGACTAAAATGGAGTTGGGAACAGTGTATTGTTCAATATATTGTGGGAATCTGAGCCATTTTTTAGCAAGGCATGTGAACCATGTCACCGTGTTAAATTATATTATGGAAGAACAGAAACTGTGTTTTGTTAACCTTGTTTAGGCTCCAGTTATATCATTATTTCTACTGGCATTACTTCCAGTACAAAAGTGTTATGACCTTTGTCTGGATCTGAAAGTTAATGATATTTTCTCTCATGTCCAGGGAATCAGTGGTTAGTCAAGTAAGTGAAATCAACATTGTTTTAAGGATGGGCATTATTAATCATCTTAATGCCATTTTCCATAACATACTTAATTATAGATGGTGTTAGAGCAAATGAAGAATAGATTTCTTCCCGCTTCATAATAACGGGAAGGCATCCAATAAAGGTAATTAGTACAAGAACAAGGTTACAATTCATAGATCCATGATCACATAGTTAAACTATGAGATTTGTATCTAAAGGATGTGGTTGTGGTCACTAATTTAGATAAATTATAATCACATATAGTAATTAAGAGGTCCAATATCTTAATACATTATATTGAGTAAATTAAGGGCTAGGGCTACAACATGTAATTATGCAACACAACAGGTACAGTATGTACATTTCAGTGTCCCATCAACTGAAGAACAGTATCATCCAGCCCTGTACTTGTGACTGATGGATAGCAATAGCAATTTTATATACCATTTTACAGTGCTTTACAGCCCTCTCTAAGCGGTTTACAGAATCAGCATATTGCCCCCAACAATCTGGGTCCTTATTTTACCAACCTTGGAAGAATGGAAGGTTGAGTCAACCTTGAGCCTGATGAGATTTGAACTGCCAAATTGCAGGCAACCAGCAGCCAGCAGAAGTCGCCTGCAATACTGTACTCTAACCACCATGTACCACAGCTCATAATGGATGGTGTGAGGCTTGTCTGTAGTTTCTTCACTGCAGATGTTAATGGATATCTGCCTGTCTAATCCATCCAGTTTTAAAGGGCATCCTGTCTTCAAATCACACAATTAAAATGTAGAATGTTGAGATTTGTATACTTGGTGATGAAAAATGTCCTTCACATCCTCTAAGAATTCAATTTCCTTAAGAGATTCATGGCAAGTCATTTTCTCCTTTTTTCTACTTTTAGGAGTATACCAACAATTCATTCCTAGGCAGTCTACTCATTCTGCTTTATTATTGTTGTGATTACTATAACCTAAAAAATCACTAGACATATAAAGATATCACCTAATTTAAAATGAGGCCTAGAGTACTGGAAATAGCCTGACTGAGTCTGAGTGAATGCAGAGGTAATTCATTTAGACTTACTACTTAATTTCTACTGACTTTTATTTAAAAAAAGTTTTATCTATGGTCACTACGAGTTAAACCAACTTGATGCCACATAATCAATCAATATAAATTTAAATATAGCTCTAACATTAGAATTAGTATATGTTAAGTACTAGAATGACGATGAGAATGAGAGGAGAAATCATTTCTCCTCTCATCCTCATCCCCATTCTAATACCAGTAAACATTAGAAAGTAAGCAAGCAAAAGATGAGAAATCAGCTTACTGATTCTTCATGTTTTGCTTACTTACTTTCTAATGCTTACTGGTTTCCCATCAGCCTTTTATTTAGCAGCGAAGTACAGACGTGTGAGATCAAATATATATTTTATATGATCTGTCAGTGGTGGGATTCAAATTTTTTTACTACTGGTTCTATGGGCGTGCTTGGTGGGCGTGGCAGAGGAAGGATACTGTAAAATCTCCAGTCAGAAGTGGTATTTGCCGGTTCTCCAAACTACTCAAAATTTCCGCTATCGGTTCTCCAGAACTGATCAGAACCTGCTGAATACCTGAATACCTCTAATCTAGCTGCAGATTTCTGCTTATATTGTTATATGCTTTTTAAGATAAACAACCAAATCTCATGGAAATACTTTTCAAAGTCTAATTTGGGAAGAGCCCTACAAAGAGCCATGCTTGTCTTTGGAAAGCTCACAGAAGTAAAACTTTTGGTTCCAAGCAAATGATAATTTAGAGGCAACAAAAATTCATACACAGAGGGGGCGGGGGTGTGTGGCTTACCATGTATATCTACAAGTATACCTATCATAATAGCAACACAATAACACAATTTCAATAACAACCCTGTTACATTTGGCAATATAATTTGTGATTATTTTACTAGTTATTTTGCCTGCTGCTTGTAATAGTTCATATTTAAATACTAATGTTAATCTTCCCTATAATTCTTTTCTTTCATTCTATCACATTTATCCTATACATTCATTATTTTCTGGAAAAAAATGAACAACATTATTTTTATGCCTTTTTAATGTAATGATTTCAATTTTCCCAATAAATCACTTCTTGAAGAACAAGAGTATAGTTAGCTATTGCCTGATCCCAGTTGATCAGACTCTCTCTTTCTCTATCTCTCTCGGGTCTCAGTATCAATATTATATATATTTCTTTGTCCAAGCAGGACCAATAGATGTTGGCTCCTTGTTTCTTGTATGGGAAATCCCACTGGCATTGCCAATTATCTTGTTCCTGGATTAAAAGATTTCTCCACTGGCAGCATTTGTCCCTGCATTATGTTGATTTGTTCAAACAGCATCATTATCTGAGCAGCAAGTCAATTTTCTTTCAGACCTTTTGCAATAGCACTCATTCTGCAATTTGTGACACTGGAGACCCCCTTGGCTGGAAGATGGATGATTTTGCCATTTGCCATCACCCACCTGTTGGATTTTGAGCTAAGTAGTAGCTCTGACACTTAACTTTATCAGTGAAACATATTCATGTTGCTTTTACATTCCCAGTAGATAAGTGTCGGTTTTAATTTTCTTTCCTCAAATAAGTAACACAGAATGTCTGGCCGCCTTCCCTGACTTCTGGGCTTAAATCAGCATTTCCCCTAATAATCTACTTGATAATCATAAATATCAGAATCAGAATCTGCACTTCAGACTTTCTCTATAGTTGGAGTTATTGGCTTAACCCTTTCAGTGGGAATTTATACACTGAAAGAACTTTAACTTTTTGCTCATATCAGTAACTCAGAATTTCTGTCAGTCTCCAAACACCCAAGGAAATTAATGAAGTAGAAATTCATTTCTTCCTATTTCCCTGTCCAATTGGGACATTTTACAGACTGATTTTTGTTACTTTTTCTATCTAGGAGACAGACTACTGGATAGTGATATTTTTGGCAATATATTTTAATAGACAGCTGGAAGGAGCACAGATTGAGCCTGCTCTTTCCTGCCTTCGTGCAATATTCTAAGGCTAACAGGAATGAGATGATCTCATAATTTTTTGGGGAAGATTGGTGAACTGAAATACAGTTCACCAATCTGTACAGAGTGCCCAAAGATAGGAATTCAGTGACTCAAATACATTCTAATATTTAAGGAGCTTTAAAAAAACAGAAAAAGAAAAGAAATAAATGCATTATTTTCAAACAAATTGTTCATTTGGGATAAATCCATATCGTTAAATTATCATTTCCTGAAATCTGTTTTCCACACAAAATGGGTCCCAATGAATTATGTCTACAAGATTAACAGGAAGCCCAAATAACTAATATGGAAAATACAGCACCACTTTTAAAATAGTTGGAAAAAACATTACCAACTTGAACTTTTATAGGTTTCTGACTGCATGAGTCTGAAGTCTATTACCATAGTCATGAGAATTTTTATCAAAATCAATTATAATCAGACTACTTATCCAAAAGCACATTGCCATTCAAAGTAAATAACATTAACATTAAAAGGAACTGAATGACACTTAGCAGCTAAAATCTGGTCATACTGACTTTGTTTAAAGCCTGTCTTCTGAGAACAACAGATGGACATGTAGCTCAAAATCTGCCAGTCATTTTCTGCTTCCTAGTACCCTATGGCAAAAACCTGTATTTACTCATGGGGAAGCAGTCATTTCTTCACAAAGGAAGTTCAAACCATTTCTTAAAAAATAGTTTGAACTGGCAAATGTGAAAAAAGCATGTTTTACACAGCACATTTCTCTTAGGGGCAATATGTTGTCTCACGAAGAAGAAAAATAAATATCATTAATAATGTAACTAAAACAAAGTTCTAAAACTGGATAAACTTTTACAAAGTTTAACTATTAAGGAAAGCAAAACTGATACTTCTCCCCATCCCGGGTTTTTTTTTAATCAAAACACTAGTTTTGGTTTTAGTCTTAAGGAAAAAAAATCTGACAGTAATCATTGTTTAAATGCTCTGAAGGATATGTTAATTTCAAGAAAATTCAACACAGGCTAAAAAAGGCTCCTATTGAGACCAATGCAATTGGTTATGCTTTGAGAGTTTGTTTATAAATAAGGCTATTACAGTAAGACAGCACTGTTGAAAAATCTAATACATCTGCAGAGTTAAGAGGAACACAGGGTGTTTTTCCATTAAAAGTACCCAGGTCGTATACAGCATAATTAAAATCATATAATAATCAAGAAAATTACAATTGCCACAATTATACAATTTCTAAAACCAATAACAAAATATCACATAAGTAAATCAAAAAGCATTAAAAATGAAGCTAAATCCAGTAGAGCAAATGATCTAAAAATTGCAAAAATCATAACGTCCTACAGGAGAATAAGAAAGTTGCTTTGCCACTTCTTTTAAATTCATAATACCTGCACTCTCTACTTCATCAAAAGCCTCAAATTATTGTAGAAATAATTATGCACTACAACTGTCCTTTGATTATTCTGCAAAATTGGAAAGATCTATAAAGTTGTGCTGAAGGTTGGTTGATCACCTATATTTCCATTAATGTGCTAAAGATTAAATACTGCTCAACACAGCTTGCAAAGACTCTTTTGAATGGACACAGATGAAGTTGGGGAATAAGAGTGAAGACTGACAGCTGAAGGCAGATGAAGCAGCCCGGATAAGAGCATGAACTGACCTGGTTCAGGACATACGCTGGAAACTGTTGTATAACCATAGTTCCTGAACAAAGTAAAAGCCACACAAATATCTTGTTGAGGAGCTAATGCTGTCATTACTAGGAACAAAAATTATCTTGAGTACAGAAATTACATCTCCAGAAAATAGTCTGCATTTGAGCAGGAGAAATGAAAGTGGGAAGAAAAAAAAGATGGTTTGTTATCATTCTGCAATACACTGTGAAATCCCAGGTGGAATCATAGATGAAGTTTCTCTCCCAAATATATTTCTATTCTGGAAACCAACCTACCAATCCTGTATGTTGAGACTGTGATTGTTTCTTAGCTCTTGAGAATAACACAGCACAGAGTTATTTTCCTCCAACCCCGTCTTATCATTTAATAATTTTGAAAGGAGGCAGAAGAAAAATGACCAGAAAAAAAGAGAATGGGCCTCAAAGTCTACATTGTTCTGAGGTTCTGACCAAAGGCACACATGATATAAAGTGTCTAGAAAAATTCAGATATAAAACATGTATTTTAGTGCATTGTTTTTTGATTTGTGAACTATTTGCTTCCCCACTTACAAATGGAAATAGGGAGATAAAAATGGGCCTGAGAGCTCTCAGGTGGAGACATGGAGACCTAATCACATCTCTTTGGATAACACAGATGGCAACTGAGACAAACCAAAGAACCTATGAATAGACCAGGTTTTTTGGAATTTCTTCAGATACGAAGATAGACAAGAAGCTGGCCCATGTGTGGTCTAGACAGCTGTTACCCATGAGGAGAGTAGGAGAGTAGTCTCCATCAGGTGTGAATACTGGAAGACAAAAAGATTAACCATCAAGCTCACAAACACTGTCCGCCTGTTATGTTAGTGTTTGTTTTTTGTAAAAGAAAAAAATTCTCTTTTTGTTGTATTAAACTTTGTTTTCTTTTATTTTCTTTACATTAGGATATCTTAATTAGGGTCCAACTTAAGGCTTTAAATGGGATTTTTTTTACAGTTAAGAGCTGTGATGTAGAATGTTGATTTTTGTACATGTTAATATATAACACTTCTGGTCAAGTTGGTTATATCACTGTACACAAATCAAGAAGCCACTGTGTGAACACCATATGGAGACACTGATTGGTTTAAGGTAGAGAAAGCAGTGTGCAAATATTGCATTCTCTCCCCTTTCTTATTCAACTTGTGTGCTGAAATGATGATCTTGAAGAACAAAGAATCTGAGGTAAAGGTTGAAGGAAATAACATCAACAATTTTCAATATGCTGATGGTACAACTTTGCTCTCAGAAACTAAAGCCTGAAACATCTGATCAAAAAAATCAAAGAAGAACGTGAGAATTTTGGTCTGTTTGTAAATATCAAAAAGTCCAAGCTCATGATCACCACAAGGAATGGAAACATCAAAATAGCAATTGACACTTAAGAGATAGAATGCATAGAAAAAACTCATTTTCCTAAGGCCACAGCTTAAGCCAATGAATGCAGCTCAGAAATAAGATGCTGGATTGCACTGGATCGCACAGCAATGATGAATATGAAGCGAATATAGAAAAGCAAGGACATCAGCCAGGCAACCAAATGTAGGTTAGTTCAGTCTGTTGTTCCCTAATAGCTACCTAGGGTTGTGAATCTTAAAAAAGCAAGACAGGAAGGAAATCCACTTGTCTGAGCTGTGGTGCTAGAGAAGGCTCCTGCATATTCCTTTGACAGCAAAGATGATCAACAAGCAAATACTCATAACACCAGACATGTCATTGGAAGGAAAAAAATCACAAAATTGCATCTCATTTATTTTGGCCATGTCACTAGTGAAAGCAATTATGTTGGGAAGAGTTGGCGGTAAAAGGAAACCAGTCTACCAAAGAATATAATCTCTGGACACCATCAAAACAGACGTTAGCCAGAGCGTAGAAACCTCAAAGAAGCAGTGCAAAATCACAAGATGAGAAGAAAGCTGGACAAGAGTCAGGCATGACTACATGGATGATATCATCATCATCATCATCATCATCACCATCATCATCATCATCTGTTAATATCAACAGTTTAGAGGTCTGTTTGGACATTTTTCTGATAATATAGATTTAGTATATAATTGAAGTGGAGATAGCATTACTTATTTGATTTGCCTATTATAAAGAGGTGGTTTATGGGATGAAGAATTTTATATTTATTAACTAACAGGGATGTATGTGCATATAACCCTCACAGCTTCAATCTCAAACTGTCTACTGTGGACCTCACCCCATTCTTAAGAAAGTCTTAAAGGGGGCATGCATAAGCACACCAGGGTGCCTATCATCCCTGTCTTACTGTGCCCATTTACCTATATTTATTTCCTTTATTCATGTTTATGTTCATATTTATATCTTGTACATGTTTGACAAACAAATAAAATAAATAAATAAATAAATAAATCTTTGAAGAATAAAACTAGAAATTAGTAACCACAATATCAACAATGATGTCTGCTTATATAGCTAAAATATGTCTGAAAGGTATTAATGAAGAAGTAACAGATGTGAAACTATTTTTGCTTGTTGCAGAAATATGGATTGAGAAATAATAATTTTTTTTAAAGAGTAGATTACAAAATAGGTAAGGCATTCAAAATGGAAATACAAATGTAGGAAAGAATGTGCTTTACAAGACAGAGAAGAACCAAGAGGATGACCCCGATAAGGACTTTTTATTGAATTCACAAAAGAAATTGTTTAAGGATTTGAAAATCAAAGGGAAATTACAAAAGACCAACCAAGGCAGTGACCTGGATAATGACTTTCCACTTAATTCACAAAAGAGGTTTATTAAAGCCTCAAATAAGTCTTCGTAATGGAAAAAGAAAGACATTTGAATGCATTAAATATCAAGGTTGTTAGAAGTAAAAGAAAGGAATATAAAAGGGGTTTGTTTGATCATGGTTAAACAAGATATGTTTTTTTTTTAAATATAAAACTCTGATAACACCAAGGACTGGAAACTTGATGATTTATGTTTTTCCACATAGAATGGATAGATTATGGGAAGAAGAAATATTGTTTGTAACTTTATAGGAGGTGATTGATTATCAAATTTGATCCTGGGTTGCAGTGTCCCAGGATCATGTGAGATAATTTGTCACCTTACGACAAACTAAATCAATGGGGAAACCAGATTCACTTAGCAAACATTATGTTGTTACTTTAACAACTGCAGTGATAATTAACATTATGTTGTTACTTTAACAACTGCACTTAATAACTGTGGCAAGAAAGGTCATAAAATGAGGCAATACTACTTAACAAATGTTTCACTTAGCAACAGAAATTTTGGGCTCAGAAGTGATGTCATGGTGACACATTCTTTACCGAAATGTAAAACTTATGTTAACCTGTTCTATTCTGGGCTCCCTTCAAATTAAATTGGAATATTGACTTCAATATGGACACATAATTTATTTCTGAACATCAGTTAAAAATTCTAAACTCAAAAGGTTTCAACAGTGTGAGCAAAGTGTCGTCAGAGGGAACAGCAGCGAGCAGGGTCTTGACATTACCATGTTAGAAGCAGAATTTGTGTTTTTGGTGTTAGATTTTGTTTTGTTTTAAACTCTTTTGTTTGTGTTAAGCCTACTTTGGGGGTGCAGAACACTATTTGGATCACATATGTTATTGAGGACTACCATCTAGAATAGGAGTGTTTTCTTCCTGGACAGGATCTTTTTCATTTAAAATAGTGATTCTGAGTTCCCTGGGTGAAGACAATTCCCCAATGTAAAGATTTATTATTTAGAATTATTTCTTTACTCCTTTCTTTTAAACAAATCTCTGTCTAATCTCTAGAGAGAGAGAAAAGTATGGCAACAAAAGGAAGTAGAGGAAACAAGTTAGTCTTTATTCTCTGCCTTTGTATACTTTACTGAAGAAAAAACAAGGCTAATAAAACAGACAATCCAAACCTTAAAGATTTAGCAAAGGATCAGGATCCAGCAACATTTTTAAAATTGAAGGTGAGCAGAAATACTTGAAAGTGAGGATTACAAACAATTCCCCTTGTATTGTAGTCAGTTTTCAAAGGATTTTTAAGGAATCTATGAACATTGCCTGATTTACCTTTTCTAATGCAAAAGAACTTGGTTATGACCACATAACTTTTGTCTATTTTAATATATTTATAAATGAATATTAATTTGCTTGTTTGTTTAAAATGGCTTTCTTATTGAAAATATTCTGCACAAAGCCTGTTTGCGTGCTTTGGAACATATCATATTAAATGGAAACAAAAAGTAATTAAGAATGGCTGAAACATTCACTTTTGATTAATTCAAATATAAATTTACTTATTCCATACCTCCATATCTAAAAGCATATTGGAAAAATATGATCCACTGAACCACAAAAAAGTATCATAATAAATTATAATATTCATATTTCTGAAATGCATTTAAAATTATGCATTTAAATCACATTTTTGTGCAGCTGTTTTAAATAAATACAGAAATGCAACCAAGTGAACTTATAACTGAATGAATGAGAAAATGGTTTGGAATGGCTGATTGGATTCATCAGCCCCTACATCTTTCAAGGAAACTTGTTCATAAAATATCGAGCATACTTCACTGAGCAAACATAACAGCAGATGTCTTGTATTTCTAAGATACAATTCAGATACTATTGGTCTTTTCTTGCAAAAACTTTCCTGCAGATAAATTGCACAAGAAAAATCAAAATTTGGTGCCCATTCTCAACCAGTTTTACAGCATTTCATTCCATCAAAACTTAAAAGGACATAAACAGAGGAAACACCTAAAAAAGCAATATTCCTGTCTTCCCTCCCAAAATGCCAGGTTTTTTTTCTGGTTTTATACTGGTTTTGTTCCAAGCCCCAGATCTGAACTCATTGAATTCACATTCCCTTTTAATTTTGTTTGTAATATATATTTTTGAGGGACACACATATATACATATTGTCTTTGTGAATCTTATCTTGCTATTTTTTCCCCATTGAATGTACTTTCAAAGGTCAATAGTGGTCCATTGAAATAGTGGAAACTCTCTGAAAGACTAAGAAATAATGGGATCAAACAATAATACTTTATTTGCTCTCTTCTTCCAGTTACTTCTGTTATTGCTCTTCCTTTTCTTATTAACTTTTGTTTTATCGTCTGAAAACACTTGTTGGTCATACTTTCTGACTATAGAAATAGCACTTAAACTTATATACTGTTTCAGAGCTTTACAACCCTCTCTAAATGGTTTACAGAGTCAGCATATTGCCACCAACAATCTGGGTCTTCATTTTGCTGATCTCAGAAAGATGGAAAGCTGAGTTAACCTTGAGCCAGTAGGAATCAAACTGCCAAACTGGTTGGCAGAAGTAGCCTGCAGTACTGCATTTTAACTACTGCGCCACCACGATGGGGATTGATCTTCCTTCAGTTCAATTGATTTTTTTAAAAGCTGGTTTACTTCAAGCCAGCATGAGCACAAGACAAGAACAATTTAAGTTAGCACAGAGGTACTCTAGGGATGGGGATTATGAAACCACCCATTTGAACTTGAGGCTTACAGTTAAATAAGAATCTTGCTCTGTAGGTACTGAATTATAATGTTAATGTTGTTCACTTTCTTCTTCTTCCAAATATCAACAGCTAATATAAAATAAGTTTAAGACATTGCCAGAACTTCGCTCGCCACAAACAAGAAAAGATTTACCTCATGCATTCAGATCTCTCTTTTTGTACAGTATCTTTGCAAACTAAGTTTTGCAATCTGGCCATGGTGTAAATTTTACAGTTTTTGTTTAAGGAAAGATGGAAAGAAAGAAAAAAGAAAGGAAGGAAGGAAGGAAGGAAGGAAGGAAGGAAGGAAGGAAGGAAGGAAGGAAGGAAGGAAGGAAGGAAGGAAAAATTCTATTGGGAAAAGCCCATTTAAAAGAAGGCCTAGTCTCAAATTACCTAGCTTGGTTACTTTTAGCTTTAGCATCATTCACAGTAACTATTAATTTGCTAGTCAGTACTTGCACTATTAAGACTTCATTTTTTTTATTGCATTAGCAGTGGTGAACTAGTTTACTTTCAAATAGATTTTTTTCAGTTCTAGGACCCAGTTTCTTTTAACATCATTTACAAAAGCCCCTTATTAGTATTGTTATTATTATAGTGGTCACTCTCTGTAAACCACTACTGCATTTCAAACACCTAGAGCTTTTCTAAAACTGGAATTTAAATAGCATATATTTGTGAATTCTTGTCTTCCATATCCAATAATGGAAGCTAGCTGTGAATGTAGCTTTCCAAAAAAAGGTTTGCCATCTTTAATTCAGATTCTCACAGAGGGGCTGAAAGCTATATAGGTAACTGGGGAGAAATAACAGCAGCTAAAAATGATTTGAGTGAAGTGGCTATAGAATAAAACTTAGGAAGCACGACTGAGGGAATTAAATTTATACCACACAGGAAGGATGAAAATGCTCGGAGGTAATATGATCACACACTATAAAAAAAAAAACTTCAAGGTAACAATATAAATGCAAGAAATTGATTATTCATTGTTTTGGAAAATATTTGAATGCATCAGACAGCATGTACCTAAAGGTTACTCTAGAGAAAAATGGAATGTTTTGAATAGCCTCAGTAGAAAAAAAAACCCAGGGTGAAATTATTCAAACTATTAAATGGAAAGTGGTATGTAAATACATTAAATCAATAATTAGAGTTATTTTAAATTATTCTTAAAGAACCCTAGACCTATATTTTCCCCCAGGTCCTAATGTGCTGCTCCATTGTGATGGAGATGGTGATATGTGTGTGTTCCTGGATGACATGTGTGAAAAACTCCAAGAATATATGCTATAATCCCAGCAGGTCACCCACAGTATGAAGGTCATCCTAGTTGCCTAGCTAAATCAAAGAGATAAGCATATTGAGTAGCTATGATATAAGAAGGTACTAGAGAAAGAAGATCACCTTAATGACAATGGCCAGAGAACACAATAATAAATCATTCTTGTATTTGTCAGACAGAACCACAGAAGAGGCAAGATAATATAATGGACTATATAGTGCTAGATGATATGTTTCTCAGGTTGAACAGATTCAGGATAGATTGTTTTACAGTTTTTAATATTCTTTTCTAATAGATATGGATTTATTTAATTGTGTGTTATTCAGAGTCTCTTTTTGTGAGATGGGTGGCTATATAAATTTGCTAAATAAATCAATCGATAACTGTTGAGTAAGTAAATTTTCAGAATATTACAGGTACTGTAGTCTTCGAGTTATGAACATGGTGGAGTCAACCCATCATGGTTGCAACTCATGACAGTTGTACAGCTATCCGACTGACCTGCTACTTTGCAGCAATTATTAAGTGAAATTGTGGTTGTTAAGGGAATGTTACAATCAGTAAGTAAACCAATGTTTTACTGTCATGCAATTTTGCCAAAAAAGAAAAGGAAGTAGATGCTGAGGTTTTGGCAAAAATATCATAAAACACAGACATGTTACAGTGAGATGCCGAGTGCCCCAAGTACAGTTACATGACCATCGGCAGAACTTTGAATCTGGGTTGAATGTTCAGATACAAATATATTTGCACAGATCCCAAAATGGTTGTAAATGCTCTGAACTTAAGTTAAATCTGCCTTATCTTGTGTAGAACGATTTTGTCTCAAGTTAAAAAAAAGTCTTGCTTCCATTTATCTTCTTTTAAAAACATTGCAAGGTCCCAAATTTATCAAGTTTCAACAAAATAAGATGATTTTAGGGTGAGACACTTGGAATAAGTAGCATTAATTAAGCTGCTGCTTCTTTGTGTGAATGAACAAGCAAATATTCCTATGTAGGGACAGAAGACTTCTCTCACTCTTTAAAACATTTAAAAGTATGCCCATTAATCTGTTCCGATTTTTGCAAAACAATACAGTGCTACTGGCTCCCAATTACAGACCTGGAAATAATAACAATAACAACAACAACAACAACAATAATAATAATAATAGTAAAAATAAACTACCAGTGAAATGAGAATGCTCAAGAGCTTGAAGCGATGAAAGATACTACCATCCTATAAGTGTAATAATATACGTATCATGATTTGTAGATTTACAGTGGTTTTAAACAAAGTTTGGAAAATTATTATAGACAATTTTCATCCTGCGCGCTCCCAATCAAACCTTACATTCAGATCAAAGCAGGCAGCTGCACCAATTTAGCTAGCAAAAATATAGCTTAATGTTTATTTGCTTTGTTGATTAACCATTAATCATATCAGAATACGAAATATGAAACACATAAAATTGTATGTTAAAAATAGAATAAATAAAAGAAATAAAAGAAAATATAAATCCTATTTCTATGTCACCCCTATAATTACCCCAATCAGATCCACATATGCAGCTTTCAACTATATTATTTTGTTCAAATAAAGGTTTTTATTATATATAATTTTTGGATTTTGAATACACATAAAATATGATGTTTTAATATAAGGATCTCAACAGGCCATTCATCTAATATGCAGTCCTAAATACTTAGCTATAAGCTAAGTATTGAGGATCATTTTGCTAACTCCAATCCTCGACGCATGTGGCAGGGCATCCAGAATATTACCAACTACAAGCCTGCCCATTTTACTCCCTCATTTGCTAGTGTCTCATTTCTTGAACAGCTAAATTATTTTTATGCTCCCTTTAAACAAGATAACCAGGAGATAGTCACCAAGATCAGACCCTCTGTAAACTTACAGCCCTTCACACTCTCTACAACTGAAGTCTGTACTGTTCTGAGTCGGATCAACACATGTAAAGCTGCGGGCCCCGGTGGCATTTCAGGACGTGTACTTAGGGCTTGTGCTGAACAGTTGTCTGTATTTTGATTGACATTTTCAATCTATCTCTTTCCTAAGCAACTGTACCAATTTGCTTCAAGACCATTTCCATCGTACCGGTGCCTAAACACTCCAAGCCAGAATGTCTGAACGACTACCACCCTATAGCACTTACACCTACAATCATGAAATGCTTCAAGCGGTTAGTCCTGGCACATCTCAAAACTTGCCTCCCAACTACATTGGACCCCTACCAATTTGCCTACAGCAAGAACAGGAGTATCAAGGATGCTGTTTCCATAGCATTACGCACCACTTTAACACACCTGGACAATAAGTATACCTATGCTAGAATGCTGTTTGTGGACTTCAGTTCAGCATTTAATACAGTCATTCCCTCCAGGTTGATCACTAAACTTGGTAACCTGGGTATTAACACTACTCTTTGTAATTGAATACTAGACTTTTTGACAAATAGACCACAATATGTCAAGTTGAATAACTCCATTTCATCTACTATCACACTGAATACTGGCATACCCCAAGGCTGTGTGCTGAGCTCCTTCCTGTTCTCTCTTTTCACCTATGACTGCAGGCCTGTGTATGGCTCTAACATCATTATCAATTTCACAGATGATACTTCAGTAATCAGACTCATCAATGATGATGACGATTCAGAGTATAGGGAGGAGGTGCAGTGCCTAGCTACGTGGTGCACTGACAATAACTTATTACTTAATGCTAACAAGACCAAAGAACTCATTGTGGACTTCAGGAAAAAGAATGGTCATACACACTCTCCTACATACATCAAGGGGAGAATGGTAGAATGTGTTATCAGCTTCAAGTTCCTGGGGATCCACCTCTCTGAGGACTTGTCTTGGAAGATTAACACCACTAGTCTGATTAAGAAAGCTCACTTCCTGAGATTACTGAGAAAGAATCACCTCTCCTCAGCTATAAAAGAAAACAAGATAACAAGAAAACTATAAAAGAAAAAAAGGCATTACAGAGCGTGTTGAAAACCACCCAATGCATTATAGGGATTCCACTTCCTGCCATTGTGGAATTCAGAGGAAATGATGTCTGCATAAAGCCCACAGCATTGTTAAGGATCTCTTCCATCCAGCCCACAGACTGTTTACTCTTCTTCCATCTGGGAGGAGTTTCAGGTGCCTGCAGTCTAAGACCAGCAGGCTAGGGAACAGCTTTTACCACACAGCAGTTTCCCTGCTGAACTCTTCAGTTCGTTTGTCCCCACACATATGCTGATGCTTCCCTTGATAATATATGATGTATTTTGTATAATTATCTGTACATTTGTACTTATATTCAATGTGTCCATAAACGTTTTGTACAGTTGTATATGTTCATATATGTGCACTTATCCTTGTGTGCTCGTGTACATACATTTCGTTGTGTTTTCCATTGACATATTCATAGATGCCTTGCATATTTGCATACATATATTTATATTTTACTGTTGTTTTGCACTTCTGGTTGGATGCTAACTGCATTTCGTTGCCGGTATCCATGGCAATGATAATAAAGTTGAAACTAATCTAATCTAAATACTGATTTTTTTCCTCTTATATAATTGATATTCAAATATATTACGATAGTTATGTCTTCTATCTCTGGGGTTTACAAATATATGTTAATTTTAAAGAACTTGATTAAACTTCCCATATTCAAATATTGTTCAGCTGGTCAAATTTTGGTCACGTAAATACCCCACCATCACTTTCGGATGTTTGGACTTAAATATGATACTTGGTAATTTGGAAAGTATGTTTATAGCAGCTCATCGATTTCAATGCATCAATCTTACTAAGGGTGGTTATATCTCTTTGAGCTCCAGTATCCAAAGTCAGTAATCTGTGTACTTTGTACAAAATCTTTTAAATTTGTTTTCCAGAGAGAATTGTACAAGAAATAGAGAGATCATGGCTCTTAATGTAGTTTGTCAGTTGTACAATTCAACAGGCTTTTAACAGGCACAGTTTTGGGAGTCTGTCAGTTTCCATAGCATTGATTTTGTACCAATAATAGCATGCCTGATTTTAGGCAAATTGTATAAATTCCCAATTTTCCCAATTCTAATTGCAGCAGCTGAGATTGTTTTATTTACACCAAGGACATGCATTTGCTTTATTCATGAGAATAAAATCATATTGTCAGCATGTAGCAAGGCATTGCGATATTGATTGAGTGCCTTAGGCATCCATACTTAGGACCCTTCATCAATTCTAATGTCATTAATCTAGAGACTGTATAGAAATAGTGCAAGTATGCACTCTTGTGTTACCCTTTTGTATCAGTCTCACATGTCATGGCTCCATTAACCCCAAACTGCATAGTGAAAAATAAGTATTGATGTCAAAGAATTTGATCAGTGCCAGTAGTCAGGGTTTCTGTTGGGAACAGTCAATTTTTGCCATAACATTTCTCTGATTATTGTATCAAATGCTGAACCAAGATCTATAAAGGCAGCTAACAATTGTTTCCCTTACAGATATATTTAGTGATTAGATAGTTCAGGACAAAGCAATTGTCAACAGTGGATCAAATCTGTGTAAAGCCAGCTTGTTTTTCTGTGATAATGCACTCTTTGTGTACCCAGCTTCCAAGTATATTCAAGAGGAACCTGGCATATATGTTAGCCATACTATTAATTAGACTAATGAGCCTGTAATTGTTAGGATCCTTTTGATTTTCCTTTTTTTGTATGTAGGAACTATTATTACATTTTCCACCCAACTTGGATATCGCAAATATTATTTATATATGTGGGGAAAAAAGAATGGTAAGAGATGGATGCACCAGTTGTGATTTTTTTAAAATAGTTCAGCTGGTAGAAAGTCCTCACGGGGGCTTTACTGCTCTTCAAGCCTTTTATGATATATTTGATTTCTTTTTCTGATGGCCAAAGAGTTGAGGTTTTAGAAGGTGATAAATCATTATTTAAAAACTCTATCTCAACATGTTTTGAGAGGGCTACCAGGTGATGATAATAGTTTTCTTAATCCTTAGCAGAGATTGATTTTTAAAATGTATGTCCATTCTTTCAGGATTTCTACTACAGAGTGCCAAATGTAGCCAAATTATTTTTTTTTCTGACAGTTCCAATCCTGACTCAAATTGAATCAGATAACTTTTTTCTTTGATTTAATGAGTTTCTTATATTTCTTCTTAGAGACAACATCTTAGCTTGTATAGGTACAGAAGAATGCCTCTAAGCAAGTCCCATTGCTACCTTCAATTTCTTTTTCATCAAATCATATTTATTGTCAAACCAGGGAGATATACTATAGGGAAACCTTGGAGGAGGATTTAGTTATTAGGTGTTTCTTCAACATGTGACACATATTTGTGAATATATTGGACTGAATACTAGTCAGCTGCTGGTGATTGGACTGTGAAAGCCCAACTGACAGCATTATCTGATTGCAGGTTATTCAGTATAGCCTCAGTAATCTACTTTGGACTGTGATAACTTTTTATTTTGACCAAACAATTATAACATGGGTGTCAAATTCATGTCATCACAGCAACATGCAAAAAATGCAGCCGCGCGGGTGATCATGGGGGCGTCACGTAGCGCCCATGTGACGCCTCTCCTGCGCGAGCTGCATTGGTTGCCGGTGGCTCTCCGGGTTCGCTTTAAGGTTCTAGTTTTGACCTTTAGGGCGACCCATGGCATGGGACCAGGTTACCTTCAGGACCGCATTCTGCCAGCGTTCTCCAACAGGCCGGTGCGTTCCCACAGAGAGGGTCTGCTCCGGGTGCCGTCGGCCGCTATGTGCCGTCTGGCGGCGCCGAGGAGTAGGGCCTTCTCTGTGGGTGCTCCCGCCCTCTGGAATACTCTGCCACCGGAGCTCCGTACCGGCACGGACCTGAGGGCCTTCAGGCACGCGTTGAAGACCTGGCTCTTTGAGCAGGCCGGCCTTGGCTGAGATGGTTTTAATTTGGTCTCCATTTTATTAATTCTAAATTGGGTTTTAAGGGGAGGGGGTGGGGTTTTGTTAGTTTTATCAAGCAGCCGATTGAAATTTAATATTTTTTAACTTTTGTATTCTTTGTGGGGTTTTTAGATGAGCTGTTCACCGCCCTGAGTCCCTCGGGAGAAGGGCGGTATATAAATGGAATAAATAAAATAAATAAATAAATAAATAAATAAAATAAATATCACGTGACATATTGGAACTTTTTCCCTCTTTGCTAAACTGGGCATGGGCTAGGCCAGTGCGTGATGCATCCGGCTAGTGGGCCAGAAGTTTGACAGCCCTGGATTATAACCTACCTACCAGCCAGTTATATTATCTTAAATCTGAACAGCCTGAAAATTTCACACTCACAGCTGATAATTGCTTCCTCCGGTTGCATAGATAATGACCTCTGAAAAGAGATTAGCTTTACTCTTTGATACACAAATGAGATCTAACAGACTGTTTGAATGCCCTGAATGGAAGATATATGTGTATACATTATTGTTATCCTTGTGTCTCAGCATTTGAAGGTTACATTTAAAAGTCAGTGATGTCAAGTATAGAGCAACAATATTACTTTTATTATCTCTTGTAAATTTATGTGGGTGATTATTAAAAAAAAGCATTTGCAAGTCCATTATATAAAGTGAAATCATGAAGAGACTGGCCTAGTTTAGAATTAAAATCAAATTGATTTTACTGAGTCATTGGGAATTCAGTAGCATTCAAATTTAATAACATAAATAAGTGTATAATGCTACAAAGTCAAAAAAGAGATGGGCGGACTTTTAGAAATGACATGTTTCTACTATTACTAAATTTGCTAGAAGAAAACAGTAAAAAACCATCAGTATAGACATTCCATGATATATCTCAGCAACAAATTCCTATTAATCCAAAACCAAAACATCTGGACCATCTAAGTTCCCACTATTGGATATATTTAAGTTGAGAGACCAGATACCCACTCACCAATCTGGGTGTAAGACAACTCAGCATGGCCACTTACCACAGCCAAATTGCTGCTGTCAACTCACTATGCGACAACCAACTCACCATGGGGCAACTCACCACAGGACAAGAGTTACACCAGTATCAAAGACATGATGGAATAGAATCATTAAAGAAAGGATGCAAAAGGAGGGACAAAATGAAATGTGAATGACAAGAATTAATACTTAAAATACTGAAACTGAATTGTTGAATTGTCCTGCATTGTGTTGTCCTATGGTGAGTTGACCATGGCAAGTTGGCTGTAAGTTGGCTGCGCCAAGTTGTTCCATTCCACATCAGTCTAGGATCCTTTAATCTTGATTTCTGTGCTAAGCTGAGGAATTAGTCTTCCTGGTCTAAACAGATCCTTGCAGCTCCACTGTTTTTCCATGGAGAGAAGGAATAACAGTCCAATAGATTTTCAACAAAACACTATCTTAGCAATAACTATCTTAGCATTGATACTTAAATAAACCCAATGTAAGGATGTGTTTTGTAATATATTTTCTTCAAGTTTAATTGCACCTTTGAAATATGAAGAGATTATAGAGATGCTGGATTATATAAAGAGAAAAGACAAGAACACTGCAGCTACCTTGCATTTATTTTTTCAATTTTATTTATCAGATTTAGGCACTTCCCATCTCACTATCTAAGTGACTATAAGGGATGATAAATAAATGCAGGGATACCTCAATCTTCATTACAATTTCTCCAAGCTTCTCTTCACCTTTGAGCTTTGAGTTCTAAAGCAAATTTTCTTTCATCAAGTTGAGAAAAAGTACAGGAGAATTTCTAAGCCTGGCACTATATTTAATTACCTCAATGTTTGACTGAATATACATGAAATAAATAAATCAAAAATACAAATCTATTTACAGATAATTTTTGACTAATCTGATCATTCTCCATATGTGTATGTATATATATATATATATATATATATATATATATATATATATATATATATATATATATATATATATATATATATATATATATACTTTGTATTACAACACCCTGTTAAGCCCCAATTAAGGGAGAAAGCATACTGCTTTCTTTTCTGTCTTTCGGCTCATCACCAGAGACCATACCAACAGAAAGCTATTTGTTTCGTTGCCTTTTGTTTACATGTGTGTAAGGTTTTTAAGCTGATAATTTTAAATAATAAATAAGGGAGACTAGTATAGATCTATTTCGAGCTAGTTAGCTAGTATAGATCTATTTCGAGTTAGTTGCTGCTGTCGGTATGGTCTCTGGTGATGAGCCGAAAGACAGAAAAGAAAGCAGTATGCTTTCTCCCTTAATTGGGGCTTAACAGGGTGTTGTAACACAAAGTATATACTTATTCCCCTGCTTCTGCTGATAAGGAGAGAGCCAGTGGTGTAGTGGCAATTACAACTGCCTCACATGTAATACTTCCCTGGTTCGAATCCCAGTAAGGGTATGGCTAGCTGAAGAGAGCTAACTAGCTTGAAATAGATCTATACTAGTCTCCCTTATTTATTATTTAAAATTATCAGCTTAAAAACCTTACATATATATATATATATATATATATATATATATATATATATATATATCACACTTTTTCCCTCATGCAAATGGATGCAATGTTCAAAGCTCTACATCAAATAGAGATATCATCAGGGTTAATTAAAGTGTTAAAAGGCTATTCCAGGAATGTTATTAAAGATCTGCATCAGTGAAATGTAACTCCTTTTATTAGCTCTTTGCAAAATAAACTCTATGAGAAGAAAGACATTCTGTAAATGTGTACTGATGTTTAATTTGACTTTTTTTTTTTTTTTAGTAATTAATACCACTGCCTTAATATATATCCACAATATGGCATAATATCAGATAGTGGTTAGCCTTTCATGCAATGATATGATCAAGACATCAAACTTGAGCTAAATTAAACCAATAATTGCACTACTTTAATTTCCTCCAAAAGGCATCTTTAAGTGGTCAGTGAATTACTTCTATTCCTGTATCCATTTACAGCCAGGCTGGAGATCTGAATATTGTATGTTATTATGCAGGTAATGCTAAAACCTAAGAAATGTGAAGCTTTGATTACAGGACATATAATTCTGTGCAGATGATTTTTATGAGAGCACAAGAGAAAAGGGCAAGGTAAGTGTAAAGAAACATTGATTTTGAAAATGTTTCTCCGCAACAGTCTAGTTGCTTTCATGCAGCCCAGTGAAGTCACTAAAAGTGGCTTCAGAACTTTCTTTAACACCTCTGTGGCTTGCCTTCTTCTGCTGGATAATTGGCTGTTGTGATAAAGGAAAAGAACTCAGGGGTTTTCAGCATGCAGTCAGTAAGATGTTGAAGCAATAACTGCATTTACCACATGTAATATGTAAGGTGTGAATTTCACTCTCATATATTTTCAGCAACAGAAGTATGTCTTTCTGATCTTTAGGTATATTGAAATTTTCAAAGTGGTACTAACTTTGTTCTTCAGAACAAATTTTCCTATTGTTATACATTTGCTTGCATCATGTATGAAAGAAGAATATAGAACAAAAACTTGACTCCCCAACAGTCAACTAATTTCTTAAAAGAATAGCGATGAAAAGATTATGTGTTTAATCAATTGCAGATTTTATGTTATTATTTATATTTTCTAACCGAGCAAGATAGAAACAAAAAGCCTTTCCTTAGCATGAAGAGGCAGTGACAGTAAAAGCATCTCCTACTGATAGGTAGTATCTGCTTGACAAAAGTGCTTTAAATTCTTTATTAAATAGGAAACTGAGATAAAATATTTAAAGCACTATTCATAAAAGTTCAGGTAAAAGTTGACCTTACCTTAACTAACACAGCTGTAAATTAAGCATCATACAATACATATATTTGGATGCACACTTACAGCTTATAATTTGCAACCAAGAAAAAAAACCCTCAAAACTCCAATCCCTGTTTAATTGACACTACTATTAAGGAATGTCACACAATAGTACATAATATTTCACACCTTTGATTTCTAACTGATTATATTTCTCCAAGGGGATAGCAGTTCAAGGATCATTCCAAAACCTAGCTTTCTTTCTCATAAACAACTGCTCCAATTTATCAGCCTTGACCTTGGTAATAATTCAGCCATACAGTTTCTATTGCTATTTACCCATCAAAGTAGCATTAAGAAGTTCTCTCCATTCAGCAATTGGAAACACTGGGATTTAGTATATCTATTGGAGAGTTGGTTAATGAATTGCCATCTCAATGCACAGAGCATCCATGCTGGTTGACTGCAGCTGGGGATCAGAAATCCATCATATTTAGCTATAGGGCTTCACAGAGTTATTTCTTGCACTACTGCACAGTGTGCTCTATACTTGGTATACCAGCAGCAGCAGCAAAAAGAAAAAAGAAAAGAAAGAAAAAGACAATTGGATGTTGTTTCAGCTGTAATGAAAGACTTTGCATGCCCAATTATCAATCTTATCCCCATGGCAGGAAAAACGTCCCTTGCTATGTAGGCCAGCTATGTGCATAATTGGTTAATAAAATTGGGTGCAAATACACACTTTTCAGGCTTTAATGGATTATTTTCACAAATATTATGCCATTTTAAACAGGGTATTACATAGGGCTTATCAATACACCCCCTGGATGAAGTCTGAAGCTATCTCACTAGACATTCACTAAATAATTTCTTCATGTGATCTCCATCCCTTAGTTAAAACCATCTAACATGATACATTGGTGAACTGATGTTAAAAGTGATGGGTTTTTTCCTTCTCCTGATGACAGATTTTCTGTTTGCACAATTAATGGCAATTGTGGTGATAGCATAGTTAGAAGGTTCTACAGGACCTATATATGTCCCTATATACAGGGCTACAGTGTACATATACCATGCCTCCATTTGTTGGACACTTTCCCCTATGATTATTTTGGTTGTGTGCTGAACTGACATTGAAGGCGAATATAGGTGTCCCATGATAATGCTGCAGGATCCAAAGACCAGAGGTTTTGTCTTCCAAGCTTTCAAACTTGTGCTAGAGTCCATCTTCAGAGAAGTTACCTATAGCTCTCTAGAGCTCAGAAGACAAAACCTCTGGTCCTCGTGACTGACCCACATTGGATCCTCAACTGACATTATACATCACTTCCATTGCAAGTTGCCCAGTGCTTAACTGAAAACTTCCAAGCACAACTTGCATCTTACATGAGCTTTTTAAGAAAAGTTATCAGCACTTGTGAAGCCCCTCTAAATCCAAAGTCAGATCTTACATGAAGTCCCTACTAATACATGTTAGCCACTTCAAGAGAACTTTCAAAATACACCTTCAGTTTTTGCAGCACTGGTGATACTGTCATTGCTATGGATATTGCCATTCCTACTTGGAAATCACAGTTGTTCTTATCTGAGGACAGCCTCACTGCACTCTGGAATCACTACTTGGAATGAGTTAATGGCTTGTTCTCTTGCTCACTGAAGCAAGATGACTATCACTATGAAGACTGATAACAAAATCTCCATTAAGAACATTGCCCCCTACCACCACTGCAGTCCAATAGGTGCAAGGATGGACTATCTGGATGATCTTGTTTTTGAACTTCAGAGCAGTTTGCAGAAAAAAAGGATCTGGGTACAAGATGAAATGGGAGAGAAATCAACTTGCATTCACTTTGTTCCATCCTCTTCCCCTGCACAACTGCTTTATCAATTATTTTGACATGTCTTTCATTCTCCAGAATAATGTGAGATGAATGTTCAGCACTCTGGATTCCGTTCACATTGGTGAAGTTGTGTAACATGGGCAAACTTGAAAAGTGCCACAGGGTATTTATTTTATTTTGCCTATTTAAAGTAGTGAAGTAAAATGGCCTTGTTGCTGATTTCCAAGCTCCTGTTAACCACCATACCCAATCACAATGTGAAGGAGCATGATTAAAGGTTCTTCTCTTTCCTGCCCAACATATACTGTAATTGTGGGAACAGAGATAAGAAAAGAGAGATTGAGGCTCCAACCACTTAATTTGTTCTGCATGAAAATCATAAGGATAGCACCATTTCAGTACACAGTTATTGAGGCACTACAACAAAGATGGATGGTCAGGACAGAATAAATTTTGCTGGTGCACTTTTTAACTTTTCATGAACTGGAGGAAAGCATGTTAAGATGTCTGAAGGAACCTACAACATTAAACTATAATACAATTATACGACTGCCAAGATTGCAAAAATGTGGGTGACCAATTAGATACCAGCAATGAGTTACAAAAACAGAAGAAAACTGAAGAGGCAAAGCTTTCCAGTTAAGAGAAAAATTATTTATAAATAACAAGTAAAAGGGAGAAAAAAGGGTCTTGGTCCAGCAGCAAACTATCCTGCTAATATAGTGGCATTTTTAAACTATCTAACTTACTATATGTTTTAGACAGGTTTTAGACTAGGTTTTAAATTGTTATTATTTTAATTATTTTAATTTTTAAATACTCTGTAGTGTGATTGTGATGTGGTGTTTAGGGCACTATGCTGGAGTAGCTTTCAAATTTTGTTGTATTTGTAGAATGCAATGACAATAAAGGTATTCTAGTCTACTCTATTCTGTTCTATTCTAATATGCCTCCCAGCAACTACAAGGGAAGGAAACAACTTAGGAGCGATTTGGCTCATTTGGCACATTTAGCCAGTGTAGATAGCATGAAGCTTTATTCCTGATGGAACTGAACTCTCCGGGGTATTTGGCTGACAGTGGATCATAGCTTACATAGCCAAGAAGAGGAGGAGAAATATTTATTTTTATTTATTTTGATTTGTCAATCGCTTACAAGATAATAGGTATAAGTATGTACATAGTTATGAATACATGAAATGGATACATATAAGAAAAATAAAAGAAACAATAGGACAGGGACAGTAGACACGTTGGTGTACTTACAGACTTCTTAGGAAAGGGGTGAGGTCAATAGTAGACAGTCTAAGGTTAAAGTTTTTGGGGTTTGGAGAAGAAACCACAGAGTCAGGTAGAGTATTCCAGACATTGACCACTCTGTTGCTGAAGTCGTATTTCCTGCAATCAAGTTTGGTGCGATTAACCTTGAATTTGTATCTATTGTTTGCTCTTGTGTTGTTATGGTTGAAGCTGAAGTATTCATTGACAGGTAGGACATTACAATGTATGATTTTATATACTATACTTAGATCGGACCGAAGGTGGCATAGTTCTAGGTTTTCTAGGTCTAGAATTTCAAGTCTGGTGGCATAAGGTATTCTGCAACGAGTAGTGGAGTGAAGAACTCTTCTTGTAAAATATTTCTGGACTTTCTCAACTGTGTTAATATCAGATACATAATGTGGGTTCCATACTGATGAGCTGAGTATTCGTCTAGCAAATGTTTTGTATGCTCTAGTTATTAGTGTAATATTACCAGAGAAAAGGCTATGTAAGATTAGGTTAACAGCTCTTAACTAGGACTTGGATAATCCAGGATGAAGATTTCAAGAATGATCAAGCAGCCAAAAAGAAAGTGATATAAACTGCTATATAAGATCTTTGCAAAGCCAATCAGGGGACTCCTGATTTAAGGAGTGTGCTTTAGCTGTTGGAGGAAAGAAGCAGACACAGACTACTATCTCAGCAATTACATAGAGGGTTAGGCAGTCTCACAGAGGGACTCATTGCCATTGATTTCAAAAGCTTCTGTTAAAATTCTTCTGGTAACTGTTCCATTTTATAAAGTCTATGCTAGCTATGTTGTTACTGTTTTCTTAATGCAAATAATTCTTGCCCATTCACAACTATGAATGTATTTTTTTTTAATTGAATAGATTAATTTAACTGATTGCAACTTAATATTTCCCCTTGGTTGTTTGAGTGTTAAGTTAAGCAGGAAGCTTGTTTAAAGTGAATTGGATATAAGCTGGAGGGATGCTGTTTTAGGAGATCCAGACCAATACCTGTGCTTCCCAACTAATTCTAATGAAGCTACTTCTTACTTCAGTACTGGCAATTGCATTAGCTTTTGCTTTATCAAAAAGCAATATATAAAAGCAGGAAAACTGGAGAGTAAAGGACAGAATTTGAAAGGAAATAGTTGCATTCATTTTTCCTTTCTACTAAATTGTATTTGGTAATCAATACACTGAGTTACTTTTTATCTATATTCAGGTTAAAGAAATTAAATATATCAATGTAAAGAATGACAACTTGTTTTAACTAAAAGAATCTCTTACATAATGGTATAAAGCAAACAAATGAATTTGGCTTGTTTATATTCACAATGCATTTCTCTTAAGAAAGCTTGCATTACTATAATTTATAAATCAGATAGGGATCATATACATTTTGCTGCTAATTCTACACCCAATTCATTACTGAATGTAGATGTTAATCTTTATTTTAAATTTAAATGTAACAGTTGTATGATATTTCTTGTTAAATAAATTTAGAATGCACTAAGAAGGTTTTATACATCCTGATCTAGAATGTACTAGAAAGGCTTTATACAAGCAAGATTTATCATAAAGGGCTGACTGAATCCATTAATAAAACATAAAAAGTGCTGTGTATTTAACTAGACAGGGAAGAAGACCTTTGATGCATTATTATTGATTCCTATTTTTTATTTTTATTTTATATTTTTTCTCAAAAATTTTAGGTTTACAACTGTTTACTCATCTCAAAAATATGTAAGGGCTTACTAATATATTGAATTATATAGTTCAATATATAACTGAGCTTTAACTCCTTTAGAAGGCAGAATTGTCATTTTTCTCTTTTATCGCTTGATTTGCTTTGGATATTTTAGCATATGCAGTTAGGCAACTTAGCAAGAATCATGACTTGATATCTGTATGCACTGAATAAAAAGACATTCTGCAATATTCTGTATTGATAGTTGTTGATAAATCTGACTTCTCCATAACAAAAAAAGGTCTTTATGGTATTTTTTGAATATAATATTAATTTATCTTAATCTGAAATCTGAACATTGGGAAACTATTATGTTCATTTTGGTCAATTTCAAAGATATCCAGAGGAACAAAGATGTCAGGTTGAGAATATCTAGATATATATATCTTAGATTTTCAGCTCCGATGAATCCATTTAAATTGAGCATGTTTGATTACTTTAAAAATATAGGCTCAACACAGATAATTTATATTATAAAGTATTATTTTATTTATTTAAACTTTTTAAATAATTATCATGAATTATTTTAATTGTTTTTCTGGGAAAGTTCCCCACTTTCTGCCTTTTTGTTCAGAAATGTTTCATTGTCAGAGAAGGAGGTTTTAAAATTATCCTTTTTGTTAAGGTCAAAAATTATCAAGTCCTACATATTGGAAATTTGCCATTATAGCCAATTTATCATGACTATTTTTTAAAAGTTGTCAGAATGTACTGAAGCATAAGAGAAATGAAATAAAGAATTGAAGAGTCTGGTACCTGAACATCACTAGAAGGCCATTTTTAGCATCCATATGTCACACTTTCTTAGACATATTGTAATTTTCATAATGTTATTTTTGAATTATATTAAAAATTGCAATTAACACAATGTACTCAAATATACTATAATTATAATAATTATAATTGCATTATGATCTGCACAATGTAGTTTATTTAATGCATGGTCTCTTTTGGACAAAAGTTATTTGACATATTAATTATGCTTTGAAGACTTATTGGCTTTTGTATATATTCAAGCTGAGTTATATTTCAAAAATAACACTAACACAAGATAAATTGTTACTGTATACAAACAGAATTATATATAATATATAGAAAATGATGCAATGATGGATGGATACACATTAGCCATCAATGGCAGAATGTGCTGATATTTTTTCTTTTACTGAACAAGTATTTTCCCACTGGGAATACTGATTAGAAAACTATGTGATCTATTCTAATTAACACATTTGATTTCCTATTTATTTTCTATTGTTTTGTGAGTTTTTCTTTCCTCTTTTTTCATTTTTGCATATGGAGTCAATCAATCTCTATCCTTCAACAAAGAAATTCTGGAGAATTCAAAAGACACCTTAATACGCTGCATGAATTCAGTCTATGTGGTTAGATTATAGTTACTGATATCACACAAACCAAGAAAATTGGGTTAATTCCATGTGTTATGATTACCATGTATCACATCATGTAAGCAACAAGGGGGAAAGAAATCAAGGAAACAATTGGTCTGCTTAATGGAGATGACAAGAATGTGACAGCACAGCTTGCTTAATTCATCCTTCGCAACTATTTTTACAAAAAAAAAAATAGTCCTACCTATCAAAAGCAATAATGTAGAACTGTATTTCTTCTAGGGCCAGATCAGCACTGTAGTTAGCCTCCGCAGGCCAGCGAGGGGAGAGCAGCAGGAGGGGCGGGATGCACCGAGCATAATCTTTTAAACCTCCTGAACTATTAGCAGACTGGAAATGAACAAATGTAGTTCCAATATTCAAAAAAAAGGGGGTGGGGAGGAATCCAGGAAATTACTGACCAATCAGCCTGACATCAATATCTGGGAATCTTGGAAAAGAAAATCAAACAGCGGATTTGCAAGCACCTGGGAAAGAGTAAAACTATTTCTAGAAGCAACCGTTTGTTGTATGTTTTAGCCTCCAGTCCCTTAATCATCCTGGTTGCTCTTTGTGCTTTTTCTAGAGTCTCAACATCTTTTTTATAATGTGGTGACCAAAACTGGATGCAGTACTCTAGGTGTGGTCTTACTAAGGCTTTATAGTGTGGTATTAGTACTTCCCTTGATCTTGATTGTATCCCTCTGTTAATACAACTTAGGAATCTATTTCCTTTACAAATATTGAAAGAATATTTCAATATTCTTTCAATAAATACTTAGATGATAGGCAGAAATATAAAGCTCTAAAAACCAGGGAAAATGTTTGTTTCTCCTTAGATGTCAGCAGTACAATCTCTTTCATAAGCCACAGATGTCCTGCTAAATCCTTGTTTTATTGTCTGCGAGCAATTTTTGCTTCTTCTAGATCACACGTTCCTGCAGTTAAGGTGCAGTAGAGTGGGATAGAGTGAATGTATATAGAAGCCTTTTGGGTTAGTTCAAAACTTCTGGAAACAGAGATGGCTTGGGATAAAAAGTGGTATTCAACAGCTGTTACATTAAATTCAGTTTAGCTTGGAAAGGAGAAGCGAATGATATTGTATGTTTTTATTGTATGTTTTTATGTGTGATTATGAGAGACTATATCTGTATATTTGTATGTATCTTCATGTATGAGTTTGTTTAATTTTGCTCCAAATGACATAGGCATCTCAATCTGAGTTTTTTTTAAAAAACATAACCATAAACAGAGATGTTTTAAATAGTAATACAGCAATAAAGAATAAACTGAAGCAAATCCATAAAGGTTATATTGTTACTGCAAAAAAAGGGAAGTGGCTGGATAATGTAGACTAAAACTCAAGGACAAAGTCATGAAAGCCAAGATAACAGTTCCAATGTTGTAAAACTGATTATAGAAAAGCAAGTATTACTGATAGGAAGCAAATCAAATGAGATTCCAATAGGATAGCATTCTTTTGTATTTATTTCATTAAACTTGAAAATTGCTTTCTTCACTAAAGACAGTAATTCATTCAATTAAATTTGAGAATGGAATTACAATTAGAGAGTTATTAAACTCTGGTATTAAAAAAAAACTTACAATTCAGAAAACCTCATAGGATTCTACACAATGCCCTATATCGAAGAATCCAATTTCACTCTTGTCGTGACAGTCCCATAATCACAAGGTTAATATTAGGAAAAGCTCTGTCTTAAATGCTCAACAACTTAGTTTCTTAAGATAAGTGTCCTTCAGTGATCCTCATAACATGAACAAAGTGATGGTTCTCTATATGCCCCAAATCATTTAGTAAGTAAAAAATGCAATTGAATTAAGACTGAAAAATAGGGCAATATAGCACCGTTGTAATCTTATTATGAAAACCAACCTCGCCACACTTTAGAAAAAAGTGCAATTTCCAAACATGGAGGAGGAACAAACATAAGCATAGCATAGCACAATAATCTAAAAAGACATTTTGAAATTATGAACTATTTTTACTTGAACTGTTGGAGCTGTGTATTTCTATATATTTCAGGAACCATGCCTGAAATATTCAAGAACGCCCACGTATACATTAAATGTTTATACTAAGTAACATAGTATCTTGAATCTTAGTTACTATGGATTTTAATTTGAGAAATTCTAAAATAATTGCATACATGCAAGCTTTTTTAGGAAATCAAGCAAAGAAGTAGTAAGGATCACATATTAAATAGGTAGCAAGGAGATGCTGGTAATTTTTTCCTCAATATTTGGGATTACACAATAAACCATAAATTATTTCCTTATTCCCCCTCCTTTATGTATACCTTTGAGTCATTTTCAGTTTTTCTGTTTTATGATCAGATATCCATTATCCCGTAATCAGTAAAATTGGAGACTAATACCCAGTGCAATCTATCTCAGGTTTATTGGACTTCAAATCCCAGAAATAACAGGTATTAGATATTCTAATTGAGAAATCTGAAAACTATAAATCTAAGAAATCTAAAGACCACCAGTTTGGAGATAGATGTACTAGTATATGGTTGCTGAGACTGAAATGCTAGCCCTTTTTAATTTGCCATTTGTTAAGACTATTCTAGCTTCTTTTTATATCTCTTCTATAATATAACCAACAGTTCTCAATCAGGACCCATATGGTCATCTAGATATTCCAAAGAAACCACAGGTGAAAAAACATGTAATGGGGAGGGAAGCATGGTATGTACTGAGGGGCCCACAGGAAAAAACTGTAAATGATGTTTTGTTGATGCCAGAAAATGTACCAGTTACTGCCTTATATCCATATCTAGTAATGGGACCTGGACAGAGGAGGTCCGGGGGAAAAAAAAACAAAATCAAACAGTTCTATGGGCAAAGAGTTTGAGAAACATTGGTCTGAACCTACAAAAATATAAATTTATATTTGTCCAATGAAAACTATAGTTGCTTATATTAAGACAATATTAAACAAGCTGACTTAAAGGCTTAGATTATCTTTAGTCCCATTCAGAATACTTTTTATGTACACCATAGAAAAAACAATTCCTTAATTGTTGTTTAAGATTATACTTGTTAGAAATATGTACTTATAAATAGGATTTTGTTTTTGTTTTATTTATTTTTTCTTAAATGAATTTGTGTAGCCATTAAAACTGAAGGCAAAATGAAGGATAAAAGATATGTACTTACTATATGAAGTTGCAAAAAGTCAGTAAGGCCAGGGGCACTGTCAATCCGTACCAAGATGCCATCTTTTACTGTTGTGCTGAACCCAACAGCTAGGCGGTCTGTCCTTGTACTGGGTCTGTCATTTGCTGGCCAAGTATACAGGATGAGGCCTCCACTTTTCCCAAAGATATATGTGGCCCCAGCTGCAACACACACATAAAAAACATATAGAGGTAACTTAGCCAGTTATATTAACATTTCAACTGCATCCAATAGTACTAGATCTAAGTGCAAGGTTCCATTAGAGAAAGTTATGAAAGCCTTAAGGTTTGAATTAAAGTTTGAATTAAACATGTGAACAAAATGAATTAATAACAAAGCAGATGCAAAGTATGAGCATTGGTACACTCAACTACATAATAGCAGTTGAGCATAATAGCATAATAACTACATATTATCAATAACTGATAATACATTATTTCTAAAAGGTTTTATCCACTGACAAACCATCAAGTTAGGGGGTTTTTTTTGCCTAAAAACTCATTTCATGTTCCTTGGTTTACTCTTACATAAATACCATATTTATGTAAGAGTAAGCCAAGCCTCCTCCTTTATAATTACTGGGAAATTTATGGGTGTAGGATCATCACTTTACATTGAGAAGAACAGCAGAGTATAATATCAGACTGTTAAAAATATGGGGAGAGGTGAGAAATGCAAATGGTTATAGATAGCCATAAAAGCTCTTCCCTTTAAGATTAGCTACTGCTTGGGAGTAAACAGTTAATTTTACAAAAGGTTATTAATAATAAGGTTCAATAACCTTTGAAGGTTATTATTAACTGGCTCTTTTACAACCAGTTGATTTTAATCAGAAGCTACTAATAGAATTAATGACATTTTTTATCCTAGCTTTGCATTTTTTTTTAAAGTGTGGCTTCTGGATATATATGCCATTAACACACAAAAGCATTATACACAATCATTATGGGAGGAGAAGAAAAAATATTTCAGTAGAACTTTGGATGGACAAGGATATAAAGTTGGTATTGTATTATTTCTTTTATCAAGAATCACAATTCTTCAAAATAATTGTTTTAAATTCAGGATCATCTTCCAATCAACTATAACACAATAACACCGACCTGAGAGCTTTCAGACGTGCATTGAAAACCTGGCTCTTTGAGCAGGCCAGCCTGGGCTGAAATGGGATTTTTAGTGTAATTTTAGTATTCGAGTTTTAAATTGGGATTTTAAAATTTGGGGTTTTATTAATTTATTGGGGGAGGGTATAATTTTAGGCAGCCTTAAGATATTTAATTCTCTTTTGACTGTTATAATTGTAAAAAGTTTTATGGTTGGCTGTACACCGCCCTGAGTCCTTCGGGAGAAGGGTGGTATATAAATATGTTAAATAAATAAATAAAATAAAGTACATAGATTCCATTAATTTATCTTTTCTTCATGAAACGTAACTTGTGGACAAGAAAAATGGAAAACAAGTTTTTCACTGGGGAACAGAAAGGGTATTGATCAAACCCATCAGATTTCTGACCAACAGTTTCCTCTGAAAGTAAATATAAGGTCTTGGGAAGAACATTTGACACTGAAAGAAATATACATTGTGATAATCTTTTAGAATACATTCAATATTTCCCAAGAATTTCTAAAATGAATATTCATGCTGTGCCTGGGAATCCCAGTGAGTTTACATAGGATTGGTAAGAGAAACACAATCAAATAAATGACAACTTTGAAAGAAAGATATATTACATGAAATAGGTTTTATTTTTCTCATTCTGTTTAAGTCTGTTTCAGGTGCCAGTTGCCAAATAAAGAAAAATAGCATCTGCAATAAAGACAGCTAGCAGGCACGACCAAGTGCCCACTATTTCATTATTGTTTTACTTGCAAAACAAACCAAGAACATCCACAGGATAGTTAAATACCTAAACCGCAGCATCTGTGGGAACCAGTCAGTTACACACAGACTTTAGAGTATGATTATGCACTCTGTGTGTTTCAGAAGGACCATGCCTTGCAATGATTGGTATGGATAACTTAATTTTCTAAAAGACTGTAAAATCTAGAATGGCTCATTAACAGAACAGCACCGTGGAAACATTCTGGAAATAAGTTAATGCTTTCTTTTTTAAAAGAGTAGAACTTTAAAATTTGAAAAGCTACAGAATCCAATTTATTTATTTATTTTTTTATCAAAAACTATACAATAGAAATAAGAATAAACATAAGTTTAAATATAAGAAATAGGAACTGATAATTGGAAACAATAGGATAGGGGCGGTAGGCACGATTGTGTGCTTATGCACACCCCTTACAGACCACTTAGGAATGGGGTGAGGTTAGTTTGAGGGTAAAGGAGTAGAGGTTTTAGCAGGTGATAACAGAATCAGGTAGTGAGTTCTTCTGCTCTATGCAAGAATCCAATTCAAGGCACCCTGACAGATGGCTGATCAGACACATTTATTTATTTCATGTATTTGCAAAATGTATACCCCACTTTATCAAGAGAAGCTTACAGTGACAAATATAGAATCCCTTCCCTAATTTTTCCCCAAAGAGCAATCATAAGAATCCTGTAAATAAGATAGGCTGAGAGTGACTGGCTCAAAATTACCCAATAAGCTTCCATGGCTGATGTTGCATGTGTACCTGCGTCTCATAGTCCAACACTTTATCCATTGGATCTCTCAGGAGTATCCATGGGATGGAGTGTCAAAATATGCAACATATCCATCGCACACATGTTAAAAAGACCAGAGGTTTGATTGGCCAAACTTTTGATTTTGACCGTGTTTATTCACCCTCCATGAACTACCCAAAGTCTCTGACTGTATCTATTAATATTGTTCATGGTTTTGCCAATAGACTTCTGCTTTTTCTAAGACACGATTTTCAGAATTCTTACTGAAATCAGCTTGCACTCAGAAAAAAAGAAAATATATTGAAAAGGACTGGGCAGGACTGGGCAGGGGGTTCAGATGGGCCTTTTGATAATGTACCTGGCTCCCTGCCACGTGTCATCAGCCCTGCCCGGGCTCCTCAAGGTGATAGCCGGGCTGGCGGTTGAGACCCCTAGGCTTTTAGTCATGGGGGATTTCAACCTGCCTTCGCTCAGGGAAACCTCTGGGGTGGCTCGGGAGTTCCTGGCTTCCATGACGGCCATGGATCTGACCCAATTAGTTTCTGGCCCCACTCACCACGGGGACACACACACTGGACCTGATTTTTGCCTCTGGTCAGTGGTTGAATGATCGTTCTGGGGATCTAGTTATAAAGCTCTTGTCATGGTCGGATCATTCTCTTCTTAGACTTGACTTCTGTGCCAGCACCCCCCATCGCAGGGAGGCGGAACCGAGAAGATGGTTCCGCCCCAGGCGCCTGATGGATCCTGAACAGTTCCAGATGGAGCTTGGGCCATTCCCTGAAACTCTGGCTCATAACTCGGCCACAGACTTGGTGGCCCCCTGGGATAGGTTGGCCGCTGAGGCTCTGGACCGAGTTGTGCCTTTGCGACCTCTGACCCGGCACAGATCCCGTTTGGCTCCGTGGTTCACGGAGGAGCTGAGGGGGATGAAGTGCTGGAAAAGACATCTGGAGGGCATCTGGAGGACCAGTCGTGCCGAGTCTGACCGGACACAGGTGAGGTCCTATATTAGGACCTACCTAGTGGCGATAGAGGCGGCGAAACGTTCGCATTTCTCTGCCCTTATTGCATCGGCAGAAAATCGGCCTGCCACTCTGTTTAGAGTAACCCACTCTCTGCTTGAGCCGAGAGCGCGGGAGGACCTCTTGTAGGGTAGGGCAGAAGAGTTTTCCCGATTTCTGCATGATAAAATCGCTCAGATTCGGGATGGGCTGGACTCCAGTTGGGTGGTCCCGGGGGAAGTGTCCGGGGCAAGTCTTGAGACGGTTATCTGGGAGGAGTTCGATCCTGTGACCGCTGTGGGTGTGGACAGATTACTGGGGAGGCTGAATGCCACCACATGTTTACTGGACCCGAGCCCTTCCTGGTTGGTTTCTACCTCCAGGGAGGTGACACGAGGCTGGCTCCCGGGGATTGTCAATGCTTTGTTGATGGAGGGCACTCTTCCTACTGCCCTGAAAACGGGGGTGGTGCAACCCCTCCTCAAGAAGCCTTCCCTAGATCCGGCTCTTTTAAATAACTATTGTCCTGTCTCCAACCTTCCCTTTCTGGCAAAGGTTGTTGAGAGTGTGGTGGCGCGTCAGCTCCCTCAGTACCTGGAGGAAGCATTCTACTTAGATCCATTCCAATCGGGCTTCAGGCCTGGGTACAGTACCGAAACAGCATTGGTCGCGTTGGTCGATGATATCTGGAGGGCCCGTGACAGAGGTTATTCCTCTGTCCTGGTCCTATTAGATCTACCAGCGGCTTTTGATACTATCGACCATAGTATCCTATTGCGGCGGTTGGAGGAGTTGGGAATTGGGGGCACCGTTTTGAGGTGGTTCTCCTCCTTCCTCTCGGACCGCTCGCAATTTGTGTTGATGGGGGGAGAGGTCCACCCCTAGGCCCCTCATTTGTGGGATGCCTCAGGGGTCGGTCCTCTCCCCTCTTCTGTTCAACATTTATGTGAAGCCACTGGGAGAGATCATCCGTGGTTTTGGGGTGAAATGTCATCTCTATGCTGATGACACTCAGCTCTACATCTCCACCCCAAACCATCCCAATGATGCTGTGGAGGTCATGGCCCGTTGCCTGGAGGCTGTGCAGAACTGGATGGGTGGGAACAGGCTTCGACTCAACCCTTCCAGGACTGTGGTTTCCAGTGGCCCGATACAGTCAGCTGACTCCGTCGCTGGCTATTGGGGATGAGATCTTGACACCCACAGAAAGGGCTCGCAATCTTGGTGTCCTCCTGGATGTACAGCTGTCTTTGGAACATCACATCATGGCCGTCTCCAGGGGGGCTTTTTATCAGGTTCGCCTGATACGCCAGATACGGCCCTTTCTTGATTGGGACGCCTTACGCACGGTCACCCATGTCCTGGTCACCTCCCGCCTGGACTACTCCCTGCGGGGAGCACCCGGAGGCTCCAACTGGTACAAAATGTGGCCTCACGGGTGGTTATGGGGGCGTCGAGATACTCCCATGTGACACCTCTCCTGCGCGAGCTGCATTGGTGGCCTTCCGGGTTCGCTTTAAAGTATTGGTTTTGGCCTTTAAAGAGCTCCATGGCATCGGACCAGGATACTTACAAGACCACATTCTGCCAGTAGTCTCCCACTGACCAGTGCGCTCCCACAGAGAGGGTCTCCTTCGGGTCCCGACGGCATCTATATGCCGCCTGGTGACCCCGAGGAATAGGGCCTTCTCTGTGGGGGCACCCGCCCTTTGGAATGGGCTGCCCCTGGGGCTACGAACAACCACTGACCTGAGGACGTTCAGTTGTGACCTGAAAACCTGGCTCTTTGAGCAGGCCGGCCTGAGCTGACTTCAAATGGGATTTTAAATAAGGGGTTTTAAGGGGTTTTAGATTTGATTGGTTGGGGTATATAAGTTTTAGCTTATTTTAATCGGGGGTTTTAAATTTTTAATTGGCAGCCCATAATTTAATTCTTTTTTAATTGTATTTATATCTGTAATTTATATATATTTTAGTTGGCTGTTCACCGCTCTGAATCCTTCGGGAGAAGGGCGGTATATAAAATTATTTAATAAATAAATAAATAATAAATAAATCTTGGCAAATGTCTAAGATTCAAATGCTTATGCTGTTAAAGATTGGGGATGCAGAGGATTTCAAAGGAAGCTATGGTGGACTAATGGTGGACTCCATAGAGAGCAAAGCCAATAACGGTGACAGAACAAGGAACCAATAAATGGATCAGAATTCCCCTCCAGATAAGGAGAGGACCTGGGTCAGTTCACAGGTGCTCCATGCAGTGGCTTCCTGAAAGGAAACTATAAGTCTTTGGCGTATTTTTATTGCTCTGAGAGTTAAGGGAAAGCAATCTCTGTCCAAGCAACAGTTTAGGACATTTACAAGGATACTAGGTTTGCATACTTAATTATTTTGGGAAATTGCTTTTTGGATATTAAGAACCTTCAGAAAGGTAAGTTTTATTACACAATTTGAATTTACACAATTTGAATTTCTTTCAATCCTTGATGAAATAGGTTTTATGCATTTAAGACCTTATTTTGGAATAAACAGTCAAAAAGTGAACATTGATTTTGGAAAACTATAAATGGATTAAGGGGTCAATGGATTTGAAATAAGATTTTGAATTTAATTATAAGAATATTTTCTGTGGGTTGTTTGAAATCCTATTTTAAAAATATAAAGATTTTAAGTGTGGAAAAATGTTCATTACAAAATATATATGTTTACAAATAAGACCAGTTGATGTCCTATTAATTAAAAGGCATATACAAATAAAAAAAAAACACAAGAGTAGGATGATTTTTTTATCTTGGATTTACAAGAGACGTGTTAAATTTATGAAGGAGTTTCTGAGAAGCGATAAAAGAGAAAATGAAAAGAAATAAATTGTGAATACTATTCAAAGTTCAACTTTCTTAACAACAAAAGGTTGTCCAACAAGGCTGTTAAAATTTATTTATAAAGAAGAGATGAGATATGGGAAGGAAGAAGAGCTATTCTGTTGTAGTATCAGAGAAGATGATAAGTTACTGAAATTGTTTGTATAGTACTTGTCTTAATGAAGGCGGAAGTCATTTTATTTCCTTATATAGTTCATTATTCTTTCCTTCCCTCCCTCCTTCCCTCCTCCCTCCCTTTTCTTTCTTTCTTTCTTTCTTTCTTTCTTTCTTTCTTTCTTTCTTTCTTTCTTTCTTTCTTTCTTTCTTTCTTTCTTTCTTTCTTTCTTTCTTTCTTTCTTTCTTTCTTATTCTCTGCACTTTCTATTTTTAAATGTTTATATTTGTATTACTTTGTATTAGTTTTTTATTTTTATATTTTTTAAAAAATTGATGTAGGCAATTCTTTCCAGGGAAGTTCTCCATCTGAGAAGGATTAGATATGGAAAGCCCGCTTATATAGTGATCTCCCTGTGAAAGCCTTCTTTCATATCCCTGTGTCATGTATAATGATATCACTGTGCATGCTCAGATACAGCAAACATGTTCCTTGCCTGCTGTCAAAACATGGGCCAGTCAGCAGAAATTACAACATTATCCCAAGTCAATACTTTACTGTTGCTGTTATTATTTCTATTATTAATAATTATATTTGAGTAGTTTGCAGTAATGAATTAAACTGGTGTTTTTTCCATATGCAGACAATTATAATAGTTCAAGTTGACTGAATAAACTTTTAATGGCTTTGCTCTTTAAATTATATTTATTATTATTCTATAATATGATGCATTGCACAATTTTAATTGCTTATAGTAGCATCATAGAATTCTGCTAGCAATGTAGTTCACCTTTTTATAAAACTAATCTTTTTTTCTTGTGTGACCTTTCATATTTTAGTTCATTTTTCACTAGTAGCATAGAGCTGGATTGTTTAACTTATAATTGACATAAAAAATGTCAGCCCTGTGTCACATTCTTCCATTTCATACCATAAATTTTATTCAACCTCTTATCATTTTGTGCATTCACATACATGCGCAGGGCTGGCAGAGGCCAAAAAATAGAAGAAAATGAAATTAAAAATTTAATGCAGGAATGTAAGCTTCACCTTTGAAAATAATTTTTATCCCCTCCCTCTGATGAACACACTTCTTCCAGAGAGCTGCTTGGCTGCACACACTGCATGTCAAGAGAATGGCAATTACATTCAATTATAATGACTAACCTGTCATGACATTTCAGTGGCAAGCAAGATGAAATCTGACATAAAGATGCACAGGACTCTGTGAATCTATGAAAACATTAAAAGGTCCTATATCATATAGGAAATATTTGGAAAAGACAAATTGAACCTCCTCTTTCATTCTTTCAACAAACCTCTGAAACAGGGAGAGTGATTGGCCAAAAGTCAGCCAGTAAGTTCCATCTTTTTTTTACAAAATAACAATGTTCTCACATGTGAAGGAAAAAATCAAAGAAAAAAAGATTTTAGAAAAGCATATTTGGAATAGCAGAAAGAGATAAATTCCTAGAGTTCTGGAAAACTGGGAAACCTGGCTTTGATCACTAGCCTGGGGTTGATGCTTAATATTTTTCTAAGGCCACTATTTTGTATTGTTCATTTTGTAGCCTATTAGATCATTTTAATCTGGGTTGTCTGTTTTACTGAATGTTTTTTATGTATGTTTGTTTTCTAATTTTTATGCTACCACTGTACTCTGGATTTGGGAAACCAATAAATTAAAATAGTAATAACTTTGCCAGAAGTTTAGATTTGGCTGTGAAAAAAAAAAACTACTGGGACCATTAAGTTGAGGTTTTGGAAAATGAGTGGGTTAAGATTTTATAGAACATTAAGATCCAAACAGACAGGCATCTTGTTCATAATATGCCTGATATAACGGTTATTGAAAAGAAGGCTGAGCAAGAACAATTGGAAAAACTGATGGTACCGGAACTTCTACATCAAAGCTGAATGCTTATGGGAAAAAAAATCCATTGTTATACCAATTGTGACTGGAGCCTTCATAGCAATACTGTAAGAGATTTCCTTGATATCTGGAAATTTAACAATAACAAAAATATCCTGCTTGGAATGGCCTATATTCTTAGATGCTACCTTAATAATTCTTAGGACCTTGGTTAGAATTTGAATTATTAAATTTGGATTAGTCTTAGATTATGAATCTAACTGTGGATTACCCACACATAATAGCAGAATAGAACAGAAAAAATCTGAAGAAAATCACAAATAAAAGAAGACAGGCTGTGGCAAAGCAATATTACCAATACTAATAGGGATGTTTTGGTACAATCCCAAAACATCTGAAGCACTAGTTAAACACCATCAGCATTGACAAAATCTTTCTTAGTCAATTGCAAAAGACAACTTTATTTAGAACAATTTACATCCCGAGAAGATACCTTTAACACCATCAAACAGTAAATGCTTTTCTCAGGTTCTTGGGAAGGACTTGATAAGTGGATAAAAATGCAAAATCCAATCTAAATATATGTCTGACTGTGCAACCAAACATTATATTTCCTAATAATGTTATATGGATTCATTTTCCCTTTCATATATTGGAAAATAACTTCCAAAGAAAATAATATTCCCTATGTATTCCAATCTACTCCCATTGTTCCTTCATGCAAGGAATTTGTGAAGAGAACTAAAGATGATTAAAAGTAACAATCCTATAAACTGAGTTGTAGCATCTCTGGGAAAACATTTTGTGCTATTAAAAGAGGATAATAAGTCATTCTTACGATTTAGTATGTGTAGATTATTGTGTCTATATGTTTATCATGCAATCCTAATTAAATTCAGAATGTACTTTTAAGTAAAATTGCATTGGTTCAAAATTTTCAAATATTAGATAACCCAAATCTGGTAATAACAGAAATATGAGCAACTGGAAATCATTTCCCTAACACAGAAAAATACAGCTGTACATTAATAGATTCAGATACATAAACTCCAGATAATATATTTAGCAAAATATAAGTGTTCAGTAATTACACAATCAAGCCACAATCATAACAAAATATAGAGTGTATGTATGTTCATATGTATGTTTACATATAAATATATTTACATATACACAAAGGGAAATAAGGAAGACGGGCAATAAAATAACACTGATTAATATACTGTTCATTCCTTTAATCCAGTATCATCTAAGAACAGCAAACTGTAGCTCTATTTCTACCTGAAATAATATACAAAGGATATCCAACCTGCTACTGTCTCCTAATTAATTATATGTTTCTATTCTCTTCCTTGTAATCTTTTGTAAATAAAGATCATAGCACTATATTTTTACTTGTGTTCATTAAAAGAACTAGGTATTTATTAACAATTGCTTAACAAACAGAGAAACTGATCTTAGCAAAGGCCCACATTTTTCAAAGCAAGAGACAAAAAATGACCAATTAGCCTATTATTTCCTATCCATTTGATTTTTTATTCTCTAGAGGTCTGCTATTTCATTATACAGTTTCAGCTGAGTACTATTCCTTTGTTGAGGCTCCTCTTAGGATTCTCATTATGATTATTAAGTATTGTAACCATATAGTTTTCCCTTCATGCAGCAAGAATTTATCAATTCAACTGAAGTCAGATTCACTAACTTAACAGATTTCATGTTTTTATTTGGCAGAATTTGCAAGTAGCTAAGGTAATGAAATACATCTTGTATATTCTTAGTGAGTATCAAGCTTAAGAGTAGAGAAATGGAATCACAGTAATATATCAAAACCAATTAAAGGACAGCTAGCCAGATAAAGCAACAGTCATTTCAAATCAGGAAAGAAACCTTGGCAAGGACTGTACTAAAGAACTGTGTACAGCAGTAATTGAACAAGCAGGCCCATTTCTTATGGGAGCTTAATGCTTTCATAAATTTATTTTAAAGTATACTTGAAAGTTGTGTCTTCAAGTCATTCAAGCTGCCCAGAGTTACCTTATAGGGGAGATGGGGGCCATAAAAATTTAATATATACATGCATGCATGTAGACCAATAAAGGAGAATAATTGCAGCTCAGGATTCAAATGAGAGGTCCTTAAGTGCTCTCTGAGCATGTTTTTTTTCCAGCTTTTAGTATAGGTAGTCCTCGACTTATGACGATTGACCCCCAAATTTCTGTTAAGTGAGAATTTGTTAAGTGAGTTTTGCCCCATTTTATGACCATTCTTGTCCCAGATGTTCAGTGAATCACTGCAGTTGATAAGTTAGTGCCCGGTTGTTAAGTGAATCTGGCTTCCCCATTGACTTTGCTTGTCAGAAGGTCACAAAAGGTGACCAAATGACCTTGGGGCCCAGTAGTGGTCATAAATATGAACCAGTTGCCAAGCACATGAATTTTGATCACATGACCATGAGAATGCTGCATAGGTCATAACTTTGAAAAACGGTCATAAGTCACATTTTTTTCAGTGCAATTGTAACTTTGAATGGTCACTAAATGAACTGTTGTAAGTCGAGGACTACCTATACGTGTTAATGTAGTAATTTATAGAATAGGTCATTCTAGAGACAAGACATAATGGTAGGGATGCTTTGCTGTCATTAAACTGAAGTTTGTAATTGTTATGAAGCACGCTTGCAGTCATAATAACTATTTCTAAAATGATTCAGTCTCTGACTTAAAATATAATAGTGCATTAACAACAGACAGGATCATTGCACAGCATTCAGATATGTTGCCAGCCAAAATCTTTCAGGTACAGTGGGATAAAGGAATTCCGATAGTTTGAAAAAGGCAACTAATAATTATGTCTTTCATTGGACTTATCATTTGTTGAGGGTGACATGTTATTCTTCAAGGTTGTGAGTTGGTTTCGGAACATCTCATCACCAAGCTAGGTAACATCTGCAGCAGGGTTTAGGAGATGTGGAATACTGACACTGACATCCCCTAAACTTCACTGAAGACATTACCCAGCCTGGTAACAAAACGTTCAGAAACCAACCCACAAGCACGGACAGCGAAATGTCCACTTACCATTTGCTGCTTATTCATACCAACATATAAATATTAGTGTGTACCAATTGAGGCTATGAGCTCTAACGCTAATTTCAAATCAAGCCAAAGAACAGCAAGTGAAACTTTTTTCAGAGAAAAGACTTTCATGGGGAAGAGAGATACATGCTATACAGAATTCAGACATGAAATGGTCTACGGCTGAAATGAAACAATCTCATTTGGAGTGTTGGAAGTGGCAAAAACAGGTACTGAGGGTTTCTCTCAGATGCAGTAGAACCTAATACTGACATAAGTAACATAATGAAATTAGCAGTCTAGGAAATTGCTTATTTGACAGTGCAGATTGTTAATAATGATCCCGGGAAAAGATTTTATTTTCAACTGATCCCTTTAACTTTAGTTTTATGAACAAAGTGTGGGTCTATCAAAGATCTATGAAAAAGTATGGGTTCCACCACTATGATATGACCAAGGCTTACCCTAAGGGAAACAGCATCCTGTTTCATAAGAACAATGTGAGTACATAATAATAATAAGTAGCATTAGGAGGAGACCATTCATTTCTATCAATTTAAACTTCAAAATATATGTAAAAGCAATTAATTTAAATCTGACACTTAATGAGGAAGCAGTTTGGAATTGGGAGTCCAAAATGGGAAATCTCTCATCTCTTTCACAAAGATCATTCTTCAAGTTGTTTTTGCTCTATTTTCAATGTTAATTCTTCTTTTTATTTGGCCAAAAACTAGTATACAAATGCAACAAGCACACAACAATAAAACACAATTGGTACAGGCAATATAGATATGTCTGCTATTGTTAGTGTGATATTTAGGGCTAATTTTTATTCAGGTAGCATTTTTCTGTTGATTTCAGAATTGGATAATTAAAAAAAACCCACTGTTCTTTAAGTATATAGGCAAATACATTCCATAATGAGCAGGCATGTTGCAGAAGATAGCAACTCTTAAGTCCATTTTTATTTACAAAGAAGATTAGCTTGGCAGTTCTCCCATTAAATCAATAGTGAAAATCACAACAACAAAAATAAGTGGCAAAATAACAGCAGATTCATGCATTTTTTCCCTTACAACTGGAAAGAGTAAAGAGTAAATAATGTGCCTCTTCCCAAAACTAATACCATTACCATACATTATTCCCTATAGCTTTTGTAGTTGTTGACATATTCAATTACTATACCGTTTCTGCTTAAAATATGCACAGATTCATAGTAACCTTGAAACAAAATATTTCTATTTATACTATTTCCAGACCAAAAGAACTCCATTAGAAGGTGTGAACTGACCCACCAGGTGTCAAAGAGGCCAAATTATCACATAATGGGCAAAACTAAATTTCACATAATATGAAAAAACTAACTCCTCGGATATCTGTCATACTGTTTCTCACTTTTTAAATTTGTTGCAAATGCAAAATATTGATTCAGCCCTTGCTCTAAAAAGCAGTTCACATTCTTCAGTAGCAAAAAAAAAGTATATAGGTTTCCTTGTTCTTCTGTTCTTCTTTTTGCATAGAATTATGATTTAACCACTGAAATAAGAGTTACCAGTTTTCATTCCTCCCTCATATTCCAAATTCCTGTAGTTTAACAGACAAAATACCATCATTGTTAGCAGTGGAATTCAAAAATTGTTACTACCGGTTCTGTGGGCATGGTTTGGTGGGCTTGGCTTGGCTTGGTAGGTGTGGCAGGGGAAGGATACTACAAAATCCCCATTCCCTCCCCACCCCACTAACCTGCTTTCCAGCTCCATTCTCCTGTGAGGGCAACCAAAGAAGACCCAGCTGATCAGCTGGGATTCGGGAGACAGAGAATAGATGGGGGTGGAGCCAATGAGAGGTGGTATTTGCTGGTTCTCCAAACTACTCAAAATTTCCACTACCGGTTCTCCAAACTATTCAAAATTTCTGCTACCGGTTCTCCAGAACTGGTCAGAACCTGCTGAATACCACCTCTGAGTGTCAGCCATAAATACTAGAAACTACATTATATTCAACCTGATTAGCCAAGCTCTTTTGTCTGTAAACAGTTGGATATGGGAGGATAAGCTGAAGTTAAATGCAGGAAAAATCGAGATTTTGCTAATTCTAGGAAATAAATAAAGTTACATTTATCCAGCAGACCAGATCACAGACTGGAATCCTCCTGGATCCTCACTGACGTTGGAATACCATGTAACATTTACATCAGTAATCCAGTATAGTTCCTTCTTGGAGGAGAGAGACCAAATTCACTGTCACGATTCATGTATTGGCAACCTCAGAACAGTTATTACATTGCATGGAATGATGGCTGTCAAAGAGGATCTGGACATTTCAGCTGGCCTATTGACAGATAGTAAATAGTAGGCCTCAAAAGATGCCACAAAATTGTTTGAAAATACTTCATTTGTTGCAGGCTACCTCTTGGAACCATTTCTGAAGGTTGTAATTATATTTGTTTCACACCTTTTGGTCAAAGGATATCTGTTGAGGACCCAATGGTAGATGAATTTGACATGAACACTTTTATTCCACTATCTCTGTATTAAAAGTTGTGTTATGCAATAATATCCTTTCATGTTTTAGTGTTTTCATATTACATGTTCAAATTTTAGCTTTTTTATTTATACATTTTAGTGTTCTATATTTATTTTCTTTACATTTCTTATTCTGATTTCTGATGTATTTTCTTAAATACATTACATTTTGAACACCATTTTACCAATTACTGACATTTCTTTGACCTTATTCTTTACCTTTTGATAAATCTTTTTTTAAAATATGGGAAGCTACCAAAAGCTTGACTACTTGCTCTAATGGATGATTATTTGAATTTTTATATACAGGAAATTTGGAAATGAGAAACATTTACACACACACACACACACACACACACACACACACACATTATATACATATATATGCATGTGTGTTTATATACAAACACACTGTATATATACTCATAATTTTCCAGAGCAATAATTTTGGAGCTGGGATGAAATTCTTTACCTCAAATAAATGAATAAAAGGTAATTGTCTAGACTTACTTAAAAAAAAAAAACCGGGAAGGAAGGTAGCTTAACCAGGAAAAAAGTTGTCTTTGTGTGTTTGTGCTTCTGTGTTTCTGTTGGTAGAAACCTTATCTATTTTAAGTGTTGTGGTAGTTCAGCATGTTGGTAACAGAAGTATAGAACTTACTGGAGTAGAACAGTGTGTAATGTAAGAATTATTTTTAAGCTAATTGTTATACCTGAACACATGTTTGTATATATGATTTCAATTTAAGTTCTGTATATACAAGCACACAAGGATCTTCTCTTCCACCAGAAGCAGAAAGGTAGAAGGGCACAGCAGCGGGAGAATTGTCGGGTGAAAGGACAAGGTAGTTTGACATCCAGACTGAACCTTACTAATTTAGCAAAATATCTAAGACTGGATAATATTTGCCTAACTTAGACACAAAATAGCATGAGCCTAGAACTGGAACAACATCAAAATAAAATGCAGATATGGCCTTACTGAGACTATAGGGATGATACCTCACATTTTATCATTCACATTTTATGTTGGTATGAATAATATTTGTCTATTTTTGTCAGTTTTTGAATGATTTATGTTTTATAATATTCCTTACTTTATTGCAGAATACTGCTTACTGAAAGCATGATAAGGATGTACTGTTATGAACTATACAAATGTAATAAATAAAATTTATATTATGAAACTATCAAGTAAAAGAACCCAATTGAACTTCCTCACATACCTTTATTACATTTTGAAGAATTAGTTTGGATTGCTGGATTCAAGAAAGAATACACTTTGGCTTAGCTAATTGTTCCAACAGAACAAAGAATCTTAATAAAAATCTTCTCACTACTGTATTAGGCAACTTCCATTTGGAATGGGGGAGGAATCTCCCTCCTTATTGGAATAGTCTTCTCCCAAGCATTCTAACATTCTATATTTTGTGAATTTTGTATTGTAATGGGGAAGAATTGAAATATACACCACTTAGACCAAGTTTAAGTTGTATATTTCAACTCTCCAGAATTCTCCAGCCAGTTGCCAAGATTAGAAAACCCTCACCTAGACTATTGTTCATTGTACTTGCAGGCTTCAGGAAAAGCTTCTGTGAAATGCATTACTTAGCTCTTTCACTGGATATATGACAATCCTTCCTAGCTTCAAATATGTTGATCACAGCTAATACATTAGCATGAAGGAAATCTATTAAGTCTCCTTGAAGAGGAAAACAGTTATTTTCTTTGCAAACACTTGTCTCTACTTGTAACAATCATTAGCAGCTTAACAGAAGGATGCTTGGATTGTAAAGTTGCTTGTTTCACAGGTGCTTTTAAACTTACAGTACTACATTGTAGCATATTTTCCATGAGAACCATATTACTTGGACATAGAAACTGCAATTTAAAAATAATGTCCAGAACATATGATTTGCACTTATTACATGTATCCTACACCTGTGTTAATTTCTCTAATTTATTCTATTTCTGCTGACAAAAGCCAGTCCCATACCAGAATGCTCATTGAAGTAACTCTAATTTATTCAACAGGCAGTTTGAAAACATGCCTGCCAACCACACTGCAAATTATAAAGTTTCCAAATAACCTTCTCATGGAAGTAACGTTTTCTTAGTCCTAACCTGAAGTTTTCCAGATTGGACAGAAGTCAGTCCTCTTGATCCTTGGCAATGTAGACTATATGACGATGGGAATTCATGTCTACGTATATGTATGGAACCAAACTAGCAATGTCCATCCTAAATATTGCTGAAAATATAGGCCCAGGGTAGCTGTTTTGATCAAATCTCTACTAAAGTTATTCTAATCATGGTACATGCTCTTTGAAAACAATCTTTCAAAATGCTGAATCTGTTTCAACCTCATTTTATTTCTCGGTATGTCTTCAGTCTTTTTGCTTTCCCTACACAAATTTGGTTGCGATTCTCCCTCCCAACTTTAGCTGTTAGCTTTTTGAGGCATCACCATGACGACTGAAAGACCACCTGAGATTATAACTAATGGTCAAAGTTTTCCTTCAGAGCAAACTCCAGCTGTTACAAACTTCTCCCATTTATCTCTTCACAGCCTCAATTAGGGCAATTGCACTTGGAACTGATTTCCTCCTACCTCCCACCGAATAGATACGTCCACCTGTCGATTGGCATCCCTGCTTCATTACTTGTTGACAACCTGAAAAGCAACTGAGCTCCGCTAACAAATTGCTTCTAATCATTTTCTTCCCTAACATTATCTCCACAGTCCTTCAGTATACAGACATACTCTCAGCATGCTGAGATGGTTCCATCCACAAAAGTGTGAACAGACATAGCAAGAACCATGGATTGTGGATTCTCTTCTCAATTTGCAATATAAAATAATTGTGACTATATATTATGCCTCTTCTCTCTGGGTCCTCATAATAGTGCTACTGTGTAGATAATCCATTATCAGTTCTTCTTGACTGCTTACCCTCTAACATTCTCTCATTATAAATGATGTAGTTATGAGTAAGAAAGCTTCCACATCTAAAAAAAAATAACAATGAACAACGGCATGCTTAAATTCATTTCCATCCTATCTTTTGCATGCATTATGATTTACAAACTTTTCCAGGTGTTTTAATGCAGACAACAGCCATGCAATGCCTTCTCTGACTGAAACTGAAAATGTGTAACTTTAGCCTTAAGATAAAACTTAATTCCTACGAACTGGCATAGGTAGTCAACATTCTAATCACTTGTCACAAAATTTCTGCCCAGAGCAAATAGATTACAGCAAACTGAAAATGTTAGAATTAAAAGTGCCCCCTTTTTGTGTATGGTCTGATAGTGCATTAATTTTCAAGTATGTTGCAAATTTAAAACCTTTCTAAACGATTAAAAACAAGTCTTTACTAACATACATACAAATATTTTGAGGCCATGGCTCTTTCAGTTCATTTAAGATTTTAATCTCTGTTAGGCAGTGTTGCCATTACATATCCTAATCCTACTTTTCATAATTCAGAAATATACAACTACTCCTTTTTAAATCCCTTGAATTTTCTTCCTAGGTTACTACCAGAAATTTGTTTATACTCATTGTAAAAATATGGTATTTGTCAGGATGCTAATAGAAGACAATATTTGTAGCTCAGAATTAAACTGTGTGTATGTGTGTAGGTGGGGGGGGTCCTTGGAGCTTTTTGAACTTGGTGGGGTTCTTTTTATTTTTTTGCATTACATTAGCAAACCAGGTAAGATCATCAGTGCTAGTAGGGAGTGGGATTTTCTCTTCATTTACATATTAGTGCTTGATGGCAAACCTTTTCAGTACCAAGTGCCCAAACCAGAATGTGCATGCATGCGTGTGCATGTGTGCGTGCCAGAGCACCGGAAAACCGAAGACCAGCTGGCCAGTGTATGCCTGCCTGTTTTTTGGGCAGTTTTGGGGTGATTTTCAGGCAGTTTTTTGGGCCACTTTGGCATGAAAACCTGAAAACGGCACAAAAAACAGCCTGAAAACAGCCTGCTTTTTGGCAATTTTCAGGCTATTTTTCAGGCCGTTTTTGGGGCTGATTTCAGACCATTTTCCAGGATGTTTTCAGGCACTTTTAGGGCCATTTTCAGGATACTTTTGTGGCTTTGTTTGGCCTGAAACCACCCCAAAAACAGTTTGAAAAAGGCCCCAAAATACCCCCCCCCAAAATGGCCTGGTTTTTGGCTGTTTTTCAGGTCGTTTTCTGGCGCCCACAAACACTAGCCAGAAACCAGAAGAGCAGCTAGAGATGGTACACATGCCCACTGAGAGGACTGTGTGTGCCATCTCTGGAACACATGCCATAGGTTCATCATCATGGTACTAGTGGCTTGACCTGTCAATGTTAGTGGCAGTGATCTTGGTGACTTGATTGGCTGTTATTCCAATTAGAATATTGTTTGCTTCTTGACTGATCATCTAATGTTAATCTATGCTCATATGGGTCTATGCTCATATGGGTCCTGATGAAGACTGTTATAGCAATAACAATAGCACTTAGACTTATATACCGCTTCACAGTGCTTTACAGGCCTCTCTGAGCGTCTTACAGAGTCAGCCTCCAATAATCTGGGTCCTCATTTTACCCACCTTAGAAGGATGGAAGGCTGAGTCAACCTTGAGTTTGATGAGATTTGAACTGCCAAATTGTAGGCAGGCAGCAGTAGCAGCCTGCAGTACTGCACTCTAACCACTGTGCCACCACGGCTCAAAGTTTTGCTCTTTTTGTTCCTCTTTTTGGCATTTGGATTGTCTCTTTGTATGTAGATGTTTATTTCTATGTGCCTATTGGTGCCTGATTTGTCAGAGTGCCAGAATTCCAAGTATTCTGTAGCATTTTTGGTTTTGGCTAAGCCTAGGATGCTGTTTCCCTTTTGAAATTCTGGTTAAGTATGTTTAAGTCTGTCCATGTGTTGTGAAATTAAGGAGTTTTTATCATTTCTGACTGCTAATTGGTATTCATGGATGTGATCTTGTAGTCTTCTGTCTATTTGTCTTATATAGTGGCTACTGTAGTCTTTACACTGTATGTTTTAGATGACTGTTGTTTTATCTTCTGGGGCCGATGAATTGTTTGGTTTACTTAGGATGTTTTGGAGGGTTTTGATTGATTTGTGTGCCACAGTGATGGCATGTTGTTGTAATGGTCTGTTGGTGGTTTCTGAGATAGTTTATGTTGGTTGTGATATATTGGGTTGCATGGTCAGACATTTTTTGATGAAGTTGCATGAATATCTACTTTGTTGGAAGATGACCTGTATCCTTTTTCTAAAGTCCTGGGTTCCTGCAGTGTGTTTGTGTTCATCGAAATAGTATTCTTACCCAGCTTCTCTTGTGGGATGCTGGGCTGTTACTTTGATAATGGAATATTTGGTTGGTGTGGGTGGTTTTATGAGTGTGTTTATGACTTGCCATCACTGTCTCCACTGATAAGGAAGAGCAGAAAAAGCAGTGTGTAGTTTTCTTCTTTCATAGTGAATTCTATGCCTTTGAAGATGTGGTTGATGGTTTTGTATATGTTTTATGCCTTTGAAGATGTGGTTGATGGTTTTGTACATGTTCTCTAGTTGGTCCTTTTTTATTATGACAAAGGTGCCATCTACATACATGATCCATACTTTGGAGTGTGTGCATGGGAGTGCTATTAATTCCAGGCATTGCATTATAGTTTCTGCTACTAGTCCTGAAAACAGTGATTCCATGGGTGTTCCTTTGATCTGTTTATACATTTGTCTGTAGAACTGAAATTATGTGGTTAGATAAAGATTGATAAGATCCATGATTCTTGTTATTCCAGTCCTGGTGTATTTGGTTAGGTTGGGTAGGTTGTATAGTATTGCTGTCATGGATTTTTTGTCAGGATGGCAAGTAATTTTGAGTGTTTCAACTAAATTGTATTTTATTTGTTAGACTATTATTTTAGCTTTTCTCCAAAACCTCAGCATACATAATACATCTTCTGCCATTTTCATCACTACCAACAACAACCATGTGAGGCAGATAGAACTGAGAGATTATGACTGGTTCAATGATCCAGTGAAGCTCTGTGTTTCTTTGGTTGTACTGTAGTATAACACCTGGAATAGCATACCATACTGTGTCTCACCTTATTGATATTACTGCAAATGGGAATTTGAGTTCTTAAAACTGCATATTTTCTTCTACTTCTAACATTGATATCAGCAATTAGGAACTAACAATGCAGTATTTGTATTTAAAATATTGTGGATTAACTGCCCAAACTTCGTATCCTCCAAATGTATTGGATTTCAACTTCAATTTCAACTTCTGGACTCTAACCAGTACAATTAGTATCAATGTTAAAGAAATCCCAAATTTGCCCAGTTCAGCATATTTCACTTGAAAAATTGAGAACAGTTTCTGAAAAATAGTCTGGAAATGTAAAACAGACAAAGAAAAAGAACGACAAGGATGAATGATGAGAAGGAGTCATGTTCTAGCAAAATACAAATCCTGTGAAATGCTGGCAAAGTTCTGCCAGACCTTTAATCTTGTAAGATGCTAGTGTAAGCATTAAATAGCAACATGAAGGTTATAGTCAGTTAATGCTCCATCAAGTGATATAGAAACTAACAAATTATAAGGGTGCTGCCTCATGGATCATCCAGGTTCAAAACTAATCTAATATCCTGTCTGCCATAAAAAGAATGTCGGTTTTATTATTCATTTTCACCAAGGTTTTTTGAAAAAAGAACCCCATCAATTGTTGGTAATTAATTCCAAGGTAATTACATCTATATATTTATCTATTTCCTAAGACTTATAACCATACAACATAAAAAAAATATTTATTTATTTATACTGGTGTCTGCCAGATTTACTGCAATAAAATACAGGAAAACTAATATACATCTCTTGTTGGATTAGGAGTACTTAAAAGTGTGAAAAATAGCCCTAACTGAAAACTTCACATAACAGGACATTAAAAAATTCTTCAAATGATGGATGTTTCATTCAAAGCTGTAAACAAAGGAATTCCCAATAAATTTCTACTATCTATACACACATATAAAAAAAAAAAAGGTTGGGAAATGCAAATTACATATACAAATTATTTTCTGGGCAGAAATAACCAATATTAATATGTGAATTTTGGGTTGTTCCTTCAGACTTAATAGCACATCCCACCTTTCAGCATAAATGAGCAAGTATGTAACATAAGCATGGTCTGGAATGAGGAAGTGTTACATCGAGTTGGAGGGCAAAAATAGTTGGATCTTACCGCAAATAAATTTAAGGTACAACCATACCTAATATGGATTTCAGCATTTCCCCATCTTTTTTGTATGTAGACCATAATACTAGCATCAAAAGCCTGAAGGCATAATATGACACTTCTAGGAGGTATAAATAGCAATGTTTTACACTTTAAAAAAATATTTAAAAAGCCAAAATATATAAGATACAGTACAGTATTGGCATTTCTGCTGAAATCTTAAAAATCTGGGATTCAGGATGCTTAAGAAATTTATCTTGGCATCCTTCATGCAGTGCTACCAGTAGTAACTTTAAAGACTACCAATGATGCTTGAACCAAAAACTGGGAACCATTTCTTCATTGTGCTTCCTTTTCATTTAGAGATATGATGATGCAAAAGAGAAATATCAAGGGATAGGGGGTTTATTGGGAGAGGCAGGTACGGCGGGGGTAGAGGGCTATATCAGAATATGGGACTGCGCGCCCGATGTCTCCGATCGGTAGTGCGTTCCGACCCTCTTGACCCATCTTGCGGGCCTGGTTGTGTAGAGTCTCAGCCCCTGAATACCCGGCTGGTGTTGTGCAATGCCAGGTCTGCCGTTAATAAGGCCCCCCCTGATTTACGATCTTATTCAGGAGGAGGGTGCGGACCTGGAAGGTATTACTGACACCTGGTTGGGCCCGGAGAGTGGTATTCCTCTGGGTCAGATGTGCCCACCAGGTTTCCATGCATTTCATCGACCAAGGTCCCAGGGCAGGGGTGGGGGAGTGGCGGCCATTATTAAAGAAGTTCTTTGTCCTAGGGAGGCCACTGTTCCTCAGACGGCTGGCTGTGAGTCCCTCTTTGTGAAGTGGGATCAGGGGGTTTAGATGGGCCTTTTGATAACGTACCTGGGTCCCTGCCACGTATCGGCCCTGCCCGGGCTCCTTGAAGTGATAGCCGGGCTGGTGGTTGAGACCCCTAGGCTTTTAGTCATGGAGGATTTCAACCTGCCAAACCTCTGGGGTGACTCGGGAATTCATGGCTTCCATGTCGGCCATGGACCTGACCCAATCAGTTTCTGGCCCCACTCACATGGGGGGACATACGCGGGACCTGATTTTTGTTTCTGCTCAGTGGTTGAATGATCGTAGCTTTGGAGATTTAGTTATAAAACCCTTGTCATGGTCTGATCATTCTCTTCTTAGGCTTGACTTCTGTGCCGCCACCCCCCACTGCAGGGAGGCAGAACCGAGGAGATGGTTCCGCCCCAGGCACCTGAACGGTTCCAGATGGAGCTTGGGCCATTTCCTGAGACTCTGGCTCACAGCTCAGCTGAAAACTTAGTGGCCACCTGGGATATGTTGGCCGCTGAGGCTCTCGACCGAGTTGTGCTTTTGCGACCTCTGACTCGGCACAGATCCCATCCAGCTCTGTGGTTTATGGAGGAGCTGAGGGAGATGAAGTGCCAGAAAAATGTCTGGAGGGCACCTGGAGGGCCAGTCGCACCGAATTTGACCGGACACAGGTGATGTCCTATATTAGGACCTACCTAGTGGCGATAGAGGCGGCGAAGCGTTCACACTTCTCCGCCCTTATTGCGTTGGCAGAAAGTTGGCCTGCTGCCCTGTTTAGAGTGACCCGCTCCCTGCTGGAACCGAGAGCGTGGGGGGACCTCTTGCAGGGCAGGGCAGAGGAGTTTTCCCAATTTCTGCATGATAAAATCGCTCAGATTTGGGACGAGCTGGACTCCAGTTGGGTGGTCCCGGGGGGGGGTTGGCCGGGGCAAGTCTTGAGACGGTTATCTGGGAGGATTTCGATCCTGTGACCGCCGAGGGCGTGGACAGATTGCTGGGGCAGCTGAACACCACCACATGTTCATTGGACCCGTGCCCCTCCTGGTTGGTTTCTGCCTTCGGTGAGGTGACATGAGGCTGGCTCCAGGGGATTGTCAATGCTTCGTTGAGGGAGGGGTTGCTCCGTACCGCCCTAAAAATGGCGGTGGTGCGGCCTCTCCTCAAGAAGCCTGCCCTGGACCCAGCACTTTTGAATAACTATCGTCCAGTCTCCAACCTTGCCTTTGTGGCGAAGGTTGTGGAAAGTGTGGTGGCATTTCAGCTCCCTCAGTACCTCGAGGAAGCGACGTATTTAGATCCCTTCCAATCAGGCTTCAGGCCCAGGCATAGTACTGAAACAGCATTGGTCGCGTTGGTTGATGATCTCTGGAGGGCCCGTGACAGAGGTTACTCCTCTGTCCTGGTCCTATTAGATCTCTCGGCGGCTTTTGATACTATCGACCATAGTATCTTATTGCAGCGGTTGGAGGGGTTGGGAATTGGAGGTACCATCTTATGGTAGTTCTCCTTCCTCTCTGACCACTTGCAATTTGTGTTGACGTGGGGGAGAGGTCCACCCCTAGGCCCCTCTTTGTGGGGTGCCTCAGGGGTCAGTCCTCTCCCTTCTCTTGTTCAACATTTATGTGAAGCCTCTGGGGGAGATCATCAGTGGTTTTCGGGTAAAATGTCATCTTTATGCGGATGACACTGGCTTTACATCTTTACCCCAAACCATCCCAACGATGCTGTGGAGGTCATGTCCTGGTGCCTGGAGGCCATGTGGAATTGGATGGGTGGGAAGAGGCTTCGACTCAACCCTTTCAAGACCGAGTGGCTGTGGTTTCCGGTGTCCCAATATAGTCAGCTGACTCCGTCGCTGGCTATTGGGGGTGAGATCTTAGCCCCCACAGAGAGGGCTCGCAATCTAGGCATCTTCTTGGATGTATGGCTGTCATTGGAAGATCACATTATGGCTGTCTCCAGGGGAGCTTTTCATCAGGTTTGCTTGATGCGCCAGTTGCAGCCCTTTCTCAATCGGGACGCCTTACGCATGGTCACTCATGCCCTGGTCACTTCCCACCTGGATTACTGTAATGCCCTCTACATAGGGCTCCCTATGGGGAGCACCCAGAGGTTGCAACTGGTACAAAATGTGGCCGCGCGGGTGGTTATGGGGGCGTCTAGAAGCTCTCATGTTACGCCTCTCCTGCGTGAGCTGCATTGGTTGCCAGTGGCCTTCGGGTGTGCTTTAAAGTTCTGGTTTTGACCTTTAAAGCGCTCCATGGCATTGGACCAGGTTATTTGCAAGACTGCGTTCTGCCAGTAGTCTCCCACTGTCCAGTGTGCTCCCACAGGGAGGGCCTCCTCCGGATCCTGACAGCCTTCATGTGCCGCCTGGTGATCCCGAGAAATAGGGCCTTCTCTGTGGGGGCACCTGCTCTCTGGAACGGGCTCCCCCCAGAGTTGAGAACGACCACCGACCTGAGGGTGTTCAGGTGTGATTTGAAGACCTGGCTCTTTGAGCAGGCCAGCCTGGGCTGATTTTAAATTGGGTTTTAATCAGAGTTTCGGTATTGGGGTTTTAGATCTAGAAGCAGCCCATATTTAATCTTGTTTTAACTTTTTTATATGTATTGTTTTAGTTGGCTATGCACCGCCCTGAGTCCTTCGGGAGAAGGGCGGTATATAAATTGAATAAATAAATAAATAAATAATAAATATCAGAATACAGGTTTTTATCTTAAGTAATAACTTAGTAACTATACAAAATAGATTTATTGATAACCAGATCACAAATGAATTATATAGCCTATGTTATTAAACACGAAGAGCTGGTTTGTTGTGGTGGTTAAGGCATTGGGCTAAAACCTGTATTCTGAAGTGGTAATTGGCACAAGTGGGACAGGCCAATTCCACTAGGTTGAGATGGTTCCTTGAGTAGCTTGGACCCATTTCATAAAAGGTTTTACTCATGTCTTATCTAAGATTCAAAACAATGATTCCATATTACCATGTTAGAAGAATCAGCAGAGGTCATACCTCTAGAATACTGAATAACTGACATAATTAAATAAAAATGTTCATTATCTTTACAAAGCATATAAATAAGTAATGTTACATGAAGTACTTCACGATGTACCTGTATCAGTAGATACTACTAACAATTTGAAACAATATGCTCTGTGACTTGTTTAATTATGATTTTCTTCATAAGCAATAACACATATCATTCTAATAAGTCTACACTTACAGATGGTTATTGCATTTATGTTCAGCAATTTAATATATTTTTAATATTGCACATTTCTGTGGATATGGATTTAACAAAAATATGACGGCTTCAATGGAGACTTGCATTTTATTAGATCAAATCTATCTTCTGGTTGCCACAAAGGAAACTGTATTGATTAGATATTTTGCTCAAATATTTTGCTTCAAAAAGCTGCTTTTTTAAAATCTTACTTTTCTTTAATTTCCATAGTTCCAGGAACAAGGAAAAAAGGCATATATTGATTGTTTAAGTGTTAGGAATCCATGCAATCAAATGTTTTTAAGGCAAAAGAAGAGTTTATTTTCGCTTAGAATAGAATTTAAATTTTAAAAAAGCTTTCTGGAAGAAAGTGCAAATAGATGGATTACAAAATGTATATCTGCCAACAATATAATTTTTTAAAAAAAAGTCCAATTATTTTCATCTATGATGTTTATTTTATTTTATTATTTTAGTATTGTTTAGTTTAGTTATTTAAAAAAATCTTGGTTACCTTATTTTGTTTCCTCTTCTCCCAAGCCCAACTCATAGAATCTAGAAACTCTTGAAAATGTATTAACAATGACATTTAGACAACATAAAGTATTTTCATTCAATTAAATAAACCCACCATGTTAACCTTCAGTAAAAGAGATATTCTATCTTTTTATGGGCTGCTATAAACAGATTTCTGAGCTTGAACAAAGCCAAGATCAATAAAGTCTCTGTGAAAAATAATAATCTCTTGCACATTTTATTGACAGCTGCCTGGAAAATATTGCTGAAGTCTAATCATCCTGATGATTGGGTCTTTTCGTCTTGCTACTTAATGTCAAAATTAGGACATGTACAAACTTATTTGGAAATGTTCACAGGAATCACTTCTGTTGTTATATGAATAAGAAATTATTCACACCTGATCCTAAACGTTTCTGCAGAATTAAAATTTGGGGAGGACAGGAGCCCTAAAAGCAAAAGTTCTCTGTTCCTGGAGCCTCTATTTCAATTATGTAGAGGTATATACATGATATACCTGAATCTGTAGAGGTATCTTTTGCCAAAACCTTTCCCACTTGTCTTGGACTGAAGCTAAATGCAAGCTACAGAGAACCAGGGTACATCAAGATTTTTCAAACTGGGTTCCACAGAACCATATAATTTTGTAAAAACTGAAATGCATCTCAAAAGGTATGGGGACTCGGTGTGTGGGTGGATGTGGTAACCTTCAACACATATTCGGCCATTGCTCCCTTTTCAACATTGTTTTTCCTCTCTCATTGACTATAGATCAGCAACACATGCAAGCAGCCTGTCGAGGAAATGCTGGCAGCTTTTTTCTCTTGCCCCTACTCAAGTTTTCTGTTTTCCCATGTGTCCATTCACAAAACTAAACTTCCCGATTGCTGTCAAACTCAAACATTTCTCCAGGCGGTCAATGTTTTCAAAACACAGCTAAAAGCAGAAAGAGGTTTTTAAAAAATCTGGTAGAGTTTCTAACTTGCTTAGGAACCTGGACCCAAACAATAGTGGTGATCCCTCCTTTCCTTTCACTTTCCACCATACAAACTGTGTATACGTGTATGTCCCCGTGAGATCTATTTAATCATCAGTGTGGTATCATGCGCACACTTATTTAGCAACAAGTCCCACTGAGTTGTGTCGAATTAATAAAGAAATGTCATATTGAATTAAACATGTATGATAATTTCTGTCTATTTGCAGAAGGAGGGGTGCCTAAATGAATTCAGCCAGGAATTCAGAATAGGGGTAATCACACATTTAACAATCATTGCATGTAATACAGATTTTTCCAGATGTGTATCACTGGTTACCAGCTGATAAAATTGCAGACAGTATAGAAAAAAGTGGACAATAGAAAAAGTGAGACAAATACCAGTGCTGTTAGTTTTGTTGCTGCTTTCGACAGCACAAGTTTTTAAAACTTAAAATTAAATTTGACTGATTTTGTATTACAAATAATATTTTCATTTGTAAACTTATGAATTCTTGTTATAACTTTAAAAGAATATCCTGAAGTTGCCACTGAAGCCCTAAAATATCTTATATTGTTTGCAAGAACAAATCTTTATGAAAGAAACATCTCTTTATATCCAGCAACAAAAACAGCTGTAAAAGTATACATAGTATAACCTTCCAAATAACTGTGACTGTTTTTTGTTCATTGGAAATTTTGCTATTACAAATAAAGTTTAGTTTTTGTTTCATTACCAATTTATCTAGCATTATACTTTTGTCTCTTGATCAGGCGTTCCAGTAGAAAGGTAGTTATATAAATAGTAAGTAAACATTTTGTAGCCAGAAAAAGTTTGAAATTAGATAACAACTGATTCCAATTTCTTTTCTATCACTGCCAGTTGTTCCCAATAGAACTTCCATTCTTGGCCAAAATATGTTACATACATGACTTTTTGAACAGAGTCAATCTACTCACAGTCTTTCTCTTCCCTCCATTCCAAGCACATAAGACCAGTTACTGTAGTTATTTATCTGGTACACCTAGTAAATGTGTGATTACTTCAAATTGCAGAGTGCAGTGAAATCCTCTTGTGAGGTATCTCCTGGCAAGGACCTGCTCAGAAAGTGGAGCTTTCAGGTTGCTTGGTGAAGATGCTTAAGCTCACTTCAGATCTGGCATGACATTCCTCAAGAAGGAAGAGTAGAAGAAAAAAATCTTACAAACTTGACTGAACTGGCAAGATAAAACCCCTGGTAAAAAGGGATTATAATTCCACAAAACTCATTTTCAGTTATCTTTCTCCTTTCTGGGCTTGATATCTATTATTACAATATTGACTCCTGAAGAAAACTATTTTCGTTATAGGTTCTTTGAATACACAACTTTTCTTAATATTCACACATTACCAATTCCCCCTAGTTATTTTTAATGCAGAATTTTCTAAATCACCTGTGCTTTTAATTTAGGGAACTCCCTTTATATACATACATACATACATACATACATACATACATACATACATGAAAGCTGAAAAATAACTGTTCCAGTTTACATGTTGAGTAAGGTGGAAATTGAACATATGTTTGTCCAATAGAGAAAAGGATTTCTCCCCTACATTCCTCTAGTCTTGTACATGTTCATAGAAAGTTAATCAAGTGTCTCCAATATCTTTGCTTCTGCAAAAAAAAAATTGCTACCCCATCAACACACAAGACACAACACACAAATTGGCAAACATTATTGTACTTGACTAATGGACGCGTAGCAACATGGTACCTGCTTGAGAAAGAGCTTTAGTTATATTCACCAGAATGGTAAATTGTGTTTGTATATACAAATGCTTATTTTACTAATACTCTAATCCCAATTGATTTTACCTGAAACACTTTGCTAATCGACAGTAGATACATATGTTTCATACTGATAATTTTACATAGGATTTACATATTGCATAAGGCCATGCTTTGTTTAATAGTGGCTTATTGAACAAACTATGACTAGTTGGATTCTTTTAAAAAAGTAAACAAAAGTAATGCTAGATTTGCACAATAAGTTAAGGAAAAACAAACAAATTGTATGGTTTAATGGACAGTGTTTGAACCTAGCTAACTGCTGTGGACTAAGGTCCTCTCCTCTTTTTTTAATATAATACTGTTTGCATTTTTGCTAATAAAAAGTGTTGTGTGTGTGTGTGAATTGAAGCTGTAGGACCTTTTCAGTTCTAACCTCATAATTAGCAAAGAAAATTTCTAGTACTCTTATAGAGGGGAAAATGTAAAATGGATTTCTTGAAATCCATGAATCTGTTCACTACTGAGCCATGGTGGGTCAGTGGTTAGAATGCAGTACTGCAGGCTAACTCATTGCTTACTGTCAGGAGTTCAATTCTGATCTGCTCAAGATTGACTCAGACTTCCATCTTTCCAAGGTCAGTAAAATGAGGACCCAGACTGTTGGGGGCAACATGCTGACTTTGTAAACCACTTAGAGAGGGCTGTAAAGCATGATAAAGTAGTATATAAGTCTAAGTGCTATTGCTATTACTATTGCTATTCTACATCTGTACTTCTGTTCATGCTTCTTTTATCTCTCTTTCTCTGTTATTGTTGTTTCAATAGATTGATGGCATTTTATCTTTTTTTTAAAAAAATGCTGTGCTGCATTCTTATTATCTCTATGCTGTTGGATGCCTTTCCTACAAAGACAGGTTAAAATATTTTGTACCCATAAATAAAAATAATCTTCCACACTGTTAGTTTTATCTTATTTATACCCTTCATCTTTTCATCTACAAGGATACTTTGCAGTTGGAGTCCAGTTGAAGCACTGAGCAGAAGAAGCACCTGCCATCTTAGCTGGAGATAAGGAATGACTTAATTGAAACACACCATATGGTAGCTAATGAACAAATAAAGTCATCCTGGAATGCATGCTAATTTTTTATGGAATACCTGCAGCTTGTCAAGAGAAGTTGCTTTGGAAATTGCTGTATTCTGGTTTTTTTCATATTTATCATTATCTTTGTGCTAATCTTAATGAATTTATTTTCCACTCACTATGACATTGTCTACGTTTTCCAGGAGGCCAGCAGCAACTGAACATTAGCAGTATCAATCATTAAAACAAATTGCCACCCATAATCTTATAATCAGAATTCAAGCAACTAGTCTAATAAAGGCAGATATTCCCATAAAAATCATTTTTAAATTGTTCTGTCTACAGTTCCATGGACTATGGTAAACAATGCATGTTGTATTGTTTACCTTGTATGTTTTAAATACAAATGCTCTATCAATCGACTCTCTGCCTCTCAGTTACATTATCTGCTGCCAAGCTTCATTTAGATTTGACACATTTCAAATTCAAAAAAAGTTGTCTTAGGTCCCAGAAATGTTCTAATGCTGACAATTTCAGAACAGTTTTGAGTTCAAGGCACAAATGGAAAGTATAACAATTGGCTAAAAAACATTATCTCCTACCCTTCCCCTCTTTGGACTTTATATAGCAGAGGAATCTTCAACATTCAATCTTGGGATAAGCAAACTGGATGGAATGAATTCTAGCTAAGAGAACGGTGCTCAACATACTTAGGCACAAAGTGATAAAGGATTTAATTTGTCAAAACAAGGGCTTTGAATTGCACTTAGAAATTTATTGGAAACTAATTCAGCACCCACACCACCAGTTTATATGATATGATAACCAATGGATGAAGGAGAAAACCTGACCTGAAAGGTAGCTTGGCCTAGTAGAATAGTTTCAACTTGCTCAAGAGCACTTGGCAAAGAAGCACAAATATAGGAACAACTTATGTAGCTTCCTAAACCTCAAGGAACAGTTGTGTGCTCAGGGAATTCACCTCTGAACTTGCAAATGCTTGCTGGATTAAAGCTATTAATGAAAAGGGGAAATCATGTTGCTAGGAAATGGGATTTAGTTGCTATGAGATGCTGCTCTGGTTCATGGAAATAGAATCACTATATACATTTTTTTCTTGCCATTCATTATTGGACAAAAGCTTGTATTTTCTTCTTGAACAGTTACAATGAACTTGGAACTCCACTCACTGGGATTGTTTTTTCTTCTTCAAAAGTCTTAGAAGTTGGATTGAGTGGAAAACTGGAATATCCCACCTCAGCTATAAGTATTCCCATAGTATTCTCGGAGAGTTAAGGATAGAAAAGGTGCTTTGTCTCCCTTCCTCATGTGTCTCTGGTTCAGAAGGATGTCTTTGTTCCCATCCCTGATGGGAATCAAGATTGTCTGGAGTCTGAGGACCAGGGTTGGGATTCTACCAGTTCGCACCTATTCGCTAGAACCGGTTGTTAACATTCTAAGCAGTTTGGAGAACCAATTGTTAGAAGAAAATACTGGCCTAATCCTGTAAGGAAGGCAGAAAGGAAACATTCTGGTGTTGCTTACAGAAACTGCCTCTCTGTTAACCCGTATTACATTCTTGGCAGGACCAGACTTCCTGTCTCAGGAACATCTCTGGGGATTTTTTCCCCTCCTTTGCTGGTACTTTGCTTGTGTGGAGTGACCATTCAAAGTTACAGTGGCACTGAAAAAAGTGACTTATGACCATTTTTCACACTTATGACTGTTGCAGGCCAGGCGAGGAGATGCGTGCCCTGATGTGAGTGATATTGAGTTGGCCACACCCAGCCAATAACATGACCAAGCCATGTCCACCCAGTTACATGATCACCAAACCACACCCACCAACTAAGCCATGCCCACAGATCTGGTTGATAAAAAATTTGAATCCCACAGTTTTGCAAGAATAAAAAAACTGATGAAGTTGGTATCTGTTGTATCTGGGCAGACAAGAATTGCAGCTGCAGGCAAAATCTCATCTGCCATCTCTAAAAACAATCTTCTGACACCTTGAAGGGGCAAAGTTCACATGGAGCTCTAAAGTATTACAATTAGATATAATATCACAAGCGTAATAGTATCATCTTCTAGGAGAGACTGATTATCTTATTTTAAATGGAGGAAGTAATAAAGCTGGAAAAGGGAAAGGGAAAGCAAGGGAAAATGTTAAAAAGGGTATAAGATGAATGCATATGTGTGTGTGTGTGTGTGTGTGTGTGTGTATTCACATTCATTTGGTATATATATGAATTTTTATTTTGTTTCTCTTTTAATGGGTCAAAAAAACAATTTCACATTTCAAATTAGCACAAAAACTGCTTGCCCTTCCAAGAAAAAGCTATATAATAATCATCTACATTTGATTAGAAAGCTAAATGGAATGAATGAATAAATAAAAACCCCTTAGGGCATAACCATAGAGGCAAAAGATCAACTGAAATTAGAAGAGATAAAGAATCACAGATGTAACAAACTAAGAAACCAAAGTTTTACTCATAGAAATCACAGGACATTTAAGCCTAGCTTTAATGATTCACAATTACAATCCCATATACACTTACCTGGAAATAAATTTTTTATCGAATTTGGTTAGATTTATTTCTGAGCTGTGGAAAAGTGGCTTTATAAACTGTAAATAATTCTGGATCTGCATTCCTGACCTGCTACCCAGAGGAAAATGAAAATTGGAATACACTTAACTGGCTCTGTTTCTTTGACTCCATCTTAATAGTCTTAATATTAAGACTTCCTGCCATTAACCCATACATGGTTCAGTTGCTCTGAACTGTTTTCTATTAACATCATGTGTGGGATTCTACCGGTTCAGACCAGTTCTATAGAACTGGTTGTTACGATTCTGTGCAGTTCAGAGAACCGGGAAATTGCGCCACTGGCTGGCCCTGCCCATCCCACCCTACCCACCCAATCACTCCTTATCTTGCATACATGCCATCCAACTTGCCTGCATTGTGCCTTCATCTAATTTTTGGTAAGTTGCTATTTTTCCTTTTTTTTCTCCTGACGATCAGCTATGTTATGACTATCAGCTGTGCTGCGTGATTTAGATTAGCTACAAAGCAGGAAATCATTGAATTTCTTGCTTTCTAGCCAATCTAAATCACTTTTGTACTGCTTTGCCTTTGCCCAGGAGGCTTCCCCAAGACCCACTCGGGGTGGTATTCAGGGGATTGTGGCGGGGAGGAGATGGCCTGAGAGCAAAGCTGAACCTTCCTTAGGACTGAAGCTTCTATTTTTCCGTGCATATTCAGGCAGCAGATTGCAGAATGGTAGATCTATGAGTTAATCTGTGATTCTGCAAGCAACTCAATCTGTCTGCCTGCTTTGCCTGATTTTCAGTAAAAGTTGCTTTTTTAAAATAAAGAAATCAATATTTACATAAATATTTACAATATTTATATACAAGCCACACCCAGCCAGACATGTGACCAAGCCATGCCCAGTCAGCAAGCCAGTCACATGACCATCAAGCCACACCCACAAATTAGGCCACACCCACAGAACTGCTTGTTAAGAAATTTGAATCTCATCTCTGATTAACATCCCAAGCAACTCTTCCTATTTTGAAAACCTGTACGGCCCATTTTGTAAGGGGGGGGGGAGATTAACAATGTTTTGTTGTATTATATTAATTATATTAATCTAATTAAATATAGAAGGTTTCCTGCTTGAGCAAGGGGCTGGACTAGAATACCTCCAGGGTATTCTTCCAGCTCTATTATAATTCTAATCAGCATTCACCTAGGGAAGATGTTATGTGTATACGTATTAATCTTTTTAAGACACTTTTTAAATTTCTTGTTTGTTGTGTTTTTTTCTTCTTTTTTGTTTTTTTCAATATTTTGGTGGTTTGTATTTTAAGTTTTCTTGAATAAACTAAATATTATTCGGGGCGGGGGGGAGGGAGAAAACCAATGCAGCACTTAGATAAAGTTTGATATTCACAGGACTAGGTTTTATTCTTTGCTGTTGTGACCACTACCAATGGGATCCTTTTTAGCTACAAATTAAATTCACATTTAGTACTCAGTACAAACATTAATTAACTAATCTTCACAATATCCCTCTGGGAAAACCATGGCATTATACATATAAAGGTTAAGTGATTTGCCTTAGTCCATATAACATCAGGGACTAAATTAGGATTAACGTATATAAATAGTATTTACCACTGCATTTAAAAAAAAAGACAAATGTGTTGATTGTCTTGTATTTGTTTTTGAATTGCCTTTTTCTGTTATTTATTTGTTTTTGTATATCCTTTCCTGTCACAGACTGACTGAAACTATTTTGCTATCAGAACTCCAACATAGCTGGAGTGAAATAGAAGGAAGGAACCCCTTTGGAAAATGTTTGCTTTCTCTCTACAGAAAATCATTGGCAAGAATCCAGGTGTTACTGGAAAGGACTGCATACACCTTGAAGATTGATGGTACAGCACTTCTCACTGCCAAATCAACAAATGTTTCCATCAATGGGAATCCAAATCCACCAGACAACCCTTTTCCGTAAATAAAGTTCATTCAATGCACAGATAATTATTTATTTGTTCCTTAGCAAATGGACTTGATGTAAAGTAGTATGAAATTGCCATCTGAAGTTTTGATGTCTGCAAGTTGCCTAATATAAATACCTCAACCTGACCTATAGAGACAATGAACATAAACAAAGAGTCTGTTCCTGAAATGATGGATTTGGATGCAGTGATTATACATCTAATTCATATAGATGGCCAGCTGTATTGGCTAAACTGTAGAAACTAAGCAGGTGTCAGATCGAGTTAGTACTTGGATGAGAGATTGCCTGGAAATTTCAGGATTATAGTGTAGATGAGAAAATCAAAAGATATCCCAAAACAAGACATCAGTAAAGCAATTTCATAGGTATAGACCAAAACTCTACATGAAGTTGTTAGAAGATAAGCTTGACCGTGGTGGGATTCAATTTTTTTTACTACCGGTTCTGTGGGCATGGCTTGGTGTGCATGGCAGGGGAAGGATACTGTAAAATCTCCAGTCAGAGGTGGCATTTCCCGGTTCTCCAAACTACTCAAAATTTCCACTACCAGTTCTCCAGAACTGATCAGAACCTGCTGAATGCCACCTCTGAGTTTGACCCAAAGAAGCCACCAGATAAAGACTGAGTGTACCAATTATCACACTAACCAAGAAGAAAATCTTCTATGCACCAATTCCACCCGTACTTTCTTCAATTTTGTAAACAACAAACTAAAAGATTCAAGGTCCATCCCACCCCTAAAAGAACCAAATGATAAAGACTGCAACGATGACACCATTAAAGCCAACCTCTTTAACACATTCTTCGGCTTATTGGACCATGCCCAATATTTCCTAGCCGAACCACAGAAAACTACAATGATCTAATACATATCGATTTTACAGAAGACAATGTTGAAAAAGCACTACGCAATCTAAAACCATCTTTATCTATTGGACCAGATGGAGTTTTGCCTACTTCTTAAAAAAGCTATCCACTGCCATAACAGAACCTCTAAGCATAATCTTTGAAAAATCTTTCAGGACCAGCTCCTTGCCAAATCTATGGTCACTAGCCACAGTCATTCCCATCTTCAAGAAAAGAGACCCCAGCCTAGTTGAAAATTACAGACCAATCTCTTTATGTTTCATCACTTGTAAAGTCATGGAATCAATTATTAACCAATCCATTATCCTCCACTTAGAGACAAACAACCTACTCTCTAACAAACAGTTTGGCTTCAGAAGGAAACTGTCCTGTAATCTGCAACTCTTGCACTGTAAAAACATATGGACTACACAACTGGATCAGTGCAAAGCGATTGATGCAATTTATATAGAGTTCTATAAAGCCTTTGATTCAGTGGTACATGACAAACTACTCCTAAAATTAAGGTCTTATGGTATTTCTGGATACCTGCATAACTGGATAGAAGCATTCCTGTCAAACAGGCAACAAATGGTCAAAATTGAGAGCATCCTATCAAATCCTGTACCTGTCAACAGTGGTGTACCCCAAGGCTGTGTTCTAGGACCAACTCTTTTCATACTCTATATTAATGACCTCTGTGATTATATTAAGAGCAACTGCGTTCTTTTCGCTGATGATATAAAGCTATTCAACACCACTGACAATGCTGCTACCCTTCAAAAAGACCGCAACTATGTGTCAGAATGGTCAAACAAATGGCAACTTCAGATCTCAACAAGTAAATGCTCTGTCTTGCATATTGGCAAAAAAAATCAAAAAATAAAATACAAGCTGAATAGTCAACACCTTGTTGATGACACAAACTTTATCAAGGACCTTGGAGTACTCATCTCAAATGATCTAAGTGATAGAGTCCACTGTAACTACATAGCCAAAAAGGCATTAAGAGTTGTTAACCTAATTCTGCGTAGCTTTTTCTCTGGTAATATCACTCTACTAACTAGAGCATATAAAACATTTGCTAGACCAATACTTGAATACAGCTCATCAGTCTGGAATCTGCATTACATATCTGATATTAATACAATTGAGAAAGTCCAGAAATACTTTACGAGAAGAGTCCTCCACTCCTCTCCTCATAGCAGAATACCTTATGCCACCAGACTTGAAATTTTAGACCTAGACAACCTAGAACTACGCCGTCTTCGGTTTGATGTAAGTATAGTACATAAAATTATATATTGCAATGTCCTACCTATCAATGAATACTTCAGCTTTAACCAAAACAATACAAAAGCACAAAATAGATATAAACTAAAGATAAACTACACTAAACTTGATTGCAGGACATACGACTTCAGCAACAGAGTAGTCAATGTCTGGAATACTCTACCTGACTCTGTGGTTTCTTCCCCAAACCCCAAAATCTTCAACATTAGACTGTCTACTACTACCTTTCCTAAGAGGTCTGTAGGGGACGTGCATAAGCACACCAAAACGTGCCTACCGTCCCTGTCCTATTGTTTCTTTTTTTTCTTATTTGTATCCATTTCATGTATTTATAACTATGTTTATACTTATACCTGTTATCTAATAATTGTTTGACAAAATAAACTAAAAAAAATAAATGAAGACATTATCTATTTAGACACATGGATCAAGCCCATATTACAAAACTACTTAGCACAGCATAATTTCATGTAATTACAGTGGCCATATCCCTTTGAAAGAAAGAAAACTCTTTCTTTCAAAAAGATGTATTTGTCAAAAATTCAGTTTGTTTTTTATTTTGGTCATTTTATTTTACCATACAAATGGTACCACGTAATGCAGTCTTCATGTTCATCTGAAGTCATAATGGAAATGGATTTGTCATTTTAAAATACATTTACATTTACTGTTTCATTTTATATATTTTTATTAGAATATGAATTTTTGTAAAGGTATGCTTGGTTGAATTGAATTATAGTTATAAAGCAAAGTTATAAACATAAATAATTATTTGTTTTAAGCCTTATGAATCTTTTTCAGATTTACCCTTTTTTCAGGTTCGTCCCTTATTTTTTCTTCCAATCTAAAAATAGATTTCACATTATAGATTAAATTACAGTATTTTTCTTACTGTGAGCAAATAAATCATTCTGCATATTTGTTGCATCCTTTCACACAGGTTCAAAACATGAGCTGCCTGACTTGAATAGTGAAAATATATTGACAGGACCAGCTTTACTATTAAAATGAGTGAAGTGGTTATCTGAGGAAGATTTCAGCAGGCAAATTTATTTAATATATTTTCAACTAATTTCAATTACTGTGTTTTTATTGCTAGTGTGCATGGAAGTTATGGCATAGTTAGAGAGACATTACCAAAATGTACTAGGCCTACACTCACAATGGGGCTTCTGAGGTTGTGTTCCTTTAATTCAAAGAGTTGCCACCAACACAGTAGTTCTTGATAAACACGTGGCTTAAGCCAGAGGCTGCATGATAGGGCAGAAACTGTGACCCTTAGACTGGCTACAAGCCTACTCTGAAAATCTAGATCCTTCTGTCTCCACCCCAAAGCAAAGCATTGGCTGACTTCCAATTGAATAATTCCATTATTTCCAATCATGAAATAATATAATGAATTTAGAATTTATCAGATGTCTATGCATATATGTCCTAAAGGGAAAAAAAATTTTTTTTAATGAATCCTGACTTACCAGGGTCACTATTGTTTAATTTCTACACTTAATTTGAATATAGCTAAAATATAGAATTGAAACCAGAATGAGGTTCACTTTTGGAAAGTAAACAACTTTGCCTAACAGCATGTTCCTCAAGTAAATATTCCTCAAGTAAACCTTGAGAAATATTTATTGTGCTGGAACTTTACAACATATTCAACTAAATATAGGAGAGAAGTCTCCTAGAAAAATCCAGTAGCATATCCGTTTTAATGAATGAGAGTAAAAAATAAATTATGTCAATGTAGTTTACAAAGAAGAGAAGCAAGCTTGAATTATTTCATGGGAAAAGCTTAATTTCTCAGATTAATGAGAGGTCAGTCTTCCTAGAGCTCATGGGTATTGTGCTACAGAAAACAAGCTATTAAGAAATCTGAACAAATTCAATTGCTGATTGCCAATTCTAGCAACAACAAAAAAGGAAACAAATAAATGTGGTTAGCGAAGTCTGCACAGCATGTTCTCTTACTGGCCACATTACTTAATTATTTCCACAAACACTAAGCATTGGCACTTCAAAAACCATTAAGCAATATTTATGGAGCAGGTAAGAAAAGCTACATTATAAAAAAACCCTTAAAAATCCTGATAGCACTGAAATGCATCCTAAAGTCAACAGCAAAGGGAACATTTGCAGATTATGCTCAATGGAATGGCCAAAACTTGTTTCCCTTCATTTATCTACTTACAAATCTAAAGCCCAATTACAAATCAATTTAAAATGTAAAAGAAATGGAGTGGTCTTTTAGGGGAAGAGCATATAAGGGACCAACTTGCATTAGCAAGTTGTTGGGCTTCGATGAGCCTACCGGTGTGTCCTCTGAAGTGAAGCCCGACACATTGTCCCGATTGGGGAATGGATGTCAGATCCTGGCGTGGCTACCGTATGGCCAGAGGAAACTTGCTGGGGAAAAACAGTGGAAGCTGTTGCTGCTGTGCTGCACGTTGTCCCCCCTTTTCGACGCTGCTAGCGCATGGGGAAAAACGGAAGATGCCATGCTCCAGATGCCTTGGATCGGCTGGCTGGACGCTACACTGACATGTAACACGAACAGGGGTGGGAGGGGATTTATCGCTGATTTATCATCTCCTCCCTTGTCTCGATACGCTACACAAAGTTCCCTTTGACAGATTCTGGGATGGCAGGGAAATGAAACACAGGTAATTAGTTGTGTTTAGAATCACGGGGTAGAGGCGTATAGAGTTAATGGGGAGGACAGATGTTAGTTAGTTGAACGGGGTGGAGCTACATGTTAAATAGCTTTATCTGGTATATCCGTTGTTGCCGTGTTTGAAGGAGGATGAACGCAAATAAACAAACATATTCAGTAAATATGAGTAAATTTGAGTAAAATAGTTCATTGCTAGAATTCCTGCAAACTCAAACGGAGTCTAACAGGACCCTATGATAGCCTCCCAAACAAGGTTACCCCCTTGTCCACCATATTTACGGAAGCCATTCTGGCTGACAATAAATAATTCATATATGAATAATGTATTTTGAAAACAACTTTTGATACTTTGTGCATTGCATGAATCCAGTCAAAAATTATGGTTAAATAAGCAGTTATTTAGTGAGATAAGTTGATTCAACTTGTGAATTGTTCAGTGTTTTGCAAGCCATCAGATGTGACACTTGCTAAAGAAATAAATGAAGATAACATAATCTATAGAATTCCTCTGCCATTTAACTCTTACTTCTAAGATTTTTTTAAAGAAACTCATAAGAAGTATTGATAAAATTGCTCCATTAAAACTCAATCTTATTGTGCACTCCACTCTAGAGTATGTCATTCTAATTAGTAAGTCAAGTTTCAGAATTCATACAATTTCCCTGTTTGCTGTAGTTTTCTCCTGGTTTTCATACTGTAATGTGCCATAAATCTGACTTAGGCTACGTTGGTGGCTTGTTCTTCCTTCAAGTCAATCTTTTAGGCCTTCTGTTGCCATGGCAACCACTTTGCCATAATCCTGCTTATTAAAATATGACACAGATCCCTGCAGAAACTGCTGATTCAAGGATCACACCAATTTCAGTTCCTGATTTTTTTGAATCTGGCCCTGCTTCCTTTTTTTAAGTCTTAATTCCTTACACAGTCAGAACTTCTTGTGCTTTTAGATGTGTATGCATGTGCACTTGTATGCACTTGTGCGTGAAGAAAAAATTAACATAAATCATTTTTTCTTCTAAAAAGGAAACTTACCCAGATAATGTTCTCTTATCCTGTTTTAACACCCCAACAAACCACCCACTAGAGTGCCATTTCCTCCAGCCCTCTCTTTTCATTTCCATTTCCCTTTTTTTTACCTCCTATCTTGTCTTCAATATGTTCAAGATCTTATGATGTTCATTTCATAATTCTAGTTTATTTGTGCATTTAATCATACTTCATTTACTCTACCTTTCCTTTTTTTTCTTTCAGACTTAATTCATGCTATTTCAACATTGTCTTTTTACTATGTATAACTTCCTTTTGTTTTTGTTTATGTTTATTCTATATGGTGCATTTTTGCCTGCTTTTTCTCATTACCATCAGAAGCTCTGAAATTGAAGGCTATCTTGTTTCACCAGATTTCAAAAAGTTATATTTTATAGCAGCGGTCTCCAATTTTTCTGGCTTTGCGGACCGGCACCTGTGGCAGTAGCTGGCCGTGGCAATGGGGGGAGGAGATGGTTTTGCATGTGCAGCTTAATCCTGTGCATGCACAAATGGAGCTTTGTATGCCCCACCCTCCACTTATGTAGCCTGGGTCCCAAAGGGTTGTGGACTGGTAGTGAGGGATCCTGATTTATAGAGCCTAAAATTATCCTCCAGTGATTGAAAACAAATTTCCAAGTGTTTCCTAAGATTTTTACATCTAAGTTGTATCTTCCAGAAAACTTTAAAAAAGCATAGTACAAGGAACCTGAATCCTTCTGCCCTTATCTCTGATCTAGACTAATCATTCCAGGCACCCAGCCAGCCCTTGAGAAGGTGTTGCCAGAGACCTAAATAATACAAAGCAGAAAGACACATTAGCTTTCACATGCAAGATGAACCTTGGGAATAAGGATCATTTCTGAAGTGACTCTCTCTCTCTCTGTCTCTCTCTCTCTCTGTATGTATCTGGCTATATACCTATAACTGTTCTCAACGCCTAGCCCAATATGGATGACACATGATTTATTTGTTGGATTGAGGATGGGGGTTTTTTCTGGGAGGGGGAGGAGAGGACCATTTCTACGAATGGTGGGAGAGGCAGGTATGGCGTTGACAGGGGGCCTTATCAAGTTATGTTTACAAGTGGTGGTGTGCTCCAGCCCCCAGGTCACGTCTCGCTCCCTGAGTTGTTTGAATGATCGGGCCCCGGGCCTTTGGCTGATGTTATGCAATGCCAGGTCCGTAGTGAATAAAGCCCCCCTTGTTTACGATCTTGTTACGGACGGGTGTGTGGACCTGACTGGCATTACCAAGTCCTGGCTGGGACAAGAGGGGGGTGTCCCTCTGGTGGAGATGTGCCCAGCTGGGTTTCAGATTTTTCATTGGCCGAAGGCCCAGGGGAGGGGGGTGTGCGGTGATTATTCAGGAGGATCTGTGTCCTAGGGATCCACTATTCCTCAGATGACCGGATGTGAGTCCCTTTTTGTAAAGTGTGGTTCCGGGTTCAGATGGGCCTATTGATCACATACCTGGCTCCCTGCTATGTGACATCGGCTCTGCCTGAGCTCCTCGAGGTCATAGCCGGCCTGGTGGTTGAGACCCCCAGGCTGATGGTCATGGGGGATTTCAACCTGCCTTCGCTGGTGGAGCTTCGGGGATTGCTCAGGAGTTCTTGGCTTCCATGACAGCCTTGGGCCTGATCCAATTAATTAGGGAGCCCACTCACACTGGGGTCACATCCTGGATCTGGTTTTTGTCTCTGGACAGTGGCAGGATGATCTTGGTACTGGGGACGTTTTTGTTGAGCCCTTTTCATGGTCAGATCATTCGCTCCTTAAGCTGGACTTCCAGGCCACTCCCCCACCCCCATCGCAGGGAGGTGGACCAAATAAGTTGGTACTGCCCCAGGCGCCTGATGGATCCAGATAGGTTCCTGATGGAGCTTGGGCCATGTCCCAACGTTCGAACACATAACTCGGTTGAGGTCACCACCTGGGATAGGGTGGTGGCTGGGGCCCTGGACCAGGTCGGGCCCTTGCGGCCTCTGACCTGGTGCCGCTCTCGCTCAGCCCCTTGGTTCTCCGAGGAGCTGAGGGAAATGAAGCGCCGGAAAAGATGCCTGGAGAGTATTTGGAGGACTACTCGCTCCAGACCGGACTGAACACTATTACGGTCTTACATTAAGACCTATTTAGTGGCGATAAGGGTGGCAAAGCGTTTTCACTTTTCCACATTTATTGCGTCTGCAGGAAACCACCCGGCCGCCCTGTTTAGAGTGATCCGCTCCCTCCTGGAAGGGGGAGCGCGGGAGGAGCCCTTGCAGGGACGGGCTGAGGACTTTTCAAATTTCCTGGTGAATAAAATCACTCGGATCCGGGACGGGTTGAACTCTGAATGGGCAACTCTGGGTGGGGGGTCGGTGGCAGAATTTGGGGAAGTCATTTGGGAGGAGTTTGATCCTGTGATCCCCGAAGACGTGGACAGGTTGCTGCGGGGGCTGAATGCTACCACATGTTTATTGGACCCGTGTCCCTCCTGGCTGCTGTTGGCCACTCGGGAGGTGACACGAGATTGGTTCCAGGGTATTATTAATGCTTCCTTGAGTGAGGGATATCTGCCTGCTGCCTTGAAAGACGTGGTGGTGAGACCCCTCCTCAAGAAACTGTCCCTGAACCCAACTTTGTTATCTAATTATCATCCCGTCTCCAACCTGCGTTTTGTGGCAAAAGTTGTTGAGAGTGTGGTGGAACGACAGCTCCCCCAGCACCTGGATGAAGCTGTCTATTTGGATCCACGCCAATCGGGCTTTAGGTGGGGAACAGCACGGAGACGGCATTGGTCGCATTGGTCGCATGATCTCTGGAGGACCCGTGACAGAGGTTATTCCTCTGTCCTGGTCCTATTAGATCCGGTTTTTAATACTGTCGACCACGGTATATTATTGCAGCTGCTGGAGGAGTTGGGAATGGAGGGCACTATTATGCGGTGGTTCTCCTCTTTCCTCTCTGGCCGTTCGCAATTCGTGTTGGCGGGGGGGCAGAGGTCGGCCCCGAAGCCCCTGGTTTGTGGAGTGCCTCGGGTCAGTGCTCTCGCCCCTTCTGTTCAACATTTATATGAAGCTGCTGGGTGAGATCATCTGTGGCTTTCGGGTAGAGTTCCATCAGTACACTGATGATACTAAGCTGTACATCTCTACCCCGGGCCACCCCGATGAAGCCGTCGAAATGATGACCTGGTGCCTGGAAGCCATGCGGAGTTGGATGGGTCTTAACAGGCTTCATCTCAACCCGACCAAAACCTAGTGGCTGTGGTTTCCTGTGTCTAGATACAGCCAACTTATTCCATTGCTGGCTGTCGGGGGGGGGGGGAATTCTTGCCCCCACAGAGAGGGCTCGCAATCTGGGTGTCCTCCTGGATGTGCGGCTGTCATTAGAAGACTATGTGGCGGCCGTCACCAGGGAGGCTTTTGGTCAGGTCTGTAGGATCTATCAGTTGCGGCCCTTTCTGGATCGGGATGCGCTTTGCACAGTCACTTCCGCCCTTGTAACCTCCCGCCTAGACTATGCCAATGCTCTCTACATGGGGCTACCTTTAAAGAGCATCTGGAAGCTCCAGCTGGTGCATAATGCGGCCGTGCAGGTGGTGTTGGGGGCTCCTCGGGGCTCCCATGTTATGCCACTTTTGCGCGAGCTGCATTGGCTCCCGGTGGCCCTCCGGGTGCGCTTTAAGTTCTTAGTTATTATCTTTAAAGCATTCCATGGCTCGGGACCAGAATATTTGCGAGACCACCTCCTGGCATTATCGGCCTCCCACCGACCAATATGCTCCCATAGAGTTGGCCTCCTCAGGGTGCCGCCGGCTAGACGGCTGGCGACTCCGAGGATGCGGGCCTTCTTATTGGGGGCACCCTCCCTTTGGAACGAATTACCCATCCCTGATCTCCTGACCTTCTGCTGTGCATTGAAAACTCATTTATTTCAGCAAGCCAGTCTGGCCTAGGGGTTTTTAGAACTTTTAATTTGATTTTTAACTTTCTTAATCCCTTATTTTTAATCTTTTGATATGGCCAATGTATTTAATTCTTTTAACTTTTAAATATTGTATTTGTATTTCTATATATGTATTTTATCTTGGCTGTTCACCGCCCCGAGTCCCTTTGGGAGAGGGGGGCGGTATATAAATTTAAATAAATAAATAAATTTGTAAAACATTTTTCTATCTTAGTCCCTCACTGTGTCCATGTTTATGTGAACTTTCAGTACGCTATCAAGTTAAAAAAAAAAATTCCTGTCATGATAAAATTCTTAGTATTTTAAGAAGGCTTCGTGTCTTTCTCTATGTGTATTTTGCTGCAAAGGGATAAAATGGGTACTCTAAGAGAATTGTTCTTAGGCTCTTTAACTATTATACTCTTTTTCTATCTGTGTGGTCACTAATCATTACAAAGAGAACATGTGTGGGTCAAATATATGTGGCTTAGATTGATTATAATGGCAGTTGGTATCCATTGGGATTAAGAGAACAAAAAACTAACAACAATTAAGAGATCCCAGCAGAGGAGCAAAAGCAAATAAAGATCTCTTATCTTTCTTTCCTGGAAAAATATAACATTTATCTAAAGTATCTAGTGATTCAGAAGGCTTGAGGGCTAGTCACATTAGGAAATGGAATAGATGATTTCTGCAACAGAAGACAGTATGCTACCCTTTCAGTTGGCCATATCATTTTGCAAAGAAGAAATTTTAGATTATAGCTTGACCAAGACTTTGAAATAGAATTTACTATTCTATTTCAAGACTTTAATAAGGAATTCTAACAAAATTAAATCCTTTGGATTCATAATTCTTTCTTAACTCAAGAAAGTAAACTTTCAAATTTCTTTTTTCCCTTCTAGAAAAGAAGTGAAATGGATATAGTTCTCTCTGTAACATACTACACATTAAGAAAGAGATCACCTAATTTAATGACCAAATATCTCCTGTAACAACTTTTCTAGATCCAATGCTCATTTTGTCCATTTAAAAATGGTTGATTTCCTAATTGGCAATTACATCTTTAAAGAGTCCTACTGATCAGTAAGAACCTGTAAGGTTTCTAAGATCTTTAAAACACAGACATAAGAGTCTAGTTAGATTTCACACTAAAATAATTTTGATACAGGGTGTAAATATTACTGCAAGAAGAAGCCTTTACAAATAGAATTCATTCAATGCAGGTCACAGGGAAAGGTTAGTTAAACTGATGTTCGTTGCTGCTCTCAAGAAATCCGAATACTTCTGAAATATTTATGGAAGTGAATGCTGTTATATTAGAACCAATTAAGGCACACGTGCATTTGAAGCAGAATCCAATTGCCCTTTTTCATCTTCTACCATCAGACTCACAGCCTGCTGGAGACTGATTTATTTGGAGTGCAGAAAGGGAGAAAAATCTAGCTGTGTTAATGAGGAGAAATTTAAACATAACAGAGAAAGGAGAAGGGATATAAGTTTTGGGTGGCATGACAAGGTAGGGGCAAACCTAACAAGGGAAGATTCTTTTCCATTTTTCAAAGACCAGCAAGTTCATAGGGACTCATGGGAAGAACCCTGATAATTTATCTATTATCATCTATCTGTTGAAAAAAATAAGTAATAATAGAACAGACAACTCCAGAGTTTCCCGTTAATTAATTGACTCCTGCCACCACCCAGTGCATCAGAGTAAGAAAGAAAGTGGGTCTAGTTTCTACACTGAATGTAACAGTTGTAGTAAGTACACTGAATGTAACAGTTGTAGTAAGTAGTGTTGATTTAAGAAGTTTTAAAGGGTTCTCTTTACTTAAATAAGTTTGAAGATTTGGGATGCCCTACTGTGGAAAAATCTGAAATTGCAATGAGACATTTAGGTAGCTGAAATTTTGTAGAAAACTGACTCCTTTTATATACTAGCTGTAGAATCCAAAGCATTGAACTTATGAATAAAACTATATAAAGCTGTGTCTTTCAGGGAAATAGATTGCTGACCTTAAGTAATTCATATGATTCTTCTGTATAGGAACTGATGAAACTTTTCCTTATACTGGAACCACATAGACAAGGGATGTCAAACTCACGTCGTCACTGCGGCATCACATGACATATCGGGATTTTCCCCCCTTCGTTAAACCGGATGAGCATAATGGATTTGGCCCGTGGGCCAAGAGTTTGACAGCCCTATGGTAGTCATACTTAGCCTCAAAACTTTTTATGCATTACTGGATAGTTGAAAGTACCCATCCCACTCCCACCCCCAAATAACACTAATCAGGATATTGAGATAAATTAAAATAACATCTAACAGGTTTTTTTCTAAATGGACACAGGACAAGTATCAATAGTCTAACCTGCCAAAATAAAAATGAGAAGTAGGTATTATCCACATATGCCTACTATTGATACAGGCAACAGATTAACCTGGCAGCATAACATAGATTAGGTATTAACATACTCAATCCAAAAATATATTTTGCAGCTTTCAATTGCTGTATTGAGAAAATAAATCCTCTTTAAAACTCCTCCTGGATTGTGCAACACATTTTAGGCCTCTCGTGTGATTGTTTAACTAACACTATGTTATGAAACCTGGACCTTCAACCATTATTTCAGAGCACTATGTTTTTATCCTAAAGAAAAGTCAACCAATGATCTAATATTAAGGTGATCCACTTATTCATGATGACTAACAAAAGCTTTGAATAAAAGCAGCCTGCATAAAACCCATAATTTTGCAAATACCCCTTGTCATCCATATCAGTTTTATTGTGCTTGCTATAGCAGTTCGTCAACTTATTTCAAAATTCTTTCAAAATCCTTGGGAAATGATGTCTTTGAAAAAGATGCCCCTGTCAATTTTAAAACAATAATTTGATAGACAAATGTCAGAACTGTAAACATAAATTGCTTTTAAATCTTGACTTTCAAGTATAATATTAGGTGTTGGAAAAAGAACTCACCCACCTCTAAGTGCCAAAATTTGACATTAGACTGAAGATTGGAATTACAGCATTAAAAAGTAATTTCTGATATTCCTGGATTTTAAAATGTTCTAAACAATTTTGAAAGAAATGTAGACTATATCATTTAATATAATTCTGAAATACTGTACTCATTTTAAAACTTTACTTCTTTTACAAAGAGGTTTAATAAATAAGCTCTCTTGTGGCTGTTCCTCTATTAAAAAAAATATATCAAATGATTCCTAAACGAAACAAGATAATGCTTAGCTTATTGTGAATGCTTCAGGGTTTCATATGCAATCTTATTGTAAGAATTAATGATGCATTTAAAGTGGTTTTACCTCTACTGTTTAATGTGCATATTTGACTTTTGCCTGTCAAATATAAGTTTAAGAGGGAGTTTTAGAGCCAGTGATAATATGGAGAACTTCTGGGACATTTTACATTTACAAACATTAACTACTTAAGAACTAACTAACATTATAGCTAATGCAGTTTTAACTATACCAAGCATTTTGTCCTTGGCAATTCCTTGACTGATGACTGATAGAGATTTATTTTTGTTTGCATTTTAATGTTCCTGAAGGAAACCAAGGCAACTTATGCGTTTCCATTGGATTCTCACAACTGTTCTGTTAAGTACATTAGAAACTACTCAGTATTTTCCAATAAGTTTCATTTGAGCCAGGGTCTTTCCAATCCTAATTAGCTACAGTACAGATCCCTTTCAGGAAGTTATTGAAAACTAGCTGTCCTCCTAGGTCTTGGGGTAGGTTGAGGATGGTGGTTCTGTTGGATGGTTTTTCTTTATGTCTTTGTCTTCATGCCACTTATTAATTATATCTTTTCTTTTATGTACACTGAGAGTATTTACACCAAGTCAAATTCCTTGTGTGTTCAATCACACTTGGCCAATAAAGTATTCTATCTATCTAATCTTGTTTTTGTATTGTTCTCCCTTTTTAAAAATGTAAGCCATCTAAAATCATCAGGAATCAGGTGGCTTCCCAATTGCTAAAATAAATAAACAGCCATTACATCTTGTTGACTGCAATTTTATTCTACATTTTATACCTAGTTGCAATAGAAGCAGATAAAGACAAACTTACCAAAAATAAGTTAGTGACATTAAATCTACTTTTTCAATATTTTGCACTCCTGAGAAGATAGAAGAAATCTTCTCAAAGCAGAAGACATATTCTGCTTTACAGAGTTTTTTTCCCTGTAGAAGGTCATGATTTTTAAAAAATCCCCAGAAGCAATAATTTTCAATGTTTGAAAGGAAGCACATTTTACTGGGGGATGAAAGTCCAGTATAAAATATACTGGATGAAAGTCCAGTATAAAATTTGAAAACTAACATAGTGAAAAGTCTTGATAAAAATCAAGGGATAGAAATGAATACTAAGCAAGTAACAAATCTATAATATATTTCTCTGGATTTACTCTGAGTGACAACCTGGACTTATCAGCTGATAAACAGTAAGGCTTCATTAGTCTGTTAATGCATATACAACACATCTCTTTTACTTATCTTAATCTCCTATTCCCACTCTCACCAATTGCTCAGATAAAAATGATTCTCTTGCTGCCTTTGCTGTGTGAGACACAGAGAGAACTCTGCAGCATTAACTATTTGAAAACTTGTACCCAGGTTCTCACCTTAAAAAAGATGTATTCCCATTTAGATCTCAAAGCTGTTACTGCTACAAAAATAGGGAAGCATTAACAATGATTTGCTCTCCTATCCAAGCCCAATACACTAACTGGTAAACCATAGTGATGGCCATGTACTAACCTCCATTTCCTGCTTACAGTGGAATTAGTCATCACTAATGACTAAGCTGGATTAGAATCCCTATCTCTCAACTTAAAACACATCTCACAGTTTTGAAGAAACTAAATGTGTTTTGGCGGCGGAAGAACGAGGCGCACACATTCAGTTGATTAATTTTCTTACTTTACTTTCAGGAACTCAGCAGCTTCGGAGCCGCGGCAGCCTTTCTTATAGAGGCTGCTTGCGGCTCACCAGCCAATGACAGAGATACAAAGTTCCCGCCGATAGAAAACCAATCGCGGGTAAGTATTTGAATACAAAACACCCCTCCCCTCTTGGTCCAGTCCGACCAATCAGGAGCTCCCCTAGGTTACGTAGTCACGTAAGTAGGCGGGGCTCCTGTGGGTCCGACTGGACCTGCGCAGGTCATTTGTTAGTTCGCTATTGGCCGATGCGGACGGACCTGTTGATCTTTCCGTCCTTTTTCGTGGAACCGTCTGGAAGGTAGAGACGGCCATGCCGCTCCTGATGGGCTTTGCCCTGTTAGTTGAGTCGGCTATGCCACTCCCTTCCAGGGTTCCTCCTGGCGGACACTCATCTCCTGCCTGGTCCTCGTTGATGGTGATTTCTTCGGCCTCAGGTGCGTAGTTGCGAACTTCGACTGGAGCTAAAGATAGGGGTGTTTGTGGTAGTGCTAGGTTGTCTTTGTTTGTCTGGGGGTGGTATGTGTTTGAAGGGTCTCCCCCTTCATTTGGGTAATTCCCTTCCCCCCCTAGTTTGTCAAATGCCCCTCTAAGGGTCCGGGACCGTAGTTGGTTAATGTGCCTCTTCCAGTCCCTGTTGTCAGAGGTTTTTAGGCGGTACGATCATGGCCTGGTGACTTGGGTAATAATAGCTGGGATCCATAAGGGGTCTCCCACTAAATTTTTGGCATAGACCAGATCCCCTACCCGAAATGTGCAGAGTTTGCTGGAGGAGTCAAACGGTTTTTCTGTGCAATAGGTAAGGTGTAAATGGTCCAAAGGGGATAGCAATTTCCTACCCATCAATAATTCGGCCGGGGTTTTATTAGTAGTCGTGTTAGGCATTGTGTGTTGGATTGACAATAGCTTATCGATGCGTTCCTGAATGGGGCCAGGGCCTAACTTGTTAAGGGTTTCTTTAGTGAACCGAACCATGCGTTCTGCTTGGCCATTTGCCGCCGGATGTGCTGGCGCGGTCAGGGCATGTCGTATTCCCAGGCTAGCTAAGTATCCCTCAAAAATTGTGGAGGTGAACTGGGGCCCGTTGTCAGAGACCAACACATCAGGTAACCCATGCGTTGCGAATAATTTACGGAGTTGCCGGATAACAGCGTCAGAAGAGGTAGAGTGCATAGTGCTTACCTCCAACCAATTGGAGTAAGCATCAACTAGGATCAAAAACATGTAACCCCTCATGGGACCCGCGAAATCAATATGGATCCTTGACCAGGGACTCCTGGGCAGTTCCCATTCAGCTACCGGTGCCTGCGGGGGTGCAGGTCGGGACTCTTGGCAGGATTTGCAACCAGCCACCCAATTTCCAATATCATTGTCCAAACCTGGCCACCAAACGTAACTTCTGGCCAGGGATTTCATTTTTACAATACCCGGGTGTCCGTCATGAAGAAGGTCCAAAATTTGGTCTCTCAGTCGAGGTGGTATAACAACCTGATCCCCCCACAATATGCAACCCTTAAGACAGGAAAGTTCAGTTTGTCTTTGTTTGAAAGGTTTCATGCAGTCCTCGAGGCCGGATTCCGGCCAACCCTTGGTGATCCAGGTAGCAACTCTGGTAAGGACAAAATCTTTGGACGTTTCGCGGGCAATATCGCCAGCCGTCATTGGTAGGTTAGGCATGGTTTCAATTTGCAGGGTGGAAATGCTTGGAACTGGATCAGTGTCTGTATCTGGCAATGGGCAACGGCTCAACGCATCAGCGTGGGTGATGGAACGGCCCGGTCGATAAAGCAAGGTATAGGTATAGGCGGCCAGGAACTCTGACCATCTGGCCATACGAGGCGATAAGATATTAGGGGTGGCCTTATCCCCAGCTAGAATGCCCAATAACGGTTTGTGGTCGGTTATGACAGAAAAAGTGCGGCCGTAGAGGTACTCATGAAAATGTTTAATGCCTGATATAATGGCCAAAGCTTCTTTATCAAGCTGGCTATAGTTGCGTTGGGCTTTAGATAGGGTTTTAGAATAAAATGCTATGGGAGCTTCTCTGCCACCTGGTAGAACGTGGCTTAGAACTGCCCCCACGCCAAAAGGTGAAGCATCACAAGTCAAGGTTATGGGTAGCGTCTCGTTGTATTGAATCAGTACCTTGGTAGAGGTAATAAGGTCTTTGATTTGTTGAAATGCTGCATTCTCCCGGCTGCCCCACTTCCAGGAAGCGTCTTTATCAAGCAACCTGTGTAGGGGTTCCGCTACCATAGCTTTCTGTGGCAAAAACACATGATAGAAGTTAATAAGTCCTAAAAAGGCTTGTAGCTTTGGTAGGAATGGGGGCGTCCTGGATTGCGCGGACTTTCCCTTCAGTGGGGTGAATACCATCGCTATCAATTAAATAGCCGAGAAATTCAATCTTGTCTGTGATTAGTGTGCATTTTTCCCTCTTTACTTTTAGACCGGCCTCTGTAAATTTAGTTAGGACTTGACGTAGACGGTCCTTAAGTTGAGCTTTGGTTTTGGCCGCAATTAACACATCATCAAAATAAGGGATGACACCTTTGATCCTGCGGAGAAGGCATTCCATCAAACATTGGAAATGCCGGGAGCCACGCTAACGCCAAATTGAAGTCGGTTGCATTTAAAAGCTCCCCGGTGCGTGATGATAGTTTGGGCTTCAGCCATTTGGGAATCTACCGGCAATTGTTGATACGCTTGGGCCAGGTCAAGTTTAGCAAAGATTTTCCCTCCTTTGATTGAATATAACAAATGCTGAACAACCGGAATGGGGTATGCACTTTGTTGCAGTGCGTGGTTCAGGGTAGCTTTATAGTCCCCGCAAATCCGGAATGAACCATCTGCTTTAATAGGGGTGACAATAGGGGTTTCCCATTTGGCATGATCTACTGGTTCTGAAACCCCTTGTTTGATAAGTTTGTCCAGTTGTTCGTCAATTTTAGGTTTCAATGCAAACGGCACACGCCTTGCTTTAAGTCGAATAGGGGCCACATTTGGGTTTAGATTAAAAGAAATCGGGTTACCCCAGTACTTGCCTAGGTCGCTGCTGAAAAGATCTTGGAACTCCTTGATGAGGTCCTCCTCCCAGTCCATTTCAGCAACTTGGTTAATGCCTGTCATTCCAATCCCCAACGGTTCAAACCATTCGAGTCCCAAAAGGCTGGGTCTATTTCGATCGACGATGGTGAGTGGAAGGATTGCAGTATGGTCTTTGAATGAAATCTGGAAATGCCCTACGCCAACCACTGGAATCTTGTTCCCTTGGTAATCTTTGAGAGTAAGCCTTTGGGTTTCTAGCTCGTTTTGCTGAATGTCAGGAATCAATTTCTGGATGGTTGTCCAGGAGACCATTGATAGGAAAGATCCCGAATCAACCTCCATCTGCAATCCTGATCTTCAATTTTTACTTGGATGTGAACCTTTTTCACATTTCGTGTGTCTGAATGACCAATGGCCACAGTTTGGTGGGTTTCCTCTCTTCTGTAGGTTGTCTTTGTTTCTCTTGTGTCTTCCTTCCAGGCTCCAACGGCTGTTCGGTTTCCTATCTTGGTCTCTCTCTCTCTCTCTTTCTCTCTGTGGTGGTGGGCTCCCTCTCCGTCGGGGACTGTAGTTGGTTCTGGACCGGCAGACTTTAGCTATGTGCCCCTTCCTATCGCATTTTCGGCAAATAGCGTCAATGAAATGGCATTCTGAACGTGGGTGGTTTCCCCCGCAACGGTTACATTCAAATTCAAATTTCCTGCCAGCCCGCTCTTTTCTATCTTTTCCCGCCTTTAAGTGGTATACGTCATCTCCCTCGCTACTGGTTCCCGACTCAATGTCCTCATGGTGTGTTGAGGGTCTTTCTTTCTCTCCTTCTGATCTGGATGGCTCCTTACTGATGTAACCTGCTGATTTATTGATTTTCTTCATTTTGGCAGCCGATTTGTGTGTAGCTTCTGCAGCGATGGCTTCCTCTATGGCCTCTTTTACTGTAATTTTCGGACGGTTTAGTAAATGGCTCTGTAACGTAAGGTCTTTCAACCCGAGGACCACGCGGTCTCTCAGTGCCTCATCAAAGTTCAAAAATTCACACTCTCCGCCGATGTCCCTTAAATCTGCTACAAAATCAGCGATGCTTTCATCCTCTTTCTGATTTCTTAAGTAAAATTTGTGCCACTTGATCAGGCTTGATACAGTCGGCGCATAATGAGCCCGGAGAATCTTCTCTAATTCTGGCCACGTCAATGTTTTTACATCTGTGGGTGCAGCTAGCGCCTTTGCCATTCAGAAAATGGTGGGTCCACAATGGGTCAGGAAAACAGCTCGTTTCCTATGTTCCGAGACCCCGTTTAGATCGCTGCTCTCTAAGAACATCAGGAACCGATCCACGTATGATTGCCATTCCTCCTTGGCGGGGTTGAACTGCTCGGGTGGCGCGTTATTGCCAGACATTTTCCGCTCGAACTTTGCCGCTCCGTACTCAACTGGATTTCTAATGTCTTGATCCCACCTTCATCGCCAGTGTTTTGGCGGCGGAAGAACGAGGCGCACACATTCAGTTGATTAGTTTTCTTTCTTTACTTTCAGGAACTCAGCGGCTTCGGAGCCTCGACAGCCTTTCTTATAGAGGCTGCTCGCAGCTCACTAGCCAATGACAGAGATACAAAGTTCCCGCCGATAGAACAACCAATCGCGGGTAAGTATTTGAATACAAAACAAAATGAATAATATGTATTTACACATACTGAACATTCTTTTAGAAAGCATACTTAAGGGCTGCTTCCAGAGACTAAAGTCTAAGTACATCTTTTCATAAAGCAATAGCACGTAAACTTATATACCACTTCACAGTGCCTTACAGCCCGCTCTAAGCAGTTTACAGAGTCAGTATATTGCTCCCAACAAGCTGGGTCCTCATTTTACTGACCTCGGAAGGAGGAGCCTGTGAACTGTCAAAATGCTGGCAGCCTGCAGTCAGCAGAAGTAGCATGCAGTACTGCATTCTAACCACTGCGCCACCAGGGCTCATATAAAAAAAATGATTCTATAACATATTGGCAAAATCAAGTCATAGGTTCAAATCTGGAAAAAAAATGCTACAAGTTCAAAAATAAGATGTTGCTAGAGCAGCATGTCTGTAACATTTGTGTACTGCCTCCCCTCAATGCAATTTACTCTAATGGCTGTCACTAGTTTGTCACTTTTTTGAGTACTAAATTTACCCAGTTTAAAGACGAGAAAATTATTAATGGCAAAGCTGACACTGGTGACATTTTTACAAAATGCCATTGCTGAACTGTTAAGTTAAAATCCATTGCTTAGTAGCCCATGTCATTGTCAGATTCATTCAGATGCTGCAAGACGAAGTAGCCTTTTGATTTTAGCAAAAGGCATTCTGTAGGCAAGTAGTTACAATGATGTGCTCCTGAACTATTACCATGGAGGTAACTGTCACACTAATGTAGACAAATACATTAGAATCCTGACCTCCCAGGAGGAAACATCCTGTAAAAACTGGCTTGTAATGAGTAATTCACTCACTGCTTGAAAGAATGGGAATGCACCATCTGAATACAAATGAAAAACAAGTTAATTGCTTCGGCACTGGCTGCAACTCTCAGGCTCCATTTTTATCAGTTAACACCTTAAATTGTAAAACTTGTTTTTCTACTCTTTTCTCGTCTTAAAAGACTGCAACTGATTAAAATTAGAGTCTTGATAGGTAAGTAGCATCACCAGAGCTTCATTTTCATGTTTCATACATATTTTTTTCTAAAACTCACCTTCTTTTAGAACAGGAAATGTATAAGAAAAAAAATGTTCAAAATTAAATGGATGCATTTATGTTTCTCCTGAGAGAATAGAAATATTTCTCACTTGGATAGGGTGGTTTAAACCAATCTTATTCTAGTGTAGATAAAGACTGAATATTTATCTATAGAGAGACTCCTTCATGTTGAACTTGTGATTTTATAGATGTGTTCATGGTAACAATTTCCAAGTATTTTGCATACTTCTTGATCTCCCAGTTTAACCTATAGCGCTGAAATATTCTAGTAGTCTTCCATCTCAGTTGTTAGTATGGAAACCCTGACTTTTTTTTTAGTTTTTATAGAGATCAGTCAAGGTTACTAAGAACACTTCCAAATAATATGAGCTCACCATCCCAATTAGTATAAATTGTACAATAAAAAAAATAAAGCTTCTAGAAGCAACAGTGTGATAGAGAGGAAGAGATTACTAAAACTGACCCACAGATATGAAGTACCTAGGACGGTTATTGAAATTGGCAATTTTATTGCAATAAACAGTGTATATTCCTAATAATGCAATAAACAGTGTACATTCTGAATGTGGTCATGAAAAGATTTGGTGCCACATGAAGAAGAGGCCAATCAAAAGAACTGAATAGACTAAAGTAAGAAGAAGATTGTGAAATAATGCTTTTTCAGATTGAACAATCTACAATTCTCAATCTGGATTAAGGAAATTACTTATAGAACAAAAGTATTTCTTTGGAACATTTTTATTTTTAAACTGAGCTTTATCTTGCTTATTTTTTCAGTTGTTTTTGACCAGCAAAAATAACATGTTCTATAAATCAAGCTAATTTAAATTGGATTTAATCAATTAGTTTTAAGTTGACAACATATACCAAAATGTCTGAATGATTCCATAATGAATCATATATAGTAAAAATTTTGGATAGAGACACAAAATTAATGGGAAAAAAGATTTCTATTTTTTTTTTAAAATATGGATGAGAAGCAAAACATCTTCAAAGAAAAACCAGAAAGTCTAGCTGCCTCTTGAAAAAGTACCTTTGGGACAACCCTGATCTAGATAACTGAGAATCTTCATAGACTTTTTTAATAGCTAACAAATGTTAGCATTCAGAAACTATGAAATATCAGGCATTGAAATATTAGAATATAGTTTTATATTATAAAAAGGTCAACACATTATACTTTATTGCCCATGTGCTTTGTGATATAATTGCTAAAATGACTAAAAGAGATCCTAATCTATAATCCAGTAAGGAATCATCCAGAGATAGGGAAATATTCCATTATTACAATTGCTTGGTTGTATCCAACAGACATTTTATTTTTAAAAGCCCATGTTAGTATGCCTCATGACAATTTTTTAAAATCTTAAAATCTAAGGCATCATAAGAACTAAGTCAACATCATCATGTCTTCCTCTACTTACAAAACCTAACAGGCCACTATCAGAAGATCATATAAGCAATGCAAATCTCACCCCAAATCTCCCACCAAAGACCACAAGCAGTTATTCCTCATCTGGAATGCTTTAGAGAATTACATTTCCTCTGGTCTGTGTGCTGCTAAAAGAGTTCAAACAAGGTTATGACTAGCAACTTTTATAGCTAATTGACTTCTGGTAGACACTTTACGCATAGAGCTGGTGTCTGCTAGTTTCTCCTATTTGTTTCTATTCCTCCCCACCCCACTGTTCTCTGCCATTCAGCATCATCAGAGAAGTACAGCCAGCCAGCCAGGCCTCATTAATCAGAAAGCAAGGCTCTTGTGAAAAGAGGAGGTCAAGTGAAGAGATTAAAGAACTAGAATGAGCCAGCATTGTGCAGGCAAGGGGGTGGGGCAATAGGAGCAGGTAATTAGGCAGATAAGATAAAAAGAGTCAGGAAGGAACAAAATATCTGGATACAAAAATGGTAAATATGTTCATTGTTTTATGATGTACCATCAGCAACTTCACTGCTGGAACAAAATGTTTGTTTTTAAGGGGAGGGTCATGGTTCATTCATCAGAATTAAGCAGTTATTTCAGCTGAAGCTAGAGTTAAGAACAGCTCCCCTGTCTCCCTCCCTCCCTCATTTCATCTCATTTTTCATTTCTTTGGATATCATCCTTTCTAACATGAAAATCATGAAATAGAAATAGTAATATCACTTAAGACTTATATACCACTTTGTAGTGCTTTACAGCCCTCTCTAAGTGCATTACAGAATCAGCATATTGTCCCCAACAATCTCATTTTACTGATCTCGGAAGGAGAGAAGGCTGAGTCATCCTTGAGCCTGTCAGGATCAAACTGCTGGCTGTTGGCAGAATTAGCCTTTAATACTGCATTCTAAGCTTTGCACCACCATGGCTCTTATATAAAGCTTCTCCGTATTAGAAGTCAACATGTCATTTTTTTTCTTCCCCAACATCTTTGTGTAACTCTAAATAGGTAATAAAATTGCAGCCAGATATCCATCACTGAAAAAAGCCTTCCAGAAATGAGAAGGAGTGACCACTGAAAAGACCCATCCTCTATGCCTTGGAACAACTTAACATGGGAGGTCACTTTTGTTTCCACGCATGTGGAGAGTATCCCGTTTTCTTACTGGTACAGTGATACTTTCATTCAATCCAATAGGCAGTGTTCAAACACAGTTATATAAGTAGCTGTGTGCATTATCAAACAAGAAACAACTAAATGGGGCATAGCTGGTAGTAGTTTACTCGAAGAATTTTATTTATGGGCAAACAAGATTTCGTCTAGATCCGATTACTCCAAATTTTCAGGTGGTTCCTTTCTCCTGGGAACTATTTCATGCAGCACATATCTCTTTGGTACTGAAAACAGCCAGAGCTGGAGTGTGTTACTTACATTCCTTCTATCTTATTATAGCTACAATCTGGCACACAGGAATCTATGAATAGCATCTCTGTCGTTACACTTGCAAACCTTATGTATACAATCCAATTCTTCCTCCTCCACTTCTGCTGCTGTATGTTCATCTACTTCACATAGATTTAGTAAATGCTCAGAGGAATATAAGACCTACAGAACTTTCTATTTAGCTGATATAGCACTGTGCAGATTTTTGAATGGATTTATGGAACACTAATGATGGCATTCTCACTTCCCCTCTAAAGATAACAAATGCATTCATAGTCCTTGACTGGGCTACTTTTTATTGTTGTTGTTCATCTCCGATTATTAAAGCTAGTGTCCCTAAATTTGTTTATGTTCAAGTAATGTTCTGGGAAAAAAACCCTAATCAAATATAGAAAGCAATGGGGTTTGCCTTGTGGAAAATATTTAGAAACCTTACAAAACCAAAAAGGATGGTTACATTCCTTGAGTCTTGGAAAATATATTAGGCCAAATCTAATTTTGGCTACTTCCTTGATTCGAGGGCAGGAAAAACACAATCTTGCAAGATTCTGTGAATATACTGTAATCTATATTAATAAAGTATAATTATGCTCTCCTTGGCTTTTGAGGACATTTGAGGAGAAAGAAGGAATAATGGAGCTGGTACTGTTTACATTGTGTAGAGTCTGACAAAAACATTTATGGATTGTGATTATAAAAAGGAAGACTGAAAAACTGAGAGAAATAGCAAGGACTAATGTACAAATCCATTTGTTCCAAGGCATCAAATGTGCAGTTTCTAATCTTCATAAAATAAACAAACCGGAAATGGTTAATGTGATGCCAATTTTTAAAAAACATGTGGCATATAAAAATTGCAAACTGGTTAGCTGAATATTTGCTTGGTTAACTGATAGAAAGGACTGCCTGAGCTTACAGGAAAAATCCTGGAAAATAGAAAGTAACCAAGTTTACTCGGCCTAGTAGCAAGTAACCAAGATTCTGTTGTATACTAGATAGTCAGTGTTAGTGTTACAATTTTTTATTTCAATAAGATATCATGGACCAGGTTTTATTTTCCAATAAGGTATCATGGACACAGACACAGACACACAGACACGCACACTTATACAGAGTGGGGGAGAGAGAAATAGGAGGGATGGAATTTTTATAATCTGAGTTTTCAGGTAGCCATCAAAATCAGCAAATTTGGTGATGACACCAATTCCTTAGAAGAATAAAAACAAAAGTAAAAAATGAACAGCTTCAGAAAAAATCTCTCTAAACTGAAAAAAATATAAATACATTTTTTTTCTAAAATAAATACTGAACACAATTCATTATAATTGTACTATATAGTGTTAGCCACTGGAGCAAAAAGAAATCTAACTTCACTATATAATTATGATATTCAGGGTGGTGATGGCTGATGAAATACAAGATTTTGGAGTTATGATGAAAAACGTAAATGAAATCATTGATCTAATCTCCAACTGTTGTGACAAAGATCAAAGTTCATGTTGCAAATTAATACTTAATGATGTTACTGTATAATACTCTTTTTATACAAATCAACTTTAGAATGCAATGTAAAGTTTTTCTTATTGCTTCTCAAAAATATTTGATCAAAGATAGGTAAGGATTTTCCCCATATATGAAAAACTAGGAAAATAATTCAAACATTTAAAAGGTTTATAACAATACATGATACAGAAAAATATATAAATAGAATATAAATATATGATATCAAAAAGTATAAATAAAAAATACAGAATGGAGAGAAATTTTGTTTATTCTGCTGGGACTTGAGATCAGCCAATAAATGGAATGAGATAAGGGAAAAGTAATGCACTTCTTCATATAGATAAAATATGGGGTTCAATATTATAAGATGGAGTGATAGCTGCCAAGTTGGATGTCTTTGAGAGAAGACTGTTTTCTAAAAAAAAAGCCTGTAATTGATTAGAGATGTTTAATACATACAATATAATTTAGCAAGTAGGATGAGTACTATAAATTTCCCATAAGAATCTGGGAACAAGAGGCTAGACTAAGTAAATATTTGATTTGATGAGAATGTCATACATTGGGAACTGCACAAAATAAACTGATGAGTAGAATCAGGTGGAAAAACATTCACTGAATTCATTTTTGAAATACATGTGGAAAAGGTAAGTAGACTGGGACCAGAGGAGAAAAAAATGTGCACATTGAAATAAAAAATATATACCATATACTTGAAAATGCTTCATTTTCTTTATATCTGAGAAACAAAAAAAGGAGAATGCTGTCTTGAATTGCCACAAGACCATTGCTACTAAAACTGGACTGGGGAAAACTTACCAAGAATTCATTTTCCTTTTCAAGTGTGTCCTGGTGAGAGCAATATAAAAAATAATTTAGGACCAACCGTGTAATTATGTGCATTTATTCCAACCTTCTATTACTGGAGATAACAAGATGAATAGTAAAATGTGAACTTTAACAATCCTGTAATTACAGCCACTGAACCGTGCATTATTGAAAGAATTGTGCACAATTCAGATGCAAAAGAATCAACTGGGTATGTAAATAGAAATGAAACTAAAATAATCAAGTGATGAAGAGGTAATGTGCGGCACTAAATAGCTCCTCAGCATCTTTTTACTGCTGTGTTTTCATTTTTTAAACAAATAGTCCATTTATTTTTATTATTTTGCCACACGTTCTATAATTATATATATTTTTACGTGAGGTTATAGGCCATTCCCAAAAACAAAAACCAACTCCAGAACAAAACTTTTAAAGTGGAGCTATTTTTTCCCCCTCACAACCGAATATGTATGAATTCTTGTCCCACACCACACCACCATTCAAATATACCAGTAGCACAGATATTTACTCCTTAGTAAGAAGGTATATAGAACTAGTTTGGTCTAGTGATTAAGGCATCAAACTAGAAACTGTGAGACTGTGAGTTTTAGTCCTTCTTTAGATACAAAACCAACTTGGTGATCTTGGCTCAGTCACTCTTTCTCAATGTGAGAGAGGCAATGGCAAATCACTTCTGAAATCCACGCAGTTGCTAGGAGTCAAAAACTGATTCAAAAATGTACATGCACAAATACACACACACACACACACACACACTATAGCCTTGCAATTTAAAGACCCAGAAATGTTTAACCTCTTGAAGAAAAGCATAAAAGAATAAACCCTACAGAACAGTCTATTTGTTGGGTGGCATCATCAATTACAAATCTGTAAAACTAAGGGTAGTACACTATCAAGGGGACAGATCAGCTGCCAGTTGTAAGAAATGCTATATCATTATAAAAATCCAATAAAATATGCTTTTAAACATTCTAAGTTACATGCTTACACATATCATTTATTAATCAGTCTATGAAAATGTTGCAGAGGCAAGCTACAGAGAAAAGGAGTAAAAGAGAAAAGGAATAAAGAGCATGCAATAGCAATGGCAATGAATGGAATTATTCTAGATCTCCAAATCTTCATTTTTTCTTGATACGTGTTTCTTCATTTGAGTATGAGAAATGGTTGGAGAGTGATAGGAAAAGCAGTCAAAGGTGAGGACTCAGTCCCAAATATATATTTTGGGACCAGCATGGAAAGTAATGCAGAGAATTAATCAAAAAACACCAACTTTCCCTAAGTATAAATAAATGACCATTTAACGTTTCACATGATTACAAGCAACTAATTTTTACAATTTTCCAAGCCATTAAATTTATTTATTTGCTTGTTTATTAATTTATATTTGATCTGGACTTCCGTTCTACACCCCCTCATCACGGGGAGGTGGGACCAATAAAATGGTTCTGCCCCAGGTGCCTGATGGTCCCAGATAGATTCCTGATGGAGCTTGGGCCGTTTCCTGAGACTTGCACACACGACTCAGTTGGGGACTTGGTGGCCACCTGGGATAGGGTGGCGACCAAGGCCCTTGACCGGGTCATGCCCTTGCGGCCTCTGACCCGGTGCTGATCCCAACTAGCTCCTTGGTTTTCCGAAGAGCTGAGGCAGATGAAGCGCCGGAAGAGACACCTAGAGAGTGGTTCGAGGACCAGCTGCTCCGGATCTGACCGAACACTATTGCGGTCCCACATTAGGGCTTATCTAGTGGTGATAAGGGCGGCAAAGCAATCTTACTTTTCCGCCCTTATTGCGTCCGCAGAAAATCGCCCGGCTACCCTTTTTAGGGTGACCTGCTCCCTTTTGGATGTGGGAGTGTGGGAGGATCCCCTGCAAGGACGGGCCGAGGATTTTTCTAGATATCTGCAGGACAAAATTGCTCAGATCCGGGATGGGCTGGACTCTGACTGGGCTACTCTGGACGGGAGGGCGGGGGCGGATATCGGGGAGTTCATTTGGGGTGAGTTCGATCCTGTGACCCTAGAGGAAGTGGACAGGATACTGGGTGGGCTTAATGCCACCACATGTTTACTGGATCCATGTCCCTCCTGGTTGGTTTTGGCCACCCGGGAGGTGACATGAGGTTGGTTCCAGGGTATTATTAACGCTTCCTTGAGTGAGGGGTTTTTACCCGCTGCTTTCAAAGAGGCGGTGGTGAGGCCCCTCCTCAAGAAACCATCCCTGGACCCAACATTATTAGTGAAATATCATCCGGTCTCCAACCTTTGCTTTGTGGTGAAGATTGTTGAGAGTGTGGTGGCACGACAGCTCCCTCGACACCTGGATGAAGCTGTCTATCTAGATCCACTCCAATCGTGTTTCAGGCCCGGGCACAGCACAGAGATGGCATTGGTTGCATTGGTGGATGATCTTTGGAGGGCCCGGGACAAGGGTTGTTTCCTTGTCTTGGTCCTGTTAGATCTCTTGGTGGCTTTTGATACTGTTGACCCCAGTATCTTATTGCTGCGGTTAGAGGGGTTGGGAGTGGAAGGTACCGTGTTACGGTGGTTCTCCTCCTTCCTCTCCGGCCACTCGCAATTTGTGTTGGCAGGGGGGCAGAGGTCGGCTCCGAGGCCCTTGTTTTGTGGGGTGCCTCAGGGATCTGTGCTCTCGCCCCTGCTGTTCAACATTTATGTGAAGCCACAAGGTGAGATCATCTGTGGTTTTGGGGTCCCACCAGTATGCTGATGATACTTAGTTATACATTTCTACCCCAGGCCACTCCAACGAAGCCGTTGAAGTCATGACCCGGTGCCTGGAAGCCGTGCGGAACTGGATGGGTCTTAACAGGCTTTGACTCAACCCGACCAAAACCAAGTGGCTGTGGTTTCCTGCACCCAAATACAACCAGCTTACTCCATCGTTGGCCGTGGGGGGAGAAAGTCTCACCCCCACGGAGAGGGCATGCAATCTGGTTGTCGTCCTGGATGTACGGCTGTCGTTAGAAGATCATATAGCGGCCATCGCCAGGGGGGCTTTTTGTCAGGTCCATCACATCTACCAGTTACAGCCCTTTCTGGATCGGGACGCACTTCGCACAGTCACTTCTGCCCTCGTCATCTCCCGCCCAGACTATTGCAATGCTCTCTACATGGGGCTCCCCTTGAAGAGCATCCGGAGGCTTCAGCTGGTGCAGAGTGAGGCTGCGCGGGTGATTCTGGGGGCTTCTCGGAGCTCCCATGTTACACCGCTCCTGCGCGAGCTGCATTGGCTTCCGGTGGCCTTCCGGGTGCGATTCATGGTGTTGGTGGTCACCTTTAAAGTGCTCTATGGCTTGGGACCCAGGTACTTATGGGACCGCCTGCTGCCACCATCGGCCTCCCGCCGGCCACTGTGCTCCCACAGGGTAGGCCTCCTCGGCGTGCCGTCAGCTGGCCGATGCTGGCTGGCTGTTCCAAGGGTGTGGGCCTTCTCTGCAGGAGCACCTTCCCTCTGGAATGAATTACCCCTGGAGATGCAAACCATCATTGACCTGCGAACCTTCCGGCGCGCATTGAAGACTCACCTTTTTCAACAGGCCGGTCTGGCCTAGTATCATTGGAGGGTTTTTAATTTTTCTAACTTTTAACTTTTTACCCTGTTTTTATTATTCTATCGTAATTTTTAACTTCAGCCACCAATTTAAATCTTTTTAAATCTATTTTAAATTTTCTATTTGATTTTATTGTTTTATTTAGGCTGTACACCGCCACCAGTCCCAACTTGGGAGAGGGGGTGGTATAAAAGTTTAATTAAATAAATAAATAATAAATAAATAAACCTTACAAAAGAGATTGGGTCCTGCAGCAGCATCTCTATTCTTCTGTTATTCTATTTTATTTTGTAGCCAAAAGAGCTAATGCAATCCTGGATTGTATAAACAGAGGCATAGAATCAAGATCACGCAAAGTATTAGGGCCGATATACAAACCCTAGTAAGAAAACACCTGGAATACTGCAACCAATTTTGGTCACCATATTACAAAAAAGATGTTGAGACTTTGGAAAAAATTCAGAGAAGAGCAAGTAAGATGACCAAAGGCCCGGAGACTAAACCATATGAAGAACGGCTACAGATTTTAGGCCTGGCTAGTCTAAAGAAAAGAAGAATTAGGGGTGACATGATAACAGTATTCCAGTATTCCAGGACAAGAAACAATGGATGGAAACTAATCAAAGAGAAAAGCAACCTAGAATTAAGGAGAAATATCCTAACAGTGAAGACAATTAACCAGTGGAACAGCTTGCCTCCAAAAATCGTGGGCGCTCCATCACTGGAGGTTTTTAAAAAGAGACTGGACAGTCATTTCTGAGATAGTATAGGTTCTCCTGCTTGACCAGGGGGCTGGACTAGAAGACTTCCAAAGTCCCTTCCAACTCTATTTTATTCTAAGTTTGTTGTGCATACCAACCTCTTAGACATGAGTAAGAAGAGATGTGAGACCTTCAAAACAGATTAGCCGATTATTCCCCACCCCCCCAGACTTTCTACTTAAAATAATGATAATAATTCAGATCCAGAAAAAATATATAAGAAATTAGGAAATTCTGTCTAACCAAGAATCAACATTAGCAGGGTAAGCGGTAGAAAGGAGTAGATATGTCAAAAGGGGGCTGGATATTATTTGCTGCATCATCTGGAAACATTCACTAAGGAAATTGCTTAACCACACAAAGTCTAGATCAGTATATTTATGAATGCATTAAATCCCTTTAGCATAGCATATAAATTCTGAATTTGGAAAAAAATGTAATATCTCATTAGCTGGGTTATTGACCCATGTTCTTCTATTGGCTCCAGCTACTCCATTACATATTTTTCTACAGATTCCGTATCAATAACCAACCATAGAGTGTCATGCTTAATTGTATGACATGATCAGGCTTGCTATGATGCCCTAATTATGTTTAAACAAATGCCATTGCTTCTCCTAATTGATATTACTGAACTTCTCAATCCCCCTAATGCTTTTTTTTATGTCTTTTTCTTAATTTTTATAATCAGTAAAATAAAAAGCTATTTCAAATGTTTTTCAAAATGCTCTATATTATTTTTTGTTCACAGAAATATAGAGGGATATCTTTCACTGATTTTTCCCAGAGATGAACACTTTCTTCTGAATTTAAAGTTGGCACTGGCAATAGTAGAGTTTTTGTGCCTTTTGCTTCTAAAGGATTTTCTCTCCACCACCAGCACTACTGCAGATGCAACAGAAACAACTGCATTGGCAAATTGGGGATTGGCCCATATTCTTTATAGTGCACAAGCACAAATGCATACATTATGTTATCACTGTCATCATTATAATGATTATTTTTGTATGTGTATATATATATTAAGAAAGACGGGAGAAAGAAAAGTCAATATTCTCAGGAGAAAATATGTTTGGATTAAATTTTACAGTGAAGCTTTCCTGAAGAAAGCTTCCTGAAACCTTTCTGGCTTTGTGGACTGGTAGGGGTAGGGAAAGGTTACATGTGAGTGGCAGGTGTTCCATTTGCATGAGCAGAGAGTACTCTGGCACTCATGTGAAGTTCCATTTCTGCGAGCAATGAGCTTCACATGCACACGTGAGTACTCGCTGCTCACACAAATGGAGCTGTGCGCATGCATTCGCCTGCCACTTGCGTGGCCTGGTTCTGGATGGGCCTCAGCTTATATACCGCTTTATAGTTCTTTATAGTTCTCTCTAAGCAATTTATAGAGTCAGCATACTGCCTCCAACAATCTGGGTCCTCATTTTATCTATCTATCTATCTATCTATCTATCTATCTATCTATCTATCTATCTATCTATCTATCTATCTATCTATCTACCTACCTACCTACCTACCTATCTATCATTTATTATTATTATTATTATTGTTGTTGTTGTTGTCTATTGCTTACAAGATAATAGGTATAAGTAAAAACATAGTTATGAATACATGGATACATATAAGAAAAATAAAAAAAATAAAAGAAATCATAGGACAGGGACGTTGGTGCGCTTATGCATGTCCCCTTTTACCCACCTCAGAAGAATGGAAGGCCGAGTTAACCTTGATAAATGTTATTCAATCTTTTCCCTGTCAACAGGTAATCTGCTAAATTTTCTTTGTGACAGGTCAAATGCAAGCTGGTCACAAAACAAATCAACTCTATCTCTTTCCCTTCTTCCTCCTTCTGAACCATTACACGGGGAATTCTGTTATCAGTGACATGAATAAACTAATTGCTGTGCAATATTTGATTATCTATTTAATCAAATTATTGCCATCCACTTCCAAAGACTCTGATTATAGGTGAAGAATAAAAGAGTGAAGACAAGGATAGGTAAAATCAGGAGTGTGGGTAGAAATGGTTTAAAAATTGAAGATGGCAGCCAAGATAGTGTCATTGAAATTCCACTTGCTTTTTATGTGTCACACATTTTTTAAAAAAGGGAGAACATAGATCATACCATTGGAACTTCCATCTCAATTTTTTTTTATCCTATGCTTCAGACAGTCGTGGAAGAGCTGCAAAAGAATGAGTGTACATAACCCTTAGCCTCCCTGCTGGAATAGCCGAGCCACATACAAATCTAAACAGACATTAAATTGAAAGAGGGGAAGGGAGGTCAAAGCAATTGATGAAGTATATGCAAAAGGAGCCCAGCACATGAACAAAGGCAACTCAGCGGGAACTTTACAAATCTATGCTGAAATCACAACTTTTGTGCTTCAGCAGGAAAAGGTTAAGCAAATGGCAAAACCTTTTCCCAGGTTCCTGTTTATATTGGCTGAACAAATTTTGGATTATAAGACGGGGGGGGGAGGGGGTAAGGAATCTTGAGATGTCAGCACACTTCGAAACCAGAACGTTTTCCTCTGTACATTTTCCATTAGCTGGATTGCTCATAGCGTTCGCTTGCATTTTCTCCAGCGATTCTTTGCAGGAGTGTCAATGACAGAACTGAAGGTGCAGATAAAAGCATGATGAAATCAGCCTAATTTCTACAATTGCAAAATGTTCTTCCCCCATTACATCCAACACTATTTTAGTGTAATTTTCTGCATGAAAACACAAAACAATTTTCTTTACATTTCATTCATTCCCTTTTACCTACTCTTATCTCCTACCAAGTGAGACAGTTATAGTGCTGAGTTTTCAGCATGGAGATCCAGGTTTTATTTCCCGTTAAAACTAAACCTGATATTTAAAACAAGGAAGAGGAAGGGAGGGACTAGTAGTTACTGCCAGGTATAGTACAAGGGTGCCACACATCGTTGCAAGTAATTTGATTCATGTTTTCCAAAAGTAAAAAAAAGTAAAAACAAGTTACTGTCTCCACATTGTCATCTGGATCTACAGTCATGTGTTGGAAGGGGGATTTTTTTAGGCTATTAAGTCTGACCCCTTGATCAGTGCAGGAATGAAAATTAAATCTTCCCTGACAGATAGCTTTCTAGTGTCTGCTTGTACCATCCCATGAGGGAGACCCCACCACCTTGCTAGGTAATTGATTCATTCACTGTCAAACTGCTTTTACTGTTAGTTTTTTTTAATTGTAATTTAAATCCATGATTTTATATCCTGAAAGATGTTGAGCTTTTGTGTGTGACAGACATCCTTTCAGTTATTTAAAAGTTTCTATCATATTGCCCTTCCCAAACCTAAGGAAGGGAAATTGAATTATTTCCATTTCACTCTTGTTTTCATTTTCTGACTCAATTCTAGTTGCTATACGTCCTTCTTAAAGAGTGGGTGTCTGACCAAAGCAAAATAAAGTGGAGCCATTACTTTGTCTGATTTATCTATATATCTGTTGATGGGGCATAAAATTACTTTCCCTTTTTTTTGCAGCCGTATCACAAATCTGATTCATATTCGCTTTGCAACTATTATTCCAAGATCTCATTCATAAATGATATTACCAAAGCAAATAAACCCCATCAAATATGTGTGCTCTGAATGAAGATGAGCGGAACAATTTTGCAATTGCCTTTATTAATTTCACTCCCTTACTTTAAGCCCATTTCTTTTTTCCATGGAAATTATTTTAAAATTTATTTTTGTCTTCTATTCCAGCCAGTTTTGTGTGGTTAATCTTATAGGCATTCCTTCCATAACTTCATCCAAGTCATTAATAAATGTTTTTAAAAGTAGAGAGTCCAAGTCTGAGTTTGTGGCATCAGAATTGATATCTCTCTCCAACGTAATGAAGAGCTACTGATTAACACCATATTCTTGATGAGTACAATTTTTGTATCCATTTAATTGCCATGTCATCCAGCCTATATTTAACTAGCTAATCAGAATATCATAATCACGCTGTCAAATATTAAACTCCTCTCAAACAAAGAATAGTTGCTTTCTCTCCACTATCTGTATGAAACAATCTCTTATTATAAAGAGTAGCTCTAGTTTGATTCTTTCTTTCTTTCTTTCTTTCTTTCTTTCTTTCTTTCTTTCTTTCTTTCTTTCTTTCTTTCTTTCTTTCTTTCTTTCCTTTCTTTCTTTTTCTTAAATTTATTTCTCTTTCTGTCTGTCTTTCTTTCTCTCTTTCTTTTTCATTCTTCATTCATTCATCTAGATTTTTATCCTGTAACTGCTCCTGGCAATTGAGCTTGTCAGTTTTTCAGCTGCCTTCATTCTTTTACTATAAGAAGTTGTCACAACTATAATGTGCAGATGAGTTACTCTGTATACAAAGTGTTTCTTATCAATTTAAAATTTATATTGATCTCAGTGCCCATCATCCAAATATTATATACAGTTTATAGTGTAGATCCAGGCAGTTCAAAGCATAATGAAAATTTAGATCCAACCATTATCAGAATAAGACTGAAAATATTCAGAAATAATGTTTATGAATTGTTAATTAATGCCAGGATTTTCAATTAATAATTTACCAAAAGTCCACAATATGCTTGTCCTTGTGACAGCACAAGCTAAGTATGGTTGAACCTGACTAGTACTTGGACAGGAGACTATTAATAAATATCAAACTTGTAGGCCAGGATAGGGAATAAAAAAAAGATTTTTTTAAAATGTATTTTTTAGTTTGAAAATAGTACTGGCACATAATTTATATATTAGCACCAGATAAACCATATAGACATGCCCATATAGCTACAAATAGATAAACTATGGGAAATTTAATATCCAGGTATGCATTTTTTATTTATTTTAAAAAGAACTTATTTTCTCTTATATATCCCAACTAAAACATATATTTTGAATAATATTTGATTAAAATATAAGGCAGAAATACAGCATTAAAATTAGCCTCCTAAAATTAATCTGGGGTTAACTTCTGATCTGAAATATTGTACATGTTGGCAGATTTGATTATATTAAGGTACCTTTGGACTATATGAATTATAGAGTCTTCTGTAAGTATTGATTAATGTAAAGTGGAGAGAGAACCTTTTTCCTAAAGTAAAAAGCAATTAAAAAATAAGGTAGATGCAAAACCATTAAGTAGAAAATTAAGAGAGACTGTGACAAAGAGAGAGGAAAAAAAAGAGGAATATTTGGTCTTCTATAACATGCCAAATATAAGCTTTAATAAAACATATAAATTACAACCCCCAGTTATTTTAATCACCAATAAATAACAGGACAAATAAAATCCCTTGCACTGGTAAAACCCCACCGGCACAAATAAAATATAATAAAAGTTACACATAAAACGCTATTGGATTTAAAATCTATGGAATTCTGTTTCCTAATATAATAATATTATTTTATATTAGAAATACACTAAATTAAAAAAAAATTAACATTAAGTCAAATGGGTGCTCATTAATAGGCTGGTGTGTAAAATTCCATTGTCCTTAGGGTCTTTCTTTGCACCCATATTAACTTTGTGAAATTTTTGCAGTACTGGATCTGTATCTATTCTTTATTATTAATTGTTAAAAAGATGTTCTAAAAAAAAAGTATTTGCTGAGAAACAGAGATCCTGCATTAAGTGGAATTAACTGAAAAATTCTCACCTATATAATATTTTATTACTCAAAATGACCAGGAGGAGAAAAAAATTCACATTGCATTGTGAATTTGAAAGGACACCATATTTGCCCCATTTTCTTTGCAACTTGTAAGTGAGCACCCTGTAGCAAAACTGGGGCAGAAGAAAATATCTGTTTCTCTTTTCTTTCTTCATAAAACACACATCTTTCTAGCTAGTCTTTCCCAACAGCATCCTACGGTTATGTTCAAAACTCCTGGATATTGCTGAATATATGAAAAAGGGAAAAAGATACAGCCCCTAAGTTAGCATAATCCTATCCTTCACAAAAACAATCCTCATTTTTCCTTCTTTGTTCATTCTAACAGGGGAATAATTCTTAAATGTGTTTCCATAGTGGATTCCTATGTAAATATAATCTTGTAGGAATGGTACACTGTTTCATTTCAATAGTAACTGATGAAACCATGTTATGAACATATTACTAGCTTGATACCTGTGCTTCGCTACAAAACTATGTGGCTTAGTTTTGGGGGAGGGAAATAAGGAGGAAAAATTTCTGTCTCTGCCTACCAGCATCCATCGGTATTCACCTGGCAAGTGTCCTGTTAGCATGTGAGAGTTGAGGGCTGTTTGGAAACTGAAGCACTATTTGTTGTGTGAGCAAGGAGACAGCAAAGAACCTGGCGTGGCTTAGCTCAATTGTTCTGTACTAAAGCTGCTTGCTGCTGTGAAACTGAAACTGAAACTCCTCTCCTCTGCTTGTGTTTTGCAGGTGGGGAGGGAGAGTAGAACTCCTTAGCATCACAACGTGTTAATAATAATATAGGAAATACTAATGCTCTGATGGTCATTTCAAAAAATCCAAGATTTTTTGATGATGCATGAGTGGTATTTCGCATATATATATATATATATATATATATATATATATATATATATATATATATATATATATATATATATATATATATATATATATATATGAGAGAGAGAGAGAGATGTGTGTGTGTGAGGTTTTCGCGGGTATTTGTATGTGGATCTTTGGTTCTTCAGGTTTTCTCCCATGTAGAATTGGAAATATCTAGGTGACGTTTCGATGAAGTCTCATTCATCATCTTCAGGCTTGTGTCTTTGGCCTTGTGCTTCTCGGAGTAATGTGAGCTTGCAGCTACTTCTTCCTTTTAACTACTAGTGGGGGTGTGACTTGATTGGGTGGGGTCTTGGCTGTGTTCTGATTGGGTGGGGGTGTGTTCTCATTGGTTTGGGGTTTGGCTGTGTTCTGATTGGTTGGGGGGTAGGCTGTGTTCTGATTGGCTGGGGGTGTGTTCTGTTTGGGTGGGGGTTTGGATGTACTCAGGTTAGTCTTAGTTGCTGGGGGATTTGAGCTGGTGAGCTGTGATTCTGTTGTTTGGCTTCACGTTCGTGGTCATGCCACATCTTCATGGTGGGCATCAGTTCCCTTCATGTATGGGTTGGGGGGGGGGGGTTGAAGCAGATAGTGATGCAGCTGTGGTACGGCTTCTGATCCGTGGTTGTGTTTCATTTTCTGTGTGGGTGTGAGTCTGCTTCCTATGTGGAAGTGTGGTGGTAGTTTCTTGTGTGGCTTTCGTGGGTGTGGGTCTGGTGTCCTTCTTCATGTTAGGTACTCGTTTGTTAATGAGGGCGGGTTTCCAAATGGCTGGTAGGCGGGAGGTGTCATCTCGTTTATTCATGCTGTGTGGGCGTTTTTCTAGCTCTATGGCTTCTCTGATTATTCTGTTGTTGAAGTGTTCGGTTTTGGCGATAGTTCTGGTATTTTTAAAGTCAATCGTATGTCCTGTGGCTTTGAGGTGTTGGACCAGGCAAGAGGTCGGTTCTCCTTTTTTGATTGAGTTGTTGTGTTCTTCAATGCGTGCACTTATTCTTCTGTTAGTTTGTCCGATGTATGTGGTGGGGAAGGAGGTGCACGGGATTTTGTATACTCCTTGGTTTTCTAACTCAATTTTGCCACATACATTGGACAAACTAACAGAAGAATAAGTGCACGCATTGAAGAATACAAGAACTCAATCAAAAAAGAAGAACCGACCTCTTCCCTGGTCCAACACCTCAAAGCCACAGGACATAAGATTGACTTTAAAAATACCAGAACTATCGCCAAAACCGAACACTTCAACAACAGAATAATCAGAGAAGCCATAGACATAGAAAAACGCCCACACAGCATGAATAAACGATATGACACTTCCCGCCTATCAGCCATTTGGAAACCCGCCCTCATTAACAAACGAGTACCTAACATGAAGAAGGACACCAGACCCACACCCACGAGGGCCACACAAGAAACTACCACCACACTTCCACATAGAAAGCAGACTCACGCCCACACAGAAGATGAAACACGACCACGGACCAGAAGCCGTACCACAGCTGCATCACTACCCCCCAACCCATACATGAAAGGAACTGATGCCCACCATGAAGATGTGGCATGACCACGAACGCGAAGCCAAACAACAGGATCACAGCTCACCAGTTCAAATCCCCCAGCAACTAAGACTAACCTGAATACATCCAAACCCCCACCGGAACAGAACACACCCCCAGCCAATCAAAACACAACCAACCCCCCAACCAATCAGAACACAGCCAAACCCCCAACCAATGAGAACACCCCCCCACCCAATCAGAACACAGCCACGCCCCCACCCAATCAAGTCATACCCCCACTAGTAGTTAAAAGGAAGAAGCAGCTGCAAGTTCACATATTTCCAATTCTACGTGGGAGAAAACCCAAAGAACCAAAGATCCACATACAAATACCTGCAAAAACCTCCGAAAACATATATATATATTTGTTTTCGTAGATTTTCACAGGTACAGGTATGCAGGTCTTGGTGTGTTTGGGTCTTTTCCCATGTAAGATTGAGACTATCTGGGCAATGTTTCGATGAGATCCCACTCGCCATCTTCAGGCTGGTGCTTTCGGCTTTGTGCAAGCAAAGCATGATCTGAGCTGCTGTCTCCCTATATATACTGGTGGGGAGTTGGCTGTGTTGTCATTTCTTGATTGGTTGATGGAGTTGATATTTGCAGATTGGCTGGCTTTTTCTTAAGAACATGTCTGGCTGAGGTATTAGCTGTGTGTGTATCCGTCTCCTGTGTTGTAACGACTTATATATACACACACACATATATATACATTATACATATACGTACATAGAAATAAAACCTCATGTGATTGAGTTTTTTAATGAAATAAAATTCTATAATTCTTTTTTCCAGCATTATAGCCTTCTCCACAAGGCTAGGCCTTCAGATAACGTATCCAAAGAATTATAATTAGAGCTTATACATTGTCTCTCAAATGAGAACTCTGGGAAAATCTACAAACATTATTCATGACCTATTTGTTTTTTTTGTTTTTAACATATCCATGGTACTGTCCAGAAAAAAAGTTCACAGCCTCACTGTGATTCTATATATATGATTCTATAGATAGTGCTTCTTCAAAGTCCACAATGTAAAATACAGGAATGTATTAACTACAGGTGAAAGTGCAAAGTTATTATATAAGGTCTCCTCCAACTCTAAAACTGTATCTTCTTGTAATAAGAAAGTGAAAGCTAGGCCTAACATTTTAAATATTCTGAAAATCTTCCACTTTTAGGAAAGTGGGTATGCCAAAATGCAATGAATAATAAAAATATATATTTGTGTACATTCTCAGAGATACTCTGGCTATAGTACTTGCAGAAAATCTACTAGGGTAACACATCTCCAGCATATATTGTTTATCTAAGAGATAGCAAGATGAGTAATTCTAGAATGTTGTATCAACATTTTTCTATAATCATAAGACGCCATTATCAACAGAGATAAACCCCTACCAAGATCAATTTCTTATCCAAGGTCAAAAGCTATTTCAAATTATATACAGATTTAAATTGATACTACTTCCCTGAAGCAAATAGGAGTTGGGGAATCAGTCATACAAAATCATAAAATATGGGATCAAGCTATTCTGTTTGTGTCATGGGCAAAGTAATTCCACTTTGGGGGATCTATTGCAAAAAGACTGTGTTTACAGTTGGAATCTAAACACACATATACCATAGCTTTGCAATGGTGGGATTCAATTTTCTTTACTACTGGTTATGTAGGTGTGGCTTGATGGGCGTGACAGGGGAAGGATACTGTAAAATCTGCAGTCAGAGGTAGTATTTACCAGTTCTCCGAACTACTCAAAATTTCCTCTACCGGTTCTCCAGAATTATGGATGAACCTGCTGAATACCAGCTGTGCTTTGTAGGATTGGAAAGGACCTTGGAGATCATCCAGTGCAACCCCCTGCCTAGTATAGGAAACCTACTACTTCTGACAAATGGTAGCCCAATCCTTTCTTATAAACCTCCAATGATGAAGCATCCATACTTCTGGAAAAAAGGCTATATTGAGCTTAATAGTTCTGTTAGGAAAGTTCTCTTTATTCCAAGTTTCAAATTATCTCCCTGTTAAGATTCTTGTCTAGTTCTTGTTTTACTCTCAGGAGCTATGAGAATAAATCCACACCTTCTGCTCTGTGACACCCCTTCATGTATTAAATGACACTCTGCACTGACATCCATACCTTCATATCCTCTGGATTACAAACTCAAGGCACTACAAATTCTTTCAGCTTAACTCCTCTCTTGTCTGTAAACTGCAGCTGTTAGTGAATACCTCCTTTTGTGCCCTTGAGACACAGTCAATCAGGAAAGGCTGTAATAGCAGCAACTATTGACACTGACTTAACTAAGCTGGAGCCAACAATTCCCACAGTAGAGCAGAAAGGACGTCACTAATGAGAAAGTTTTATTTACTTGGAACTTTCTTTCAAGTTGCCAAGAGAACAATGGGCTGATTGTTCGGAAAGATTTCTTGATAATATCAAGTAGTTGCATTACCTCAAGAAAAAAAGAAAGAAAGAAAAAAAGAAAGGAGAGAAGAGCAGAAAAAGGAAACAATACTTGACAATTTGCAGCAGTAAATTAACCCCTATTAAATTCCAGCCAATTTTATTTGGGAAGATTCTATTAAATAGATTAATAACATGTTAAGGACAGTCCTGCCTATAGGAACAATGAGGAAGCTGATTGAGGATCCAGCAAAGCCTTTAGCTATTCAAATTCAGGCAGCAACCATACTTGACAATACAAAAAGTATAATTTCCAATTTGAAATTGAAATTAAAATGCTATAAACACTGTTAGCCAATAGATATAACAATCAATAAGCATAGGCAACCATTGTATATAAGTAAGTAGAGAATTTACATAGCCACTCATCCAGAGGTGGTATTCAGCAGGTTCTAACCAGTTCTGGAGAACTGGTAGCGGAAATTTTGAGTAGTTCGGAGAACCAACAAATACCACTTCTGACTGGAGATTTTGCACTATCCTTCCACTGCCATGCCCTCCAAGCCACACCCACAGGACCGACAGTAAAAAAAAAAAACCTGAATCCCACCACTGCACTTATCTCAATCATGGGACCCTGCGTTCACAATTCAAAATATTTTAAAAAGTCAAATTACATTACAAAAAAAATTGAAGCTCTTAAAATTTTTATTCCAATCAAACATACAGCTTTAGTAATAGTACGTCTACCCAGATTTGCAGAAGGTTAATTCGAGTTAGGGCCCTCCAGAGCTCAGTGGAGAGGCTGATCAACAAGACAGTGCAACAAAACAACATGTTTTCTGTGGACTGTTTTGAAGTGGCAACCTGGAGCATATCCACACAGTGGAATCTGGTAGGTAAGCAAATACAGGTAGTCCCTGACTTACAATTGAGCCCAAAATTTATGTTGGTAAGTGAGAGATTTATTCAAAAGGAAAACATTTCAATAAAAAAGGTTATGGCAATAATACCTTATAAATAGCAGTTTGATAATTGAGATTTTCAATTATGGATAATACTATAATGTAAATGTACAATTTTCTGCTACCAATTCTCCTATAAAATCTAATGCTGTTAGAGGAGAGTTATTCTTTAAATACAGGTGTGGCTTTGAAACAAGATATTGTAAAGAGATACAGTTTTAAGTGCACATTAGCTTTTATGGATTTGTGAGTTTAAAAGTCTTTCATTTTCCCCCAGATTTACATTCTAGGTTTGTTCGTTCCACCCTCAACAAGCTAAATGCTAGTTTTGTTCATTCCCCTAAGGGATCATAAAGAGCCTTTTTTCCATAGCTTGTTCCTGTAATGATGGCTCAAGGTAGAAAAAAGCTAACCAGTCCAATTAATGAGGCTACCACATACCTCTGCTAGGAAACAAGTGGTTGGGCAACTAAAATGAAGGCCTGGATATAGGACAGAAAATGGAAATTGATATAAATGTTTACCCCAACATTATGCAATAAATATTAGTTCTACAGGCCACAAATAGTACAGACCAAAGTCTAAAATGCCTTGAAACTTGAGCAATTTGCTTAACCAAGTTGAAGGCCTAATTGTCATAACCATTCTTGATTGATTGTAGCAATAGTAATAGCACTTAGACTTACATACCGCTTCATAGTGCTTTGCAGCCATCTATAAGCAGTTTAGAGAGTCAGCATATTGCCCCCAACAGTCTGAGTCCTCATTTTTACCAACCTCAAAAGGATGGAAGGCTAAGTCAACCTTGAGCTGTCAGTCAGGACTCAACAGCAGAATTAGCCTGCACTGCATTCTAACTACTGTGCTACCGCAATTGTAGTCCCTGAAACCAGATAAGTAGAAGTATTTAAGAAGGGTTTTTTTTAACTATTTGAGAACTAGATAAATGTTCTGCCCATCCAAACCTAGTGACAATTTAAAATAAAAACATGTTAACAAGTTAAAACCATAAAGCATATATTGCTCTCCCTAGGACCAATCTATACTGTGTTAGTTTGAAGAATCTTCATCAATCATAATTTCTCTGTCTTCCTTCCATTATTTTTCTCTCTGGGCTAGCTTTGCCTTCTTCATTCTGTCAAAGACAGTGAAGATTAGCAATGTGCTACTGGCTGGTACAATGTGCTGGCGGCTGGCTCTAGATCTCATCCCTGATTCCCAAATTAATGATCAAAAATTGCAGTGCTGCTAAACCTGGATTATGTGGGCTGCAGAAGTCAAGATGTTAGGTATAATTGCAGGTTTGCATTGTTCTGCAGTGTGCTTGAAAACTTAAAAAGAGAAGGAGGGGGGAGGACAGAGAGGGGGGAGAGAGAGAGAGAAAGAGAGAGTGGGGAGAGCGCTATTGTTTGGAGAAAGTGAATGAATTATCTATTTTATTTTTCAGCATTTACTTTCCCACTCTGGGAAATTCTCATAAAAGATTCCTGCCTCGCCCCAAGTAAAAACTATTAGTTACTGGACTGCTCAAAGGAATTATTCTGTCTTTATTGCTTTTCATTTTCTTTGTAGCTTCTTTTACACATGCAAGATTCCGCCAGAAGAACAAAACATGTAAGGCAGGAACTTGTCACATCATGACTTCCTTTTTATTTTCATATTCTCGCTCTGCAAGAGCATTTGGCTAACTGTATCTAGTGACACCAAGAATGTGACCTGAAGCTCAATCTCCCCCTCCACCCTTTATTCTTTTGTTTTCTACAGCATTAGCTGTTGGGTGCACTTCAGAAATGGGCATAGAAGTTCTACTATCATTAGTCTCACCCACCAAAACTACACATTTCATCGTGCAAGACATGAAAAATAAGTGGTGCTTTTTAAGCAGTAGCTGACTGGGACTAGACTGATAAGTACTTAATATTACTTAATTACAGTATTTAGCATTTCAGCCCAATGACCTAACTAATAATTCACATGCATTAATATTCTTTCTCTGCACTCTCTGTTTTGCACAGAGACAGGGGTTCTGAGTCCAACAAAAGTTGTTTACAGGGATGGCCAGCTGCTTTCCTCAACATGTGTTTACGATGTCATTCAAAACACTCAATTGCAGAAACTGCAGAAACAGCAAAGGTCTTTTGTCAAATGCAAGTGAAAAAAAGGAGCCACAACAGTTTTAAGATTACAGCACAGCAGGAGCGATGCACCAAACCTAAGATGGTAAATAATAACCAATCCACAATAAAATAATGGATCTCTTTTTCTCCTTGGAATGCTTTTTTCCCCCTGCCTCCTGCATTTGTTCCCTGCAGAACCAGCATTGAAAATAGCTTTCACATATTAAATGATGTTTAGAAGTTTTTATTTTTTAAGTGCCACAGTGGTGGGAACTTTTGGTTCATTTTGATCACTGGTGAAAGTTCATACCACATACAACAAGGTTCAGTGAAGCAGGCATTTATTTCAGAGAGGCATTTGTTTCATTCTATAATCAGTTTCAAGGGATCCAAACTGGAATAATTACAGCAAGATCAATTCCTTGTACTACTAATTGGTTGACTGGTTATGAACCAACAAGTCAGTGCTGAATCTTGACAGCCACATAGATGTGTGATCAACAGATCATTTCTCCATGGTGATCTGTCCCTATTGTAAGTGGTAAATCTACCATGCTGCTAATGTCATCCTTGTTGTCGAGTTGATGGCAACTGTCTCCAGTAGGCACTCTTCAGAGGCCCTGTCTCACTCTTTAGTACCTTAATTTTACAAAAAAATTGCAGAAAGGTTCCAAGAACAAAGAAAAATCCCCAGAGCAGACAGTTATGGTTCTCATATGAAACTGTTGAGAATAATAATAATACTTTATTTGCGGTCACAGACCAAAACACAAGTACAACAAAAGAAGAACATGGGAAAACTAATCATGAACAATTGGTCACCAAAAACTTGACTAAGGGGAATTACAGCATGAAACTGTGGAGCATGTCCTTTTATATTGCCCTATGTATAACGCAGGCAGATCTAAGTTATTGGCTTTCCTTGGAACAGACCCTTCTAGACCCAATTTTAGAAATTTGTTCTTATATTGTTTAGGGGATGGCTCCTCATACATCACTTCTCAGGTTTCCAAATTCTTTTTAAGAGCTGTAACCATCAGAGGAGAACGCTGTAACTGATGAGAATAGAAAGAGAAAGCCATAAAAAACATTCTTTCCTGTATGTTAGATCTCCAATCTACGAGGATCCAACTGTGTTTGGATTGTAACTTCCAAGGAAATGCTGGATTTTGCTTTACCAACATTATTTATTATTTATTTATTTATTTATTTATTTATTTATTAATTACATTTATATACCGCCCTTCTCCCAAGGGACTCAGGGCGGTGAACAGCTCGTCTAAAAACCCCACAAATACAAAAGTTAAAAAGTAATTAAATATTAGAATCAGCTGTAAACTAAAATTAGAAAACCCCTCCCCACCCTTAAAACCCAATTTAAAATTAAAAATGGAGATCAAATTTAAAATCATTATCTCAGCCCAGGCCGGCCTGCTCAAAGAGCCAGGTCTTTAACGCGCGCCTGAAGGCCCTCAGGTCCGTGCCGGTACGAAGTTCCGGTGGCAGAGTATTCCAGAGGGCGGGGGCACCCACAGAGAAGGCCCTACCCCTTGGCGCCGCCAGACGACACATAGCGGCCGACGGCACCCGGAGCAGACCCTCCCTGTGGGAACGCACCGGCCTGTTGGAGAACGTTGGTAGAATGCGGTCCTGAAGGTAACCTGGTCCCATGCCATGGGTCGCCCTAAAGGTCAAAACTAGAACCTTAAAGCGAACCCGGAGAGCCATCGGCAACCAATGCAGCTCGCGCAGGAGAGGCGTCACATGGGCGCTACGCGACGCCCCCATAATCACCCTCGCGGCTGCATTTTGCACCAACTGGAGTCTCCGGATGCTCCCCGCAGGGAGCCCCATGTAGAGGGCATTACAATAGTCCAGGCGAGAGGTGACAAGGGCCTGAGTGACCGTGCGCAAGGCGTCCCGATCCAGGAAGGGCCGCAACCGGTAGATCCGACGGATCTGATGAAACGCCCCCCTGGAGACGGCCACGATGTGATGTTCAAGCGACAGCCGTACATCCAGGAGGACTCCCAGGTTGCGAGCCCTCTCTGTGGGGGGCAAAACCTCCCCCCCAATAGCCAGCGAAGGTGTCAGCTGGCTATATCGGGGCGCCGGAAACCACAGCCACTCGGTCTTGGATGGGTTGAGCCGAAGCCTGTTCCCGCCCATCCAGTCCCGCACGGCCTCCAGGCACCTAGACATAGTCCCCACAGCATCGTTGGGGTGGTCCGGAGTGGAGATGTACAGCTGGGTGTCATCTGCATACAGATGACACCTCACTCCAAGACCACGGATGATCTCGCCCAGCGGCTTCATGTAAATGTTGAACAGGAGGGGAGAAAGGACCGACCCCTGAGGCACCCCACAAACCAGGGGCCTAGAGGTGGACCTCTCCCCCCCCGCCAACACGAATTGCGAACGGTCAGAGAGGAAGGAGGAGAACCATCGGAGGACGGTTCCACCAATCCCCAACCCCTCCAACCGTCGCAATAAGATACTATGGTCGATAGTATCAAAAGCCGCCGAGAGATCTAATAGGACCAGGACAGAGGAGAACCCTCTGTCACGAGCCCTCCAGAGATCATCAACCAACGCGACCAATGCCGTCTCAGTGCTATGTCCAGGCCTGAAGCCCGATTGGAACGGATCGAGGTAAGTTGCTTCCTCCAGGTACTGGGGGAGCTGACGTGCCACCACACTCTCAACAACCTTCGCCACGAAGGGAAGGTTGGAGACTGGACGATAGTTGTTTAAAATAGCTGGGTCCAGGGAAGGCTTCTTGAGGAGGGGGCGCACCACCGCCGCCTTCAGGGCGGTAGGGAGCACCCCCTCTCTCAAAGAAGCGTTGACAATCCCCTGGAGCCAGCCTCGTGTCGTCTCCCTGGCGGCCGAAACCAACCAGGAAGGACACGGGTCCAATAAACAGGTGGTGGCATTCAGACCCCCCAGCAACCTGTCCACACCCTCAGCGGTCACAGGATCGAACTCCCCCCAGGTAACACTCTCAAGACCTGCCCCGGACACCTCCCCCGGGACCACCCAATTGGAGTCGAGCCCTTCCCGAATCTGAGCGATTTTATCATGCAGAAATCGGGAAAACTCCTCCGCTCTACCCTGCAAGAGGTCATCCCGCGCTCTCGGTTCAAGTAGAGAGCGGGTCACTCTAAACAGGGCGGCAGGCCGATTTTCTGCTGATGCAATAAGGGCGGAGAAATACGAAGATTTCGCCGCCCCTATCGCCACAAGGTAAGTCTTAATATGAGATCTCACCTGTGTTCGGTCAGACTCGGAACGGCTCGCCCTCCAAATGCCCTCAACATGTCTGGAAACTGTCATATCATGGAAGGTTGATGTAGAACATCTTTCCTTTTCCTGTAGGATCTCATGAAACAGAGAACACCTGAAATAGGCTTACTCTAATTTCACATTTTACAAAGAAAAGATGCTTTGGCCGTTCACTCCATTATAAAAGGCAGAGCTAAGTCCATAGGCTAAGCCCAAAGGGTTGGAGGTCTCAAATTTCTGCTCCAAAACTACACAAGATCTTCATCCCCAAACCTTGTCTCCTGTGCTATGGGAGTAGCTTGGTCATTTACACGCTATCATCTATTTTCCAAAGTATCACATCTCCCCTTTATGCTGCTGATGGTGTGAAGATAAATCCATTGGCTTTCTGGTAAATGAAAAGGTAATTATGGAATAATTAATTATTTTAGTGGGTGTGAGAGAGATAGAGGGAGAGAGTGTTGTAGGAGCTAAGAGTACAGAGCTGCCTAATTTACAATTGGAATACTCTTTCAACTAAAAATAAAATCACTCCCTCCAGTCCAAGATGACAGATTACAATTCCCACTACAGTCCAGCATTTAAAAGGCTCCCAGAATTTCTAACGGAAAAAGTGATCTCAATATATTTAAAACAAAGTAGCCTCGTGGACTGAAGTATATACAATTACACAGTTTATACTGAGATATAAATAATATTGAACTTCAGGGAACAGAGGAAAAAGAAATTAAAATTTATTATAACCTGAATCCCAAAGCAAACTTCTTTCACCTGCACTTCCCTGTCTCTAAGTGATTGAGAAATTGGTAAACCCATTTTTTTAACCTTTTCAGATACAGTGGCTTCTTGTTCCATTTTCCTGATGTTCTTTTTCCTCCCTAGAAGGAAACACTAGCATATTTGTCTTTATTTGCCTGAGAAAAGACATATGTCCTAAAATTTTGATTCTGTTTGAGATAAACTAATGTAGATTCCCAGTCTAGGAACACAACTGTCATTCCTAACATCCACAGATAATACCATTGAATGAAATCCTAAAAACAAGAAATGATTACAAGGAAGAATCTATGAGGAGTAGATGCCAACATTTTTTTAAAGAAAAGTTTACTTACAAAGGCAAAAAACCCACCTGTGTTTTGAAAGCATTTTCAGAAATCATGTTAAGCTGCATACAGATCTGGATTTGATGTATGTTTTGACAATGTAGCCACCATCTTTGATATAACCAAATCAAGACTGATCACCAGTTCATGTAATACGGTCAGGTTGAAATACATTTTGGTTTGGGTTATGATGAAGTAACTATAGCTATAGATTGCAAAACCTGGATGAATTTCTGCCTTTGGGCAAACTCAGGAATGGACTTGTCAAATGTGCTGCGGCTCGATAGAGAATGCAGCAGAAAATAATGAAAAATATTCTTGTGCCACCCTAACTGGCTAGTAGATGAAAATCTATCTTAGAAAACCAAAAATCAGCATTAGCTCCAAAAGGAATAATAATAATTCTGTTTTCAATGCTTTCTTATTTGGCCAGAGCAAAATAAACATCTGTTACTAATACTATGGCCCCGATACCATCACTTGCTAGACATTCTTGTCCTCTCTTGCCCTTCTGGATCTATGCTTCCAAGGTAGTTTAAACAAAAAGCCATTTTAGTCATAATGGCAGCACAAGGCATCAACATTTGGTTTAGGAGACCTAAGAAAATACTTGGATGCTAAGGCAGGGTTATACAAAACCTGCCTCTGCCACTTGGATCTAATTTCCTGGAACAAAAATAAAAGATGGGTGATGAAGCTATGCCTGGGAAGTGGGAATTCATTACTGTATTGTTTTCACAGATTGCACTGAAATCCTCTCGCTATGCAGAATAACAAATATTTAGGAGTGGTTAGGTTTGGTGCTGCTCAGTGGGAATCCATTGCCTCCAGAAAATGAGAGCAAATATCAAAACACATTTGAAATGCCTGTGCGCAACCCACCCATGGCTAGCCTAATCTGCTATTCCATTGCAGAGATTTCTGCACGAAGAGGTGGTAGAAATGCTGTTCCGGCATCAAGGAAGAAATGGTTATCTCAGCTGGAAAGAGAATGATTCCTTTCGTCAAAAGTATTTCATTGAATTATATGGATAGCAGTTTTTCAGATACTCTCCTAGAAGCTGCTAAGGATGGCAATGGCCCCAGACTCCTGGTCCTAGGCACGTCTTGCCACCTTTTCTAACAGAAGGGCTGCTATTTGCAAAACGGTGGTCAGAGAAGGGCCGTTCATGCAGCAGTATGTCGTGCTATTTATATATGCTTCATTAAGATTTAAACTTTTCCCCTCCATGAAATCCTCCCTGAGAGACTCTGTCTGACTTTCACAAAGCTCCCAGTGGGACCAGAAACCTCTCAGCCTTACTGCAGGGGAAAGCAAAACGAACAAGAAAGCCTGCAATAATCTTTCAGGCCTGACAGACAATCTGTTGCTTCTTCACTATATATTTTAAGTTGCAAGAGACGTGGGACTAAAAATAAACCATTACAACTCTCCAAACCTCACACTTCAGAACTATTTTCCATATTACTGAAAGAAAAATTCAGAAGAGCTCGAACAAGAGATAATAGGGATACAGCCAAAGTACCTATTCTCTTTGCCGCAACTGTTTTGTTTTTTGTTTTTTAAAGTTAGCTTTGGAGAATTAGCACACTCACAACAAACAAAAAAAAGCTTCTGGATAACATGGGCTTCTTTATTTATTTAATTTCTGGAAGTGTACATCCTCTATGGTGAGGCCAGTCACCATTCCCAGAGCAGTTTGCAAAATGGCTTTAAAAATGCATACATTGCAAAACATGGAAGAGTGTAATGAAACAACCACAACTGTTTGGTTCATTAAGCAAATTAAAAGCTTTAAAAGAGAACATGTTAAAAAAAACTAAAAAGCCTTCAAAACTATAGATCTTCACCTGATACTGAAATTATGGCCTTGTTTTAGAAGGTGTTCCTTAGCTCAGATAGCTCCTTAATGACTATCTTCAGAATCTGATGTAAGGCATTAATATTTCAATGTTTTCCAGTGAAAATTGCTCCTCTGACTCTGCACATGTTCTACCTTGCAAACCTATAAAAAAAGTTTTGGACTAATCCAGCCAAACAAGATTTCCAAATAATCATTTATGTTAGCTGACAGAAGGTAGGGAAAGTTTATGGTCTATATCAGTGATGGCGAACATGTGGAAACATGGTGCACACATGCTTGTTGGGGCCACGCTCCAGAAAAGCCAAACTTCCGGGTTCTACTGCGCATGTGTGCCTGATGATCAGCTGGCCAGCCCACATGCACAGCCAGTTTTCAGCACTGCTACACATGAAGGGATCGTGTCCCGGAAAAGCCAAACTTCCGGGTTGTGGCATGTATGTGCACCCGACAATTAACTGGCTGGTGTGCATGTACACACTGGTTTTTGGTACTGTTGAGTGCACAAAGGACAACTGTTTGTCATGAAAGACAAACAGGCAAGGCCGCGTGTGCCAGCCACATTGCTTCGTGTGCCACTTTGGGCACGCGCGTCATAGGTTCACCATCATGGGTCTAGTTGTATGAAAGGCTTCAAGGGCTATAATCCAGTTCTGATGGGACAGAAATTAAAAGAAACAGAGAAGAAAAGCAGCTCAGTTTCTGGTAGCTAAATCAGTACTGCCATCATGGCAATGATATAGAAATGGTTTAGCACTGCCTCCTTCTGGCTGTTTTTGAGCTTCCCAAACTAGGCTACAGCCCTAAGAATTCTTATTGGCTTCTCTTGCAAGTCGTAATCCATTCTGATCACGCTTAGCTCTTCTAAAAGCTGTGCATCTGGGTGGGGACCACTGCAAGCAATGGAAAGAAACCTAAGTAATTATTTAAAAAATATCACGCTAACCAGAAAATGATTTTGTTTTTAAACAAAAAAGCCAGTATAAACATTGGATCCCCAATGCCCATCCTCAAATGTACATCAAACCATGTATAATTTGAGAGAGGACTAGACTATACTGCATATTTGCTGGTGCAAATTTATATTTTATATTTTTCATCAGATTTAACTTCTCCCACCCCATTCCATGGTCAGAGATATATTCCCTGAATTTTATCCTGAATTATACCTACTGATTTATATAGATTTTAAATACGTACAATAGCATGATTTGAATTTTTTTCTAAAAAAACCTTGTGAATAGTTTTTTGTAACTGTGACAGACACAACTCATCTCTGACCATAGTAAATTAAAGCTGACACCAGCTGCTGAGGCCGTTCCTCTGTTAATACAGCAGAGAGGAAAATACTACAGAGAATGCTGCTAGCAGCCATAGTGCACTATTAGGAACTTAAAAGCTTTTTCTGTATATCATTCTTACTGGCCATTTGTTCCAAAACACCCTCTACAACCCGACTGGGAAACATTATAGTGTTTCATTGTTGCTCTTGGTTTTGGCATGCTATGTTCAACACTATATGTGTGGGTGGTACACAGACATTTGTATACTCATGGAGACAAATACTTCACATTTTGCTTGATTAGTCCAGATGGATGGGGGAAAACTCTGAACACTGCATCCATAGTTAGATGAATCCAATTATTAGCAGTGAATTAACAGTTTGCAGTGATATTTGAAGGTACCTTTCATTTATTTTCAGTTAATCTGTAATTAGTAAACAAATTATTTTAATGTATTGTTTCATTGCCATGCACAAAGGATCTCTTCATGTTTAATCAAATACTCTAGTCTAGATTATACATACTATATGTTAAAATGTACTAAAACTCAGAGCTGTGTATTAAGATATGATCAATATTCACAATACATTTTCTTTGTGTATATGTGAATCTGTCATACTGTAGTCTGAAGCTAAAAACAGAAAGTTGTGGAAGGAAAAAGAAAAGTGGCAATTAATTTTGTCTAGCACATGCTCCGATTTCTTTAACCTTCATCAGATATTTAAAACTGTCAACATTAAGGACTAATTGGGACTATATTCTCTACTACATTTCCCTGCATAGATGGGGAAATTCTGCAGAGCTGGCAGCAGAGCTGGACAATGAGGAGGAACATGGGCCAGTCCTGGAGTCTGGGGAGGACTCGGACGAAGGAACTGCATCTGACACAGAGATGGCCAGGGCCATCTGAGAGTTATGTGCTGACTCCAGAGCTTCCAGAATCTGATATGAGTGAGGCAAAGGAACAGGGGGATCCTGTTCCCAGTGTGTGCTTGCACAGAGCTGCCAGAAGGCAAAAACAGTTAAGACAAAAGAGGCAATTCAGGAGTAAGGCTTGGAGATGATTGGCGCCTCCCATAAAACATAAAGGAGGAGCAAAGGGACATGAGCCTTTGCAGGAAGCAACTTTGTTTGTTCTGATCAGTTTAACTTCTAAAGCTCCGTGTTGACTTTGCTCCGTTTGGCCTTGTACACTAATTGGCAATTTAGTTGGCAGCATTTCAAGGGAGATAAAGGTGGGTGCTTATCAGCCTTATCCCCAAAAGACTGTGGCAGACTTCTGTTGAAGTATTCCCAAACTGTTTGGCACTCATTACAGGCTGTGAATAAATATAATTCACAGCCATTGAAATAAAAAGAGGGGTTTTGGGACTAAGCATGTGATTGTTACTATGCCAGGAAATCTTGGTCAGAACAAAAATATGCTTAATTGAATGAACTTTCACTGTGCATTTTGGACTCCCAATGGCACAAAGAAGGTGAATGTGATCCCTAACCCTAACACAGCGGTCCCCAAACTTGGCAACTTTAAGACTTGTGGATTTCAACTCCCAGAATTCTCCAACAAGCTACAGAACACCAGGCACAAAAGCTGGTTTTAAATACCTAAAGAAAGCATTCAAGATTTCCAGGTTTTCAAAGCTCTAGAAAACTGTTAGTAGTCTACCATTATTCCACTTTTGTTATGTCGATATTCTATTGATATGCAGACAGCAAAACATCTAAATTTGTTTCCAGTAAAGTCTGTTCTGAAATCATTTTTAATCTTTTTCAACAACTTCAGAACTGCAATAACAGTTGCACTAAATGAGAATCTTCCAAAATAAGCCTCTTATCAGTGGCATGTAAATGATGGACATTTGGTATCCTTAGAAAAATCTATACTGTCAATCTCAGCAATATTCTTTGCACATATAGCAGTGCTGAGAAAATATTACTTTCATGTGAGAAACTGGCAATGCACTTCATATGTTGTTTTAATACTAAAAGCCCTATCTTTTAAGCCAAATTTTTTACATGGTACACCTGAGGTGATCTATAAAGCAATTTCTCTCCTTTTTTGCCAATCCTTGTTAATGTTGATTATGTTCGCTGATGATTTGCCACACTAAATTATAGAAATAAATCTATAACTATTGAATCAATTGATCTGCTTTTTACAATTAACATAAAACCAAAATTACTCACATTGAGGTTAGCACTTCTCTATGTAAAATATTCACCAATTAGACAATTAAGGCACCATTAATTGGCATTGAATGTGAATTGTCAGCCAATATGACATCCCAAATGCTGGATTGATAATCAAGAACACCATCTGAAATAATTCCAGGCGCATACAGCTTATGGTTAATGATGCACGCAGTCGTTGTTCAAATCCTATAGCTTGGTTATTTTCAATTTAAGATAACTGAATATCTGAATTACAGAGTAGGAAGGGACCTGAAAGGTCTTCTAGTTAATCCCTGCTCAAGCAGAAGACCCTATACTATTTCAGAAAGATGGCTGTCCAATCTCTTCTTAAAAATCTCCAGAGATGGAGCATCTACAACTAGATATAGATACAGTAGATAGAGAAGACAGAGATGGAGATAAAGATGATAGAGATAGACATAAAGATATATAAACATATTCTTGTTCTTCATCAACAGAATAACAGAATTGGAAGGGACTTTGGAAGTCTGGAAGGGACATTTTGGGAGGCCAGCATAGAAATAGTTCTTTACTTTTTTTCATCAGTCTTCAGTAAGTTTCATGTCCACACATGTACTTCCAACTCTCCCATCTGAAGTCTACTTTGCATTGGATGAAACCAAGAGGCATGTGCTTCCATTGCTGGGTTCTAATTTGCTGCCTTCTTTCTCTGATGAGAATGACATTAGCACACACTATTCCTCACACAAGCATAAATGCCTCTCTGTCTCTCTCTTTTCAGATTTGGCATGAAGATGGCTCAAGTGCTGTTCAGAAAGTGGGAAACGCTGTGGCCTCTAAAAAAATTCCATATAATAGCTGAATTAAATTTAGAGCAAATCATTCTGAATAATCACTTCATTGTAAGTTTGAACAAGCCCCATTTTAGAAATCTGATTAAGTTGATTCTATATTAAATAGTAACTCCTGAACGATGTAACATTTTTCATTTATTATTCACTCAGAAATGTGCTGATATTTCCTTCTTATAGATCTGATTTCACAAATGGGCGTATAGTAACACAAGAAAAAAATTATTCCAGGCTGTTCATGCAAAAACGGATGAAGCTTTTGTTGATTTAAAGGTTAAAACATAAACAAATAAAGCATGTGAACACTTGTTTATTATTATTACCAGTCATGAAACTGAAGGTAGAAATGGATTATAGAGATGATTTCAGGAGCATAAAAAACCCACTAACATTACTGGAATAGAAATGTAGCAGAAAACTAGTTGATGGAAGATAAGCAAATTTGCTGAGATACAAATCTGTTGTTTCCATTTTGTAATTCAGACATCTGTGCAAGCAGAATTGGGTAGTGGCTACTATAAACTCTTCCTTTCCTTGGTTCCCCCCCCCCCTTTGGGGCTTTAAAACAGCCTAAGAATCTCTGGTTTCCCGGTATAAAAGGAAAATACTCAGCACATCAGAGCACAGGTTTTAAAAGTAGATTTGGTTCTTATGGTAGAACAGAGAGGAAGAATTTGCACCCATCAGCTCACCAGGCAACTAACGTTGAAGGACCAGGTTGGGGCTTCAGCACATAAGCTGAATGGAAAACAGAACCCAGTACCTCATAGCCTCAGCAGAGATGTCTTATGGAGATTCTCAGTCATCCATTTCAGGGTTGATCCAAAGGTGGTTCTTCAAGAGGCAATTGGACTTTCTGGTTTTTCTTTGAAGACATTTCACTTCTCATCGAAGCTTTGCTTTGGGACTCAGCAGAGATGCTGAGAGACTACAGCCAGCTACTGAGGAAGTACTTTCTATTACCCAGCCCAGACTGAGAAACTGCCAATCTAGTGCTTCCGTAGCAGTTCAGGACAGCAGCTGACAGCACGGAAGCCAACTAAGCCAACTAATCTGATGGTGGCTATATGGTGATTACAAACACTGTTATAAGCTCAGGCATCAAAGGAGAGAGAATTGTTCATAATACTACTTAGAAATTAGATAAACTTCTTACGCACAGACATAGATGTTGGTCTAAATATTGTATAGTATAGTAAACTTAGAGACTTGTGTTAAAGCAGCCATTAAGAAAATAATTGTGTGTGTGTGTGTGTGTGTGTGTGTGTGTGTACACCCTTCCTCCCTGAAAATACAAGGAAGATAACAACAGTCTTTTTGTTGATTTCAAAATAACTCTTTTACAATGTCCCAAAAGAGTTAGAATTTAGTGCCTATAATTCTCATCCAGCATAGATAAATTCATACTGTTTGATGATTATTGAAATTCAGATCTAGTATGTGATAAGCTGCTGTTTTTGGAAAGTTTACATGTTGAAGTATTTTAGAAAATATAATCTATCATAAACAATATTGTTTTGTTCTGATTCCTTAAACACACAGAAAGTATATAAAATACGTAAGTACATATGTGTACTTGATTTCTGAAAGTTTCCTCGACTGTGAAATATGTTTCTATTTTGTATCACATTTTGGGGGCTTAAGGATTTGTTCAGAATTCCCTTTGGTAATGTTTTTAAGCTTCACTGTAGCAAAAGGAAGAAAGTTGTTCTTGTTTGCTTTGTTACACATCTGTAGACTCTTCAATTATCCATACTTCCAGATCTGAAAAATCTCCATGAGAGGAATTCTTGAATATCTTTCCTTGAGTTGTGATTGAATCCAATAACTTTACAGACATCTGACAGTTACTTACAATTAAAATACTGTAGGTAAAAGATTTACAAACTCACTCAAGATAATTTTGCATAACTTTGTTTTCCTATTAAAAAAAACAGCATTTTCTTCTCTATTCTAACTGAACCAGATTATTAAATAATAACATACCATCTTGCAGTAATGCACAGTTCTTCCAAAATATTCAGGAATTTGCAAGAGTAATCATGTAATCTTAAAATTCACTATATTGCAGGTGAAGAGAGAAAATTAGTGTTCTAGATTTTAAAAGGGCCTACTTTAAGAAACTAAGAGACAAAATAGGAAGGATTCCATGGACAGAAACAGAACAGAAAACAGTTCGGGAATGTTGGGAAATTTTGAAAAATCAGTCAAGTATGATCCAAACACAATCAATACCAAAGAATGGGGGGAAAAAGGATATACCCAATGGGACTGACATGGTTGCACCAAAAACTCTCTGATAAACAAAAAGGACAAATTCAAAACAATGCAGCATTGATTTGATATCTTTGCTTTTAATGTTCGCTTTTCCACGCCATGCATACACTCTAATAAGTAAATACATGGTCTTATTGTTTAAATTTGTTTGAGATTTCATCTGCTTATAAGCGCTATGTGCTTAGAGCTCAAACCATTGTTAGAAATCCCACACACCCACTTTATGGTCTGTTTGTGTGCTCCCCTCTGGGAGGAGGTTTCAAAGTATTTCTAGCAGGATTACCAGATTCTGTAACAGCTTTGTTCCCTACGCCATCCGTCTGGTACACTTATAATATTCATTTTTCTTACCATGTACATATCTACATCCGAATTAAACTGTGTTGTTTCTCTGAGTCACATATCATATGCAGGTATATTCGTAATTTTGTATTTATTTATTTATTTTGTCATGTTTATGTACTGTATATTGGATGTGGTGACCTTTTGAGAGCTGTATGCAATGAAGTTTCATTTTAATGTATGCTGATTAGCGTACATTCAAAGTGACAATAAAGTTATTATTCTATACTATTCTGTTCTATTCTATTCTATATTCCATTCAATTCCTATTCTTATTCTGCTTCAGATGTCAAATAGCTACCAGAAAGAATTGCATTAGAAGCTGTGGTAGTGCAGTGATTAGAATGTAGTACTGCAGCTAACTCACTGCTCACTTCAAGAGTTCAATCCTGCACAGCTCAGGATTGATTCAGCCTTCCATCCTTCTGAGGTTGGTAAAATGAGGAGCCGGATTGTTGGGGGCAATATGCTGACTCTGGAAACAGTTTAGAGAAGGCTCTAAAAGTACTATGAAGCAGTATATGTCCAAGTGATAAGGCTATTGCTATCCCATTTTTATATCCAAAAAGCATTTCTCCTAATGTATAGAAAAATTGCTCTATAGTAAAACTCTCATAAACAAAAAAAAAAAGAATCAAATTACTGCACAAACAAAACAATAATCTGAGAAAATACAGTCTTAGTAGCACTCTACTTGTTATGAAATAAAAAAATTAGATAGTTTATATAAACGTTTTTAAATCCACAAGTGACATATTTGTGGTGTGAAATATCTGATTTGTAATCATGAGACAGTCCTTTAGTACATGCAGATTTATTATCATGCAATACAACATTTTTAGGATTGATTTTTCAGTGTTCTAATACATCCTTTTAATTTCTAAACAAGAATAGAAACTGAAATGCAGTTATCCCTCAAACCATTATTTTCTGAATTCTTTAATACAATCATTTAATCAAATCATTACTTAGAAATTCACAGTATGAATACAAATGTGTATAAGGGAATTTAAAGTAAAAAGTAATTGCATATAAATATGCACATGCATATACAAATATGCAAAGAAAATCTCACAAATATATTTTTTAAGTTGAGCAAGTGGAATTTGAGATGTTTATGTTACGGTTCCAGGTAAGAAAGGAAAATACTGAGATTGGAAAAAAGACAGAAGAAATAAATTGAAGGAATCATCCATTTATATAAAACATGGCAGCCTCAATTTACTATTTACTACAATACTATTAAGTTTCATAAGATGACTTGCATCCAGCATTATTGGATCTTAAGGAGGCTGTCCATATTTACACTACCTGCAGAGTTTATAGGCAATTGCAATTGGACAATTCTGAGCAGTATATACTCTCCAAAATGTAACTGGGATTAAAAGTAATAAATATCAACTTTAAAAACAAAATCATACATTATCTGAAAGGCATTCTCAGAAGAATACAGTCAGTCGATCCTCAGGAGAATGCAGTGAATGAGCCTTCATGGTTTTATAAAACAAACAGGGATTCATTCACTTCCTAAAATCAGGAGAGATCAAACTATTCTAAATCCAGGGGAGATGCTATGCCATAGAAGGAGATGACAACTGAGAAGAGGTTATTCTGGGACACCTGAATATGACAATATTTGGTTGTAATTGAGGGGTGGGTCCCCTCTATTGGATCTTATTTCTTCCTATTGTTACTGGAAGAAAGGTATCCTCCAGACAATAACTTTTAAAATTGAGTAAATTTATGTTACAGGTATATTTGCATATTTGCATGAATAAAAAGAAGTTAATAATGCTTATCAAATCTGAAACCCTGCTTCTTATCGTGGGAAAGTTTTCTCTGCAGGAAGATTAGTAACCTAGAAATAATCTATAGCGAATAAGTAATCAGCAATGATTTCAAAAGGCATTAGGTGCTCTCCTCCACTTTCCTTCTCCAAAATACCCACAACCTGGAATGTTACAATCTCCACATCAGCAAAGACTGGAAAATCACATCTTCTTGAAAAAAAAAAAAAACAACTCCAAATGCAAAGCAAACATTAGAAATCAATGCAGGTGAGATTTCTGCAGATTTAGAAAGACTGATAATGCTCAGGCTCGAATCTTGTATTTTCATGCTACAGAAAGCTGTTTCCTAACCAACGGACAGAGAGATTTAATTGGTTATATGGTGACTGAATTCAAAAGGCAGACTTAAAAGATCTATGCAGTGAACTAAAGCTTCCCCCAGATCTAATTCAAATATTAAGGTTTATTAAGTAGTTTTACATTAAAGTATAATTAATAACCAATCAATTCAATTGATGTGTGTATGGCTTCCTAATTCTCTGAAATAAATCCATATTTAAACCTGCTTGGAAATGTGTAGCAGAGACAGTTTAATCCCTGAATTTAATACAAACCCTTAACAGAACCATCTAGGAACCAGGCCAACAATTTAGGTTTCTTCCTAGTCCAGAATTGGATTTAATGGCATAATGAGTAACAACCTACTGTCATTCCTCCTGCAAATTTCAAATAATTCATCTAGCAATTACTTTTTATTGATAATTTATTTATTAAATTTGTATAGTCCATCTCACCCAAAGCATCTTTGGGCAGTGCTTAGGCTTCTTTTCAGTCCCAATAATTTGTATGACATAGCCTTGGACTGAAAAGAGAACAATATTCCAGAAAACCTTACCCCAAAGGGCAACAATTACTTGACAAGTTTGATTTTTTTTTTAAAAAAAAGATGACCATTGAAGCATTCATACAGAAACAGGTATTTCAGTTCAGAGCAGGGCTTTCTTTCCACAATAACAAATGATACACAGGGGTTAAAAGAAAAAAAAAACTAAATTGCTCTGAGGAACTGTATAATAAATGAGTGGTCAAAAGACTTTATTATCTTTGGATTTTTAAAAAATAGTCTGTTAATCTGAAAAAATATGTAGACAAATCACATTGGAACTGTTGCTTTATTACTAATGCAGAAGGCCACATAAGCACATCCTCTCCTATACCACTGTACCATTTCTGTAACTGAACTCATACCTCATTTTACATAAGTCACTTCTGCTTGTAACAGTTCCCTTCTCAAAAGTGTTGACTTGTGCTGCTTAATCTCAGGTTTGAATTTCTCAAGAAAAAGGTGCTATAGAAGTGCAAATTATTATCACTGCATGTTTCTCTTTAGGATATATAATGACCCAAACTTCAACACTTCCGGTCTGTTTCTGATAATCAAGTGTTGAAAGAGAGGGAGGGAGGAAGTTCATCAGATTCACCAAGTGGCTAAACATATGTAGGATTTAAATTGGGGTGCAACTGAATGCCATCTACTTTGATAGCATTCTGGTAGGCTTTTAATAGGTGGCTGTTCTCCCAGGGCTTAGGGTAAGGTAGATATGGTGTCTTTGCTGGTCTGATATAATTTTTTGCAGGTTTTTTTTTAAAAAATATTATTATTGCTTTGTTTTAATTGTGAACTATCCAGAATTGTTTTGGACTTGGGTAGTGCCTAAATCTAATAAAATAATAACAAGCTGCTAATAAATTTATTGCAAGCCTCTGTTCCTTCCCTTTTATCTTTATTATGAAAATATCAGAGACAGAATGTTTGGTAAGGACCCTGAGATCATTTTGCTGGAAGAAAGGAAGCTAGCTCAGAATTAAAAGTCATCTGGCAGCATGTACAGTATTCTGACTAACAGAAAATATTCTATGCTGTGTAATCATCTTTGGTGAAATTTTTGAGTGGTGCAAAGAGCCATGGAAAGATACATATTTGGCATTACAAGACAAGCTAGAAAGACTGCACACGGATTAGAGAACAAATGAATTGAAATGGAAATGGGCTGATCACATTGCAAGAAGAATTGGATATGGTGTCCCTGTGGCAAGTGGAACAAGGCAGTCATAGAATGGACCCCACTTCATAAAAAAGCATCCACGGAAGAGACTTAAAACAAGATGGATCAATGACATCAGCAAGTATTCTGAGCCCAATTGGCAAAAGAAAGCTCAGGACCTTATTGGTTGAAAACATGCAGTTGAGACCTTCATCCTGCAGTGGATAGACAATGGCTCAAAAGATGATGATGATGATGATGATGATGATGATGATGATGATGATGATGATGATGAAGAAGAAGAAGAAGAAGAAGAAGAACAACAACAACAACAACAACAAGAACAACAACAAGAACAACAACAAGAACAACAACAACAAGAAGAAGAAACAAATAAAATAATAATTTTATTAAAGGTATTAGCTTTCATATGCTGCAACTCATTCCATCAGATGCTTGGATCGGCTAGACCAGGGGTCCTCAACATCCAGGCCCAGCCCACTACTGGCCACTGGCCCATTCAGAACTGGGTCACAGAAGCAGCAGTGAGAGCGCACTCATGCAAAACCATCCCCTCTCCCCCCTCACACCAGTCTGCAAAGCCAGAAAAGTTGGGGAGCACTAGGCTAGACTGATGTAGGATTTAAATTGGGATAAAATAGAGGGAAAAGTGGAGGGAAGATGGGTCAGTTATTCAAATATAAATCTTCCTTCCTTTCTCCCATTAATCTATCCAGTTGTAGATCTCAGTTTGGGGAATGTTTTTCTTCCCATGTAACATTTCTACACTAGTAATTCTTTCTTTAATATGAGATTTATGAGTGCTTTAAATTGATGGCCTTTTAAACACCAAATCTTGGATTCTTGTTTGCGTGACTCAGGTAGGATACCAAAGATCTGAAAAGGCATTGTTGCTAAAATTCCTACCCACTTCCTCTATTTCTTTTGTCAGATCATAAAAGTCCATATTATTGTTCACACAAGGACAAATATTCCAATTTTAAATTGGCCAAGATAATTTAGTTCAAATTTCAAAACTTTTATTTTTCAAAATAGCTTATTTGTTTTCATAGGGAATCATATACAAATTGTAACTGAGCTTTGATCCCCATAGCATGAAACACTTACATTAAAAATATCTGCCAGGGTACACTTAGAAGAATCTTGAGAATGTGATTATTCTGTAAGGTCTATGAGATTTTCTCCCATTATTATTTGCCTTTGAAGATATTATATATATACATTCTGTTTCATGAGACACTGGAAACAAAAAAAATTGAATAAATGCAGTTTTGTATGTCCTGAAAACCAAAATTGGGCAATCCCTTTTATAAAACCATTGGTCATACCTGGTTTTTCTCACTTAGCTTATTTAAAGAAAATCACCGATACAGTATGTAGGAGGAGGCATGCAATTTATATTTTAGCAGCATTCTGTCTGAACCTTACTGTTATTTCTACCTGCCCCCACAAAGGTCCTATAATAATAGGCAGTAAGCATTGTCCTGAAAGATCTTGGAGTAGGGGGCAAGCACTATTTCCACCTAATATAACCTTTAGATGTGACTTCAAATGTTGATGGTATATTTATTTATTTATTATTTATTTATTCCATTTATATACCGCCCTTCTCCCGAGGGACTCAGGGCGGTGAACAGCTCATCTAAAAACCCCACAAAAAATACAAAAGTTAAAAAATATTAAATTTCAATCGGCTGCTTGATAAAACTAACAAAACCCCACCCCCCCACCCCTTAAAACCCAATTTAGAATTAATAAAATGGAGACCAAATTAAAACCATCTCAGCCAAGGCCAGCCTGCTCAAAGAGCCAGGTCTTCAACGCGCGCCTGAAGGCCCTCAGGCCCGTGCCGGTACGGAGCTCCGGTGGCAGAGTATTCCAGATACTCTTAAAGCAGGTCCATTTTCTCCCCTTCATTGTCCAAAATTGCTCATCAGAAAGTTCTTTTTACCCAATGTTAGGTAAAGCACTTTAAATCAATATAAATGTCCCGGTTCTGTTTGAGTAATACGTTTTGTTGATTGTTACCCAAAGAAAAAAACACTTTTAGCCAATTTTAGATAAATTATCCAGGTTTATGAAACACTGTCTTAAGAGAGTAAGACAGTCATATTTATAGAGATTTATAAGGGAGATTTATAAGGAAGCAGGAATATGGCTGCATTCATGAAGAGACTGCAAAGGTCATATTGGGTGTGTCAGAAACTATGAATGTTATAGGTTGTCAGAAAGAGTCATATGCTATGCAGCAAAAATAAAAAGAGTAGGACAAAAATCTCAAAAGGGTGGTCATAGGCAATGGTTATGCAAACTTCATATCGGAAGTAGATGCATCTCTGGGAACTAATCAAGGAGAAGCAAAATGCATCTTTATTGTGGATGTGACAAATTTTTAGCCTAGCTGCTTGGTGGAAACTATTTTAGGAAAATCATAACAACAATGATATATGGTCTATAAGCAAGCAAGTAAGCTAAAGGACACAGCAAATAATATAAAATATCCCAAGTTAACATTTTATATTAGTGCTTTCAAATGGAACAGCACACATAAAAGATATGTCAGGAGAGCCCCATATCTTATGATTGAAATATTTCTATTAATCCAGCAATCAATTTCTACAACTTTTCTACTGTCTCTTTCTTTCTTATGTCAGAAATAGCCTAAACCCTAACCCTAGATAAAATAATCAAAGATAATTATTTAAGAAGAAAATTAGTCTGGATTTCAAAGGACCACATAATTCAATCAAAATTGAACGTCCAAGAATTCTGATAGCAATAGCACTTAGACTTATAGTCTTAGCTTCATAGTGCTTTACAGCTCCCTCTAAGTGGCTTACAGAATCAGCATGTTGCCCCCAACAATTTGGGTCCTCGTTTTTCCGACCTCAGAAAGATGGAAGGCTGAGTCAACCTTAATGCAACAATTTACTTTTTTTTCTTGGCTAATTTATACTTATGATGGTAATGATATATATATATATGATAGTGAACATACATAATGCTTCTTTTTCCACCTATTCTTCCTAACAATAATAACCCTATGAGGTAGTTGGGTTGAGCAAAGGTGACTGGCCTAAAATTATTCAGCCAGTTTTCATGCCTAAAGTGAAACTAGAACTCACCACACCAAACTGGCTCAGTTTTTTTTTAAAAAATTTCCTGGATTAGCACACTACAAGGTTTTTTAAAGTGTTGAGGGAGACAAGTACTCCATATTTCTATATCATATTTAAAAACATTTTAAGAACATTTCATGCACCAGTTACTTCAAAGATTTGATGAAAGTATTAGAAGTTCAAAGCTGCAGTTTCTTGCTTTGCTTCCCCATGTTATTTAAATAAACTGTGGCTAAGAGGAGAAATTGCATACAGTTTAACACTCTTCCCCTCTCAAGCTTTCTGTTGAATCTGCAACAGTGCCAACAGCAGGGGAACTAATTTCATTCAAAAGGAATACATCTGGTTGGGTATCATAGTGCTGACTACGTCTACATTGTCAAAAGCAACATGAAATGGAAGAAGCATCCTGAAAGTAAATAGTTCAGTAGACTACTTCTGCATGTCATACAAGAAGCCTGCAGAAAAGATATCAGAATCCCAATTAGTTCATATATTTAGATGTCACCTACACTAAGTGGGCACAATAGTAATCATTTTTAACTGCCCCTAAATGATGTGAAGTCAAGGGTGAGCAAGCCATATGAAATTGTTTAGAGTGGTTTTAACAAACAATAAACAAACACTGCAAAAGCCCCTGGAGGATTACCTCAAACTTGAGAAATGTACACCAAAAGGACAAGTGCATCTTCATATAAACTAATGTAAAATGATACATCCTGGGGCAAAAGATTCAGATATTATATAAAGCCTGATGAGGTCAGAATTGGCAGTGATAAAAAAATGGTATTTGTGGTCACAGTGAAAATTTTAATGAAAATGTTGATCCAAAGTGAAGCTGCTATGGAAAAGGCAAAAATCTCTGAAGTTATTTAAATCCTCTGGTTGATTCCTGAAGCAGGATGCTAGTCAAAATATAGGCTAAATCCAATGTTCAATTTTTTGGTACCCTAAATTTATGGAATCTAATCAGTCATACTGGATCACCACTAACAAAGGCATTCACTAGGTTTCAGTTCCAAAATATACCACTAGTATATAAAATGAGAACAATCTCAATTCACTAGTAACACTGATGATGTTACCTAGTTTTGTAGTGAAACGTCTAGAAGAAAAGAAGCAAACTCAGAGACTACCAAGGACCCGAAAGGATGCTTTTGGTAAAACTTAAAGTTAGAATTCACCAAGTGCCCCTAGAACTGTGATGGTGAACGTATGGCACGCGTGCCACAGGTGGCACACAGAGCCATTTGTGCCAGCACGTGAGCCGCAGGCAAACTTACCTCACTGCGCATGCATGTGCCTCACAGCTGATTTTTCAGCTGGTTTAAGGCCTTTTTCGGCCTCCCAGAGTCTTGAAAAAACTTTGCAGGTCGAATAATAGGCCCATTTCATCACTTCCTGTAAGTGACAAAGCAGGACTATTATTCGTCCTGCAAAGCCTGCAGAGGGTTTTTTTCAAGCCTCTGGGAGGCCGAAAAAGGCCTCAAACTGGCTGAAAATCAGCTGTGAGGTGCAGTGCAGGTAAGAGGGTAGGGGGAGATTGTGCGCGCATGCGCAGGGGGTGGGGGTGCATGCATTGCTTTCTGGGTGTTGGCATGCAAGCACGCAAGGGCAAGCACGCACACAATGTTTGGCACAGGAGCCCAAAAAGGTTATCCACCACTGCCCTAAAAGAACACTTTTGCCTTTGTAGCTAAGGTCAGATAAAAGACAGAAAACACAATATTCTACACTGCCCTATTTATCATGTGATTAGGGAAGAAATACTGGGATAAATGATTGATTACAAAGCATAACATTTTTTGGTTGTTGGTTATATGCCATTATGTTAATTATCAAGTAGCCATTTTTACTTTGTTGCCTTTTAAAATTAAAAGGAAGTATATATCTGTAAGTTCTAGACTTGTGACTAGGTTACAGATGTAGGGTTAATTTGACATAGCTTTTAATCTCATTAAAGCTGTGACTTTTAAGAAACTTCTAAGATTAAATTTTACATTTATTCTGTATGTGTTACAAGAATAAAATCTGTTACCCTCCAAAACTTAGCAGTAAGTTTTAATTTGAGGGAGGTGAAAACTACAAACCTGAGTAAACATCATATGATCAAAATGTATGCATTCAAACTTTGTGTAGCCAAAGAGATAAACTGTGATTCCTCTCCCTCAGACAAGTATCTAATAGAAATGGGCAAAGCTTTGATTTGACAAAGATCCAATTGAAATGTCCCTTTTTGAAGCACCTTGATGAAGAGAGGTGGATTCCCACTTTTAAGCAGCAGAGCATTCATATCACTTTGATGCATTTGAGAAAACCTGCTTTGATGCACATGCAGAAATTACTTTTCTAGGCATAAGAAAACTGGAGAAGATCAGTCTTCACCTCCAAGCTTCTAATCAAAGATTAATCACTTCACCTATCACTACCTATCAAATTAGATTGCAGTATTAGCTGTGAACCATCCAAAAAGGGAGAAAAAAGACTGGACCAACTATTCCATTCTCTGTAGACTTTACTACAGTACTGTGCTGCAAACTGTTACTAGGGTCAATATTTGAAGGACAATATTTGAAGATCCTATTAAAAACTACAGTAGTCCACTTTCAGTCACAATTCAAAGGATGGACTTGGTCTTCCAAAGTCCTATATAGCAAGGAATCTCTGCATGAAGACCACTTCTTCCTCCAAAGACTTGCCCAGATGTGAGATCATTGTCAAATATTCTTTTTCTTTGTACTCCTGCCTCCTGCTCTGTTAAAAACCAGACAGCGAATATTTTAGACTGTAAAATTCCTACTAGTAGTTGTCATATCATGCATGCAAAATTCTTTCTAAAATTTCAGTGAATGAATTTTTGAACATGATCTCTGTGTTTTATCCTGTTGCTGCCTTCCTGAATGTATTTTACAGACATTTTTACTGCACTTACATTTTCATATTTTTATTATTTGCTATCCTAAAGGCACTTTCTATTGTGGCAGTAAAATATGCATCTTGCATAAAGTATGCTGGTTTAACATTCTTCCGACCCTATTCTACCCTTCTATGTGACAGGAGTGGAGAAGGATGGAAAGAAAAGATTCAGGAAGACGCTTCTGTGAGTGATAAGTTACTTGAAGCAGAAGCCATGGGTCTTCAGGTACCAGTTCTTTGATCATGCACAGTGATCAGGCAAAGCGGTAGGATAGTAGACCAAGAATTTTCTTCCTTTACAGAGTTGACAAGACAAAAGGGCACAAAAGAACATTCCTGGTTATCCAAGTACTAAAAGTTAAACAGCTCTGAAACTGTAAGAGACCTCCCCACCCCAATCTTTGGCCTTCCCTCAATATGATATATAATGACTCAACACAGTTTGAGCTGGAAGGAGCTGTAAAACATGATTGGAGAGGTTGCCTTTGGGGCAGAACAGTGAGCGTTCATGATAATGTATATTAACACTCTTATTTATTTAGTGCATGACATATCATACATGGACTACCAATATATATATTAACATTTCATCTAGATTAGTAAAATGCAATAAAATATAAATGTCAAGAAGATCTATGTTCAGATACAAATGTCTAGGTCATCTAACCATTGAAGTGTAGTGTAGTTTGCATTTTAAAAAAATCAGATATTGGACAAGTATATGCCCTCAACTTATAGCTGGTCATGATACGATCTACAGTTTGATGGGGGACCCCACAGTCACACTGAGGAGGGGATACTATGTCCCTTTTACACAGAGTCCCAGCAGATGCTGTGTGATAGATGACAATAGCCTATAAATAGAGCAAAGAATTGTAGACAAGGTCAAATCTTTGAATGCTGGTTCCCAAACCAGTTCCATATTTATATCAGATTTCCCTAAATTCAGGAGAGCTTTAGCTCTAGCCCATTTTAATAGATTTGCCATAGCTGCTTTGGAAAAGAAATACAGGGAAGTTTCTTTAGAAGCCTGAGATTCTCCCTGTGGCATTGGTGTTATAGAAAATATGGTCCCCATTACTGTCAGTTCTAATTATGTCTTTCATCATCAGTTTATTCCTCTCTTTTATCTAAAGTTATTCTAAGTTTTGTTTCTACTATTTGTTAGGTGATTGAGAGAATTTTATTTCCTTAAAAGAAGCAACATATTGTTACATTATATATAACTTTTGCCCACAAATGTCCAATAATAGTTATTGATATAGTTGGGCAATTATTTCATTTCATTTTTTTTATTTTATATAGTTTGATATTCCTGTTTGCCATCACTCACACTCTTAGGTTAAGTATGCTTAAATAATTAATATCTATACAACACCTTTTCTGGGGCCTACAATTAGTTCATCAGAGATTAAAATCTAGGAAAAGATTTCTTAGGTCGACGGAAGATTTAGAAGAATTTAAAAGCAAAGAGGATCTATGGAAATCTATAAAGAACCATCACTGGATACAACCATTGGAGGACCTGGCACGTGGATCTGGCAAAAGCTGTGAAGTATGGAAATCATTGAACAGATTGTGCTTGACTAGAACAAGACCCAAAGGTACTTTGAATAAATGGGGCTATCCAAAGGATTCTACCCTTTGCGATTGTGGTAACATGCAAACAACAACACATCTGTATACTTGTTCCTTTGTGTCCTGATCATTGCACCCTTGAAGACCTTATGGAAGCGCAACGGAACACAACCGTTTCTAGTTTCAGGGCAAGATCTGTTTAACTTACATATTTTAATCGTGCATTTTATATTTTAAAATTTATGTCCTATAGTATGCCTTAGTTTAATTGTGATGCTTCCAAAACAAATAAACAAACATTGTTAGGTATTGCAACCATTAGAACGATTAAGGCAATATCCATAGAATTTCAGGGTTTTTGTTTTTTTGTCATTTTAGAGTTTAGATTCTCTTTCTAAACTCATCCCTTTCTATATCCTACCTAAATTTTTGAACCATAGTTTTACAGTCACACTGTTAACTGTTTGACTACTTGCAGATTTGAGGGATTTTGTATTTTGTATTACTAGCCATTCATACATGTGTTTAGTCATGTATGTGTGTGCGTGTGTGTGTGTGTATCTTCAAATATTCATATAACTGTATTCATTATTGATTTTGTAATCCTAATTATATTTATAATTATAATAGTATTGCTATTATCTTTTATTATATATACTAGCACATCAAAATTTAGCTGTAGCTATATTATATAGATTAAATTATTGGTATCTTGTACCAATAATAGTTTAATTACAGTTGTATGCAATTGTTTTAGCTAATGACCAAAATAACTGGTGATGATGATGATGCAAACCAGAATTATTGGTAATTTGTAGTTATACCAGATTGCCTAAGATCATTCTGAGGAAGAAACTTTGTATAATGTCAGCAACGATGAATTTAACCTTCTGTAACACTTTTGTGACAAAGAAATATGTTAAAGAAATTGCTGCTGAGAGTGTAAAATTGAATAATAGTTCTCTTTCCAAAAATGATGGAGAGAAAACTTACTATCCCATAAACATTCAGTCTTGTTTACTAGCCGAACTAGTTGAGCAATATTCTGATCCAGCAGTATTTTAATGCATTTTAAAAAACATATTGAGCTTTAGGATACAATATTCATCCCCTAATTTACATACCTGTTACACAATATTGTCCTAGAAGCTTTTTAAAATGCAAATTACTCTGATGTTGTTCTTTGTGATGCAGCAGTAGTAGTATGTGATGCGGTATGTGTTTATTATTGCCTGTATCTAACTTCCAGTTAAAGTGAAGTTATTATTTTCAGGCTGGTTGTATTATGGTTCATTACACAGCCAGATGTTTAGACTGGATTTGGCATTTTTATCTACCTATCAAGTCCTTCGCAAGGATTCGGGATAGGGATTATTATTATATACACAAAAATGTGAAACCACAGCTGCCAATTCTTTAGCAGGTGTTGGCTTTCATAAGCATCAAGTTCTTTGATGTGGGGTGCCTTAATGTTTTGGAGGAATATATGTGCAGATTGAGGCAGAGTGGCTTTTTTGTAATTGACAGCTAGATGCTTTATTAATCTGCAGATTTTCTAGGTGCCATTCAATTATTTTTGGTATAGCACCCAGTGAGCCAATAACCTTTGGGACCACCACAGCCAGTTTATGTCATAATTTTTCCATTTCAGTTTTTGCATTTTGATACTTTGTGAACTTCTCCAATTCTTTGTCTTTTATTCTACTATTGCCTGGTTTTGCCACCATAATTGTCCACACTTTCTTCTTTTCAATCCTGTTATATCTGGCTTGTTATGAGCCAAGATCTGATGAGTTTGTATTTGGGAATCCCACAATATTTTAACCTGTTCATTCACAATTTCTTTTTTAATCTGTGTTCTGACCATTTTTTAATGACTGGCATATTTTTACAAGTGATTCAGAGAATCATTTTAGTGATTATATCCTGAACATGAATTTTGTGACAATAATAATTCACATCTGTATATCCTAGGTGCTTGGAAAGAACTTGATAGGTGGACAAAAATGCCAAATCCATTCTGAACATCTGGCTGTGTGATGACAAATAAGAGAACTTGAACTAGATGAAATTTTATGACATCTCCAGATTCATTAAACAAGAGATTGCTCTAGTTCAATATATGTGCTATTGATGGAGAAAGAAAGCATCTGGTGCTTTTCCACTTCTAAATTCATCATGCTATGCAGCAACTTAGAAATGCAATGAAACATAAAATGAAAAGGTGTCACAATTCCAGTCATGATGCAACTAACCACCAAGTGTCACATTCTGTGTAATTGGGACATTAGCTAATGAACAACAAAGATGGCATTTAAAAACAAAATTGAGAGCTTAGGGAATAAAAAATGCCACATCAAATGATTCAAAGTCTACACCATGTAAAGTTATTACCCTCCTCTTTCTTGGGGGAGGGGGTTAGAGGGGGGGAAGTGCCTCCTTTACAAGAATGCTAAAAGGAAGCAAACATATTTGCTATAATTGAAGAAATGTTAAAACAGATTTGAGATTTGCAATTTGTTTAAGACGTTTGGCCAGAAGTGAATGTGCGATGAATAATGTGAATTGAATGAAAAAGTTGAATGACCAGTACAAAAAAAAAAAAATGCATTGAACTACTTTGGTCAAACAGCAGAATGAATAAAGATTGGATGGGGGGGGGGGAGTATAATGAGGAAGAGAGGGTAGGTTGGGAGGAAGAGAAAGGCTTAACATGTGTTTGGGATGAAAAAAAAAGAGATTCTCTAAAAAGGTTGGGATAGTACGCTGCCTATGTCCCAAAGGTGCTTTTTCAAAAAGCAACAGGACTTTCTTTGCTTTTCCTTGAAGACATTTCATCCAAAAAGTTCAGAACTGAATCTTCTTCAGAAGTGGAGAACGGTCTTGGATGAGAAGTGAAACATCTTCAAGGAAAAAAAAAATCCAATTGCCTTTTGAAAAAGTACCTTTGGAACCATTATACTCCACTTGTAAGTTGGAGGAAAAGATCCAGCATAGCCATACCCTAGAATACCCCAGACTACACCTATTATGTTAGAAGATTATAACTTTAATCTGACAAAATTCTATCTAATAGGTGTAAGCACATAAAGAATTGGACTCGAATGGATTTCACCATGTTTTCCTGGGCTTAAACCTGATAGTTTATTCTATATTCAAATCCATTGTCCACTTTCTAGAATTCTGGGGTATGTGAGTATCTACTCCATCTTCAAATTAAATATGATGCATTTCTGTTTTGGTTAAACACTTTCATTTCTTTATGATGATAAAATCTACCATTATTTTGTCCACCACTGACTGCTTCAGGGGAAAAATTAAATAGTATGACATACTGATAAAAGGAATGAAAGAACAATTGCAACAGTTCAAAAATTGTGTCCATCATAAATAAAATAATATATATTAAGAAGTGCACAGAACTGTGTTTATTTGTTTAGCAATAGTTATAACTTGCCCTGCTCCCAAAAGGCTCTGTACAAGATGCCATAACATCAAAAGCAAAAGTAAAAACTGAATATAAGTAATAAAACAATATAATTAAAGATAAGTAGCTGTCATAACCATCTTTGAACCTAAACTAAGAGCTGAACCCTCAGTGGAACAAAACTGTTTTGACTTGTTTACAAAATATAAGAAGGATCAGGAGAACTATACTCCCAGAGGGATGATATTCCATAAAATGGAATCTAAAAAGAGCATATCATCCAATCCTATACTGGAGAAATATTCTCAAGGAAAGAGCAAGTAAATATATAGATATTCAGTAAAGGTCTCAAATCATTTCCCAAACTGATACATAAATAGTTCAAAACAAATTCACATTAAAATAAGTAATGCCATTTACTTAAATTTCAGTTTGAGAAGACTTGAAGTAAATAAATTCAGTCATTCCTGTTCTCCCACATGATGCCTGCTCATGCTTTATGTTGATGAACATGCTCCATTCATATTATTTTTCCTTAAATGCAGAACAATCAGTAATTTTCAGAGATTGGATCATGCTAAATGCAGAGAAGCATTCCCAATATAACTAGGGTAGTTTGAAACATGTTCTTACAAAACTGAACTGGTAAAAACATTCCTGGATTGAAAAATGTAGATTTATGGAGGAGGTGATGGAATCTAGACTTTTACACTCAGCTATACATCTCTACCCCAGGCCACCCCAACGAAGCCATTGAAGTGATGACCCGGTGCCTGGAAGCCATACAGAGTTGGATGGGTCTTAACAGGCTTTGTCTCAACGCAACCAAAACCTAGTGGCTGTGGTTTCCTGCGCCCAGATACAGCCAGCTTATTCCATCACTGGCTGTGGGGGGAGAGATCTTGACCCACACGGAGAGGGCGCGCAATCTGGGTGTCCTCCTGGATGTACGGTTGTCGTTAGAAGACCACATTGTGGCCATCGCCAGGGGGGCCTTTTGTCAGGTCCGGCAGATCTACCAGTTGTGCCCCTTTCTGGATCGGGCGCTCTTTGCACAGTCACTTCTGCCCTCATCATCTCCCGCCTAGACTACTGCAATGCTCTCTACATGGGGCTCCCCTTGAAGAGCATCCGGAGGCTTCAGCTGGTGCGGCTGAGCGGGTGATTTTGGGGGCTCCTCGGAGCTCCCATGTTACACCGCTCCTGCACAAGCTGCACTGGCTTCCAGTGGCCTTCCGAGTGCGATTCAAAGTGTTGGTAGTCACCTTTAAAGCGCTTCATGGCTTGGGACCCGGGTACTTATGCGACCGCCTGCTGCCACCATCGGCCTCCCGCCGGCCAGTGCACTCCCACAAGGTGGGCCTCCTTGGGGTGCCATCAGCCAGACGATGCCAGCTGGTGGCCCCGAGAGTATGTGCCTTCTCTGCGGGGGCACCCTTCCTCTGGAATGAATTACCCCCAGAGATGTGGGTCATTACTGACCTGCAAACCTTCCGGCGCATACTAAAGACCTCTTCCAACAGGCCGGTCTGGCTTAGGATCAATTACTAGGGTTTTAAATTTTTAAATTTTTTGGTAATTTTAACTTTTTTACCTGTTTTATTGTGTTCTTTCAGCCACTAATTCAATTCTTTTTAAATCTATTTTAAATTTTATTTATTGTGAGGTTTTATCTTGGCTGTCCCATTGAGGGAGAGGGGGATGGTATAAAAATGTAAATAAATAAATAAATAAATAAATAAAGCTTGGATGATTCCCCTTAGATAAAAATCTAACCAAATTAGATGCCAGGGAAAGCAATCCTTGTTATTTCTTTCCATTATAATATAGTCCCAGATTAACAATTGGACTAAGCAATAGCTATTTATTCAGCAGGGACTGACAAAGTAGACTTTGAAATCATCATTACCATCAACTGAATCTTGTAGAAATTATAAAAAATTCTGCAAAGCTAGCATCTTTCCTGGAATTTGCATGCCTTGATTCCATTTCCTTCCCCATTAGAGGAAATTTAACTTCACAATCACATTCAACATTATTTGCAAATGCATTTTACAGTATCTACTATATATAAAGTAATGGAATAAATTCCATTGAATATTCTCGTATTCAGCAAAGCCAAACTTGCTTCACTCATTGAACTGGGCCATGATTTAACCCCATTTATTGAACAAATCACAATGTATACAATGCATAAACCTAGTCAAAAAGATATTTGAGTGGGTACTTTATTTATGTATAACCAGAACTTGCTGTGAGCTTATAGAAAAGGGGAAGGGATTAACTGTAGCCAGTCATAAGAGATAAAACAAATAACCTATTATCATCATCTGTAATGTTTGTAATATTTAAATAACCAAGATGGGAATATTCTTCTACCATCCCAAACTTTGTTTCATCTGGCTTATGATGATCCTGAATAAAATATATGAAATGTACATCTTATGAAGATAATCATACTTTCTAGGCCAATCCTAGACTCAGAAATAATGTATTCCAATTTAATTCTCCCAAGGAAAATTCAAATGGCTCCCTCCCACACTGAGGTGCTGCCTAGTCTCAGGAGGATAATTTGACATTTTTATTACAGTACAATTGGCAGGCCTACCCAAATTTTATGGTTGCCCTGTGGGAAATAGGTCCTGCTCTGCAGTAAAAACTACCATGTTATATTTGCATACACACAAGACCCTTGCTGAATCATAAAACCAAGGATCCAAAGGGAATTGGCATGTTTGGACTTTTCTCTTACCCACCCAACAATAAATTATGATAATTGAGTATTAAATTGTTAGGAAATGATTTGGCAGCTCAAATATTGTGAGCAAGCAATAATGTTGTCATCTTGGCAAAGTGTGTAAATATCAGTGCAGATGGATGCTGGTTTATCTCTTCCCTTCCTTCATATTCTCCCCTCTAGAGATGATGAGAGAGAGAGAGACCACTTTTATCTCTTCAGTACAGCTCTGTTGCTGGCAGGAGGGTTTCAGTCTAAAAGCTTTGGTACTTTAGAGAGGCCAGAGAGCAGATTTCACCCTCACATCCCAAAGCACAGTTTTAGCTCAGCAACTGGAAAACTACTGTTCAGTCATACAGAGGGATTGCAACATCATAAGTCTTCGTGGGCAACATATACAATATGGGACAAAACTAGCATTAACAAGAACATTGCACTTGTACATTGTGTGTGGTTTATTGAACATCTAGAATTCCCTCGAAGTCTCATTCTTTGTACAAGGGTCCACATAGTGTCTGTTTAACCCCAGAATCAGGCATTCCTTCAGAAAGCATCTCTTTGTCATGATATTTAAACAAAAGCAATGATTAGAAATGCATCTAGTGCAAGTATGACTTAAGGACTATAGAGAGCTTATTTGGATGCGCCTTAGACACTCAGTGCCTTTATTAATATCCATGTTGAGTGGATTATGATCAGACCGAGAAGTGAACAAAGCTTTCTTCGTAGTTGAGACTGATTCAGAAAACTAACATATTTAAATGTTGTTTTGTGTCAACACTTCCCAGCATAAGAAAAAGAAATGAAGAAGAGGAGCAGTAAATTCAGGATGGTTGCCAGGAAAAAAAAACAATTCTGCTTTCCTAAAATGATATGAAAGAAAGCTAGGTTAAAACCTTGTAATTAACCACCCTAATATGGCATGATACCAGACGGACTGAATCATGCACCTTTAGCTATCTAATCTCTCCAAGTACTCTTATGAATCTCATTACTATCGAAATGACTCTTCTCCATTTATGGATCCTGTCTCTCTTTACAGAAGTAAAAACCCAGAGGGACAAAAGTTACTCCACTTCTAATGCATAGACGATGCTGCATATGTTAGTGCAGCAAGTACATAATATATATGATACTATTGTTAGTTGATATGGATGTTTAAAGAGAAAAAAAGATGAACAGTGTACATATATAAGGCTAAGACTTCATCCTGATGAGAAGATTTAAAGCAGCTGCATTAAAGCAACTTCTTGTTGATCCCCCCTCTACAAATGCTTTGGAGCAGGGATGTCAAACTCATATTGTCATGGCAGCATCATGTGACATATTGGGACTTTTTTCCTCTTTGCTAAATCAGGCATGGGTGTGGCAAGTGCATGACGCATCTGGCCCATGGGCCAGGAGTTTGACAGCTCTGCTCTGGAGCCTGACATTGTATAGGATTTTACTGTGGTGTCCTAAAGATGATGGAAATCCCCAGCTGACCGAGAGGTTAATAAAATATCATCTTTTTTTCAAGCAGCCATAAAACCCTTATTCCAATATTGTTTCTTTTTGAATTTGTGTGTTTTAAAACGAGACAGTCTGTAGCAGGAAGATGATTTGGATATTCTATTATGAATTATACAGTTTACTTAAATGATCTCAAAGAGATGGCATTTTCACAGAGCTTCTCAAGGACAATTTCATAAAATGTTTCCATTCTGTGGAAGGAGAGAATATATAAATTCTCTGTTTGGAGATACCTTCAATTAAAAAATACTTCTATTGATAATTTATCTTCATATGCCAAAACAAAGCTGCAAAAGCATGCCACAAACTGTATCCCCACAAACATCATTCTGAAGAATGTGACCATCTCTCAAACTGATTTATTATTACGGCTTCACTGATGCCATTCTCCTACTTTCGCACTGCAAGCTACTCTAAGGACTGCTTCATGGTTCTATTTACGTTGCCTATTTCATGCATGCAGTAACTCAGTTAATCAGCTGTCATGTGCTTAGTTGAGGTTTATAGAATAAACCAGAATTTGTTGTGTTCACACATGCAACTAAACCATTAAAAACATTCATACACATGGCGACTTAGCTCAGTGTATGATTATTGACAGCTGATCTATTCCTGAAGCAATGTTTAGTTTAGAGAAACATAAAGAAAGAACTGCATTTCACTCTTTAATAGTACAAAAGGAATGTAGGTGTTGTGGTTCAAAAAAAATCTGGAAGGCATCTGATTACTTGCTCTTCCATTACAACTAGAGGTAGTATTCAGCAGATTCTGACCAGTTCTGGAGAACCGGTAGCGGAAATTTTGAGTAGTTCAGAGAACCAGCAAATACCACCTCTGATTGGTCCCAACCCCATCTATTCTCTGCCTCCCTGATCGGCTGGGTCTTATTTTGTTGCTCTGCACAGGAGAATGGAGGTGGAAAGCAGGTTGGTGGGGTGGGGTGGGAATGGACATTTTGCAGTATCCTTCCCCTGCCATGCCCACCAAGCCATGCTATGCCCACCAGCCACACCCACAGAACCGGTAGTAAAAAAGTTTGAATCCTACCACTGATCATAACCATTATTTGCAGCTCAGTTAATAGTGACTTGTACCTTTATTTGGTTTTAAAAGTGCACTAACATGAACTGGACCCCACTTAAAAAGATGTAGTATCAGAAACATGTAATTTTTCTTTAGTGCCTGCTTTTCTAGCCATTCTGCTACAGAATTTGTGGAGCTGTGTAGATATTTGTATAAACAAAAGCAACCATCTGGTCATAGCTGACAAAGTATCTGTCCTTTCTATTGTGACAGGTGAAATCACATCTGTTTTTGTTAATATTTTTTTCTATCTCTCTCAACTTCATTTGAAAAAAAATGTTCCAGACTCTGGCAGGAAAATAGATGCCTTTTAATCTTTTCATTGCCGCAGCCATAAAGGAAGTTAAGAAGCCTGCAAACTGAACAAACTGAATCCATCTGGCAGGTTTATTCACTCATAAGGAATTCCTTACATTATTTAGTACAAATATATACCACACATAAAGGTTTCTGCAATTCAAGCCTTTTGCATTTATATTGATAGTTGAAGCAAGAAAGGCAATTGGCTTCTCCTAATCAGCATTACAAAGGACTCACATGAGATAACTGGTTTGTTATAAGCCAATTAAGTTTCTTTATGCTAGTTTATTATGTCTTAACATGTGTTTGGTTCAGGAAACCAAGTGTATTATAATTAAAATATTCAGTGTTTCAAAACTGCTTATTCTGTTTACATTACAGTCAGGATTCAATGGAAAAATCCTAGATATTCATATGGTGCTACAATGTGTTAACCATGTTAGTTTGGTTATAATAATACTACATACCAGACTACTAACAAGAACCAAACAACAGAAACATGAGATGATTTCAACCATCTCTTAAGAATCTAAATAGTTAGAGTACACTGTGTGATAAGAACCAGGTCCTCATTATGACATATTAAGACCACTGCAGAAAATGCAAAAGAAAGTGTGGTTGCAGAAAATAAACAATACACTTTGTTGGTAGCTGAAGGAAAAAGTTTTGTTTGGGTATGATCAGAGATGGTATTCAGCAGGTTCTGACCACTTCTGAAGAACTGGTAGTGGAAATTTTGAGTAGTTTGGAGAATCGGTAAATACCACCTCTGACTGGCCCTACCCCCATCTATTCTCTGCCTTCTGAGTCCCAGCTGATTGGCTGGATCTTCTTTTGTTGCCCTGCACAGGAAAAGAAGCTGGAAAAGGGGTTAGTGGGGTGGAGAGGGAATGGGGATTTTTCAGTAACTGTGATGACCCAGAGTGTAACACAAATGTAACAAAATCCAAAATGCAAATAAATGTCCTTTAATGACTCCAACTTGGCCCCACTGTTCAATAATACTCAGTTGGGGATAAAACATATTCAATAAAAAGGGCCTTGGTGGTGCAGGCTGTTAATCATCTAGCACTTAGTGCAAGCTGCCTGCAATTAGTGCAGGTTCGAATCCCACCAGGCTCAAGGTTGACTCAGCCTTCCATCCTCTCGGGGTAGGTAAAATTGAGGACCCAAAAATTGTTGGGGGCAATAAGCTGACTTTGTAAAAATGCCGCTTGGGGGGGGCCAAAAAGCCCTAGTAATAAGCAGGCATATACAATGGAATGAAGGCTATTGCCGAGCACCTAGCATGGTGCTCCATAGACTGTAAGCCGCGCTGAGTCTCCGGAGAAGGGCGGCATATAAATGTAATTAAAAAAAAAATAATAATAATAGTCTTCAAAAGAAAGCAAAACAGTCCGAACTTAATGAGCAGATAGAGGTGAAATAAAAAACCAAACAAACTACAATGATGAAATTTCCACAACGGAACAGGAGAAGTATTTACCAAAATTCAAGGAGATAACAAGGCATAGTCTGTTGGAAGGATGCCAACCAAGATAACTTCAGACCAAAATAAAATATGCTTTGTTTCTAGCGTTTGCCAGTACGCAGGTCCAAACTCTTATGCAGTTGTCACACCTACAGCCCATGAAGAGGATCAAGCCAAGTAGACCACATCTCTCCCTTATCCTTTCCTCCCTGCGTGCCCTAGGATTGATAGGGGATGGGCCTGGATCCTCCTCTGACTGCTCAGCCGGCCTCTGCCCATCCCCAGCCTCCTCCACAACCTCCGGAAACACACTTCCACTCCCTGTCGGCTGTTCCTCCTCTCCCTCAGAGTCAGTCTCCACCAGGGGCATGACTGTAACCTTCCCCCAGAAGTGGGGTGAGGATGGAGATTTTACAGTATCCTTCTCTTGCCATGCCCACCAAGCCATATCACACCCACCAAGCCACGCCCGCAGAACTGATAGCCCAAAAAAATTGAATCCCACCACTGGGGATCATTCTGTGAATCAATGAAAAGGATATGAACAAAAAGGATTGGGGGAGGGATTGTAAGATACCAGTATATTCAATATATATGAACAGGGATAGACCAGGCATAAACTTCTGGGAAATGTCTGACTCTTTTTTCCTGCAATGGTAAATTTTTAACAGAAAGCTCTTATAACATAACACAAATGCTGTAAACATTGCTACTGTGTTCCAGTGTATTCAATGATAACATCTCATTTGAATGTAGAGCAACCCTTGGTGACTTTATGGAACTACAAATCCAAAATTTTTCTGAAGTAGTTTGCCATTGCCTTTTTCTGAGATACTTTTTGAGCTTCCAGTTTAGCTTATATCTAGAATTTTTTTTTATTCAACCCAACTTTAACTTCAAAGTCCAAACAAGGTCAGCCTGGTACTCTCACTCACAGTTCATATTTTTTACCTAGGCATTTTTCCTTTCATATGCCAGTCCTGTTCATATATTTAAGAAGGGATGAGATGAGATACTATGTTATGGTAAAAGAGTGCAGAGAATAGGGGAAACCCATCTTTTGTTTTGACATTCCTTCGAATTGTTCATTGGATCGACCACAGTATTATAGTAGGGAATCAAAAGAAATGTTCAAATAGAACATTCAGTACAATGTTCCCTTTAATGTTACCTACCCCATTCCTTTATTATATATGAAAGTGATATATGAGGAATTTAGCAGTCAATGAAATCAATAATTAAAAATACATGCTTGGGTTTCCTCTATAATATATCATGGGGCAGAGTGTTCACAACCTGATACTCTGCAGGACCATAATCAGGGGTGGGATTCAAATTTTTAACAACCGGTTCTGTAGGTGTGGCTTAGTTGGTGGGTGTGTCTTGGTGGTCATATTATTGGCTGGGCGTGGCCAACTCAATATCACTCACATCGAGGCACGCATCTCCTTGCCTGGTCTCTCATGACCGTGGGGATGCTGCAACAGTTGTGTGAAAAACAGTCATAAGTCACTTTTTTCAGTGCCATTGTAACTTTGAATGGTTACTTCACACAAGCAAAGTACCAGCAAAGGAGGGGAAAAAACTCCAGAGACATTCCTGAGACAGGAAGTCTAGTCCTGCCAAGAATGTAATAAGGGTTAACGGAAGGGCAGTTTCTGTAAGCAACATCAGAATGTTTCCTTCCTGCCTTTCTTACAGGATTAGGCCAGTAATTTCTTCTAACAAGGGGTGGAATTCTACCAGTTCGCACCTATTTGCTAGAACCAGTCATTAACATCTAAACAGTTCGGAAAACCAGTTGTTAGAAGAAATTACTGGCCTAATCCTGTAAGGAAGGCAGGAAGGAAACATTCTGGTTTTACTTACATAAACTGCCTCTCCGTTAACCCTTATTACATTCTTGGCAGGACTAGACTTCCTGTCTCTGGAACTTCTCTGGAGTTTTTTTCCCCTTCTTTACTGGTACTTTGCTTGTGTGGAGTAACCATTCAAAGTTACAATGGCACTGAAAAAAGTGACTTATGACCATTTTTCACACCTATGACTGTTGTAGCATCCCCACAGTCATGAGAGGCCAGGCAAGGAGATACGTGCCTCGATGTGAGTGATATTGAGTTGGCCACGTCCAGCCAATAACATGATCACCAAGCTATGTCCACCCAGTCACATGACCACCAAGCCATTCCCACTACTTAAGCCACACCCACAGAACCGGTTGTTAAAAAATTTGAATCCCACCCCTGCTTCTAACAACTGGTTCTCCGAACTGTTTAGAATGTTAACAACTGGTTCTAGTGAATAGGTGTGAACCCGTAGAATCCCACCCCTGACCATAATGAATACTTTGTCTATGAACAGTTTGTATATGTCAATGCCAATGTGTCCACAATTGGGGAAATGCTATATCAGCAACAACACAGTGACTACTGTTTTTTGCTTAAGAAAGCAGTTTGTGATCTTACTGGGTTCCAGCAACAAGCTGAAATGTCTAGGTAAACAAACCCCAATGCAGAACTGGCAGTGCTGGGAATTTTGAAAGCAAATCAAGGTTTAGCACTATGGAAATTGCAAAAAGAAAAAAAAAACAACATTGAGAAAATACTAGTAATATGTTCTCTTTCATTTCTGGGAAGAGGAGAAAGTGAAATTTATTTCGGCAAAGACTTGAGGAGTTGGGACAAAGAACTAATTATGATGAACAAAGACCGCTGATTGGCTGACTGTAATCTATATTCAAGTAATTGCCAGAAATGGTAAATTCTAAATGGCTGTCAGTCCTCAGTAGGGTCTAGTCTTGGGAGCATCCCAATATACCCATAATCCTGCAAATATCTAAATGCATCTGAAAAAAAAGTAAAAACAAAACAGATTAATCTAGGTACATTTTACAACAGATAGAAATTTTTGAAAAATGGGGGTAGATTGTGCAAGAATTTCAGATATATGGCACCCTCTTCCATCAGGTTTCCAAAGGCCCCCTTTAGATATACAGATTAATTAGGCAATGCAGGTTAAGCCAGTTTGTGCCAGGTTTTAGGCAGCTATTATTTATTATGAAATCCTATTTATCACCTTAGTTGAAGACAGATCCATCTGCTCTCAAATATGAATAAATGATGACTACTGTTATTATACTGATCTAGTATTCCCCCCACCCTCCGTATTGTTGTGTGTTAGACACATTGTTATACAATATCTACTCTACAAGGGAAAGTTGAAGGGAAAGCCGAAGCTTGCAGAGGGTGTGGGGAAGGCTTGGAGCTTATATAATTTAGTCTTTGGAATCACTGACATAAACAAGCTTCTAATCTAGTGCTATTAATGCAGGAAAATCTAAATCTAATTAGGGAAATTCAGCAACTGATGTTAATGATCAACACAGAGAAATATTTACAGACTAATGAGTAGACGAGATGCTCTCAAACATTAGGCTAAAACTCAGAATATAAAGCTTTTTTTATAGTGAAGGAGAACTAGATGGCATATCTCTTTACAGCATCCCTCTGTAGTTCCTATTTTAAATGCTTTTCCAGAGGCAATCTTAGCCCAAAGGTAGCACACTCTGGAGCAGAAGCAACTCATCCTGAGGATTTTTTTTGTTTTTTATTTATTTTTATTTGTCAATTGCTTACAAGATAATAGGTATAAGTAAAAACATAGTTATGAATACATGGATACATATAAGAAAAATAAATAAAAAAATAAAAGAAACAATAGGACAGGGATGGTAGGCACGTTGGTGCACTTATGCACGCCCTTAAACTTGCCTTTGATTAACTTGAATCCTTCACACTACTACAGTTTAGTTCTGATGTAAAAACAATTACAAAGGCTGGAAAGGAGACAGGATTTGGAGCCCAAAACTTACACTATCTCCTTTCTGGTTTTGCTTCTTCCCCTTCTAATGGGAGATCATTTAGAATTTATCACAATACAATTTATCACAATACAATAGGTAAGGAGGAAGATAATTAAAATATCTTTCTGCCAAACAAAGCATAATAATATGCCACCAATCAAGTTAAAAACATTATTATTAACTTGAGTTGTTCCTAATACTTCTGTCAGATATTCCCTTCCTGCCCAGGTCTTGGAAAAATGAAGAGTTTTTTCAATTTTCTTTTTCCAATTTCACAATATCGGCCTCCACCAATGTCATGTCAACCCTGAAACATTATAAATACTCTACCCGACTCTGTGGTTTCTTCCCCAAATCCCAAAATCTTCAACATTAGACTGTCTACTATTGACCTCACCCCTTTCCTAAGAGGTCTGTAGGGGGCATGCATAAGCATACCAACGTGCCTACCGTCCCTGTCCTATTGTTTCTTTTATATTTTATTTTTCTTATATGAATCCATGTATTCATAACTATGTTTTACTTATACCTATTATCTTGCAAACAATTGACAAATAAATAAATAAATTAAGGAGAATAAAAGGAGAATATTTGTAGCTCAGGGTTGACAGGAGGGGTCCTTGGAGCTTTCTGAGCTTCCTTGTTTTCTTGCAAACATTTCATTACCCAAACTAGGTAACATCAAACAGCACTCTTTACTAGCACTCAGGATGTTACTTAGTTTGGATAATGAAACATCTGCAAGAAAACAAGGAAGCTCAGAGGACCCTTCGCATTAAGGACAGCTGTATAATTAGTGAGAAATCCTTTTATTAATAGAATAGAATAGAATATTTATTTATATACCGCTCCTCTCCCGAAGGACTCGGAGGGGTGTACAGCCATGCAATTAAAAACATTAAATATACAAAAATTAAAACTAAATTAAATACCCTGGCTGTAAAACAATTAAAACTCCTACCTTAAACCCTAAAATTAACATAAAATTAAAATACCCAAATCTAAAATCAGCTCAAGCCGGCCTGATCAAAGAGCCAGGTTTTCAAGGCACGCCTGAAGGTCCCCAGGTCCGTGGCTGTACGTAACTCCGGAGGCAACCCATTCCAGAGGGCAGACGCCCCCACAGAGAAGGCCCTATTCCTCAGGGTCACCAGCCGGCACATAGATGCCAACAGGACTTGCAAGAGACCCTCCCTGTGGGAGCGCACCGGACGGTGAGAGGAAACTGGCAGAATGCAGTCTTGTAAATATCCTGGTCCGATGCCATGGAGCGCTTTAAAAGTTAACACTAAAATCTTAAAGCGCACCCGAGAGGTCACCGGCAACCAATGCAGCTCGCGCAGGAGGGGTGTCACATGAGAGAATTTTGACGCCCCCATAACCACCTGCGCAGCCGCATTCTGTACAATTGAAGCTTCCGGATGCTCCCACTCGGGAACTCCATGTAGAGGGCGTTGCAATAGTCCAGTTGGGAGGTGACCAGGGCATGAGTGACCGTGCGTAAGGCATCCCGATCCAGAAAGGGCCGCATCTGGAGGATCAGGTGAACCTGATAAAACGCCCCCCTGGAGACAGCCGTAATGTGATCGTCCAGAGACAGCCGTACATCCAGGAGGACACCCAGATTGCGAGCCCTCTCTGAAGGGGGCAAAATCTCACCCCCAATAGCCAGCGGAGGAACTATCTGGCTATATCGGGATACCGGAAACCACAGCCACTCAGTCTTGGAAGGGTTGAGTCGGAGCCTGTTCCCGCCCATCCAGTTCCGCACGGCCTCCAGACAATGGGATATGACCTCCATGGCATCGTTGGGGTGGCTTGGGGTGGAGATATACAGCTGAGTATCATCAGCGTACAGATGACACTTCACCCCAAAACCACGGATGATCTTCCCCAGCGGCTTCACATAAATGTTGAACAAGAGAGGGGAGAGGACCGACCCCTGAGGCATCCCACAATCGAGGGACCTAGAGGTGGACCTCTCCCCCCCCAACACAAATTGCAGGTGGTTGGAGAGGAAAGAGGCGAATCACCGCAACACGGTGGCTCCAACCCCCAACCCCCCCAACCATCGCAATAGGATACTATGATCGATAGTATCAAAAGCCGCTGATAGATCTAATAGGACCAGGACAGAGGAATAACCTCTGTCACGGGCCCTCCAGAGATCATCAACCAACGTGACAAATGCCGTTTCAGTACTATGTCCGGGCCTGAAGCCCGATTGGAAGGGATCCAGGTACGTATCTTCCTCCAGGTACTGGGGAAGCTGACATGCCACCACACTCTCAACAACCTTCGCCACAAAGGGGAGGTTGGAGACAGGACGATAATTGTTCAAAAGAGTTGGGTCCAGGGAGGGCTTCTTGAGGAGGGGCCGCACCACCGCCATTTTCAAGGCGGTGGGCAGCGAGCCCTCCACCAAAGAAGCATTAACAATTCCCTGGAGCCAACTCCGTGTCACCTCTCTGGCGGTAGAAACCAGCCAGGAGGGGCAAGGGTCCAATAAACATGTGGCGGCATTCAGTCGCCCCAGCAACCTGTCTATACCCTCGGCGGTCATAGGTTCAAACTCATCCCAGATAACCATCTCAAGACTCGCCGCGGTCACCTCCCCCGGGACCTCTCAACTGGAGTCCAGCCCGTCCCGAATCTGAGCGATTTTATCGTGCAGAAATCGAGAAAACTCCTCCGCCCTTCCCTGCAAGAGATCCTCCCATGCTCCCGGCCCAAGCAGGGAGCAGGTTACTCTAAAGAGGGTGGCGGGTTGATTTTCTGGCGATGCAATAAGGGCAGAGAAGTGAGAATGCTTTGCTGCCTCCATCACCACTAGGTAGGTTCTAATATAGGACCTAACCTGTGTTCGGTCAGACTCGGCACGGCTGGCCCTCCAGACGCCCTCCAAACATCTTTTCTGGCATTTCATCTCCCTCAGCTCCTCCGTAAACCACGGAGCCGAGCGAGATCTCTGCTGGATCAGAGGTCGCAAAGGCACAACTCAGTCCAGAGTCTCGGCAGCCAGACTATCCCAGGCGGCTACCAAGTCTGTGGCCGAGTTATGAGCCAGAGTTTCAGGTAATGGCCCAAGCTCCATCTGGAACCATTCACGATCCATCAGGCACTTGGGGCAGAACCATCTCCTTGGCTCCGCCTCCCTGTGATGTGGATTGGTGGTACAGAAGTCTAGTCTAAGGAGAGAATGATCAGACCATGACAAGGGTTTAACAACTATATCCCCTAACCGATCATTCAACCACTGACCAGAGACAAAAATCAGGTCCAGCGTGTGTCCTCCCATGTGAGTGGGTCCAGAAACTAATTGGGTCAGGTCCAAGGCCGTCATGGAAGCCAAGAACTCTCGGGCCACCCCAGAGGATTCACCGAGCGAAGGCAGGTTGAAGTCAGCCATAACTAATAGTCTGGGTGTCTCCACCGCCAGCTCGGCTATTACCCCGGGGAGCCCGGGCAGGGCCGATGATACATAGCAGGGAGCCAGGTATATTATCAAAAGGCCCATCTGCCCTCCCTGACCCCACTTCACAAAGAGGGACTCACAGCCAGCCATCTGAGGTACAGTGGCCTCCCTAGGACAGAGATCCTCCCTAATAATTACCGCCATTCCACCATCCCTACCCTGAGCCCTCGGCCGATGAAATTCCTGGAAACCTGGTGGGCACATCGTTACCAGGGGGAGACCCCCTCTGGGCCCAGCCAGGTTTTGGTGACCCCTGCCAGGTCCACGCCCTCATCCTGAATCAGATCAAAAATCATTGGGGCCTTATTTATTACGGACCTGGCATTGCATAACATCAGCCGGGTGCTCAGGGCCTGAGACTCCGCACAACCAGGCCTGCAAGATGGGTCGAGAGGGTCGGAGCGCACTTGGAGATAGCGGACACGCGATCCCCTGATATGGCCCTCTACCCCCGCCATATCTGCCCCTCCCACTTACGGTGCCAATAAGGTCCACCCTCGGTCGTTCTAACCCTGGTTGCCTCCCCAACCCCCGGTCCCCCGGGTCCCCCCAGGCGTATTCACCGGCTTGGCTGACCCCAAACCCCCAACCCACTAACCCCACTAAAAATCTATCCCTCACCCTCCTCCCAACCTCCCTCCCCAAACCCATGGTTTCCTTCCCTAACCCCATTAAAAATTTAAAGATAAAAGAAAACAATTGAGTACCCCTCCCCCTCCCCAAGCGTTTCACAGAATGGCCATGCCACCTCTCTGGATCCCAAGACCCATCCTTGAGGTGGACTTTAGACAGTCCCATTGCCCATGTCAGGGAGAGGGGAACCCTCTCTAGAGCATAAAGTTCAGCCTATGAGTACTTCCGCGGGCCAACTGGTCCCGCCTCAGACATTTGGTGTCGGGTCCAACTGGCTCCAGACAAGACTCGCCGGCCTCCCCCAGTCGTCCCCCACTTCTGCCATCGGTGGGGGGAACCAAAGGGAACAAAGAGTCCGTCCGCAGCCGTCACAGCCATCATCACCGCTGCCGCCCGATACTGCCATGGCCGCCCAACATGGTCGCGGTTGCCACTCTCGCTGGCCCTGCAGTCCCGACAGCCCCTCCAGCCAGTTCCAGATGAAACTCACCGGTCTCCCCCAGTCCTCCCCCACCTCTGCCACTGGTGGGGGGACCCAGGGGGAACGAAGGGACCATCCATGGCCGTCGTCACCGCCACCGCCCGATGCCGCCGCGGCCGTCCAACACCACCACGGTTGCTGCTCTCATCGGCCCAGCAGCCCCGACGGCCCTTCTAGCCAGCTCCAGGCGAGGCACCCCAATCTCCCCCGGATCTCCCCCACCTCTGCCACTGGTGGGGAAACCCAGGGGGAATGAGGAGATCATCCACATCCGTCACCACCGCCGCCGCCCGGCACCGCCACGACCGACCAATGCTGCCGCGGCTGCCGCTCTCGTCGACCCTACAGTCCCGATGGCCCCTCCAGATGGCTCCAGGCAGGCACCCCGTCCTCCCCCGGACCCCCCCACCTCTGCCACCAGTGGGGGGAACCCAGGGGGAATGATGGCTCCATCCACAGCTGCCGTCACTGTCGCCACCCAAAACTGCTGCGGCCGCAACGCCAATGCTGCCACCGCCACCATTCTCCCCGTTCTCGCCGGCCCTATGGTCCCGGCAACCCTCCGACCGGCTCCAGCTGAAACTTGCCGGTCTCCCCCGGTCCTCCCCCACCTCTGCCACCGGTGGGGGGATCCAGGGGATGCAAGGGCTTACGCCGAAGGCCATCCAAGCCGGAGGAGCTCCTCCCAAAAACACCTGGCTGCCATCTTGAAATGCCCCCAATGAAGCCAATGAATCCAAGCCACTTAGAAATGCAAAGAAAATAAGGGACAGCAATAATCTCACAAGGAATTCCCATCAACTTAGTTACTTATTAACTGCTTGAGTAAGTGCAAACCAAGTCTTTTGCAGGCCACTCATTGTAGTCACTGCTCTTCTTAGACAATGTTAGACTTCTTTCAAAGCATATGATCAGTACCCTTAGCAGCAATAAAGAAAGTGCTACATTTTTGGGAGGGGGGAGGAGGAGTAATATATCAATGAAAATGATATTTTTCTGCACTGGGAAAGAGAGCGTCCTTTTGCCAGTGTTGCCAAATTTATATTACTCATCGTGATTACCTATTCTCCATAACCATCCCCTGGTTATTTCCACCCACTGATTGTCTAATTCTGGAGTGTAGGTGTTGCCTCTTCTCCTCCCACATTAGCATTTGTTATTTTACTGCAACTGATTTAACAAGCACCTGGATTCTCCAGAGGCAGACACCTGTGCAATGTTTATTGGAACCCATCTCATATGGGCTCCAAGAATAAAATCGCAAAGACGATTGTTCACAATTGCCAAAACAGAAACAAAAGCGAAAATCTATTTGGAACCTGATTCTTGGTCTACTTTCAATATACAATCTTGTCATAGCCAGCAACCAGTTACATATGAAAAAAGCCATAAATAACTTTAAAACATACACACTCATATTAATTATGAAGTTATACCATTCTAAAATTAAGACATTTTCTTGCATAAAGCAATAGCAGCTGCAAAAATTGTTGTGACTGTTCTGAAGAAGTTACGGTTTCAGTCCAATAATATGAAAGAAATAAAATTATTCTTAGAACAGGTGCAGCTTCTCTTAGCAAGCAGAGCTGTGAGGTTATGGTACACGTTGCTATAGAAAAAACATCAAAGGAGCACATGGATTAGGGTGTCAGGTTATACTGACAGTGTAATTTAATTTTAAATTCTTATCTCAGACAAATTTAAATGATATATAACATTTAAATATTAAAGCAATGAACAGATATATTTAAGATATGTAAGAATGCATGTATTATCCAGAAATATAATTTGGAAATCAGGAAGCTGTGATGAATTTGTTGTTCTCTGATACTATTATGAATCTAAATCTGTCTCCATTTAATGTGTGAAATGATCAGTTTTTCTTTCTCCCCAGCTCAGATAGGGTCTTTGGTAAGGAAAATCCAGGTGATCTCTGCAGATTTGCAACATAACTGATCACTTGCAGTGAAATGCCATAATGGTGGACCAAAAAATTCACATCTGTCTGGAATTTTTGGAGAACTGTCAAGTAGGAATGATTGCATAGGTTCAATTACAGGTATATACTGCAATCATCTTTAGTGTTGAGAGCCATAAAACCCTACATGAAATTTAGTGTTGACTTTCAATTTAATTTGGCATATCTGTGTTCTGCTGGTTTCCTGGTCTCTCTGAAATTATGAATGAGAACAAAATACTGCCCAGAGAAACTATTCCACTCACAATGTTATATTATTAATACTATATCAATCTTTTAAAAGGGGTGTGTCTGTAGAAAACAAATGGAAAAATAACTTTTTATGTATCTATTTAGGTTGGCATATGGTGAGGTGAGGGAAGTGACAATCTCTTGGAAAATGTGAGAGAGGAAGGCAGAGAAAGCAGTTTTAAGAATATTTAATATATAACATTTGTAGTTTTGAAAAAGCATGTGAATGAGTTTTAGAAATAAAGCTGAGTCAAACAGTTTTGAAGCTATTTTCTGAAAAGTTTCTAATTATTTTTTCCTCTCCTTCTTTAAAATTTGTCTTGGTATTCTTCAGCATTTTAGGCTACTGATAATGTCACTGCTAAATTCCCTGTAAGAGTTCCATTGTTAGATTTTATTTTTCTCCCCCCCCCCCCCCCCCCCCCCCCCCGAGAAAGTGATAAAATCTTCCTCCTTATCCCTAATTTTTGCAAAAAAGATTGAGAATTTCAAGAGCCAACTTGAATTGAACAAGTAGTACTTGCAATACAATTTGGGTTTAAATATTAGTTTTTAAGCCTGTCTTCAAGAAACAGATACCATCCAAATGCTTTAACAACTAACTTCTTAAAATTCCCCCAACTCTTAGAAATTGGGAGAAAGTGAAATTCTAAAGCATCAGAACACCAGGTAGAAACACACTTTCATAAAAGAGAAATTCTTTGTTCTACTCTAGGTGTCAATCCCAAAATGTAAGGAGATAAAATTATACTGATGAGCTAACCAAAAATGGGCAGGAGGAAGAGAAGGAGTTGCAGAGAATCTTTAAGGGTCTCCCCCAAACAAACAAGCAAAAAATGCTAATTAAGCTTAGTAAATTGGCAAGATATATTAGGAAATGTTTACATTTTATCCTGACACAATCATGGCCTGAAAATTCTAATCTTCTTTTCTGAAGTTGCTCTCAGATCCCCAGCCAATGGGAGAAACAGCTTTAAGTTATCATTAGGAGGTTATCATTTTTAAAGTAGTTTTTCTTCATTAAGCTGAAGTAAACAACAGTTTCAAAGAATGCAAAGTCTATAATGTTTTATCATTCATTATTTTGGAGGTAAGGTTAGGTGACCAACAGGGATTTCAGTAATAGTGTGTTTGGGGAATTCTGGGAGGTGCAAGTTACTTCCCTCCCTTCCAACCACTACTCTGTCTCCACTATAGCCTTCTCCTCAGCTGTGAATATTAGCATTAACTCTTTTTTTCATGAGTTCCTTTTATGCCTAACATTCTGCCATTTTTTGTTTGGGCACTTAGGAACTTTGTTCCTTATTTGCCAGCTTACCTAGGTTATTCAATTTGGTTGTCCTGCTATATGAAACAAGAAAAGTCAGTTTCAATAATCACATTCTAGAGATCCTAGTTAATTGTAGGATTTCATTAGAGTCTATCTCCATCCTTTCTGGAGCTATTTCTTCCTTGATGTCTTTCTAGGTGTTTCTTTATTTCCGTTTTAATCCAAAGGATGTTAAAAAGAGATGCAGTAAGAAAATCAGACAAATCAGCCTAGAAAAAGCCAGGAAAAGTTTTGAGGACTGTTCCTCCCCATTCTGGCTGGTGAAATATTAAAAGGAGGCAGATAACAAAACTAGTGAAGAATCGAAATCAAAATCAAAATCAGAATCAGAATCGAGCTGGAAGGGATTTCTAGTCCATCCCCACCCCCTGCTCAATCTGGAAATCCTATATCATTTCAGACAAGTGACTATCCAGCCTCTTCTTAAAAATTTCCAGATGATGAAGGACCCACAACATCTGGTTAAGCTATTACACTGGTTAATTGTCCTCACAATATCATTTGGAATACATGTAACTGAGGACAGGATTGGCAATAGGAATAGCAAACATTGTTTATTTGTTTATCCCACCTTTATTAGTTTATAAATAGGCAGCAGATACATAATAATCCTCCCTCCTCCTATTTTCTCCATAATATACCAGCTTTGTACAGTAATGTGCCTATTCAAGGATGGGTGAATAGCATGTTAGGTGCAATAGTTTAGAAGAGCCCATAATCTATTTTGATTGTAAAACTATCTTTTATGAAATGATACACTTACACGTAAAAACAAAACCTAGGAAGTTAAAAAAAAACCCCAGTTTTTATTCCAAGGACCTTTTTAAAAGTTTTCAACCTGACATGGTACAAATTCAATTATCTAAAGCAATCCATATAAATACATGGGAGCAATCTAATCACTCCTTGCCTTTTGGTTCTGTCTTTAAGAAGCCCTATCTTCAGTGATTTGTAATAATCAAACTTAATGGAGCCAGTGACAGGTAAAAGTTGGAGCCCTCTACTGATCGGTCACCCTTGCCAACACAGTAAAGTAACAAAACACTCTGAACACCTTGCAGACACATTTTAATAGAATGAGACAGTATAGACAGACAGCAGAGGAAGATGCTATCTAAGTCAGGCTGATGAGATTGCATTTTGCAGACATCCCAACCTTATCTTGGACAATAAACAATCAGATTTGTGAGCAAAATACGTCCAGATCATTTCCCCAGGAATTTACCTCTAAGCAGTAGGGATATGTGAATAATGTCTTAGAAACTTTAAAAGAAATTAAATTAAGCTTAAGTGTCTGGTTTTTCTCATTTAAGGCAAAAGCAGCTAGGTTGATAGAAATTTCTATGTTAGCAAACTGCGTGATTGTTCACCTTCAAGGTGTGGTACTAGATTTTTCTGATTTGGCTAGAAGAAACTACCACATTTTCACAGCCTGGGACTCACAATATTGTAGTCTTCAGATTTTTTGCTGCTTCTGAATAGGGAATGGGCACCATTCAAATAATCTATTACTACAGGTTTATCTGGAAATCCCACAGTCCCCAAACAGATGTTGCAATGCCTGAGGAAAAAAAAAAGACAAGAATCTGTGCTGAGAATTGAGGAAGCCAGAGTTCTGTTTAATTTTGAAAAGAATAATATCTCAGGAGAAAGTGTTTGCAAGTTTTGCAGCTCCTTATCTTAGCCCACTCCCCCTCCTTAAAAACAGTATTAATTAGGCTTACTATTTCTCTTTTCTGCTGGAAAAAAAAAGGCTTAAGCAAGAATTATGCAAGGCATAGTATTCCCTGTGATACTCTATGAAAGCAAAAACTGAACTTTGAAGAAGCAGGATAGTATTGCTACTTTTGAACTTTAGTGTTGGACAAGACTCCTGAGAATACTATGGGTAGGCAAGAAAACAAACAAATGGATCATCAAACAAATCAACCCAGAGTTCTCACTGGAGGCACAAATGACCTATGCCTACTTTGGACATATGAAAAGACACGGTTGTCTAGAAGAGGCTCTAATGCTGAGAAAGATGGAAAGAGAGACAAGGAAATGACAACCAGTAGCAAGGTGATGGACTCAGTTACTTGGTAATGGGTATATCAATGAAAGACCTAGAAAACCAAATTAGGGATGGATCATTATGGAAAAATATCTATGTGGTGTCATCAACAACTTGCTAATACATAATTAATCACTGTTTTTTATATATAGTAGAAGGTTTTATGTACAGAACCAAACGGACTACTTTAATAATAAAGTACTGATTTCAACAATACCCTAAGATAGGGATGTCAAACTCAATTTCATTGAGAGCTGCATTAGGCTTGTGTTTGACCTTGGGGGGGGGGGGAGGCAGGATGGGTGTGGCCAGCTCAATGTCACTCGTGTTGGAGGTGCCTGTGGTGACCTGAGCATTCTGCAGAGAAAACAGATTGCCGAGCTCCATTTTCCACTCTGACAGCCTCCTGCAACACTCTGCCAGCAAAATGGAGCTCTGGAAGGCCTCACACAGCCCTCCCAAGCTCCATTTTCACTGGCAAAGGCATTGTGGGCTGGTCCTTCACTGTTTCTAGGCAGCAGCATGGGCCACATCTAAGTACACCATGGGCCCGATCCGGCCTGCGGGCCTTGCCCTAAGACACCCCTGCCCTAAGATATGGATGTAGAACTACATGCTATATTTTCTAATGTGTATAAAACATCCCTTCTAACCAGAATACATAAATGCTTCTCTTTCATCTTTCTCAAGACTCCTCGATTTTATCACATATAAAGACAGAACATAATGTAGTATATACTATTATACACGTTGAACTACATCCTCCTGAGTTCAAAGTTACTTTACCACAAGTAAATATAGTGCACTGCATGGTTTGTAATATAACCTGATAAAATAACTGTATTTCATGATAGGAGGGGAAGTTCAAAATCTGTGAATGATCAGATTTTGGACATTGTCAGATTTTGAATTTCCCTTCCTATCATGAAATCTGTTATTGTATCAGATTACATTACAAACCATGCAGATGAGGTTCCACTGATTCCTGTGGAATTTTACTTTGAAAATTAACACTACTTAAAGAGCCACTGTAGGGCATCTATGCCTTGCTCTGCATAATTCTCATATTTCACCCACATGAATGATAGGGTTGCCCAAAATTTGGAAAGTCCTCTCATGCAATACTGCACTTTATTCATTGGTGGTGCAGTGGTTAAAGTGCAGTATTACAGATAAACTCTGCCCACAGCCTAGAGTTTGATCCTGATAGGGCTCAAGGTTGACTCACCCTTCCATCCTTCCAAGATCAGTAAAATGTAGACTCAGATATTGGAGGCAATATACAAATAGTGTTTTTACACTGTAAACTGCCCATAGACTGTGTAAAGTGCTTTGGGGCGTTCATAAATCTAAATGTTATTGCAATGTGTAAAACCAGAAAATCCAGGAAATAAACTAATAAGGAAAGTGGCTGTGCAAGTGTTGCTATAAGATGGCTGGTCTCATAGCGTTAGAAATGAAGAAATCAAGAATTCTCAGAAAAATGGCTGCTTCATCTAATCATGGCACTCCTCTGGGAGATACATATCACTGCTAAGCTCACAAACTTCACATAGCCTTGGGCGAGCTGTACTGCTATTTATCTTAATTCTCAACAAACCTATAGTGTGAAATCAGGTATCACTACTGTTGAGATAAACCCATGGGCCTTAATGTTATACTGCATGCATCCAAGCGTAGCATGTAACCCCATCCCACTCCCACAGGAGTAGAAATTTTAAAACGAGTTCAGACAAATAAAGATGTATCATTTTCTCTTTCTTTTTGCTCTCATGAGTTTTCCTCCTCCTATAATGTTATTTCTTTCTCACCATGGTTTGTTCAGAGATAACATTTCTTGCCCAGTCACTTATTCCAAAAGCCCCTGAGATTGAATTCACACATTCATACATGGTGCCTTCACTTAAGATATATTAACAGCCAGCAGCAATCTTAGTGATATTAGCAGCCAGAAAAGTCTCTTAGATATCACCAAACTAAAAAAAAAGCTTGGCTAGTAAGCTTTATTGCTTGGTTGTTATATTGTGATGACACATTCCAAGCAAGTAGCTGAAATAAAAAGTGAAAAGTAGTAGAATAGTTTTTAAAGTGACTGTGGAGAAAATGAAGAATATTTGCTGCAGTTCCTTTCGGTTTCATATTTGTAATATTAGATATCCTTAAACTTTAGAGAGCACAGAAGATGTTTTCAAGTTTGATAAAAAAAAACCTGTTCTTGTTTTCTTGCCTCTTCAGAGAAAATATGCCATTTAAAAAGATAAATACATCAGGGGGAATATGCATAAAATGCATACGTTTTCTTTCCTGACTTTTCTGCAAATATGCAACATGATAAAAAAAAAAAGGCAATGCTAGAAAAAATGGATGATGTGGCAATATTGAACTGGATGAAATCATGCATCTCTCAGTATAAGGTGTAATAATAAGTATTTTTAGTTGCACTGAAACATGCTCTTTCTACTGCATGTAATCCCTGGGTTACGAGCATTCCCTTAGCAAATGTTCCAAGTTACGCAATAAGAGTTCCCTAGTGTTTACAAACAAGTCATGTAATTATGAATCCTGCAGCACTACAGCAGTTGTTTGCCTTATGAACAACCGCAAAGGCTCTGCAACATTTGTCCTGCACTTTGCCAGCCAAAGTGGAGGAACTGCCCTTCCATTGCTCCATTTTAGCTTGCAACGTGTCAGGCAAGGCCTCTGGAAGCCAGAACGGAACATCGGAGGAGCAGATCCACCTTCACAGTCCATTTCAGCCTGCATCGTGCCGGGCAAGGCCTGTGCAGGCCTAAATGAAACTGTAGAGGCGCACACAGTTGAGAGGCTGGAGAAGAGACTGCTTGCTGGATCTTTGCATGGCAAGTGACCTTGCTTGGCAGGTTGGGTGGAAGGGAAAGCAGTTGTAGGGAGCATGAGGTATTTCAGTGGGTCAGGGAGGACTTTAGTGGTCTTAGACATGTGGCCTGTTCTATCACTAGCCCCCTCTCCCATGGCCTTCCTCACCCTGAAATACCTCATGTGCACTTATCAAGCTGCACATTCGATTAGCAAATGCATGGCCGAAAGGAGGGAGTTATCCTGTTCAAGGTACGAGATTCACTCCCATGAATCCTCAGGTTATGAATGGAATAGGCAGGCTCCATTCCATCCGTAACTCAAGGACTACCCGTATCACCAGCAAGATCCCTGTTTCTTTAAACAATATACTTTTCTACTAACAGAATGGAAGATAGTTGTTGAGGACTCTTTGCATCCTTAATTGCCCTTTTGATTATTTTTTTTTTTACTACTGTTTTTTTAAATGGCAAAATGAAAACTGAATTCCTAGCAGATCAACATTTCAAATTGATTTCTTTCTTGTCTTCTCTTCCAGTCTGTCTTCTTTCTTTCACCTCTCACATACAGGGCTGAAAGAACAAGATAAAGACTTATTCAGTGATTACAAAAATAAAATGATAGTAGGCCTACATGGTGAATGAAGGGTTTTAGGGTTAACAAAATGTACCTCACTTTAAAAAAATATTTCTCCATTTTCAGAGAATTTATTTGTTTGAAATAGATATGGATAATTTTGCTATGGCAGGAGAAAATTCCTTCACTAATTGTTTATTTTTGCCTCTTGTTCCACTAGGGATACGATGTGAATTTTCATGTAAACATTCATAAATGTTGAAATGCATAACCTTCCTGAGGAGTGATTTGTATTTAATGGAATCCAACAAAATAGATTATCACTAGTAAATCAGATTTTTCCTTTCCCCTGCACTCCAGCATACCACCAAATCAGCTACGGAGGTTAAGAGACACACAGAAACACATTTTGAATGCATTGAGCATTGGCTAAGGGAAAGGAAAAAATTGCTTTTCCAAGAGTAGCAATCCATGGCATGGGGTATTAGTGTATGTTTAGTTCTGTAGTCAGAAGCAAAGCATTCTTAAGTTAAAATTCACATGCACATGATTGTCACTGTATAATTGAAGCAACAAAATCTTATTTGTGCAAAGTAGCCATATCCCTACAATATCTCCAAGCATATCTTATACAATAGCAGTGCTTTTAATTTTTTTTTGTCATGTCCAAGATCAGGAAATCAGTTAAAGATGGGCTTCTTCCAGCACAATATCATCATTTACATAAACCCTCTTTGAGCATTTCTTTGAATGGGTAGCTTCAAACAGAGTAGAGGATTAGGCATGAACATCAGCTCCCCTTTCTCATATACTTTCTGACCTCTTCTTTCTGACTTTCACATTTCTACCCAGAGGCTCTGGGAGAGAACGTTCTATGGAGACCCATCCTCCTGTTAGGGGGCAAGGCTTCCTGCTCAGCTGCATAGACTATCCACTTTCAAGTCTTTGTACATTGGGGCAAATGTTAAAGAGAGCTACAGCCTTTGCTGCAAATTAGGTTATTTGATTGATTCTTATAAGATTTGGCTAATTGAGATCAGGCCCAGTAGCAGCTTCCACACAGCTTCTAAACGCTCACCTCATTTTGAATATTGAGATTTTAACTTTAACACAAAAAATGATGTTCATCTAGTTTCCGTCAGTCTAAAGAGGCTGGGAGTGCTAACTTTCTCAGTACTGTTAATTTTATTCATTTTTGCAAGCCTATTGTTCTTTCAATTGGAGATGAAATTATACTGGGCATTATGCTATTGGAATTTCTTAACCTTGATATCATTCCTGTGCTCCTTAGATATATAAACTGATATTTGTCAAAAAGGGTACATGCAGTTTTTCTATGTTTTCATTGGTTGTATTTTAATATACATACATGCAGTCGTCCATTAATGACTGCACAGTTTCAAAATTTCAAATGAGTTTTAAAAGAAATATAAACATAACCAATATTAGTCAAAAAATATGGGGTTTAGTTTCTTTTCCTAACCCAGCACATAACATAAATGCCATTTTTTCACTTGCAAATGAAACAGCTGCCAAATAGGAATTTGCAAAAAAAAAAAAAGGTAAAATAATTTTTATTAAAGGAAATTTTCTCCTCCAATTCTCACCCAAGCATGTCATACAATAAATCAGTAAAAGTAAGATAGAAAATTAATAATACTCTTCTCTACCTCTTTCATCCCTCTTTTTCCCAGAAGTGGCCAATACAACTCACAAGAAAAATTAATTTCTCCTTTGTCTACAACGAACTACCTTAGATGGCATAAAAGCAAAGGAAATACATTCAGATGAATGAACTAATAAAAAGTGTGCAGGTATTCAAAGCCAAAGGCTATTGCAAAAGCAAACCGATTCTTTCTCCTGGGAGAACAGATAGGAAAGCTGTTACATTTAATATAATACCACCCAACAACAGAGTGTGGTTTGAACACTATTATGTTGTTATGGCAAAACTGGAAAAACAGCTGCTCTGAAAAATTGTCTTTCTTAATGACACATGAGGACTAAAGTATTACTCATAGAATAGAACTATCTTGATGGTCCTCGCAAAATCAGCTTTGGCTGAGCCTCTTCTGCAAGATGAACCAGAAAAATCCATTCACGACCTGTTGAGAATCAAGATATAAAAAGGAAGAAATCTGCTGCCTCATGGGTTTGCAGTATGCAAAAGGAATAGGCAAACTATTTCCCTTCATTTCTCCAATCTTCCAGGATGATCTGATTTATTCAAACCCCATCCCGTCAAATTCTAGCAACGAGGAGCCTGTCAGCTTAGCTGCCCTTTCCTCAACAGCTGGGAAGCAAAGAGACAAAATGGTGTGACAGGAAGGGAACAGATGCTGAAACATATCCTTAAAACTGATTTATTTCAACCCTGTCCTTGATCAGTCTGTTATTCATAAACCACAGCTTTTATTGTAAATTGCACCCTATTTCCCTTTAAATGTGCCATGAAAAAGAATGGCCTTAATACATATTCTCCACCCCAGATGTAAAGGATATCATCTGCATATTACAAGAACAGGCAGATGCTTTCCAGTACTTTCTTTTTTAGTAAAAAGACAAAACCAAACATAATTTACACCCAAAGCATAGCATTATACTCAATTTTTGACAAGTCTCAGAAATACTATTAAATTCATAGTTGGGGAGAAGTCACTCCTAAATATGCGCTATTATGTTTTAATGTATAAAAGCCATATTTTAAACAAATAAATACACTGCAGCACAAAGAGGAAATCAATAGTTTAAACCAATAGATTGTGAGAGACCTATAGTAAATTATAAATTCAGCCACTCCTGGTACTCAAGCATTCTAAGGAGTAAGCACTGCTTCAAAAATGTTTTTCAGAACAACATGGCAATTATCACACACACACACACACACACACATACACATACACACACACACACACACACACACACACACACCTCTTCACAATGAGAATCAAGAAAATTTTGCCAGCTTTGGTTCAGAGATCAAGGTCTTGAAGATTCTTCAGATCAAAGCTCAACTACATCATTTGCTTAGCTGCCTTTAACACACACACTTACCCCACAGGAAAAGTACAATGTGACACATTTAATTGCCTTTCAAGGCAGACTCTCAAATTTTGCAAGTGAATGGAAAAAGTACAGGCTGGGTAAAAAGCAGATCTATAATCTTGTCTCTATTTTGCCAATAAAGAAAACAAGACTTGAGAAATCATGTTCAATTGGTCAGTGTTTCTTATGGTGCCTCAAGACAAGAGAGATCAGTGGGCAGTTCTAATTATTAATCGCTTCTATCACCTCTGAGGACAAAATGATTTGCCTACAGACTGAATTAAAGATTCTGTTCAAATCAGGATGACTGTTCTTGAAGACTCTGTCATTCATATCTTGAAATTAGTATATTTCAAGTATTTGTATATACAGTATCTAGTGAAAACAAATAAAACACCCAGAAGCCTATCGTGAATTTTTACGATTACCTTAACATGTCTGCAGATGAATATATATGATTAACATTCGGTTCCAATGAGCTTTGTGTCAAGCAATATAAAATTCCATTTTAACTATTTTAGCTAAATCTCTTGAAAATAGATTATGTACTTGAGGCATTTTGTTTTCAAGCCTGATAGCTTCCCAACTGCTTTTTTAAAAAAATTAAGAACATCTTTTTTAAAAAGTAGGTAAAAGACTTGATGGACACTAATGGACATGATGACAGGCACATTAGCAACTCAGGTACCATGCTGGCACAAGAGACCAGATGACAACACATTATGGTATTTATCACTTGTACATCAAATCAAGAATTTTCAGAAGAAATGCAAATAGTACAACAAATATTGATAAAATGTTTATGGAAGTTAAACAGATAGTAGATAGTATAACTTGGATTTTGTGGAAATGGGAGGAGGTAAAGCTGGATGAAATGAAATCTAATAAATCCAGTTATTATAAATATGTAAGTGTTTCTATATAGTTTGATGGTCATGATGATGATGTGCCATCAATTGATGTTGACTCTTATGCGCAATACATTTTGATTTTCTCCAGGATGGTCTTTCTCAATCTTTGTTTCTGTCCCGCTTCTTCAAAGTTTGATTTTCACCTACTTACAGTGTTACAAGATTAATCATTGCTTTGTACAATACTGATCTTTGTAGGCATAGATATGTCATAACATTTGAATATTTTCAATAGTACTTTACCATACACTAGTCTATGGCACATTATTTGATTGCTAATTACTTTACTATTGATAGTTAATCCTCTAAGACAGAAGTTCCAGGAGAGGAGATTATTTGTAGCTCAAATTTGAAATGAGGGTCCTTGGTGCTCTCTAAACTTGGTTGTTTTCTTGCTGATGTTTCAATACCCAAACTAGGTGACACCATCCATCATGAGCCGTGGTGGTGCAGTAGTTAAAATGCAGTACTTCTGCTGACTGACTGCAATTTGGCAGTTTAAATCTCACCAGGCTCAAGGTTAACTCAGCCTTCCATCCTTCTGAGCTGGGTAAAATAAGAACCCAGATTGTTGGGGGCAATATGATGACACTTAAAGAGGGTTGTATAAGCACCGTGAAGCAGTATATAAGATTAAGTGCTATTGCTATTGCTATAGATTGCATTATAGCCAGGTACAGTTCTTGCTAGATCTACCCTGATGATGAAAGCAATGTTGTTCTGTTTTTGGGTTTTCTATTTATTTACTTGCTGTTTACTTAAAAAGTCCAGCTTTTTTTCAGGCTTCTGAAAAAGGTTGAAAAAAACCAAGCTACTTTAATGAATAGCAGAAAGATGTACTCATTCTGAGATCTAAAGCACTTCGCAAAACCATTTCTGAATGATTTTGCTGCACTGCTCTATCCAATATTCACATATACTCACAAGTATAGAGATATACTATTATGCCCATGTCTTCCTGGATTTATTGTAAAACATTTTCCCCCTAAAGTAGAGCATCAAATCATCATCCAGAGTTATTACTATGAGGCAGAGGCTATATAAATTGTATAAATAAATACATATATCTGGTCTGAAAAAATCCCAGAGATCAGAAAGAGCTACGTAGTCTTTGCTCCCAATGGTTCTCTGGATTTTTGCATTTCAGATATGGTAGAAATAATAGAACTATGTAAAAATGATGCTTATGGCTACCCCTTCACAAGATGCAGCATCCACACATTTGCTTTTTTATTTTCAGGTTAGCTTTGAAGGTGCCTCAACAATAACGCTTTTTCCTCCCCAGCTACTCATATTGTTTCAACACACATATTTAGCAATGGTTATGGGCTTCGATTAGCCACCTGCTGTATAAAACAAGTGTTCTACAGGAACCTTGTTCTCTGAAAAGGAGCAAAGAAGAAACCAACTTAATTAATTCATCATAAGCAAGGGCAAATCTCCTCAGTTTATCCGCTAACCAAAGGTATGCATTATTCAACAGCTTAGCCCTAGCAATGAAGACACACAGAGAAGGGCTGGCTAACCATTGGGACCAGCTTTAAATAAGAAACAGACTTAGCAGGGAGCTAAGCAGGGCTAGTAACTGTTTGAGAGGCTGAAAAGCTTGCTATATCTCTATACTTAGTGGATCTACCACATATTATGCACACATTCTCACATATGTTATGCACACAAACTTGCACATAGAATAACAAATGCTGATTTCTCTATTACCTCTAAACGTTAGTTGCGCCTTATAGTCCAAGTATAATTAAAGCTTTTTTTTTCTTTCTCTGTCACTTTTTTGGCTTTAATCTTAAACTTGGCTTCCTTGCAGAAATGTAAACATAATTCAGGAAATCTCTCTACACAGAACATGCTGGTTGGTAAAATTCTCCAGCCCTGTTTCAACAAACACAGGTTGCTGTTAAAACTGCAGGGAAGCAAGGTGATTTTTGGATTAACACTGACACTTCTGGCAAGCCCAATACAAGGCCAGTTCCTACATCAGAAATTTCAGATTCAACATTTTATTCAGAATTAACCAGGCCAGGTACAAAAAATATTGTGACAATACAACAGCAATGATTTTTTTTTTGTTTCAACAAAATAAAGGAGAAAAAAAAAAGAAAGGGTTTGTTTTGCTTTTTTCAGTTATGTAAAAGCAGTGTACGTTTTTGAGATCCATGTTATTAAACCACACAATACAAATCTTTCTGACAGTTATGAAGTATAAAAACTAACATTAAAGCATAGAAATGTGCAATGCTGGAAGTGTATATGTCTGTTTTTCAGGGGGCAGGATTTATCATGCCATCTTTTGAACATCAGTTTACATATACTTACACACCCATACACATCAAAACCTACACTTACATACACACACGTGTGCACACAGATACACATCAAAACTAATCAAGCAAGTTTAAATTACAATGGAGAAATCCATAAAACATCCACTGTCATCCCAGGCAAAAAAGGACTCCTGAATCTCTTGATGGAAATATTGTTTTTCATTTGCAAATGTTAAAAGGATGTTTCTGAGATTTTAATGAAATGTTCTTTCTTGACTTGCATACAATGCAAGAAACAGCTTTTGAAGATCTAAAGTGAAGAAAATCAAAACACCCGATCGGATGGATGATTTCTGCCCTGTAAATGTTAGTTTGTTTATATCTTTATAGGGTTTGATTAACATTGGCAAAGTTCATACTTACTGAGATATTGTGCTACAGTATGGATGGCCAAGCCAAAAATGTATGCACCATCTTAAACTCAATCTGTGCCAGAAGTGCTGGTTCTCACATACAAAGACATCAGCTACGGGAGGGGAGTATCAAGAGAGGACTAACTTCATGCTTTTGCTGTGTGAATTCTGCCTTTTTTGTGTACACATACACACATTCACAACAGGGTCAAAACTTGCAAAATAGGGCTTTTTTAGTTATTTGACAAAAGCATTGGATATGACAGACACCTCTGTTAACATATTCTATTAAATCTACTAATCAGGAGGAGATTAAACAGTGAAAAGTACTAAAAAATTCACCTTTTCTTGTACTTTACCTCTGTGTTTTAATATTTCAAGTCTACCTTGTATACTTCAATGATAATTTGCCCTCTAAATTCATGCTTCTTGAAATGCAAGTATTCCACTACATATTTTTATTTACAATTCGAACACACTCTTTGGAGATATATTATTTCCCCAACCAGTTCTGGTATACCATGGGCCACTTCTTCTGGCCAAAAATTAAAGTGGTGATTATCATCTCAGAACTATTGATTTTTTTAAAAAAAATCAGGCTAAGAAATAACTTCCGGTGCTGCATCCTATAACCATAAGAAAGTGCTTTGGCAGGTGTACCATTTATACTTTCAGTGACAGTATTGTCCTACTTTGCCAATTTATACCATTCAGTGCAGCTCATGAACATCAGCTGTACATGCTAAAATCACCACCGTCTCTGGAGCAACCTGACAGTAATGACTGTTTTTAGCAACTGCCTCCCACATTTTATTTTAACAGTGTTATGAGTACAGACTCCATAGTTTCAATAGCAATTGTATTTTTCCCCGTTTCTGCCACCTCTTTCTTTCCTTTGTTTGTCATCTAGCTTACTATTTTATGATCTTTCCTCTGGACTAACAAAAGAATAAGCCCAACATGAAATTTGCATTTGTAAAGTTAACCGAGTTACATCTGTGTAGCACACAAACCCAAATATTTGCACATATTGCATATCCCCTAACAATATATGAAATATATGAGCCAGTTTGCTGTAATAGTTAAGGCACCAGGCTAAAAACCAGGAAACCATAGCTTTTGGTCCCATCTAGACAACAAAGCCAACTGAGTGACTTTGGGCCACTCAGCCCTGGGAAGGAGACAATATTAAACCACTTCCAAGAAAACGATTGTCCAGGGAGTTGTCAGGAATAAATGACACAAAGGCAATATATATAAGAACAGACGTGTGTATGTGTGTGTGTGTGTGTGTTTCATTGTTGTGACATTGAGAATCAGCAACATACAAGTTTCATGAATAGTAATTGTTCCAGAATAAGGAAAGCACATCCTATACCAGCTAATCTTAGGACAACAAGAACTGAAGATCACCCCACTCTGACTTGTTTAGAATCTATATTTGCTTTCAAGACTGCATGAAAAGTACCACTCATAGGGAAACTCGGCTCGCTTTCTATAATAAAGATGGAAAATTAACAGAATTTCCTAGAGTTAGATCATTTCAGGCTGAGATATGGTTTACAACAATACTAGAAGGAAATGTATTGTATTTGTTGTTCGATTTTTTTCAGTTTTTATTCTTAAGATTACCTACAGTATGTCCACACTTTATAGCATCATCCGATCATCACAATGACAACACAAACGTTTGGCCATTTTAGGGATATATCTGATTGATGCTATAAATCAGGAGAATGGTTATACTCTTAGCTCATGGTTAAATACCATAAAGGGACAGAGTAGGAAATTTTAAGAGTTAGCAAATATATTTTGTGAAGTCATATTAATTAGAACTTTGCAGTACTTCAGATATAATTTCAAAATGATGTTTTGGGCCCTGTGGGACTGCAAATATTGCAGCTTATTAAAGTAGCTGTGCCTAAAACAGATAGTAGAGAGGTACTTTAAAGAGCAGCAAACACATGCTACATTTGTAGTCCTGTGCATGCCAAAGGCCTTTTTTTTTGGAATAAAATAAGAAGGGCTGCCAACCTTAACACTAATAGATGTACTCACTCAAGACAGTATAGAGATAGGTGCTCTTAACATTTAACAATATTATTTTAATGATTTCTATGCTCTAAACTGTTCATAGGTTTGCTATTAGCCTTGTGAAAATGGCATGATTGGCTTGTTTTTTTTAAAAAATATGTTTCTGCAAAGAAGAAATTATACTGTGTATAAACACAGACAGCCTGCTCTTCACTCTACTTTCTTGAAATGTGAGTCAGCAAAACTGTCACTCATCCAATTTTTTAGCATCTCTATCGTACAACATAGAAGGAAACACTGATATAAATTAAGCATGTGTTTTGATAAGACACCAGATGTCTTTGTAATCCCTTTTTTCTCATGTTCATTCCAAAGAGAGCTGCAATCCAAGTTATCTGCATGTACTGTAGAGATGAGCAAAAACTCAAACTGTCAAAGGACTTGAATTCACTGATGGAGACTCCTACTTTTCTTCCCAATCAAGTGTCTGAGAAGAACTGAAGGCAATTGCTTTTTTAGAAGCAGCAACAGGAAGGGAAAAGAATTGTCAGAACTCACATTTTGTTTTCTTTCCCTAAACAGCAAATGTTGTCAGGTTGCTAGCAAGAAGAAGTGAACAGCAAGCTTACTTAAATCTTCCAGGTTCAATGTGTCCACCCCACCCCCCACAAATGTACTTGATTAATATTGGGCTACTATATTAGATCCTCAGTCTAGAGATGGTTGGGAAAATGTATCAGAAACGAACTCTCTTACCAACCAGTGGCTTTCTGGATTTTTGCAAATTGTATTTGTAACCTTAATTAATCAGCTTGAACAGTGCTACTCCTGCCAACAATTAGACTCAACCATTCAGTATATCTATTCTGTGCAACCTTAGATGTCTCAATTGGTAAGACTAAGATCGGAATGTAACAATTCCTACTCTTAGATATTTCTGCTTCTGGCAAAAGTTTTGTTCTACTGGTTTTTTCCAGCCTCCCATGGGTTTTGATCCTGAATAAGCACCACCTCTTCCTCATAATCAGAAGGTTTTTCACTCCTCCATTAAACTCATTTTGGAATACTTCCAAGTAATGAGCCTAAACCAGAGAAAGTTCATTACTATCAAATTCCATTTAAATACAAGGAATTTAAGATCAAAAAGGAAAGAGTTTGCAAGATTAAAGGAGAAAAACAGAAAAGTAAGGTTAAACATTGAGATGGCAAAGCAGACCTTACAAAATCAAGTGTGTTTTATCCCAGAGAAGATATAATAATTTGCCTTCCCTGCAACCATTGAAATCCCAATAATCCTTTAATGGAAAAGTATTGTATACTATTTGTGATTCCTAAACATGTAGTACTAGGATGTCCAACATCCTGGGTCGGGATGTATATCTTGTGAATTGTATACCAACATATCTATAAAAATGGGCTGAACCAGCATTTTTTTTTTTGAAGGCTAAAAATACAAGGCTGACAATGAGGGAGAATTTGTAATTATAATTTGATTTTTTATAGTTTTCTAACAAACAACCAGACTGAGGAAACATGCATCTCTACATGCTAACAGAAGTTGTTTTTAACTAACTCCACCATGACCTTTATTGATTGACAAAGACTTTGACTCCTCCTATTCCACAAACACTGTAGTTCAATATTCTTCAACTTAGTGCTTTGTAGGTATGATTGGGCTACAATTTCCATAGCTGTTCTGAATTTTAGGAGTTGCAATCCCAATAAACTAGAAAGTTGCTATGGTCACTAGAAGGAATATCTTTTGTTCACATATGTGATAAATAAATGATTAAAAAAGCATGGTAACAATCCTAAACTGGCTTATTTGGAGGCTCACCTTATCATTCATTTCTTCTTAGCTTTCCTGCAATGCATTCTATCTCCTCTATTTGTTTTCAACCTGTGAGTACCACTCCATTGGATTGAAGGGAGAATACCTCTAGAGGTCGCCAAACATTAGCAGCAATTAGGAAAGGAGTCTAATTTTTATGAAGGAAGAATAGAATTTGATTCTAACAGGAATTGTTGCTAATGTTCCAGGTTTGAGACAGTGCTTTCCTTCTTCCTTCCCTCAGTTTGTCTCTTCTGTTCAGGAAATAGCAATGAAACTAAGAAACTTATGCAGCTTCTAGTACCAGTTGATTTTCCTTTCCAGCTTCACAACCGATGGATTTTAGAGGGGGGGAGGGAGGAGGAGGAAGAGGATGAAGCTGTCCTATTTCTCCCTTGATACATTTTCCTCTGCATTTTATCCTTTTTTTTCAGATCAGCTATTTTCTCGCTCCTTCGTACAGATACAGACATAATTCACACAGTTTTAATTCTATTCTCCAAGAAGAAGCTACCACGATATCAGGTACCTAGGAATCTGTAGTAATTGCTTCCACTAAAATTTTATTGACCTTCAATAAAATACATCAAATAAAACAGAAAGGATGGGCAATAGTCATTATTTATGTGGATTAATAAAAAAAATCCTTGCAAGTGGGAGTGGAAGAAATGAATCCAAATATATTTCCAGTATTATCCTTGGGATAATAAAAAAAATCTTATTTAAATGAGAGCAAGCTCCCTGGATCTCAACCAACTCCTAAATAAAGCAGGTAAAATATGCAGAAGATTCTTCTGCAAGTTCCCCATACAGAAATGAGAAATAAGGTAGCTTATAAAGCACTTGCCTTCCAATGCTGTTTAAAAAAGCATGATTTCTATGGACTTTATTAACACTATAAGTTAAGAATATTAAATCAGAGCTCCTTCCTTACTTGCTATCCACGAGATGTGTTAAACCAGAATTTCCATTATTCCAAGCCAACACTACTAAATAATGCTGGCCAAAAGGTTGGAAACTTTGGTCCAACATATCTGGAGGACAACAGGTTGGGTAAGGATGCAATATGCAAAATTTTGATGCTGAATATTCAGGTTCCAATTTAATTAAAGGAGCACATTGGAAGTTTAACACATAAAACTATTACTGACTGATATCTACTTATATATTAGCTGCATTTCAGTTTAAAAATATAAAACCTAGAACTTTAAAACAATTTAAAAGTGAAAAAACCATTTACAACAAAATTGATTTGATTGATGCCTTTATATTATTTAATATAAAATATGTAGAGTATAGAATCACTATCTTTATAAATGGAATGATTTCCCTGGATTAAGAACCCTGAGATTTGGGTGCCATCCCTTTCAAGAGAGTAAATGTCCACAGGCAAGATTTCCAAGTGTATCATTCCAATCCTTAGGATTATTGTTGCAAGCATTTTGCATCCTGGGACCAACATCCAATTTCAAAATCTCTGCCTATCATGCATGCCTGGCGTTCTACTCCAAAGGACTGCAATTCCACATTATCCTTCTATTTCTATGAGCCAAGATTAAGAACGAACATATTAAGTTCGGATTAAAGGACATATTTAAAATAACATTTAGAAATCAATATGGTAAGAGTAATTTAAGTCATTTCTGGGCCTCTAACCAAATATGTGTTTAATCAATAGTAAAGATCGGAATTAAGTTTTAAAATGAAGAAAATTAGAAAGATTTCCAAATGCTGTGACCCATTTCATTCTCTCTCAATATCCTAAATTTATGTGTTCCCTATTTGTACTTGCATTGATCTCAGAAAGCCTAGTCACGTAAATAGGCTTTGTCATTTCCCCAATTATTTCTAATGGATTTTTCAGATCACTTCTAGAGTTTCCAGTCCATATACCTGGTCCTTCTATGACTTTTAGGTAGGCTTTAGTTAGTCAGTGCCCCTCTCTCCCTATAGAACAAACTCTTCATTCTGTGGAATGGGTTGTCATACTAGTCCTGGGCAAGGGAGAAGAAAGCCCCTTCAGCAAAGTTAAAAACTGTAACCAATGTTCTTGATGTCTTTCCTTTCAAGCCACTTCTACATGCCTACATTCAATTTCAGATTTGCATTGCTTCTCCCTGCTTAGCTTGGCTTCAAAAACCCTTTAAGGCAACATTTGGTTTATTTATAGTTTAGCAGGTTGCATGGAGCATATCCATTGCGGTTTGTAAACCATGACTTATGTTTTTTAACATGTGGTACAAACTTAGCCAATGGGAGTTTATGTAATGCACCCTGGGGAAGCAAACCAAACGTTGATATTATGGGAACGCTAAGATCCCATCTCGCCCCACTAACCACACGCGGTTCTTTCTTAAATGAGGGATTTGGACTGTTTTTGTTTTTTTTTCTCTCTTCTCCAGAACCTACCGGGAGGCAGTAACTCCGCTGGGTTATTAAACGCGAATTTTTCTCGTGTCGAGAGGAGAAAAGCCCTGGGAAGTCTCGCAGTTGGAAGAAGAGCAGCTCGGATCGCGGGTCAGCAAAATAGGCTTTGAATGTGGGGGAAGGTGGAGCGATTCCCCCTCTCCCCCACAACCACTCCGGTGCCCAAAGCTGGCATCGTCACTGCACAGAACCTTTTCTCTTCCCCTTTTTCCCTGCTTGCCCTCCCGGCCCTCCTCCAGCGTAGCGAAGAGCGTAGAAACCCGCAACTGGGGACGAGGCATCCTGCGACGCGGAGGCTCCTTCGGTCAGTTCTAGGCCAGAGGAAGCCGCGGCTACTGTGAGGTGCGAGCAGGCGGAGAAAGGACAGGAGCCGAAAAAAGGAGGGAGGAAGGAACTCCCCGACCATCTGCCAGGGCCAAGAGCTGAGCACATAGCCCAGTAGAAGCCCCCACCCCTTCCAATCCTTTGGTGCCCGGCAGCTCTATCCCTGGCACTCATCCCTGCTGGAAAGCAAAGCTTTGTGAATACCCCCGCTGGCCGGGGGCGAGCAGGCCGTCCTCCGCTTTAGGACTGTTTTTAAGAGACCGGGGAAAGTTTCTTCCCTTCCTCCGCGGCTCCGATTCGATCCCTCTGTCCCTTGGGGCACCTGTTCGGCTTCTCCCCGCTCCCCAAACCCAAGGACCTTTCCCCGCGCCAGCAAACACCTCGGGCCGGGCCGGGCCGGGCCGGGCCGCGCAAAAGGAAGCGCGAGCAGCACCCACCGTGTCCTCCCCGCAGAGAGACCGGAGAGCGGTAGATCGAAATAGGCACGGAGTGGTGCTTGCTGCCATGGAAATGATGCTCTTGCTGAACCTGCGAAGAGGCGGACGAAGAAGCCGGCAAATCCGCGCCGGAAGGACTCCACGCCGAGCTTACGATACATCCCCAGACGAGGGAGCCCATCCACAGGGTCCACGCGGGACAGCGTCCTGGTGCTGTTCTCAAAGCAGTGCACCGCATGGTCAAAGCGCACTGAGCCAAAACCCGGAAAGAAGAAGAAGAAGAAGAGGAGGAGGAGGAGGAGGAGCACCTACGGGCCGGGCAGTTCAAATTCCAGCCGGGAAAAGAGGGTCAGGTTCATGATGCCAAAGTCCCCATCCTACTTGGCTGCGGGGGGAAAAAAGGGAAGAGTCGCTTCCAAAGTGGCAGTTGCGCGCCACAATGGACCGGGCAAGGAATGGGTTAAAAAAGCCGAGCAACACAGGAGCGAGCAATCGAAGTCAACCGCTGCTAGATTCCAAGAGCTGTTTGGGTGGGTAGGGAGGGGTTTTTTTTTGGGGGGGGGGGAATAATTTTTGGAGGGTAAGGTTCCCTTCAGACGTAGCAAGCTTCTAAGAAGGACCAGCGGAGCCACCGCATACTAAGCAGAGAAGGATCCTATTTTCTCATCTGTCACGGTCTCTTTCCAGGTTCACACAATCCACAGGGATTTCCCCTTACCCGTCCCCCTCGCGTCGCCTCACTTTTAACTGGAGAAAGGGAGAGGAAAAAAGGGGAAAAAAATAGTTGGAGGTGCGGGGAAGGGGGGGAGAGGGGAATGCCGCCCGAGATCTTAGAAAGGTTTTGATTTCGCCCCCACCGGCTTATCCCAATTCCAGTTGCTGGCTTGGTTGCTTCTCCGCGGACAAAGGTTGCACTGCGGAGATGCTTTGATCTCCTCTTTCACACCGACACGCGCCGGGGAGCCCACACGCACCCAGCAACGGACGGGCACTCGGCAAACTGAACCGCCTTCTCCTGGAATGCGGGACGGCAGCGGAGGAGATCTCGCAGCGTGTGTGCCCTGGAAAAAAGTGCCTGCCGAGATCTTCCCGTGGAACTCAAACGGAGCAAACTGAAGGAGCAAAGGTGTTTTTTTGTTTTAAAGGAGAGATAGAGAGGAAAGTCCAACATCCACAAGAGAGAAATCAAAGTCGAGCCGTTGTCCTCTTTCTTTTTCCTGTCTTTTTTTTCTTCTTCTTCTCTCTCTCTTTTCTTTTTTTAAAAAAGTGGAGCAGGATGCTCAGGGTTGCTCAATTAAAGTGAAGGCAGCTAGGAAGCCCAGGTGAAGTGAAGCGAAGACTTCGGGAACCAAATTCACAAATGGGCGAGCCGGATGCAAATTGGATCGCTCCCGAGAACGAATCAGAATAGCCCAAACACCCTGCAGAGGGACTGGCTGGTTCCCGAGAAAGGAGGGGCTGAAGTTGGAACCTGCAGTCCCACCCCCTCCATTCATATACAGCTTCTACAGTACTTACGATCTCTCTCTCCCTCTCCCTCTCCCTCTCCCTCCCCCTCCCTCCCTCCCTCTCTCTCTTCTGATTAGCGGCGTCGCTTTAAATCGTAAAACTTAAATATAGGGAAAGTGGCAAGGAAAGTAACCCAAGCCGTTCGTCACGTTTAGCCTCCGAACGGTGATTATTAGAAATTACTGTTGTCAAGTACAACCGATACAGATTGGTGGAGATTTTGCTCTTTGGCTGGCTCAAGACGCAAGTTACAGTACAAGAGGTTTTGTTTGTTTGTTTGTTTGTTTGTTTTAGAATAACAATAGAAAGGAACATTTGATACTTTGGAGCTCATCTGAATTTCTAATGCATTGGTCACCTTATCCATCAGATTATCATCACTGTCTGGAATTGGTGCTGAGATCGAAAATTACTCTTTGGCATAAATGAGGAAGAGTGGAATTATAGGGAAGATAATGGGAGTTTTCCGGCTGTTGAACATGTCTTTAATTCTTCTCTCCTTTCTATCCGATTTTGTGAGAAGGAAGCGTCATCCTTCCCACCCCTATCCCAAACACAAGTATTACAATCGAAATCCTGATTTTACAATAGTTTAAAAAGATGACAGGAGCTCTGCTTCCATAGGTAGAGGGAGCGACCAACTCTTTCACTGAGTGCACAGAACTACAAGCTGAGCTACTAGAACCTCAAAGCCATTTTTCAATCGACTCTCTGAAATTACCATTTTATGGTTGTCAACACTCAAGGGAAGAGGAAGAGCTATGTCCTTACTGAGGCAGGAGACAGCAAGAAAAGTGCTTTGTACTGTGGGAGGACACAGGGTGACAAGAGCAGAAGGCTCCCTCCCCCCCTCCCCTCCCCCACCAAGTATGGTGAGCCCCATATCGGGAATCAACACCGAGCTTCTCACATGAGTAGACTGCTGTTTTCTCCAACCTGATGTTCTCCAGATGAGTCAGACTATAAGCCTCATTACCACCAGCTGGCATAATTCTAGCAATGACATTAGTTCCTGTGCTTTAATTTATGCTTTAGTACATTTTCTACCAGTTGTAACCACAGTAGCCAGTTTGGGGAGTTTTGAAAGGAGTCTGGATAGAATCAAGCTTTCATAGTCACTAATACTGATGCTGGCTGCTTATTACTTCTGGAATTGGAAGCACCAGCCCTATGTGTTGATGTTAATTGCTGAAAGTGGAAGTGGTATTGTCCAACCTAGGTTTGTGATTTCCAAAAAGCACTATGACATTCACCTGGCCTTTGTACCATACAAAACATTGGGCAAGATAAACCTGTGGCCTGAACCACCATAGAAATTCCTATAGTTTTAAGTTAATTTTTAAAATAAGTTTTATGTTCTGGTGTTTTTTTCTTTCTTTTTCCCCTGGCTGATTTTAATTATGGATGACAGGGTGGGAGCAATAGCATCGGATTATAAGGGTATCTAGGGTTCAGATGGAATTAGAGATTTTGAACTGAATCTCTGATATCTAACTTAGCAATTTAATCTTTTCATTTGCAGAAGCTGAGAAAGCATCATTTGCTGAATTTCTTCTTGTCATGTTGTTATTAAGTTGCTGCATTAATGTGGTGTTTTATTTTGTTCTGGTATGTTTTTGACTTCACACACTGTTTTGTCTGAATTGTTTATCTGAAACAAAATCGATTGAACATTTTATATAGGCTATTCAAGCTATTCAGGCTAGTCAACTGGAGTGCTGAGGAAAAGTATATTGTTTTTCATTTACACCATTATCTTATCACCATTACAAGAGATACTATTTGTTCCATGGAACAAAGTTTGCTGGTTTCCATGCTGTATACATTTCTTTTCCAAAGACCATTATTAATTATTTAGACACAGGAAATGAAATGAGAGAAATAATTCTCCATGTTTCTTGGGCCTCAACCAAATTAATTTGGTTTCTTAACAGCTGTTCATCAAAACAAACATACGACAGGGGAAGAGATAGAGGGAAGTATAGAATATCTAGACACTAATGTCTTGCAACATCATCTGTAATTGTCCCCTAAGTCACATTCTCAATTGGGATCTTCAGGTTCCCCCAATTTGGCCAATGTGTTGGGATTATATAACTTTGGAGGGGAAAGATCATTCATGCTGTTCAGGTGATGTGCCTGTACACACATTGCAAAATTTCAAAACAGGGCAAGGTTAAAATGATTCAATTGAATTTAAATGTGCATATTAAATATAATACAATAATACAATTATTTCTCATGTGTTCTATAACTTGCCTCTTCCATCATTGTAAACATTGCAGATTCTATTCCTCCAAACAGATACCTGATTTTTATGCCAATTTCTGTCCCTATGCAAGCCAACCAATACAAAGGAATATAATGTCCATTTTTAAAAGCCTGGTAAAATATTGAAGACATGGTATTCCCAGAAGGATTCTCATAGACAAACTGTTAAACGGTGCAAGCTTCTCCCTGAAGCTCCTGTTACAATACATACTGTAGTTCATTGTGAATTGCTCTCCATGGTACTGATTCTAAAGTTTAGCATCTTTATCTGATTTCTTCAAAGCTACAATCCTGAATCTTGTCCTCTTTTTTTGGTCTCATCAGACAACTTACTTTGCAAACTCCCACCCAACCATCTACTTGCCATAATGAGGTAAGTCATGATGGAGGAGGAGTGTCAAGGACTACTTAAAATAAGTAACTCCCAACCTATTTTTCATTTCAGGGGTCAGGATCCTCATATGTACTGGCATAAGGTGGCCATCAAGTATTTCCTAGAGTCTCTTCAGAAGTGTGAAATGCTTTAGATAACATTGTTATGTAGTGATAATAAACTTGATCATATATGTAATTATCTTGCATCTTTGGGAAAAAAAACTGAGAAGTGATAAAGGTGCTTTTCTCCTCAGCTTGTTTTCATGCCTAAGGCAGGACTATAATTTATAGTCTAGTTTCTTGTCTGGTGCCTTAACCATTAGATGAAATCATTGTTGGGGATTATATTTACAGCTTTATAATTCATTGGTAAGTTATATATTTAGCAACTATCATTGGAGGAAGTGGGCAGATTATGTATCTATTTATCCATTCATTGATCCATCCATCGATCCATATTCATTCAGACAATTTACTCCATAATTCTCCCCCTGCAAGTATTTGAAAATCCTATGCCTGTTATTAATGACCCTTATAATGTCATTTAATTTCAAATGCTACCCAGTGGTCCTTAGCAGTCACAAAAATAAAACAACATCAACAAAATTCTAATCTCAAATTGCAAAAAGATAATTAGCCATCTTATGTTTTCTCTCAACCCCCTTCTTTCATTTCTCATGCTGAAGTAAAGTAATTCAAAATAAGTAATTGGATATATTTGGATCCTAATGATTTATCTTTGTTATTTTGATGATCAAGCCAAACTTCCTTAACCTTTTGAATGGAATTTTAAAAAGATTACTCAACCAAATGTCTAGACTGAAAAAAAATCACAGTATTCAAAATCCAATTAATAACTCCTATAAACTAACCTAAGAGCCATTAATATTGGTGATTCTTGCACTTCTGGACTATTTGCTTCTAGCACAGAAATTTTAAAAATATTAGTTAAGTGTATACATATATTTTTTCCAAGAAAAATGAACAAAATTGCCACTGAATGCTAACATTTTTCTCTAACATTACTGCAGATTTTCTTTTGATTGGGTCTGAAAAGATTGAGCTGAGATAGTCTTCACATTTGAAATCCAGAATTCTGTTCTCAGTGTTTAAGCTGAAAGAAACTGTCAGATACATTTACAAGTGAATTGCCAGATGAGACAGCAATTAAACCAAAATGCTTATCACTTATGGCAAAAAGTAAAAGTGTTCTTAATTACAGTTTGTGTAATGCATTCACCATGCTTGCCTGCTATACTAATTGTTGCTTAGCATTAACTATAGTTAAAGTACTCACCTAGACACCAGTTCTAGATGCTGGATAGTGTTTTGTGAATCTTGCTTCTTGCTGAATGAGTAATTGTTGCTTAACTATCAGTTAACAATCAATTTGGGTTTGCATAACATACTAGACTACAGGGGTAATACTAAACCCTAAAGACTTGTCACTTGGCCCAGAGTCAATTTATGAGAGGGGCAACTATATAAATCTGATAAATAAATATATAAAATAGTCCAACTGACAGGTTGGTGAAGCAGAAGAGAGTCATGGAGTAAAGTGAGATGAAAACATATTGTGGTCCATCTTTCTACTCCACCGATCTATCAGCTGAGATATTTAGAACACAGGTAGAGAGCTCTTCCAGAAAAACATGAAAATGTTCAAAAATAATCAGAATAACATGGCATGAAGAAGTTCCATACTGTGATCACTAGCTAAAGTCTTCATCCCAAATATGTATCTAGAGTTACCAATCTGGCTCATAAAATACTAAGGATTGAAAATTATGACTATTTTTCTATCGGCTAGTGATTCTACAGTATATGGAAGGATAAATGCAATCAGGGACTCAAACAACTGTTGCACTGAAATTCTCCTGTGTTAAAAGGATATTATCAGTCATCATACATATCATAGAGGTAGCAGAGAGCCAGTTTGGTCTAGTAGTGAAGGTACCAGGCTGGAAAGCAAGAGATTGACTTAAGGCTCTATCTTAGCCATGAAAGCTAGCTGGGTGACTTTGAGCCTCAAATGATTGTTGCTTTGGGAAAAATTGGAAGGTATGTTGGTTATGTTCCCTGCCCTGAGTTTAAACAAACAAACATATAAATAAATGTTTGAAGAAGGGAAAGAAAGAAAGAAAGAAAGAAAGAAAGAAAGAAAGAAAGAAAGAAAGAAAGAAAGAAAGAAAGAAAGAAAGAAAGAAAGAAAGAAAGAAAGAAAGAAAGATCATCCTACCCCTCAAGTCAGAATTAGAAAAATGCTCATTACATCAAGGAAGTACTCTGAAGTAAGACTAGCAAACCTTTCTCATACATCGTAAATCTCAATCTAGTCAGTGCGTTGTTTAAATGCTAGGCAATTGAAAATATTTGTAAGTAACTGAATGGATAGATAGGAATAATTTCTGTCTATACAACAACAAAATATATTGTGCCTCATTTGAGGAATGAACAAATGATCTGAATATTTCTTATTTCCAGGGAAAGTTATACACTGCATTTAATTTAATTAGACATGCACATGTTCACATGCTCCCTTCCTTATACTGTATATAAGCAAAACCTTAACCTGCTTCTCCATATATTTATTTCCTTGTTTGTCAACCAGGATCATTTATAAAAATGAAAAGAAAAGAATGAAGGAAACAAGTTCAGGAACAGCTAGCCAAGAAAGTATTTAATTTGAGATTTTTTCCCATAGTGTCATAATTTTAGGATGCAGTGAAGACTTCTCTCTTAGGAGACTTCAGATGAAGTAAGCCAAGAAATATAATCCTTCATTTTTTTTTCAATTTATAACCCAGGCTTGTCTCCATGCTTATGTTAAACATACAAGATCCTATTTAATTTTTTTTAAAAGAAAAAGAAACAATTCTTCTAAAAATGGATGTAATTTTAAATAGTGCACTAGATGTATTAGACAGAAGACAAATAGACTAATATTATCTATTTAGGGGTGGTGAATGGAAGGATGAATTCTTATAAAAGAAAAAGTTTTGATATAGTGAGTTCTGATATTGTTATCTCTAGAAATCTGATACTGAATGTTGTAATAGTATTTTCCATGGGATAAAAAAGCCAGAAACTTGATGAAATTATATAATACTCTTAAAACATTGCATCTTCATTGGTCTAATATATTGTAATAAAAAAGTTGGGTTTCTTCCTATTATCTTCATGGCTAGGTTTTTCTTTTAATAACATTGTCAAGTAATACTTTGACCACACTGGATTTTGTTTCTTTATGGCTTCTACATCAATAATGTATTACAGATAGCAAGCAGATCAAATAATTTCACACTAGTTAAAGTAAGAACAGACAGCTCACTGAAAGCACTAATAAAAAATGATAAATCTTACATATTTTGGGCATATCACGTAGAATGAAAGCAAAAAAATTTGGAGAAAATGTTCATGCTTGGAATATCTATGGAAGGGGTGTCATGCACTGGCCATGCCCACCCCATTTTAGTGAAGGTGGGAAAGTTGTGATACATCACATGATGACAACATGCCATCACGAGTTTGACACCCCTGAACTAAGGCATTAAAAAAAAGGCTGACAGAAGATAAGATGATCTGATGCTGTTAATGATATCACAAGAATGAGGTCACAAAATGCAAAGGTGCATAAAATCCTGGAGAACTGATGTCTACCAAGTCATGAAGAGTCAGAAGCAACTGAGCAGTAATACCACTTTTCTAATATCTATTGCGTCCATACTTGATTTTGATCAATTTCTATCTAGCACAGTTTTTTCTGTTAAGTGCTTCTTAATTATGTAAATGAAACAATCATGGAAATGGTATGCATGTATGCACTGATCAAATTTGCTATGCCTACCTTAAAACTGCATAATTTGAAAAGTTGTGTTGCTTTTTAGAATTTCTGGTGTATGTTCAAAAGTTATACTACAGTTTGTTAGATGTTCCACTTAATATGATGAGAAATGAAATGGTCATCAACTAAGGGTCTGTACTATGTACATTATGAAAGTTTAAAATAACCACATATGTAATTATCATATTTTGAACAGAAATCTCTTCCACTCTTTTAGATTGAAAGGAAAGAAGGAATGTTCTATTGTTTCCAATGAATTCTAGTTAGCAGGATGTACAAATTAAGTTACATTGAGTCAGTTAAATTAGTAGGACTCTTTAATTGCAAGATGTTCAGACAAAGCAGAATGCTTATCCATTAAGTAGGAAAAACTATAGATACATTGTGGGTTCTCTGTGCATCTGCTATAAAACCCAGAATGGGCTGTAACAGTAATAATAATTAGCATTTATATAGCACTTTAAAATGTTCAAAGTGTTTTACATATGTTATCCTGGTAATCTTTACAACACTCCTGTTCAGTAACAGGGCAATATATTATTATCCCCATTTATATCCCCCAACTCTATCCATTTGGAGTTCAATGGCTTTCAGGTGGTAAATAAATTACATTTGTAGATAAGCTGAGATTTGCACAAAAAAAAAAAAACCACCCTGATTTATAAAAGGATATTTGATAAGTTCACAGGAAAGATGGCATTTATGTCAGCTTCTTAGCTTATAGCTTACTGAGAAGCTCATTAGAATCTGTGAATTGGGTCAGAAGGGAAAATAATTCATAGCAGATTATATTGTTTGCAAACATGTGGCCCAGGTACAGTTTGTAGCATTTCCTGTTAAAAACACCAGATAACAGGTGATGAGAAAGAGATTTAGCTGAAATAACAACCAAACTAACAATATTGGGCTAGTTTGGTTGGGATGCAAAAATGCCTTATCTGTCATGCTGTTTCCAGGATAGATTGCAGTAGGTTGGCAACAAATCTGGATTGCTGAGGGGTTGGTGCTCGGTTTCACTTATGGCCACCATAAGATCTGATCAGTTGTTGCCATCTTTTTTGTTTCCATCTTTCTTTCTTGATCATCCATGAAAAAAATGGTAAATCTCACTGGCTGGCTCCTGTGTGTACTGGCCTGCCCCTTTGTTTTAGGAATTAATCCTTGCTTGCTAGTTTCCATCTTTTTCCATTGTTTTTCCAGATGCTTTTTACACATTATCTTTTTTGACATTAATACAGATATTTTATTTTTTCCCTTATTATAGCATCAGTGTTTTGATGCTACAATAATCCAAGCAACATGGAAACAGGCTGTTCTTAAGTTCTTCTGTAGATACATGGAAACTTTATAACAAGGAAAAATTGATACTTCATCCACATGAACAAAAAATGTTCTTAAGAGTAAAATAAAGATGTTTTTTTAAAAATAAGGCAACTTACTTAGTCCTCCTTTAAACACCAAACCTGGCAGGATGAATCTCTTGGCCCTACTCTTCCTACAGAATTATTTTTATGATGGAATAGGAGAATAATGTACACCATTTTGTACAAATAAAGGTGGGTCATAAATCATACTGAGAAAACAAATCATAAAACAAACCAAAAGCCAGTTTGGCATGGTGATTAAAGTTGAAAACCAGGAGAGTGTGAATTCTAGCCCTGCCATAAACATAAAGCCAGCTGAGTGACCTTGGGATAGTCACTCTCTCTTCTTCAGCCCTGGGAAGGTGACAAAGGCAAGCCACTTCTGAAATCTCTCAAGAAAATTGCAGTCACTTTTCTGGGCAGTTGCCAGGAGTCACCATAGACACAAAGGTACAAATCAGATCAGATCAGTCATCTATAGGATAGGTTCCTGTGCTCAAAATACTGTATTCAAGAACAGAATTGCTACCCTGGAGAATACACAATGAAGTCTTCCCTATAATGCTCCCTTTTAGATAAATTAGATAAATGGTGCAAACTTCAAATAATCTGGGCAATGAGTGATGGATTAGAGGAGTAAAGGATTATTGGAGTCCAGGTCAAAGATATCTAGAGATAACCAGGTAGAGTAAACTCACGTAGTTGATATGAAAATACATGGAAAGAGATAGGACTAAGCCAGATACAACTTGTTAATGGTCTGCTATAAATATTCAGAAAATAATAAATACATTTTCATAGTTTATATTCATTTTTTTTGGCCCATTGCAATTTGAACTTGAACAGAATGCATATTTATTTCCACAGAGTAGCTGTCTCTTTCAAAATAAAACTCATTACATTTTCTGCTTTTGATAAGCAGTTTTGTTTTTATTTTCTCTCATGATTCCTTTCAAGTTGTTTGATTGCTCAGTTGACATGAATGGGCACAGTATTAGTGTGTAGGAGTAGGGTGTGTTTGTAGTGGGAGCGGGAGAAATTCATCATTCAACCCTCTAGTTTTATTTTCTTTCACTCTTCAGAACCTATACAGTGGAGTGGGAAGGTGCCAAATCCCATTTTAGCTTGTGTTTAGAGCATCTAAATGTCAACAAAAAGCCTTGTTAACTTCAATTATTCCCAAATGTTCCTAGTTCTAAAATGGGTTGCTCTTTTTTCCCCACATCTTTTCTGGAAGTCAGTCTCCTACTGAAACCCACCTCTTCCCCACTTATCTAAGCTAAATATATTCATATCCTTTCTATATGTAGAAAGGACTTATATCTTTGTAATTCTATTCCACATGCCTTCTAGCCTAGTAAACGAACTACAAACTCCAAAGATAACAGATAAACAAATAACAGATAATCAGAGTTGGAAGGGACCTTGTAGGTCATCTAGTCCAACCATCTGCCCAAGCAGGAGATCCTACACCATTTCTGACAGATGGGAGTCCAATCTCTTTTTGAAAGTATCAAGTGATGGCGGTCCCACAACTTCCAAAGGCAGGCTGTTCCATTGATTGATTGTTCTCACTGTCAGAAAATTTTTCCTTATTTCCAGGTTAAATCTCTCCTTGTTCAGTTTCCATCCATTATTCCTTGTCTGGCCTTCAGGTGATTATCCTGTTCATTGTTTTTTTGTGAAAATATGGAGACATTTTAATTCCTAAGGTTTGGAGAATGTTGAAAATTACAATGTAATTTGCAAATTTTGATCAGACAATTCTTTCATTAGTATCCATTTCATTTTTGTTGTTAACATGGTGTTCCCTGATAACTCCTCTCTTCTGTTAAATCTCATCTTATGTTATTCATTCTCTTTTACAACATAAACTCAGATATTCCTAAATGACTACTATTTTAAAGTTTCCTACATGAAAGTTTGCCAAGTGATAAGTAAAAGTGCATTATTTTCAGAGGACCAGCTTACTTTTAGTATGTGATTTAAAAAATGGTTTGGTCACATTCTAGTCCTGGGTGTATAGAACTAATTCTATGTTAGAAATATATCTATTCTTTTCAACAATTACATCTGATATAAACAATAACACAGATGTAATCACCAAACTATTCTCAGCCATTTTCTCAGTACTTGGCAACATTAGGAAGCTTACTAGATATTTCATACTGGTGAATCTATACTGACTCATGTGTTTATATTATCCATATAGTTTTAGAAAGGGGAGCTAGATGTTATTTGTTTAATACCAAACATCTTTCATGGCCTTTTCTGCTGTGGCTCTGACTGTCTGGGACATCGTGCCCCATGAGGCGAGATCCGTACTCACCCTTTTGGCATTTCAAAGGGCCCTGAAAATCTGGCTCTTCAGATGAGCCTGGGCCCTATGGGGTATTTTTGTCATACAGGAGGTGGTTAAAGTCCCACCTGAGATAAGATCCCCACCTCCTCCCTATATGCATCTTGATGACTTCTTTCCATCTTCATTTATTCTTAAGTCAATTTTGGTGTTAATATTTATTGTTTTAACTTTTTAATGTTTTATCTTGTTGCTTTATCAGTTATAAGCTGAGATGGACAGCACATGGGTTAAATAAATAAATAAATAAACAAACAAACTCAATTGTGAAGATTCACTGACATCTCAGCACTTTGGAGGAACATTGACAAAGCAGCTTGTATCTATATCAAACTGTATGCTAAATACATTCTCTTCCCTCTTGAGTAATGTATGAAATAATGCTGACCATAGATTTATACTGTTACTTTTTCATGTTATTTATATTGTCTGTATTCTTGACCAACCCACGTCAAGAAGAGGGCCTCTGCCCTCTCCTGTCTGAACTCTCTTGTGTTACCCTTGACTATTTTCATTGATTCTTGCAGTACTTTAAACAGAAAGCATAAAGATGCTGCAGGCAGAAAGTTTGTTGGTTTTTTACTTAGATCTTGTTGGCTGTATGTAAAATTTGCTTTCTGATTCTCTTTTTTTGTTGTTCTGACCTAATTCTCCTTCAAGCTTCCTTGACTGTTGGATCTCCCTTACCAGTTTTCTTTTCTATTGTACTATGTTTCCTATTTTCTGGCTTGCCCACAAAAGAAGAAATTTGTGCTGTCTGCATTTCAATGTAACTTATCCAATTATACAGTTACATACTAGTGTCTACAGTTTTGCAATTCAGAAAGTATATAAAAATGTAATGAAATGTTTTGTATCAGAGAAAATCATTTGGGAAATCAAAGTATTAGATAAAATGTCAATCTTGGGAAGATGTTTACACAGAATAAATAGAAAAATGTGCAAGAAAATTCATATTTTTGTCTATATAAAAACAAATTAAAATGAAGTCTGGTACAGAAAGGGGCAGAATGAATGTGAAGTTGGAAGAATGGGGATCTAAGCAATATTTAATTGATCAGTAGCAGAATGGAAAGGAATTATTTGGATAGATGTCATAAGAAATATGAGTGTCATTGTCATTTCTCAATGACGATGTACAGGCAACTCAAAACACTATGTAATAGTCTCATATTGCTCTGATCTTATAATAAACAGATAGTGAATTTCATGTAATTGGACCATGATGTTATATATTTATCTAAAAAAGTATTCAACACTATAAAAACCTGGTTTATTTTTAAATTCATGCTAAGTCTTTAATGCTAATAATATGCTATAAAGTAACTATAACTACAAAATAAATATTCAGGAAGGACAATAGCATTTTCCTTAACACCATCTAAACTATTAGCTCAATTATGCTATGTCTGTGGCTCTCCAAATTTTGCTGGACTATAAATCCAAATAAGCCAACATGGATAATAACAGTAGAGGCTGGGAGATCTAGTTCAGTATCTGTATTGGCACTGTTTCCACACTCCACCCTATGTTATTTTTGGGAAATACAGTGGCAACTTTCCCCAAATAGATTTGTCATGACATTTTAATTAAATTTTAAGAGGCAACTGTGATCCTTCCTGATGCACTATGCTGATCATGAAGGAACTTCAGAGTATAGATATCACATTTAGAAAGAAGAAAAGCCTCTACTCTGCATTCAGAAAAAAAGTATCCAGATTGCTGAATGAGAGAAAACATGCTAACAAAGTCTGAATTTCTCCTGTCATTTAAAAAATAATAATCCAGGAAACAATTGAAAAGCCAGCTCCATTGCAATTTATTGGATAAAGATGGAATCCATAGTTTTATGTAAATGTGCAACAGCAGAAACATTTTGTATAGATGGGAGTAAAAGTCTTTCTAGGTTTCAGTTTCAAAAACTGGGAATAATTATGGTTTTGGATGTTTGGAGCAGGTGAATGGAAATTTTCTCAGCTTCTGTTATGTTCTACACAGCTGTCGGTTTCAGAAATGAGAAAATTCCTTAAAATGCAAGACATATCCTAATATGTCATTTGACCTGCTTCTTTCTCTCTTGTGTGAAAACCAGACATTTTGGGTGGAGTGTATGCAGTGGGTGGGGCTGTTGAAAGAGATTTCTTTGAAGATTGCATAAATCTGAAAGACTGATCATATGCCTTTTTCCTCTCCTTATTTATATAGCTTTTGAAAATAAATTTCCTATGTAGTCCCTTTTGATTTAACTTGCTGCTGCCAATTCTGCCATTATTTGGGGTTTACATTTTTTATTGAATGGGCCTCGAATTGAAAACTAGATTTCTTTCCAATTCCCCTCACTTGTGAGGCGAGAGGAAATGAAAACGCCTGTCAGCAAAAGTAATGTGTTTAATACTGTGCCAACCCTACACATCAGCAGAGATTTCTGTGTATTGCAAATAATTCTATCACCAACCTATATTGCTCAGCTGTGTTTTTATCTCTGTTGTAGGATAATATCAATATTTCAAAGTGTGAGACAAGGAATGTTTTATGAGATTGATGTGGGAAAGAAGTGTGACAAATATATAAGGGCAGAGGAAAATGCCTATTCTCAAAAATGCTTTACTCCCCATGGGGATTTGCTGAATTTGTTCTTCTTTCTTCAGAAATCTACTGGATGCTCTTTGGAAAATACGGATATTTAATACCAGGGCAGAGGACAATATTTTTTTTAAACTATATTCTTAATTATTTCAAATATAAAGAATCTCCAATTCAACCCTAAAATTAGAGTTAAAGGGCAAAATCTTATCAAATTAGTAGAGATTCTTCTGCCCTCCTCTCTCCACCTTTTCAAGATTCTTTAAACCTTTTGGAGAATCTTAGTGATTTTTCTGAAATGCTTTTGAGGCTACACATGAACTACAGGGGGACAGTCAATTGCCCTTCTCATTTCATCAACAGAAATTGCCCATGTTTGTGGAAGAACGCAACTAGATTCCAAGCTACCTTTTCTTTTAAAAATGAAATGTGAGTAATGGGATTGCAGAGTTCTGAAAGGAAAATGGACTGTATCTATTGTAGGTAAAATATAATTGTTTTTAAAATGGTGCTACATACACAACTTGCCAGCAAATGTTTTATTTTCCTTTTGTTTATTAGGTAAAGTTAAAAACAGTGATTTCCTTACTTGGAGCCTGCATATTTATCCTGATGCACACATAACAGGCCTACATAGTAAAGGAGTTCAGAAAATGACTAACTAACTAAATGAATGGGATTCAGACAGCATGGTAAGGCATGCACTGTTCTGACCCAAACCTTGTTCCAAGGAAACAAACATGAAACAGAGGTAACAGCAAAACTTTTTAATGATTCTTTATGAATTCCATTCCTTCATGGTTAAAAGGCTGTTTCAAACTAATTGTCTCTGATAAGAACAAGCTTTGCCAAGGTTGTTCAAGGCTGCCAAGAATACATCTATCTATAGGGGAAGATGGCGGACGGCTGCTTTCGCCGGAGTTCTCTCCGGCCCGGGTGCTCTTCGGTGCGGGTCCCCATGCCCCCTGGCCCCCCTCACCGGTGGCAGAGGTGGGGGAGGGCCCGGGGAGACCAGCGGTTTCCAACGAGAGCTGGTTGGGGGCTCGCCGGAGCTACGGGAGCCGATGGGAGCGACGGCGTTGGCGCGGCGGCCCTGGCGGCCCCGGAGTGGCCTCGGGACGGTCTTGCTGGCCTTGGCGGCCTCGGAGCGGCCTCGGAGGGGCTTCGGAGGCCCCGTTCTGGATGCAGCAGCCCCGGAGCGGTTTTCCAGCTCGCCGGAGCCGCGGCGCCGAGAGGAGAGACAGTGTTGCCGCGGCAGTCCTGGCGGCCTCGGAGCGGCCTCGGGGTGGCCTCGTTGGCCTCGGAGTGGCCTCGGAGTGGCGTCGGAGGCCGCGCTCCAGGTGCGGTGGCCCCGGAGCGGTTTCTGAGCGGCCTCGGAGGCCTTGGGAGTGGTGTGGAGCGGCCCCGGTGGATTTGTGGCGATGGATCCGGTGCGTGCGACGCGGAGCTCCGCCGCGGCCCTCTCCGGCCTGGACGGCCTCAGCGGCGGCCCCCCCTGTCCCCTGGGCCCCCCCGCCGGTGGCAGAGGCGGGGGAGGATCGAGGGAAACCAGCCGGGACACCTGGAAGCTGGTCGGGGGTCGGCTGGAGCCGCGGGACCGATGTGGAGGGCGGCGTGGTCACGGCGGCCCCGGCGGCCTTGGGTCGATTGCGGAGGCCTCCTCCAGCGGTCGGCGGAGCGGGGCGGCTGCGGACGGGCAGCGAGCGGACCTGGGGCATTTTCGATAGCCCCGAAGACGACGCGGCGGCTGGGAGATCCACGGAAGGGCTCGGCTGGGGAGCGATGGTGCCGATGCCCCCGTGGGCCGCTTGGGTGGAGCTGTGGTGTCCCTTCCTTCCCTGGGGCCCCCACCGGTGGCAGAGGTGGTGGGCCTGGGGGGGGGACTGGCTCTGCCTGTGACTCTTTCCCCCCCGGGGGTCTCACCGGTGGCAGAGGTGGGACGACCGGGGGGAGGCAGAACATACCCCAGCTGGACTGGATTCCATTTTCCATGGCCGGAGGACGGCAGACGCTGCGGACACTCCGGGACTGCCGAGATGGGGCGGCCGGGTCCACGGAAGTACCCAAGGACAGAGCTTTGGGCCTTGAGGGATGCCCCCCTCTCCCTTAGGTGGCCTTCGAAGCTCTCTAAGACCTTCCGCAATGAGGGATCCTGGGATCCGGAGCGATGGTGGGGTCGGGGAAACCGGGGAGGGCGTGGTAAATTTAGGCTTGAAAAATTTTTAAGGGGATTTTTTAAGGGGGAAAAGTCCAGGGCGGGCGGGGGAGACAGCCCGCATGGAATTGGGGGCAGCCGGGCCGGCGAGCGCGCCTGTGGGGCCTCGGGGGTCCCCGTGTCGGGGTGGCAGACAGGGGGTGGGCAGCCGGGGGCCAGTTTTATCGGCACGGTAACTGGGAGAGGTAGGTATGCTAGGGGTGGAGGGCCATATCCGGTTAGGGGATCGCGCTCCCGATGTTTACAAGCGGTAGCGCGCTCCGACCCTCCCTACCCATCCTGCAGCCCTGGTTGTCCGGAATCTCAGGCCCTGAATACCCGGCTGCTGTTGTGCAATGCCAGGTCCGTGGTTAATAAGGCTCCCCTGATCTGGGAGTTGGCTCAGGAGGAGGCCGCGGACCTGGTAGGTGTCACCGAAACCTGGTTGGGCCCAGAGGGAGGTGTCCCTCTGGTTGAGATGTGCCCACCAGGTTTCCTTGCATTTCACCAGCCTAGGGCTCAGGGAAGGGGCGGTGGGGTGGCGGTGCTTATAAAGGAAGTCCTTTGTCCTAGGGAGGCCACTGTCCCTCAGACGGCTGGCTGTGAATCTCTTTTTGTGAAGTGGGGGCAAGGGGTTCAGATGGGTCTTTTGTTGACGTACCTGGCTCCCTGCCACGTCTCATCGGCCCTACCCGGACTCCTAGAGGTAATAGCCGGGCTGGCGGTTGAGACCCCAAGGCTCTTAGTCATGGGGGATTTCAACCTGCCATCGCTCGGTGAAACCTCGGGGTTGGTCCGGGAGTTCTTGGCTTCCATGACGGCCATGGACCTGACCCAGTTAGTTTCTGCCCCCACTCACACGGGAGGTCACATGCTGGACCTGATTTTTGTCTCTGGGCAGTGGTTGAATGACTGTAATTGGGGGGATTTAGTTATTACACCCTTGTCATGGACAGATCATTCCCTCCTTAGGCTGGATTTCTGTTCCGCTACCCCCCACCGCAGGGAGGCGGAGCCACTTAGATGGTTCCGCCCCAGGCGCCTAATGGATCCGGATCGGTTCCAGAGGGAGCTTGGGCCATTTCCTGAATCTCTGGCTCTCAGCTCGCCTGGAGACCTGGTGGCCACCTGGGAGGGGTCGGCTGCCGGGGCCCTGGAGCGAGTTGTGCCTATGCGACCTCTGACTCGGCACAGATCCCATTTGGCTCCGTGGTATACGGAGGAGCTACGGGAGATGAAGTGCCGAAAAAGACGTCTTGAGGGCATTTGGAGGGCGAGCCGTTCCGAGTCTGACCGAACACAGGTGAGATCTCATATTAAGACTTACCTTGTGGCGATAGGGGCGGCGAAATCTTCGTATTTCTCCGCCCTTATTGCATCAGCAGAAAATCGGCCTGCCGCCCTGTTTAGAGTGACCCGCTCTCTACTTGAACCGAGAGCGCGGGATGACCTCTTGCAGGGTAGAGCGGAGGAGTTTTCCCGATTTCTGCATGATAAAATCGCTCAGATTCGGGAAGGGCTCGACTCCAATTGGGTGGTCCCGGGGGAGGTGTCCGGGGCAGGTCTTGAGAGTGTTATCTGGGGGGAGTTCGATCCTGTGACCGCTGAGGGTGTGGACAGGTTGCTGGGGGGTCTGAATGCCACCACCTGTTTATTGGACCCGTGTCCTTCCTGGTTGGTTTCGGCCGCCAGGGAGACGACACGAGGCTGGCTCCAGGGGATTGTCAACGCTTCTTTGAGAGAGGGGGTGCTCCCTACCGCCCTGAAGGCGGCGGTGGTGCGCCCCCTCCTCAAGAAGCCTTCCCTGGACCCAGCTATTTTAAACAACTATCGTCCAGTCTCCAACCTTCCCTTCGTGGCGAAGGTTGTTGAGAGTGTGGTGGCGCGTCAGCTCCCCCAGTACCTGGAGGAAGCAACTTACCTCGATCCGTTCCAATCGGGCTTCAGGCCTGGACATAGCACTGAGACGGCATTGGTCGCGTTGGTTGATGATCTCTGGAGGGCTCGTGACAGAGGGTTCTCCTCTGTCCTGGTCCTATTAGATCTCTCGGCGGCTTTTGATACTATCGACCATAGTATCTTATTGCGACGGTTGGAGGGGTTGGGGATTGGTGGAACCGTCCTCCGATGGTTCTCCTCCTTCCTCTCTGACCGTTCGCAATTCGTGTTGGCGGGGGGGGAGAGGTCCACCTCTAGGCCCCTGGTTTGTGGGGTGCCTCAGGGGTCGGTCCTTTCTCCCCTCCTGTTCAACATTTACATGAAGCCGCTGGGCGAGATCATCCGTGGTCTTGGAGTGAGGTGTCATCTGTATGCAGATGACACCCAGCTGTACATCTCCACTCCGGACCACCCCAACGATGCTGTGGGGACTATGTCTAGGTGCCTGGAGGCCGTGCGGGACTGGATGGGCGGGAACAGGCTTCGGCTCAACCCATCCAAGACCGAGTGGCTGTGGTTTCCGGCGCCCCGATATAGCCAGCTGACACCTTCGCTGGCTATTGGGGGGGAGGTTCTGCCCCCCACAGAGAGGGCTCGCAACCTGGGAGTCCTCCTGGATGTACGGCTGTCGCTTGAACATCACATCGCGGCCGTCTCCAGGGGGGCGTTTCATCAGATCCGTCGGATCTACCGGTTGCGGCCCTTCCTGGATCGGGACGCCTTGCGCACGGTCACTCAGGCCCTTGTCACCTCTCGCCTGGACTATTGTAATGCCCTCTACATGGGGCTCCCTGCGGGGAGCATCCGGAGACTCCAGTTGGTGCAAAATGCAGCCGCGAGGGTGATTATGGGGGCGTCGCGTAGCGCCCATGTGACGCCTCTCCTGCGCGAGCTGCATTGGTTGCCGATGGCTCTCCGGGTTCGCTTTAAGGTTCTAGTTTTGACCTTTAGGGCGACCCATGGCATGGGACCAGGTTACCTTCAGGACCGCATTCTACCAACGTTCTCCAACAGGCCGGTGCGTTCCCACAGGGAGGGTCTGCTCCGGGTGCCGTCGGCCGCTATGTGTCGTCTGGCGGCGCCAAGGGGTAGGGCCTTCTCTGTGGGTGCCCCCGCCCTCTGGAATACTCTGCCACCGGAACTTCGTACCGGCACGGACCTGAGGGCCTTCAGGCGCGCGTTAAAGACCTGGCTCTTTGAGCAGGCCGGCCTGGGCTGAGATAATGATTTTAAATTTGATCTCCATTTTTAATTTTAAATTGGGTTTTAAGGGTGGGGAGGGGTTTTCTAATTTTAGTTTACAGCTGATTCTAATATTTAATTACTTTTTAACTTTTGTATTTGTGGGGTTTTTAGACGAGCTGTTCACCGCCCTGAGTCCCTTGGGAGAAGGGCGGTATATAAATGTAATTAATAAAATAAATAAATAAATAAAGATAAAGTTACTAAAAAATGTTGCAAACACAAAGAGTCTCCAAACACTGACCAAGATATTCTGAACATCCACAAGGCCTGAGTGCAACAACTTCTTTGCTTCCTGCAAAGTAGTCTGATTTCTCAGCTGGCTTTCATCTTTTAAGGGAGCGGCCATTACCTTGCAGCCTTACTCCCGAGTAGCCCGTGCTGCTGCAGCTACTCTTTCCTTTGAGCAGCCCTGCACGCACATGCATTGGGCACAGGCTCCTCGGGGACCTCTTCATCACTGCTGTCAACCTCCACAATCTCCGAAGGCAGCATTCCACTCCCTGATGGTTCTGGCCCTATCCCTGCATCACACGCAGACCCCTCATCTGAGTTCTCGCTCTCTGAGACCTCACCCGTCCACACCTGCTGCCAGCAAACCACAACATATATACACAGAGATAATTAGAAAAATCTGAAACCAATCAAGCATTGCATATTCACATAACTCTGGCTTCTTGTTTGCCTAAAGTTGTATGAACACAGCCATATTCTATCTTCAAATGGAGCACTTTTAAATCACAAGGAAGTGAATGATTAAACACTGTGTTGCTGTTATCTTAACAAACTTTCCAGTACTGCTGATTAATACTGATTTTTCAGAACAAATATAAAAATCCAGGTGCTCAGCTTGGAACAGACTCAAGATATTTGGTAATGTAAGTTCTATCCTCGTAGCTTTCAAGAAGCAGATTAAAACATGGCCTTTTAGAGGGCTTCTGGGAATTAATGATATACAGCAGAGGTCTCCAAACTTGGCAACTGTAAGACTTGTGGACTTCAACTCCCAGAATTCTCCAGCCAGCATAATTCTGGGAGTTGAAGTCCACAAGTCTTAAAGTTGCCAGGTTTGGGAACCCCTAATATAGACCAACATCACTACCTGTACTTTTACAATTTTAGTCTTTCATATGTAGCTATAATTTTAATTATTTTTTAAATTCTGATTGTATAATATATACATATTATTATGCATATTCTGTAAGCCATCTTAAAAGCAGTTGGGTCCAGGCAGTCAGATTAAATATTTATTTCAAAATTCCCAAATTCACAGCAATCTAATGAAAAATTATTCTGTGTCTATTCAGAATTATTTCTTCTGCTATTTGTAATTTATAAGAACACTGTAAAAACAATATAAGGTATCATACAAAAATACAAGCATTGACAGAAATGCAAAAAGAACAGTGGTGGGATTTAAAATATTTTACTATATTTCACGGTTCTATGGGCGTGTCTTGGTGAGAATGGCGTGACTTAGTGGGCATGGGTTGGTGGATATGGCAGGGGAAGGATACTATACAATCTCCATTTCCCCCCACCACTCCTGGGGTAAGGTTACTGCAAAATCCCATTCCCTCCCCACCCCACTAACCTGCTTTCCAGCTCCGTTCTCCTGTGCAGAGCAACAAAAGAAGACCCAGCCAATCAGCTGGGACTCAGGAGACAGAGAATAGATGGGGCGGGGCCAGTCAGAGGTGGTATTTGCCGGTTCCTCGAACTACTCAAAATTTCCGCTTCTGGTTCTCCAGAACTGGTCAAAACCTGCTGAATACCACCTCTGAAAAAGAACTACCACCAACGATCAGTATACCCATTATGCATCCATACACTCAGACCCTCATACATGATGGCAAAACCATTATGGCATGAAAGACTGTTAGAGTTAGAGCCAATCTGATCTCCAGGGTGGTGATAGTTCAAAGGGCAGTTGCCATGACAGAAATAGCTCTCTTCACTCTTCCACTGAATAGCATTTCCTAAGAGACAGCATCACCTCTCCTGCCAGACCTAACAGGAAGGGTAGATATAATTAGGGAGAGGCAGTCCCTGAAATAATCCAGTATCATGTCGTGAAGGATATTATAGGTCATTATCAGCATCTTGAATTGGATCCAAAAGCATAATGCTAACCAATGCAGTTTGCAGAGCATAAATGTAATGTGCACTGATCCACGAGTACACATAACTGCCTGTATGGTCACTTTCTGTACTAGCTGAAGCTTCTGGATACTTTTCAAGGGCAGTCCCATGTCAAGTACATTGCAGTAGCCATTCAGAAGGTGATCAAGACATGAGGGATTGTGAGCAAGGCCTCTTGGTCAAGGAACGGACTGAACTGCCACACAGCCTGAAATTCTTCAAAAGGTTTCCTGACCTGAGAATTCAACAAGCTTCCTCTTTCCCATGATTTTTGCAAAGCATAGTAAGAACTCTGACATTTGCTTCCTCACTCTCCCTCTTCTTTTGTCATGTATCTTTTGGACTATAAGGATAAACAAACCAACATCTCATGGGTATTTACAACGCAGGTCCATGATCAGTGGGCTGTATTAGCTATGAGACTAGTGAGAAACATGACTAATAAGGAACAGCCAATATGCACAGTATGCATTTACTAAGGATGTCGGGAAACAAATAGAATGTCTTTCTTTTTTCATAATAAAAAAGCAAAAAAAAAGTTTCACTTGTCAAGCTCTAGTGCTGTGCTTCTATCCTAGGAATCCCAAAATGAAAGCCATGATAATAATTGCACTCCTCAATGGGTCTTATATTTTTAGAGTGCCAAAGTATTCTGTTTCTCTAGTAAAATCTTAATTAAGATGTTCAAAGCAAAAAAGGGTAGCCAAGAGTTTCTAAACTTTAGATGAGGAATGGGAAATAAATAGCAAATATAGTTCAGAGTTGTATATTTAGCACAATAGGACTATTATGAAAGGGGAACTGGAGAAATTCTATGGAAAATAAAGCCGTCAGTGGTTAGTACTCTTGATAACTCTGTATTATCTCCAGTATCTGAAGCAATATTCATACTGTGCAAAATTAAGATGGTTCTGTCACACTTGTAACTTACTGTTTCAGGACATCTGGTTTGCCAGAATTTTTTATCAGATTCAGGCAATGTTTCTCCACCTTTATGTTTTATATTGTTTTATTTTTCTAACTATTGCTATTTTGCTGGCCTTTCCCATTAATTTGCCTGCTTTTAAATTCCAAATGCCATTTGGATATAGCCCTAGAAGGAGTTTGATTTTCCTTAATATTTAGCTTTCAAAAAGCTAATACTCTCATGATTGATAATAAACAGAGCTCTGATCATGTTTCTTATACAGTTGCCTCACAACACACTGAGAAAATATCAATAGAATGAAATTGTTCCCTGACCAAAAGTGCATCACACTGTTCAAGATAATTTAGTTTTCATAATTGCTCATGGGGAAAAAAATGCTGTCTTCTTCCTACTGATTTCCATTATATACAGTACATACTATGTATAAAGTCTCTTCATTTTTGACAGAGAAAGAAAATCCCGCCCCTTTTATGGAATGCTGGTTACTTTCTAATATGGTGGTTATTTTCTGAACTGGAAATGCCAACCTAACTTTCCACTCATGACAGCAAAATTTTTCAAAAACATTGTCTTACTAAAGGCAATAATACTTTTGACCACTGCTACATAACATTAAAAGATGCTTATCGGTCTTTACTATGAGCAGCTGTGGGACACTCTGGTCATTGTATGATTCACCTGTTTATTGACAAAAAACCCACCAACAATTAAATCAGTAAAGTCTTGGACAGAAAAGGCAAAGTTAAAGCTACAGGCTTGCTTTGATTGCACAGATTGGAACATTTTCGAAGATAATGTCTCCTATTCTGGATGAACTCACACATACTGTAACATTATATATTAGTTTTTGTGAAGTCCTATGTGTGCTGACCAGAAGCCTGTGAATACACAGTAACACTAAGCCTTGGTTCATAGCTAAACTCAAGCAGTTATGTGGTGACTACAGGAAAGGAGCTAGAATGCTGTACAATCAGGCCAGAAATGTATTAACAAGGGAGATCAGAGCAGCAAATAGAAGGTACTCTGAAAAGCTGAGGAATCATCTCTCAACAAATGAACCAGCAAATGTGTGGAAAACTCTTAAAAATATCACTGGTTAGGGTAAATCTCCTTTCTATGCTGAAGGGAATCGACAACTAGCAGATGACATGGAATGTGTCCATGTCAAACCTTTTATTGTAGGTTTGAGAGGAAACCACTGGTCAGCTATCGCCACCATCTCCATCTTAGATACACCAACAACAGCCAAGCCTTCCACAACTGACCATCTCTTTGGGGCCCCAACCTCTGATGATCACAGAAAAGATTTGTGAGAACTATTTCATAGACAAAAGCCTGGAAAAGCACCAAGATCAGACAAGGGTTTTTTTTTTCCTTCTTGCTGGAAAGCTTGTGCTGATCAACTGGTCTCCATATTCACCAGCATGTTTAATAAATCATTATAGATGTGTTATGTTCCTTCTTGTTTCAAACCCTCTACTATTATCCCGGTGCCAAAGAAACCCGAAAGAGGAGCTGAATACTAGAGACTGGTTGTTCTGAAATCCTTAGTTATGAAAATCTTTGAAAGATTAGAACTGGCTCACTTGAAAGTGGATCATACATTTTCTAATAACTGATAGGAAGCAGCAGGTGAAGCTAGGCAAAATCATGTAAGATACCCATATCTTACAGCCCCCTCTCTGTCCCCAGGGCTGTGTGCTCTCTCTACTTCTCTTTACATACCAGTGACTGCAACTCAAAGGATCTCTCTGTTAAAGTACTGAAGTTTGCAGATGATACAGCAATGATTGGTCTCATTTGAGATAACAAATCTTCGTACAGATGGGAAGTTGAAGAACTAGCCTTGTGGTGCGGCCAGAACAATCTTGAATTGAACACACTGAAAACTGTAGAAATGATAGTAGATTTTAGGAGAAGCCCTCCTATTCTACCATCTCTTTACAATACTAGACAACAGAATATCTACAGTAGAGATCTTCAAGTTTTTAGGTTCTATAATATGCCAAAGCAACTAGATACAAGGATAGTTATTGCCCTATGACATCACTTTGCTAAATTAATCCCCACAGCATTTTTAAACTATCTAGTAGGACTGTATTACTATTATCCTTCCCATCTTTCCTATTATCTATTTCCTTATCGTATTACTATAATTTTGTTGCTTGTATCTTATGATTTATATTGATTGTTTTATTTATATCCTAGTATAATTTATGTTGATTGTTTATTCAGTATCCTCTGACTATCATTGAGTGTTTTATCTTATGATTTATTATGAAGATTTTATTATGATCATGATTTATCACTTGTTACTTATATGCACATTGAGAGCTTATGCACCAGAGACCAATCCCTTGTGTGTCCAATTGCACTTGGCCAATAAAGAATTCTATTCTATTCTATATCCTGAAGGAGTTTCTGATCACTTTCTCTGATCCTGCAAAATCATTTAAAACATCATTTGGGAAATGAAACTGCAAGGAGGAAAGCCCTGTATGTGAACATTGAACAGGCTTCCTTTTCTGCAGAAGCTTTTAAACAAATCTCATTATGGATAGAGTATTCTGTAATTCCCTAATCATTCCAGGAAATAATGGTGAAATGCCACCAGTTTGGCAGCAAAAATTCTGACGATCAGCTGAGAGGAGAAAGAAGAGAAAAGTGCAGGATCAGCCCTCCCACCCACCCCTGCGCTTTTCTGTTCTTTATCCTCTCAGCTGATTGGTGCGGCAGAGCCTCAGCTGGTGTTTGGAAAGCTGCGTGCATACATTAAGTGCACGTGCACATGCACAAAGTGCATGGCCACTGAACCGGTAGGAAAACTGGTAGAATCCCACCACTGCAGGAAATGTTCTGACTTTGAACTTTTAGGAATAAAGCAATTACTAGACACACAAAAGACCTTACACCCTTTGGATATACAGCTAGACTTTTTAGTTTTATTTGATTGTTTTGATCATCAACAATTGCTAAACAAGCTTTTTAAAATTCTAATTTGTAAATTGGCTTGTGCTCTCATCTACTGCTTGAAAGAATTATTAATGAGATTTCAACCAATGTCCTCTAGAGGGTTGAAATGATAATACAAAAGATTGTAACTATTAGCTGAGTCAGATAAGAATCCAGTCCAAACCTTTGAGGGCACTAGGATGCTTTTCCCAGAAATGCATGTTAGGACATGCACATACAAGATAAATCTGAATATGGTTTTCCTTAACCCAAATTTGTGAAAATACATCAAGTTGCATACAAATTATCATCTAAATCAGCTCTTAGATTTCATGAAAGGGGGAAATAAAGTAAACACAAAACCTCCTTTATTTTTTCCTTTGGGTGAGTATAATGAAAGTTTTGGCAATCCTGAGCTGTAAAGTGGTGTGTAATTGCTATGCACTTTTATAGGAAGAAGTATAATTGATAGTCTGAGAAACAGAAAGAATCATAGATGTGGGTGGAAATGAGATTACAAATAAGTCAAAAGGGTGACTGATTACTAAGTGCATTTTTCAGTATCTCTGCCCTATGAGCACACAAAGATTTTCTTTTCTTAATAGAATTATGATTCTGAATACTACTTTTCTTGCCTTTTATAAGTTATATAAACATGGGACAATACAAAAGAATAATTTAACAATGAGACCTTGCACATCCCTTCTGATTTTGATGAGTAAGTTACCCATAATCCTTTTATGCTTATGGGAAATAAACCTCAAGCAATATTTATTATTTATGAAATGTATACATCATCTTAGTATAATATACTGAACTTCAAGCAGTTTACAGCATATATAATAAAAAGAGTAGAGGAAGAGGAGGAATAGAAGAAGGAAGGAGGAGGAGGAGGAGAAGGAGAAGGAGAAGGAGAAGAAGAAGAAGAAGAAGAAGAAGAAGAAGAAGAAGAAGAAGAAGAAGAAGAAGAAGAAGAAGAAGAAGAAGAAGAAGAAGAAGAAGAAGAAGAAGAAGAAGAAGAAGAAGAAGAAGAAGAAGAAGAAGAAGAAGAAGAAGAAGAAGAAGAAGAAGAAGAAGAAGAAGAAGAAGAAGAAGAAGAAGAAGAAGAAAGATCCAATCTGGGTCAGTCATTAGGACTAGAGGTTTAGTCTTCTGAGCTTTTGGACTCATCCTGGAGCCCATCCTCAGAGAACTTATCCAGTAACATTGAATTGTTAACTAGGGCATACAAAACCTTTGCCAGACCAATTCTTGAATACAGCTTGTCCACCTGGAACCCACACTGTATATCAGACATTAACACAATTGAACGGGTTCAGAGGTATTTATCGAGAAAAGTACTTCACTCTTCTACTCTACTTATAATTCCCTATGCCTCCAGGCTTGAAATGTTGGGTTTGGACAATCTGGAATTATGCCATCTGTAGTCCAATCTAAGCATAGTACACAAAATTGTCTGCTACAACATCTTGCCTGTCAATGACTTTTTCAGCGTCAACCACACTAATACACAGCCAAACAATTGATACAAACTCAAGGTAAACTGCTTCAAACTCAATTGCAGAAAATACTACTTCAGCAATAGAGTGGTCAACGCCTCGAATGTTCTACCTGACTCCTTTGTTGCACCTCAAACCCTACAGGTTCAATCTCAAACTGTCTACCATGGACCTCACCCTATTCTTATGAGGTCCTTAAAGGGACGTGCATAAGCACACCAGCATGCCTACCGCCCTGTCTTACTGTTCCCATTTATCTGTATTTACTTTCTTTGTTCATGTTTATATGCATATCCATACTTGTTATTTCGTAAATATTTGACAAATAAACAAAGAAAGAAAGAAACTTCTCTCTACTGGAATGCGTGCTTTACTTTTTAATAAGGCAAGCTAACTTTATAATTGTGTTAAGGCACCAAGCTAGAAACAAGGAGATTGCGAGCTCTAGTCCTGCCTTGGGAATGAAACCAGCTGGCTTACTTTGAGCTATTGGCTTTATCTCAGTTCTAGAAAGAAGGCAAGGGCAAACTAGTTCCCAAAAATTACCTACAAGGACTTGTCCAGACAGTCACCAGGAGTCAACATTGCCTCAAAGGCACAAAAATATGAGTAATACAGCATATACAAAAAAGCAGAGGTCCAGTGCATGCTGTTCTTAGTGGTGCTATAAATGAATCTGAAGTTGTAGGATGACAGTCATGTTAATCTACAATAGCCAAAATGTCTGATGAAATGAAGTGTGGCTCATAGAAGCTTATGTCTTTTCAAAGGATTTGTAGATATGAAAAGCAAATAAATTACATTGATTTATGTCAACTCTTCGATGTCTACTCTACATTTGTTCGTAAGAAGAAAATGGGGATTTAAAATCTAAAATGGAGTGCTGTTTGGAAGACAAGTATTTTCTGGCCTTCCTTATGCTGGTAAGATGTAGCTGCATTCTTGGGGTTATGGCACCTGTTTTCTAAGCTCCCTCCTATTTACCAGAAACAGTGTCCATTGAAATAAAATGGGCAAAAATTCTCATACAGGTCTGAGCAGTTTATTATACAGTACATTGCTGGGAGACATTGTATGCCCGTAGGGACAATAATTGCCATTTCTTCAGACCTCTAATGTGAATAGCATCTCTGATATTGCAATTTTGTAGCTGTGTGACTCTAGTCATTTTGCACAGAAAAGTGCAGAATGACTTAGTTTCATCCAAAATGTGTAATGGTGTAATATTTTTTTCAGCTTGATGAATTGTCCATGGGGCAAGTTTGTTATGCTCTGTGCATAAAAAGACAGAAAAAAGTTGAGATCACCTATGAATTTAGCAACACTCATAGGAATAATATCATTCCTATGCAAACATCTGTTACATATATAGGGTTCAAGTCAAAATAATACATTGCAACATCCCTGTGCAAATAACTGATTTTTAGAGATCTTAGAATATTGCCTGTGAACATCTGTAGTAGTATAATTCAACTTTCAATTGGATTCCTTAAGGTAGGGCTCCTTTAGATGATATACTGTACTTTGAGAAGTCATTCAGTGGGCTGTGAAAATATTTACAGACCCCTCACATCCCAGACATAAACTGTTTCAACTCCTTCCCTCAAGACGACGCTACAGAGCACTGCACACCAGAACAACTAGACACAAGAACAGTTTTTTCCTGAAAGCCATCACTCTGCTATTTCAACTATTTACAAAGTATATACTACTATTACTGTTAATCTTCTCATCACTCTTTATCACCCATTCCCTCCCACTTGTGATTGTAGGACTGTAACTTTGTTGCTTGTATCCTTACGATTTACATTGACTGTTTTCTAGTATGATTTGACTGTTGATTGTACCCTTTGACTATCATTATGATTCTTGATTCTTAACAAATGTACCTTTTCTTTATGTATACTGAGAGTATTTACACCAAGACAAATTCCATGTGTGTCTAATCACATTTGGCCAATAAAGTATTCTATCTATCTATCTATCTATCTATCTATCTATCTATCTATCTATCTATCTATCTATCTATCTATCTATCTTTCAAATAAATATGCTCACTGTCAGATTTTTATAGCGGATATGCAAATATCTACTATAGAATATTTAGGGTTGAGTTTCATAGGTGTGCATGTGTCTCCCTTTTTGACATTTTAATTGCCATTATTGTTCTTTTTTAAAAAAAAATGTTATAGTAAAATTTTGTTTATCAAATTAAGAAATCATCCATCTCCCATACAGAGGAACTCTGGGAGGTGTATTAGTAAAACCTAAAAGGAGCACCATGACTCATATGGTTAGGCACTAGGTAGGAGGTTACAAGCCCACGTTTGAGACCCGAGAGCTGCCATGGGGTGGGGTATGTTCCTGTCCTTCACTTTAGCTCCTGCCAGGGACATGAAAAGAGTTCCCAACTGGGCATCCCTGGGGAACAGTGATATCACCGGCTAACCCTTTCGAGCTGGAAGCATCGCAGTGCTTCCGACATGAGTGTAATGCAATAAAACATAAAAGATGTATATAAATATAAGGATGCAATTAAAACAAGGATAAAATAATTAAAATTCAAGGTAAAAAGGCAAGGGGAAGCCTTCAAGGAACTAAGAAGCCCTATGGTTTCAAGTTCCTTCTGTGAGCCTCAGGCAGAGTTAGGTCTTCAGACATTTCTGAAAGGCCAGGCGATACTGCTTCATCCCTGGGGAGAGAGTGATCCAAAGAATGAGGGCACTAACAGAAAAGGCTCTCTTTCTGGACCCCACCATTAGAAATTAGTAACTACATAGCCAAAAAGACGTTAAGAGTTGTTAACCTAATGTTACATAGCTTTTTCTCTGGTAATATTATACTAATAACTAGAGCATACAAAACATTTGCTAGACCAATATTCGAATACAGCTCATCAGTCTGGAACCCACATTACGTATCTGATATTAGCATAGTTGAGAAAGTTTACAAGAAGAATTCTTCACTCCTCTACTCATAGAATACCTTATGCCACCAGACTCGAAATTCTAGATCTAGAAAACCTAGAACTATGCCGCCTTCGGTCCGATCTAAGTATAGTATATAAAATCATACATTGCAATGTCCTACCTGTCAATGAATACTTCAGCTTCAATCATAACAACACAAGAACAAACAATAGATACAAATTCAAGGTTAATTGCACCAAACTTGATTGCAGGAAATACGACTTCAGCAACAGAGTGGTCAATGTCTGGAATACTCTACCTGACTCTGTGGTTTCTTCCCCAAATCCCAAAAACTTTAACCTTAGACTGTCTACTATTGACCTCACCCCTTTCCGAAGAGGTCTATAGGGGGCGTGCATAAACGCACCAATGTGCCTACCGTCCCTGTCCTATTGTTTCTTTTATATTTTATTTTTCTTATATGTATCCATGTATTCATAACTATATTTTACTTATACTTATTATCTTGTAAGCAACTGACAAACAAACAAATAAATAAATAAATAAATTCTTTAACTGACATGCTACACAACATACTCTCCCTGCCTGACCAATTGGGATGGGTGTATGGATATAATTTCATCCAATAGATCATATTACAATATTTGGAAAATTAAATTTAATGTTAGTTTCTTGGAAAGCTTAGACTAGTATAAACAAAGGTAAAAAGCATTGGACAAGTTGAGAATAAGAGCAATACAAGAAGCTTGTATACATGAAAGCTAATCTTAAAAGAGAAGATTTTTGTACATATGTCATCTTTGCTTTCACTGATGTGCAGTGTTTCACAAGTAAAAAGAAAAAAAAACTTTTTTTAACAGTGATTAGAAGCTGGCTTTCATTCTCTGTTCAGGCTTTACATAATAAGGAAAATAAAATGCAAGAATTACAGGATGTTTTTGGAGGGGAGGATCATTCTGCATAAATGAAAGAGGAGAAAGAGAAAGAGGTGGTAGAATCAATGCTGGGGTTTAAAAAAAACCCTAAAGTACTGTATCTATAAAGTTTAAACATTTTTAAAGTTATCCAGTCTTTCGTGATCTGATTTTTAAGTTGAAATTATTACTTGGGGGAGGTGACAGGTATATGGTTGGCTCCTAAACAAACTTAAGCCCTAAACAAAGCATGCAAAAGCATTCTATTTCAGTTTTTATACCAAATTCTACCAACTTTTATACCATATATTTCTTTTTTATACCAACACAGGTGCTTTTATCTTGACTGCTGAAACAGATAAAAGCAGATTAGGAAAAACTGCAATGTGATATAACTATATTTTTTTTTATTAAACAGGGAAAGCTCCAGTCTGAGTTATACTGAGTAAACAGGGCTAAGATATAAATGGGCAAGCCAAAGGAAATAGGCTGGAAAAAATGAAAAATGAAAAATGAAGCAGGAAAAACATGGTTTAATTTGACAATAACATATTATTCTGTATAAAGACAGAGTGCTTCAGCTAAAAAAAAAACAGGTTAGAATCTTAGGATTTGTGAACATAATTCTACTACCCAACTGCATTATTTAGTGGTGGATAGCAGACAATTATTTTCTGTCAAATGGCTATGACATTATCTATGTTAACTATAAAACTCAATATCTGGTTTCCAGTCAATCCATATGCCTGGAGTTCTGCAGCAGTTCTGTAATCTTTTATTTTCCTAAATCCAGTTTTATCTCTCTTGAAATAGATAACTGGGCATCTACTTAGCTAGGGAATGTCTCCCTGAAAAAATGTCCTATCTCTATCAGAGCACCAACAATTATTTTTGTAACAGTTTCCCCAACCCTGATTACAATATCTCACCCTTAATATGAAAATTGACACCCCCCCCAAAAAAGATAATTAACCCTTTAAGAACATGCTATATGGTTGTTGCAAAAAAGATGGAGTTCTGAATTACCAACTATAAATCACGATGTAGCGTCAACATTTCTGTTAGCAGCCGAAGCTAACATCTTAACATTCTGATATTCATTCTAAATATACTATTATATATATATATATATATATATATATATATATATATATATATATATATATATATATATATATATATATATATAGGAGCACAAAGAAGTGAGTCCAAATGCATTGCATTAGCTCTGTGATCTGTACCTTTCTATTTTATTCCTATTGGATATACTTATAAAGATCAAGAATAGCCATCCGAAATAGTGGGAGTTCTTTAAAAATCCGTAGGTAATAATGGAAACTGAATATAACTATTGATTTTCTCACATCATACAATTCCTTTCTGTTCTTCTTTACCATGCAGTTGGTAAGCCATGATTATTGTCACATCATGTTACTGTGCAAAACAGACATAATGCCAGCAATTACCATAATTTAAGTGAATGTATTTTTTAAACAGATAAGTTTATGTTTGTTAGCCAAATTGAAGGAGACTGGGACATAACCAGCCATCAATCTTCCTCAAGTGATCCATTATGATTCGTTTTGTAACTATAAACAGACCTATATTGTAATCTAGCACCCAGGGTTGCATAAAGTTTTAAAGAGGTCTTTTGCTTTGATAAATTTTCATGCAAAGTATCCCTTCCAAATTGTCCTGTAAAGCAACATACTTTTTCCCTGCTTTTGAAAGTGAAGTGGTTGCAGGGCAATGATTTGTGTTGCTACAAAACCTTGTCTAGTAGCTTCCTTTCTGATTCTTGCAATCAGTTATTAAAATAATGGAAGAGGCATCAGTGCATACATAAAACAGAAGCATCTTTTACACAGAAGAGTTGTAGAAAAGTGTTTCCAATTCTGTTACAGCTGCACCTCATCTATTAGATGGGTTCAGATGGGTCTTTTGATGGCGTACCTGGCTCCCTGCCACGTCTCATTGGCCCTGCCCGGACTCCTCGAGGTGATAGCCGGGCTGGCGGTTGAGACCCCCAGGCTTTTGGTCATGGGGGACTTCAACTTGCCATCGTCCGGTGAAACCTCGGGGTTGGTTCGGGAGTTCCTGGCTTCCATGACGGCCATGGACCTGACCCAGTTAGTTTCTGCTCCCACTCACACTGGAGGACACATGCTGGACCTGATTTTTGTCTCTGGGCAGTGGTTGAATGACTGTAATTTTGGGGAGTTAGTCATCACACCCTTGTCATGGACAGATCATTCTCTCCTTAGGTTGGACTTCTGTTCCGCCACCCCCCACCGCAGGGAGGCGGAACCACTTAGATTGTTCTGCCCCAGGCGCCTGATGGACCCGGAGCGGTTCCCGAGGGAGCTTGGGCCATTTCCTGAGTCTCTGGCTCACAGCTCCCCTGGAGACCTGGTGGCCACCTGGGATGGGTTGGCCGCCGGGGCTCTAGATCGAGTTGTGCCCCTGCGACCTCTGACCCGGCACAGATCCCATTTGGCTCCGTGGTATACGGAGGAGCTGCGGGAGATGAAGTGCCGGAAAAGACGTCTAGAGGGCATTTGGAGGGCGAGCCGTTCTGAGTCTGACCGAACACAGGTGAGATCTTATATTAAGACTTACCTTGTGGCGATAGAGGCAGCGAAATCTTCGTATTTCTCCGCCCTTATTGCGTTGGCAGAAAATCGGCTTGCCGCCCTGTTTAGAGTGACCCGCTCTCTACTTGAACTGAGAGCACAGGATGACCTCTTGCAGGGTAGGGCGGAGGAGTTTTCCCGATTTCTGCATGATAAAATCGCTCAGATTCGGGATGGGCTCAACTCCAATTGGATGTCCGGGGCAGGTCTTGTGAATGTTATCTGGGGAGAGTTTGATCCTGTGACCGCTGAGGGTGTGGACAGGTTGCTGGGGGGTCTGAATGCCATCACCTGTTTATTGGACCCGTGTCCTTCCTGGCTGGTTTCCGCCGCCAGGGAGACGACATGAGGCTGGCTCCAGGGGATTATCAACGCTTCTTTGAGAGAGGGGGTGCTTCCGACCGCCTTGAAGATGGCGGTGGTGCGGCCCCTCCTCAAGAAGCCTTCCCTGGATCCAGCTATTTTAAACAACTATCGTCCAGTCTCCAACCTTCCCTTTGTGGCGAAGGTTGTTGAGAATGTGGTGGCATTTCAGCTCCCCCGGTACCTGGAGGAAGCTACTTACCTCGATCCGTTCCAATCGGGCTTCAGGCCTGGACATAGCACTGAGACGGCATTGGTCGCGTTGGTTGATGATCTCTGGAGGGCTCGTGACAGAGGGTTCTCCTCTGTCCTGGTCCTATTAGACCTCTCGGCGGCTTTCGATACTATCAACCATAGTATCTTGTTGCGACGGTTGGAGGGGTTGGGGATTGGAGGAACCGTCCTCCGATGGTTCTCCTCCTTCCTCTCCGACCATTCGCAATTCGTGTTGGCGGGAGGGGAGAGGTCCACCTCTAGGCCCCTGGTTTGTGGGGTGCCTCAGGGGTCGGTCCTCTCCCCCCTCCTGTTCAACATCTATATGAAGCCGCTGGGTGAGATCATCCGTGGTCTCGGAGTGAGGTGTCATCTATATGCAGATGACACCCAGTTGTACATCTCCACTCCGGACCACCCCAACGATGCTGTGGGCGCTATGTCTAGGTGCCTGGAGGCTGTGCGGAATTGGATGGGCGGGAACAGGCTTCGGCTCAACCCATCCAAGACCGAGTGGCTGTGGTTCCCAGCGCCCCGATATAGCCAGCTGACACCTTCGCTGGCTATTGGGGGGGAAATTTTGCCCCCCACAGTGAGGGCCCGCAACCTGGGAGTCCTCCTGGATGTACGGCTGTCACTTGAACATCACGTTGCGGCCGTCTCCAGGGGGGAGTTTCATCAGATCCGTCGGATCTACCGGTTGCGGCCCTTTCTGGATCGGGACGCCTTGCGCACGGTCACTCAGGCCCTTGTCACCTCTCGCCTGGACTATTGTAATGCCCTCTACATGGGGCTCCCTGCGGGGAGCACCTGGAGACTCCAGCTGGTCCAAAATGCAGCCGCGCAGGTGATTATGGGGGCGTCACGTAGCGTCCATGTGACGCCTCTCCTGCGCGAGCTGCATTGGTTGCCAGTGGCTTTCCGGGTTCGCTTTAAGGTTCTAGTTTTGACCTTTAGGGCGACCCATGGCATGGGACCAGGTTACCTGCAGGACCGCATTCTACCAGTGATCTCCAGCAGGCCGGTGCGTTCACATAGAGAGGGTCTGCTCCGGGTGCCGTCAGCTGCTATGTGTCATCTGGCGGCACCGAGGAGTAGGGCCTTCTCTGTGGGGGCCCCCGCCCTCTGGAATACTCTGCCACCGGAGCTTCGTACCGGCACGGACTTGAGGGCCTTCAGGCGCGTGTTGAAGACCTGGCTCTTTGAGCAGGCCGGCCTGGGCTGAGATGGTTTTAATTGGTCTCCATATTATTCGTAATTTTAATTGGGGTTTTAAGGGCGGTGGTGGGGTCTTTTTTACTTTTATCAACCAGCCAATATCAAATTTAATATTTTTTAACTTTTGTATTGTTTGTGGGGTTTTAGATGGGCTGTACACCGCCCTGAGTCCCTCGGGAGAAGGGCGGTATATAAATTGAAATAATAAATAAATAAATAATAAATATTAACCAGCAACTTAACTAGCAACACCTCAATGTTACCTCCATAATCTAAGTTGTCTCTTTGAATTTTGAAGCATAGCTTCACCACACAATCCTACCAGTTTCATATTTTGCACAAACTCAGCTTCTTGACACTTTTACAGTATTACTGTTGCAGTTTTGATTTTTAAAAAGTTATGCAAACCTCCAAACATTTGTTTGGTCTAGTGGTTAAAGCACCAGGTTAGAAATCAGAAGATTTGGAATTCTGAGGCATAAAAAGTCAGCTGGATGATTGTGAGCCAGTTACCTATTTTCAACCCAAGCCACCTCCAAGGTTCTTAGGAAGGAGTATTAAATGTGTTTGCAATGTTTAATTATTCATAAAACAGTAAAGGCAGGGAACTATCTGTCTGTCTGTCTATATTCTGCATCAGAGAATGTATGTTTATCTTTATATGCTGGGCTATGAGCTGATCTGTGGCATTTTTTCACATTTCAAGTGATAATTTGAAATATTATTATGGGTTGGTTTAGCTGAACCCAGGGGTGGGATTCCACCAGTTTGCACCTAGTCGCTAGAACTGGTTGTTAACATTCTAAGCAGTTCAAGAACCGGTTGTTAGAAGAAATTACTGGCCTAATCCCATAAGGAAGGCAGGAAGGAAATATTCTGGTGTTGCTTACAGAAACTGCCTCTCCGTTAACCCTTATTAAATTCTTGGTAGGACTAGACTTCCTGTCACAGGAACTTCTCTGGAGTTTTTTTCCCTCCTTTGCTAGTACTTTGCTTGTGTGGAGTGACCATTCAAAGTTACAATGGCACTGAAAAAAGTGACTTATGACCATTTTTCACACTTACGACTGTTGCAGCATCCCCACAGTCACGAGAGGCCAGGCGAGGAGATGCGTGCCTCCATGTAAGTGATGTTGAGTTGGCCACACCCAGCCAGTCACATGACCACCAAGCCACGTCCATCCAGTCACATGACCACCAAGCCACGCCCACCAACCAAGCCACATCCACAGAACCGGTTGTTAAAAAATTTGAATCCCACCCTGGCTGAACCTGTTTTCAACCCAGATAAGGGAGAATCTCTGAAATAGAGACAGTATTCTGCTACCCAGTCTAAGGCCTAGCATATTGCGGATAAGAAGCAGAGGTGAAGAAAGATAGGTGGAAGAATAGAAAATTTGGAGGCCAAATTACTTCAAAGATTGGCTACAAGAAGAACTGAATGGTGTTTCCCCTGGGTTTAAGAAAGCAGAGGTGAAGCAAGAAATAGAAAATTAGACAGTGGTCTTTGTGTAACTTTTTTTCCAAACAAAGTAAACGCTCTGAAATGAACATGGGCTATTCCGGAAATGAAACTGTACAAGCATTGTATTTAAGTTTATTTAATTGGAATGTGTGCATAGATTGGTAAAGAATTGGGAACAGCAGAATGAATAGATATGAACTTTCTATAATTTTCCCAAGGAACCTTAAACATTGAATTGTGGGAAGAAAATGCTATTTTTTACATTGTTATGTAACTCCAAAAACAATATTTCATTCTGTCACTCTGTTCGTTCTAGCAACAATGCACAATCAGCTTAAATGTACTATTCTGTACATACAGTTTCTGAAGTTTCCCCATCCAATTTGAATTCTCTTTCTCAACAAAAAAAAATATCAAAACTTTTTTTATGAATAAAATCCAATTTGCAAAAACAGCCTACTGTATCATGCAGCTAGTACAATTCGGACAGAACACCTTGGATACTAGCATAACGGCACACTGTCCATCCAAAATACTATCCCTGATTGCTCAAGATTAAAGGGAACAGAATAAGCAATAAACACAAAGAAGAAACAACATCAGTGGGTGAAAATACTTGCTGTGATCAATTGTTAACAGCCACAAAAATGTATATGATTAATCTGCAAAACAGCAAGTCAGCAACATGCAGCTCAGCCCTAAAAAAATTATTCATTTAACTGCCATGATTCTTGCTATGTTCTACCTTTTAGTACATAATCAGGCTTTTATTCAGCTAACTGCTCCATTCCTTAACAAGCTATTCATCTGAAGAGGTTTCACAGCAGGATCCCCACTATGTAACTTCCCTTTGTGTACAATGAACATTGAAGACTTCCCTCCCTTCGACATTACACATTTCCCTGAAATAAAAATTCTCAACAAGTTGACTGAAGAACTGCCAGCAATTTTTGCTAAAGCTTTACAAATTCTAAAGGAAAGGAAAGACAACGCTTGGCTTTGAGATAGATATGCTCAATAATACAGGAAAGACGGATTCCAGAATAAATTTATAAGAACTTTGCTCTACTTACTATTCTTAAATTATGTTTAAGTGAATAAGATATAATTAAGCTTCTTTTTAAATTTTTCTTACAGAAAATGCAATTGACCAAGCTAAGCACAATCTTTTCTCTTGCATAACTGAAAGCCATTCAAGCTGCACATTTTTTAAAAAAAGTTCAGTAATTGAAGAATCTAATAGATTAGGATAGCTTAATGTTTTGTGAGGACTCAGAACAGAATGGAAGCTTTTCCTTTGAGTAGGATGCTGTTGGCTGTATCAATATTTTTTAGTTCAAAGAGGTAGGTGCTGACACCTGGCCTGCACAAACTACTGTTGAAAAAACTTTTATATAATGCCACATATTCCAAGGACACAACTTACTCTGATACCACCAACATGCCTCCAACCATCCTAGATCTTTTCCTTAGAATTTGAGGCTTGTTCAGAACTTGTTCAAATAGAAGCCCAGAACTAAAGTCACACATGCCATTTGTTAATATCGGATTTCCCATACCTAGGTAATCTTATTTAATCCAATTTAGGATATCAGTAATTATGCCTAACATCGGATCTTGGAACTCCAGGAAAAGTGTGAGATAGCAGAGGTAGCAATAAATCTGTCTGGCTGATATTGTGGCAACATTGAATAAGTACCTTATTTTATTTTGTTTACAGTCATTTCCTGGGAAATTCTTTTACTCTCTTGAACATGATTTTTCTCCTTATTGGAGGACGATTCTCCACTTTTTCATTACAGTAGTCAGGTAAACTACAGTACATAGCTGTGGTGATAGAAACAAAAGGCAATTTAGCTCAATATGACATGCTTTTTTTTGCTTTGCTTCTCAATTGGTATATTAAGTACAATAATGGAAATTATATATCTTTTTAAAAAAATATCTTCTTCTCCAAGGTCTAGCTTGCATTATTTGTAATGATTAACTGGAATCCAAACGTCAGTCTTCAACTTCCTTTAATCCTTTTTTTCTGATAATTTTAAGGCAACTCTCTTTCCAAAGAAGTACTTAATAATCTTCATGTCATCAAAAGTGAAAAAGCAACAATGCTCAACTACTACATAATGCCAAAATATATTATGTAACTAATACATATGCAGGCAGTAGAACTCTGGAAAAAGAACACTGGTCCATTTCTCAGAATTGTGGCTGGATTCATCTGTCAGTTTTACTTTTTTATAAAGTTCACCTTGTTTTCAAGCATACATCTATTCCGCAGTTAATTTTCCTTAACAAAGTTCTGTATGAAAATATGTATGTTTTCTTTGACATCACAAAAAAGTGAAAATTAAATATTTTTCTACAGAATTATGTCTAACACAGAAACCATTTTCTACCATTTCCAACTAATAACTTGATTGTATGCAATTTTCTTTAATATATACATTTCTATATGCAATTTTTCCAATTGTGAATATTCAAATGCAGCTTTTGAATTGATAACTGCATTGGTTCAGGATAAAAACAGAAGAATATTTTTGTTTTATTTACATATCAGAAAGAAAAAAGTATAATTTAGGGTTTCTCTATATATCCCAGTTGCCCTGTTGCCTGCATGACCAGCAACCATTCTCCCTCAATAAATGAACATTATCCATGATATCTTTATTAATTTCCAACTCACAATCAAAGGAATCTCAGTAGATATTTTTCTGTTTTATACATTTCTCTTATGTGACTTTGCATACTGCTGTTTGTTTTAAGATAATGTGCTTCTGATTTCTGCAGACTAAGCCCAGGAGTTCATTGACAATTTTGTAAAAGCAGTGTCACAGGTTCTTTTCTATGTGCCCGAGTCAGTGGGCTCCAAAATCCATTAGAGCAACACAACCACTCACTTTTTCCCAATTCTACTACACCTTATACTCCTCCCCCATGTGCTTTAGGCTGCTTCATGAACGAACACAGATAGACAGATACCTCCAACCTTCTCTTTCAAACACCTCTATCACCCTCAGCTGCCTTTCTGTTCAACTTTTGATGCTAACTGAAGTGGCTGGCAAGAAGCCTTAAAGGGTAAGAACATCACAAGTGCTGGGCATTTTGTTGGCAACCTAACCTCTCACAGTCAGGAATGCCCCTTCAATTGAGTCAACATTCATCACAGTTTCTTTTAGACTCACAAATGAAGGCAAATATATGTGTCCCGTGATAATGTTGCAGGATCCAATCTGGGTTGGTCACCGGGACTAGAGGTTTAGTCTTCTGAGCTTTTGGACTTGTGCTGGAGCCCATCTTCAGAGAACTTCTCTCTTACCAGAAAGTGTGCTTTGGGATATTCTACGCATAGTATTTATGTGGTGCCTGGTTATGTGTGGCTTTTTAATTGCTGATTGGAGTGTTAATGGCTGGTTATTAATTATTAATTGGCTGTTGTTTCCTTTTGCTGCCAAGTCCTTATCTCCTAAGTACCTAATAAGCTAGTGGCAAATCAGTCCTGTTGACTTACAAGGAGCCCATTTCCTAGGTTTGTATCATTTCATGAAGGGAACACACAACACACAACCGGGCATCACATAAATATTATACATAGAATAGCCAAAAGTATACACTCTGGTGAGGAGAAAAATTCCCTAAGGATGGGCTCCAGCACAAGTCAAAAGCTTGGAAGATTAAACCTCTGGCCTCAGTGACTGATCCAGACTGGATCTTTTAGAACTATCTTCATCATGAATCCACTAACACCGTAATAACTGTAACTGTTCCCTTATTTTAAAAAAGGATTGCTCAAAATTCAACAGAAACATATTTTATTTTTAATTACTACTTTTCTTTTATGGGCTTCATATTTTTCTCTGCCCTTTTTTTTTTGTTAACAAAAAATCCTAGGATGCACTTTTTCCTAGCCACCCAAGATAGAAAGATTTTTTCCCCCCTTCAGTTCTTAAGTAATGACTGGAAAAACAATGAAATAATCCACTGCATTTATTAAAGCAAACAAAACCAGGGAAAATCAGGAAGTTCAGGGGGAAACAATAGCATTACAGAAACACCTCTCCTCAGGTTTCTATAGGGTTTTGAACAGCATCCTTCTACTTACAAAACAAAAACTATAACCATTATGTTATTATGTACCACTAAACCATTATGCACAATGATGTTTCTATCTGTATAATTTTAAAAACTGTAATACCTGAATAAAAGTAGTTTATGGACCAACTTGAGCAGGATATTTAAATATACAGTAGTTTCTTTCCTTTTCTGTATACTGTTTTTGGAAGAAAACAAGTCATTATCTGAAAATACACACTCCATCTTATGATAGGAATTATTTATATCTAATAGGTGTATATGTATGGACTCAATGTTACTACCTTTCCCGAATTAGCAATATGGATCTAATCTAAATAAGCCATATTGTAATAGATTTCAAATTCCTTCTCAGTCTTCTATTATCTAAAACTTTGAAACTTTGAAATATTTTATATAAGTGGTTAACATTGGAGTTTATCTATTTACTCTGTTGTAAAAAGAGACATCATGTGATCTGAAGGTGAGAAAAGATTATTCCAAGGTGCAAAATATATTAATCTACTCTAATGGGGTTTAACCATGTATGTCATGTAAATAATTAATCACATTATTTGCTGAACAGAAAAACTAAGATAAATTGTGTTACTTTCCTCCCAGGTGTATACTTATCCCTGAAGAATTTGCTCTGGGAAATTATTCTTCTTAGTATCAGACCTATTTATGATCTTATCACCTTGACAAAAGATAGGAGGAAAGGAAAAGAAGAAGAGTCAATAATTAGCATCTATATTAATTAATCCACTATAAAGATTATATTTACAAGTTGGATAATGTTAGGTTAATAAGCCGAGAAGATTAGCCTTTTGTTCATGGCTCTATGTTTATGAAATGATTTCACAACAAGGCATATACAATGTTCCCTCTATATCCACTACCATATAGGTTTTAATAACTTCATCGTTGGCTGGGGAGATTAGTGACTATCTCAATAATCTTCTATTTTTATACCAAGAATTGACAATATATTATTGGCTCTTCTCATTTGAAACATGAGGACTTAAACACTGACACATGTAGTCCTCATTTAGTTACTGCTACATATAGGAACTGTTCACAATTACAATATTGATGAAAATATAACTTTATAACCAATCATCACATTTACAACCTTTGCAAAGGAAAAGAAAATAAAGCAAAGGAAAGCTGAAGTAACATCGTAAGTACAGTTATATCTTCACTTAGTGACTACTTCACTTAATGACCAAATTGCCAGTCCCAATTGTGGTAGCTAAACAAGGACTACCTGTATAATGTATCTGAAATAAATCACAACATTCTTAGTTTTCTTTTCTATCCATTCTCTTTCACAACAGGATGAAAAATTGTACTTCTGGCATACTTGAAAATCTATATTCTCTATATATTGCAGAATTAGTATGATCACTACTTCAAAAGAAATAAAAATAATGCTGATATTGTTTATTTCTGTTTGGCACAAAAAGGTTTCCAGAATGACTGGACAGATAAAGTGCAGTGGAGATTGTCTCAGAAGTGATATTGAAATGGTAAGATTTTTAGAAAATAGCAAGAGGACAATAATGCAGATTTTGTTGATTTAACCCCAATATTTCCTTCTATGACAATCCTTGCAGGTTTGTAAATCTTAAGCTTGTCTTATAAATACATTGTTCAATATAAAATATCCATCCTGTTAAAAATTGATTTTTAAATTCCTTCTAGAGTTATTTATTAGTTACTTAATTGGTCAATTAATGTAGCTGCCCAATCAACATGTGATGCAGACAGAAATACTGAGTTAAAAACAACATTTTTAAAAAATAAATAAATAATAAAAAACACTGTACCCACCATCATCTTAAAATAACCAAAAACAATCAGAAACAATCAAGACAGGTATAACATCTTCAAAAACAGTGTGTAGGTAAAGGAAGGATGGATGGAGGGAGGGAGGGAGGGAGGGAGGGAAGGAAGGAAGGAAGGAAGGAAGGAAGGAAGGAAGGAAGGAAGGAAGGAAGGAAGGAAGGAAGGAAGGAAGGAAGGAAGGAAGGAAGGAAGGAAGGAAGTCTTTCAAATGCAGGCAAGGTTGGAGCCATCTGGATCTTGGGTCAAATGCAATTACAGAGAAGACAGATTTCCTCCATCCTGCCAGAATACATAATATGAAATAATCAATGCAACTCAAGCATGCCTACTCTGTCAAATCTTATCACAGAGATTTATAATTAGAAACAAATAATCAGCCTCTCTGCCATGAAGGGTTTTATAGTTGATACAGATAGTCCTCCTTTAACAATAGCAACTGGGTTGAAACCTCCATCACTAAAGCGATACAGTTGTATGACATCTTGTGACCATGCTACTTAGCAACAACAGCTCTGGCACTCCAGATTTCTGTTATTAAGAGAATTCCATGCCATCATTAAGCATAACACCACACAGTCAACATATGTGACCTCCTGCTAGCTTCCCTATTGACTTGTTTGTTGTAAATCAGCAGGTTGCAAGTGGTCATCATACAACTGTGGAATTCTGTGATGTTGTAATTGCAAGTCAGCAAGTACATGGATCATAATTCTGTGATTGTGATGGCCAAAACTTTGAGAAATGGTCATATTTACCACTTATTCAGTGCCATCACAAATGATTGCTGAACAAGTGCTCATTAAGCAAAGAACACCTGCAAACAACACCTTGAATTGCACCCCAAACATAGCAGATTATGTCAAGTGCACTAAATCAATACTTTAGTGTTTCCCTCACTTGACTCCTTGAAGATTCCATAGAATAAAAATGTATATACTGATCACAAAAAATGGGAAGAGTTGAATCACAGGCTTCTAAGTTTTAGTATCCAGAATACATAACAGATGTTAGTTATATAGCAAAACATCTTTCCAAAATGAAGAAGGGGTGGGACATTCCCACAGAAAATTACTACCATAAATATCTCCTCCTTTTAAAATTACTGGAAGCTAAGCAGTTTAAGCCCTAGTGACAGCACTGTAGGGAACAATCCTCCATTGGCAGTAAGGCGAAAAAAATCTGCTTTGAATTTTGAAACGGTGATTGAAAGCACATGCTGGTCTATGCGCAAAGCCAAAGTATTTTTCTGGGCTGCAGGGAACCTGCCAGAGTTGAATAGGAAAGAAGATTTTAGCAATTTCTGATTTAACAATCACTTAACAAAATGTTCCACAGTTTTGTGGTAACTTTTCCAAGTACTTTCCAGTATAGGTAAGAACTGTGTCTGTGGGTGCAGTGATATAGTACCGTAATACATTTCCAATTACCACATGTTTCAAAACCATCCTTTCCTTTCCTTTCCTTTCCTTTCCTTTCCTTTCCTTTCCTTTCCTTTCCTTTCCTTTCCTTTCCTTCTCAGTTGCTATAGAAACTATGCTACTGAAATGGGTGGAGCAGCATGACAGTTAGCAAAACAATGTTTTATCTAAATGTTATATCTATTGATAAATCTTCAATCAAAGTCTAATCACAGTTTAACACTCCTTCCTTAAGTACAGTATCCTTCTTGCAGCTTTTATGAGTAAAGGTAAAAAAACTATTTTTCTTCTCCTATACAAAACAGAAAGATCAACAAATCAAATACATTGCTAATTTCTCTCTTCCTTATTTAACCAAGAGTTCTAGCACTGCAAAATTGCCAGATTTGAAAAGTTGCAAAGCTCTTGCAAAGTTGCAAGCCTATGCACACATGGGCACGTGGGCACCCACACACCTACACACAAACACATACCTAACACACCTGTACCCACATACCTACACACAAACACACACCTACACACACACACACACACACACACACACACACACACACACAAAGAATAAATATTTCTGACCTTAAAGGTGTTCAGGTCTGAATACTATGAATTGGGAGTATACATACTGGCCCGTGTTGTGCAAATCTGTGATACATACTTAGAACTAGTCAGAGAATTGGGTTGGGAGAACCAATTTGCTTGGCCCTCAAATTCAAAGTAGACATCAAACATTAAAAAGTTTTAAAATGTTCCATTTATGACCATCTCAGAACTGTTTATTTTTAAAGAAAAAATAACACAAAACATATTACCTGTCTGAATCTTTGAGAGGGATAGTGTGCACTCATCCGATCCACTTTACCTTTAAACTACAAATATAGATGTGTGAGAGCGGATACAGACATGTGTATGTAGAAATAATATCTTTGACTCATATCAATGAGGTTGATCTTATATTAAAAGTTGAACAGATCAGGTTTTGAAGATGAGGAAGCTATTTCAGATCCTATACATTTATTATCACCAATTCTTACACTTGTCACAAATCCATGATGTCTTAAACAAAGTTATCTTCCTGACAGACCTCTGCAAATATTTTACTTTCTTGGCAGAAAATCAAATCCTTACTTCAAGAAGTATCAAAGATTAGACAAACTATTTGGGCATTTGAGCCAGAAAATCCATTTCCTTGCAAACATGTAGTAATAAGTAACAAAATAACAATGTATGGTTTTTGCCCTATATTAACTATATATAATTGTATCTATCATACCTTCTAGACACTACAATCCACACACTAGTATGGATCTCCTAAAATTATTAGTACTTCCATTTCTTTTAATCCTGGGTGTAATCAAAATCAAGTAATGAATTGCTAAAGAGAGTTTTCTGAATTTCCATTCAGCTACAATAAATACTTAAATTTATGGTAAAAACAAATAATGTTTAAATTAATGAATTCTATAGTCTAAATTAAAAATATTTTTGGATTTGGGAACCCTTCACTGGAATTTTATTTCCCATTCCATATGCCTACTTACTTTACTTATTATTTTTGCACAAATGGCGCACATCCATACTGCAAAGCTGCTATCTAGCACTTTTATTTTTCAAAAATTCTTAAGGAATGTTTAGGAGGCAAAGGCATGATTTGGAAACAAAGATGAAACTGGAGACTATTTTTTTTTTAAATTTATAGCATGTCCTCTTCTTTTAATTAAAATAGTTCTTAATACATAGGAGGAGGTAGATTATTGCAATGCTCTCTACATGGGGCTCCCCTTGAAGAGCATCCGGAGGCTTCAACTGGTGCAGAGTGCGGCCGCGCGGGTGATCTTGGGGGCTTCTCGGAGCTCCCATATTACACCGCTCCTGCGCGAGCTGCACTGGCTTCCGGTGGCCTTCCGGGTGTGATTCAAGGTGCTAGTGACCATCTTTAAAGCACTCCATGGCTTGGGAACCGGGTACTTGCGGGACCGCCTGCTGCCACCATCGGCCTCCCACCGGCTGGTGCGCTCCCACAGGGTTGGCCTCCTCGGGGTGCCACAGGCTGGCCGATGTTGGTTGGGGACACTGAGGGTGCGGGCCTTCTCTGTGGGAGCACCCTCCCTTTGGAATGAGCTACCGGCGGAGATACGAGCCATTACCGATCTACGAGCCTTCCAACGAGCACTTAAGACCCACCTTTTCCAACAGGCCGGTCTGTTGAGTAGGGTTTTTAATTTGATTTTAATCTTTTATGGGTTTTATTGGTCTTAGCCATCTATTTCATTAATTTTTAAACTCTTTTTTAACTTTTCTAATTGTATGTTTTTATTGTGGCTGTTCACCGCCCCGAGTCCCTTTTTGGGAGAGCGGGCAGTATACAAATCGAAATAACAACAACAACAACAACAACAACAACAACAATAATAATAATAATAATAATAATATTATTATTATCTGCTTTGCAGAAATTAGGTTATCATTCTTTGATTCAATTGGAATCTGTTTTCCAAAACCAAGCAACTTTTTTATAATGGAAGATTATACATGTCTGTGGATTCTACGCAGAATTCTTCCTGAGTTCTCTGTGAATGTCCTTTGTGGGGGTTTAATTGCAAGGGTGAAGGTACTTTGCAGTTACATTAGGAAGATGGTCCTAATGGTGGCATAAGGGATAGAGTCTAGGTGAAGACTGATTCAGTTACACAGACCCATTCATATATCTTCTTATACTCCAATAGGACATGTACTCTATTGCCCAATTTATAAATTATCATCTCAGCAGGACAAATGGGCAAATAACCTAAAATAATGTAGCCCACAGCAAATTTGGCCAAAATTCATATACGGTCTACACATTGCTCACCTGTGTACTACGGAGCAATTAATGAGCCACCGATCTGATAGTAGTAAACTCTCCTTTTTATAACAAAGAGAGCATGACAGCCCCATCCTTTCCATCTCAAAATCAATTTACGGACAAAGATTTTCTTGATTGAAAAGCTGATGTCTTTCCTATTATTTATGCAAACAAATTAGATGGAACAAGCTTTTATATTAGCCAGACTTTAAGCAACGGCAGCCTGACACTCTTTCCCACATAAACCTAGATGGAATCTGCTTCACTCTACAGTTTACACACTTTCTCTCTCTTTTTTTTAATGCTGCCACAGCTAGTAGATTCCTAGTGCTCCGGGGGTTCAGACAAGAATTCTGCAGAGAAAATGACTGTAATTTAGCAGGGCTTCTCTTTGTTTCACTTTCTGTGTGCGTGTGCTGAAGCAACACTAATTGTAGAACAAGGCTTTACTTTAGGGGTCTTCACAGAGCGGATTGTCCATTACTGAAGATTTACTTTCTCTGTTTCTTGACCTTGATGGGTGGGGGAAGGAGATAAAAAATAAGGTGGATGGTAGCAAAGAAATGAAGTTGGTTTAGTGAATGGATATTCAAGAAATCCCAAACTGAGATATATCTCGTATATCTTTATCCTTTAAAACAAAACAAACATTTATATCAAGATGAGAAATACTCTGTTTAAGCCATAATGCCCAAATTAATCAATTTCCACACCAGGACACTATCTTTATTAGGACAATTCAGAGGTTACAGAAATAGTACCAAGGTTAGGTGACCTAATTACTCAAGTAAAATATAGTTAGCCATTTAAAATTATTATTTAAATAATTCCAGGTACCTTAAAGGGTCACATATAGCTAAACCAGGTTATGCCCTGATTAATATACTATTATTTTTTCCCATTCCCCTCCCAATTTTTTTGTTTATATCTTTGTCATTCTTCCCAAAGAAGCATTCTGGAGACTGTATGGCGCCCCTTGAAATGGCTTAATAAGGAATCCCTTTGTGCTTATGAATAATTTGGAATTGCATTCTGTGTATGTGTGTGTATGTACATCATGCATACATACTCTATATATACAGATATATACTTATATACACATGTGTTTGCACATATGTCTTATATATAAGAGATAATTATATACATGTATGTTTATACATGTTTGGAATATTCAAAAATACGTAAGAAGTTCATGCTTTTCATGTGGATTTTACTTGAAGTTTTCTTCTCCTTCTTCTTTCTCCCTCTCCTTTTCCTTTCTCCTTCATCTTCACCATTCTATAGTATTACTTTACATGTAAGTATATGATTTGAATAGTTAGTCTTCTTACCATGTTCCTGAGAGCTATAGTATTTGAGATTTGTTGATCACTAAACTCTTTCATAAAAGTACAGTTCTGAAGGTTCCATCTGAATGAGAATAATGGTTGAAAGAGTGCCGGCTAATATGAGCCAACTGTCTCAAAATTAATATTTTTATAATAGACTGTTTTTAAATATTAGCATGTATGTTTTAAGACAGAAAAAGAGATCTCATTTGGCTAAAAAGAAGATTAGAAATTTAGAATATAAAATGCTTTCTTTCAATTCCTGAAGTATAACCCTGGTTACTATGGTGCCCCTATTATCAATAATGCAGATTTCACTATGCTCATCTATATAAGTTCTTTGAAAAAAAAATAATTAAAAAGCATAAAGCAAACCTGTTTCCTTAAAATGACAATGCTTTTGAGTTACTCTGAATCCTGGAAAATTTTGACATCCCTCTGGAATGTTTTCCCCACATTTCAGTCTAGCCTACATTCTGGAAGTTTCTGGTGATCTCCTGTCCAAATATTAATCAAATCCAGGCCCTTTAAATTTCTGACCTCAAACTAGAGCTGCCTCTCTTGAGACTCTCTCTCCTTGCACCTGCCCACCCCTATTTTTGTGTCTTGTTTCCTAAAGTCTACTCTGGTCTGTATCCTCGTGGTCTAGAACACCTATCATTGAGGAGGCATTCTTATCCCTTCAATATTATTACCAGTATTAGTAGTATAGTAATATATAACTATTACTGAAGACTAACAATCTCTCAGAATATATTTGTCAGATGCAATTATAAGAACCAATAGTTTTGGTAGTCTTTATAGAGTATCATAGAACATAAAATAATAGAGTTGGAAGGAACAAATTCTTTAGATAGATTTCACACTCTACATGCCCTAATGTTAACAGCTTGTGTAGCAAACTGGGCCCAGTGAGATTTGTTCAATAAACCGTAATTAACATATTCTTTGAAACAGAGCACAGAATTGTAAAAAAACAACAACATGCCATCTAGTGTAGGTATGGGTAATTTTTCTAGTTTCAAAGACTGCATGCAAAGATGACACACAGTTACTGCTTTTTCTCCTTTCCTGCTATATCTCTACTTTTCTCCTCTTGCTCTTTTTTGGTCATATTCTCTTCTTGTCTTGACAGGCTTCTTCTCATTCATAACTATATAAATTGTGTATTTGATTGCATTTCTTCATGAAGCAGAATCAGTTGCAATTCCACAGTGATCATGTTCAGATGCAAATGCCAGAACAGACCTTTTGCTAAACCTGGAGAGGCTGGACAGGGAACTGGTATAGTTGGTTAAATGGCAATGCAGTCGATGTATTGTGAGCCTCTGTTAGAGCCTATTCAGAGAGGTATAGCCTATGTCAATACCAAAACTGAGCAATGGCAGGCCCATCATAGCACTAGATAAGCATTGGTGATGAAGACGAAGGGAACAGGCAAGGGGAAATAGTAGTGTTCACAAGAAATAGACTAGACTAGACTAGACTAGACTAGAAGAGTTGGAAGAGATCTTGAAGGTTTTCTAGTCCAACCTTCTACTTAGGCAGGAAACCATATACCATTTCAGATAAATGGTTATCCAATCTCTTCTTAAAAACTTCCAGTGTTGAAGCATATATAACTTCTGGAGGCAAGTTATTCCACTGATTAATTATTCTCACTGTCAGGAAATTTCTCCTTAGTTTTAAGTTGCTCCTCTCCTTCATTAGTTTCCATCCATTGCTTCTTGTCCTTTTCTCAGGTGCTTTGGAGAATAACTTGACTCCCTCTTCTTTGTGGCAGCCCCTGAGATATTGGAATATCTATAGCAGAAAGGATATCTAAGTATTATATTCCACCCAGTGTTTTAGTCATATAACTTTTTGTTGTGTAATTCATTTCAGAATTAGGCTTTCCTGGATTTAAATCATGCTCATTCTAAGCTTACTTTGGCAACATCATGAGTTTTTAACATTTCTTAAACCTACAAAGCTTACTTTGGCAACATCATGAGTTTTTAACATTTCTTAAACCTACAATCCTGGAAACACAAAATGCTTTGTTAAAGTTTTGGATCTCCGGGTTGTGGACTTGCACTGGGCCGTGGTGTGCCAGAAACCAGGCCACACAAATGAACAAAGCCCTATCCATGCACATGCAGGATGCAGGCAAAGCACAAAACCACACACTCCTCCAGTCCGCTGGAAAAACCTCTCTCCACGGACCTGATCCCTGTCAACCCAAAAGGTTGGCAGCTGCTGTTCTAGACCATGTAGTTCTTCTCAACAAATAGACTACATTAATGGTGTATTAAACATCTCGAAGTAGTAATTGTATGCACAGTATGAATTGTTTCCTTATTAGTAACTACTTCTGAGTTTCCCAAAAAATAATGTGACAAAAAAGGTTTGTCATCAACTATAGAAGTAGGAATTTTTATACAGAACCAGTGTTGGATGGCAAATGACATTCAATAAGACCGTACACTATTGGGTGATTTTAAAAGATTTATTTTAGCAGCATAAGCCTCTCAGGTTCACGGTCTTAATCATTCAGACCCCACATCTCTAAAATCCTTTTTGTGCTCGCCAGGCAACAAAACCAATACAAATTCAAGGTAAACTGCTTCAAACTCGATTACAGAAAATACAACTTCAGCAACAGAGTGGTCAATGCCTGGAATGCCATACCCAACTCTGTTGTTACATCCTCAACCCCTCACAGCTTCAACCTCAAACTGTCTACCATAGACACCCCATTCCTAAGAGGTCCTTAAAGAGGGCATGCATAAGCACATCAGCGTGCTTACCGTCCCTGTCTTACTGTCCTCATTTATCTGTTTTACTCTCTTTGTTCTTGTTTATGTTCATACTTATACTTGTTATTTTGTACATGTTTGACAAACAAATACATAAAATAAAATAAAATAAACCCCTTTATAATGCTCTTTGAGATGCATTCTGATGGAATGGCAAGTGGAACTTCTCTCCACCTTTCTCTTCTATGCAATGCTGAATTATCTCAGTTTGATTACTAGATTACTTCAGTCCCACAATGGTATCAATTATATTTTGATACTTATGACACGACTAATCCACAATGACAGGGATTATAATAATTTTATTATAGATACATGTTTTCAAGAGTTCTCTACCCCTTCAGGCCATGGCTCATAACCTGGTATACTCTTGCACATGCATTGTTTTTAGAGGTTTTTTTTTTCCTCGAAAGCAATTAAAAAAACTTTTATTTTCAGGCTATTTATTTATTTATATTTTGTATTTCTTAACTGCCCATTTCATTGTATCATCCTATAACAATAATCCCACTTTCTTATCTTTCTTAAAATGATATTTAAATAAGAGAGGAGCAAGGATAGAAGAAATAGTCAAGGGCATGATCAGGGGGGAAAAAAGGGAAATGGTCAAATACTTACTTGATCTTGCCTATATGTTGACTTCATGGCATTGCGGTTTCACTACCAGCACTGGAGACATAATAAGTCACTTAATATCAAGTTTCTTTGGCTTACTCTCATGGCAACTTAAACAAGCTTATAGTTTGATGTCACAGCATTAACTAATTCACCAAAAGAAGACTGAAAAGTAGATATTCCACTTTCCATCTGGATGCTTATCTGACATGCAAATATTCACACACACACATTTGTTATATGATATACACACATACACACACATTAATATGGCATATCTACTTGTCTGTGTATCTATGTCTTCTAGACCAGCCCTTCTTGTGATATTTTCTTCATATGGTAAAATTTTTTGGAAGACTTGAAATCTTGCATACTTTCGTGTGAAAATTGCAATAAAAGTATGACATAACTACAGTATTGGTTTTGATTTTCTTGTATCAGGAATATTTTAGTATCCATGGAAGAAAAGCCTGCTAGCAGGCGGTTCTGACAATATAAAGCAGTCCTACAATAAATAGGAAACAATTTACTGCAATTGTATAAGTACCCTAAATTGCAAAGAGATGAGTAACTGACATGACCCAAGAATCACATACCTAGTAGCCACTAAATGTATTCACTAAGGCTTACTTTTGTGAAAATTTACTGAGGAAATTAGGGTAACGAGTAGCATTGTCAAGCAGTCATTTCATTTCTAGCCCAAGAATTGTTCTTCTGATTAGCTTCATTTTGTGCACTTGGCACAGCAAAATTAGTAAAGGCAGATTTTTAAATAGAATCTCTCACTAATTTTAATGTTTATTCAGAACTAGATATTTACCAGCCAAAACAGTTATAGCTCACAGCTTACTGTAAGCCACAGGGGTTCATGAGAAATCAAGGCAGATGAAATTTTAGAGATATATTTGAGAATAGTCACAGCAAGGAAATATGCCAGCACCCTGTTAAATGTGATTCACACAGTTCCAGTCATCAAACCACAGCTCCAAAATTTCAGCCCCCAAAAGGAAAGCTACCTCTCACACAGTAGCAGTTATTTGGAGGTAGTTAGTGAAATTTTCTAAATGCTGTTTGCCTCAGAAAATGGCAAATTGTTGATAATTTGTAAATAGAAAGAAAGGGCAGTTAACTGAGTCACTATAATCTATGTTTGAAGGTGAAAAGTGAGACTAAGAATATGATCATCTACACTCTTCCTACATTCAACCACATTTTGCTTTCACGATTCTTGTGCCATTAAAGAACTCCCACATCTTTCAACTGATTTGATGAAATCTTACTGATGAACTGTTAAATTAATATATAGCAAAAAAAAAAATCAACTCTCCCCGCCCCCCGCCCCCCTTGCAGGAATCCTTTCCATGCTGACTTGCCTGGAAGAAATCCTTTCATAAATGTTTCAGTGCATTTCAGAACATTAGTTTCTGGAACCTATTTGCTTTAATGGAGCCTTGAGTTTCCTGCTTCTGTTGTACCGGAAAAATATTAGCAGTGGGCAGCCACCATTTTCCTCCAAGGAAGAGCCTTCATATAAGCTTATTGAGAAACCAATACATTACTTGTCACAGCAGGTGGCAGGCAGCACATGGCAATGAAGGCTGATCTTAAGAAAAATAAGCAGCATCAAACCTGGTTAGTACTTGGTTAGGAGACCAGTGGGGAACCCAAGGTTGTAGGCTAGATTGGGAAATTTACCCAAGAAAGTGATCAATCACTTCTATATATAATAAGAACATTATCCTTATCACCAGGAAACGAGCTTTTACCTCAAAAGTGTATGTGTGTGTTTTTGTCTGTTTATGCAGGCAGAAAAAAAATGATATCTAAATATCATTCTTTCTAAATATAGTGTAGCTGGATTAGAGTATTGACATAGTCCTCATAGTGCAGGTAGTTCTTGGATTATGATGACAATTGGAACCAGAATTGCCCTAAGCTAAGCAACACAGTTGTAAAGCATATCATATACTTAGCAATGGCAATCCCAGGAACTCCTAGTTGCCATTGTAACTCCAGGTGTGTTAGTCCCTAAGCAAAAAGAGGCAGGAGTTCAAGGTAAGGAGGCCAGGGGTGGCCACAGAGAGAGGGAGAGAGAGAGAGAGAGTAAAGATCTGGCAGGGACAGCGTAGACCATGTGCAAGTTGAGGGAGGCAGGAAAGGTCTGGGAAAGTTGGCTGAGGCTGAATGTGAGCAAGAGGATTATAGGAAGAGGGGGAAAGGGTGTTGGTGCTTAATTGATATGTCCATTCTCTGGGAGCTGTGAAGAGCATCCAGGCCAGGGAAATGCTTCTGTCTTCTGTTCAATAGGCTGAGCAGATTTCTGAGGACACTCCTTCTTGCTTCTTGTCCCAAGTGTCCCCAGTTTTGGCGAAGTTGAAGTGATAATCACTATTCATCACTATTCTCCTTCACTGTTGCTCTTAGACTTGGCCAAGAATAGACCCAGAACCAAATGGTCTCTGGATGGGGCTAGATGTTCTTTACAGCTCCCAGAGAATGGGCATATCAGGTAAGCACCAACGTCCTTTCTCCTGTGAGCTGTTCCAAGCATCCAGGCCAGGGACATACCAAAGCTGGCATGTCCTACAGGAGAGTCTCCATCTGGTTTGGAGTCCCCCTTCTTGTGTGAATTCTCTGTAAGACACGTCTGCCAAAAGCTGCTTCTGCCAAGGCAAAAACATCCAGTCTATAATGTCTTATGAAGGGTGACGGTGACGACCATATCACCGCCTTGCAGATTTCATCGATCAGTGCTGAGGCTGAACATGAGCAAGAAGTTTATGGGGGCGGGGAAGTAAAAATAACTTACTTGAGGCTTTCCTACCAGCTTCCCAATTGCTTTTGTTTGATAGAAAACTGGCAAGGAAGGTCAGAAATGGAAATGACATGACTACAAGTCCCTGTAGTGTTGTTAATTGCAAGCCAGCCACTCAAGCACCCATTACATCACCATGATCACATGACTGCAGGAACCTCAAGGACTGATTGTACATCAATTTGTTCAGCACCACTGTAACTTCACATGGTTGCTGACGAAATGGATGCAAGTGGAGAATTGCCTTTATTTCACATGGATTTACAGTGCAAAGCCTGTCTTTTTATTCACTTTCCACATTTCTCATGAAAGATTGGTCATCCTACTGCTGAATCTCTAGCCCCATTAAAAATGGGCTTGATTTTGAATTAATAGTGCACCATTCATATTATACATCACATTTTGAAAAAAGAGCGATGCAGGAAAAAGCAAATTAGGGAGTTGTTTTTCAGGCAGCATTTTTAAGATGAGATCAGGAAGGAAGGGGGAGAAATTTGGGGGACTGTCAGTACAGAATAGGTTTCAGAATCATCGACTTTGATTATTTTCTGTGATTTCCAGGGTTCTTTTTTTCATTAAAACAAGGTTGTGTAATTCAGTGCATTAAGGGCAGAAGATAAATAAATTACATTGTACCTGCAAAGATTTGCATGAATTACATGGACAAAAAATGATCTGACAGAAACTATCACAAAGGAATGGGGGGAGATTACATCAAGAAGATTTTCAGCCAGATAGATGACTTAGTTATAGCTGGAAATGGAAGTGCTATTTCCCAGATGAAAAGCAGACAACTTAAAAAGAAGAGGAGGAGGAGAAAGGTCTCTATAAGTGATAACTTAGACCATCCAAATGACATTGCAGGAGAGATTGTGATAAGGGTGGTTCATTAGCTCACACCTATCACATTGCTTTGGTAGCATGTAAACGACTGTATAATCCTTATCATGTTCACACAAAAACAATGTATTTTGAGGGACTGAGATAGAGAGAATTGAAGGTCAACAAGCAAATTTCTTACTGATTTGAAGCTTAAATCTAGGTTTCTAAGGCCCCAATTGTAAGAGTCCCTTTTTTTCTTAAAGATTTACTGTTCAGCTTCATAAGCTGGTATTGATTCATTATGAGAGGGGGACTTCTTTTACGTTGTGTTAGATGTTATCAATATTCTAGCAAAGAGTGATATTTCATCTATCCTTTCCAAGGACAATACTTGTTCTAGCCATGACCTAACCATATCAAGACAGAATTCAAAGTGGACACATTTCTTTCTAGTAATATTATTTTCTGCTACAACCTCACATTGAGTCATGTGTAAGAATCAGAAAGGCAACCTTAAAGTACTAACATATGTAAAATGCATCAATCATCGAACAAAGTGCATTTATATAACATATTAAGCTAACATGAAGCCAGCTAATTTGTGGTCAGTATGTTGTGCCAACACTACGGTAGCATTGGCACATTATCATTATGTATGATAGGTAACATAATATTATAACTAGAAGTAATTTTAGTAAAAGTTCAACCTACTTTACACTTCCAGTATTGTGGCTCCAGAAACAAAGAAAAAACCCTAACCAAACCAGAATTGTTTTAAAAAATGCTATGAAGTATATAGAAATTATTAGGAAATAAAACAAGAGTTTAGAGATTGCTATATGCACTTTGAGTCTAATATCTTGAAAACACTAAAGTAAGGCACCACATAGTTTCATGAAAATTTCTTGATAGATTGTGTGGTATCAAGTTGTTGTTGACTACTAACAACCACACAGATCAAGGTTTTTTAAAATAATCTGTCCTCAATCTGGTCCTTCACATTTCTTCCGCATTGCCCAGCACTAAAGACTTTTCTGGAGAGTTAGGACATAATGTGCCCAAAGTATGATCTTCTGAGCCCAAGCATTTGTGCTATGTGTGAGTATACTAGATTTTGTTTGTTTGTTTGTTTGATTGATTGATTGATGTCCCACTGGCTTGTTTTCTTGACTATCCAAGATATTCTCAATAGTCTCATCCAATTCCAAAGTTCAAAGGTGTCATTATTTTTTTCCTATCCTGCTTGCTCACTTTCACTTCCATACAGCATCTCAAATGATCCCTCATATGAGTTTGATCTTTATAAGTATAGACACATCCTAGCATCTGAGCATTTTTCCAAGGCCTTTATGGCTAGACCAGGTGCTAGTCTGCAATATATTTCTTCACCATTGGTTACTTTACTGTTTATAACCTAACATATCAATTCTCCAAAAGCCTAAAGTTTAGAGTTCTACTATATCTGTTGGTAAATTTCTACATATTGCAATTAACAGAAAGAAGAATTAAGACAAAGAGGTTGCTTACAGGTGAAACTCGAAAAATTAGAATATCGTGCAAAAGTTCGTTTATTTCAGTAATGCAACTTAAAAGGTGAAACTAATATATGAGATAGACTCATTACATGCAAAGCAAGATAGTTCAAGCTGTGATGTGTCATAATTAAGATGATTATGGCTTACAGCTCATGAAAACCCCAAATCCACAATTTCAGAAAATTAGAATATTGTGAAAAGGTTCAATATTCTAGGCTCAAAGTGTCCCTCTCTAATCAGCTAATTAAGCCATAATACCTGCAAAGAGTTCCTGAGCCTTTAAATGGTCTCTCAGTCTGATTCAGTAGGAATCACAATCATGGGAAAGACTGCTGACCTGACAGTTGTGCAGAAAACCATCATTGACACCCTCCATAAGGAGGGAAAGCCTCAAAAGGTAATTGCAAAAGAAATTAGATGTTCCCAAAGTGCTGTATCAAAGAATTAATAGAAAGTTATGTGGAAGGGAAAAGTGTAGAATAAAAAGGTGCACAAGTAGCAGGGATAACCACAGCCTGGAGAGGATTGTCAGGAAAAGGTCATTCAAAAGTGTTGGGGACTTTCACAAGGAGTGGATTGAGGCTGGAGTCAGTGCATCAAGAGCCACCACACACAAACGGATCCTGGACATGAGCTTCAAATGTCGTATTCCTCTTGTCAAGCCACTCCTGAACAACAAACAACGTCAGAAGCGTCTTACCTGGGCTAAAGAACAACAGAACTGGTCTGTTACTCAGTGGTCCAAAGTCCTCTTTTCTGATGAGAGCAACTTTTGCATCTCATTTGGAAACCAAGGACCCAGAGTCTAGAGGAAGAATGGAGAGGCACACACTGCAAGATGCTTGAAGTCCAGTGTGAAGTTTCCACAGTCTGTGTTGATTTGGGGAGCCATGTTATCTGCTGGTGTTGGTCCACTGTGCTTCATTAAGTCCAGGGTCAATGCAGCCATCTACCAGGAGATTTTGGAGCACTTCATGCTTCCTTCTGCAATCAAGCTTTATGGGGATGCTGACTTCATTTTCCAGCAGGATTTGGCACCTGCCCACACTGCCAAAAGCACCAAAACCTGGTTCAATGACCGTGGGATTACTGTGCTTGATTGGCCAGAAAACTCGCCTGACCTGAACCAAATAGAGAATCTATGGGGCTTTGCCAAGAGAAAGATGAAAGACATGAGACCGACCAATGCAGAAGAGCTGAAGGCTGCTTTTGAAGCATCCTGGTCTTCCATAACACCTAAAAGTGCCACAGGCTGATAGCTTCCGTGCTATGCTGCATTGAGGCAGTAATTGCTGCAAAAGGGGCCCAAACCAAGTACTGAGTACATCTGCATGCTTATACTTTTCAGAGGTCCGATATTGTTCCATGCACAATCCTTGTTTTATTGATTGCATGTAATATTCTAATTTTCTGAGATTGTGGATTTGGGGTTTTCATGAACTGTAAGCCATAATCATCACAATCATGACAAATCACAGCTTGAACTAACTTGCTTTGCATGTAATGAGTCTGTCTCATATATTAGTTTCACCTTTTAAGTTGCATTACTGAAATAAATGAACTTTTGCAAGATATTCTAATTTTTCAAGTTTCCACCTGCATATGGATGAGTAAGAGAAGATTTTAGGACATGTATCAAAGATGAGGATGAAAATAAAGTTATATAAAAAGGTGAGTCGCTCTACGAGTGAGATGGGTAGTCTCAAAATAAATAAAATTTGGAATTATTTGACTTTTTAAAAACTAAACTTTATTGCTGGCTATGAAAAACATGGTTATCTATTTTGGAAATGGAACTTTTTATTGTGACAAAGTTCTGACTTCAAAAAAGATAACGATACTTTTAATAGCCAGGAATTTTATTATGCCTTAGGGAAATTGCTTAATTCTCTTTAGACAAGCTTTTCACAGTTAGGGAAAATAGTTTTTTTGCTTAAGATTTCTAATACTCTTAATTATATCCTCTTTGGATAGGGCTTGGTCTAAATGATCCCTTTCCTGGGTTGATTTTACACGGCTACCTCTATCCCTTTCTACCTACTCATGTTATACATGTCTAATTTGTTCCTGCAGAGCTTCACACAGTCGCCTGGTTCCCCAAGGAGAGAGGAAAACAAAGCATGCCTTCAATGCACACAGAAAAGTAACAGATTGTCCTGAGATGTGGCTACCCCATGTGTTCTGGCACATACTCTCAGTCTATTTACTGTATTGTGCCATATGTTTATGGGAAGGGGGGGAGAGAAAAGAGGCAAAATAGTTGAAAAGAGAAGTGCTTGCTTCTAGATGTCTGGATCTTTTATATATTGTTAAATGAAGTATTTGGCATAGAAGGATCCAATGAGGCTGTTTATATATCTGTGTGTCTATTCTTTTCTCAGTCTACAAACACATAAAAGAAAGTACAGCATGATGAAGATTTAGCTAATTCACTATTAGCCCAAAACAGGACTTCTAGTTGGGAAACGCTGCTGGAGAAATTCTTGGTATCAGAGCAATTCAAGTGATACTTCAATGAAAGACCTGTTTGTTCACTGGACTGAAAACAAGCATAGTTGATTTTGCTCACTCTGGAACATCTTCTCACACTGCTTCAGCTATCTTGTAGTTGATTAAATCTCATATAACAATAATCACTTCCTTTCCTCTAAGGTTTTCCTCAGTCAACATCTGTTCAAGTGCCTAGAAATCATCAGATTAAAGCTATATATATGCTTATAGGCTCACTACACTTTCCCCCTTTCAATTTGGGCAGAAAACAACAGAACAAACAAAAACTCTCCTGATTTCCATCTCTGATTCTTTTCTTTTTAATAGATCTATACAAAATGGACCCATTTATCATCAGTATGGGCTTCTCTTTCTTAAACCTTCAAAACAGCCTGGAAGCCATCTACTGTATGTATAAAGCACAGTATATAATGAAAAGCAAAAAAGGAACAACAACAGGATAAAAAAGACCAACTCGACAAAGGAAGATTGATGGCAATAAATATAGAGAAGTATCACAAAGCCAACTTCACTTTTGGCAAACTCCAGGACCACATTTGTCATCTGCAATGCTTTCTCCCCAGAGCAGGTTCCTTGTTAAAGGAACCAGCTTGAGCAGTCCATGCCCAGGAGAGGTAGAGGTGAGGAAGTGAAGACATCATTCTTCATTACTCACTCCAAAAAAGTAGGAGAAATAAGAGAGCTGGCCACTGTGCAGCCTTGATTAATTACCAGTCCTAGCAATAACAGTAAATGTACCCAAAAAAAAGTTAGAATCAATTTTCTAGCTGGTAACATACACAGCCAAAACGCTTTAAATGAGAGCCATGAATAGAAAAAGGGGAAGATGTTTATGCTGAGATCCTAAAGATAAAAGCAAACTATTCAGGAAGGATTTTTTTAAAAAAAGATCCTTTATAGCCTGTCTTGCTATTTTAATTCAGTTTCCCAAAATACTTATCTTGCATTGTGTCTGAATATGTGAATGGATGGATGGTGTATGATTAAGACAGCCTTCTTTATCATAGACAATATTATAACTTGTGAAGCTATGTTTCTGATGAAATATATGCTCTTGTGTAGCATTCACAGTTAATGTTTCAAATGTAGACCTACATAAATAGAGGATTTTTATTTTATTGTTATTTATTTATTTGTCAAGCAAGTATTAGATAACAGGTATAAGTATAAACATGAAAAGGGTACGAATAAAAAAGAAACAATAGGACAGGGATGGTAGGCACATTGGGGCGCTTATGCACACCCCCTACAGACCTCTTAGGAAAGGGGTGAGGTCAATAGTAGACAGTCTAAAGTTAAAGTTTTTGGGGTTTGGGGAAGAAACAGTCAGGTAGAGTATTCCAGACATTGACTACTCTGTTGCTGAAGTCGTATTTCCTGCAATCAAGTTTGGTGCGATTTACCTTGAGTTTGTATCTATTGTTGTGGTTAAAGCTGAAGTATTTATTGACAGGTAGGACATTGCAGTAGATAATTTTATGTACTATACTTAGATCAGACCGAAGGCAGCATAGTTCTAGGATGTCTAGGTCTAAAATTTCAAGTCTGCTGGCGTAAGGTATTCTGCTATGAGAAGAGGAGTGGAGAACTCTTCTCGTGAAACATTTCTGGACTTTCTCGACTCTATTAATATCCGATATGTAATGCGGGTTCCAGACTGAGGAACTGTATTCAAGTATTGGTCTAGCAAATGTTTTGTATGCTCTAGTTAGTAGTGTGATATTACCGGAGAAAAAGCTATGCAGGATTAGGTTAACAACTCTTAATGCCTTTTTAGCTATGTTTAGTTACAGTGGGCTTTAGCACTTAGATCATTAGAGATGAGTACTCCAAGGTCCTTGACACAGTTGAGGTCATCAATAAGGTCTTGACTATTCAGTTTGCATTTTATTTTCTGATTTTTTTTTGCCAATATATAAGACAGAACATTTGTTTGTTAAGATTTGAATTTGATAGGGCACTCCCTATTTTGACCATTTGTTGCCTGTTTGACAGGAATGCATCTATCCAGTTATGCAGGTGTCCAGAGATACCATAAGATTTTAGTTTTAGGAGTAGTTTGTTTTGTACCACTGAATCAAAGGCTTTACAGAAGTCTATGTAAATAAAGTCAATTGCTTTGTCCTGATCAAATTGTGTAGTCCATATGTTTTTGCAGTGTAGGACTTGCAGATTACAGGATAGTTTTTTCTGAAACTAAATTGTTTGTTAGAGAGTAGGTTGTTTGTCTCTAAGTGGAGGATAATGGATTGGTTAATAATTGTTTCCATGACTTTACAGGTGATGCAACATAAAGAGATTGGTCTGTAATTTTCAACTAGGCTGAGGTCTCCCTTTTTGAAGATGGGGATGACCGTGACTAGTGACCATAGGCAAGGAGCTGATCCTGAAAGATTTTTCAAAGATTATGCTTAGAGGTTCTGCTACGGCAGTGAATAGCTATTTTAAGAAGTAGGCACATATTCCATCTGGTCCAATAGATAGAGATGGTTTTAGATCACGTAGAGCTTTTTCAACATTATCTTCTGTAAAATCAATATGTATTGGATCATTGTACTTTCAAAATTCTTCCTAATCCACAGATCTTAAAAACATACCAAAATTTTAGAATTATTTTATAAATGTTAAGGCATGTCAAGTGAAACTATTAGGAAGGCTGTTACAGTATATTATTTAGAACAGAAGAAGGGAAATTAGTTTTTACACAAAAGGAATACTAGAGAGTTGAAATAACATCTACCTATGTGTTGAGTTGGCTACTGCTAAATTGTTCTCAGTTATCATTACATGGAAACTCTATCATCAGCACATACTGAGAGAATTGTGGAATTGCTGCCATCACATGTGGCACAGAATCAACAAACTGTAGGGTCATGATTTGCTCAAGGTTTATTGCTATTGCTAGTAGCTACATGTTGATGTGGTCATGTTACTCAATTCTCAATCTGTCTCACATAAGAGGAATATGGATTGAAGTGAAACAAACTACTATTTTGGAAGGATGCATTATTTTCCTTGTATTATGAACTTACAAATATCACTATTTCATAGTAAACCTTAAGGCCCATTAACAACAACAATAACAAACATAGTTAAAAACTCTAAGAGTCATAGGAGAGCATCACTTGGCGGACTGGAAAAACTAAAAATGTTCCTAGGGCGTAGGACTTCATTTAATACAGAAGTAGGCATCTATAATGGCCAGAAGTCAGAATTAATATTTGGTAGTCAGGCAAATGGGCACTAAGTGGGCTACATATCAGCCCTTCAAAGTAGACCAGACTAAGAAACAAAATCTTACATGTTAGTGCTACGTTATGATAAGGCTACAGTAACAGATTCTTGGAGGTCTGAATGCCCTTCCCTCTCCCTCCCTTTATGTTCATGAGAACTTGTGAGTATCTTGTGGAAGATGCTTAGTCAAGTTACAGGTCTGACTGGGACTTATCTGACCTTTGTCTAGTTGTGGTTCTTCCTCTTGTTCCTCAAGATTATCCTTCTAGCCATCTACCCATCATCCATGTAGGCTGGCCTAAATTTTGGTGGAACTGTGGGTAGTTTTCTTTGTTTCTTTTTTTTAAATGATATGTCTATTTATATATTTTATTTTATTAAATGAATGGATCACCCATCTTGCTAAAACTGACTCTTAGCAGGTTAAATATTAAAAATGTTTATTTTGGGACTTACACTTCATTTTTCACATATTTGCCTAATCAAAATGGCAGAAAATCACCAGTTTTCATCAAGAATACACAGAGTTTTCTCTGAGGAATGTAGAAAAATGAATTGGTCACTCAAGACAGCCTAGTAGCAGCATATTAAGCATTCCTGGTTTTTTTTTTTTGTTGTTTATATTTTATTTTGGTCAAAGGAACATTTTTAACTATGTATGATAAAATACAGGTGTAGGCATTACGCAAAACATAGTTCTAAAATTAACCATTATAGCTTGTGCATTCTGAAGCAAAGTTAGCTTGTGCAACCTATGGCATGGTCACTATCAGGATGAGTTACATTTACAACCTAAAAAAATTGAAGGAGATAGCCCACATTATTCTTAATATGTACAAAGCAAAAGGGCATCAGGTGATGGTCAGATCTCAGTCCTCACACTTTCTGGTGTAGGAAATAATTGTGCCACATTTATCGGACTGGCTCCTTCCTTTGGAATATTTTCTCCCCTGCCCCCCCCCCCCCCCCCCCGGTTCCAATGGGATCTTCTGCCACCCTCCTGTAAGGACCTGAAGACCTTGCTTTGCTAGTTGGCTTGGGTCCCAATAGAAGAGCATCATGCTGGAGGTGACTAATCAACCAATAGCAGATCCCACTACATCCCCACAGACACCCTGTTCCCTCCCTCCCCATCTTACTATAATTTTAATCATAAATTATATTTTTATCACATAGAGAGAGTATATTTGTATAGCTTTATTGCTTTTGACCTTGTAAGTCATCCAGAGTACTTTAGTAGTGAGATGGCTGGCAAATAAATTTAATAAATAAAAACTAAAATAAAACAATAAAATAAATCACTTTGCTATAGTTCTGCTTTATTTTCCAGTGCACTGTACGATCAAAAGCACGACCACTAATTGCAGCCACCAAGTGTCATTGTGCTGCCCAAGCAAGGCTAGGTGGTCTGTTGAATTAATAATAATAATTTATTAAACTTTTCTGCTGCCCAATTTTCAGTAACTATAGATTTGTTTTCCTCCCTTTTAAGTTCCTTTGTTCTGCAGCATTTGGATCTTAATAAAGCAGCATGTTCATTGCTAACAGATTTATCTAAACATCCATCAATTCATTCAAATTTGTGGCCTGTTCCAGGGAGAGTCAGAAGCCAAATGCATGGATGGATCTCAGAGTGCTTATGTGTTTATACATGTTTTCTCCTTCACTCCCCGAGATCTCTGAGTACTTTGATTATCTTTATGTCCTGTTAATGAAGCCTGTCAACAACTCCTTTTCATTAATTACAGTGGTCAAGGCAAGCACCTGTGAATGGCACATGGGTTGCTGGATGACATTGTCAAGGTCCCTAAATCTGAACACAATCCAAACACCTGCTATCAGAGTAAATGAGTATTTCAGAGTAAATAACTGTGAGTGGGCGAAAGAGATGCTGGGAAAAAACAAAACTTCTAAATGTTTGATTTGCATTTTACAGGTATTTCAATCCAGAGAAATGGGAAGCAACTGCATTTAAATGATGCCAATGTTCAATTATATCTAAGGTAGCTTTTGAAGTAAACTTAGTATACATAGTGTGGTGTCTTGAGGTCTGGCTTAAGCTGGGAACTTAAACTTCAGTTAGAGCAAGCAGAAGAGATTGCTTCCCTCAAATGGATGTACAAATTTGGAGAAGTAGAAATCAAACAATTCAAACTAATTCCAGTATGGGACAATTTGTCTATCAGTTATAAGAGCTGAATGTTGACCATTGTGTTCTGCACTCTGCAGAGAATTTTGAGTTTGGAGCTCATATGGTCCGCAGAAAGACTGGCTGGAAAATTTTTTCCTTTCAACTTTATTTTTTGGGAATTCCATGAAAAAACACCAACTGACAAGAGTTGTTTCTCATATCAAAAAAGGAGATCAAAAGAATGAATAGAGGCGTAGCATCTTTCTTCACAAAGGAAATAAGTATCCTACCTGCTGCCTATATAGCAGTGGTGGCTAACCTTTTTGGGCTCCTGTGCTGAAAATTATGTGCGCGCTCGCATGCCAGCACCCAGAAGGCAATGTGTGCGTGGGATCCCCCGCCATCCTCTTACCTGCACTGCACATGTGTGCACTTATCAGCTGATTTTTGGCCCGTTTGAGGCCTTTTTAGGCCTCCCAGAGGCTCAAGGGAAGCCTCTGCAGCCTTTGGAGGCTGAAAAATGGGCCAGTTTCATCATTTCCAGTATTTCCGGAAATATTGGAAGTGACGAAATGGGCCTGTTTTTCGGCCTCCAAAGGCTGCAGAGGCTTCTTTTGAGCCTCTGGAAGGCCGAAAATCAGCTGGGAGGTGCGCACATGCTCAGTGCAGGTAAGTTTGGCTGGGGCTCATGTTCCCGCACAAATTGCTCTGCATGCCAGCTGTGGCATGCATGCCATAGGTTCACCATCACAGCTATATAGTTTGCCTCTATAGACAGCTCTTACTTGAAAATGATTATCTGGTAGAGAAGATAAATGAGGAGAACACAGTCCACCTATAAGGCTGAGAATATTTAGGTTTACATTTATGTTTATACTATTAATTTTAACCGAGTCAATCTGAAATGTTATGCTACTTGAAGCCAAGCAGTACAGGTAGCCCTTACAACATTTCATTTAGTGACTGTTCAAAAGTTACAATGGCACTGGAAAGAAAGTGAGTTATGACCATTTTTCACATTTACAACCATTACAGCATCCCCATGGTCACACGATTTACATTTGGATGCTTGACAATTGACTCACATTTATGACTGTTAACAGTATCCCGGGGTCATCTGATCCCCTTTTACGACCATCTGACAGGCCAAGTCAATGGGGAAGACAGATTCACTTAACAATCGTGTCACTAATTTAAGAACTGAAGTGATTCACTTAGCAAATGTGGCGAGAAAAGTTGTAAAATGGGACAAAACTCACTGGACAAATTTCTCACTTAGCAGCATACATTTTGAGCTCAATTGTGGGCATAACTGAGGACTACCTGTATTATCTGGGCTTTTGTTTTTTTAAAAAAAAAAATAATTACTAAAAATCAATGGGCCTGGGAGTTAAAAAAAACTTACCTCAAAACAGGTAAGTCAATATATTTAGCTATATAACTCTGGCACAAAAGGGCAGATCACATATGCCCCACAGTTCTGTCCACTCTGCCTCCTTCATTATCTGTTGACTAAAGTAAGTACTTTACTCACAAGGTCTTGCTTTGATCCTGAGAAATATCTGCCATATTTTAACAGTTGTTACTAGCAAAAGAACAACAACAAAAGTCTGCAGTGCATTATGTGATATATCCAGTTGTGCTCTCTGCTTTAGTCCCATACAGCAGTTGCTTGATGGACAGTTTTCGACTAAGCAAAAAAAATTCTATCCATTTCTTCAGATGTACAAAGGGTGGCTCCTACTCCATCCTTTCACCTAGCAGAAAAGATCTCCAGGTCTACAATTTAAAAATAAACAGATAATATATGTTTGCTTAAAATGACCAAAAATACACCACATTTGAATAAACTTAAGAAGAGCTAAAGGACAGAAAAATAACTATTTCCTGACCACTGCATGCTCAGTTTATGACTTTCTTCCAACTCAGCTCTTCTGCTCTCCTGTATGTGGAGACTTCCTATAGTTCTCTTCTACATTTCCGTTCCCCATGTTAGTCACATCTCTCTGGCTGTAGGTAGCACAGAAACCAGTGGGAATGGAAAAGCAATTGGCAGCTCCTGATATCTGTCTAATCTAGATCACTGCTGACAGAACAGCATGAGGGAAGTCATTCTAACTTGCTACCATCTGTAACTTACCTGAAACTTATGTACAACATCCAGCACTATTGGTTTTATCTTCTTCCAGTGCATGCACACACCCAAGAAAATAATAATATGAGGGGGGAAAGGAGGACTCCTCAATAACCTGTTACTAATTAGGGTGTTTCATAGTAGTTATTTATGTTCTGGAAATCTGGGGTTTAATTTTCAGTTAATAAACTATGCTCTTGTGTGGACTCTGATTTCTACTACTTTACTGAATTCTCTGAAGAAATACAATTAATATCGCTCTCTTGAATGTCTGAGATATTCTGTTACACTATCAATGGATTATAGAGAAGAAAAGGAAGAGATAAAGATGAACAGATATCTCTCATGGGTCATTTCAGCAAATAATTTCCTCCAGATATTATTTGTCTCCGGAGGTTGCAGTTAGTTCAGAATGCAGCCGCGCAGGTGATCGTGGGCGCCCCTCGAGGCGCACACGTAACACCACTTCTCCGCAGGCTGCACTGGCTTCCTGTGGCCTACCGGATTCGATTCAAGGTGGTACTGATGGTATTTAAAGTGCTCCATGGCTCGGGACCTGGGTATTTACGGGACCGCCTGCTGCCATCAACAACCTCCCGCCGCCCAGTACGCTCCCACAGGGTGGCCCTACTTGGGGTGCTGCCGCCTGACTATTGTCGGCTGGTGGCCCCGAGAGTTCGGGCTTTCTCTGTGGGAGCTCCCTCCCTATGGAATGATCTCCCCCCGGAGATACGGGCTATGATGGATATTCTGACCTTCCGGCGCGCAGTAAAAACCCTGCTTTTCGAACAGGCCGGCCTGGCCCAGTAACTATGTTTTTTGGTTTTAATTAATTAAATTAGGGTTTTATTAGTTTTAATTTTTAACTTAAATTTTAATAGACAGCCGATTTGATTATTTAATTTATTTTTAATCGTATTTATTATGTATTTATTGTATGCTTTTAGTGGGCTGTACACCGCCCCGAGTCCCTTTTTGGGAGAGGGAGCGGTATAAAAGTGCGATTAATAAATAAATAAATAAATAAATAAGGCTATTACATTCACGTACATCTTTAGATATCCTTGAATTGTTGGCTTTATACCAAATTGTAGATCAATGTTCTTCAAACATGGCAAATTTAAGATTTGTGAACTTCAACTCGCAGAATTCTCCAGCCAGAATGAATTCTGGGAATTGAAGTTCACAAACAATAAAGTTGCCAAGATTGCTGTAAACTGTAAGCCAGGGCTGTCATACTTGCTGGATGTGTCACACACTAGCCAAGCTCACATGCTGGATGTGTCACACACTGGCCACGCTCACACCTGGTTTAGTGAAAGGTAAAAAAGTTGTGATATGTCACGTGATGATGCCATGCTGATGCAAGTTTGACATGCCTGCCATACGCTCTTCAGAATGACGACCTGTCTTATATTCCTGTGTATTTATATTGAAAAATATTCTATGAAGTATTGTAGAAATGGTTTCATTTCCAAACACTTTCAGTGCATGACAAGGTATATTAATTAATTAATTAATGAAAAAGATAAAGTAATTGTCTCAAAGTCATTAGCAGCCTGCTTAAAATATTCATCATTATTATTTCCTAACATTCAGTATGAATTAAGGATTCTGATGTAGGAAGCTTTTTCTTTCTTACAACATTTTTTAAAGACTCCAGTCAGCAAGCTAGAGATAAAGTTATCAGGCTAATCAATTTACTTTTTTGATGAACATAATACCATGGGAATTAAAAATGTCTTAAGACTCTGTACATTTTTTTTTTGCAGTATAACGGTTTCTATTCCCAACATACAAAGCACTAACTAGAAACAAAAAAGGTCCCCCCACTATGCAAGTGATCTCTTCATTCCAGTTGTCTTTTACAATAGAAGTGATTGAGTCTGCATTAGGCAGTTCTGTATAATGAGCTCTTGTATTGAGAAATCTTAGATGAATGTTAATGTTCACTAAGGCAGATATCACTATGTTCACAGATCTTTTTAACATGGGCTGGCTTAAAAAAACCTGATGCTCAGGTTAATATTAGGTAGGGAGTGTTTTCTCCTTTTATGTTAGGGTTGAACAAAACACTCTTGATGAAACCTTTTCATTGCAGAAAAGATTTAAAAGCCACCATTTCAAGCCTCTTTTCCCACAAAAAAGGGGAACATTTTCACTAACATAGATTTGTATACTTTATTGGCCTGATCACAAACTGGGGAATACGTCAAAGAACTTCCCATTCTCCCTTCAGCAAAGATGTGATTGCACTGTGAAGGAGTTACTACAGAGTAAGATCATTGCATACTTGATAGATAGTCAGTGAGATTAAGGAATACTTTCTCTACAGTGTCTTCTCTCTCTAAAATCTTTGGGAAAATTTTAGCAGGGGGGGGAGTTTTTTGCAGAAGTAGTGGGGGTGGGGGATCTGAAATATTCTCCCCTGTTTTTGTTCAAGCTAATGTCAGGTTTGTCTAATGGCTTATCAAAGAGAAAATATTTCTGTTCAAAACAATGCAACTGCTTCAAATTCCAGCAACCTGAAAGACATCACTCTTTTCCTCTTCTAAAGGTTTTATTTGATGGGAAGTTTTAGGAATTTAGCACACAACAGACCTGTGAGGTTACCAATTAGTACTAATCAGTGCAGTTCTGTGGTACCACACTCAGCTGCACCAGGCCCATTCAGAATACAGTTATATGCTGTAAGTCATTGTCTTGAATGGTTTGGGTACATAGTAATTCAAATGTGGATCCCCAACATGGCACCCATGAACACTAATGAACTTGGCAACACCTTCCTTGGAGCAAGTTCCATTACACTGATATATAGATATGAAAGCTACAGAGCAAAGTACCATTTTCCAGCATTATATCTATTTTCAAGAATGACTCTCCAGGAGCATATTTAAAAGTATAGATGGAACGTGGCAATAGTTCAGTAAATTATTTATACATGTGCTGACCTGTCTAGAAAAAAGAAAAATAAATAAATTAAAAGTGCTAGGAAACATCTAGATAGTTAAAGAGTTGGTGGGGAATTATTCCCAATAAAAGCTAGCCATATCTTCTGTAAGCTCTTTTAACAGTCTTTTTAACATCTATAAAACATCTTATACACTATAGAGAGCACTAAATTATAAATAAAACTTATAAAAATTATAAAGAGATAAATATAAATATATAAAGATTATAAATAGAAATCAGACAAATAAGAATTTATCAACCAATTAAAGAAGCTCATTAGTCCCCTTATCAAACTGTCTAATTACTTTATTTTATCTGTATCTCCCTGATTTCTTTCTCCCTGGTCATCATTGTCATAACTCAAAACACCAACTCAAAACACCAAAACATTACATTATATTCAAGTTAGTTATATGGATTGGATTGACAAAAAAAATAATGCCACCAATGGGACTGAACTGCAAGAAGATTAGCTGATCAATTATTTGACATTCAATTAAGAACTCAACTGATTTTCATGGAACCATACAATTCAAGCTATACATCTATGGATAGAGTTCAGACACTCATGGAGAAAATACTTTCTAAGAAATTAACTTCACATTTTGTATGTAATTTATTTTGAATTAATGTAACACATGAATGATCTCTAACATACTTTTTTCTTGGTACTATGATAATTTGTTTTGTTAATCTCAGCCCTTTTGTATGTAATTGATTCATCATTTCAAGAAGTTAAAATGTGAACAAGAACTAAAATTCACAGTCTACTGGGTTCTAAACTGATGCCTTAACCATTATACCAAACTGGTTCTTGTTCACATTCTAGAGAATTCTTTTTAGAAACTGAATATTTTGCTTTGAATATACTGAATTTATTTTGCTTCTGAACAGAGGGTTCAGAATTTTCAAATCATCTTGGTCAATCTGTTTATCTAATATCCAATCTTTCTTTAATATGTCCCTTTATTTATTTCTTATATTGTTTTAACCAGACATTCTGGTGAAGGGAGGGATTGAGAGACTACTGTATAATCACATAATGATTCTTCTCTTCATTTTTCAAAGCCCACAATTGCTCCTAAGACTCTGTTCTCTTCCTTGTTCCATACTTATTGACAAGATCCCAAAAAATATCTTCATAATTTTCCCCTTCGCCAGAGAGAAAATAATCTCTTGAAGGGATATCAAGACTGGAGCAACTGGAATTTGATCTATTGAATATCTTACATTACAAACTAACTTCTTCTAGATTGTTTGATTCCAGATGAATATACTGACATGGATTCATTAAAGCTTAGGGAAGACTATTAAAGCTACATGAAAACCAGTTTCACTAATAGTGACTTCCTCTAATGTTTAGTGATGTCTACTGAGTTTTCCCACTATCTCACAATACTGCATTTTTATGTACACATAAAAATATATTAATTCCTTCAGGAGTAGCAATACAGAACGTAGGAAAAGGAGAAGAAGAAACAGAAGGAGGAATGAATATTAGGTATGTTTAGCATCTTGAGTTATTTATAAAAAATAATAATCAGTGTGAAAAAAATATAGCCAGAGAAATTATCAATCATATCTTTCCATACTTCTGTAGTTGTCCAAACTATCTTTGGGTCAGATATATCTTATCTGCTTTGCTGTCTTATCTGCTTCGCTTCATACTGTTTCATGCCCATGCTCTGCTTCATACTGCTTTGCTTCATAGTATTTCATACACTGCTTTTTGTTTTTCACAGGATCATCAACAACCACAACTTTTTCATTCTCTCAACACTTTCACTTCATTTAGCAGTTCAGTCCACATTTATTCTCTCTGTGCAACCACTGTTTTCTTTAGTAATGTTATTTATTTCATATATCGGCAGCTCACTTTTGCATTGCACTTCACATTCATTCAGCACCCATTCATTCTTGCTTTATTAACTACATTTCCTGACTACCATATTTCAACCACTTACAGTTTTATTTCTCTGGATACTGCCAACTCTCATTTCCATATAACAAAGCAGCTGGAAGCTACTTTTATACCTTTTGACAAGACACATTCTACACAATAGATCACACGCTACTTATTATCTTTCTATCAGGCTTAACATTTCTCTGTATAATTTTCCCCACCTTTAGTAAACATTCTATCAAGATACATAAATTCATTCACTTAGCTCTAGCCAGTGTGGTAGAGTAGTTCAAGTGGTGAACTACAGGTGAGGAGACCCAGGTTCCAGTCTCTCCTCTCCAATGGAAGCTAACTGGTGACTTTAAACCTCCTGCTCTTTCTCAGCTCATCCTACCTCCTAGGGTTGTTGTGGTATGAAAAATAGGATGAGAAAACACTATGTACACCACTTTGAATTCCTGTACAAAACAGGTAGGATATAAATCCAATAAATAAAACTTGGTTTATATCATTTTATAATAACCTAACTTTTAGCAGGGACATTTTATTTATTTATTTATTTATTCATTCATTCATATATGTGGTGTTTTCCATCATTGCAAACCACTTAGGATCTGTAGCTAATTCTGCAAGTTATAAATATGAATAAAATATAAAACTCAAAATTAAAAAAAAGTTCACTCCACTGTGTCTGTCAAACACGAGTGCCTTGACCATTGACACATTAACATCTATGTGCATTCTCTTTGCATCATATTATCTAGTCTATACCATTTCAGACAAATGGTTTTTCATTCTTTCCTTAAAAGCCTCCATGATTAGGCTACCACAACTTCTGAAGGCAAGCTATTCAATTGGTTGATTGTTCTCACTGTTATAGAAAATCTCTCCTTAGTTCTAGGATGCTTCTCTCCTTGATTAGCTTCCATCCATTGCTTCTTCTCCTGCCTTCATGTATGTTGACTTCAGAGGTGGTATTTAGCAGGATACGTTGATCTCAGAGGTGGTATACGTTGACCTCAGAGGTGGTATTACGTTGACCTCAGAGGTGGTATTCAGCAGGTTCTGGCCAGTTCTGGAGAACTGGTAGTGGAAATTTTGAGTAGTTCAGAAAACTGGCAAATACCACCTCTGAATGGAGATTTTACAGTATCCTTCCCCTGCCACGCCCACCAAGCACGCCCATAGAACCGGTAGTAAAAAAAATTGAATCCTACTACTGGTTGACTCCTCCTCTTTGTGGCAGCCCCTTAGATATTAGAACACTGTTATCATGTCACCTAGTCCTTCTTTTCACTAAACTAGACATACCAATTCCTGCAACCTCTTTCCTCTTACCCTTCTTCTTCATCCTCTTCCTGCTCCTTTTTGGATAAAAGACTGTGTCTGCACATTATTGCACTAGCAATAATACAGGAAGAAGAGGGCTTCTGAAATATCATCTGTCCCCAGGACCTGAATTTCAAAGACATTTTAAGTTGAAGTTCATGTACAGCCATACCAGTAGATGAAAGCATTTTGTCTCAAAACATAAAATTGCTCATGACTGTTGGAACTAACTTATTTGATAAAGTGAATCAATTCTAACTGCTGTACAGCCTTTTTCAATTACATCACTATGAACAAAAAGTGGTTTAGCCAGCTTTTGTCATTTATAGCACACAAATCCTCACTATTATTGCTGGCTTCCTTTCTGGAGTCATAATCTCTTTTTGCTCACTCTGATACTGTTACAGTTTATGCCAGAATATATTCTATTTGTTTGCTTCTCTAATGATAATGGTTGCCTTTAACTTGCTGTTTTTGTGAATTGTTAATTTTGTGTGCTAGATTTTCATGTGGTGGAATAGCTCTGGAACATTGGCTGATGGTACTTGTTTACCTGACGAGTGCTCATAGAAAATTGTTTTCTTATTGGAAGAGGAATATGTTTAGATCAGTGCTGTTCAACCTCAGCAATTTTATGATGCCTGGACTTTGCCTCCCAGAATTGGCAGGGAATTCTAGGAACTAAAGTTTACTAACCTTAAAGTTACTGAGGTTGAGAATCACTGGTTTAGACAGCCTAAAGCACAACAGAATCTATTTGGGGTTTAAAAATCCTGGAGCAATTCTGAAAGAAACTAAAGTGGATTTTTAACATGTTTTTATATTGAATATACATATATAAGCTTGTCACAGTTAAATAAATACATAAATATTTAGGAACCTGCAGGGTTCCAGAGATGAGGGTATGGGAGAGAGAAATTTGGGGCCACAGAAAAGAAAAAAAGACATACGTATGTTCTGCCATCTGCCTTGATGCTTTGCCAGACAAAATTATCTGAGAAAATCTCTTTTCTTGGCCAATTACCTCAGGAGTAGTATCCCAGGATCTAGGGTACCTTAGGCAGTTATGTACTGGCCATATTTTAGTCCTCTCAAACTCTGAAAAATTTACTGTGAAGGCAGCCACTTTTCACTTCTTTTGGGCAATACGGGGGAGCCACTTAATTGCGGGAAATTAGTTTAGTCATAATCAACCTAGATCTATTTGGAGATGAATATAATCCCCAAGGGTTAATTGGTTAAGTGAATTTAGCTTTGGAGTTCACATGATATCCTTATCCCACTGCACACATGCAGAGGCACACACACAATGACCCAGTTAAATATGCTATGTGAACAGGATCTATATGAAGCACTGAGGAGGCTTTTTGGGAAATGCTGGTAGCTTTCATGGGAACTGCTTCCTGAATATCAATTATAAAGTAGCAAAAACACAGTTAAGTTTGGAAGAGATGTGGTGGTACCTGTAAATAGGATATACAGATTAATACAAATTAAATCTTTATTTCACCTGTCTTTAAAACAATAGCATTTTTAAAGGAAAGTGTTTTTAAAATATCTGCATCTGGTGAAATTTAACATAGACAACTAAACTAAATCTTGTCTGAACATTGATGGCATGTAGCCTTTTGAGATATCTATCTTCAACATGTTGAGTTCTCCAGCAATCAACACATCAAGTATGGGAAGGATGGTTGTAGTGAATATACATAACATCTTGATGATGATCTTTCGCACTGCTATACTGATCCCTGGTTATGAATGTTTCTAAATTAGACTTAGCCACAGGGACACATTAGACTACTGTTAGTTATCATCTTCTCTGATACCCAACTGTGGTCCTTTCTGAATTTCTAAAGCTCACTATTAGGTGGATAATTAAGCTCTCTTGGCTAACAATTCAATGATCCATGCCATAGTCTAAGGCTTCTCTGGATCTATAGCCTCCACTGTGGCTTGAGGTTATCTCACCTCAGTTTTGATTTATAGCCAAATATTACAGCAAGTATTTTACCTCAGAACAGATGGCATATGATCAAAAAATGAGAACATTGTCATTAATGCATTGCTACAATCAGATTACTTTTTGTAAGCATTATACTGCTGCCTCCTAGATTTCTGTAAAAGTGATGTATAACATTAAATTTAAAATTAATATATTTTGAGTTTATTCTCCTCAGGCCTTAGCTAGAGCAAGCTGGCTCTTGACCATGTTTGGGGGTTTTCCCTGTGATTTACTAGAAGTGGTCAGGCATTGGATGTAATTGTACTCAAGTGGTTGTTCTCAGTCACAAATCTTGGGGTACACATTGGTTTACTGAACAGTTTCCAGAAAATGAGTACAGAGCTTTATAGAATGATGGTAGCAAAACTAAAAAAAGTCACATAACTACTCATATAAATCCATGTCCTAGGCCTGCATTGTGGTGATAAGAGCAGTAAAACATGTATATTCTCAACAGTATCATCCCCTGCTGGATAATCCAGATATGGTGTGCAAAGCCTTATCCACTGCTTGGATGCTGTGATAATCTGGATGAGTAGAAATAAATTCAGATTAAATTATTGCTAGATGGAGATGCTGCTTGTTTGGAAATATTACAACTTATACTTGATTCCAATATCAGTTCTGGATGGGGTAACCTTCACCTGCATTAGCAGATCCACAACTTTGGATCCTCTTAGACTCATGGCCCCTGCTGCAATTGGGGGCAGGGTTAACACAATTCAGGAACTGGGTAATTTGGCGAAGGTGTAATTGGTGTTCTTTTCATCAAGTGTTTAGATTGCTACAATGCACTCTTCCTGGGATTGTTCTTGAAACAATTGTTACAAAATGCAGTGTTCAGGGTATTAGTGGCTAAAAGCCACTAGATATTAGACTTATTCTCAGATCATTGCATTGTTCACCAATAGATTTCTAAGCCCTTTTGAAGTTGGAAGTGTGAATTTATTAGTACTGACTCTTCAGCGCTTCATAACCACAAGGGGGCAGTAAGTGGAGATAGTTTTATTCTCTGTTCTCTGTTACATTTTTGGCCTTTGTCCAAGAAATTGCTAGTCTCATATCCATTCCTTCTATTTATGTTCTCAGGCATACATGCATAGAACATATACTTTCAGACTCTTCTCCTGGTGGGATGCAATTAGTTAGGACCTGGGTTTTATGTGCATTCCTTGCAAATAAATCATATTTTATTATATTATAAAACCTGCTTTAATAATTATCACTGTGGTCAGATTTCCTCCTTCCCCATCTCTCTCATTCTCTCTCTTTCTCTCTCTCTCCTCCCTCCCTCTTTTTTTCTCAGTCTCTTTCTCTGAGAGAGAGAGAGAGACAGCTAGACCGACAGACCGAGTGAGTAACAGTTTCATCTGCAATAGATTTTATAAGTCAAAAATATAAAATCTTACATGGCTTGGCTCCAGAGTATTTTAGGGTCTCCTCCAGGTAGAACCTTCCTGAAGTGTGCATACACAGAGAAGAGTCCATTATTGGAAGAAACCAAAGGTAGATAAGCACAGAGACAATTTGGTTCTGCAGTGGCTTCCATGGTATGGATCATTTGCTACTGGAAATACATCTGGCAACCTCCCTTAATTCCCATAATTAATTCTCTTAAGTAGACCATTTTTTGATAGTGTGTTTGGGGGGAGGGGTCAATTGAAATAATGAGAAGGCAGCCAAATGAATTTCTGTTGTATATTTTGATGCACCATCTATTTATTTGTTTTTATTTTTTCAAACAACAAAGAAAGGGTTAGTTTTGGGTTTGCTATGAAAATGTCTTCTCTGGTATGACTCACACTGTTTAGTATGATCAGCCTCTGACTACTATTGGTTTATCTAATGATAATTCAGTCTTTGAACATACATCTTTTGATCAAGCTTTTCAAGAAAGATTTTTTTAAAGAGCAATCTTAATTAATTGCATTACTTGTACTGGGGAACTGCCAGAAGATGTTTGGTGGTTAACAAACTGTTTATCTTTAAAATATATTTTTATGTGATAGAGATTTCTATTCATTGAAAACTTTAGGGAAATGTTGAGGAAAATAGTGATTCAAGAAGCAAACATTTTTAAAAAGATGTTTTTCTATCTCCCATTCAGATGGAAGAAACTATGTTCCAGGAAACAACTTAAATTCTTCACAGTTTTATGTTTGTCTCCATCTATTGGTATCCACCAGACTATGTCTAATTCTCCATCTAGATTCACCAGATTCAGCGGAAATGACAAATGATTCTACAAAGATTTTCAAAGGTTAATTTCCTACTTTATTGTATATTTTTGCATTACATTTTTAAAAATCCTAACATTTTGAACCAGCTGACATTTAGAAACAGGTGTATTGAATAAATTAAATCCCTTTTGAGGAAAATTAGGAATTAATTAAGAAAAAAATTAAACCAAATACTGGATGGAGGGAAACTTTCCTATATGTTTCAACATTAACCCAGATTCCTCTAAGATGATAAAATTGTCACTGCGTTTGTTTTGAGTTTGTCTGAGGAGCTTTCCACAGATGTTTACAGAATGAGCTGGACTGCTTATCAAGTTTCCATAGTAACAAGATATGAGTGTCTTCTGAAGTTCTGGTTTACTGCGCATGTGTGCAGGGGAGGAGTTTTACTTCCACTTCATCTTACATTATAGTTTCTTTAGCTTGCTTAGTAGGATGCTACTGCTGTTTCTTTGGTTTCTTAGTTATTTTGTAAATAAAGTATGCTGGCAACAGAAAAACACGATCCATTTCCTCTAATTTATAAAACTGAATGTTTTCGTTTTGACAAAAATGACAGCTTGACAAAAGTCCATCAGCAAGTTAATGTTCACTCTTAAATCTCTCACTGCACCACTTTTCGTTTCTTTCGTGCTGGAGCAAATAAAAAAATGGGTAAGGGCTGAAATAAAAATAGGAGAAAGAAAAGTCCATTTGCTTCATCCTCAAGAATATTATTTTAAATTTCAATTAAAATGAAATGAACAGCATGATTATCACTATAGAGCAGGCAACTCATAATGGCAAAGGCGCCTTTCACTGCCATGGTAACTAGTTTTCATTGTCACAGCTACCTTGGCGTTACATGGAATTGTCAGTGTGTGAGCTCAACTGATAGTACACAATCAATACCCCATAAGGGACAAACTTCATTTTTAATCTGGAGAAACCTACAGAAAAAGAAAGAGTAAATTGGAAGAATCAGGGGGAAATGCAGCACAAGGTAGACAAGAATAAAGGAAGGCATAACTTTGAAAAGTCTATATTTAGCAAACAATGCTCTGGGATCATTTGAAATGTATTCTACAACAATGAAATGAGATGGAAAACAATTCCCAACCATAGTTACAAAGCAGCTCAACAACACCGAGCAAGGATTATAATGAGATTAGGTACAATTTCTCCCACCACCACCATTGCCTGCAAAAGTAATTGGAATACTAAAATGTCCAAAGAAAGTCCAAATGGGTGCCAGCACTCAAGTCTGCATCAGCCATGAGTCTAAAAGATCCCAAACAGGGATTCAGTCCACTTCCCACTGTCAAAATCTAATCAAAAGGGTGATAGGAGAACCTGATGAGAAATTTCCTCAGCTAAAAGACACAGGCCACTCTTTTGAAGGCAACAAAGTCCATATTTTGGATGGAGAGGATCGCTGGTTCGAAAGAGGGGTTAAAGAGGCCATTTATGTCAAAATTGAACAGCCGTCTTTCAACAGAAGGGAAGGGATATGACATAATCTATCTCCAATCTACTACACAGTCATTTCAACATTTCCAAGAAGGCTCCACATCGATGTGCACCACACAGGTGACCCTGATGACACAGATAAACCTCCAGCAAGATCTGGTGGGCTGGACGCAGGTGTGAAGGGCCTGGCCCCACAGTGCTCTCTCACTCAGTTGAAGGCTCCATTCAGCCTCCAAACAGTAAGGCCGGCCATGGAATCAGAACCGGCTGGGTACAGGAACCAACTCCATCCATGGCCCTGATGCATTGCTCACTTATGTGGGCCAGACTTACTGTTTGGAGACTAAATGGAGCCTTCAACTGAGTGAGGAAGCACTGTGGGGCCAGGTCCTTCACAGTCCAGCCTTCCAGAGTTTGCTGCACTGGGGCAGGAATGAGATCCTGTTCCGCAGAGCCTGCTGCCACTTGGGAAGGATGACAAGGAGGAAGGGAAGAACAGCAAAGCTTTGCGCCGGCTGGCCAGGCAGGGAGCAGGTCAGGCAGTGCTGGCTGGCTGGTTGGGGAGGGGCAATCATTAGGTGACTGCCGCTGTTTCAGTGGGAGGATGAGGAGAAAAATGGCTCCTGACCCCTTCCCTGCCCCTGCCGCCACCAGCAGCTTAAATGCTCCAACTAAAGCAGGGATTGCACTCTCACTCTCTCATACGAACACACACACACACACACACACACACACACACACACACACACACACACACAGAGTTTGGAGAGCCCTTCTCCTCTCTCTCTCTGCAGCTGCAGTTGCAACGCTTCAGTGCCTGTCTGGCAAGGCTCTCAGATAAACTGGTGGGGGTGGGTGGGGGGTGGCTCCGCATCCCCTGCCTTGCTTCATACTCCACCCCCTCACCATCTTGCTTCGTGGCCATTGCATCAGTGCGTTGCTTAGCCTCCTACTAGATTATGGAGATGAGCAAGGAGAAGAAGTGGTAAAGAATGAAGCGAAGTGGGAGGGTGGAAGACGAAGCAAAGCAGGGGGTAAAAAGCTGTCCCACCCACCCCGCCTTACCTGAGGGCCCTTCAGCCAGGCCAAACCCTCCCCTCTCCCCCTACCACTTAGGTCAGCCATATCCCTTTTCACTAACCTTTCCAGCTCCTTTTGCCACCACCTCGTGCAGAGCAACTTCAGTAGTCTATGCAACTACAGTAAAAAAAAAAAGGTCAGCCCTTCCAACTTCTCATGAAAAAAAAAGATCTCGCGAGGTTGGAAGGTCTGAACTATTTTTTTTAACCATAGTCCCACAAACTACTTTAGTTGCTCTGCACGCAACGGCAGAGAACTGGGCCTATGTGCACGCATGCATGCCAGGATGGCGTGGGCCAGACTGAAGTGAAGCAGACTGGACCTTTACAGATCTGGCCCGTGGGCCTTGAGTTTGACACCCCTGCTCTATATCTATAGTAGTTTCAAGCCAAATTTTATCACTATCAGATTTGGCACATGGATTGATAGAATATGGTTCTTCAGATGTTGCTAAACTACTATTTATAGAATGCCACATAATTGGCTATATGGTTGGAGCTGTTGGGAGTTATAATTCACCATCTAGAAAGCCATATACTGCCTATATCCTATGACAACTCTTCTTACATCCCTGGTTTCTTTTTTCTCCTTACCTTCTCTCAACATTTTGGCAGGTCAGCAACTAACCCTGGTAAAAAGAAGCAGGGTAATAATTTTTGCCCTTGCTTTCCTTTTAGGGCAAACACATCCCATTTTTTCCCATTTTCTTAATCTAAGGAAAGATTTTTTGATATCTACAAATGGACTAGCTAGCTTATATCCTTCTATATCCCATGATTTTAATAGCTTAATAAAGGTACTTGAATTTCTCACCCCTCTTTCACTAAAGATTAAATATAACTACTTCTTTCTTGTCAAATTAGCACTGCACATGAATGAGATAATTGAACCTAAATTGTCTTGTCTTTTATACTACAGGGTAGAAATAGCAGAATGACTGACAAGGCCATGAAAAGAAATCTAATTCATTTATTTATTTGTTTAGTTTCAACTAATACTATCAATAATGGAGAAAGGAACAAAAATAACACACAAGCACATGACCGTAGAGATAATTTCTCTTTGCCGAATGTTCAGTGATTTGAAAACCATAGTGGGGAGGAAAGAAATGTGCTTCATCACCAACTATGGATACTCACTAGTGTGAGTGCCTCAAAATCTGCAACATGGTGAGCATGACATCTCAGTCAAAGTATCGCCATTGCACCTTGATTTCATCAGCCCACAACAATTTGTGAATAGCAATAGCACTTAAGACTTATACAGTGTTCCACAATGCTGTACAGCCCTCTCTAATTAGTTTACAGAGTCAGCATATTGCCCACCACAATCTGGCTCCTCATTTTACCAATCTTGGAAGGCTGAGTTAATCTTGAGACAGTCAGGATTGAACTGTTGGCAGTCAGCAGAATGAGCCTGCAATACTGCATTCAAACCACTGCAATCACCACAGCTCTGTAAATCTTAAAAGGCTGAAATTATATTCAACTGAATGCAGATTCAGTAATTTGTGAGACCAGAACTTAGACCATCAGAAAGTTATAAGTCTGGGGTGAAAAGCATGGCTTGAAGGAATCAGAGAAGAACAGGTAAAAAAAAGAAAGGGCAAACATGTAAATGGTCTGCACTGTAAATAACTTTATGTTTTCTTTATAAATGTGTTTTCTTTATAAATGTGAACACGAATAACCTACACATTAAACTGAACCCAGTCAGTGGTTAAAGTACCTGGCTACAAACCAGGAGACTATGAGTTCTAGTCCCATTTTAGGCATATAAATAAGTTAAGCAACTTTGGGCCAGTCAGTCTCTCTGTTAACCAGTCACTCTCTCACCACACAGGGTGGCTTTTGTGGGGAAAATAGGAGAAAGAGGTATCGAGCCTTGAGTTATTTATAAAAATAATAAAGGCAAGGTAAAATAAGTAAAATAACTTGGAAGGGCTTTCCATAAATGCAGCATGGAAACATTCTAGTCATACAATATTATAGATAGGTTTGGGAGAAAGGAAAGAGAGAGCAAACACTACTAATTTACATTATGTTGCTGTGCCTCCTATATAATAATAATTACTCTCATGCTATTCAATCTTCATCTTATAATCAATATGATCTGCTTCTAAATCTTGAACTTATTCTTAACTATCCTCCATTCTCCCTTTAGAATAAGAATGGTGTACAATATTTAAAAGTTTTTTTAAAGAAGATGTTTAAAATCTGCATAAAGATTCATTTCCCATATTTATTTTAAGATCAGATTTCTCATTTGTGCTGAATTCAGCTTCACAAGCTGAAATTAGATTTCACTACATTAAAAACAACCCTACACACCAAATGTATGCTATTTTTAAAAATATATTCTTAATAATTCAGTAGGATGATTTCCTTAAATAAGAAAAATAAGGTGTTTTTTAAAATTCACTTAACTATTTTTTTCTAGTAATCTGAGCTATGCTCATAAAGTTTGTAATTTTAAAATAAATGCAATATTTTCACTCAGAACTGAAATCCACTGAACGCAGAATATTTTTCTGATAAATATGTCCATGTTATTTCAATATTAATTTAACTTATATATCAAAATGTTGTTAAGAGGAAAGATGCCAAATTGATATTAAAATGAAATAAAAACATAAAATCATACTTTCTTTAGGGCCTTCATTGAATACTTTGATTTGAAAGGATCTTGCTATTTTTATGGACCACGGTGATTATCCATTCCTAACATCCCAGTCTGATGCTGCACTGAGAAACCAGATAGCAATATATGGTTTGGACCTAAGGTTGAATTAAAGATGCTTCTCCCAGGTTCCAGATTTTAGCAAACAGTGACAAATTATCTCTCATCTACAGAATTGTGTCACTGAAATCTGCAGCACAACCTCCCACTGGCCTGTTTTAAATGGAGCTCTGCAAAGAGAAACAACCTATGGCTAGGTGACAAGCAACCCCAAGGTTTTGACATATGTTTTTGGTCTACATTCCAGGAATTAAAAATTCAGGAAAATACAAAGAATGTGAGGTACACAGGGAGGCTGAGTGTGATGCTATTTTGCAGAAAATGAATAAGAAAAAAACCCTATTTCTGAGGGGTTTTATGATTTATTTATTCCAGAATTCAGAGGCCTTTGCTGTAATAAGCTCTGTGTGACACATAGCTGAAATCAATAGGTTTCTGATAGGCTTCTCAGCAGGGAGATTATTGCAAAACTGGTCTGCTTCATGTCTGCAGGAAACATCTCTTGGAAGTGGGCAAATCTTGCCATTTTGCCTTTGAGGATTTTACAGCCCAAATGAAAATATTGCTAAAGGAATGTTTGGTTTGGTTCAGTGGTGGTATTCAGCCGATTCACACCGGATCAGGCAAACCGGTAGCAAGAATTTGGTGTGAGTCGCCAAACTGGTAGCAGGTTCTGGATGGCGATGCCCCTAACCTGGTCACCCTCCCGCACGATGTTCGCTCACCCCATCCATTTGCCTAAGGTATTTCTTTCTTTTTTTCCCCTTCCGACAATCAGCTATACATACATCAGCTGTGCTGGAATTCCCCTTAGTGAAGCCCAGGAAAGCAAAAAATGGCTCAGCCCCCCCCCCTCCATTTTTTGCTTTCCTGAGCTTCAGAGGAGCCTTATGGGAGCAAAAATGCCCCCCCAGAGGCTCTTCCGAGGCCAGGAAGCTCCCAAAATGGAGCGTGGAGGGGTGCTGCGTGCCCCTCCCATGCTCTGGTTTTTTTTTTTTCTTCCTGAGCCTCAGAGGAGCCTTACGGGAACATCAGCTGTGCTGGAATTCCCCTTAGTGAAGCCCAGGAAAGCAAAAAATGGCTCAGCCCCCCCCCCTCCATTTTTTGCTTTCCTGAGCTTCAGAGGAGCCTTATGGGAGCAAAAATGCCCCCCCAGAGGCTCTTCCGAGGCCAGGAAGCTCCCAAAATGGAGCGTGGAGGGGTGCTGCGTGCCCCTCCCATGCTCTGGTTTTTTTTTTTTCTTCCTGAGCCTCAGAGGAGCCTTACGGGAACAAAAACGCTCCCCCTAGAGGCTCCTCTGAGGTTCAGAAGGCCCAAAAAATGGATGGAGGGGTGACTGCAAAAAAGAAAAAGCCACGCCCACCCAGTCACATGGTCATGCCCACCAAGCCACGCCCACAGAATCAGTAGTAAAAAAATTTCAATCCCACCACTGGTTTGGTTTGGTTTGGTTTAGTTTAATTGTTTACACCGGTAGTCTTAAAGAAATTTTCACTGAAAGTAATGTATGTAATGCTAGATTTGGTGTAAATAACCATGCATTGTCTTGAAATAGTTACAATTTATTACTGTTTAAAGCTGAATGTCGGCAATCTCTGCATTTACAAATACTATGGGAAGGAAGGTAAACTGGAAAGAAAGTGAGGTTGGGGTTAGAGTTAGACCACTTGCAACTCGGATATTGAAAAAAAATACTGGATGAAGTATTGTTACAGGCCTAAGTATTGTTATAGTCCTATTATTTGGCAGAAAAAGATCATTGTTTTAAAATAGTTTCTAACTTGCTATTTTTCAACTACCATGCAGAATGACAGAACTTTGTATCTCCACACAATCACTGTTTTGTTTTTTGCAAGCTATATCATTCTAAAGACAAGAACTCTGTTAATGGGCTGTTTTCCTAAACTGTTGAGGGATTAGCTGGTCTGTCATAGAATAGGCTATTCATAAAAAGGAAGGTGAATGCTAGTATTTAAAAGTTACTGGCATATATTGCTATATATTTTCCCTTCTAACGGTCAACTACTATACATAATTTAGAAACAAGTGTTTTTCTGATAAGACCGGCCTATCAGGGCAATCTACCCAGAAAACAGTTTAAAATAGGGGTGTCAAACTCACAGCCCATGGGCCAGATGTGTCACATGCTGGTCATCCCGCCCCCTGGTTTAGCAAAGGGGAAGGAAGTCCCAATGTGTCACATGATGCTGCTGTGACGCTGCAAGTTTGACACCCCTGGTTTAAAAGTTACAAAGTACTATATAAGATACCATAAAAATTTACAGGAAGAATATTTGAGAGAATATAAAATAAGGAACATTGGGTTGAGTTTTAAATGTATTATTTCTTATTGTTCAGCAGAATTACTTACTTTGCAGTATGGATATTATCAAAGCAAGTACACACCAGAAAAGAAGTCAGAAAAAGCCTAAATACACACTCACATTTTGTTCTTTGTTGAAAATTAATTGCATGTATGGATTGGTGCTGTTCCAAAATATTTGTCCACCAGAAAAAAAATGTAGATCTGGAGAAAGAGGGACTGAGGTTTTAGAAGTTTTAGGATTATTTTGACACTTGTAACAATGACTACATTGAGGAGGAAGGAATGGAATGTAGTTATCATATGTGAAGAAATACTTGTAGCATTTTAAGTGTGAAGAGAAAACAAATAAAGGACAGCATTTGTTAAACAAACCCCACATCTTGAGAGTTTATTTATTTTTTCTTCTGAAGGTTGATAAACATTTGGATGACATGCTTTCTAATTTTAAAAAAATCGCTCTCACTTCACACTTAGGAGAAACCTGATGCTGCAGAGTGAGTGGGTGGGACAACTTCAGTGTGATTCACACCTTAAGATTCTTTTAAAGTCTCATGCATATTCAGAAAGACTACAGATAGGGTGCTTGAAGGAGGGTTATTTGGGACAAACTAATTAAAGAACTATGAGAAAAACTGCAGGCTGTTTCTTTGGGATGGGAGAGGGTCTTTGTTATTTTGTCGGACCTTACAGACTCTTTTCAAAGCTTGGATTAGAGGACCAATGGATTTTATGTTGCTGATAGACTAGAGCTATACATCATTAGATATGGGCACTCAGTTCACTCCAGGATATACTATTTTTCTCAAGCTTACTGTGTTTTAACCAGATGTCTAAAATACCCCCACTATAAGTTTCATACCAAATTCAGCACCTAGTATGGCCATGACCTGAACACACTTCCACATAATTGAAATATTGTCATGCAGCAAGCAATTAAATATGCACCAGCCAAAAAGAGACACATTACTAAGTAATAAACAGAGAAAAAGATGAAATAATATATAAACCTTGCAGTTGCTATTCTCTGAGTGTCCAAAAAGCTGAAAGTACTGGCCAAACTAATGCAAACTTAGAAACTAAACAGGGTTGACTTTGCTTAGTACTTTGATGAGAGACCACCAGGTGATCCCAGAGCTATAAGCTTCTCTTGGAAATTGAAAAAAAAATCCTGCTCAATTTTTGCTTGTTTGTTTAAATACTGTTTCTAAGACTTGATATCCCTGGTCTCTCTTTGCAGGTTTTTTTTTTTGCCTTATTCAACAGCCCTTCAAAATGATACCAGTCCTGTCTTAAGTAGAATATGTGTCAACCTTCTTGTACTGTATGTCTGTATACATACATGCATACAGATAACAGATAATCAGAGTTGGAAGGGACCTTATAGGTCATTTAGTCCAACCCCCTGTCCAAGCAGGACACCCTATACCATTTCTGACAAATAACAGTCCAGTCTCTTCTTGAAAGTTCCAAGTGATGGAGCTCCCACAACTTCTGAGGGCAAGCTGTTCCATTGGTTGATTGTTCTCACTGTCAGAAAGTTTTTCCTTATTTCCAGGTTAAATCTCTCCTTGTTCAGTTTCCATCCATTATTCCTTTTCTGGCCTTCATGTGCTTTAGAAAATAGTTTCACCCCCTTCCTGTCTGGGGCGGCCCCTCAAATATTGGAACACTGCTATCATGTCTCTCCTGGTCTCTTCTCTTCACTAGATTAGCCATGCCCAGTTCCTGTGTCCAGTACCCTAATCATCCTGGTTGCTCTTCTCTGTAATTTTTCTAGAGTCTCAACATCTTTTTAGTCATAACCTTAGTCGTAACATACAAAGAAATCACCACTCACATTTCACAAAAAAATGGTGCTATTACTATTTGATTTATTCTACATAGGAGTAACTTACTTGTGAATCCCACATTGGTAAGAAAACAATTGGATATCTTTTTATACCCTTGTTTATAGGTCAGATGTAAACCCAGATTAAGAACCAATGCCATGTAGTTTGGGATTATTTTTATTATGACAGCTAGAGTAAAAGAATCTTGCAAAGCTGAAAATGCTTCCTCCCTCTATCTTAATAGAAGTATAGAATGGGATGTCTGAGGTATTTTTTTTTCAAGTTATTTGCTTGGCCTGGGCTTGAGCCTGCTTATCTGATCATTGTCTTAGTAGTGGCTCTTTTTCCTGTTCTTCCAGGCCATTCCCTGTGCCTTTATAATCAATGATTGGAAGGCCTAAAAAGGAACAGGTTAGGACAGATCATCATGGAGAAAACTTACCTGTGGTTACTGAATGTTAACATTGGCACAATGGCACATAATCAATAAATAAAGGCCAGTGTATATGTGTGTTTGTCTGTATATAAAGATTAAAATATCTTTTTTCCACTGCACAAAAACCTATTTCACCAGAGTGATTAGGAAGTATATTCCATGAAAATGAATTTGGCTTTAATTGACCCAAAGGCAAAGTAGTAAAATTAAAATAGAACAAAGAGTTTGAGATAATTCAAAAATACAGTAAAAATTTCTCCTCTGGCAGTTTTACAGATATATTTTATATTGTCATGGGCACCAATCATGCAAAGGATTTCCTGTTTGAGAGTTGCCATACCAAATTACGCTCCATATGTCAAGGGTTCTAACGAAGTGATTTTTTTTTTCCTGATGAAAAAGCAGCTAACAACTTTTCTTTTGTGTATTCAATTTACTAATTTCAAAGGTGACCCAAAATGTGTCTTTATAAGGAACAAACATCTGGTAAACATAAACAATGCTTGTTTTTCCAATTGCTTATGGGAATTCAGGCACATTTAGACCACACACTGCATCACAGGTTATGGAGACATCTGGGAAAAAGAGTAAGGCTCAGTCATAAATTGTCTTTCACTTTCCCCCACATGTTTTCTGTCACTGCTGTGAAATTGCAGAAGTGAGCAACCCCCAGCTGAGACCGATTTCCTGTAGCTTTCTTCCAAACCTAACTTAGATTAAGCAATGGAGAGGATTCTATCTCACTAAAGTTAGCAATAAATTGTAGTTTTGCTTATTGAAGCACAGCTGGGAAAGGCAATGTAGGAGAGAATGGTGTACAATATAGACAAACATACACACACACTGTAATTAAGTGTAATTTCAGAAGCCCTACCTACATTCCAAAGCCTGACAACTTTTCACTTGCAACTCCTACAAAAGTTTCAGCTTCATATAGGGAAATCTTGACAGGGACACAAAAGTATGTGTTGCCAAAAGGGAAAAAAATAAGAAAAGATGGATTGGAAGAAAGTAGTGTGGTTTTAGATCTTCCATTAAGAAAGATCAATAACTTAAAGTATGCTGATGGAACTACTGTAATAGTCAAAAATGAAACAAATCTGCAAGGTCTAATACTCAAAGTCAAAAAGCATAGTGAAAAACTGAGACTAAAATTAAATATCAGGAGAACCAAATTAATGACAACAGGTAGAACAACCAGGCTAAGAACTGATAATGAATCATCAACAGTAAAGAAAAAGTCAGTAGAATATAGTAGAATGAGCACTTGGCAATGAAGTCCTGGGAAAAAAGATATTCAAATGCTATGATATATTTATGTTTATAAAGATTGGAACAATGAAAAATTCCTTAGTTTTTACAACATATGGTCAGATTTTAGCATAGTTTCAACTTGGAAACTGAGCCTACTTATCTAGGAATGTAGTCTTGGTGGTGGTTGTCAGCATGTTTATGTGTTCTGGTGACATAGTTCCAGTTGTTTGCTGTAATTATCTATGGTGGGCTGGTACATGTTTAACCTGAGGTGAATATCTATGATGAATAGCTGTATCATATTGGGACTATTATGTCCACCCCTATTTTCATTCTGGTAAGGAACCAGATATAGTAATCACAGCCTTATTGGTACTTTGTAATATTTGTACTGAATTGACTACAGAGATAGTGGTTCAATATGATTATTTCAAAATATTCTTCAAGAATTAGTATTGAAATCAGAACTTTGTAATTAATCTGGAATTAAAAGTGAGTGAGATGGTGTTCAAACCAAATTGTTCAGGGTAGTAAAGTAAAAGAATATTTCTAAAAGCTGATAATAAACAAGACTCATGGACACAAAATTAACAAAATATTATGTATACAGTCCTGGGATCTGAGGTTGCAATGACTGATCAGGAAAATATCTTAAGAGGCATGCTCAATGAAAATATCAACACGATGTGTAGCAGCTATTTTAAAAAGGCAAATTCCATCCCTGAAAATCATTAGGAAAAGAACTAAAAATAAAATGACCATTATCTTAATGTCCTTATATAAATTTATGAGAAATCACATGCAAAATATTGTGTATAGTTCTGGTTGCCACATTTTTAAAATAGCATTCTATAGAACTGAGAATGGGCCATAAAAGGACACACAAAATCCTTAGGGGACAAGTTCAGCTTTTTAATTTCAGGGAAAAAAGGAGTATAAAAATGTGACTGCTTATAAAAAATGTGGATAGAGGATTTTTCCCCTTCTTTTCACAATGGCAGAACATCTATTAAAATTTAATGCATCGAGAAGCAGAACCAATGAATTAGTCTATATGGTTTTAAAGAGACCATACACATCCTGGTTGTATTGAAAACTTTTATTTATTTCCTTGTCCCTGGCAATTTTCAATCTAAGTATTGAGCATATCTCACCTGGATTATTTTATTTATTTAGCCATATTTATCAGCCACCCAATCCCTACAGACTCTGGGTGATGTAAAATAATTCAGAATAAAATTAAAAAGTGAACAATCCTAAACAATACATCAATTACCTAAATACAAACTAAAGACACTGTGTGGCAGTACTGACTGAACTTATTTCATGAAAGCTAGAAGAGTTTTGGGTCACCTATTGGGTCATAAAAATCAACATGTTGAGTTGGACCTGGAAGCAAAGTGACAAATAATGCAGCTTATAGAATAGACATTTATAATATGTGTCATTCTAGGAGCACACATAACTGCCTCATTGCTGCATTTTGCATCAGCTAAAGCTCATGGATACCCATCAAGAGTAATTCCATATAGAGCGAATTAAGCTATGAATAAGCATGAATCAAATTTTCCAGTTAGGGAATTGATATAATGAGCACATGACAAAAAAGCCTCCTAGTACTGCTTCCTACTCTTTATAAAAAATGGTCAGAGAAGATAGAAATATTCAAAGATATGCTCAGATTGCTGTAAAGATAACAGATAATCACAGTTGGAAGAGACCTTATAGGTCATCTAGTCCAACCCCCTGCCCAAGCAGGAGACCCTATACCATTTCTGACAAATGGCAGTCCAATCTCTTCTTGAAGGTCTCAAGTGATAGCGTTCCCACAACTTCCGAGGGCAAGCTGTTCCATTGGTTGAAGTTTCTCCTTATTTCCAGATTAAATCTCTCCTTGTTCAGTTTCCATCCATTATTCCTTGTCTGGCCTACAGGCGCTTTAGAAAATAGATTGACCCCTTCCTCTCTGTGGCAGCTTCTCAAATATTGGAAGACTGCTATCATGTCTCCCCTGGTCCTTTTCTTCACTAGACTAGCCAGGCCCAGTTCCTGTAACTGTTCTTCATATGCCTTAGTCTCCAGTCCCCTAATCATCCTGGTTGCTCTTCTCTGCACTTTTTCTAGAGTCTCAACATCTTTTTTATAATGTGGTAAACAAAACTGGATTCAGTACTCAAGGTGTGGTCTTACTAAGGCTTTATAGAGTGATATTAGTACCTCACTTGATCTTGATTGTATCCCTCTGTTAATGCAATTTAGGATTGCATTAGCTGTTTTGGCTGCTGCTGCATACTGCTGGCTCATACTTAGCTGGTTATCCACTAAGATTCCAAGATCCCTCGCACAGTTACTGCTATTGAGCCTGATTTCATCAAGTCTGTATGTGCACTTATGGTTTTTCTTGTCTAAGTGTAGGACTTTACTTTTCTCTACATTGAATTTCATTTTATTAGATATGGCCCAGTGTTCTAGTCTGTTAAGATTCATCTGGATCTTGAGCCTATCTTCTTGGGTGTTAGCTATTCCTGCCAGCTTAGTATCATCTGCAAATTTGGTAAGTTCCCCTTCTGTTCCCTCATCTAAGTCGTTAATGAAGATATTGAAGAGTACTGGGCCTAAGACAGATCCTTGTGGCATCCCACTGCTTACTTCGCTCTATGTAGCCTTAGACCCATTAAGGACTACTCATTGAGTTTGGTTTGTCAGCCAGTTGCGAGTCCATCTAGTAGTGGTACTATCTATTCCACTTTTTTCTAGCTTACTAAGAAGTAGGTTGTGGTCTACTTTGTCGAACGCCGAAATCTAAATATATTATGTCCACAGTATTTTGCTGGTTACTAATTTAGTCCCTATGTTGAAGAATGAAATTATATGAGCCAACCAATATATGGAGGGAATCTGGCTAATAGAGAAATAATGGCTCATAACCATGACTAACATGGGTAATAATCATAACCAGCATTTGAAAACTGCCAAAAAACAATATTCTGATGAAAAATTAAGCAGGATCTCAACTTCTCAGTCTTTCATAAGCCAGATAATTAAGCTGAACTCCTTGATCTGTCACTTCAGTCATAACAGAATATTGCACATAGCTGGATCTTGTTTAAAAAGTTATAAGTGTGGTCCTAAACATTTCACTTTTGGCATGTCACTTGAAGGAGGAGGAGGAACAGGAACAGGAGGAGGAGGAGGAACAGGAACAGGAGGAGGAGGAGGAGGAGGAGGAACAACAGGAACAGGAGGAGGAACAGGAGGAGGAGGAGGAACAGGAACAGGAACAGGAGAAGAAGAAGAAGAAGAAGAAGAAGAAGAAGAAGAAGAAGAAGAAGAAGAAGAAGAAGAAGAAGAAGAAGAAGAAGAAGAAGAAGAAGAAGAAGAAGAAGAAGAAGAAGAAGAAGAAGAAGAAGAAGAAGAAGAAGAAGAAGAAGAAGAAGAAGAAGAAGAAGAAGAAGAAGAAGAAGAAGAAGAAGAAGAAGAACCAGTATAACATTTTAGAAAATATGACAAATCTACAAATTATTTCTGTTTTCCAAGTCATTTTTCCTTTGCTTCTTACTTCTGAACTTGCATGAGGGATCTCCTTATTCTGGCAATGTCAAACAAGAAAACTGATACAGAACATCTAGTACTTCAGTTTAAGTGTTGTCCATCCATCCATCAGCCAACAGAAAGTATACCAACATAAAATTTGGTCTCCTTTCTGTTGATCCTTATCCTATTTCTATTGCTTCCGATTTGACTTGCAACTAGAAAATAGTATTCTGGTTTGTCCAAGCCATATCAAGAAAATCCATTGATAAAACCTTTTGGCTACTCTATATTCTTCCTTTCTGAATGTTACCAATTGGCGAGAGATCATTTGCCAGTCACAACACTATAAGTTCAACCATCTTACAAAAAAATCCTTCCAAAGGAGAATCAGTGAATTGGGAACCATATGAGAAAGTAAACAAGGTCCTCCTGCTTTAGCAATAGCACTTAAGACTTATATACTGCTTCACAGTGTTTACAGCCTTCTCTGAATGGTTTACAGAGTCAGCATATTGCCCGCAACAATTTGGGTCCTCATTTTACCCACCTCAGAAGGATGGAAGGCTGAGTCAACCTGGAGCCTGGTGAGATTTGAACTGCCAAATTGCAGGCATCCGGCAGTCAGCAAAAGTAGCCTGCAGTACTGCTCTCTAATCAATGCACAACCGTGGCTCATACCAATCAGCAATCAGGTGCTGATCAGTTATAAATAAAACTGTGGGAACCTACCAGATACACAATTAGCTAAAAGCCATAAACTCATTCTCCCTCCCAAGCAAAATTAAATACAAAGAATTGTGGTGGTGCTGAGGGGAGTATATGTTCAATATGACGTTGAACATATACACATGCCTATACATAGTAGCCTGGATTAACCATTGGGCTGTAGGGTCATCCTACTTCTTATGGGTTACTTGACTGAATCAGTGTCAGCAAGGATGGCAAAGTATAGCATGTTTTACAAAGATGAAACTGATGCAGATTGCTATTGGATTAACATATTAACAGTGGTACATCTAACCAGACCTTAAGGCTGTCTCACCCATGGAATAAGCTGACACAGTCAGTAACAAGAAGCCATTGCAAAATGCAGGTATCACCCAACGATAAGCATACTGTGGTATGATGCAAGGGAAGGAAAGGCCCACACTTCAGTTTTTCTTTGGGTTATCAGGAACCGTGTGGACAGATAAGTCTGTATTTGGTACCTCATAATGTAACTCGAATCAGCGGCAAAGGACAATTGAAGATGTAGCCAGTGTGAGGGCTTATCAAGAACAAGGTAATTGGTTGCCTATGGAGACCCATTTTAATTCCCAGCATATTCCATTTTTAAAATTAATATAATTGTTTTCTCCATTCTACAATTGCTTTGTTACATTGTGGTCACATTTATATATAAGTACACACGTGATAATCTATCCTTGGGTATTTATTCCAGCCTATTAAATTATGCAAATTGGAACCTTTAGCTTCCACTAGCATTCATAGACAAGGTAGTCTTGACACAATCTTACTATGCAACTAATATAAATTTGAAGTAGATGCTTTTACTGGGTTTTTAAAAATAATTACTAATGGTACATTCATTATCAATTCTGCTATGATACAAGGAGACTTTCTTTCCCCTTTTTACACATCTTAAGGTTTCAATTCATTTTACATTGTACTTGCTTTTTTAACTGAATTTTTCTTCTAAGTATTTGATTCTTCTTTTTCTTCGGTGACATACTAAATCTCTTTTAAAATGATTTTACATATCTAATATATGTATGTATGTATGTATGTATGTATGTGTATGTGTATGTGTATGTGTATGTGTATGTGTATGTGTATATGCATATGTATATAATTTGCTTAAACATTAACTGAGCAGAATTCCCACAAAGGTAAAGAGAAGCCAGTATTGTAATAAGGATGTTACATAGAACATAGGATAATAGAGTTGGAAAATACCTTGGAGGTCTTCTAGTCCAACCCCTTGCTATACCTTTTCAGGTAAATGATTGTACATAAAAATAATATAAAAAGTTGAAATGCAAATGAGGGCTATGAAAGAAATGCAAGAGACTGCAATTAATGTGGAAATAAAGCATTTCCATTGCTGTAAATGATAATGCAGATCTCTGCTTCATGATCTGAAATAATCATTTATATACCGGTATTATTTTAAAATATGTTGAAAAACAATAATCAGAACATTCATGACAATGACAACCTAACATGGATATAAAGCATGGATAATAAAAAGAAAAGATGATAAAGGTTATATAAGAAAGCTCAGACAGAGAACAAAGTGCGCACAAGACTGAGGGACCACCATGGTTTTTTCTTCTTTAAAAGAAGGAAATTCTCTGCTAAATTCAGAGTAGTCTGAATCACAGCAATATATAGACATGTGATAGAGAACTGTGTTTAACATCCTCAAATTTTATCTTAAAACATGTTCCTTTTTTGACACATAACAAATGGCATATTATTTTTGCTTTTCAGATCTGAACATTGTCTTGTCTATAATACCTAGTTATTAGCAAGTAGGTTCTGCTTATCTTTCCCCATCTTTGGCAGAAAGATAAAAGATAAAAGATACATGGCTTTCATACTTTATTCTGCTATGTAGACTACAATACACAGAGAATTAGTCCAATGGTTCACATTGATGAATAGATTCATTGATTTCATTACAGTCAGATGCTGTCTGACTCCAAGACAACTCTGAGCACTAACAATTCAGAAAAAAAACATTGCCTTCTCAAATTTTAATATAAACCTTATCTGTGTACATATATCCATGAATAACTCTATTTCTGTTTTTCTGATATATTCAGTGCTTGGCCGAGGTATATACTATTATATATTAAAGCGATACACTATAAGGTTTTGGAACATGAAATAAAAGGGAAGTCTAGATGTATCTCACATTTCATACACACCAGCATGAAGTATAAGCTAACGCTAGAAGACATTTCTTTAGAAAGCTCTTCTCTGAAGAGTAATGAAACCTTAATTAGAAGTAATATTTACTGGGAATAGAGTAGAATAGAATAGCGTAGCGTAGCATAGAGTAGAGTAGAGTAGAGTAGAGCAGAGCAGAGCAGAGCAGAGCAGAGCAGAGCAGAGCAGAATAGAATAACAGAGTTGGAAGGGACCTTGGAGGTCTTCTAGTCCAACCCCCTGCTTCAGCAGGAAACTCTATATCTAATGCGGGGGGGAGTGAACTTTATAAATATGGAGCTGCATTGTTGATGACAATAGGCTCTGGGCACAATAGCTCCCCAAAAGCCAAGTTTTAGAATAGAATAAAATAACAGAGTTGGAAGAGACTTGGAGGTTTTCTAGACCAACCCCCTGCTTCGGCAGGAAACCCTATACCATGTCAGACAAATGGTTATCCAATCTCTTCTTTAAAATTTCCAGTATTTACTACTTCTGGAGGCAAGTTGTTCCACTGATTAATTGTTCTAACTGACAGGAAGTTTCTCCTTAGGTCTAAGTTGCTTCTCTCCTTGATTAGTTTCCACTCATTGCTTCTTGTCCTGCCCTCAGGGGCTTTGGAGAATAGCTTGACTCCCTCTTCTTTGTGGCAGCCCCTGAGATATTGGAATACTACTACCATGTCACCCCTAGTTCTTCTTTTCATTAAACTAGACATACCCAATTCTAGCAACCGTTCTTTATATATATTTAGCCTCCATTCCCTAATATTTTCTAAATAGGTATGCAGAGAAATAGATGTTGATATCGATGTCATTTAGCACTAAATGGTACTTATATAAAAATGTGTCTTGGTGGATGGCAGTAATTGGATAGATGATTTCCAGTGACTAGTAGGGCTGTGGAATATATTGATAAGTTTAAAAAAAATCCAGAAGGCAATAGCAAACTATTTTTATTTTATTGCCAAGAGAAAGTAATACGGTTATGTCCATGTCATTATTAGGAATTGGATTTGATTTAAGAATATTTTAATCCATAATTAATGATTATTTAAATTTGGATACTGTTCTAGACTTTGGTTGCCATACATATCTTCCTAAACATTCTCTAGTTAAGATTTCACACATATTTCAGTATGTCCTGGCTGATATTTTTTAAATCAACCACTGATTTCTACTAGGAAACAGTAGGTGTGAGAGTCAACATATCAGAACTGAAAGGCGAATTTCAAATCTAGAATTCCAGATTTGATGATTTTGAAGAAAGGATATGTTTTGTCTCTGTTCTCTTTGTCATAGAAGTTAAAATGGAAGCTTGACTTAGTCAAAATCATTTACATTGAAAGAAAAAAAAAAGATTTGAAAACCTTTCTTCTCAGCTCTGTTAAAACTCCTGCTATCTTTCTTTGCATTTCTATTCTATTTTATCTTTCATGAGGTAAATGAACCAAAATGTTGATATTAAGGCTTTTTTTAATACATAAGATGGCCTTTAGATGTTGTTCCTGACCTACTTCTGAATTCTAGCATTTCAGATTCAAATGCCAATTAAGGAGAGAAACGAGGAAGGGGAAAAAAGAACATCCAGAGTATCAGTAGGTTAATTCTGCAAAGAGAGAGAGAGAGAAAGATGTCTGGGTTGAGTAAGAGAACACATAGACCACATCATATCAACAACACCACAGTAAAACATGACCAGGACATTTCTGAATGGATGCTGTTTTAATTGTTGATAAAGAGGGAACTAGAGATTCAAACTTTCCAAGATAATGAATGAGTATATCTGCTATGCTTTGTGAACCACAGCTGTAAGAAACAGTTGTGGTATTCAGAAATTTCTGCTAAAATGTCTGGTTCCCATATGAAATTTGATTCACATCTTAATTATCTCCTACTTTAACCTGCCTTGCTTGACTCACTATATTCTTTACATGGAATATCCAGAAATTGTAACTGGTAGAATATAAAATAGTTAGAATAATAGCTACAACAAAGTATAGAAATGATTCCAATATGGAAAGAGCTGCAGTTTTGCCAATTGCTTACGGGATTCCATTTAAAATGTTTGCATTGACATATAAACTCCTTGATGATGAAGCTGTGAAGGCATGTCATGCTCCAGTATGTATATAACTTTTATATACTGTTGTTGCCCTCTAGCCTCATCTAGTGGCTGGAAGGACAAATATGCCCCAACAGAACAAGGCATTCAGATTTGGAGAAGCAACTCCTTATGAAAAAAAATCACAAGCTTACATATTTGGCATTTGGGAAAGTGCTTTAATCTCAGCCTACAGAAACCATTCCCTAGGGAGCTGCAGTTGATTCCAGGTCCCTTGGTGTTTAGAAAATCTATAAAGATGCATCTCTTTCATCAGGCTTATAATTGTAAATCAAATGCAGTATTAATTTTAATGTAGGTTTTAACTGGTAGGGATTTTAATTTTTGATTGTTTTTAATGTTAGTACTCTGAGTATGCATTCGAGTGAAAAGAAAAGACATTAATCAAATCAATTAGACTGGGGTATAAAAAGCCTGCATATTAAGTACCACCTACAGTATATTTCTGATGTACACAGGAGGAATCTTGACTTGCCCCAAGTCAAATCACAATTCCATAGATTCCTTCATTGTACTGTTGTACATTGGGATCTATGCTGGGGGAGGTAGTTATTCCCCCTTTATACTTTTTTCACTTCATTAAATTAACTAAATTAAATGAATTGATTTGGTGAGGCTAATTTTGTAATTAAAAAGCTTATCATGGCTTTCTGTTATGAGTTGAACAAACAGGCAGTAATTCAGTGACAATATTTGTACAGCACACATCAGGGTGTTTATTTACAAAATTAAATAGATGTGAAAGGGGGCTAAAGTTAGGAAAGAAAAAAAAAGAAGCACCCCTCTTTTGACAAACCATTTCTGAAGTGCAAAGTAAGCTTGTTTCATTCTTATAGGAATAATAGATTGAAAGACCCTGTAACCTGAAGAAAATGATAAAATAATTATGATGCTATATACTCAAATTTTAGCAGTAACAATAGCACTTAGACTTATATACTGTTTCATAGTGCTTCACAACCCTCTCTAAATGATTTACAGAGTTGATTTCATTGCCTTGAAAATACATATTGAAATTGAAATTGAGTCAGCATATTTCTCTCAACAATCTGCGTCCTCATTTGTACCAACCTCAGAAGAATGAAAGTCAACCCTGAGTTGTTGGGAATCGAACATTCAGCAGCAGAATTAGCCTGCAATATTGCACTCTAACCACTGTGCCACCACAGCTCTTTAGAATTTTAGAATCTGAATTTATTGACATTAGCTTTATTAAGGTTCTAAGATTTAAGTAATATTCTTCCCTCAACTCAAAATTTGCTAAGCCAAATATTTTGGAAACCTCCTGCTTTTTCTTATATGGACTTTGGATTCCTGCACAAAAAAATTAGATTTAATGCTGAATCCTTGAACTTCTATTTTTTGTTTGTATACCTTTGAGTCAATGTTGACTCTTGGCCACTTAGAAAACTGCCTGCAGTTTTCTGCAGATTTCATATTTCCGAAGTGGAAGCATGGTGGCTCAGTGGCTTAATAATCTTGGAAATGGTCTTTGTTATAACTTTTAAAATCACAGTCAGGATGAACTTACTGAGAATTATAGAGTTGTGGTCTAGACACATCTGTAAACTTGCTGAAGTCTGAGTTCCTGTTAAAAGTACCAATCCAATATACTTTTAAAAAAAATCATATCCAATTTCTAAATGAACTAGGAAACAAAGATAATAAATAATGCATGGGCTCTAGGCTGGGAAAAGGACAAAAGCATTGAAAACATTCAATCAATTCGATTTGGAAATTTATCTGCTGTTGTTTTGGTTGGATTATTGCAATTTGGGGCTGCCCTTGAAGACCATCTTGAAACTATAACTACCTCTGTGTGTTCATATTATACCGCTGCTACATAAGCTGCACTGATTTCCAAGTTTTTGTTTTTTTTCTGGGTACAGTTCAAGGTACTGATTATCACTTTAAATGGCACCTCTAAATGGCATGGCAGAATTTACAGGACTGTCAGACGGTATCTGTTATTGCCCCAAGTCCAAAGAGAGTGTGTGCTCCATGCCCCTTTCTTCAAATGTTGTCATCTAGTGCAACCTAGGAAGTGCATCTTCTGCACAGGTGCCCCTGTTTGTGAAATGTCCTTCCCCTAGAGAGGCCCCCACTCTTTTGGACTTCTGGAAGCTGTAAAAAGCTAACTCTTCACCAGGTGTTGGAACAAAATGAGGCTGTGTCAAGCAAGACAGAACATTAATGTGTGGGAGAATATTAGGAGTAGTTCTTTGGTTTTTCTTTGATATTTTGTAATTTTGTGAGATGGCCAGGATTGTGCCTCTTAATATGGATGGCTGTTAAATAAACAATCAAATGAATAAATAAATATTGCTCAGCAAAAAAAAAAAAACTTTGTTTCCAATCTGTTCTTTCTTGAAAGTTATAGATTTGAAGCTTGTCAATCTTTCATTAATTCCTAAGAGAAGCCATAAAAAATGACTTCCACCTCTTTCCCATACAGAAAATAAGGCTGGAAAAAGATGGCCAGAGCAAAAGGCTTTGCTTCAGGGAGAACTAGATCTGGCTTTCTCTACCAAGATCATTATATTTTATAAGGATTCATCTAATAAGTCCCCTCAATGCCTCATTATTCTAGTCTAGCCTCTGTCCATTGTTTAAATATGGGTACTTAAAAAAAAGAAAAGGCTGGTCAGGTAATGCACAGAGGAAGAAACTGTGAAAGAACGTAAGCCATTCTATTTCTCCTGTTCCTTGTACATATAACTGAGAGGAAGAGCATTGGAACCCATAGAGCTCTTTGGAACAAGTACAAGAATGCCTATTGTGTATTTTTTTCTTTCAAAAAGACTTCTTTCACAATTAAGGCTTGGTTTATTATAGGACCAAAGTCTTGGAAAAGAAAAATAAGAAACAGTACTCCAATATATATTTAGGTCTATTTTCTATGAACCAGTTTTAACTCTCTGTATTTTCAAGTTCAGGGGCTCATATTCCATGAAGCTGTGACACTAGATTTGCAGTATAATTCAGTTTCCTGAGAGAAAGAGCATCTCTTACATTTTAGTATAAAACTGAAGTTTCTTTTTCACAAGGAGGATAAGCACTTCCTAAGATATAACATAAACTTCTGCTGTATCCACTTACAGTATTACTGGATAGATTTATTAGTAAATTTCTGTGTTCCCTGTTGTGCATACAGCAACTGTGTGAAGTATATTTAGCTAAGTATCAGTAATCAGCTCCGAATCAGCCGATGGGACCATATCTTCCAGAACATAATTCTCTAAATGTAGCACTTGATCTTCCTGGGCTGAACAATGTCAGGATTTGAGCCCACAATAATAGGTGAGCTCTAAGAATGATCAGGAGGAAATTCAGTCTATATGCTCCTACTTCCCAGGATCTATTACTGGACAGAACAATGTAGGAACCATCTAGAACAGAAAAAAAAGATTGAATGCTCCTATAAAAGCTTTTAGTTCCAAGTATGAACAAAAGAGAAGTCTGCTTCTATATGCCTTATGACTGATTGCTCTCAACTTAACCATCTTTTTTTTCCTATTATCTTCTCAATTTTTCTATCTCTTCTCCCAGAAGACGCAGGGTTGAATCATTATGTTCTTCCACTGAAGGGACATGAATCAGTACTTTGATTTTAATGAAATGCCATGGTTGACCTTATATGGTGGTTGACTGAGGGCACCCAACCAAATTGTCAGTCCTCTGTGTGTTTCAGGTGCCCATTATATAGCATGATTCAATTATATTTCATCATTTTGGTTACTTTTGAGAATAGCTCAGGATAATCCCTTTCAATGGATTCATTTTAAAGGAAAAAAATTAATATAAGGATTTCTAGAAGGAATTTTTGCCTTAAAACTCCAACTGCTACCATTGCTAACTAATTGAAAAAAAAGACAAAGATGAAGTTGGGTATAAAAGCCATGTGGGTTCGTGTTTTAGTCCAAATACACTCAATTCATTCAGAATTAGAACATATATATGCATATATACACATGCTTACTACTTTCATACTCAAAAAATGGAAAAGGGAAAACAGTTGCAGTTGATAGATAGATAGATAGATAGATAGATAGATAGATAGATAGATAGATAGATAGCAATAGCAATAAGATTTATATGCCGCTTCACAGTACTTTACAGCCCTCTCTAACCGGTTTACAGAATCAGCATATTGCCCCCAATAATCTGGGTCCTCATTTTACCAACCTCGGAAGGATGGAAGCCTGAGTCAAGCTTGAGCCTGGTGAGATTCGAACTGCCAAATTGCAGGCAGACAACACTCAGAAGAAATAGCCTGCAGTACCGCATTCTAACTACAGCGCCACCATGAATGGATGGATAGATGGATGGATGGATAGTTGGATAATGATAAACATAGATAATGTCTTATACCACTAATTGTAAAATTAATTATTAGAAAAAGTATTGACAAATATGCCCTATAATAAACATGTATAAAACATATATGTATCTGTTTGGCTAATCCTGCAATCTGTATGGAAACAAGCAGCAGTACTTAAGACTGGGGGGGGGGGGAAATAATAGTAAAGTTGAGCTTTTGTAATATGACACTTCAAAAGTTTTCTGACATCTTACACATATATTTGTAGAATGTTATATAACACTCACTTTTCAGACATGCATAAGGATTTCAACTATTAGTTCTGTAATAATACAAAAATATGCATGTGATTTATATTGACTTTTATTATTAGTTGTGTGTGTGTGTATGTTCTGTATCATGTTTCATTATTGAGGTGAATACTTTTTAGTGCTCCAAAAAAAGGTTCTAACTGAAATATATTACTACGTTATTCAATTTCATAGTCTCTCTCCCTCTATTTTGTATGCTTCCTAACTCTTTTTCTCTTCCCTATTTTTGTCTCTCAAGACAGTAAAGATCTACAGGAATGTGGATAGGCAGGTTGGGCTGGTGATTTGGAAAAGGCAATTAAAGATGAACAAGGCTGCATGTGAAGAGAGAAAAAGGAGTAGGGCTGCACTACAAATGCACACACGCAAACACACACACACACCCTTAACAGGCTATCTGTTGCTGAAAAAACAGTTGGAATGCTTATGATACTTTGAAGACTAACATTTTTAAGTTAGGTTTTTGGTTAGGCTCTGTATCTTCCAAAATGAAATGTTAAAAACAGTGAAAATAGAAGGAAATGCAGTACCAAAAATACAATTATTACTGTATAATATGACCTTTTATAAAACACCTTCAAAGTATGATTAAAAAGTAAAAAGATTTCCATTAACCAATTCCTATATGTCTCTATATGTACAATATATGACTGAATATGCTATGATCACAATTAGAGTAGCCTTTGTCTGACAGCTTTTTCCTGCCTAAAGCTGCCAACTACGACAAATATGTCATTTCTTCTATGGGCAGTTCAGGCAAGAAGCGCCTTTGGATAAAATGGCTTCTTCTAGAGGAAATTAATCTATTTAATCTCATGTTATGTAACTTACATCAGAAACCAGATTCCTTTTAGTTTTGTAAAGAAATTGTGACATTATCATTAGTAAGGGAGGGGAGGAACCCTTGAGTGAATAGGCAGACAGTTACAGAAAAACGATGGCCATCAAAGGTACTCCATATTTCTTCTCTCTACTGACAAATCACTTTTAACAGCATGGAAGATGAGTATGTTGTGGCGAACAAAGAGGGGATGGAAGCACTGCAGCTATTATATTTTTCTAAAGGGTGTTTACCATCCTGCAGGCTACATCAGTTCCTGCCAGCAGCCTGTGAAACATCTGAATATCAATTTGAGTTCCTATTTTTTTCCCCTCAAGTTAAAAGCATTAAATTGCCAGAACCACGTGTGTATCATTTCCATTTTCCTTCACATATCTAAGAGCTGGGGTAATTTTACTATGAGTCACATTATATATACATTAAAAAAGAGATAAAGGTATTGTTCCTTTTGAATGCAAATGTATGTACGAAATGTATGCCTCGAAGCGCACACGTAACACCACTTCTCCGCAGGCTGCACTGGCTTCCTGTGGCCTACCGGATTCGATTCAAGGTGGTACTGATGGTATTTAAAGTGCTCCATGGCTCGGGACCTGGGTACTTACGGGACCGCCTGCTGCCATCAACAACCTCCCGCCGCCCAGTACGCTCCCACAGGGTGGCCCTACTTGGGGTGCCGCCGCCTGACCGTTGTCGGCTGGTGGCCCCGAGAGTTCGGGCTTTCTCTGTGGGAGCTCCCTCCCTATGGAATGATCTCCCCCCGGAGATACGGGCTATGACGGACATTCTGACCTTCCGGCGCGCAGTAAAAACCCTGCTTTTTGAACAGGCCGGCCTGGCCCAGTAACTATGTTTTTTGGTTTTAATCAATTAAATTAGGGTTTTATTAGTTTTAAATTTTTAACTTAAATTTTAATAGACAGCCGATTTGGTTATTTAATTTATTTTTAATAGTATTTATTACATTTTTATTGTATGTTTTAGTGGGCTGTTCACCGCCCCGAGTCCCTTTTTTGGGAGAGGGAGCGGTATAAAAGTATGATTAATAAATAAATAAATAATAAATGTACAGAACACATATTCTCTCATGTTTACATGGACTTCAAATAGGGCAGTTTAAATGGTTGATCATAGCACAAAAGGCAATCAAGGGGCACATTTTGTGAACTTTTTCATTCCTCTCCCCCAATATAACCACCAAAAAGAGTTCAAGACTATTTGCAAACAACGGACTTTGGAGGAAGGGAAACCAATCTCAATGGTCAGGAGATGACCTTTGGTTTAAAACATCACCTGTAGCTATCAGATTGAAAGAGATGTGGCTAGAATTATATTGCATCTATACCTTACTATAATCAATGCAGAGTAGCAGGACAATGTCATTATTCAACTTTTGATCCAAGACATATAATAGACAGGAATTGGGTATGTCTAGACTAGTGAAAAGAAGGACTAGGGGTGACATGATAGCAGTGTTCCAATATTTGAGGGGATGCTGCAAAGAAGAGGATTGCAACCTATTGTCCAGAACACAGGAAGGTAATACAAGAAAAATGGATGGAAATTAATTCAAGGAGAGAAACAAGCTAGAACTAAGGAGAAATTTCCTAACGGTGAGAACAGTTACCAAGGGAAGGGCTTGTCTCCAGACGTTGTGGGTGCTCCAACGCTGGAGGCTTTAAAGAAGAGACTGGACAGTCACTTGTCTAGAATAGTAAGGGGACTCCTGCTTGAGCAGGGGATTGGACTAAGAAGGCTCTTCCAACTCTTGTTATTCTGTTCTGTTCACATTTCATGTGGTGTTATATATCCACAGATGTGTACTTAAATGTAGAAAATTGTTATTTATTTATTTATATCTCACTTTTATTATTTTATAAATAACTCAAGGCAGCAAAGTTACCTAATATTCATTCTTCCTCTCATCTTCCCCAAAAGAACCCTGTGAGGGTTAGGGTTAGGCTGGGAGAACGTCTCCCAGTCAGCTTTCATGATTAAGGTGGGATCAAAACTCACAGTCTCTGGATTCTAGCCTGGTGCTTTAACTACTTGACCAAGCAATTAAATCTGTATTGTATTATTTGAATGCAGTATGATGCACAACAGAGGTGGTATTCAGCAGGTTCTGACCAGTTCTGGAGGACCGGTAATGGAAATTTTGAGTAGTTCAGAGAACCGGCAAATACCACCTCTGACTGGAGATTTTACAGTATCCTTTCCCTGCCACGCCCACCAAACCACCAAACCCTGCCATGCCCACCAAACCACAGAATCGGTAATTTTAAAAAAATGAATCCCATCACTGAGAAGCTCAATTTATTTTCCAAAGCATCAGAGGATAGGACAAGGAACAATGCATGGAAACAAATCAAAGAGAGAAGCAACGTGGAATTAAGGAGAAACTTCCTAACAGTGAGGACAATTAATTAGTGGAACAGGTTGCCTCCAGAAATCATGGGTAGTCCATCACTGGATGTTTTTAAGAATAGTCTAGACCATGAGTGTCAAATTTGCACTATCACGTTGGCGTGACATTTCATAACTTTTTCCCATTCACGGAGTTGGGGTGGGCATGGCCCTTGAGATGCCAGTTTGACACTCTGGTCTAGATGTGCATCCCCATGCAATCACTATTGGACTCTGGAGTCCTCCAGGAGTCCTTCCAGGCCCACAACAGAGTCTCCGGACTGATCCAGGAGGCCTTCCAGGCCCAAAATGGAGCCTCCAAAGTCCTCCAGGAGGCCTTCCAGGCCCAAAACAGAGCTCCCGGAGTCCTCTAGGAGGCCTTCTATGCCCAAAACAGGGCCTCTGGGTTGCTCCATGAAGCCATCCTTGACTCAGAAGGTTATAAAAGGGAGGAGAACTAAAATATTTTACCTTTCAGGGTTCTGCTACTGTAGCCTATGTCAACAATTTTGTAGTTCTAATCTTCCTAGAGTCAGTTTTTTTATCTGGTGTCTCTCTCATAAGGTGATCAAGTAGATCAAGTAAGTATTAAAAAAAATCACAGAAAGTATGCCTTCCTATTTTTATAAGTTTATAAAAATCCTGTCTGCAGAGTTGCGGTCCCATGTCACGCCTACCAGGGCCACACCCCCATTGGCCCTCTAAGGTCAAACCCAATCCTGATGTGGCCCTCAATGAAATTGAGTTTGACACTCCTGGTCTAGACAGGCACTTATCTGAAATAGTATAGGTTCTCCTGCTTGAACAGGGGCTTGGACTAGAAGACCTCCAAGGTCCCTTTCAGCACATTCTTTCTAATTCTAATATTCAGTGAGATGCATACTGAAATGCCTTCTCATGTTCTGCCCAGTTCATCATACAACATGTGAAGGAGAATAGATTGGCCAATTTGGATGTATTTTCTTAACACACACACACAGAGAGAGAGAGAGAGAGAGGGAGAAAGGGAGAGAGAGAGAGAGAGAATGAGGGCAGTGGGAAACTTTCATTTGCTGTTGAGTTTATGTGGCATCACAATACATCACAATAGAGACCCTGATAAATTAGCTAATGCAATAGCTGAAAGCAGTGTGAAAAATAAATGAGAAAGATGTATTTTGTGGTGGTGGGATTTGTTACAGATCTTTTCCTGCTCATCACTAAGCAATGTCAATTTTTGTATAACAACAAAAATCCTAAAATGGGTTGTCCTCCTTACCATGGGCCCCACCTAAAATATATGTTTCCAAGAAAACAATGTAATTTTATCTACAGAACTTGGGATAGATTGGATCAGATCAAGGGATCAAAATGCGTATGAAAATGAAACAATATTTCCATACTTTGGAATTATTATAAAATGATATGTATTCCTGTTCAAGGAAGGACTTATTTCATATTTGTTCCATTCTGATCAGCTATGAGGGCACCAGATACCAGTTCAGATGTTTCTCATAGTGATTTGTTTTCCAAATCCTTCCCAGCTCAGAATTAAACCCAAAGGAGAAAATCCTCAATGTAAGATGGTATAAAGGGGTTTATGACTATTATCATTTTCTGTCTTCAATGAGAAGTGAAGGAAATAGCAGTTTCACTGTAGGAAATAGTGAAATTACACTCTGAACTTGGTTGCTTTCTCATTACTCCCAGTTTCTAAAAATGTTGATTTCTAAACATCAGCACAATAATGACACGGTTCATAGAACCAGATTGCATCAACTAGCTTTGCCATTGTTTAAGTCAGATTCTGGCAAAGCAGTCAGATTCTTGCTATTCGCAATTACACAATTTACACTTCATACTTAAGTATACATTGAAATTAGAAGAAGCTCCTGCCTATATATTCAAAGATTTAGGCACCCAACTTTCATTTCTATTTATCACACACTTCTGCAGAATAGATTATACAACTATGAAGCTGCCCCGTGTCCTGTTAGCCCATCAAGACACATTGTGCAATATTAGCTGTTAAAGTGACTTCCGGGCATTCAGGCAGGCATTTTTCATAGTTCTTAGAATCCACGGAAATAAACTTGAGATTTTCTATATGCAAAGGATTTGCTCTGTCACCAATATTTATCCCTTCCAAAGCAGGGTTGTCAGAGAGTGGCTCCAGAGGCTTTTGTAGCTTTTGATTATAGTGGTTTAGCAGGACCAGAGGACAACTATGGTGATAGATGTAGTGGTGCCAACTGTCAGCAACACCAAGAAGGAGTATGAGAAGCCAGAAGGAACTAGATAGGATGTGGAAAGTAAAGTCCTAAGTGACCGCAAGTGGGGATAGGGGCCCTTAGGGCTGTGACTCCTAAACTGGGAGAGTGGCTCCAACAGAGCCCAGTAATAACATCAGAGCTCTTTATTCAGAAGAGCACAATGCTAGGAACTGCTAACTCATGATTGAGGAAGATACAGATCACTCACCTTGTGAGAAGGGATCAATTGCATCTAAACATTCAGCTCTAAATGCCTCCCATATGATCTTTATAATCGTTTGTTTAAATGTCTATCAACTGGTGAGCTAGTAACTGCACCAGTTATCCTATAGCATAGGCCTCAAGAAAATAGATTGCTTGTTTTATTTATATTCAAAATAAAAGAACTATACTTTTTTTTTCCTGAAAGCTTCTGCCATGTTCGAAGTTGAAGCTTTACAAGATTCAAATCTTATCCTTGAAATAAGTACAAAAGAAGATCCATGCCCTCATATCTTACAAAAAATTAAGGAAGACTCCTTTAAGTTTTTTTAAAAAATGAGAGAAAGTTAAATGTTTTTGAAAAGTAACAAGTGTATTGTTAGGCATCACAATGAAAGGATGGTCAATTAATAGCCTTGCAACTTTATACAGCAAAATGAAATAGTCAGTGAGAGTTACTATGCATATGAGATACAAACTAAGACACAGTCCCTTTCAAGAAGAATTACTTTACAATTTGGGATCATCTACAATGTTTGAGAAGTATCTAACAATTAATCAATTATTTCCCCCACCACATTCATTGATCATGTTGTCTTCAGAAATTGAAGGGATCTAAGCAAAATAAAAAAGTGGACAATTTTTTGAAGGGCATGGCAGATTACTATACCAAACTATTTCCAAAATTCACTTATTTGATTCTTTTTTTACTTCTGCAATATCCTGTTTAGAAGCAGAATAAAACACTGATGTTTTTGAAATTTGAAGTTGGAGAATACTGTTGAAAACATGATGAAAAGAAATAAGCAAATAAAAAGTGAATCCCAGAACAAATTGACCCAATGTTCTCTCTCAAGACTTAACTAGCCAGACTTAAATTAGCATATCTGGGGCACATAATGAAATCCACAATGCTATGAAATGTAGAAAGGAAGAGGATGATCAGCAGCAAAGTGAATGGGTTCAATTATAGTACCAATCAGACCAAAAGAAGTTGGGATAGATAATCCTGGAGAAGATTTATCTATATGGTCACCAACAGTTGACACTGACTTAATGGCACCTAGCAGACTGATCAATGTCCAGCTTTTCTGACATGGCTCATGAATGACAAAGACAGGGACAATGGAAGTAAAGATATTTCTCTACTAAGAAAACAAACACATATTTTTAAAACATAAAACAAACTAAAAAATGACTATAATAATTACCACTAGATATGCCAAAAGCAATAGGTACCAACTAATAACATGTCCTCTATGCCACAATGTTTTATTGTCTGATACAAAAAGACATTAACCTTGATTTGAAAGAAACTTGATCTCTTTTATAATTACAGACACCACAACTAATATATCTGATAACTATGTGAAAAATTTGCCATGTTAGCAGTTCATAGTTTGAACAATGGTGCATATTACACAGGTCTTTTGTATGAATGACTCCAGAGCTTAGATTGCCAAACTGGGAGATATGTACATGCACACATACCGATATAAAGAGGAGGATTTAAATGTTGCCTAAACACTTCCATGTGCATTCTTCTGTAGCTAGACTTTACCATGGAATTCTATTCACCTGCTACACTTCATGCTTACTGATAATGTCCATATTTGGATAACCATATCTATAGCTATATCTGTAGCTATCCATATCTATATTCTGAGAGAGAAGATGGCAGAAAAAGGAGAGGAAGAAAGCAAAAAAAGTCCAATGTTTCATGATATTTATGAGATTAACATTTCTTTGGTTGGTGCAATTCAAACGTTTGCTAAATAGTCAGGAAAAAATATCATGTTTGTATATGCAAGACATTGGAAAGCGGTAGTAGAGTTGCTTGGTATATCTGTTACTTTTTTACTTTTAATCTTTTTTATTTACAGTTCACAGCGTTATATAACCAATTTTTGGGAGAAGGGGCGGTATATAAGTCTAACTAATAAATAAATAAATAAAATAAATAAAAATTTTAAAATATTTGTTCTATATGGTTCTTTCTTTTCTCTACTTGTGTAAGACCTGTCAATTATGACTATGGATTTAAATTTAAGAACTGTATTGATACAGTTAGAGACATGTTCATTTTATAAGTTTAAAATATTGGTGTTATGTGGGCTTTCCCCCCTAACAATAGTTTGCCCTTTGGATAATTACTTAATTTAATCAACTATCTGGATTCATATGCTTCATGTACATCTAAGTACATTCACTGAGTTTGGTATTTGTGTGTGTGTGTGTGCGTGAAAAAATAGAATTAATGATGCCCCCAAAACACGAAGCAATAATATTATCAACTCAGTTGAATAGGTTCGCTTGTGGCTTTCTGTTTGCTGTTCTGTGGAAGGTATGTGTACAAAGATTAAGATAGAAGCTGCTCCCAGAAGACCAAAGCTAAAAACATGTAACACGATCTTATCACTTATAAAGGTGCTTTGAAGACTAGTGCAGTTGAAAGGCTATCTAGATAGAAATAAATTAATAGAGTAGAGGGACCAAGAATAAAAAAATTCAACACTGCAGGAACAACAGATGGCACTATAAAAGTTATTTCATTTTCCTCTCTCTCTCTCTCTTTTTTCCTCTCTTCATTTCATATTGTCAGTAATTAACATAGGATGTTGTAGCCTTATGCCCCCACATATACTGTATTAAGATTAGGAGGAAAATACCAACTTGAAGTATGGAAAACAAGATGTGGCAATGAGAACTACCATAGAGCTACTGCTGGATGGAAGGCAGAACTATGGTATATAACTGTGATGGCAAACCTATGGCACGCGTGCCACAGGTGGCACGCAGAGCCATTTGTGCCGGCACACGAGCCACAGACAAACTTACCTCACTGCACATCCATATGCCTCCCAGCTGATTTTTGGCTGGTTTGAGGCCTTTTTTGGCCTCCCAGGCTTGAGAAAAGCCTCTGCAGCCTGAAAAATAGGCCCGTTTCATCACTTCCTGTATTTCCAGAAATACCAGAAGTGACGAAACAGGCCTAGTTTTTAGGTTGCAGAGGCTTTCCTCAAGCCTAGGAGGCCAAGGCCTCAAACCAGCTGAAAATCAACTGGGAGTTGCAGTGCAGGTAAGGGGGAGGGGGGGATTGTGCATGTATGCACAGGGGGCATGGGGGGGGGCCGCTCACATTGTCTTCTGGGTGCTGGCATGTATGCACGTATGCACAAGCGCGCACACAATTTTTGGCACAGGAGCCCAAAAAGATTAGCCACCACTGGTATATAGAAACAAAGACATCTTGAGAAGTTTGAGACTTTTCCATCCTTCCTTCTTATGAGCTGATTGTTTCCCACTGTATAATCAACTATCCTATTTTTATACCACTTTCTGAAAATTCAAACTTTTTCTCATATATGTGTGTGTATGTGTATTTATATGAATTAAATAATAATGATATTCATTTTTTGAAATGAAGAAAGAATGAACATATATTATAGATAGAATATTTATTGTCAAGACCAGTAGTGTAATATTTGAAGAATATTGCAAACCTGTTGATAGCAATCTTCAAAACCATAAATTAATCTAGTAGGCTTCTATCAGAATTTAAAATCTTCTCCTTGAGTGGAAAGTAGATCTAAATAAAATAATAATGTCATTAAATTCTTCCAGCATCTTTAATGGGCAGAACTAAGGAAAATTAAAAGTAAAGCTTGGCAAAATGTTATACCATTCTCAAAAAACAAATAAAAATAAAAAGGCTATGGAATTGTAAGGAAATAGAAAGCACAGCTCAGAAACAAGCTGGAAGACAGAATCCTGCCAAGTTTTCCCTATATCAACTCAGAACAATATTAACAATGGGAAGTCTAAAGCCAAAAGTGATATGTTGAGATTACTATTTCTAGAATTCTTATTTCACAAGGCAGACTACTCAAATTGTTTTTATAACCCCACATGTGTACAGTTATCCATGTTTCCCCATGTAAATTTATTTCTATTTCAATTTGTTCATAATACACACATATTCTAAAGATATGCATTTTTTCAGGCATTTTTTCACTAACTCATTTTATATCATATATGCTACTGTACGCTTACGTGTATTTTCCTACATACATGTTTATACAGTACATACTTTCATTGGAAATTTCCATTAAAAAATTCAAAAACTGGAATACAAACTAAATAAATTTTCCTTTTCCTATTGATACAGAAATATCAAACCAGTTCTTCAAACCCAAATTCAGACCATGACAAATAATACTAAGCTCAGGAATCAATGTGAATCTCAACTGTTAGTGGAACAAATAATTTCTACTTTGGAAAAGACAAGAAACACTAACCTAGGAGTTATGGATCATACAAAAATGCCTTCCCTTCAACGGGACTCTGAAAAGGGTTCTGTCCCATCACCTCCATGATTAATTACAAAATTGATACACTAAATCCCAGGACCTCTTTCCCCAGAAGGAGGGACTCATCACAATTGCATGCAGGCATAGCAGACCCCATGCCAAGTTGCCCAAGCTGTCATCTTCTTAAAACAGCATTTAACTGGAATCTAAGCAGGCAGAACTGAAACTTGCTAGAAACATGACAGCACTGAGTCAGAAGGGTGTTTCTGGAAAAAATGATTACCCCAGTCCCATTTCTTAGCTTCTTCTCCCTAAGCCTCTCCATATACCAGAAAAAAACACACACCAACCACTACCTAAACGCTCAATCCTTCCACCACCCAACACAAATAAATTCTGTAGCCCAAACACTAATTACCAGAACCAAATGCCTGGCAGACAAGGAACACATAAACACTGAACTATGCAACCTGACCAAAATACTGATATCTAACAGCTTCCACAAAAATAAAATCACGAACCTGATCCACAAAAACATACTGAAACACAATAGAGACCCAAAAGATGAACAAACCTATGGAACAGCTGTCCTGCCCTATATAAAAGGAACAACAGACAAAATCAGCAAGATACTACACAGGCACCACATCAAGACTGCCTTCAAAATGGACAAAAAAATAGCAGCCATTCTAAGAAACCCCAAAGATAAAATTGGCCTAGAAAACCAAAACATATATGAAGTACCCTGTGCATCTTGTCCTGCCACATACATAGAACAAACCAACAGAAGGATAAGTACCTGCCTTGAAGAATACAAGAATGCAATAAAAAAGCTGGAACACATTTCCTCACTGGTCCAGCATATGAAGACCACAGGTCATAGCATCGACATCAATGGCACCAAAACCCTAGCTGCTATAGAAAACCCCGGCTACAGAATCATCAGAGAACCATAGAAATTGATAAAAGCCCTAATAGTATGAATAAAAGAGATGACTCCACCAGACTATCAATGATCTGGAGGCCTGCACTCACCAACAAAAAAATATCTATACCACAATTCAGGCAAACACCTGGACACAGATCCCCCCCCCCCACAATACCTCCAGCCCAAACATGCCCTAGCCAGCTACCCAAATAAAACCTAGCTTCCTAATAAATAATTATCGGCCATTTATTTATTTATTTATTTATTTATTTGATCATATTTCTATACCGCTCCCTCTCCGAAAAGGGACTCGGGGCGGTGTACAGCCTAGTAAATACATTAAAATACAAAAATACAAGATTAAATAGAGTTTAAAACCGAATTAAATATAAATATAGCTGCATCCCGAAAGTTTAAAAATAGTTAAAATTTTAAAAACCCTATTAACTTAAAACCCCTTCAACCCTTACTGGGCCAGGCCAGCCTGTTTAAAAAATAGGGTCTTAACTGATTTAATTGATTTACAAGAAATCAAGCTGAACTAAGAAACTCCAATGCACAAAACACAATATTGCCAACCAATCAAAAACACAGCAACTTGAAGACCAATAAAAACAGACCTAGACTCCCAGCCAATCAAGATGAGGAAAAAAACATTCAAATATAACAGAAAGCCAGCACCAAATTCAAACAAAAAACGACTGCCAAGCCTGGCACACAAAACTAAAAAGAACCTGAGGATGGCAGATGAGATTCTGCTGAAACATCGCTATAATAAAAGCACAAATATTGACTTCCAGCTGGGCGCTGTGTCAGAGGGGAGCTGAGGAGCGGATCGCCACTCTGAAAGACTCAGACTTTTTGCCTGTTGGTGGCTCCTCAGAGTGTGCCAGACCCCGGAGGGGTAGGCAAAGAAAGGGGAAGATTTGGAGGTCCCAGAGAGGTGCCGCGATCCTGGAGACTGGAAGAAGAAATCCCTGAAAACCAACGGCTGAAGAGGGAAATCGCGATGGTGATCGGAACCAGAGACACAGTAGACTAGCCGATCAAGAGAAGTGAAAAGAGGAAAACAGCAGACTGAGCATTGGAAAGGCATAAGTAAACAGGATCCTTAGAATAGTGGTGTGGATTCTAAGGGAAGCTCTGATCTGAACGTTATCTGAGGCGGCAGAACTATTGACAGGAAGAGTTTTATGCTGACTAATAGTATTGCGAAATCTGAAGCGACAAAGGGTGAGATAATATCTGCTTTGCGAGTAGAGGACTGAACTATAGAACACTATTGTCTGTTTATATGGGATTTGAGAAAAGAAAGGAAAAGAAATGAAAATGATTAAGTGGTTTAGGAAAACGAAAGGCCAGCTGAGAGTGTAAAAACTGGGAGAGATCCTCTGATGTACTGAAAAATTGGAAGAAAGAATTGGGAAAAAGAAAACTTTAATTTAATTTAACTCAGCTGTACATCTCCACCCTGAGCCACGCCAACGATGCCATGGAGGTCATGTCCCGTTGTCTGGAAGCCATGCAGAACTGGATGGGCAGGAACAGGCTCCGACTCAACCCTTCCAAGACTGAGTGACTGTGGTTTCTGGCGTCCCGATATGGCCAGGTAGTTCCATCGCTGGCTATTGGGGGTGAGATTTTGCCCCCTTCAGAGAGGGCTCGCAATCTGGGTGTCCTCCTGGATGTACGGCTATCTTTGGAAGACCACATTATGGCCGTCTCCAGGGAGGCGTTTCATCAGGTTCGCCTGATCTGCCAGATGCGGCCCTTTCTGGATCGGGATGCCTTACACACGGTCACTCAGGCCCTGGTCACCTCCCGACTGGACTACTGTAATGCCCTCTACATGGGGCTCCCGAATGGGAGCATCCGGAGGCTTCAACTGGTACAGAATGCGGCCGCGCGGGTGGTTATGGGGGCATCAAGGTTCTCTCATGTGACGCCCTTCCTGCGCAAGCTGCATTGGTTGCCGGTGGCCTCTCGGGTGCGCTTTAAGATTTTAGTGTTAACTTTTAAAGCGCTCCATGGCATCGGACCAGGATATTTACAAAACCGCATTCTGCCATTTTCCTCTCACCGTCCGGTGCGCTCCCACAGGGAGGGTCTCCTGCGGGTCCCGTTGGCATCTATGTGCCGGCTGGTGACCCCGAGGAATAGGGCCTTCTCTGTGGGGGCATCTGCCCTCTGGAATGGGTTGCCTCCGGAGCTACGTATAGCCACAGACCTGGGGACCTTCAGGAGTGCCTTGAAAACCTGGCTCTTTGACCAGGCCGACTTGGGCTGATTTTAGATTTGGGTGTTTTACTTTTTATATTAAATTTTAGGGTTTTAGGGAGGGGTTTTAAATTGATTACAGCCAGGGCCTTAGTTTAATTTAGTTTTAATTTTTCACATATTTATTGTTTTAATTGTATGGCTGTGCACCGCTCCGAGTCCTTTGGGAGAGGAGCGGTATATAAATAAATATTTATTATTATTATTATTATTATTATTTGATAAACACTAATAGATAACTTTGACAATAAAACAAAGAAGATTTAGGTAAGATCTATAACTGGGACTGTGATTGTATGGGAGTAAAAGAACAAAAGACCAAGAAGAAAATGTATAAAAAGAAAGAAGAAACGGAATCTTGAAAGTGACTGTGCAATTTCGAGCGAGGACATTTTGAATTAGGAGTTGCTATAACATAGATAGCTAACAAAAGGACTTTGGATTTGATCTAAAAGACACTGGTAAAATATAAATCTATTTAAGTGTTTTTGATAGAAATTTAACTTGATAGAGCTAAATACATTAGAAATTTATATGTAGAGTATTGCTGAATATTTATTGAATTTCTTGGATTAATTGAATAACTTTTGGAGGTGATTTTATAAATATTATAAATACATAAATTAGATGGTCAAAGAATAACTATATAATACTATTACTTTTATATTTATATTATCTTTAAATTTCTTTCTGTTACTGACAATTTATATTAATTAATCTTCGTTTAACAATATTCTGTAAGAAATCTAAGGGGGTGTAAAAAAAAAGGACTGTTGATTTTATGTGTAAACAAGTGAGTATTTGATTAATAGGGAATTTTCTTAAATATTGCAATAGCAGAATAGGATCACTAAGTAAAAATAGGAACAAAAGTTGATTGTGAATTTCTAGAACAGAATTTTGGTAATTAATAACATAATATATGTATTAACATTACCACTGAATTGAAAAGGAGAGAAAAATAGTGCTCTACTAGGGATAGCGGATGGTAGATTGGAGTGAGTTGTTACAGATAGTCAAAATGGTGACAACATCATCTATAAATGTAAAATCAGGACAGAAAATTACAACAACAATGTCTTCATCTGCAGGGCTGAGATCTTTAGATGCAATATTACTGGCAGAAAAAATACTTCAGGTCAAAGCCTGCAGACAGTACAAACGTTTACTATGATGCAGGAAATGATGGCAAAAACCCATGAACTAATTGCAAAAAATCATGAAGACATGAAAACAGAGATGAAAACAGAAATAGGAGGTGTAAAAAATGAAATACAAATTTTGAATACTAAGATTGGAAAGATGCAGGAAGTAGTTTTAAAAAATGAACAGAAACTAAACCTAGTAGAGGCAAGAACAGAGATGGTGGAGAAGAAATTAGAGGATTCAGAACAAAATTGGAAAGTCCTTTACTGTGAGCTACGCGATTCAATGGTATCCATGGAATTAGAGAAGGCATCATTTTATCTTAGATTTCAAAACGTGATGGAGGATAGAAAGGAAGATCTGCGTGCAACCATGATGAACCTGATAGTGGCAGCTCTACAGAAACCCAAACCAGAAATTGAAAGTGATATAGACGAGGTTTATAGAGTATACACTCACTATGTGAGGAGACATAGGCTTACCACGAGAGGTCCATATCAGATTTGCGAGGAAGACAACACGAGACTTGCTTTATAGTAAGACCAGAGATGAACCATTTAAATTTAAATACCATGAAGTGGTCACACTAAAACAAATACCCAGGAGGGTTAGAGAACAGAGAAGGGGCTATCAATTTCTATCAACATAACTTATCAGAAATGGTATTTCATTTAGGTGGTTCACTCCAGAAGGGCTTTTAGTTTTGTGGCAGGATAAAAAAATATAGATACAATTGAAAAGGCACAGGAATTCCATGAACGATATCAAGGACCTGAGGAAGAACAAGAAAGTAGAGACAATTTAATTACGAGAAGTCAAGAGGAACAACTCTCCACTAAAAAAGAATCCGATACATAATCTGAACCCCAAAACTTCCAGGGAAGAAGAAGAAGATAATAGACCAAGAAGAAGAGAACCTAGAACAAGGAATGAAATAAGAAATGCCTCTCACACCCAGTGATACTGATAAGGAAATCACTTTATTTTCAGTTAATATTAATGGCTTAAACTCATCATCAAAAAGAAAACAGATATTTGAAAAACTCAAAAAACAAAATGCTGACATAACGTGTATCCAAGTAGTGCATATTCCAGACAGTCAAGCAGATCTCTTAAAGAGTGTAAATTTAGGTAAAATGTATTCAGCATTCGCAAACAAAAAAAAAAGAGTTGTTGTAGTATATGTAAAAGATTGACTTCAAGATAAACAAATATATAAAGATCAAGAAGGGAGAATGCTTTTTATAGAAATAATTCTAAACCAGAAAAAGATGTTACTAGTCACAATATATGCCCCGAATATAAACCAAAAAGATTTTTATAATAGGCTTCACCAGAAGATAATAGGGTTTCAATATGCCAATGCATGCATTGTAGGGGACTACAATGCAGTCCCAGATAAAGATAAAGATTATAGAATGTCTAAAAAAAAAAAAAAAGGAAAGAATACTCCCTCTATCCTTTAATAACATGGTAAGAGAACTTAATCTGAAAGACGTGTGGAGAGAATTAAATCCAAATAAAAAACAATATACATTTTTTTCGAATCCTCACCACTCCTGGTCTAGAACAGACCAGATATGGATGGACCCTGGGTTAATGGAGAATATTGAAAGGATTTAGATTTTGCCAAATTTATGGGCTGACCATAACCCTATTCAAATTAAATGGAAGGAGAGAGAAAATTTGGAAGATGGACATTTAATAATATTATATTAAGAGACAAAGAATATATTGAAATGATTAAGAAAGAATTGAATATATTTTTCGAAATAAATAAAAGAGAACATAGCTCCCTACAGAATCTTTGGGATATGACCAAAGCCTATGTCAGAGGTTTAACTATTGCTTACAATATTAAAAAGAACAAAGAAAAAAGACAGCAACAAAATAGATGGAGAGAGAAATTGAAAGATCTGGAAACAAGTAGACAACAAGACATGAATAATTCAAATATTAAAAAAGAAATAAATTTGGTAAAGCATAAGATAAATTTGGACATACAGGAAGACTTGGCCCGAAAAATCAAATTAGCAAAACAAAATTATTTTGAAAATGCAAATAAGCCGGGGAGGTGGTTAGCCCATAAAATTAAAAAAGAACAAGAAAAGAGAACGATAGTAGCTCTCCAAGACCAGGAAGGGAAATTACATATGCAGACCCAAGAAAAGAAAGAAGTTGCTAAGGAGTTTTTTTATGAAACTCTATAAACAGGAAGAAGTATTAGAAGAATCTATTGACCAATATTTGAATGAAAAGAATTTACCTGAAATCACTGATGAAGAGAAACAAAATTTGAATAGTAAAATATCTATAGAAGAAATTAGGAAGGCAATTAGATTACAAAAAATAAATAAGACCCCTGGCCCAGATGGAATTCCTTCGGAATTCTATGAGGAATTCCAAGAAATATTAGAGGAAATACTGGTGGATCTGTATAATGAAGCCTTAGAGAATGCCAACATCCCTAAATCATGGTTGGAAGCATATATTATTCTCATTCATAAAAAACAATCAGACCCACAAAAAATTCAAAATTATAGACCAATATCACTCTTAAATGTAGATTATAAAATAATGGCTACAATATTGGCAGAAAGATTAAAGAGAGCACTAAGTAGAATTATTCATACCGATCAGAATGGCTTCCTCCCTCATAGACAAATAAAAACAAATACAAGAACTATTATGGATATATTAGAATATTATGAAGTACACTCAACTAAGACAATGCCATTAATATTCTTAGACACCCAAAAAGCATTTGATAATTTGAACTGGAAATTTTTTACTAAACAATTGACGGGTATGAAATTTGGTGAAAATTTTATAGGGTTTATCAAGACAATTTATAATATGCAAACTGCAAAAATATTAATAAATGGGGAAAATACAGACACCATAAAGATAAGTAAGGGAGTAAGACAAGGTTGCCCCTTAGCTCCCCTACTGTATATATTGGCAGAAAAAATCCTTTTAGTACAAATTAGAAAAAATCAAGAGATTAGAGGATTAAAAATTAAAAAAGAGGAATATAAACTTCAAGCATTCACCGATGATCTGGTATTTATATTAGAAGAACTTTTAGAAATGAGCCCTATACTATTAAGAGAAATAGAAGAATATGGAAAGGTAGCAGGGTTAAAAATCAACACAGAAAAAACAAAAGTATTAGCAAAAAATTGTACAAAAGACCAGAAAGAAGAATTAGCAAATAAATTAGGTATGCAGGTGGTAAATAAAGTAAAGTACTTGGGAATATGGTTGACTGCTAGATGTTCATCGATTAAAAAGGATAATTATGACAAATTAACAGCACAAATAGTTAAAGACTTAGAAAACTGGGCTAAACTGCTGGTATCGCTACTGGGACGTATTGCAATAGTAAAAATGAATGTTTTACCAAAATTGTTCCTATTTCAAACAGTGCCAGTCAAGCTGGAAAATAATTTTTTTGTAGAATTAAACAATTCAATATCCAAATTTATATGGCAGAGGAAAAAACCTAGAGTGAAATATAAACTATTACAGGTTGCTAAGAAAAAAGGAGGATTTGGCCTTCCAGATTTTGAATTATACTATGATGCAGCTGTAATAAATTGGCTTAAGGATTGGGTTAAATTAGAAAATAGAAGGTTACTAGTATTAGAGGGATTTGATCTCCAACTTGGCTGGCACATTTTTATGTGGGATGGAAAATCTAAACATTCATATTTCCAAAGGCACCATGTAAGAAATGTATTGTTTAAGATTTGGGAAAAGATTAAAAAGAACCACTATCCAAAGGTTCCATTGTGGCTATCCATACTGGAAGCAGTCACACATCCAAATGTATTGGGTTATGAAAATATTATTACGTATAAGGATTTATTATACGATACTGGAGACCTTAAAAATAAACACCAAATACGAATTCAAGGAAAAGAGATAGCATGGTGGCCCTTTGTACAAATACAAACCCATTATAAAAGATATAGAGAACAATTTGGCTTCAATATGATCCCACAAGAATTGGATAAAATATGGTTAGGAGAGGAAAAGAAAGCAATTAGTAAAATATATAAATACCTCTTGGATTATAAATTAAAAGAAGAAACAATTTTAGAATCCATGACAATTTGGTCTAAAAACTTAAGTCATAGTATTGAATTAGATAAATGGGAACACATCTGGCAAACAAACTATAAATTAACTATATCAGTCTCGTATAAAGAAAATCTATATAAAATGGTTTATCACTAGCATTTACCCCCGGCGAGACTGGCTAAGATGTTCCCCAACATATCATCCAATTGTTGGAAATGCAACTATGTACAAGGAACATATTTCCACATGTGATGAATTTGCCCATGTGCTCAGAAATTTTGGAAAAATATTAGAAACTGGATTTTAGATATAACCAAACTAAAACTAAAATCCAAAATCTTCTTACAAAGCATGATAGACACAAACATGGAGAAAAATATCAATACCTAATTTTTCATATTATAACTGTGGCTAGAATAACATACACACAAAACTGGAAACTATCCTTTACCCCTTCAGATGATATGGTAATTAAAAAAATACATCAATGTGCTGAGATGGATAGCTTAACTAAATAGTTGAAAAACAAACAAAATAGTGATTATTATGAAATATGAAATATTTGGTATGAGTGGTTAGGAAAAAGGCAATGTCTGACATTTGGATAAGTTATTGAAAAGATAGCAGACGTGCATTTAATTAAAAAAGATGTAGAGAAACTGTAACATTAAAAGAATGAAGGATTACTCTAACAAGATAGATCACGTCAATGATAAAGATAAAGAAAAGAGAAACCACTGCTCAATATATGCTGTAAAATTTGTGTGTATGTGTGTGTGTTTTCTGAGGTTTTCGCAAGTATTTGTATGTGGTTCTTTGGTAATTCGGGTTTTCTCCCGCGTAAAATTGGAAGTATCTAGGCGACGTTTCGATTAAGTCTCATTCATCATCTTCAGGCTTGTGTCTTCAGGTTTGTGCTTCTCGGAGTAATGTGAGCTTGCAGCTGTTTCTTCGTTTTAACTGTCAGTGGGGGTGGTTTGATTGGGTGGGGCTTGGCTGTGTTCTGATTGGTTGGGGGGTTGGCTGTGTTCTGATTGGCTGGGGGTGTATTCTGTTCAGGTGGGGGCTTAGTTGGGCTCAGGTTAGTCTTAGTTGCTGTGGGATTTGAGATGGAGATCCTGCTGTTTGGCTTCGTGTTCATGGTCTTGCCACATCTTCATCAGTTTCCTTCATGTATTGGTTGGGGGGGTTTGAAGCAGGTAGTGATGCAGCTGTGGTACGGCTTTTATTTATTTATTTTGTTATTTATATACCGCTCTTCTCCCGAAGGACTCAGGGTGGTGCACAGCCAACCAAAGACCCCATTTACAATATACAAAAGTTAAAAATAAATTAAATAATTTAGGCTGTCTAAAATTATACCCTCCCCCAATAAATTAATTAAAACCCAAATTTTAAAAACCCGATTAAAACGCAAATACTAAATTAAAAATCCCATGTCAGCCTAGGCCGGCCTGCTCAAAGAGCCAGGTTTTTAATGCACATCTGAAAGCTTCTGGTCCGTGGTTGCGTTTCATCTTCTGTGTGGGTGTGAGTCTGCTTTCTACGTGGAAGTGTGGTGGTAGCATCTTGTATGGTCTTCATGTTACTCCGAGAAGCACAAAGCCGAAGACACAAGCCTGAAGATGATGAATGAGACTTCATCGAAATGTCGCCTAGATACTTCCAATTTTATGCGGGAGAAAACCCGAATTACCAAAGAAATATATATATATATATATATGCAGGGTCTTGGTGTGTTCAGGTCTTTTCCCATGTAAGATTGAGACTATCTGGGCAATGTTTCGATGAAATCCCACTCGCCATCTTCAGGCTGGTGCTTTCGGCTTTGTGTGAGCAAAGCGTGATCTGAGCTGCTGTCTCCCTATATATACTGGTGGGGAGGTTGGCTGTGTGGTCATTTCTTGATTGGTTGATGGAGTTGATGTTTGCAGATTGGCTGGTTTTTTCTTAAGAACATGTGTGGCTGAGGTATTGGTTGTGTGTGTATCCGCCTCCTGTATTGTAACAACTTGGGTAATGGGCTGTGTGATGACCTTCTTAGTTCTAATCTTGTGACCTCCTGGGTTTTGTGCTATAATCTCCTGGGTCGTAATGACCTGGGTAATGGGCTGTGGGATGACCTTCTGAGTTTTAATCTTCTGACCTCCTGGGTCTTGTGCTATAACCTCCTGGGTCGTAATGACCTGGGTAATGGGCTGTGTGATGACCTTCTGAGTTTTAATCTTCTGACCTCCTGGGTCTTGTATTGTAATATCCTGGGTCGTTGGCTGTGTTGCAACATCCTGAGGTTTTGTGGTGTAGCCTCCTGAGTTCTGTTATGTGATATCCTGAGCGGGTGACTGTGATGTGACGTTCCAGGTTTTGGTTTGGCTCCGAATTTGAGGCCTGGCTCTGTGTTCATGGCGTGTGTCAGTTTGCTTGGTTTGGATGTCGGGGTGTGTGGCAGGTGGAGTTTGGGGTGGGTTTGGGTTTGAGTCTGGTGAGGGAGATTGGTGGTGGCATCCTGTGTTGTTTTGGGTCCAGTGTTGGTTTTCGTGCCTCCTGTTCTCGGAGTAACATTACTCCGAGAAGCACAAAGCTGAAGACGCAAGCCTGAAGATGATGAATGAGACTTCATCAAAACGTCGCCTAGATACTTCCAATTTTAAGTGAGAGAAAACCTGAATTACCAAAGAACCACATACAAATACCCGTGAAAACCTCAGAAAACAAATATATATATTCCATATATATATATATATGGATCTTTGGTTCTTCAGGTTTTTGAATCTTCAAAAACATATATATATTCGGGTTTTCGAATCTCCGAAAACATATATATATATATATATACTTTGTGTTACAACACCCATATATATATTTGTGGGAGGAGGGGACTGCTAAATTGATACTTAGAACAAATGCTGATACCGTAAGGATTCCCTGTGACTCTGTGCAAATTCCAGCAGAGTCACCATGTAGAGTAAAATAGGTGAAAAATTGGTGTTTCTCAAATGGAAATCTGTGAAAGGGCAGATTAAACAAAAGAGCAGAAGGACAGACTAGACACACAAGGGAACACATTTTAACCCAGTGAGGTTAGCTTTGGTAGTAAAGTGCACAGTTGTTCCTCCTCTTAAAAACATGTGTTCCCATTCTCTGATATTTCATCACAATAGATCACTTTGATTTTGTGTGTGTGTGTGTGTGTGTGTGTGTGTCCATCTGTTTGTCTTTCTGTCTGTCTCTGTATTGGAGTATTTTATAATTTGTGGATATCAATGCTATACATTTATTGATGGGAGACGTAAGAGTCAAGATTGTGAATCAATAAGTCTTTGTTCAGTCAAACATATAAAATAGTTCCAATGCTATGACACATGTACTTTAATTTTGGTTTCCTAAGAACCACTTTTAATATTTTCAAGACCTCAGAAAGCAAATGTAATTGTCCCTAGTTAATCTGTATAGAGATTCTCTGCCTTCAAAATTGCAGCACTGTTGCCCGATGAAAATTCTGGACCCCTTTGATGCCATATGAACATACTGCCATATGTTTTGTGCATTTCAAATTGCCTCTTGTTCAGAGTATAAAAAACAGTCAAGCAATCAGATATCAGTGAGCTTCATTCTGTCTCTCCTGCCTTTGATTTTATTTTGCCTCATTATAAAACATGTAAGCCAACATGAGCAAAACAGAACTTTAGATGTGAACCTGAGAGAATTAAATGGAAATAGTATTTTGTCCATAATATTCACAGCAGATTTGATCACTCAATTTTTTTCTTGAAAGTAGTTCTCCTAAAATTAAACCAAAATATAACTCATTGAAACTACATTGTAAGTTACAATTCTGCATATAATTATTGTGTAGTTAATTCTAAATCCTTGCTGAAGTAACCACTGGGTACTTGAAAAAGATGCCCATAATTTCTATATTCCATTCAACAACTAAACTCCCCTTTTCAGCAAATTAATAGTGAATCCCAAATTTGTTAAATGTTAAGCGAATGAGGAATTAACAAAAATAAGTCATGTAACAACTTCTTCCCTAAGCTTTGCTTAGTTTGTAGACCATGTGAAATTTTACAAAGTCATAATTAATAGCTATATGGGTTTAAATTCCTTAAAGTCTGAAGTTCTGACCTGTCCAGATTATAGACATTATTTCATATATATATTTTTTACAAAAGAGCAAACAGAGGTCCCTGCATTAAATTTTCGTGAACATCAACCATTTGAAGTAGGATAAGAATTATTTCAAGCAGCCATCACAAAAGACCCAATTGTATCCAGTTTTGAAACCAACCAAATAGCTAATATTATTTCTTAATATAGACAAACCCTATCCCCTCCTGTCTATGGCAAAGAAAATAAATTTATTTCCCTTAATAGTATTTTCTTTTTAATCAATTTCTTTTCTAATTTGATTGAAGAAGATGTCCCATTAGAGCCTTAAACTGGTGGGAAAAAAATCTAGGACAATCCCTCCCTTTCCATTCTCCCTCCTTACTAAAAGTGAAAAATTATGAGAATGCAACCCTGCTGAATTTAATCTTAATGACCAGGGGTTCTATTCTGATTCCTCTTCATTTAAAGTCCATGGCTATAGCCTGAGGACTAGAATAATATGAGTGAAAAAGGTTTATTCAAGTTCTTATAAATCAAGCCAACAAATATCCAACAGAGTGTAATATTTAAGGTGTTGGACTTAACTAGGAAGTCCAGAATTCTAATTTGCGATTGACCATGCAGCAAATGATGTGACTTTTAATCAATCACTTTCACTTAGCTAAAATGGGGAGATACTGCAAAGTAATCCACTTTTAGCACTCAAGAGAAATGATAGAAGATAAATATGATATTAAATAAACCTACAATCTGCCAATCCTAAATAAAGATTGGCTAAAAAGGAATATATAATATCTAAGATTTTTTTAGGCTTAATAGTTGCGGGTGGGAGAATCTTTTTGTTTATGTGTACAATGCATGAAGTCTCTTGTGCCTATCTGATATGCAAGTAGGTTGCTTATTTGACTGAACTGGCTCATTTTAAATGTTACTTTGCCCACTCCTGACATACAAAATTCCTCTCTAAAGGATTAAATAATGATGGGTTCAAATTCAGCATGACTTCTGGTGACTGTATGGATATAGCCATGCAAGGTTTTGAAATATCAACCTTGAGGAAATCTGATATTTGGAATGAAATGATTCACTAATACAATGGTGTCATTGTCTGTTGCACTAGAATTTTTCAGATCAGACCAAGATACATACTGTATTTATTGATCAATATATCCATCATTATTTTTTTTGAAAAAACTAACATATGCCATAAGGAAATTTTTTTAAAAACTTAACATATGCCATAAGGAAATTTAAACCATGAACAGTATGTTTTTGATAAACCAAATGCACATTTTAGCTTTTGATTTTAAAAATCAAAGGGGAAGGTCCATAGGAAAGACTCTCATTTTATAGGGACAGGTAAAGTCAAGGGGTGATAAGGTCTTCTCTCCTAAAAAATAATTCTGGATAAAGAAATGCATGCACTTGATGTATCTCCTCCCTACAAATCTGCACATTTTAATGAAAACACATACATTAAAATATCCAGATCTGGACAATTTGGATGTTCCCTAAATGACAGCAAGGAGGTTTTTGTAACTTTTTATTGACATAAAAGTGTAGTCCTAATTTTGTCTTAAATAACAATTGAGGTTCTCCATATTTTAAAGGACCCAGCAAAATCCTTGGATGGTAACAACTGAAGTCCATCTAAAAAAGTGAGTCAAACAATGAATACAGTCCATGTTTTGCCCCCTTTCTGTTCAACTACCATAATAGCAATATGAATACCCATGTGTACCATTGGTTTCTTGACTTTTAAGATTGTCTAAATCTTGCTGGTATCTGTTCATGAATGGGATGTCAAGTGCACTTCTCAGGTAAAATCTATGCCAGGTGAAACATTTGTTAAGCAAAAATTAATAGGAACTTTCTACAAACATGTTTTCATTTTCCAGCTCTAATTCACACGTTATTCACTCAAAAGGTGATCCTAGAAAAAGCAGTGACAATTTATAATGGAATGTAAGACTTCTCTTATGACTGATATTGTAGAGTAAGCTCATGTAAACCTTACATTAATTTGTTAGTTCAAAAAAGTCTTACATTAGTAATCATATCAACAATACAATAATTTAACCAGAAAGTTTGGAGAACGTGTTCATCTAAAAGCATAATAATTGGGTTAAAGTCTGGCAACTCTCCTAGTTCAATTTTAAGATTCATGGCCATCTAATAGTGTAATTACAAGAATCCTTATTCAGAAATGTATCTCACTAAGCTCAACAGAATCTTCTCCCTATACTGTATGTGTATGCTTAGGAAAGGTGTTCCCAAATAATACTTTTCCAATAAAACAAATCAAATTTATTTATTTATTTATTAAATTTATATTGCCACCTATTCGCCCATGGTAACTCAAGGTGGCTTACAGAATATAAAACCACATTTAAAACAATAAAAACTAACAAAAAGAATCAAATAAATTAATATAGTACAATATAACAAAATCACTCTCCAACTCCCACCCCACCACCCAGATCACATGAGCCATTTAATGGGCTCCATCCTGCTCTGGGTTCCCCAGGCCCTCTGGCAGAACCAGGTCTTCAGTGCCTTCCAGAAAAGTATTAGAGTGGAGTCCATTCTAATCTCTGGCGGGATGATGTTCCAGAGAGAGGGAGCCATCACAGAGAAGGCCCTTCTTCTTCTTCCCACCCAATTTATTTTGAATTTACTATATTTTTATATTCCTAGCCTTTCTTACTTATTTTAAGGGAAAAATCTAGAAAAAAAATTCTGATAAATCAATAGATTTGATAGAATTTTTCCATATGCATTTAAGAATATTGTCTTTGTTATCAGAGCTTGGATTCTTTCATCTTTATTTTGCTTATAGTGTAACAATGTGCATCTGTTCGGTTAATAAATTGTAGCCTAGAAGTAGCTGCATGTTAATAGCATATGGATGATGATGATGATTTTGTGGGAGCTTCTTAGTAGGAAAGATTAGATAAAATAAAATGTAGGTCATGATTTCCAAATATAGTTCCCAAAGTTATTCTCCTAAATCAATATTAAGAGACATAAATAAATGGCCTGATTTTCTAAATTTGTTAGGAGTTGCAGAGAGTAGTTGGAAGCTCATTGTTTTTGAAATTCAGGCTGCTTATTTAGATGCCTTAATATAGATTTAGGAAGCTAACACCGAATATCTATTTTTGACAATTCTGGCTGATATTATTACTAGCTAAGCTCTCTAAAGAAAAACTTGCTACAATCTATCATGAGGATGTGACATTCCAGGAACAGCATTTTATTAAAATAGGCCAAAGACCTCAAGTGGTAATTGCATAGTGTGGCTAAAGAGGAAAGGCACTGAAAATACCTTCTGTTAAACTTGCAACCATATGGCATATCCCAGAGTAACTGTAGACCTTTAAACAACTCCCCACAATAGGCAACAGGATAGATAGATATCAGACAGCAGGAAGAGTTTGTGATTTATACTTGAACCTTTTCTCTCTACTCCAAAACCAAAGTAATTAAGAATTCTGGGACTGGCCAATATATTTAGATGCTTATATAAACAGCTATGTGAGATACAATCTGCACCCTACGCTTTTAAACTACTTCTCATGAAATGATCACCATCTAATAATGCTACAGAATAAGTACGATTAGCTTGCTAAACTCATGTTATCCAAAAGGTCCATTTAAAAATAACTTCAAAAAATGAAACAGTACACAATTAGCTGATATTTTAAGAAATAGTTAATCAGCTGTTTATAGAATCCAACAGGCGGCTTAAAGCAATGATTTATAATAATCTCTAACACCTTCTCCAGATGTATTTTACAGCCATCTGCACCACATGCTGTTTCTCTCGGCAACTTACTTATAATAGTAATGAAATCATTAACTCTTGATAAAATATATATAAGTAGAATCTTAACATTAAATGTGACCTGTTTGACATTATGAGATAAGCTGAAACTCTTTAATGCAGGAACAAAGGATTAAGAGAAAAATCAATCCAGCTTCTATGCAGATACAATTAAAATAGGTTGCACTATCTGGCTCCTACCAAGATATGTTACCATGTAATTCTATAATAGTAGAGATAGAATGAGAAATTAAATGGACATGCATAAGTGGCTGTGAAGACATTCATCATTATTTAGCTATAGGACATTAGTCTCCTTGTGGCATGTGATCCTATAATTCATCATTGTGGTCTATCGTGGTCTAATATCTGATGATTCCTATATGTAACTTTAGGCAAGATGCCATTTCTCTGCCAGAAAAAGAGTAAGATATTTGAGGACAATGATATACTGAAGGAAAGACATCATTCTTGCTGTATGTGACTCGAAATCATTTCTTTTATTTGTGTCGGAATATTGTTAAGAGCAGACCAAGAGTCCCTGTGACTATTTCAGGCATACATAAAAACTGAGTAAAACCAATCCCAAACTATTATTAAGTTGTTGAAGACCACAAACAAGGCTAGGGACATGTGTGAGGTGCTCAGTCAAGAAGGGAAGTCTCTATGTCTAGAGTACAGGGCAGAGGCCATGAAAAAAAAATGCAACCAAGCTTTCATTCTGAGAAAAGAGAAAACCATAATCTCATTTATTCATACAAAGTTATTTTTAAAAATCATTTTTTCTTTCCTTCCTTTTCTTTTTTTGAAATGAACTCTACAAGCATTCATGCTATCCTTTTATTCCATATATGTATATCAAACCAATTTTATGTAGTGTTTGAAAACAACAAAGACATTGCCCCTAGGCAGCTATAGTACATATGCCATTACTCAAGAGGGTCAATAACATGATCAATTATTACTGCTCTGATTCCCTTGGCACATTACTTTAGATGTTAAGTTAACAGAAGAATCCATTCCAGACCCCACAAGCAAAATTCACTTGCTTTCAATTCTAGCAAGTGCTGTATACTATCAAATGTAGCAATTTCCCCACATCCTCCATTCTTGGTAGAATCTTTTCACAGTTATTATTAATACTGGACAGTTTATTTTCTGGTAATCTGAATGAGAGAACTGTGATGGCAAACAGTATAGCAGAGCTTAGTTACCATATATCACCCACACAAGTATATCTCCACTTTCTTCCCAATATTTATATTCAGTTTATAATAGTGTTTAAATCAAGCCAGCCAAGACCAACAGAGAATCAGATAGGGTCCAGTAGCTTTTAAATCATTGTGAAGTTCACCCAAGGGGGATTATTTAGACACACAAAAAAGAAAAACTTCAAATGCCTCTATCATTCTCAGCTTTAAAAATACATTCAAAACAGATTGAAAAACTATCAATTTGCTGAGCTTTCACAATATTCAAAACATCCAAGTGTCCCTCTCTTCTTATTCCACACCTGAGCAACAAAGGGAAGCACAAGACATCAGTGGAGAGAGATACTGAGCCCAAATGCAGCACACAAGGAGCTTCTACTGTCACAAAATATTTAAAATTATTCTCCAGAGTGGATAAACAGAATTTGTTTGTTGCCACAGCTGTCAGTCTAAAGAGGTGGGGGAGGAAATCCATCCATGAGAATTGGCAGCATTGCAAACTAAACCTTCCCTGGAGCATTTACTTGCATAGCAAAACCACTCTCTGAAATGTACCACAGTACTTATGTTTGAGATTAATGCTTCAGCCCCATAAAACTGTGCGTAAGTGAACACCCAGACATTCCAGGACTCTGAAGGATCCTATTTTAATTATTGAGAAATTTCTGAGAATTGGAGAAAAGACATTATTAAGTCATATAGATGTCTTTCCAAACATTTGGCTTTTGGGGAGCTATGCAGCTCCATATTTATGAAGTTCACTTTCCCCCCCTTTTATTAGCGCTTATCATTCTCTGTGTGGCTGCAAGATCACTTTTCCAATTGTTAATGTAGGCATGCAGTAGATAGTGACTGTTCAAGTCTTGATGGTAATAAATTTGCACATGTTATTTCTCTCCATCTTATTGTCTTCTTCATTGTAGCAACCCTAAATCTTGCAAAACCTTGCCAACTGCTGCTCAAATGGAAATATACTTTATATATAAAATAAGATGTGTTCCTTTATTTTTTTTATGAAATGCGCTTGTTAAAAAACTCTTTGATTCCTCCTCCATCCCCTATATGAAAACTAAAGAGAATAGAAATGAAAGCCATAGGGAAATTATTAGGAAGTCTTAGACAAAATTACGTGCATATTCTTGCCAATAAAAGTATATGAATGCGTCCATATAGTTATCAGAAGTCAAGTTCATTTTAAAGATATTTTAATTAGTGGTGCCATATAATTGTTGGAATTGCATTTATTAATAGAAAGCCAAGAGCAGAAAATGTGGGATAGCACAGACTATCTTTCATATTCAATCAATATTGAGACAGCAGCATTTGACAAATAATATACAGCGGAAATTTTGCCAACTTTGATGTATACATAATTTCATATTTAAACCTGCCCATACCAAAACAAAATAGGAATAGCCACAAACCTGAAAGCTTCCAAATCCAAAGGAGAAAATGTCATATTCAAAACATAATATTAGGCAGTATTGTATATCAAATATATTTCCTGTCTTTCTTCACTAAGAAGAGCTTTTTGAATGAAACCTAATGCCTGTCCACTTCACTATCTGTTTCCTACAGCAGACAATAGGGAGGTGTTAGGGAATACCATCTCCCTGGCTGTCTGCTGAAGATGTAGAAAGCAACTGGACAGCCATTTGTCTGAAATGGTGTAGGCATGGCTGAACAGTGGATGGGCTACAAGACCTCAAAAGTCCTTCCAACTCTGTTTCTGTTAAATCACAAGCGAAGATACTGAAACAGCAGTCATCTCCTGTTATTGTTCCCTGACTACAGGTAGTCCTTGACATATGACAATTTGTTTAGCAACTGTTCAGAGTTATAACAGCACTGAAAATAGTGACTTACTATGTCACACTTATGACATGACACCACTGTAGCCTTTTGATTGTAATTCAGGTGCTTGGGAACTGTTGCATATGCCCAGAATCACTGTATTAGTGAGGTGAGTGGCATATAAATTTAATAAAAAATAAAATACAAAGTTGAAGTGTTCCACAGTCACATGATTATCATATGTGACTTTCACAACCAGCTTATGAACAAGCAAAGTCAATGGGGAAGCCAGCAAGGAAAGTTGCAATTTGCAGTCACATGATGACCACAGAGATCCACTTAATGACTGCAGGAAAGAAAGATTTAAACTGGAATTTTTTCTTCTTGGAATAATTTAAGAAAAATTTAAGAAGGAAATAATGTATCTAATAGTACATGTATTGACGGCGGCTAGAATATTATACGCTCGATATTGGAAAACTGAATCATACCTCTAGAAACAGAAATAATAAGAAAAATTATGGCATGTGCAGAATCGGATAGGTTAACTTTAGAAATAAAAGACAAAGGAGAATCTAAATATTATAAAACATGGAATAAATTTTATATAGTAGAAGACAAGGTCAAACTATTACTAATGATTAGATTAATTAATAATTAATATATTAAATAAGGAGATTATAAATGATAAAGTAAAATGTATATATGTAAAATAAGGATAGGTTGGATGTATTGCATTGTATTTTCATAATTAAAATTAAAAATATTTTTTTAAAAAAAGAAAGATATAAAATTGGGTGTGGTCAGGATTACTGCATCACTTAACAACAGATTTCTCAATTCCTACTGTAGTCAAACCTGTACTAGCATCTAAAAGTGTGCTGTCTTTGAAGGTGGCATCTAACCATCACATCTAGTAACCGCTGCCATTGTTTGCTCATTTGTCAAATTTTTGGGAGTTTATTCTTTTTGGTTATTATTTTTAAAGCAGCAAAAGAATATTTTTTTAAAAAAAAGATTAATTGTTTGGTTGTATTTGTAGTGTGATATTTTTTTAAAATGAACTTTTTCCCTCCTATATGTTCTGGGAAGAAAATTGGAGTTGGGTTATTTAGCTGTCTAATAAGGTATTAAATTTCATAAAATATTTAGCGCAATCAAGACTAAAGATATCTGAAGGACAAAGGCAGGTTGAAAATGGCCTATCATTCTGACTTTCACCACAAATTTATCTTCCTGATGGAAAATACCGCTGACCTTTTCACATCACAGAAAGCATTATAAAATCCCACTTAACCAAATCCCGGAAAATTCACAAGAGCCACTGTGAATAAACCTCTCCAGTACTGCATGAGCCATATAAGGATGGAAAAGCTTTCTGCTTGCTTTAAGAAACTTTTAAAGTTATGAACCATTTCAGTGAGTCATGCATTTTCTTGTAATTTTAAAATTCTACTTTATGGTTCAAATTGAAGAACTACAGAATATTTTTTTTCTGAGGAACCATGATTCATTCATGATAAGAGGTAGACAAATTTGTCAAATTCAGTTTTGCACATTCTCATTTTACCAACCATGTATGTGTTTAATTCTGCTTTCATGCTAATTTAGCTCAATGATCCATACAATCAGTGTTACACATTTATTTTGGGTGACTCTCTTCTAAATGTAAACATTTTTACTAGTATACGTTTTTGCAAACAACTTGTCCTAAACATAATATTTTTCTACATTATTTCCTACATGGCTATTTGGTTTTAATATTGCAGCCTTTCCAACTCTGGTACCAAAATGGGAAATGAGAGGTAGGGAACAAGAACATAGAGTACAGATAACAGCAATCTGGGGGTATAGGGAAAATCTAGTCACACTCTTATATCTAAATCCTTATATCCAGGTTGATCTCCAACAGACCTGTGTGTTCCCACAGGGAGGGCCTTCTCCGGGTGCCATCGGCTTCTATGTGTCGTCTGGCGGCCCCCAGGAGTAGGGCCTTCTCTGTAGGGCCCCCCGCCCTCTGGAATAGTCTGCCCCCAGAGATACGCACCAACACGGACCTGAGAGCCTTCAGACGGGCGTTAAAAACTTGGCTCTTTGAGCAGGCTGGCCTAGGCTGACACAAGTTTTTAGCTTTGTCTCTCATTTTAAATTGGGTTTTAATATTTGGGGGTTTTAATTATTTATGGGGGAGGGTAAACTTTTTAAATTAAAATAGCCTAAATTATTTAATTCATTTTAATTTTTGTATAATGTATTGGGGTTATGATCGGCTGTGCACCGCCCTGAGTCCTTCGGGAGAAGGGCGGTATATAAGTACATAAATAAATAAATAAATAAATAAATAAATAAATAATATAAAGGAAAGGAAAAATGCAAAATGTTGTTCTTTATAGCAAAGAGGATATATAAACACATGTTTATCCTTGGAATTACTGTCACTCAGAGTTAGTTAGAGTAGAGCTTAGACATCTTCTAGTCCAACCTCTTGCTCAAGCAGGAAACCACATACCATTTCAGACACATGGTTGCCCAATCTCTTCTTAAAAATCTCCAGGCTGGAGCACCAACAACTTCTGGAGGCAAGTTGTTCCATTGATTAATTGTTCTAACTCTCAGAAAATTATTCCTTAGTTCCAGGTTGCTTTTTTCCTTGATTAGTTTCCATCCATTGTTTCTTATTCTGTCCTCTGGTGCTTTGGAAAATAAGTTGACTCCCTCTTTTTTGCGGCAGCCCCTCAAATAATGGAATACTGCTATACCCTGTGACACGATACTGTAGGTGTCAGTATTTGACTATACATGTAAATCAGATCTGGGGATGAATTATTGCCACATGACCAAAAAGCTTATTTGCTGAAAAAAAATTAAGGGAACCATGTAAAAAAGAATTTGCTGCAACACATGGCAATTTCAGGTATACTACCACAGCATAAGAAAGAGTTAATCAAGTCCTAGAATAGGACAGCATGGTCCAATTCATGCTGAAGAAGCTATAAAACTGAAGGAGGCTTCTTTCAGAAAATGGAAGCCCTCTAAGAAAGAGGAACAGAAATTCTGAAGACAAAATGGTCAGTATGGACTATAGAATGAAATGTCAAAAAGGAAAAAAGAAAAACTGAAGAACATATGACAAAACAGAAAGGGAAATAATTTATTTAAATATATTCAAAGCAAAAACCAGCCACATAAGTGACTGGGTCCTTGAATGACAAAAGATGTTGAAGGAGTTATGGAGATTGTAGAGAAACTAAATTAATTCCTTACCTCTGTCTCTATGATGCAAAGTTTCTAAAAACTCCCTGAGTATGCATTGAAATTCTCAGGAAGGAAATCTGAACAATTAGAGCAAATTGAGCTAACAAAAAAAAGATATTATGCTTAATTTATACAGTATATTGATAGGACCTGATATTTCTACGACCAATAAGAAAAATGTATTTTGGCATCATAATGGATACTACAATGAAGTTATCAATTCACTGTGCAGCAGCCATTTTAAAAAAGGGGAATCCCATCTTATTGATCATTAAGAAAGCGACTAGCAACAGAGTAGGATCCTTATACAATGTGATATACTATAACTGCATCTCAATTATTATGCACAGTTTATGTTAAAAGATTTGAGGTGGGGGGGACAAGAATATCACATATATTTTCTTAAAAAATGAAGAAGAGGGCACCAAAATTATCTGAAATCCTTCCAGATTTTTTTGAAGAATTGTTTTACTTAGAAAAAAAATGTTTCAGGGAGATGCATAAAATGATGCTTTAGTTTCTCAAAGCCCACGGACAAAGCTCAGTCAATGGATAGGACTGTAAGAAGATTTAGAATAGACACAGTGAACTACTTCATACAGAGCATAATTAATGTATAGAATGGATTACCACAAAATGTGGTGGCTTTAGAAAAGGATTACATAAATTAATGGAAGATAGGTTTATTAAAGGTTGGTAATTTTAGCATTACTTCTGGTTCATAGGAGCATGACTTCAAATATCAGTTCCAGGGAACTAATAGCAAGAGAGAGGTACATTTCTAGCTTGTGGCCATCTGGATGGTCAATATAAAATAGCTCTAAATGGCTATTGGGTTGATTCAGTCGGATTGCTCTTTTGTGTTTAGGTAGTGCCTGTCCACTTTGATGTCACAAGCCGAACTTCTGTTCTGTTCTTATTCTGAGAAGAAGAAGGAGGAGGAGGAGGAGGAGGAGGAGGAAGAGAAGGAGGACTAATTTATTCAGAAGTACCATATCTTTGCAATATTTTCAAGAGAGAGCAAGAAAAACAACAGAAATATTTCACAAGCCAATTCCAATTCAGAATTTTGGATCCATGCATTCTAAAAAGACGTCCCCTCCCATACAAAAAACAACAACATAAAAACACCCTGAAAGCTAAATGCTTGAGATATTTTAGCACTTATTTCCTCATTAGTTTTTCATTTCTATTTCTGCATTCTTCCTGCTAGAAACCCACAGTCTTTGAGTCACTGAAAACTCAGCTTAAGCAGAACTCTCAGCAGGAGAGACAATGAGTAGGGTGGGGGAAAAGAGCAAAGGAGTACAAAAAATAAAGCAAAACTTATATTTAAAGAAGATAAGAGGGAAAAAATACTATTTGGAAACTGTTTTCTCCATTGAAAATGATACTATATATATATCTATAATATTAGATACCCCTTTGTTTCTGGAAGCCAGTTCAGAATCTAATCAGAAATTCCATTAATAGTAGATGGCTTCAGTAGCAAACATCCAATAGCTTTTGAGCACCAGGGACGGTTCCGTGGATAAAGTTTTTTCCACAGGCCACAGATCATTGCTGGTCTAAAGACTGGGGGTTGAGGATTCCTGATGTATGCCTACTTTTTATTTGTTATTTTCATTCATTAGCAATACAGATTTTAGGCAACTGTTGAACAGGTAGGAGCCCTTTAAATTGTTAACATATCCAGACCCCAAGAATTCCAAAGTAGAAACTCAATAAACATTTAGACTGCTTTCCTGAGGCTAAGCTTAATTAATTTGTTTTGGGAGCATTGTGTAGGATGTATTCAACAAAATAAAACTGTAGCCTTCTCGTTTATTTCATTCCAAAAAAAACCCCAATAAAACCAAGTTTTATTCAAGAAAATAAAGGGAAAGATTACTTTAAAAGAAACCACCAAATACTACTTCACATCTCAATTTTTTTATTAATGTTATGCTGAATGATAGTTATGGGAAAGAGAAAGAATCAGCAACTCCAGTTGTAAACTTCATGACAAAATGATCAGTGAGTCTATTTTAACATTATTTATTTATATTGCTTATTTATTTAATTAATGAGATTGTATAATGCAGCCCAACTCTGTAGTGCTGTATGCACAGTATTACATATTTGGCACTGCTCTCTCTATTAGCCATGTCTCTTTCTTATTGACCTCATTTCCTTTTATTAAAAACAACAACAGGATTTTCCATATTTTCTTTACAATACTGGTAGTTCTGGACAGAATCAGCCCACTGAATATCAAATGCATAATAATATGTGATCACAAAATCAGTTCAACTAATTTCTGAAAGCAAGAAAAAAAGGAAAGAAATTGTGCCAAGCCTCTTTTCAACATGGCACGGCCAAAAATGGGTTTTCTTCAGAGAGAGACATCATGGACTCCATTAAGATTTAATCTGGAGAGTGTCAAAAAGTCATCTATCCTACAACTGAAAACAATATATATGATGATCTTGGAGTGTGATAGTAGCTGAAAATACAGTACCAGCCTGTGAGAATCTTGTTGGTTTTAAAGCAAGTCTCAAAGCATTTGTTGACACTATATTTGTTGAGGTTATTTGGTTTAATTTGGCACTTCCTGACTCCAGAACAACTCTGGGTGGCTGTGGAGTTTGAGAACTTAACATGAGCTCTACCGAGCCATACATTATGGGACAATTAATAAGGCTTATACATCTTAAGTACACATTATCAAATTGTTCAATAATGTGTATGAAAGAAATAAGCTAATAGCACCTGTAAGATGTGTGACTGGCAACTAAGATAAATGGAGTGAAACATTTTTATGTGCAATAGAAAACATTGAATTATACATTTCATCAAAGGGCAATGTTTATGAATAATAAGGAGCCATGGTGGTGCAGTAGTTAGAATGTAGTACTGCAAGCTAACTCTGCACACAGCCTGGAACTCAATCCTGACGGGCTCAATGTTGACTCAGGCTTTCATCCTTCTAAGGTCAATAAAATGAGGATCAAATTGTTGTGAACAATATGCTGACATTGTATACCACACAGAGACTGCTTTGAAGCCCCATAGGGCAGTATTTAAGACTAAGTGCTATTCCTTAGTTTATGTTCTGACCCAACCCTGCTACTAGGAAGAAAATCTCAAACAAACACAGCAACTCAAACCTTCTCAACTTTAATCTACAAATAACTTCTTTGTAGATAAAAGATGGCTTGCAGCCAATTAGTCCAACCAGAAAAGCCTTGACATAATTATTCAGATAAGCCAGAGTCTCCACACACAATGCTGAGTCCTTAGAATGTTTTTGCTTTGTGCAAAAGCAAAAAACATTTTGAAACCAGGCTTATATCCCCTGGAGGGAGGGGCCATTACGTTGCATCCTTACTCCTGAGTTGCCTGTGCTGTTCCAACTGTTCTCTTCTACAAATCATCCTGCGCTCACGTGCACTTGGCACAGGCTCCTCAGGAACCTCCTCGTCACTGCTGCCATCCCCCACAATTCCTGAAGGCAGCAGTCCACTCCCTGATGGTCCTGGCCCCTCATCAGAATCGTCGCTCTCCTCAGCCATCTGCACCTGCTACCGGCTGACCACAACAGTTTAGTATTTATTTATTTTAAAATGTGAATGGCCACCCATTTTAAAGCATGGGTTCTGGGCAGGTCACAGAAGTAATAAAACTACAAACCATAAAATCATAAAAACAAAACTAAAACCAATAACCATAACTTTCTGGTGCCTTAGTTATATTTATTTATTTATTTATTTATTTATTTATTTATTTATTTATTTATTTATTTATTTATTTATTTATTTATTTATGTACTTATATACCGCCCTTGTCCCGAAGGACTCAGGGCGGTGCACAGCCGATCCTACCCAATACACAAGACAAAAATTAAAATGAATTAAATAATTTGGCTGTTATAATTAAAAGTTTACCCTCCCCCATAACTAATTAAAGCCCCAAATATTTAAAACCCAATTTAAAACGGGAGACAGTTAAAATCTTGTATCAGCCCAGGTCAGCCTGCTCGAAGAGCCAGGTTTTTAACACACGTCTGAAGGCTCTCAGGTCTGTGCTGGTGCGTATCTCTGGGGGCAGACTATTCCAGAGGGCAGGGGCCCCCACAGAGAAGGCCCTACTCCTGGGGGCCGCCAGACGACACATAGAAGCCGACGGCACCTGGAGAAGGCCCTCCCTGTGGGAACGCACAGGTCTGTTGGAGATCACTGGCAGAACGCGGTCCTGCAGGTAGCTTGGCCCAATGCCATGGATCAAAACTAGAACCTTAAAGCAAACCCGGAAAGCCACTGGCAACCAATGCAGCTCGCGCAGGAGAGGCATCATATGGGAGCTTCGTGATGCCCACATAATCACCCGCGCGGCCGCATTTTGCACCAGTTGGAGTCTCCGGGTGCTCCCTGCAGAGAGCGTTACAGTAATCCAGGCGAGAGGTGACAAGAGTGTGAGTGACCATGCATAAGGCGTCCCGATCTAGGAAGGGCCGCAACTGGTAGATCAGGCGAACCTGATACAAATATATTTATTATATCCTAGAATGCCCCAGAAGAGGCATGAAGTGCCATTACCCTACCCTAGTGCCTGGCTAAAGAGCAGGGGTGGGATTCTACCAGTTCTGCCCAGCTCTGTAAAACCGGTAGCTCTGAAGAGCAGCATACATAGAACTGGTTCTATGTCTGCTGCTGTTTTGGCCCACCCACTTGCCAGGCTCTTACTGACCTTTATTTCCTGGTTTTTCAACTTCAACTGCCTTGAGAGGCACAGCCGCGTTTGAAAAAGCAGGAAAAAAGTGCTTTTTCAAACGCTGCTTCCCTGCATGCAGCACTGCTCAGCTGTCCAGGCAGCAAGCTGACAAAGATTTACACACGCGCGCAGTGTGCAGGGAAGCAAATTGTAAATCACCAGTAGTTCAACCAGTCGGATCCCACCCCTGCTAAAGAGCCAGGTCTTGGTGGTCTTCTGGAAGGCTAAAGGAATGAGGGGGGCTTCTGGATTGCCCAGGAAAGATGTTCTACAAGATAGAAGCAGGTATGAAAAAGGCACACTTCCTAAGTCCCACAAGACAACAACATTTCAGGGAAGGGACTTGGATTGTGCCTACTAATTTAGTGAAATAGGCAGATACTCTCAGGAACTGATTGTCCCACAAATAACCTGGTCCTGTGCCATGTAAGGCTTTAAAAGTAATAACCAGCACCTTCCAATAATAGGCTCATCCAGCTAATAACTAATTAGTTATCTAATTAAACTTCTTTCATTTAGGAAACAGGACAATTTTACCAAGCCACTGCAATCTCTTAAATAGCCTCAGAACCTACCCATATTTAGGGGATACTTAAATCTGCAGTGGAGTCAAAACAGTTACAGAGGGAAAGAAGACTCAAAATAATTATTTCAGAAAAATACAAAATTTGAATTTTCATCCTATAGACATCACCATATGCAGATCTTGACTAACAGAGTGGTTTGAATTGCTGCAGGAATAGCTTTTAATGGAAACACAAAAGGCTATCGGGACATTGTGCTATCTTTTTTTCTTTACCTTAAAAGGTTTATCAAAAACAACAACAACCCAAAACTTTCACTGCCCTGATCTTGTCAGAGATCGTACTGCCCTGATCAGTACACTCCATGTACTTTGAAAGCATTTGATACTCAGTACTCATTATATGGAATTGAATGCAAGTGCCTGAAACAAATGATTCTTTGCAGGTAGGTATTTGCAATGTCTCATTAGAACCAGCAGGTTCAAAATAGGTGACCTTTTTTTTTAAAGCTTGTCTTGAAAATAGGATGAACATACATTAAATGTGAAACAAAATACATACCTCACTGTTTCCCAGATGTCTCTATCACTGGTCCTCATTCCATGCTTCTATTATAATATCTCAATGTTTGCTTTTCATATTTAAAACATGGACCATTGTCTTACACCTAGTTGAACCACTGTCTTACACCTAGTTATATATACATCTTTCTTTCTTTACTCTGTTTATTTTCACCTTCTCCCAATTCTTTGGCTATTGGATGCTCTTTACATCTTCAACTTTCACTTCCTAGCAAAGACATAGCAGAAATTTGTTCTCTGCACTTCCAGATTCACATAGCCATCACAGTAGATTTAGCTTTATACTATGCCATAAAGTGTGTCATAGTCTTTGAAGATATACAATTAAATATTTTCAGTTGCTTAGGATTGTTTTACATAATCAATATACTGAATATTAAAAAAAACAGTTTTACATTTAATCTGCAGGAGCTTTTTGTTTTGATGATTTACATTTGGGGTAGAGATTGGAGTATAAGAGATCTTAAATTCCCATACATGAGGACCTGCACTTGGAAAAGGAGTAGATTATTAGAGTATAGAAGAGAAATATTGAGCAAGTTAGACAACTAAACATATTGTTTATTTTAGCAGATTAGACTCCATTGCTTTCTACTTGCAGGTCTATTATCTATCTTTTTGTTTTTTAATCATAAAAAGGAATAGCCTCAGAAGTATTGTTTATGCTAGAGACTTTCCTGAAGTAGAAGCATCTGACATCAGAAAGAAAGAGGGAGGGACGGAAGGAGGGAGCAAAGGAAGGAAGGAAGGAAGAAAGGAAGGAAGGAAGGAGGCTCAAGGTATAGCCACAATAACAAGATTCAAATAAGAAGGGGAAAAGACTGAGCATATGTTTAATTCTATCACTGTAATCATTTATTTGAGGTAGCATGATTTAATCACTTAACACACTTTATATTCTCTTTTCTGCAACTGGCAGAACTGGGGGGGGGGGGTGTTTATTCAGATTATGTTTGCAAAAAAAATGTAAAACAAGTTCACTTCTAACATTCAACACATTGGTTATGCAAAGACTTTCCAGACAACTGACATGTACTTAATTGTGTGTTAAACCAACATAAAGACATTGTATGAATCAAAGTGGCTTTTAAATTGTTTAGAAAAATGCTGACAACAAGCTCAATTAAAAATCTACATCCTCAATGTGCAATTTATGGCTTAATATATTAATCACACAGATTAATTCTTTCAACTCTAATTGAGGTGTAATGTGAGATCTGCTTGCCAGAATTTTATACCCAAGGGAATAAATATTACTTATCCAAATTCACTGTGAGATGTAATTGTATCTCAGGCAGCAACACGGAAAACTTAGAGATTTTTAAATGGTGATCTTATATACTTATTTGGTATTAATCTCATAGAATTTATTGAGTTTTACTTCTAAGTAGATATGTTTAGAATTGTATTGCTAAAACCCAAGCTATTGATTTTTCAGAAATATTTTGGATAATTATCTTTGTTGTTCTCACTCCACCGTGAGATGATCAAATATTTATCTTTAGATCTCTCCTTGGGCAAATCCAGTTGCAACATTTGTACAGTACAATTTCTGCAAAGCAGACTGCTTTAATATTTATTTTCTCATTTGTTCTAAAACCTAAATATCTTGGGATATTCAATTTGGCATAGTTTCTTCTTTTGGGGAATTATACTAGACTGAATTTGGGGAGGTTTCAAATTTGAACATTTAGACAGAATGTTAATGTTAGATAGAATGATACTTTCTGGATATTGAGTCTCCAATTCCCTAACTACCCTAGCAGATTTTAAAATGTTAAATTCTTATGTCTGCAGTAGAACAATTATGTTTGGTAATTCTGTATTGTAACATGGATTCTCCATCTGGCATATGTATATTGAACACGAACATCAACTTTAACCCAGAAACACCTAGATGAAGCCTGAATATAATGCAAATATATCCACCATTTTTTAATCAAATAGATCACTATAAAACAGAGTTTGTAAAGTCAAGAATTGTAAGACCCGGCAATGTGAGCTATCTATCCATGTTATTTTTAACATGGTGATACATAAATATCACATTATTGATGATTATGTATCTTCATGTTGAAAATCACATCGTGTGTGAACACATACAGTCCTACTAAGTACAGATTTAAATAAGGACAATCTTAAAGTACATACTACATCTACAGTAAAGGTAGAATTCAGAGGTGGTATTCAGCAGTTTCTGGCCAGTTCTGGAGAACTGGTAGTGGAAATTTTGAGTGGTTTGGAAAACCGGCAAACTTTGACTTTAAATCCCACCACTGTTTGAATTTCCTCAGATTTCTTTTAAATATATTGCTGTTTTTTTTTAAAAAAAGCCATTTATTTATCTTTACCATTTGATGCATAGGAATAAACAGGGGTCTGGAACAGGGGTGTCAAAGTCGCAGTTCTGGAACAGGGGTGTCAAAGTTGCAGTTCGGATGCATCACGCACTGGCCACACCCACCCCTGGTTTAGCGGAGGGGGAAAAAGTCACACTACATCATGTGACAATAATGTGAGGATGGAGTTTCACACCCCTGGTCTGTAATATAAGTGTCATGCCCCATCAGAGTCTGAATCTGCAGGGGAAGATGAGCAGGAGCAAGAGCTAACAGAGATGGAGAGTGCGGCTCCATTGGCCTTGGACGAAACTGGGGAAGGGCAGAGTCTGTCCAGGCAAGGCTTTTCTGAATTAGTAAGGTCTGCAGTCAGGGAGAGCTCAGGAGAAGAACAAGGACTATCTGATTCAAGAGCAAGGAGGGAACAGAGACGACGAGATCAACGAAGATCGAGCTGGCTACAAGGGAGGAGAGTGCCCTGCCCCCTTTCACAAGTCATACCTCGGCCTGAGATGTAAGGAGGTGCCAGTGGGAGGGGATTTTGTTGGGAACAAGCATTGAATCTGTGGAGACTTGTGTGCACTTACCAACACCTGGAGATTGCTGTGCTCTGATTTGTAGGGCTTGCCAGTTTGCCTGCTTCGCTGAACTTCTTGCTCTGGTTACTGTTTGACTAATCTGGCTTATTGGACTGCTGGCCCTTGTTAATGTTTGGGTTAGCCTGGCTTATTTGACTGGCCCTGGTTGCTGTGTGGCTAGCCTTGCTTATTGGACTACTCTCAGCCAGAGGCTTCTGCATTTGAGAGCTTTGCTCCAGGAATTGTAGTGAATGTGGGAATGTTTGGGGGCACAGTTGGAGTAATAAAGGGAAGTCAGACCTGTTCTCTGATTGTGTTGCTTTTGTGCAACGTCCCGGGTCATCACAATAAGCTTTTTTAGGAAGTGGGAATAATGTCATATAAATAGCCATTAAGGATAGGAAGGTCATTTCCTTTCACTAAAAAACCTAAAATCTGAGGTATCCAATTCTTTTAAAGGAATGTGTGACAAAGTGGCTTTAATACAGCCTAGGAAAATAAGCTAACAATGATGTCTGATGCATCTCTGAAGGCAGGAAGATTCCTGATGAAAGTTTCATAAGAGCCTGTGTGCATATGTAACTGCCTTCACCATTGTACTTCAGAAACAACATAACAGTCTTGTGTAGATCTCTCACCATAATGAACAAATCATTCTTGATGCTTTAAAAGGGTTATGATGTTTGATCTCTCAAGTTTAAACATTTCATGTCTAGTTTAATAACTCAGCTAAGTTATTTGGGTAAACATGTGAATTGTATTTCCTTCACTGGGAGAGTTCTTCCTTCCTCATTTGCCCTTGATAGTACCCCTGCCCATACACATGCTCAGAAAACAACATACACATTGTTATTTGTATTGAACATTGAATGTTTATTATTTGCTTATTATAATCCTATTATCATAATCTTTTCTTCTTTATTAGCCTCTGTAAATAATTTTGTCAGTACATATAGATCTCTATTAAAGAAGTTTATAAGGTATTTTTAATATCAACTGTTCTCGATGTCTTCAAATTTCCTCTTTTTGGGGGGGGGGGTTTGACTAAAATTTCCAAATTGCCACTGAAATTTCACTTTAGGTAATAAATTATACATTCTTAATATGTATTATTTATCAAATATCTTCTATTTTTCTTAAAAAGCGACACTGGCCCTTTGTTTATAAATACTACAATGTAACAGACTTACAGTAGGCTTTAAAAAGACAGCTCAGTTAACATTCATGTTGTGCAGTCTTTCTCCTAGGTTCCCCCCACCTCCTTACTATCTTTGGGCTATGAGAAAGCAAGGGTCACGCATAAGCAATGTCTGTTTGATATATACCATCAAATGGATGCCGGTAATACCATTCAGCTTCATATGACATATACCTGGAGATATATGCTGGGACCAGCAATGTATTCTACAAGCTTAACATGCCAAGTCACAGAAGGGCTTTTACCTCAGTGCAAGGGTGTCAAACTGGATTTCTTTGAGGGCCAGATCAGCATTGTAGTTCTTTGGTGGGGGGTGGAGAATGGGGGGGAGACAGAATGGACACCTCCTACAGCAACCTGATAGCCTAAACAGGGTATGGAGGGTGCGTGCAGCTCCCCTGCACCCTGTTTTCAACCTGTTTGGCCTTCTCCAGGACTGCCAGCCAAACAAAGCACAGGGGGCCATACTCTTGTTTTCGGCCTCCCTGACCTTCTGCAGCACTCTCCTGGCCAAAAACAGGCCGCATTTTGGCCAGCAGAATGCTGCTGGAGGCCAGGGCGGCCCAAAACGGATCATGGGCAGATCCCTTGAGATTTCCAGGCAGTTCCCCCCCTGCAGGCCAGATTTAAGCATCTTGCAGGCTGGATACGGCCCACGGGCCCTGAGTTTGATACCCTGCCTTAGTCTATTGTAATGCTTTCTCTGAAGCATTTCTAGCTGGAAGATAGAAAATACTCATATTGACTATGTCTTTGAGACTTATGACAGGTAGGAACTATTGGATATGTTCTTCTATTGCCAATTTTATACAGAACCTCAAATTCTAATTACCTCACTCCTGACTAGCAGAAGCAATTTCCGACATCAACCCTAATATAACACACAGGGTTATCAGGATTTGAGTGGTATGCATGCAAAACTCGGCAAAGAATAATTAAGAGCAATTGAACCAAGTAGCCATAAATGGTTTACTTTCAACATTAATCATGGCTTTGGGATATACATGTTGTACTGCCAGTTCTGAATTTAAAGGCTATGATTGTATTCAGAAAGAGTGAGAAATGCACATTATAAAACTAGTATAAAATCAGCTGATGCAATTGTTCTGTCCCAATTGTTTGAGTTCATAAACGGGTCTCTTAATTTTTTTTTTCAAATTAGCTGCTTGGCTATGCAGTTATAGAAACTTAGAATGTGGGAAGGAACATACACCCCAGAAAAATGGAAAAGCAGATGGAGTTTTATATCTGTGTCTATATGTAAATAAATATAAAAAGTTGTCCACATAATTTGCACAAATGCTGTACAGTATTGGTTTAGTGGTTTTATTCCAAATTTGTTCAGCAGTTTAATAGATCAGCAGTGGTAGATCAGCAGTAAACTGCTTTAATTTGGAAATCTGGCAATGACTCTTTCCTCAATACCTATTTCAGTTCTAAAGAGAGGGTCAATTCATTTCTAATTCTGATTTTTGTCAAAGAAAAACATCTTTGTAGCACTATTTCAACAATTTAAATATCCCAATTACAGGAAAGGGCAGAATAATAATATCAGAAATTCTTACATGAGCTAACATTTGAACACAAGGAAGTATCTAAGAAACACAATAAATGTATTTTAAAGAAACCTAATAGCTATTATGAATATTATCTACTGAACCAGCAAAGAACCTTAATTATCTTCACTCGTTACAACCATGAAATAACTAATTAAAGCATTTCTGTAAAATCGAAGTGGGGGTTAAATTCTTTTCTCTGTTCTATTTTTTTCAGAGTATGGTTTGTTCTGAGGAAGAAGCATAAAAAGTGTTGATAGTTTAGTCATTATTTATAATTAGCAAAATCTAATGGTAATTCAAAAATAGAACATCTTCATAAATAAAAACACTCTTCTTTTTGCCCACAATCTATCATGATGTCATTTGCCATGAAGGCAGTATCTCCCCTCTCCCCTTCCTTGTTTTCTCTAAAATGCACACGCACACACGTGCATGCGCACACATACACACCTTTTATTTTGCAGCAATTCAACTTTTATTCTTGGATAAGAATTGAATTCAATTACTTAGAGATGCCAATCTCCAAGAGCCAAAAAAGTGTTCTCTAAGAAGACATATATTTGAAAAGAAAAAAGAAAACACTTCAACTGACATCCCTTGAAATCAATAACTTTTCATACCAGCAAAACAGCCAAGCCCTAGTATTGGCAATCTTTGTATTGATAACTGTATTTATAATTTCTCACCCAGATCAGCTCTTAATTTGTCAGGCCTCCTCAGGCAAAACAGACTGGATTATTTTCTCCTCATTGTTTGGGCTTTCATAAATACCCTTTATTATTCTGGTTATTGGGGTATTTAGAATGCAGTTGACCATTCAGATATCATATCATTTCAAACTTGAAATGCAGAAAGCTTCATGTCGCCAGTCAGGAAGTAACAGTATAACACTAATTATCTTCATAATACTGGAGACCCAAACTTCCAATATGATGAGAAAGAAGTAGAATTGTTTTTTTTTTTAAGTGAAGCGTAAAAATGGCAGAATATTCTTTTGAAAGGTGATGGTGCAGTGTGAGAGGACTTCAAGTGTGTGTGTGTGTGTGTGTGTGTGTGTGTGTGTGTGTGTGTCAGTTTAGTTAAACACCCACAGAAATTATTCTTTCAAGTATACCTGGCCCTTAGCTTTCCAAAACCCACTTTCTAGTCCCCTTTTTGCGGTTTCCCAAAAATATTTTGATTTTAATCCTTAAATTCACCGCAGAGCTTATTTTATTCAGGGTAGAAGGATAGGATGGGATGGGATGGGTTAGGATGAGTTAGGATTATAATAGAATAGAACTGGAAAGGACCTTGGAGGCTTTCTAGTCCAGCCCCCTGTTCAAGCAGGAGAACCTATACCATTTCAGATAAGTGACTCTCTAATCTCTTCTTAAAAAACTCCAGTGATGAAGCACCCATAACTTCTGAAGGCAAGCTGTTCCTCTGGTTAATTGTCCTCATTGTTAGGAAGTTTCTCCTTAATTCCAGGTTGCGTCTCTGAGGATAATGTGGTAAAACTTACCCTTTGGAAAGTTATTAAAGAAATTAAAAATAAACAGCTTCCTAAAGTAGTTTGAGAGAGGAAATGGACAAAGCCAGAGTTTCTTTGTGAACTGCCAAGATGTGGCTTAGACAGGATGATTATTCCCCTAACTTCCAGAACCCTCATGCTTGCTGGAGATTGTCATTTCACAGTATCTCCAGTGGGAGATTCTGTGGGTAACAAACCTATGAGCAATTCTTGTCCTTTCTTTGCTCTGGAGAGGAATTCCAAGGAGCCGATCCATTTTACCTGCTCCTATTTCTGCTTTGCAAAAAGTGAAGCCATGCTCAATCTTCCATTGCTCCCTTGGGAGTCCCATATGGTTGAGAATCTAATCCAAACTAAAATAACCTAATGTATATTCCATTCATTTTTCTTGAATGTTTGTTTCTCTTAATTTTGCATTTCTCTAAATGTTTATTGATTTATTTAGGCATGTATATGGCCATCCATCTTAATTATATAACCTTGCATGGCTAACATAGGTGCCCCTCGGAGCTCCCACGTAACACCGCTTCTCCGCAGGCTGCACTGGCTTCCTGTGGCCTTCCGGATTCGATTCAAGGTGGTACTGACTATATTTAAAGTGCTCCATGGCTCGGGACCTGGGTACTTACGGGACCGCCTGCTGCCATCAACTACCTCCCGCCGCCCAATACGCTCTCACAGGGTTGCCCTCCTTAGGGTGCTGCCGCCTGACCGTTGTCGGCTGGCAACCCCAAGGGTGCGGGCTTTCTCTGTGGGAGCCCCCTCCCTGTGGAATGATCTCCCCCCGGAGATACGGGCCATGACGGACATCCTGACCTTCCGGCGCGCAGTTAAGACCTTATTTTTCCAGCAGGCCGGCCTGGCCCAGTAAATGGTTTATGGGTTTTAAATTCAATTTGGTTTTACATTTTTAAATTTTTAATCTCTTAATTAATCCCGGATTTTTAAATGTCTGTATTTGTAATTGATGGTATTCAGCCGGATTTGTATATTTAATTTGGTTTTATATTGTATATACTTTGTGTTTTTTAGTAGGCTGTACACCGCCCCGAGTCCCTTCTTGGGAGAGGGAGCGGTATAGAAGTTTGATTAAATAAATAAATAAATAAATAAATAAATAAATAAATAAATAAATAAATAAATAAATAAATAAATAAATAAATAACAACAGGTATATACAGTTTGTAACAAATTCTCAAAATTTTGGACCTTGTGTAGCTATATACTTTATAATTGCCATTAAATGAAATTAATGTAGATATGGGGGAAATTTATTTATTCAGTGATGCCTAAAAATCCTATATGCTTCAACCTTAACAAGTCTCTGCTTTACTGGAACTAATGGCAATTAGGAAAAAAATGTCTCGAGCATGATCATTCTTTTCTCCTCCTTTCTCTATATAACAAATCTCTGATTGGTTAGATTAATATTTAGAAAATGTTAATTTCTAGGTGTTAATAGTTCAGTTTCTTTTTTTTTCTAACTCTTATCTGGGTAGTTCAGGTTCTCATTTCATTTGTTCTCTCCACAGTGAAGGAAAAGATACTATAGGCTCTTAGTTGGAAACAGTCTTAAGTAATTGAGATTTTCACACCACTGTACTGCCATGCCAAGCTTTTCTATGGAAGTTGTACTCCTAATATATATATACTTCTCTTTCCATACTTTGTCCACTGTATAAAGCTCATTGCCATCCACCCTCTTTACTAACATTTTTTCCACACTTCTAACCTGCAATATGGAGAGCCATTTTGGTGTAGTGGTTAAGGTATCAGGCTGCAAACTGGGAAACTATGAATTCGGGTCTTGTCTTAGACACAAAGCCATCTGGGTGACCTTGAGCCAATCATTCTCTCTCCATCTTAGGAAAAGGTAATGGCAAGCCACTTCTGAAAAACATTGCCAAGAAAACTGCAGGGAGTTATCTATGTAATCTTTGAGAATATGACACATATTAATAGAAGAAAAATACCACAGGACTGTACAGAAGTAGCATCCTTGACTTTGGGCCCTAGGTACTATATCTGTGTAAATATCCATGTGGTCTCTCTGTGAGAACAAAATCATTCCTCACAAATATGTGAGATAAGGTTTGATTCATTATGATAGTTTCAAATGAGTCAAGTATTGTTTCCTTTTTTACATCTAAAAAGAATACAGAATAACCCCAATAGTAGAATGTAAATGAATCTATTTGGTGCTCAGATTCTTCCAATTTTGTCTACTAAAGTCTCTGCCAGTTAGAATCTGGCACTACCATTACCTTCTCAGTCCTTGCTAAGTTATTGTTGAAGATTTATTTCTTGCAATATGACATAAATCTGACTGACAGATTTCTCCCCTGAAAAAGCCTTTAAGCAATTTTAGCACTTCAGAAAACTTACATTATAAATTTAGCAAGGAAAAAAAAAAAAAACCAACATTAACTTAGTATCAAATGCCAGCACTGTTACAGATCTATTTATTCTAACAGTAACAAGGGTGCAAAAAAAAAATTTTTTTTTTCCTTTCCTTATTGGAGCTGGGGAGTGTGGTCTGGAAGAAAAGACGATTGGAAAATGTGCTTCTTAGAAATATAAGATATAAGTTTCTATGTTAAGATGTATTCTTATTTTAGAAGAAAGGTGCCCATTGGATCAAAAGAGCACAATTCTCTATTCATTGTAACCTGCATGTCTACTGACAGAGATAGCATGTGGCAATAGGTAGGCTCTTTATTTGACGCAGCAAGATAATTCGAATGTTCTTAATTCTAATGTTCCAGTTCTATGACCTACTAACTAACTGCAAACTTTGCCCCAGGCAGCCTTATAGCACCTGGATTCATATCACTTTCAATTGCTTCTTGTTAGAATAAAGACAAAATGTGTCCTCCTTTCTGACAAAGACTTAGCTCCTGCTTAGCTGTATTATGATGCCACCTCATTGCTTATTGCAGAATTTGCTCATCTGTTCCTGGGTGTCAAAGGGATCTATCCTGTTAAAAAGTTACTCTTCCTTTCCATTTCGGGAAATACAATTAGAAAACAGGAAGAACAAGAAGTCTCAGTAGAAAAAAGACCTACTTTGAAACGCCAAAGAAACATAGCATTTAATATGTTTCTTTGGAGTTTCAAACTAGGTTTCATCCAGAAAGCTCTCCACCCCTCCACCACCACCCATGTAACTGTAAACAGGAACAATCTCAAATGCTGGAAATCTTGCCCAGACTCTGAGGAAGATTATTTCATGCCAACTTGAGCTGCCATAATAAATCAAATGGGTAACTCCTCTCCACATCAAAATACTAATGTCAGAATGTCAGGGACATGGGAGATGTGCCCACTGCAAGTGTTTCAACATTTCACCACTGCTGCAGGTTCAGCAAAGGATAATATCAGCTTTTTTTTTTAAAGGATCACAATGTCTTTGTACACAGCCAGAAATGAATGGCAGTTTGCAAGCATCTACAATGAAAAAATGCAAATAGGAGCCACTATAATTCAGAAATGTCTCTATGAGAATTCCTTGGACTTCCTGGGAAATTTTTATAGACTAAATTATGGTACCTCCAAATACCCATACACTCTATGACATTTACTTCACTGTAGCATGGATATTACTCAATAGGATTGTCTTTGACCCCTCTGAACTATTGCAGAAGGCCTCAGTTATTCAGAATACTAGGTAATCCTCAACTTACAACCACACTTGGAATGAGAATGTCCATTGCTAAGCAGGGAGGGTTGTTAATTAAGTCATGCCTGATATTATTGCTTTTTGCCTTGATTAAATGTCTGTGAAGATTCTTAGTCATGACATCATAGTTTTCTCAAAAGTGGTTTTTCAAAAAGCAACTGGACTGTTTTTTTTCTGGAGGAAGACGTTTTGCTTCTCATCCAAGAAGCTTGATCAGTTCTGGGAGGATGATGGCGACAATGGAAGGATTAGTTCTTACAGGTTGGGGTGGGGGATCGGAAGGAGATGGATGTTCCAAAGGTGGTTTTTCAAGAGGCAACGGGACTTTCTGGTTTTTCTTTGGTTTCGCTTTTCATCCAAGAAGCTTTGTCAGCTCTGACAGGATGGTGGAGAATGGAAGGATTTATATTCCTTGCAGACAGTTGGTCATTTGCATTCTTTTAGAGATTTGTTGAGGATGCTTGGAGGTTTGTCTGTGTCCTCAGGGTCACCTGAGAAATGCAAATGGATGTAGAGCCTTCTTGGAACTGCTGAAAGGGCTGAGTTGGATGTTTTTCTCTGCCCTGTGTACCTTCACTGTTGAACACAGGCATAGGCTATGGGGGAATGAGTCTCTGTTGTCTGCATCTCAAACTGAGGTCCCATGGAAAAAGCACCTTTGGGACAACTATGACCTGGATGACTGAGAATCTCCATAGACAAGGAGATAGGTGGTGTGTTATCCTTCCCTCTCTGTTCAGAGAGGGTTGTTCAGTGTTAACATAAATGGCCTCTTTTACCCCACTTGCAAAGCAATGGTCCTCTCTACCCAGAATGTGGATAGACCATTAATTACCATGGTTGTTAAGCGAATCACTTCAGTTGTTAAAAGAATCATGAGGTGATTAAACAAATCCAACTTCCAACATTGGCTTTCTTTATGGGAAGCCAGATGGGAAGGCCACAAATGGTGATCATTTAACCCAGGGGATGCTGAAACCATCTTAAATATAAGTCAATTGTCAAATGATCACATGACCACAGGGATACTACAATGGTTATAAGTGTGAGGATCAGTCATACATCACTTTTGTCCAGTGCTATTGTAACTTTGAACCATCACTAAACGAATGGATGTAAGTCAAGAACTACCTGAAGATCTGATTTAAAATCAAATCATTTTGTGATAGAAAGTAAATATCCTGCAGGTTAATCTACCTTATATCAGTCCAATTCTGAATCATAAAAAAGATCCATAAATTTCTAAATACAATCTTTTTTTTTATTTGATGAAGCAGTTAATTCCTTAGTAGCTATTTAGTCCTCATTAAAGACTATAATAAATATCACTTTAGGAACTCCATTCTAGAGATCATTTAGATTTTTAAAATCCATTCTATTTAGCTTTTCAGTTACAGAAGCTGACTGATAATAATTAGAGTTCTGAAGCAATGGGATAGGAAAAGAGGTTAAATAAATGCCTAAATGAAAATAATCTGAATGAAATTCTTGCCAAGGATTTTATTTACTTCTAGTTTTATTATTTATGTGTAGTTTATACGCTTTCTGAAAACATGACATTTTAATTGTAAACTGTCTTGAGTGCTCTTTTTAAACAGAAATGTGGTTACTAAATGGGGCCAACAAATAAGTAATATAATGTAGTTCACTTTTAAAACTAAATGATTTAATTTGCATTTCCCAATAAATGAATCAGATTACACTACTCTTCAATTTTCATATTTCTCTGACCTCTGCAGTGCTGTTTTGGCATACCCAAAATGTATTTTATAATAAAAAAAAATAATGTTATATAAAAGCATACCCTGAAATACATGAATATTACGGGATAAAATACATTCAGAAATACATATATTCTATTAAAATGGCTTAATAAAAAAAATAAGCATATGAAGCTGGTGCAAAATATGGTAAGGAATAACTAGATATAAATGTGACATATTGTCAGGCTTAAACCCAAAGATAAAAATGTGAGATCCATAATATAATCTAGAATAACAGGGTTAGAAAGAACCTTGGAGGTCTTGTATCCAAGAAGGAGACAACTTAGAATAATAGATTTGGAAGGGATCTTGTAGGACATTTAGTTAGTACCACCTCCTGCTCAAGCAGGAAATCTATACCATTTCTGACAGGTGACTTTCCAGTCTCTCATTGAAAGCCACCAATGATGAAGCACCCATAACGTCTGAGGGTAAACTGGTCTGGTTGATTGTTCTCACTGTCAGAAAATTTCTCCTTATTTCTAGATTAAATCTCTCCATCAGTTTCCATCCATTGTTCCTTGTCTGGCCTTCGAGTATTTTGGAAAATAGGCTATCCCTCTAAAATATTGAAACACTGTTATCATGTCACCCTTGGTCCTTCTCTTCTAGACCAGCCATGTCCAGTTCTTGTAACCATTCTTCATATGTTTTAGCCTCCAGGTCATCTTCATTGCTCTTCTCTGCACTCTTTCTAGACTAGAGTCTCAACGTGTTTTTTATAAGTGTGGTGACCAAAATTTGATGCAATATTCCATTGTGACCTTAGTAAGGCTTTTTAGAGTGGTACTAACACCTCTCGTGCTCTTGATTCAAATCCTCTCTCCCAGACAAATGGTCGTCCAATCTCTTCTTGAAAACCTTCAGTAATGGAACACCCACAACTTGTGGAAGCAAAATTGTTCCCTTTATTAATTGTTCTCACAGTCAGAAAATTTTGTCTTGATTCTAGGTTGGATATCTTTTTAATGATCTTCTACTCTTTACTTCTGGTCCTGCACTCAGGCATTTTGGAGAATAGGTTGACTCACTCTTCTCTTGAGAGCCCCTCAAGTACTGGAAGATTGCTATTACCCAATTGCCTTCTTTTCATTAGACTAGACATACAGCACTTAGTTCTCTCAGTTATTCATTGTACAGTACAACCTTCAGACCCCTTATCATCTTTGTTGCTCTTCTTTGCACTCTTTCTAGGATCTCAACATTTTTTTTCTATCAGGGTGACCAGAATTGGAACACAGTATTCCAAGTGTGATCTCACCAGTGCAGTATAAAGCAGTACTATCATTCCTCATGATCTTGATGCTATCCCTCTGCTGATACAGTCTAGAACTGTGTTGGCTTTTTTGGCAATTGCAGCACACTGTTGGCTCATAAGGGATTGTCCACTAAAGTTCCTAGTTCCCTCTCACAGTTATTACAATTGAGCCAGGTACCATCTATTCTATACCTGTGATATGTTTAGCAAATTTCCATTTTCTCCTGCATTCCACATCCACATCAATGGATTTAAGGGATTTAAGGGATCTGGTTGCTTCTACTGCAGTTAGAATTAAACCAGATAGAAGTGGTTGGCTCAGCAGATATATGCAACCACAAGCTGCCACATTAACATAAAGCAGGGCAGTCAGAAATTATTGCTGTTTCTAATCTCCAAAAGCACAGGAGTGGAGCTGCATTCAGTGAAATGACCTGTCCACTGTGATGCATTAGCATTAATGTTCTCCCCCCTTCCCTCCTGCACATACAACATTCCATTCTGAAATGAGAGAGTTATGCCACATGAAATAGAAATTCACACTATTTTAATTGTCCCTGCACTGTTACCCTTGTCCCTCCTTCTTTCTTTAGTTTCTTTTCTAATAAGCTCATCAACTCACAAATTTCCAAGGAGTGTTTTAAGTCTTAAGCCAATCTAAGAGTCATTAAAGATAAGTCAATCCCCTTAAACCTTATTAACAATTCACAATAATCTCTTAAATAAGAGGACAAAACCAGTCATATCTTTGATAGTTTACCTTCTCCAGAGAACACTTCACTATCTTTTATCTCAACAGAAAAGAAGATCGGTTGTTGATATAAATTTAGTCTTCCGTTAAGCATCAGAAAATGCATGGTTTATACTCCTTCAGTTTGCAGTATATGAGACTTTTGAAATAAATATATAACTCTTTGGGATAAAAAAACCTCTTTGGAATTACAGCTAGAGGTTTTCACCTTGATATTACAGGATCCCCCGCTTTCTATGAGGTATGTATCCTACACTAAAGAATTGCTATATTACTGGGGATGTGGTCAGCATTTTTGTAATATAGCATTAACCAAAATAAGCCCAAATATCAGTGCTTATACATCCTTATACATATATAGCTAAAGGATGTGCTAAAACATTAATTCAAAATGCAGGTTTTTTTTATCCTTCAGTGTAAAATCTTTATGCACGTTTAACTTTTTATCACTGCCACTGCAGAATTGGTTCTTCCATCACATAAGCTTCGCTGAATTGATATTGTCCAGTCACTTTCTGTTCTTGTATTGGTTGATCCTAATCCTGATCCAATCCAATTAAAAGTAATTGATGTAGTATAGATCTGTCATCAGTTTTAATTTCCTGAACAAGATATAGATCAATCTTTATTTTTAAAAGTGCTATATAAAATAACAAGTCTCTTAACAAGAGACAACATGGTTTCATTCTTGACTTTCTTCCTAGACAAAAGTATGTGTCCAAATTTTATATAAGAGCACGGGAGATGTAAAATAATTGTGTAAACAAAGGGATGCATTTTTATTAACATTAGTGCATACAACTGAATACATTAACAGCAGAACACATTAGTTACCCCATTCATTCCTTGGGATTTGCAAGGATGCTACTAGAGCTTGTTTGTCTCTTTTGAATGGTATAAAGATATTTACCTCTACGTGCCTGTTGATGGCCAATTTGTGAAAGTGTCTGGTTTCCAGGAATTTTTGGACTTGGCTTGGTCTAGGATAGTCACAGTTAATAATAATTGTTTTGTTTGCTGTATACACATAATCATATCACAGCAACATTATTGTATAAATTGTGCATATTAAGTTACTGTATATCCTAAACCCTGGAAACTGACTTTTCTTTTGTTTTATAAAGTTTAAAAATCTTCATCAGAACTAATTATCTGTAACCCTGACAACCCACCCAGACAGACGTATGCCAATAATTGCAAGCTTTTGTTTTAAATATTAAAAATAGAGGTTTTAAACAGTCTTAAACTGGCTTATAATTTCAGTGTGCAAATATTCACCCTATGTCTTTTCTGAACTGAATAGAAGAGGGTGCTCAATATTTCATATCCCAAAGAATTATGAGATTCTCTTGTATTTATTTTATTTTATTTAGTTATTTATTTGTCAATTGCTTACAAGATAACAGGTATAAGTAAAACATAGTTATGAATACATGGATACATATAAGGAAAATAAAATATAAAAGAAACAATAGGGCAGGGACGGTAGGCATGTTGGTGCGCTTATGCACGCCCCTTGTACTTGAGAATTCCTGAAATTTTGCTCCCAAGAAAATAGGGCAACCTATTTGACTCACCAGAAAGTATCTACTATCCTAGAGTAACTAACTCATGTTATTATGCATATCTATCTACCTTAAAGGCAAGAGAAATCAATGTTAGTGACAAAACAATTCCTGGTAAGTTCAGAACTGCAGTGGTTAATTGTTGGTTTTATATTGGGAACTCACCACCCATTAAATCAAAACTGCAATAAAAGCAATTCTTGGAAAAGAAGGGGATTTTCTCATCACAAGAATGATTACAAGTGATAATGATTAATATTTTTATTTACATTTCTCTTGAAATATTTAAGGACCACATAAAACATAATAAAATACAGAATGTACTATATTATAGTGCATTCAAGCAAGTTAGGTTAAATAATCAAATGTTGAGGATGAAAGATCAACAGCTACCATTCTTGTCTTCCTGATTTCATGAATGCCAACCATGATAATACATGTAAGCAGAAAATTATCTTAAAATACTCCTAGCCATTTATTATATACTGAGAAACTTGAGCTGGGATCCCAACTCATAACAATATTATATACAAATTTGCTATATACAGATTTCACCAGCATAGCTACTCTATGTTCAAGGTCTTGTCCAGAATGCAGATAGTAAATTGATACTCAGTTGAAATCATCATGATACCTAATTTATGCAACAGGGATCCTGACTTCCTAGTTACTGTTTTTCATATCCCTTCAGTATGCTCTCTGGCATCGGGTTAAAAAATGATTTCATTAGATACAATCCCTTTCTGAGTGTTTCTGGATGGAAATGATTCGTAATGGTAATTCTTCCATCTGTGTAAACCATAACTACCTAACTGCAAGGCTGAAAGGAAGAGAAGTGGAATTAGTCTGATCTATACATGGCTGGCTTCTTAGCATTACTTTAGATGCAGGTATTATGGAGGAAAAGGCCAGTCTGCCTACAGTGCCAAATAAATACCAGGAGGGTACTAAGCCACCATCTGTAAAAGCTGTTGTGCTCACAAAAGACAAGAAAGCAGTGTTTTCTCTGCAACTTGTTCTGTCCAGAGGAAGCAGTGGTCCCTTTATGCCTCCTCATTTCCCCTCCCCCACACTATCATCTCATAATTATGTATTTTGGCTTCATTGCCATAATGCTGGCTTTGGTAATTTCTTTTCCTAAAGAAGAAAAGGGAGAGGGGGAAAAAATCAATCAAAGTGAGCAATGGCTTGATAGGTCTGCAGTAAAGCCCAGCCGAGTAGAAAATAGAGCAGCAGTCAAACTACAGGATTGAAAAGTTGGGGCGAGCAAACTCCATCATTGGGTGCAATTATCTCTTAGAAAACATATAGATACATAACAGCAGTATCAAGTACTTGAAAAAAAATCAGTCCTGGAATCCTAGAGTGCATCTCGCTACAGACTAGGCTTCAACCCCAAACCATCTGTTGCCTTCCTGACAATATGCTTTTCTCTGTCTTGTGTGCATTCTCTCTCTCTCTCTCTCTCCCCTACCCCTCTCATCCTTTAAATTTCCTATAGCTTCCCAAGGGAGAGGTAAATAATGCAGAAGAAGAAGAAAAAATAAAGAAATCAATCTGTAGATATTAACCCACTGAACCAGACAGTCTGACCTGCTAAAGTCACTTTAGGATGGATTAGATTGCAAGCTACAGAAAACAAAAAGGAGGCTTCCTCATGCAATCAGGATTCAGATTTTGCTGCCTAAGGGTTCCTATTGAGAAAGAAATTGATCATTTCCCCCCAAGCTCCAAGGCATGATCCAAGATCAAAATCTTGGATCATGCCTGACTCTTCTTGCTTCCACAAGGGACAACAGCTACATTCCTGATGCCACAATCAAAATATGCCCATACTCTAGAGAATGCCCTCCTCAGAAAAGAACAATTAGGCCCATCTGGAATTGCCTGTAAATAAGATGTTAAAAGCTTGTTGGTTTTATTTTGCTAGTACCATGGCATTTTTAATGCTTTTACCTGCTAAATGATACCTTAACATTGCATTTTCTTGTTTTGGTTTCATTTAAAATGGTTTTATATATTATTTTATTGATAAATTTGTTGATTTGTTATGCACATATACTGTGTAATTCGTGTATTTACAAAAAACCATGATCACAACAAAAATTTGCAAAATTCTCCTAATCAGATATAAGTATGAATACTAAGTAAATGTATTTAAGAATCAATCAAATGACTTGCAGAATAAAATTACAAAACTATGTCTTTCAACAAATAATTGAAATAGGTACTTCTTCTACCCATTCCATTTCCCTCTTCTTTACAAGAATATACAAGAAAGCAGCCCAGATGGATAGCTATCTAGTCTCCTACTGAATACATTCAATAAAAGTGAAGCCTATCACCTTCCAAATTCATTAGTTCCATTGTCAAAGTGCCACTGTTGGTAGGATTTTTCCCCTAAAATTCAATCTGCCTTCCTGTAAGTTAAATCCATTATTCTATGTCTGGTATTCTGGAATGAGAGAGAGCAGGTCTTGACTTTCTTCTGTGTTACATTCTTTCAGGTACATGGACAGTGATATCATCTCCTGCCTCAATTATCTTTTATCAAAACTAAATATATCCAGCTCCTTCAATTGTTTTTTTTTTTAGTTGGCTTAGTTGCTGCCCTTCTCTGAACCTATTCCAATTGCTCTGAATTCATCTTAAAAATGCAACCAAGAACCAGTATAGGGTTTGTCAAAGGAAAAGAATTAAACAAATCCCTCGGTTTGGAGGACAGCTGTATTGGTTTCTAATAGCCAAAAAATAGCTAAAAAACTAGAGTCTGCAAGCAGCTTTTTAGACTAATATATATTTATCAAAAGACATAAACCCTTACATATCATGAAGTGAACTGTAGTTCCTGACAGCTTATTCATTAAAAAAAAAAGTTAGCCTGAAAAGATAGTAAAAAGATTCCTCCTAATTTTTGACTTGCCATAATTTGTAAATTATACTTCTGTTAATGCAACCCTGATTGCATTTGCCTTCTTTGCAGCCACATCACACTTCCAATTCATGTACAGTTTCAATCAATTCCAAGGTCTTTTTGTTAAACCTATTATCACACTAGTCCATCCTTTGTCCATACATTTGCATTTTGTTTATTCTTTTGAACTTCTCTCTCCCGCTTCATTTTGTTATATTCAGTCCTGTTCTCCAATCTACCCAGTTCAATCTGAATTTTAGAATTTTAGGTATCCCTGCCCAATTTTATTACATCTGAAAATATCTTAGCCAACTCCACAAAGAGATTAAGTAAAGTGTCCTCTCATCCTTAGTTTTAAGCTTGACAGAGAGGAGTTAAAGAATGTTTGCCTATTAAAAGCACTTTGCCTACTTATAACAAGTCATTCTATTTCCTTACAGTGGGTTTGAATTAGAGGAAGGTCTATATAGTCAAGGCTATGGTTTTCCCAGTTGCAATATATGGCTGTGAAAGTTGGACCATAAGAAAGGTTGAGCGCCAAAGAATTGAGACCTTTGAACAATGGTGTCGGAGAAGACTCCTGTGAGTCTCTTGGACTGTAAGGCGATCAAACCGGTCAGTCCTACAGGAGATCAACCCTGACTGCTCTTTAGAAGTCCAGATACTGAAGATAAAACACAAATACTTTGACCACCTAATGAAAAGGAAGAACTCACTGGAGAAAAGCCTAATGCTGGGAAAGATTGAGGGCAATAAAAGAAGAGGATGACAGAGAATGAGGTGGCTGGATAGAGTCACTGAAGCAGTGGGTTAAATGGACTCCAGAAGATGGTAGAGGACAGAAAGGTCTGGAGGAACATTGTCCATGGGGTTGCAATGGATCGGACACAACTTCACAACTAACAACAATTTTATTCTAGCTCTGTTTATGTAATATTATGCAGGAAAGCTTTTTGGGGAAAGGAGGGAGAACAGACCAGGCATCTTACCATGCAGAAGGAATGGGATGAGGCAAGTATCTTAGAAAGAATGTTACCTAGTTTTCTTGGACTATAAAGGGGGAAAGAGATGTAGCTTTAGATCTGCAAGATTGTCTTGATGTAACCCTAAAATAATTTAGAGCTAATATTTCTGGGAGTGATTCTAGGCTGAAGGATCTTGCAAGACAAATGAGCATGGGACCTGACATCATTATACAACTTTTCACAGATGGTTCTTAATCTCTTTTAGATTATGTTAAATCAGTATATGAGGAATGGGTGGCATTTCTACCAAAGGTGTCACGTTGTCTAAATATATGCTGATTACAAATTCAATAATATGAATAAAGTTAGCAGGATTCATCTTTCCTCTTATTAATGGGAACAAGAAGGTCTCTACTGTGAGCCTTAAGAGTGATTTTGACAATCAGTTGATTAATTAAACATTAATTGGGATGGGTTGGGCTTCTGTGTTTAATGACTGTGGTCTAGACAACAAATTGCCAACAGTCACAAAACCTGAAGCCCAATACTCCAACAGATAGCAGTTGTAAAAACCAAAGCCAGTAAATATCCTCTCCTTCTCACAATGAGATGGGAGGTCTCTAAATTTCATAAATAAAAACAATTCATTCTTTCTGAAGATTAAGAAGTGCTTTTCATATTCAAGTATGCACAGATAGCTTTTGGTTGGTAGCTTAAAAGCTATTCATTGTTCAAAAATATATTCTAGAGGAAACTTAAGCATTCTAGTAGTACATCCCATCTATCCCAATATGAAAGTAAATACCACTGAAGAGAGATACAGAGAGAATGAAAAGCAGATGGGAAAAGGTAAGAAAAACGTAATAGCAGGAAGAAAACAATAGGTCTACCCATTTTAGTTTTGGTGTTACCTGCTGTCAATTCCAATCTGCTGTCAATTCCAATTCCAATCACAATCACTAATCACACTAATTTCCAACTCCAGGAGCAAGTAGCCATCAATAGTTACATCATAGTTCCATGATGATGAGGGAACTAAAATAAAACCACTTTCCAACTTTTATCAAATAGGTAGAATGTCAGTCAGCTTTGTCAGGACATTGAGGCTGGAAGAACCAATTAGTGTAATCTATCATTCTCTGATTGAACATTTTGTAAATAAAATTGCTTGCATTTGCTCCAAATTGAAAGCTGGATGGGTGGAACCTACTGACACAACAAGATTGATGCCTTAGGATACTATCTGAGAGATTTTTTAACCTGTGGGTTTCAAGCAAAACATTATTTTCTGTGTCCTTACTCTGCTACTTATGCCCTAGACTTTGTCCCACTTGGCTGATGAAAGTGGTCAGAAAGAACACTGGAAGTTAGATGCAGGTCCAGAGATTGCAGTTAAACAGAGCTGTGGAAAAGATAGACATAGATCATTGAGTCCTAAGGAAATCCAAATTTAGACATGGAATTGAAATCATATTAGTTCCTATCATGGAAGATCTCTCAGATAGAAGGAGCACAACAAAATGTGTTCTCTAATTCTCTTCTTGGTCTTTCATAATATTGACTGCTGTGTCCTTCTGGACTGCTACAAGGATTAGGAATATTTCACAATCCTTGGAAACTACTCTGTTATTGGATGCTACAGAGCTCAGTCATCGGAAGGAAAGAAGTCTACATTACAGTACAGTGAAGTACTATAATTCATTCTGTGTGAGGCTGGCACTAAAAACTACCTAGGCATCTTAGGTTTGCCATGTTATACCATTCCTGCAGGAACTGCATCAGTGTACCAGTATTTCTAAATATAATACAAAGTGCTAGTCAGTACCACTAAAGCCCTATGAGATTTAGAGCCTGGATATCTAAGATCACCTTTCCCAAACAAATTCTGTCCATCTGACTTGGGAGTGCAACAGGAGAAGGACAACTGTCAGATCCTCTGTGTAGGAACTTCTAAGGTAAGGGTGGTCACTGTTCTTATGGCCTTCCAAAAATTGGTAGAGATTTGGTCTGTTCTGTTCCAGCACTGCTGGCTGCCAGCCAGCAAGATAGCGAGTATGAGGCCTCCCACAGTTCAGAGATACATAATGTAAGGGAGAACTTTTAGAAGCAAAAAATTCTCTTTACCAAGATCTAAAGACAGAAACTGTAACATAGTCAAGGCTTGGCACAGATCAGGACCAGGAAACTGATAAACAAGCATCAAATCCGAGGGAAAAGACAACAGACACAGTGAGGTGGAATTCAGAATACAGAACAGAGCTGAAGGCTGAAACCAGCATCAGAGAGACTATCACTGGATATAGGCAGGAAGTTCTGAAGGCTTGCTGGATCTGCCTCAATCAGACTGGAATTATTAACTTCAATATTGCTGGAATTACCTCTATCAAGAAGCCCCTGACTCACCCCATTAGAAGCTCCTGGCTCTACTTCCTTCTGCTCATCATCAGAAGATGAGTCCAGCAGGGCTATAACAAGGTCTTTTGGAATGACTCAAGAGCCATTAATACTTAAATTAGTTTTATTGTACTGTTATTAGTATTGTACATACAGCCATCAACTGCTGACAGTTTTATTAGACTAGGGCACTGAATGAATTCTATAAATTCAGTAATAAAATAAAATCACACTTTTGTTTTCTAGAACCATGTGGCATCTCAAGGGAAACCAGAAGTCATGGATATGGTTTGTCCCTAAGACAGAAAGCTAATGTGCTCTCCCAATATTGCTATCACTGATAATTAAACACATAATAGAAAATAAAAGGAGAGGTAGCAAGTAAAGTGAAGAAAAAAATCAGGGGAAGAAAATACCATAAATGCAACCGCATTGGGGCCAATCTTTATGGCACATTAAATGTCCTTTGCATTTACTGTAACTTGTTACAATAGATGCAGGATTTGGGATAGAGTCAAAGGCTTCATAACGAAAGTTCTTATTCTCTGCCATTTCACAATGGGCCAGCTGACATCATATAGAAGAAAGTGGGAGAAGAGATGACTTGTCCTTATCAGGTGGGACCATCCGACTAAAACAGGCTAGCAGTTCAAATCTGAGAAGTAATCAATTTGTGCACTGGATTATCCACTAACGCAGTCTACTTTAGCACAATATACATTTAAGTTCTGGAGTCATTTTCTCTCCATATTTTTTTTAAAAATGAATTCTAAAAGATACTGGGGAAAAGCAGCTAAAATGCTTTCCCTAAAATGCTGCACAGAAAGAGGAAAGAGATTAGCCTTTAAATGGAAAATATCTCTTTGACAGTGGCAGATTTAAAAGCCCTGCAAATTGCTTGTGCGAAGACAACCAAAGCACAGGAGAAATGAAGACAAGGGACAACGTTAGCTAGTGACAGCCAGACAAGAGCAAGGCAGACGAGCTTGTCTGTGCCATGTAATATTCCCCCTGCATAGGTTCATGCTAAAGGAACTTAGATTATAGATAGCTTTGTGGAAACTTCTGCTGCTCATCTAGTGGTGCTAACTAGAAAGTGTTGACACTTGGTGTCTCTATGGCCTGAGGGTTTCCAGAGTTGCCCTCCTGTGACCCCACTCCTTCAACTATAACACATTCCAAGTGAAGCAAAAGCTTCTTTAGCAACCAAAACAGCAGGATTCAATTTTCCAGCACAACAGAAGGATCCATAAAACAACACAAGTCTAAACGGAGTTAGAGAAAGAGAAAAGGCACCACACTGGGATGTTGGCAAGAGTGGGATGCTGGCAGAAGGGTACCACACAGAAACAGAAAGCAGTTAATATACAGGGCACTGAATGCAAATCAGTGACAAATGCATTGAGTTCAGCATAGATTAGACTGTCCTCTTGGGACATACTGACATGGCAGATTATGATAGTCTCCCGGGCATTAAAAAAGAAAAAAAACGCTAAATGCTATGCATTAGCAGCAGGGAAGCTTCCACTTAAAGCTCATAAAGAGACCATTTTGAATTTAGATTGGTAGCTGCAGCCACGTTGCTGAAGGATGACTGAAGCTGTCCCTTTGATTCACATTTTTCTTCCCAACTCCAGCTGGGAATTTTCTGTCAGCAATGTACACAAAAGGTCTGCAAAACAAGACCACCAACTGATAATACTCAGAGTGGTTCATTCCAGCAATATTGCATTGTGAAGAGTGACTTTGTAGCTACATGATCTATCAAGGTTCCGGTAATCATTATTAAAGAAAAAAAAATCCACTTTGGTGGGGTGGAATTCTTGTAGGCCACTAAATGAATAAATCAACTTATTTTACCCCATTGTCTTGAAATTAGAACTCTGCATGGATTCAGCTGTGAAGCTGGTAATTAGATTTATGCTAAACAAGATATGATTTTTGGTTTAGAATATGTCAATCCACCCTATATGGTTTAAAAGTATGCTTGTTTCTTTCAACACAATATAGTTAAAAACATTGGCTTAGCTCAATGTGAATCTAGTTATTTATTGTATGTATGTATATGTGTTCATCAGCCATGGAAACAACTCATCCACTTATACAAAACAGTGTCTATATTTACATGGATCTCAGCTTTTTGGAAAAAATGGAGGAACAGCTACATAATCCTGATGATTTCTGAAAAAGGATGTAGCTTTTTGAAGGATTTGGGGTTTATGTGATACTCAGTGCAACTGTGCATGCTGGGAATCACAATAAATTGTAAACTAATAAGCAAAAATGTTCTGCCAATGAATTTTATAGTCTTTACTCATAATTAAAATGACATTTACAGATTTATACAAATTAAGTCTATCCACAAATCTATTTTATTGTGATATACTGCTTTTCAAATTTTATATTATTGCATTTGTGCATATTGATTATGCCTTAACATGCATATTTGCATTCAGAATAATGGTGACATTCAACAATAAATTTGCATATTTTAATTCATGACTCCTTACAATCAAGTATTGGGAGAAAATTTTTCAGGTTTGTGATCCTGAGAAAATAGACTTTTATAAAATGTGATTGTTTCTGACAGTCAGAAATAAATGAAAGTTTTTAATAAAATAAAAACATCGGCCAACTGTGTGCTCTTTAATCATTTAGATGAACATATATTAACTTTATTTGTTTTAAAACATATTTTAAATAAACTATAATGACAGCTTTCATGCTAAGACAAAGTTAATATGATATGTGAACCCAGAAATGAACTCAGATCAGGAATGCTAGAATGTTGGTTTGTTTTGTTAAAATTTCTTAGGGAACTAACTTCAGGTACAGACTTCTGTGGCTTTATTCTTAAATACCTGCTCAAAAAAAAATTAGAGAAAATAATCTTAAATTTTTAAAGAATCTTGAAGACTATTTAAACTTATACCCCCCAAAATGGATCTACTTTACAAAACCGATCACATTACGGCATCCGTCATAGATTACCATGCCTCCAGCAAAGTACAGCCAGTCACCCCTACAAAAACTTCTTTTGAAATTCAGATAGAATCCAGTGGTCAAGTCCACTTTTACTCATCCAGAGTAAAAGAAAACCAATTTTCCTGATGACCAAATAGCATAATAACAGAATTGGAAGGGACCTTGGAAGTCTTCCAGTCCAAATTCCTGCTCAGGCAGAAAACCATATATCATTTCAGACAAATGGTTATCCAATCTCTTCTTTAAAACTTGCAGTGTTGGAGTATCTACAGCTTCTGAAGGGAAGCTGTTCCACTGGTTAATCATTCTCACTGTCAGGAAATTTCTTCTTAGTTCTAGGTTGCTTCTCTCCTTGATAAGTTTCCATCCATTGCTTCTTATCCTTCCTTCAGGTGCTTTGGAGAATAGCTGCACCTTCATTGGGGCAGCCCTTTAGATCAGTGCTGTCAAACTTGCAGCCCATGGGCTGGATGCATCATGTGCTGACCATGCCCCTGTCCAATTTAGCAAAGGGGGTGGAAGTCCTGATATGTCACGTGATGCCACCATGATGACGCAAGTTTGACACCCCTGCTTTACATATTGAAACACTGCTATCATGTCACCCCTAGTTCTTCTTTTCATTAAATAAGACATACCCAATTCCAGCCTTCTTTATATGTTTTAGCCTCCAATCCTCTAATCATCTTCTCTGCACTCTTTCTCAAGTCTCTCAACATCTTTTTTGCATTGTGGTGACCAAAACTGCATGCAGTACTCCAAGTGTGGTCTTACCAAGGCATTATAGAGTGATTATCACTTCACATGATCTTGATTCTCTCCCTCTGTAAATGAAGTCTAAGACTACATTGGCTTTTTTGGCAGCCAATAAATAATGTAAGGGCACAAAAGCATTTATTAGGGAATTATTAGTGAGCTGGCAAAATGGGCTAAATCCTTCTGCTTTCACTAATTTTTCCCTGAAACTAATTGCTAGCTCAAGTTTTATTTATATCTCCGAGACATCAGAGTAAGGAAGGAAATGCAACTAGAAAGATTTGCAAGCAAGTGAAAGAAGGAACAGATGCAAGGAACAGATACAAGATGAAGCTACTGTAGACAACAAGGCACAAACCCCCACACACAAATGCTGATGATATTACCTAGTGATGTAATAAAAGATCTGCCAGCAAGTAATCAAACTCAGAAAGCACTAAGGACTTCTCAGTTCAATCCTAACCTATATCATTTTTTTTTTCTACTGGAAGGAACAAATAATCAAACCTGGTTAATATTCTTATTCTCTATAGTAAATGCTTCAGGAACATAAACAAAGGTGGTATGGCAAATCAAAGTAGTTCTACTGTAAACAAATGTCCCAGTAATAATATCTTTCTCAATATCCCCTACTAAAAAACGTAAAACATATGATAACTTTCTCACTGGAACCATGCTAAGGCTCCCTAAACTCACAGAGTTTCTTATCTCATCCTTAAATTTTCATTGAAGATGCCTGTGTACAACCATTAAGTTAATCAATGGAGAAGTTAATAAAATGTCCAGAGAAAACACGACCATCTCACCTGGAGAGATAACCATTGGCAATTCTGAATTATTTCCAGATAATTCAGCATCTCTCATCCTCTACCATTAAACCTTATCAGGTAATGGAAAATACTTCCTCACATATGTAGCCAGACTAATCCTGCTCTCCTATCAGTGTGTGTGTGAATCCTTTCTCTTTAGCTCCCCTGAAACTCATTTGATAAAATGTTCTTGCCCCATAGAAATGCTGAACGGACCAGCAGATAAACTCAGAGGCCACCAGGGTATTTAACTTGACATTTTGCTAGCTCATTTCATTTTGTCAGTTTTACAAATTATAGCACACCATACAACATGAATAACTGTGAATATTATGCATGGGATGGGAAAGTTCTCTTCTTTTGGGGAACCGCTAAGTGAAAAGAAACAGATGTAAAGCAAAACATAAGTTATCTTACTAGGTACAGCTAGAATAGTTGATATTTTAGATCTGAATATATAAAAGGTTATTTCTTTTCACGGGATTCAGCTACCTTATGATAAGGCTTTCAAGAAGTAGGAAAACATTAACTTTTGTTAATATTTAATAACTCTTATTCTGCTATTTGGTCATCAATTATTTTAGGATGTCTGGAACCCACACCAGACTATATATATAAGCTTTCTCAAACACCTCTCATCATAATGATTCCCCAAAGGTGGGGAATCAGCTGGACCACGAGCAAAACTTAGGACTTTTCTGGAATAAGTGCTCAATTTGTTAGGGAATTCATGTATTTATTAAATACTTGAAAGATGAAACTCCAAGGAAATAGAGATCAACAGAATTACAAGTGAGAGTGGGGAGGAAATCAGTATGTGCTTAAAAAAGATAGGACATCATTATTGTCTTGAAAAAGTGCCTTTAAAAGTACATACTGAAATTAGATTTTTTTAAAAATTCTGTTTTCAGAACTAAGAGTGTAATTTATTATTTCAGAGCCTGGATCATGAGAAGGAGGTTGCACTCCTATCAGATATAGGTCCGTCTGGATTTTGGGTTTGACATCTGTGTACTCATGGTTGGTGCTTTTTGTCTGAGCCACCTCGAAGAGTTAACATCACCAAATAATCTGTGGGGATGCAAACCCAATCCAAAAACATTATTGATGACAACCACAAGTCTCTGCTTTCCCTTTTGACAGTTTTTTTATTGTATGTACATCAAATATACATGAATGAAATGAATTAAATAAAAAATATCTTTAAACGTGCCTCTGTTAACTTTTCAAAGAAAGACACACCCTCTACAAACAAGTACACACAGCCATCCTATGTACTATCCAGACTGAAAATATCTTTCATTGCTGTCTTCCTTATTTCTCTGGAAGTTTTATTGTAATGATTTCCACACCATTTTAGAATATATGGTGGTTAAGATTCAAACTTTCCCCAAATATAGCTGGAGAAGGCTTTGATAACTACTGAAATAATCAAAGAATGCAGTTTTTCCAGGAACAATTTTTACTATCATAAAGAAAAGGCTGTCCATTGAAGAGGCAACAAGAAATTATTGTATAGATACTGTTCACTGTAGATCTTTGAGAAAAGAAAATTTTGGTGGAATGTACTTTTTAGCAGAGAAACAGAAGGACTAAGATATGGAAATATTATATTCAAGTCTTCTTCTATTATTTCAAAGGCAAAAAGGATTGTACTTTGCATGCAATTTCCCGTATGGCTAGATCCTGGCTTTTACAATGTGTGCATATTTCAAATTGAATTTCTAAATTAATGAGTTTTTTTTAATTTTGAGGAAACAATAATTGACCCTTTCTGTGGTTAATGTTAACATCGGGAAATTCCTACAAAGGCCACAGACAGTAACTATTAACCAAGCCAAAACAAGCATGTTCAGCTTTGTTAGAAAGGAATGAAATTAGATATATCTCTTATCTCTTATTCAAATTAATCTTTAAAATAAAGTATATCAAAAGAGCATAAAACAATAAAAATGTTTATCTGATACTATTTTTATGATTTCTTCATGTAGAAGGAATTTTTATTTACTTATATATAGCTTTCAAAAATAGGTATTTTTTTAACTACATAAAATTAAGCAACAATTATATATTGCATTTATGCCCATTTTCTTATTAGATAATGCTAGTTAATTGTATAATTGCAGCTAAATATTTTCTTGCTCTGAAAATTTGCATTTGAGTTAATTTGTCTAGAGTTTCTCAACCTTAGCAACTTTAGAATGTGTGGACTTCAACTCCCCGAATTCCCCAGCCTATTTTGCTGAAGTCCACAATCTTAAAGTTACCCAAGACTGAGAAATGGTCTAAACTTTATGAAATAAAGGAGTCCCTGCAGATTTTACTCCGCTAGTCATTGCCAACTGTAGGGAGTGATGCTTATCTTCATTTCAAGACCGTTGTGCCAGAAATATTCAAAGACATTTCCACAGTCATGTGGCCAGCATGACATCATGGAATGCTGTTACCTTCCCACCAAAATGATACCTATTTATCTACTCACATTGCATGTGTTTAAACTGCTAAGTTTATGAAGAAGTGCAATGTTTCATAAATATTTCAATATTTATTTCATAAATCAATATTCATAAAGTATTCCCTAAATATTTCACTTCACAAAGTGCAATATTAGACAGACAGTTTCAAATTTTATAAATGAAATCTATCTATCAATCATCTATTTATCTAAACACATATATACACAATCACATACAAATGATTAGCATTAAGATAAATTTGTAACTTTACTTCTTTGAGGAGCTACTTTCTTACTGTGAATCATGTTATTTGTAATTTCTTTCTGGAACTACTGGAGGAAATGCATATATTGAAACAAAGTTAGCCACAGACTCACACAAAGTTTCTGCTTTCTTGTGTGAATGTTCGCATTTATGCAATTAGTTCTAGAATACTTTTGATAAAGGGAAGCTAAGAAAAATTAGACTTAAGTGAATAATGAATGAATCCATATCACTCCTCTGAAGTCAAATTTCATATATGCTAAAGAGGATAGGTAATTACATGATAGTTATCACAATAAGTAAACAAGGTTTATACAGCAATATCATTACTAATGTTAGAATCAACAAGTTTTAAAGGGCAAATTATTGGTATGACTATAATTCTATCAAGAAACATAAGGGTGTTTTCCTAATTATTTAGAATGCTTTCCTTGCTATTCCAGTAATTGTAATTGTCTATTGGCTACATCATCAAGAAAACATATTGGTAGCACTAGTGGGTTTTTGAATGAATATAAATCAAAATATGCAAGAGAAAGAACCTATAGCTCCAGGTATATAATAATTCAGATCCACTGTAAATGAAGGAAAAATCATCCCTAGTGAAAAGTAATATGTTGAATATTAGGGCTTTACTCCACTGCTGAACTTAAATGTTCTCCATGCACCCATCCGTGAGCTGGCAGCAAACAGAATTAGTTGTGAGATGTCCTGTCCCCATTGTCCATTCCTATCTTGCATTCACCAGACTTTCCTCCAAGAGAAAGGGCAAGAAAATCTAACAGACTTTACACTATTGGAAGCTGTTATTGAATAAGGTTGAAATAGGGAGGAAAGCTCAACACTGGTAAAACTAAGGACAACTTGAACCTGTCATAGGCAGGGGAATAAAATGAAAATAACAACATGGGGCCACAACAAGAAAAAGATGTTGCCCAAGCATATTCATGCCATTGTTAAGTGCAAGCAGAAATGATCCTTAGAACTTCTGTTGATTGTAAAAAGGACCAGCATAGAGTCTATGAAACAGCTCTCTTGAAGAATCCTGGTAGAGTAAACAACATCAACTGACAACAATCCTCCCATGTTCCTCCTCTCAGCAAACAAAATATGCAATCTTATCATTTTGGGGATTAGTCAAGATAAATTCCACATGAAGCCTGACTTTGTCTAGCACATGCTGCTTCTGTACCACAGCAGCAAACAGCCATGTGGGAATTACATGGCTCTTTGGATTTTAGCATCTGCATAACCTTGTGTTATCAACAGCAGGGACCAGACAATTACACTTCTTTCAGTCCCTGTTCTACAAGCACTGTACTTTACAGGCTACTAAATTAATCATAAAGTCTGTGCTTTTAGACTATGGAGGGATCAGAAGAGCAAGTGCTTATCTTCTCTCTCTCTCCCATCTCCCTCCCTTTCCTCCCCCGTCTTGCTATTTCTCCAATTTCTCCTTGTAATGGCTTGCACTTACTTTCTCATTCATTCATTCTCCTTGCTCCCAGTTAGGAAACCAATAGATTCCTGACTGGATCAGCAAGTTATCCTCACCATGTGTATTTCAAAAGATCCCCAAAGTGTGTCAATGCAAACATTCTATTACTTCTTTGTATAAAGAAGCCAAATCCTGAGTGGACTTGAATCTGTAACTACATGGAATCCAAAAGCAAACCTATTGGAAATTGGAAAAACTGCATTCATATTACAATACACCAGAGTTGTTGTAACAGTGACATGGGTGGTATACAAATAAACAAATAAGGACTTCAAATATTATTGGCAAACATCAGGGGAGCATTGTTAGTCAAGGCATCTTATAGGTTGCTTGTTACATAAGGCTGGGGATGCATTTCAACAGACAGATTTAAACAAATAGAAAGTCCTTTTCTCCAAGTTCACTTTTCTCTTCAGTTTGCTTTAAAATAATGCTCAGATCATGTAAAACTTGATCTGATTGTTCTATTCATGTAGCCATAAAAATACATAAGATTTATAAAGCAATAGGTGAACTAGAGCTGAGTAGCTCTGCTACTAACACCATACAAACCTTTATCCCTGAGATCATAATTCACTGGTTGTCATCAATATTGTGTCTGAGCCCAAAAGTGATATAACACAATCTCTGTCCGGTCCTGTCCTATGTCAAAATGGAACCTTAAATAGCTCCACTCAAGTATTATTTCCTCTCTATTTCCACCTCTCACATCACATCCAATCTTAATGGTAGAAAACCACCCTTCCATTTCTCAGTGGCTAGCTGCTACACTTTAATGGTATAATTTCTAAAAATGTGGGCTATGGATAAAAAAGAAAGGAAAAAAAAAGATTCTGAGTGTGGATTTGGTCCATTCTTCAGGGCTCATACACAGCTTGTAAATGATTACAACAAAAAAGAGACCCCATGCAAAAGCATTTCATGGAAAGGAGGACTGATACTGTTGGGAGAAAGATTGTCCATAGCTCTGCTTCCTGAATGGGGGCTCAGGTTAAATGCCAACAGGTGGTCATGTGAAAGTGAGAATTTCTTCAGAGCTAAAGTTAAGGAGGTTTAGGCATGGAAAAGACAATACTTCAGCACCTACCAAGGTCACACAAGGAACCTCTGTGGAGAGAAATTGGTAGCATGAAAGAAAGAGAACAAGAAATGTGGGTGGGAAGATTCACAGTAGAAACTGAAGCCTTTGCAGGCTTAATCCATCTCTGTAGTGATCTTAATTACACATCAATCTTCCCCGGCTGAAGGAAGAGATGAGAAAATGTGGTGCTTGGATTGAACATAAAGGACAAACCTGAGATGAGGGGGAAAGGAGAAGCGAAGGGCACACTTCATCCAGTGATTCACCTTCTCTCCATTGTCAAATCTTACTCGGGCTACATCTGCTGATAAGTACTGAGAATTGATACTAGCTCATGCCTTCCTTATCCATTTTGTGGGTTGTGAAATGTGCATTCGGAGGAAGGGACTAGAATTCTGTTCTGCTGCCAAGGCAGATGTCAGCAGCATTCTATTGAATCAAAGGAATTCTACTTTTCAGAAGAATGTGGTGTTTTTAAGCAGCAGCTGGTTGAATTCTTCACTATTCCTTTACCAACTTGACAATTATTCTGGTTTAATTTTATTCACTTGGGCACACAGAGAACATAAAAGAGAATGCAACACCAATATCACACCAATTCTGACACAACAGACCAGTATTGCTCCTTTTTAATATTTTAATGTATGGAGGTGGATGGGTAGATGGATGGATGGATGGATGGATGGATGGATGGATGGATAGATGGATGGATGAATAATAGCAATAGCATTTAGACTTATACACTGCTTCACAATGCTTTTACAGCCCTCTCTAAGCCGTTTACAGAGACAGCATATTACCCCCAACAATCTGGATCCTCATTTTACCAATCTCAGAAGGATGGAAGGTTGAGTCAACCTTGAGCATGCTGAGATTTGATCTGCCAAATTTCAGGCAACCAGCAGTCAGCAGAAGTAGCCTGCAGTACTGCATTCCAACCACTGTGCTACCGCAGCTGTATAGATAGAATGTTTCATCTCCAGTTACTATTCAGATACAATTCTGTGTCCATTTGTGTTTTTTTCCTAAAGAACAATGAACTAACTATACATGAAACATGTTAAATCCAAGTAGTATGCCAATGCAGGAATAATTGATAAAGCCTTGCCACAGTGACTGAAGCTGCTGAATTTAGTCAACGGAATTTAGGCGGAAAAGCTTTATGTCTAGCAGCACTTATGCTGGTGGTGGTGCAGACAAAGAAGATCAGAATTATTAAGGCAATATTGTAGCATTGCCCCATCCTTTTCTTACATGCATGCCCCCAAGCATCAGAGCTAGACAGTGTGCCATAACTTGTATCATTCTATCTATTGTATATTATATTATATATTTCATCTATTATTCTAGATTCATTTATTATCCAAAAAGGAAAACATCAACAGTGTTCTACTCATTTAAAAATTAGGCTTTTGGTGGAATTTTCAAAATGCAACTCAGCTTCAGTCAATAAAAGTGATTCAATATAACAAAGTCACTTGAGAGATTTTGCAGAACTTTTTCAACTTCATAACCATATCATTTGGAGTTATCATCCGATCCAGTGCATTATCTGTGGGTTCAGCACACAGTTACTAAACAGATCTGAATTAGCAGTAGAAAGCAAGAGTACCTGAGAACCCCATGTCACTTTGAATTCCTAAATGGCACTAAGGGCAAATAAAAATGATATGGTTAAATCATGTTGCGTAATCTTTCTCTCATGAGCAACTGTCATTGTCTGTCTCTCTTTGGCTTATTTGCAGGATGACTCTGCCTTTTGAAAATCATATTTGTGATAAGATGTCTGCACAAGAGAACCTTATATGTGGAACTGTTTTGCATGTGGGCTTGAACCCTGCCTCATCAGGGTTCTGTGGAGAACCACAGAGATGGCCTTGGGGAAGGAATACCACAGTTATCAAAGCATGAAAAGTCCAGGAAAGAAAGAATATGTTTGAAATAAAAACTGATTGCATCTTAATTCTCTTTAATATAAAAGGGAAAAATGGAAAAATGCCATCTGGGTTTCAAGATTCTGTTACTATAGCGTATATCTATAAAACAGGGTCCCAGTGTGTATGTTTTTTGTGTGGAATTTGTTTTCTGAGACAATCTACCTGACAAATTTAAATTCAAGTGGAAGCTTTTGTACATGCAAGAGGATCTCACACTGGCAACCTCACTGAACATACAGTATATGTGTCCCTCCTGTTACTGATAAAATGTCAGAAAAATTGGGCTCATCCTGTCATGTTCCTTTATTGAGTTTCTACCCTTTTTTAATGTCTGAACAAGGTCTAAACAAAATAAAAACAAAGCATGGGAAACTGTAACACCTAACATCTGTAATCTCTGATCAAAGGAATTAAAGTTAATCTCCATAAAATCTCCTGGGAATACTTCTAAAGTAATTATAGAAATTAAGAAGCCCTTGAAGATCATCTACTAACCCTTCTGTTTGAAGCATTAAATCCAGAATTAGACTATGCACATCACTTGAATTTCCAGCTTTCATGCACCAATAAGGATGGACACATCAAGTTTTCAAGTATTGGATTCCATAGGGTGGAATCCAATTGCCTTAAAGTCAATTGAATATTCTTCTGCTTGGACAAAACATGCAAAAAATTTATACAGTAAAAATTCACATTCAGCACCTTTTCCAATAAGGATCACCTCAGGATCTAATGCATTTTCTCTGTAACATTGACATTAATAGATAGAACTCTATAGCCGTACAAACCAGCTTCTAAGTAGATTTCACTGTCTCTGTTAGCCATGTTCATCAGTCTTCCAATAGCAGATCATGTCATTTGAAGGTTAAACCAGAAGCAAAGCAGCAGAATCATTAACAAATATATTTTACTTTTGTTTATAAATAAAACGAGAGGAAAACAAAATGAAGGGAAAACAATTGGCTAAAACTCTCCAGGGAAGGTGAACAAAATATCTACCAACCAAAACATTTAGCTAACAGAAATAGTGACTTGTGGTACTTTGCTTTGGGTGTATGTGACTGCCGAGATGATAATTCTATGTTTGATTAGAATTGATTAGTAGGAATCTTTGATAGTAAGTAATGTTCTTATCAATTACAGGCATCATTTCCCACTATTTCTTCACAGGGTGGTGAGGAATGTTGCTCCAAAGTTTGATCCACTAACGCTATTGCAGCATTCGTCACCAGGGTTTGACAGCAAGGTTTGGCTAAAAAAGCATAATTACTAACAACTGTTCTCCATCTGGATGGTGCCCAGAGGGAAGAAATACAAGAACAATTCCATATTCACTTTCAATTGAAAGCCTGAATTTAAAAGCAAAAAACAAACATAAGCCTATCACTTATTCAAACTCATTGCCTACACACACAATACTCCCTGTGTATAATATAATCCTTCAAGTAGTTGGATAACTTGGCACTGATTATGGAGATTTGCTATCTTATGCACTTGATTTGGAAATGGATAAAAGTTATACATGAACTTATTGACTTAGGACAAAGTCTAAATGAGCTTCTGATCCTAACACAATGCAATAATCTCCCTTTCCTTCTCCTGAACATCTAGAAAGTCACGTGGCAAAAAAACAGGTATATGAAAGTTGGGATGCTTCTTCAACTCCCCAGTCTAGCCGACAGCTGGAGGATTTCATAGACGTACCCATCGAAGAAAGGCATAACCTTGTTTAGTTTTTTGAAATAAGCTAAAATTGGGTAGTATTTCCACTTGTACAGAATTCTAACTTGATCAAGTTCATTCAACAGAAGAGTAGATACAAGACAAAAGAGAAACGACAGAACAGTAAACAACAACATCCCAGGAGAACCAGCTACCAACACAGATGTCAGGAAAAGCCATTTGAGAAACTATGAACAAAGAACAGCTGTGTGCACTGAAGAAAATCTGGTTGTGCTAAATCATTGAGTAATGGATGGAGAAAGGGAGCATGCTGCCCTTGAAGCTATCTAGAGATTCAAAAAGCAAAAGGATTATTTTGCACTTGCTTCTTCTGCATTGCATTGCACTCCTCAGCACAAGAAGAGGAAGGAACTGTCTGGGCAAAAAATAATTCTGATGGCAATTTGGACTGATGTTTTAAGTATATCTGTACAGTGCTGCCCAATACAAAACTATAGGTGCAGAAAAATGTGTCATCAAAACTATCCTATCCCACTCCATAAGAACAGTTAAAATAAAATGAATCAGTGAAATTAAGCAGCATTTATAATTAAGCTTGACTCTTAGTGACTATATGGATGATTCACTACTGCCTTCTTTCAAGTTATATAGTTTTTTAAATTCCCAAACTAGTTTACAAACTTAGGATTTTCTAGTGGTCTCTTTTCCAAAAGGCTGATCCTGGTCAGTTTTTCAAGGTCAACCAAGATTGGCTAGGTGCTGTTGACTGATGGGGAACATGAATAGTACAAACCTCTCTCATTTTAACAGCTCATAAAAGTTGAATGAAACTGATCTTTATTTGTGGCACTATCAGGCTCCATCCTTTCCTCTACAATGATTAAAAGATGATGGTGGTGGTGGTGATGATGACAATTTCTTTGCTTGCTTGTTTACTTCTGGAGAGCAGTCCCAGAAATATATTGCAAAGAATGTTTGGCTTTGTTTTCTATTCCTTACTCCCATTATTATTCTGGTGTTCCTTCCGGGGATTACAAATTACACTAACTAGATTTTTCTCACCTCTTGAGATTTCACCAATCTGCCTTCCTTTACTTTGTCTCCAAATGGCTGTGTTAAAACTCGAGCAGTCTTTAAAAACAAAACAAAAACCACATAATAAATAAATAAATGAATAAATAAATAAATAAATAAATAAATAAATAAATAAGCTCTAATTACAGTGTGTGTTATTAGACACACTATGTGAGTGCTAGATGATGAAATGAAGCCTGGATGTAATGGTGTGTGGGAAAGACATTGGGAGAGAAGGCAAAGCGATGTTTCCTGGGAAACCATCAGATAAAGAGGATCATTGCCTATAGCCGTAATGAGTGGAGCAAGCAGCTCAGGAAGACCCACCTCCCCTAATTATAGGGGGCAGATAAATTGTACTTTCAGACTTGTAAGATACTGTTGATGTAGCTTTACAATAAAATAAAATTAGCTGATCTGGTTATGTTATATCTATGATCTATCTGGTAAGGCTGGCACTGAGTAACCAAAGACCTCTTTGGTCACACTTTCATAGCTTCATTCTTGCCTTGGTGTCTACAAATATAAAAAACTCCAGAAGTGGAACAGGAGAAACTACAATCAATAGTCTACCCTGACTCCATCTCCCAATGCTGTAACTCAGCTGGTCAAACTATATGAACTACAGTATATTTCCATTCAGTTCTATCAGTAATAAAATATTACTTTAAGCAATTAGTAATTATAGCCAGTCTATTTTTTCATCAAATTTCTCTACTGCCCAACTCACCTAAGTGACTTTGGATAGTTTACAAACATCATAAAATAATATAAAAACATGGTTAAAACCACAATTAAAAAACAACATTAAAAACAAGATTAAAAAGCAGGAATGGCCTCAAGCCTCCACAATCCTCAGGGTTGCATAATAATCTTAGATGCTAATTGACAGACCCACATCTTAATACTTTTCTGGAAGGCAGAAAGTAGGGGTTACCTCATTGCAGGGAAGATGTTCCAAAGAGAGGGAGAAATGACAGAGAAGGGCTTCTTCCTAAATCCCACCAGCCAGAGTTCTTTAACTGATGGAATTTGCAGCATGCCTTCCATGCCAAGAGCAGGAGGGATGTGTAATTGGGACAAGATGATTCCCAGGCAACCTGGTCCCAAGTCATGAAGAGTTTTAAAGTAACAACCAACATCTTGAAGTGATCCAGTTTGGTCTAATGGCTAAGGAACCAGGCTACAACCTGGCAGTTTTAGTTCCATCCTATATGAAAGTCGATTGGCTGACTTTGGACTAGTCACTCTGTCTGAGCCCAACTCACCTCACAGGGTTGTTGTAGGGAAAATAGCAGGAGGAAGGGATATGTGGTAGGTTTGCTGCCTTGAAAAAAATAATAAAGGGAATAATTTCTTTAAAAAATATAGTTCCCTTTATCAGAAATTCAACTATAAATGTGAGCTTGTTTACCTAAAAATAAGTCAAGTTGGATATATGGGACTAGAAAATTATATGAAGAATAGTCCTTGGGCTGCATAGCTCCCCACTGATAGTGTGCCTTTAAGAATCACTATTATAATAACAATTAAAGGTTGTAGTTGTTAATAAGTCATTGCTCATTTCTTCAGGAAGGGAGCCACTAAAAACGGATTCCTGGGGCTGGTGGAACAGAATGTTGTTTAGACTTTCTGCTCAACATGCATCTTTCCCTTACACGCCATATACCTTCTTTTTATACCTGCATATTATTCTCCACAGCTCTTAAGCTCTTCCAATCCTCTTAATGCAGAACACAGAAGCTTAGTGCAGATTTTGGCTACCCTGATGTTCATTCCTACATTGTTATCATTAGTCCTGAAGCCAAGATTTAAGCCATTCTAGGAATCAAGGTAAAAATGCATGCAGCTCCTAAATGTATCTATGTATTTAAGTTTATGGCTACCCAATTCCATCATGATTCTAAAACTAGGATTTACCTGGCCTAGATTTTCTTAGCTTCAGTAACATTACAATATTATGTAGTTTCAAATTCTGAATTGGGATTTCAGTGCATTTTTCTATATGGAATGTGTCTATTCTTCTTCCCACCTACCCCCAAAATCTCTTTATTGTCTTCCTCTTCATTTTGTGCATCGTGGACCCAGTTTACTAATGAAGACAATGAAAATGATCAAACACAACAGAGATTCCATAAATACTGTAGGACTTCAATCCCCATCACTCCCCAGCTGCATAGCAAATGAGGAAGGGTGAGTTTTTTGGCAACCTATGAGCAGGAACCCAAGATTAGTATATAGATAGATAGATAGATAGATAGATAGATAGATAGATAGATAGATAGATAGATAGATAGATAGATAGATAGATAGATAGATACATACATACATACATACATACATACATACATACATACATACATACATACATACATACATACATATATATATATATATACTCTAAAGTGAATCAAAATTTGAAATAAGCCAGACCATCAAATCAGGTTCAATTCCCTGTACAGCTTAAATATGTCATGTAGACCTACACAGAAAAAAAGTGTACTGCACTTCTATTGGCAAAACCAAATGTTGTTTTCCATATCTGAAACCAGTTTAGACTAGTGGGTAGCAGTTAGGGATGTACTCCTTTTAAAGTGGCTACGGGGGTTGAATTTGTAGCTATGCCGGAGTTTCCTTAAGGGACCCCATCCTCTAGGATTCTGATGGACTGGATGCACTCTCTCAGTGGCACATGGGTTGCAGTGGGCAAGGTTAAAGCACCAGATTAGAAACCAGGAGACTGTGAGTTCTAGTTCTGCCTTAGGCGTGAAAGTCAATTGGGTGACTTTCAGCCAGTCATTCTCTTTCTTTCAGCCCAATAAGTTGCCCAAATTATGGTATTTTATGGGGGGGAAAGGAGCACCAAGGTTCAAACTTCATTCCTGCCTTCAGTATTTCATATGCTGTGTCTCTAACATGCAAGGTTTTAAGAAAGTAATTTCTCATTGGAGAGAGAACTGTGGCCATGATCCAAAAATGCCTGGTTATAATCATTTCCTCAGATCAATAGAGCTATGACACTCTATAAAGGTACCAGGTTTTGCCTTGGCAACTGACTGCCTCTGAGCTGTGCAACTCAGTGATATTAGCTATGGTTTTTCCCTGACTCATAGCACTACCATCTCCTTCTCTTTTTTAAAATCATAAATTAGTTAAGTGCTTGGCAGGTCTTAGTCTTTCCTCTCCTCCCACAATCTTCCTTTCAACTACATATGCCAAAGCACCATAATGGTTCTTTGTAAATCTAATGCCAAAGCACCATAATGGTTCTTTGTAAATCTAATTGAAACAAATGCTATTGACCCAATCACATTTGCAAGTAAATTTGGTTGGACCTTAGTCAGAGAGCATGTATTTGACACCAAATTATGCTTAAGCACTGCTGGAAGAAAAATGGGAGCAGGTACTTTATTTGATACTGAAACAGAGGGAGGATTTAATTAAATGTTTGAAAGATACATCACAGAGTTCCAGTTAAAGATATTTGCAAACGGGAAGAAAACTGTCCCATTCTCTGGAAAAAGCTCAACTTTGTACAGATTTGCTCTTTATTCTATCTTGAAAACTATTCTCTTTTTGCTGTGCCTGCCACTGAGGCCCCTGGGCAAAGACAAAAGTCAATTCCTAGTAATGACAGGGTTAGGAAAAAAGAAAATAAAAGTCCTAGTCTGGCTGCTGCTGAAATTACTATGAAAACTGCAATTGATTTAAATGGGAACTGGATTGGCCAGCACAACAGAGGCTGCAATTACGGCTCTATCCATATCCTGTAAATTGTTAATCGATTCAACACTTCAAAATTAGCCATGGGTTATAGAAAAACCAACTGAAGCACCTGCTGAATCTCAACAGAATCAGCTGTAACAAACAACCACATCATTGTTCAGTAACAGAGCAAAATAAAAGAAACAAGAAAATAAAGAATGTAAGGCTATTAGTTACATATCAATATTTTATGAGCAGTTAATATTTCATCATAATTTAAAAAAATAAAATTAGCACTGAAGGACAATACATTTGGGAAGTACAGATTTGAATCTCTGTTCAGCCATTAGATGTCTGAGGTACCCGAATCAACTAAGCGCCACTAAGTTTAGTCTACCCTCATTTCTATTGGAGTAAGAATGAAAATTCTTCTCTTACAATAAATCTTCTGTCCCTGTTGGCTATTACGGAAAACATGTAAATATTTTTTTTTGTCCTCCCACTATTTATTTATTTATTTATTTGTCAGTTGTTTACAGGATAATAGGTATAAGTAAAACATAGTTATGAATACATGGATACATATAAGAAAAATAAAATATAAAAGAAACAATAGGACAGGGCCGATAGGCACGTTGGTGCACTTATGCACGCCCCCTACAGACTTCTTAGGAAAGGGGTGAGGTCAATAGTAGATAATCTAAGGTTAAAGTTTTTGGAGTTTGGGGAAGAAACCATAGAGTCAGGTAGAGTATTACAGACGTTGACCACTCTGTTGCTGAAGTCGTATTTCCTGCAATCAAGTTTGGTACGATTAACCTTGAGTTTGTATCTATTGTTTGCTCTTGTGTTATTATGGTTGAAGCTGAAGTATACATTGACAGGTAGGACATTGCAATGTATGATTTTATATACTATACTTAGATCGGACCGAAGGCGGCATAGTTCTAGGTTTTCAAGGTCTAGAATTTCGAGTCTGGTGGCATAAGGTATTCTGCAACAAGTAGAGGAGTGAAGAATATATTTTCACAAGCTGTTCCCAGGTCTTCAGGTAAAGCTTATAGTAACTAATTGGAATATTTATGTATTTATTTATTTATTTATTTATTAAATGATTTTATATACCGCCCTTCTCCCGAGGGACTCAGAGTGGTGAACAGCCAACTAAAATATATATAAATTACAAATACAAATACAATTAAAAGAGAATTAAATTATAGGCTGCCATTTAAAATTTAAAACAAGAACTGGATGTGTTTAGTGGCACTACTCTTGGGAATCTTGATGTTGTCATGAATTAACTGGAGTAGTTCTCCCGTGAAGACGAAGGAATGAAAGAAAGTAATTGCAGAGTTTTCCTCTGCCAATACGATGGAACTGGCATACAATCCACATGAAGAGATAAAACTTCAGAAACCTCTGACTTTGAGGGCTGGCAGATATAGGAGCTTTCATCTGCAAGGCAATTTTCTAGAATGCCTGTTTGGAAACAGAATTAAAGGCAAACTACAAGAAATAAAGTCAACTGTGCAGCCAGTTTTCACTCTCCTATACCACACATCACAATAAGTCACAATTTGCCTGATTTATTGATAAATCACAAATGGCTAGGTTCAAGTAACATCCTATACCACAATGAAATAATAGAATCGTATTTCCATAGAAATAGCTCTGTTTTTAAGTCATATCCACTATTGTCATGATGTAGAATGCATATAGCAAAGCAATCCATTGTCTCTTTTTCCACTTTTCTATCCTAATGATCCATGAGGTTTATTCAAATATGCTAGTTACTGAAAACATAAACATATGAGATGGAGAAAGCATAAAACTTCACCCTCAATGTTGCACACATGACTTAGTCCCTCCTGCAGATATCTGCATGAACAGTCTGTACACCTGCAACAAGGTTTCACATGTCCATTCAATTACATCCAGGAAGATCTCATTCCTCATCCTGCGAGGATTAGCTTTGAGATGGGGGCAGAGCCATGTAACCCAATACCTATTATCAATTAGTAGAACGCTTGCGCAGGCTTATTTTCAATAGTATATTTCTCATATGCACTTGTGGATTTAGTGATGTACGTATCCAGAAGGGAAATACTGAAATCAATCCAAGATACATCTAAGCAGCTGGTATCTAAATGGCAACTATTTCCTCTAGCTCCTTTAATGTTCTTTCCCATTCACATAACTCGGTGCCTTAGTTCAAAATGTATAACATATAAGTAGTTCATACTGATTCCGTGCTTAGCTCTTTCTAGCATACATCAGGAATAGGTCAAGTGTGGATTTAGGTTGAATACTACCCTGATTTAATTACTATACCCTAGAGAATCATGCCAGTATCCACACAGCCACAATTCCTTTCTAGGGACTTACAAAAGCAAAGCTTGCTTAAATGCATTGCAAGAAAGCAGCAATGATATATGTCACAAAGTGGCAGAGACAGAACATCATCAGAAAGTTACTGTTAATGGCCCCTGAATGACGGATGTCATGAATTCTGTGCAGGTCACCCCATTAAAAGACTGGGAATCTACATTTTATCTGACTCATATATAGAAATTCACTCTCCTGTGTGCACACCTACATGCAATTAGAATCAATTGAGAGTGAAAGAGTAAGGGTAAGACCAGCGGCCTTGTCCCCTTCATCATGGCCTGGTGTCACTGTTCTCCATGCACTACAGGCTGAATATCTGCAGTGCAAATCTCCCCACATGATTTAGAACCATGGCTAATTAAGTTTCTAAATTGTGCAGAAATTGTACATGCACTAAGAAGGCTCTGGGCTGCAAAGGTCACCCTGGCCAAATGAATTCATTCTCACTCATTCTCTCATGTGAATCTATTCACGTGGAGTTGGAAGTTTTGAATATAGCTACAGAGCGTATTGGAGATGTCTTTATTTCAGACACAACTTTGCCTCTTCCCCAATTCAATTTTTTTCTTAGAGATTAAAAAAAAAATAATCAGGAGAAAAGTCACTCCTTTATTTTCTGTGGTTCCTAATGCACCATCAATATTAAATAAATATTCAAAAAGAGAAGGAAGAAAGCATACTGTAGGCTTTTTCTGTCTGTGGCAGCAAAAAAAAAACAGCCAGAAAAAGTAAAATTTTCCCCTGTCCAGTCATGCCTGACTCATCTCCATTTCCTAGCCGAGGGAGACAGCATTGTCCAAATTGGCCATTCTGTGAAACGCTTAGGGAGGGGGAGGGTACTCAATTATTTTCTTTTATCTTTAGATTTTTAATGGAGTTAGGGAAGGAAGCCACGGGTTTGGGGAGGGAGGTTGGGAGGAGGGTGAGGGACAGATTTTTAGTGGGTTTACTGGGTTGGGGGTTTGGGGTCAGCCAAGCCGGTGAGTACTCCTGGGGGGACCCGGAGGACTGGGGGTTGGGGAGGCGACCAGGGTTAGATCGACCGAGGGTGGACCTTATTGGCACTGTAAGTGGGAGGGGCAGATATGGCGGGGGTAGAGGGCCATATCAGGTTAGGGGATCGCGTGTCCCCTATCTCAAAGCAGTAATGCGCTCCAACCCTCTCGACCCATCTTGTAGGCCTGGTTGTGCAGAGTCTCAGGCCCTGAGCACCCGGCTGATGTTATGCAATGCCAGGTCCGTCCCCCTGATTTTTGATCTGATTCAGGATGAGGGTGTAGACCTGGCAGGGGTCACAGAAACCTGGTTGGGCCCAGAGGGGGGTCTCCCCCTGGTAACGTTGTGCCCACCAGGTTTCCAGGCATTTCATCGGCCGAGGGCTCAGGGTAGGGGTGGTGGAGTTGCGGTAAATATTAGGGAGGATCTTTGTCCTAGGGAGGCCACTGTACCTCAGATGGCTGGCTGTGAGTCCCTCTTTGTGAAGTGGGGTCAGGGAGGGCAGATGGGCCTTTTGATAATGTACCTGGCTCCCTGCTATGTATCATCGGCCCTGCCCAGGCTCCTCGGGGTAATAGCCAAGCTGGTGGTGGAGACACCCAGACTGTTAGCTATGGGTGACTTCAACTTGCCTTCGCTCAGTGAATCCTCTGGGACGGCCCGAGAGTTCTTGGCTTCCATGACAGCCTTGGACCTGACCCAATTAGTTTCTGGACCCACTCACACAGGAGGACACACGCTGGACCTGATTTTTGTCTCTGAACAGTGGTTGAATGATCGGTTAGGGGATATAGTTGTTAAACCCTTGTCATGGTCTGATCATTCTCTCCTTAGACTAGACTTCTGTACCGCCAATCCACATCACATGGAGGCGGAGCCGAGGAGATGGTTCCGCCCCAGATGCTGATGGATCCTGAATGGTTTCAGATGGAGCTTGGGCCATTACCTGAAACTCTGGCTCATAACTCGGCCACAGACTTGGTAGCCACCTGAGATAGGCTGGCTGCCGAAGCTCTGGACTGAGTTGTGCTTTTGCGATCTCTGACCCGGCAGAGGGTGTCTGGAGGGCCAGTCGTGCCGAGTCTGACCGAATGCAGGTTAGGTCTTATATTAGGACCTACCTAGTGGCGATGGAGGCGGCGAAGTGTTCTCACTTCTCCGCCCTTATTGCATCGGCAGAAAATCGACCCGCCACCCTGTTTAGAGTAACCTACTCCCGGCTTGGGCCGGGAGCGTGGGAGGATCTCTTGCAGGGAAGGGCGGGGGAGTTTTCTCGATTTCTGAACGATAAAATTGCTCAGATTCGGGAGGGGCTGGACTCTAGTTGAGAGGTCCCGGGAGAGGTGACCACAGCGAGTCTTGAGATGGTTATCTGGGACGAGTTTGAGCCTGTGACCGCCAAAGGTATAGACAGGTTGCTGGGGCGGCTGAATGCCACCAAATGTTATTGGACCCTTGCCCCTCCTGGCTGGTTTCTACCATCAGAGAGGTGATGCGGAGTTGGCTCCAGGGAATTGTTTATGCTTCTTTGATGGAGGGCTCACTGCCCACCACCTTGAAAACGGCGGTGGTGCGACCCCTCCTCAAGAAGCCCTCCCTGGACCAACTCTTTTGAACAACTATTGTCCTGTCTCCAAACTTCCCTTTGTGGCGAAGGTTGTTGAGTGTGGTGGCATGTCAGCTTCCCCAGTACCTGGAAGAAGATATGTACCTGGATCCCTTCCAATCGGGCTTCAGGCCCGGACATAGTACTGAAACGGTATTGGTCACATTGGTTGATGATCTCTGGAGGGCCCGTGACAGGGGTTATTCCTCTGTCCTGGTCCTATTAGACCTATCAACAGCTTTTGATACTATCGACCATAGTATCCTATTGCAATGGTTGGGGGCGTTGGGGATTGGAGGCACCGACCGCCTTCCTCCTTCCTCTCCGACCGCCTGCAATTTGTGTTGGCAGGGGGGAGAGGTCCACCTCTAGTCCTTCAATTGTGGGGTGCCTCAGGGGTCAGTCTTCTCCCCTCTCTTATTCAACATTTATGTGAAGCCGCTGGGGGAGATCATCCGTGGTTTCGGGGTGAAGTGTCATCTGTATGCTGATGATACTCAGCTGCACATCTCCACCCCAAGACACCCCAACGATGCTATGGAGGTCATGTCCCATTGTCTGGAGGCCGTGCGGAACTGGATGGGCGGGAACAGGCTCCGATTCAACCCTTCCAAGACTGAGTGGCTGTGGTTTCCGATATCCCGATATAGCCAGATAGTTCCTTCGCTGGCTATTGGGGGTGAGATTTTGCCCCCTTCAGAGAGGGCTCGCAATTTGGGTGTCCTGGATGTACAGCTGTCCCTGGAAGATCACACCACGGCCGTCTCCAAGGGAGGCGTTTTATCAGGTTTGCCTGATCCGCCAGATGCAACCCTTTCTGGATTGGGATGCCTTATGCACAGTCACTCATGCCCTTGTCACCTCCTGACTGGACTATTGCAATGCCCTCTACATGGGGCTCCCAAGTGGGAGCATCCGGAGGCTTCAACTGGTACAGAATGCGGCCGCGCGGGTGGTTATGGGGGCGTCAAGGTTCTCTCATGTGACGCCCCTCCTGCACGAGCTGCATTCTTTGCCGGTGGCCTCTCGGGTGCGCTTTAAGATTTTAGTGTTAACTTTTAAAGCACTCCATGGCATCAGACCAGGATATTTACAAGACCGCATTCTGCCAGTTTCCTCTCACCGTCTGGTGCACTCCCACAGGGAGGGTCTCTTGCGGGTCCCGTCGGCATCTATGTGCCAGCTAGTGACCCCAAGGAATAGGGCCTTCTCTGTGGGGGCGTCTGCCCTCTGGAATGGGTTGCCTCCGGAGTTACGTACAGCCATGGACCTGGGGACCTTCAGGCGTGCCTTGAAAACCTGGCTCTTTGACCAGGCCGGCTTGAGCTGATTTTAGATTTGGGTATTTTAATTTTATTTTAATTTTAGTGTTTATGGTAGGGGTTTTAACTCTTTTACAGCCAGGTTATTTAATTTAGTTTTAATTTTTGTATATTTAATGTTTTTAATTGCATGGTTGTACACTGCTCCGAGTCCTTCAGAGAGGAGCGGTATATAAATAAATATCTATTCTATTCTATTCTATTCTATTCTATTCTATTCTATTCTATTCTATTCTATTCTATAAAGACATTTTCTATGGTCATGTGTCCAGCATGATTATACTTCGAGGAATGCTGCTGCCTTCCCACCAAAGTAGTATCTATTTATCTACTTGCATTTGCACAACTCATTCTTCAAATCAATGGAGAAAACCTAAAGAAGGTGTACATTTTTTGATATCTGGGATCCCACTTCCAAGGTAATAGCAATATCAATGGCGACGTGCGAGCAAGGATGAATGAATTCTGGATGTGTTGGTGAGAACTCATTGTGTGTTATGTGGTAGATGAATGCCAACCAGTTTTAAAGATTTACAAGACAACCATCCACCCTGTTGCACTGCATGGCACTGAATGCTGGGCAGCAACAACTATCTCCATGCCATGGAAATGTGAATGTTCATTGGATATCGGGCATCTCCCTTTTTGACCACATCACAAATGACACCATTCAATAACATTTTGGTGTGGCACCATTTATAGAGAAGATGAGAGAAAGCCAGCTCTGCTGGTATGGACATATCCTGAGAGCAGCATCTTCTATTGTTGCTAAGACTGCCTACCAATTAGAAGTCAACTGTTTTGGGTGCCTGACCTCGCAGGCATCCAAAACAGAGATATGCAAGCCATGGGCCTGCGCCCTTGCAGCTGACTGTGCAAAATGACATTCAATTATCTGAACAGTGGACCCTGCACTGGCGAGAACACGCTAGGAAAAAGAAGAAGATTTGTAAATCCATTGGTAAAAATTCCATTGAGATGAAGAACAGTGATGCAGAAAGATAAAATGGGGTTAACTTGGAAATCAGCCTTTAAAAAAGTACCTATGTTAAACTATGTAAACGAAACCACAGAATAATATATGACTCTCCAGTCCTATTCAAAACAGATAAAGGGTTAAGAAAGGCTCCTTATTCCTCCTACTGTAGTTTTATTAGCCTTTGTACAGCAACATCATAACAGAACAACTCCCTCCTGAAAGAGCTTATACTCTAAAATATCATTATATACTGTGGGCAGGTGTATGCAATATAAAATATGATTGATATTATAGATTCTATCAGCATGGAGTTGTTCTATCTGTTATTATATAGCCAGTCTCATTTTAATTATAGGTGAGCAAACTCTATTGATTCCTAAACAATCTATTACGGATGAACAAAGGCTAAGTGGACAGATAACGGTATGGTTTCCACGAATAAATAATTATATGAGAAAAATAGAAGAATGTAAGGTAAACTAGATTTATACATTCCTTATTAGGCATACCTTACTTAACAGATATATGGTTGCATTATATTCTCTGTATAAGGGTCAACTAAATATGACAGCAAGGTGTTGTCTCTGTATTTATCAAATTTGTTGAAGCGTGTTCAATTTCAATTTGTTGAAACTGGAAATGGGAGAATTTTTGAAAATTACCATAAAACTTCAGTGCAGAAACAAGTCCCATAATTGCAACACTGATATGATGCCAAATAATGCTAAGCCTTGGATTACATCCTCTGCTCCCCCTTAGGAAGTCATGCTGAATTCTTTCAGAACATACATTACAGAATCTCTGGTTTATATTGGAGCTGAAGCTCTAAAGGGACTGGAGATGAATAATTTTCCCATTTCCTGGAATTTGTGCTTCTTCATCCTGCTTCCTGAATTCTGGGTGTTGTAGCAGACTTCACTGGTAGCCTTATTAGGGAAGCCAATCTTCAATCATTCTAATCAGTTTCACAATCCTGGTTTGAAAAGTAGCCTGCTGAACTTGGTGTTCCTTGCTTACATAGGCAAAAAGCATCCAATCCTTGACTCCCTTCGCTTTCTAATCTCTGGGCTCAAGAGTGCAGTTAATATTCTTTCTCTCCTACCACTCCCAGTTATTTGGAGGTTCTACACAGGAAACTATATCCATGACTGCAGCTGCTGGAGGAAAAGGATGTGCTGCAAAATTATAGTGCTGTACCATCATTCCATTTTTCAGTGGGAATGTATGCAGGAAGAAAAATATCTTGAAATAGTCAGTATGCACAGGAAGAAGAGAATGCTTCAGTTGCTTGCTTTACGGTAGATTCCCTACAATCTAATTTTAAGACCCACTGCTTAACCAGATCTCAGGACAGTTGTATCTGTTCTTTCCTCAATAGCTCTCTGGAGATGATAGATAGGGGGAAAAAGATGATCTGATCAATTAGTATGTGGCTTTTGGTAAGATTTTTTTTCTTGTTCATATATAGCTTTGCCAGTTTAATCTATCTGATGAAGTAGATTCTACTTCATGGAAGCATATGCTTCTTAAAAAGTTTTATTATGACTAATAATATACAAAATTCATATTCACAACTCAAGAAGGTACAAATATTAATCATAGCTGCTCAGTTACAAATATGGATTCTTACACCCACCCACATACCCTTTCAGAAACAAAAATATTCTTGTTTCCATAAGTGCCACAAAGTTAAAACAGCTTAAATTGTACTAAATAATGAGTTTATATGATCACAAACAGCTATTGTTCCAATACAAAATAAACATTCGATATGAAATCACACCATTATAGATTTGCTAGTTTTTATAATAAGGATCTGCATTAGCTCTATTGTTGACAGTTAACTTACCTTTACTAGTACGAATGCAGGAAAGTAAAAGAGTTACTATTTCCTACAACTACTTTACTGTTTTCTGTTTCTATGACCTCTATTTTATTCTTGTATTCTGCAAGTCCATTTATGCTTGGTTAAGTGCAAGCCCCATTGAACATAAGGAGATTGTCTTCATTTCAAGATTTTTGAGCTAAACATCATTTGTTCTAGCATTCTGCACAGAATACAATATTTACATTGAAGGATATATAAACTATTCTTTATGACTATTGACTGACACAACCACAAAAATCACTACTCAGCCTTTTGGGAAAGATTAGCTATATTCAGAAGTTGCTAACAATTTACCTTCCTATTTGATATATTATCATCACTTGCCTAATCCCATCATATCAATAGAGTGAAACGAATGACTTCAAAGGACTCGTGTAGCTTCCTGGTGAGAACCTACAATCAGAGGCTGCAAGAATGGCTAAGCTTTGTGGGTTACATTCAACATGAAGCCAACCTTGTCTTCCTGCCTAACTTTGAATATTCCTTATTTTGAATCAAAAACTTCCACTGCTGTTATCCCCTCTCTTTTGGAAATGACTTCCATGCCATATAGCATGCCATGGAGTATATGAATTTGTACTTTTTCCATAGCAAGCTTAACATTAAACTTAGCAGCTTAACACCTGCATTCCTCATGAATAATAACTTAATATCTTCTATCAATCTAGTACAGGGGTCCCCAACCCCCAGGCTATGGCCTATTTGGAAACAAGCCGTGCAAATGGTGGGTTGGCAGGCCAGCGTGCATGCATATGTACAGATCAACTTGTGTAAGTCAAGCTGTACATGCATGTGCTTGTGTGCCAGCCCATCACTCTCACAAGTTGAGTGGCACATACATATGTGCACTAGCCCATCACTTTCCTCCCTCCCCAGCCCCTCACTCCTCTGTAATGGTTGGGGACCACTGAATGCTATTGACATATAGCACATATGGAGGCAGCATCAGTAGTACATAAAACTTTTTCTTTAGTAAATGTTTTATATTCATCCTAGCATACACCTGCCCACACCTGCCCACACAAAGCTGTAGCATACTTTAATACATTCTAGGAAAGGATTTATTACTTGCTTTTGTTGATTAGTCCTTGTCAACGTTACAGAAGCTTTAGCAATTTAGCCTTAAGATTCAGTGAATTCTATGTAATCTTATTTATTTATTAAAAACCACACTTTTCTTTTATTGTTATCCTTACTTTAACCCTAATAAGGAAATATCATTGCTGCAAAGGGATAATATGCCTTCATTTTTAGCAGAAACTAAAGCTAGGAAATAAAAAAAACCCAATGTGGATGATGTCTGCGTCAATATTTCTTCAAAACAGAAGCTACAAAAAGCAGTATGTGTGTGTAGAAGATTGGAAAGTGAAGAAAGTTGGTGACACTTGAAAATGAATGAGAAGAAATTGAATGTTGTAGAGTTCAAATTATGGAGTTGCATTAAAGAAGTTTTTCAAAAAATGATGCCAAGTAAAATTAATTAAATATGTTGATAGTCATCCAATGGATCAAGAAAACCATGGGGAAGGAGAGTATTGATTTACTTTATACTTTTTGCAGGCATTATTTCAGACACATACAGAAAAAGCCACGCACCACATAATAAGCCAGGAAATTAACCAATATATTTGCAGTACTCTTATATAGCACAGTGCAGAAGGGCAAGGAAATGTCTGTCAGACCCTCAGCTAAAGTGTTAAAACTTGAAATGTGCAGTCTACATTTCATAGGCAGCACCGTCCCTGTGAACTTGTAACCCTAAACTGTCAACAATGGGTTTGACAGAAATCAATGACTTTCCCTGTTGCTGTCAGTTGGATTTTCAATGAAGCAAAGCTGAGAGGTCTTATCTCCCACGTAGACCTGTACATGAGTTGTATCTGTGATGTGTTTGTCTGTCAAAATATAAACACAACAAGCTATGCCGGCAGTGATAAAAAGCAGGATGTAGGTGTATGGAAAGATTATGACACAATTCTCAGTCTAGAGCACAAAGCAGCCATCATCAATCCAAACAAATCTACCATGCAGCTCTCAGTGGTAATGGTCTCTGACTGTGGTCTTATGTGTCACACATTTTGAAGTCAACCATCCCAATGCAATGTTATAGGGTCTTCAAGAGGAGCACTTGCTTGGAGGCAGAGGTATTCTGCAAACCATGCTCCTTTATCAAATCATCATCATCATTATCATATCATCATCATCATCATCATCATCATCATCATCTCTATTTGTTTGGGAAACCTGTGTTGACCTGGAATCTAATATTTCTATTGACAGTATAGAGGAAGCATATGTACCGATGGCACAGTTGCTTCTGCAGGCCTTCAAGGTCATGGAAAATTCCTCAGGAAACACCCAAAGTCCTTGAGATGACTTTGTCCTATGTCCTTGGAGGACCTCCAAGAACACTGGATGGCTATTTCTATACTTCTTTATCTTATCTAGAGTGTGCCAGTTTATCTGGGGTGGAGTGTGCCTGTGTTTCTTGGTGGAGAAGTAGACAATGCAGCGAACATATAAATATGAATGCCAAAGTATGTTCAATGTTGCCTCTTTCTAAGGGGGAGTGTCTTTATTCAGCTGAATAAATGTGTAAAGCTTATCGAATCAAATACCTGAACTCTATCTTTCTTTATACCAAGCCACACCTGAAACAGGCAAAACAACTACACTCCTAGCTTTTTCAAAAATATTTTTCCAGCTAAAACAAATCTAACTTCATGATGGACTTTAATGTGTTCTTTTGGAATCTAAGAGAACAGCACTTCTGTGAGACACTCTGTCTAATTTATTTAGAATGCTTGATCTGAACAAAAGGGCATTGCAATTGTAATCCAAACACATTTACTAAATAAATCCATATAGTTAAATAAAATAAGGCTTACCTTTCAGTACACTTACATAGACTTGTACTGGAAAAAGATATCATCTTCTTCTCCTACCCCAGTAAGTATATGGCAAAATAATACCAATACTTGATGCAGTTATATGTAATAAGATTATAACCACTGCTAGTAATGCTACTAATTACAACATGATTACTTTTTATAAGTCAATGTAATACAATGGAAAAGGACCATGATGGCGAACCTATGGCACATGTGCCGGAAGTGGCACACAGAACCACTTCTGCCGGCACGCAAGAGGTCACCCGGAAGAGTCCCACTGCACATGCGTGCACCCCCCCACCAGTCAGTTGAGTGTCGGGTATCTGATCTGCTGCACATGCGCATGGGGAGACGCATGTATGGGAGATGCGCAAGCATGCCCAGAGGCATGTGGAGTATGGGGGTTGTGTGCGCATGCGCAGAGGCATGTGGTGCACATTGCATCTTGAGTGCAGGCATGTGGGCACGTGCACGTGCATGCACTTTTGGCATGCAACTTGGAAAAGGTTAGCCACCCCTGGAATAGGATATAGATAAAGTGACAGAACAGGTGTCCATTAATGGTGCAATATGTATGTGACCATAAAAGGCATTTTTTCAACAGACTGCAATACCCAACATGGCTTAAAACAATCTCAGAACAATAGTGATGCAGCAGCACATCATCAAATGTAACAGAAAAATTCCTTTACAGTACATGCATAATTCATTTCATTTATCAGGAAAAATTAAATTAACACAGACAACATTCCAGTGGGCCAGTTAAACCATCTATTAATATATTCAGCATAATGCCAAGATTAAACAACCCACTAAGAATTCATACTGTGTCTGACAGAAAAAAAAAATCTTGCAGAAACCCAAACCCAAATTTAAACTAAGAAACAAAGCAAGACCCAAATCAAATATCAGTAACAGAACAATAATGCAAATCCCCAGGCATTTTTATTCAGATAAGAAATATTTTCGCATCTCACTAAAAATGCATAAGGTAATGTTGAATGGCATAATGCTGGCATAACCTCTATCTTGAACAGTCTTTCTTGCATTGATTCCTACACCTGGAGATTTTTTTCTTCAAATTCAAGTTTTATGTGTCAAAATAACAGATATTTGAGTATTGTAGGAAACCTTTCCATCTCCTGTCACAAACAGATCTACAAAAAACTACAGTGGTAGAACTGTACCTTCATGAACATAAAAATCTACCATACTTTGAAAGGTGTACAGTTTGCACCAAAGTAAGAAAAAGCCACGTCCAAACCAACTTCAATTGCAGGGAGGATTTTTTTTTTAAAGGTAAGTATAATTATCCAACAGAAAGAAAGGCAAAATTATGGGATTAATACTTTGACTTGCAATTTCATGAGGATATTAAAATCTCACCCTCTGCTCAAATGCTGTATTTCTGATGAGATGCCAACTCATGGGGAGTAATCACACCTGTTAAGGCAGCATTAAGGAAGCATTACCATCAAGAATGCACTGACATTCGCCCAATCATGTGCCTCCATAAATATCACATAGCAAAACAAGAGAGCACTTCTCTTGTTAAAGATCAGGAAAGAGAAAGGATGCAAAGATTCTTTGACAAAAACAAAAACATACAGTATTTTCAATCCCATTGAGAAACTCATTAAATGAAAGCTGAAGCAATTGCAATCACAAACATTAATATTATTAACCAGAAGCAATCATGCACCAGAAAGACTTGTGTTGATTTTCAGGCAGCACGCTCCTTGCTACTTTAATATTCTTTTATTGGCAGAAAGTTGAAGGAAACCCTGTAAGTCAACCCTATGACTGCTGAAAGGGTCGAGTCCTGTATAAATGGGATAGTGAGATTCATTCACAAAGACTGTAGCATTGCTATTGGAAAATATGCTGCAAGGAACTGCTGCTGAAGAATGTGCAAATATTTGTAGAAGTCAAATCGCACATCTTTTGTCTTCTCTGTCTCTTTTTTCTCTCTCTTCCTCCCTCCCTGTCTCCATCTCTGTCTCTCTCACACACACAGACACACACACACAGAGAGAGACATAGACACAGATACATAGAAAGAGAGACAAGAGAGAGAGGGGAAGAGATTTATCTTATAGACTTTTCAAGAAGTGATAAGAAGCAATGTCATCATTTTGAAATGACTGCTGGAAGCAACAATGAAGAAAAAACAAAAAGTGCTTCAGTTATCTGAGAATCACATGCTTCAGTGAGCACTAACTCTACCGATGTGCTGTATATGTTCCAGCACTCTGTTTTGAGGAGGGCATCATAGCAGCAATTTAAATCTTTTCATCTAGAGTGGCTTGACAATGAGATAAAGCAGCATATAAATTTAATAAATAAATAACTATTACAGAAACACCAATTTACCCTTCATGAATATACTAGAAATAAAAGTAGTGTTTTATTTTTTTTTTCTCCCTCACTAGTATTTAACAGACTATGACATCTTGTCTGTTTCATGGGCTCCCATACACAGACAAACAATTTTTAAAAAGGAGTAGGAAGAAAGCCAGAGGCAGGATCAAGAAAGAGCCCCACAACAGAGACATGGCAATCAAGAATAGCAGCACATTTCCTTTTCAGTATAACAAACCTTTTGATTGCTCTAATTACACCTAAAGGAAAACAAGGCCATTTTGCTGCTTGCAAGCATCTGAATAATTAACAGCAGAGGAAGGATAGAAAGAAGGACAGGAAAGCTACAACAGCCTAACAAAGCTAAGCTTCAGGCAGATTATTTTACTGTTATGTCATGTCATCATTCTCCCATTTATTGCTTGCCTATCATAGCAGGATTGGAAATGGATACTGAGCATTTTGGCTCTGTTTACAAGCAGGGGTCATGATGTTTTTTTCTTTTTTCCTTTTAGATTATGATTGTACAGTATTTATCAAAGTTCAATTCATATATAACAAATTGCACAATTTAGGGGTTCAGGTGGTGGTATGTTATTACTTATACCAAATATACAAAATAGCCATTTGTATATCAAAATAGCCATTAGACTTCAAAATTATATTGTATTTAAATAGCACTTCAGATTTCTTAAAGCTTGTATAAAAAGATAGCTAACAGCAGAATTCTTGGTGTTCTCTGAGCTCGGTTGTTTGCTTGTGGATATTTCATTATCTGACTAGATTACATCATCAGTGCTAGTGAGCCATTAGTAATTAATTAGCTAATAATTAGTACTATCCTACAAAGTAGCTCTATATGCCAAGCCCATTTTGAAGACAGCATTAATAAGGATGAGTAACTAAAAATAAACAAACCACTGGAAGACTGGGCTAGTATAACTCAATCTGATAGACAAACCAGCAAGCTGTCATATTGGAAATATTAGCAGAAACATCCTTATGCAACAACATACTCCATTTAATATGCTTGTGAAATTATTTCAAATATCAAAACAATAATTCAAAATTTCAAATATCAAAAATGAATTTTCTTGGGAGAAGCTGAAAGCCCTGAAGGCCAGAACCAAATACAATAATAAATCCAATAATGCTGACTGAAGAGGCATTGGGCCTCAGAAAATTAATGAGAAAAAATACCAAGTCCAAGATTCCTAAAAAGTCTTAAGTCTGAGGCCCAAAATTCCAGATCTGCATTGATTGCAGCTCTAGGTCATTACAAGACCGCCATAATCATCACAAATTGCTCATTCCACCAAGGCAATGCATTAACCCAGGCAGTATGGCTGGCCTGAGCTCATGCAGTGTGGTAAATTCCAGGACAGAAGGCTGTCTCCTTTAGGTTCAGTTCTTCAGCAAAAGGGTGGAATCTGATAGTTTGTCAATCTGGAAATGCTCACAGAACATAAAAATGCTCAATGGACACTGAGTTTTTGTAAAGATCTGCTATCAACCTCTCTTGTTTTCTGGAATCAGACAGCATCAAAGTTGATCATTAGACCGGTGTTCTTTCTACTTGTCCATGGCTCCTGCTTCACAAGAACAAGCTGCGAAATCACAGGATCTCTACTGTCTTTAGATGTACAATAAGGATATGGGGTAGAACATTTACAGCATTCTCAGTACATACTCATCCCTTCCTAAATAGTAGCCCTGCGTACTTTTCATCCTACACAATCAATAAAATACAATCAAACAAAACAAAGGGAAGCGTCATACTTGTTGGACAAACCCATTATTTCTTGTTAGCTTCTGTTTCAATATCCTGTGCACACGAGATCCAAAGTGCAAATCTTGCACTATTATTTTTTTTAAAAAAGTATATTGTAGAAAGGAGATAAATTTTCCCTTGGAAGTGTTCATATTTTCTCATGGTATTACTGCATCAGAGAGAAGTCAATATAGAAGCCAATCCTCTCTGGATTGGTCCTACCATGTTCCATATATTGGTCACAGGTTAATCCTGGCTTTCGTTTTACAGGAAAAAGGTTACTAAACTGTTAAGCCAGTAATCAGGTTTTTGCCAGAAGTAACACCTAATGGTTTTATACTGATAATGAAATTTTGAGAAATGCAATTGCTGCATTAGAGAGCAGTAGTGTGAAAAATATATGAATGTCAAGTTAATAACAATTCCAGGGAGAAACCACAGCTTGTAAGAAATTTTAATTATGCTTCCATCCATTTTTATTGAACCATTATAGGAAGATTGGGGGTAGAAGAATGTATCCTGATGCAAATATACAGACAGAAACATGAAATAGATCTTTCATTTTCTCCTACCTCTGGGGGCATGGTGTTTCTTGCAATTCTCAGCAATGAAAACCTTGTAATTAATCAAGAGATCCAAATCTATTTTCGCCCCTTTTAGTCCTGAGTTCAACTAATAGACCCACGACATTAAATAACTGGTGGCTAAATAAAGTAATTTTCAAGTTATGGATATTTAGCAAAAAAGAAAAAGAAACAACCCTGTTCAATAATAAGTCAGTTTGAAAGAAAATTCATACGCCTAGTTATTTATTTATTTCACTTCTGGAAATAAACACTTTGTGGAGTCAAAATCTACAATTGTTACATGTGCTGAAAGGGATTAACTATGGGGAGTTGACATAAACAGCCAGGTGTCTTCTTAGTCTTTGCAGAGCTTACTGTGTAATTACCATGAAAGCTTACTGTGTAATTACCATGAAAGCAGAAGAACCCCCCCCCCCCCCAAAACCAGAAGCTCAAATGCCCACATCTGTAAGGAAGAAGGTAACAGAAAGAATTAAGGGGGTGGCTTGTGACCCTGTGATTCAAACTCTGCCCCAAGTGTCAAGCAAGTGGTACATACAAAAAGAGGAGTGGGCATTCAATTGTTCATCATTAGTTTGACCCAATCCCCTGTGGTTGTCCCTGCTAAATGGGATCTGATATTGGCATCAGAAGAAAGAGTGTCTCTTGCCGCTTTCTCTGCTCAGCAACTTCCAAACAAAACCAGCTCTTTTTTTTATCCTAATTACTTTGAAAAGGCACACCAGAAACTATGTCACCTGAAAGTGTCATGAAAAATGAGCAGGAAAATTCTTTATGCAGAGCAGAAAGCTTCTTACATATTATTATCCTTCACCACCCCCTTCTCTCTCATACCTTTATGAAAGCACAGACGCAGGATGCTGCCTGTTACAAGATTATTTGCCCATCTGTTCCAGCATTGTTCTTTTCTGACTAGGAATAATTCAGAGAGAACTCACTGCTAGATGATCTTTTAAAGTGAAGACACGAAGGGCCTCCTGCATATATGGCATGTATTCTGCAGCAGCTAGCTGTAGTGTCTACATGTACATAAAGGAACACTAGTGAATTTCAAAGCTATTGCAAAGTTCAGGGAATCTAACATTTTATACCTGTGCATGATTTAAATAAATAAGTAAGTAAAAGAAATCATTGAAAATTGTAAGTAATTTAAGGGAAAGAGCTAACTTCTCATGAGGTTTTAGTAATAATTCTCTCTTGCTTTTCTAAAAATCTTGGACTGCATAACTTGCTAGTTATGCACAGGAACACCCACCCACACATGCATACATACCCACACACTTCTACACATGAGCACTTCCAGTGTATATTATATATGAAGAATATGTCAACATATTGGTTTCATCATATGGCTAATTTGGTTGTACACAACCAATGAACCATGGGTCACTGGTGGCGCAGTGGTTAGAATACAGTTTTGATGACCCAGGGCGTGGCACAAAGGCAACACAATCAAATAAGCAACAATTGTCCCTCTAATATCTCCAACTTTGCCCCCAATGTCCAGGTTACTTTCGGCTGGATAAAAAACTCTCCCAAGTGGAGGAAATTCAGTCCAAAACCAAAAGTACATACAAACTGTAAATAAAAACCCACACAAACCATGCTGCAGTAATTAACTTGACAGGGCAGAAGAAGGAATTGCAGACTTGAAAGCTCAGCAAAACACACACAGTTGGGAAGATGCCAGGAACCCAGATAAGCCTTGACGAAACCAGATAATTCACGATTTGCTCCCAACAACTTTGCTGTGCATAGCTTCCCTTTTTAATCACTGTGTTCCCAGCTGCAGCTAATGAAGGGAATCAGGGCCCTTTCCTCCCCCATAAGCCATGCAACTGACATTGTTCCCTTCTCCATTCCTCCTTGCATGCCCTAGGATGAAGAGGGGGTGGGCCTGGATCTTCCTCCAAATTCCCTCTCCCTTGCTCTACCTCTCCCCTGCTCTGTCCAACCGCCTTTGCCCTTTCCCAGTTTCTTCCACAGCTAACAGAGCCACATTCTCACTCCCTGTCAGCTGCTCAGCTTCCTCCTCTGAATCAGATTCCAACAGGGGCATGACAGCAGAACTGCAGGCTACTTCTGCTGACTGCCAACTGACTGCAATTTGAAAGATTGACTCTCACCAGGCTTAAGGTTGACTCAGCCTTCTATCCTTCCGAGGTCGGTAAAATGAGGACCCAGATTGTTGGGAGCAATATGATGGCTCTGTAAATTGTTTAGAGAAGGTTCTAAAGCACTGTGAAGCAGTATATAAGTCTAAGTGCTATTGCTATTGCTTACATACTGTGTATGAAGAAAATAAACATTGTGAGATATGAAGTGCATTGATAGGGATTTAGGACAACTATGCATGGTCAACTCTGCACAGCCAATTTACTACAGCTAGGTAGCTGTATTTTCTTTTCCTTGGTCAATAAACTAAAATATAAGTATATACTTTTTTCTAGTATTTCCATATAAATATATTTGTCCTGTTTTTTTAAAAAAATTTTGTTCAACTATTGAATAGCTATGTATATAAATCATACATTAGTCTATATGATTCAAAGATGGTTGAAGAACGTCACCTTTACTCTTGTTCATTTGAAAGCAGTCTACTTAAAAATATCCCTTTTGTCATTATAAATGGTTTGTCTTCCTCAGCATGTAGTTCTGTAGACAATATCAACCTTTCCTGCATTGATCTCTTAGCCACAACTACTGAAAATGATAAATTTAAAATCCAAAGCTGTTGAGAAGTTAGCATTTAAATTCTTATAACTAATCTCTTTGATTATTTTCTGTCATGATAGTTAATCTGGCATCTTCAATCTTTACATTAAAATGTCATCTCATATGATATGAAAACAAACACTTATAAATGGCTTTTCCATGATGTATCTATAGCCACACGGGCATAATCTATATTATTGTTTCTTTTAAACAATCTGCCAGTCAATTAATCAAGATATTTTAAATCTGAATAACTCTGCTGTGAGGTTTTATCCTCATAATCTTCTTCTCTCTTCTCTTCTTTCATCTATCTGCCCATCCCTCCACCTATCTTTACCAAATAGCTAGCTTGGAAGTACTCTTCCTCACTGCTTTGTCAAAACTGAATAAAAACCTAAAATAATTCAAAAGTTCACAGCATATGTATCAGCAATCTACTGTTGCAAATTGGATTTCCAGTAATATCATAACCATTACTTTGGTCATGCATGAGAGAGACATAGTCATTGATGATTTATGACTGATAGCCATTCAATGCTGGGGGTATAATTTGAGGTCATATTAAATAAATCACCCAGCTGATTTCCATGCCTGCAGAAGGAATAGAATCTATCTCCTCCATTCCTAGTCCACTACTGTAATGATTATAACATGCTGGCTCTCTAGGATGACCTTCCAGTGATTCACAAAAATATAAAAATTATTATTTCAAAGATCATATAAATATGCATTTATATTAAGTGCAATAGAACACTATCTTCATCATTCTCGAAATATAAAGTATGCCAAGTCATTAATTTACCATGAATACTACTTGAGATTCTTATTCACTGACTCAGGTACAAGTCCATTGTTATAGTACATACTTCCATATATGTAATTGATCATGGTTTCCCATTTGTTGCCTGTCCATGCCACTCTTCTACTTCACAAGGAAATTTCACTGTGTACCCAAAGAATTTGTAAACAATATGGGTTAAACCAACATTCCCCAACCCAAAGATACTCCAATATGTAAAATTCCTAGACCTCTTTATCCAGCATGAGAAAAATTGTATTTTACATACGTGGAAGTCACCCAAGTCAGAGAAGACTACTTTAAACCATCCCTACATCAGAAGTATGTGAGCCTATAATCATACAGAGGGATGATGTTACACAATTTGATCCAAAGTGTTCTGATTGGAGACATATTTTTCAATGCCAGCTTTTTTCATGGTAAATAAATAAATAAAATACGATTTCAAGTCTTACTTCTTGTCACTGGAAAACCCAGATGAGAAGCTGTACATATTCCATGTTATAATTTTCATATATTTATATTCCCTATCTGTGAATATCAAAATATGTTACATGCTGGAACTGTTTTGGATCAGCTTGCCCAACCTGATATCTTTGAGATAGGTTGGCTTTCTAAACTAATAACTTCAAATTGGCATAGCAATTATTCATGCTTGTTAGGAATTATAGAAACTTAAATCCAATATGTCTCAAGGTCAGGGAATATTATTATTCATTCTATACTATAGACCAAAAAAGATCCTGTGTCATGAACTATGTGTATATGCACTATTTCTTTCCCACCATTCCTGCTCAATGGCCACATTGGTTGTGCATGGAGACTACCAATTTTGAAAAGACTGCTGAAGAAGACAAAATAAAGATTTAGCAGTCAACTAACTTTTTGTAACAGTTCTACCCAGAGAGGGCAAAGAAGAAGAAATGACTCTTTGGGGATGCTTAGTAGGCCTCCTAGACCTTTTAAACTGAGACAATGGCTGAGCAGTATATCTAAAAGACTGAAGTGTTGTGCCATCCTGCTATTAGTTTCTTATTTTTAAAAAGTGTTTAGTAGAATGTGTATTTCATTCCTGATAATTTGCGAAATTACAGCTTTTTACAACCTGTGCTTGATTTTGTGCTGTTAATAGTAATTTGCAATTTGAAATGAAACAGTTTTCTTAGTTCCTTCTGTCCTAATTGTTTTGAAGAGGAAAAGGTCATATTCAGATTTCTTATATGGCTGGATTGGTAATAAAAATTCACTATAGAGTCATGCTAAGTTATTTGTCTGGTTCACACATTTATTTCTATCACATCAAAATCAATATCTTTGGAATAAATGTTGGCTCCCCTTTCTGATAATTTACATATTGTTTACATATTAAAACCTATTTTTGTTTTTAAATTGTTTCTATGGATTATTATGAGACACCCAAAGTCATCATATAAGGTGACTTATATGTGTGTATATATACACACACATGCACACAAATGGACATCATTCATTATCTTTAATGTATGTTTTCTGTTTCTTTCTTTGTTTTATTATTTATTTACTTTTCTTATGATCACTAACTGATCGGTCCAAAATTATGGTCATCTCAATAAACTATGATTATTCCTTTATATAAGCAACTCACATAGAATCAATTACTGTGCAAGCATATTTGCAAACAGAAGCCAAAATCAACCAACCAAAAATGAGCAGCAACATTTCAGTTTTTTTATCTTCTCATCAAAACTTCTTGATTCAAATTGAGATAGATTATCATCATATGGTACTTAAAAACAATAAAGAAAAAGCAGCAGTGTAATAAAGAACATGTGCAAATAAATGCCACATGGATGATCCAAATATTGTTAATATAACTTTATAGAGACCAGACTGTTCTCTCACAATTAAAAATGTTCTTTTTTTCTGCTACATTGTTAGTTATCTCAACCTAGGTTTGGATGCTTTGAATCTGTGGCAGTGAGTATTTAAAACTGACCTCTATTTTAAAGTACAAGATATTACAAAGTAGCACATTTTTTTAATCTTTAATTTTAGGCTTGGTAATGGGACTTATTTTGAGTCAGGGCTTGTCTCCAAATCTGTTCCCATTGCCAGTGCCCAAATGCTTTGCTGAATAACCACAATCAGCTGCCAAATATCTGTGAGTTAGAGATATGGCTTAAGTGATTTTCAATTAAGCATGTCACATGAGCAATACCATTTATGGTTGCCAACTTTGTTTCTAGCAAGATTTCTCTCCCTATAATAATCTACATTACATTAGGTGATTCACTATAATTAACAGTGATGGACTAGGAATTCTAGTCCACTCTCTACCATAAAAGATCACTCTGACTGACTTTGGGTCAGTCATACTCTCTCAGCTAAACCTACCTTCCACGACTCTTGTGATGAATGAAAGAGGGAGCACTACATATCATAGCAGAGAAAATATGTAGCTCTGAATTGCACTGTGGAATCCTTAGTATTATTGTATATAAAGAGAGAGCAAATCCCACTCCCTTGTAGCATTGAAGCTGTTACCTAGTTGGGTAATGAAACATCTGCAAGCCAACAACCAAACTCATAGAACACCAAAGACTCCACTATATACTTTACTTTGAGCTCCTGAATATAAGATATAATAAACAAAGAAATCTAATAAATGAATAGGTAGAGATGTTAAATCAGCCATTTTCCCCCAAAACCTCAACCGAGAAAAGACTTAGTATTTTTTACCCTTTAGAGAGCTTTAAATTATAAATTATTTCATATATGTATTGATTTTATTAACTAGTAAGTAAGAATTTATTAATTAGTATTAATTTTAATAAATTAATTAAAATTAATTAATTTATTGATTATTAATTATATTAATTTAGCTTTTCCTGGATAGTATTTAAGCCTTACTTTTTGGAGTAAGGTGAATACTGTCAAATGCATGTAATTTGTGGAATTACTGATATTTTGCATGGAATACATTCAATACATACATCTGGAAAACACTTTTAAAAACTAAATATATTGTACTGTAAATTTCTGTGATTCTTAAGTTCTAAAGATACCTTTGAAAAACATGCAATTCTCAGACAAAGGAAGATACTTAAAGGTTTGCTAAATCTTGAAATATATGCATGCCTTTTGACCCATACCAAACATTAGATACCTTCACTTAGGATAACTTCTCCTTCCTGGCCCCTTTTGGAATATCCCTATATATAACACCTTGGATTCATTAACTGCTTGGAGGTCAAGTTATAACAACAATTTTCAAATTAAGAACTGCATCTATAGATCCATTTTTGAGTGAGCAACATGATCTATATGCTATTTTCCTGAACAGCATATAGATCATGTTGCTCACTCAAAAATGGATTTATAGATGCAGATTTTAATATTGATTTTTTAAAAAAAAAACTTGTTACATGGAAGATTTGGATGGATGCTGAGGTTTCTGTTTGGAAACAATTATGGGATAATAATTATGAGAATTGTCATTTTTTATCTTAAAAGATAAATATCATTTGTCTATTCCTACCTGCAGGCAATGTTTACAGCTACAAGATTTACTGACATCTTGATTTGGATCAGCAACCTTTTCAGCTTAAAATAAATTTAATTTCTTAAATGAGATCATTAAATCCTATATGACAGAAAAGTACACAATTGTTTCTGATTAATTAGGTATGGAAAATTTATATACTGAATGGAATAAGGAATTGAAGATCCTCACTTTGTCTAAACAATGGAAAATTGTCTTGAACTTAGTATCACAAATTTCAATAAATTTTAATAAATACACAAAAGTATTAAATTTAGTGGATCCTTTTGCATTTACATAGAAAAATCAGTAAATAAATCAAATCATGTTTATGTAGGGCAGAGGTCTCCAAAATTGGCAACTTTAAGACTTGTGGACTTCAAATCCCAGAATTGAAGTTCATTAGTCTTAAATTGCCAAGTTTGGAGACCTCTGATGTAGGGTATATTAGAGGTGATGATCCTTTGAGAGCTGTATGCAATGAAATTTCATTTTAAGAGCTGTGGTGGTGCAGTGGTTAGAATGCAATACTGCAGGCTACTTCTGCTGATCACCAGCTGATGGTAATATGGCAGATTGAATCTCACCAGGGTCAAGGTTGACTCAGCCTTCCATCCTTCTGAGGAAGGTAAAATGAGGACCCAGATTGTTGAGGGCAATATGCTGACTCTGTAAATTGCTTAGAGAGGGCTGTAAAGCACTGTGGAGTAGTATATAAGTTTAAGGGCTATTGCTAACGGCTATTGCTAATGTATAGTGATTAGTGTACATTCAAAGTGACAATAAAATTATTCCAAGTTCTAACATGTTGCTGGAAATGTAGTCAGAATAACACTTCATTAATGCATAAGCTTTTGCAGTATCCTAAAGTTATTATGTCCTGGGGTGAAGAAATTGCATATTGTAACTTGACTTTGAAGAAAAGGACATTTTAAAATGCTGATATAGTCCCCCCTTAATATTTTTGTGATGTGAAGTACATTTTTTAAACTAATACATTATACATTATTTTTAAATACATTATTTAAAATACATTACAAATAATATATTATTTTTTAAAAATTACACAAGTATAGCAAAATTGCAGGATGAAGTAGGGAATTCTATCAATGAGAACAGCTGTCCATGAGCTGTAGTATTGTAGAAGAACCTCCAGAGATTTAATATAGAACCAGTTAAAGTAAGTTTCCAAATGAGTCAAGTTCTAAAAGCAGGCAGGTTCAAATTGAGACAGAAGAAGATGGATGCAATAGATGAAAAAAATATTTAGAAACAGGATTCACTTGCATTATGATTATATAAATGAATATCAACTTTCACAAAGAATAAATGGATGGATCAAAGAGAATTGTAAGATAAACTTTCTAACGATTCTCTGCTATTCTAAAGAAAACAAGGAATAAAAAGCAAAAAGCTATTGCAAGTTTTTAAGAAATTAAATATCAAAAGGAAGTTATGATAATATAGATGACGATAGTGCCACAAACTAAAACTGAAAAGATATACTGATTTTTTCCTGATAAATGCAAAAAATAGAGGACTTAGAAACAAAATAAACAGAAAGTAGATTGGAAATGATTTATGATTACAAAAATAGCAAAATGACTATCACACTGGATGATATTGCTGAAATGAAAACAACCAAAAGGAAATAAAAACTGAGTTTGTGTGAAAGGATATTGATTATGTCCAATCAGTTCCGATACTAAAATTGAGTTATTCAATTCTAATGTTACTATCTTTTGCAACATTCTCAATTTTTTAGTTCTTAGGTTTTTAGTAAATATATACAGTCTGAAATATATTCATCACCTCCTGCTTAAGCTGCCAAGTAAGCAGTGCATCTATAGCACTGCAGAGACATTAATAGAATAATTTACCTGTTCTGGAATTTGTTATGTAGCTTTTTTGGGGGGGAGATGGTAATAACATCTTCAAATTAGGAAAGAAAATCTACCATAAAGAATATCCTTATCCAACAGTGACCATATCTGTGCTACTTCTATTTCACATAAAAAGAACAGAAAGTAAAACACATTTGGAATTAAACCAAATTGTTTTGCATTATATTCAGGGATGAATTGACAAGTTGCCTCAGAATTGCATTTAGATCTCTGTTTTTACAGAGCAAGATAAATATCAAAGAAGATATGATGAAATACCATAAAAAATTATTATCTTTTATCAACTCACAGTTTAATGTTAACAATTGGGTTGCATAATGTTTGGGATTTAATTACAAAAAAAAATTGTGATTGTCTTAATTACTTGTTAATAGGTGATATGTTTCTGTATGCTTTGAAAAAAGGGTATTTATTAAAAAAATGAATCCAAAGCATTGCAATTAATATATTGCGCCAAATAAAGCATGAGAGTTTGTTCACTAAATAAATCTTTAATGCAATGCTTAAAATATCAAACTCATCATGCAGTTAAAATCCTTTTAATATCTAGGTGTCTATTCCTGTTACCTGCTGGTATATTCAAAGAACAAAGCTCCTAGTAAAAGCCACTAAAACATCCCTTGAAATTGCTAAAGAGCATGCCAATTTGGTAATAATTATATCCTAACAGATATTAAAGTATTTAAAGCCAAAGTACTGGTTTTGATGCTGTATGGCATTTAGGTATATATTTGTAAAAGATCTCCTAGTTTAGAAGTAATTCAATCAATTTTAAAAAAAACAATCTTATTACAAGTTCCTAATTCAACTTCTAATGCTCTAAAATGATTGGAATTGGGCTGCTTTTCCCTTAGGGCTAGATAAAGACTGCCATAGATTTTGTCTGAATCAAGTCTATTGGAAAACTTTCTTAATCCATCTCACCATGGTAGATAGGTTATCTTCAGTACTACGAAGACAAAACTGGCATTCTATGGTCTTTCTTTGTCAGCACTACATGCTCTAAAACTTGATAACACCCTGGGTGAACTAAAGTAGAGCATTTTGGATTTAGACACCTAAAATGTCAGTGGCAGTGTTTCCCATCCCTTTTAAAGCACAATTGTTCTTCCTGCATGAATTATCCTTAGATCTTTCTTTAACAATATATTCCTAAGAGATTATTTACTCTGATTTGCATTGGGTGACATGATAGCAGTGTTCCAATATCTCAGTGGTTGCCACAAAGAAAAGGGGTCAATCTATTCTCCAAACATCTGAAGGCAGGACAAGGAGCAATGGAAAGAAGCAATCTAGAACTAAGAAGAAATTTCTGGACAGTGAAACAACTTGCCTCCAGAAGTTTGAATGCTCCAACACTGGGAAGATTTTAAATAAGAGATTGGACAACCATTTCTCTGAAATGGTATAGGCTTTCCTGCCTAAACATTGGGTTGGACTTGACGACTTCCAAGGTCCCTTCCAACTCTGTTATTCCATTTTAGTTACATTAAGTGAGAAGATATATAGTATAAGATAGAGCCTCAGTGGCGCAGTGGTTAGAGTACAGTGCTGCAAGCTACTTCTGCTGCAGCCAGCTGCCTGCAATTTGGCAGATCGAATCTCACCAGGCTCCAGACTGACTTAGCCTTCCAACCTTCCAAGGTGGGTAAAATGAGGACCCAAATTGTTGGGTGAAATATGCTGACTCTGTAAACCGCTTAGAGAAAGTTGTAAAGCACTATAAAGTGGTATATAAGTCTAAGTTTACTTTAGTTTACTTTATTGTCATTGCACCTCGTACAACAAAATCAAACACCATCTTCAGTGCACATCATGACCATGAAAATAAACATATCCTTCACCCTCCACACATTGAACCAAAAACCTTCAACACCATACCAATGCTGCTCTATACAGCAGAATTCAAAAGAGCTACTGCCCTGGGATAGAAGCTGTTTTTCAGCCTATTTGTCCTTGTTATTATTCTGTACCATCAGCCAGATGGTAACAGTTCAAAAAAAGGGTTCCCAGGAAGAGATGGATCTTTGAGAATGTTTTGAACTTTCTTAAAGCAGCAGGAGCTACAAAGCTCTTCCAAAGAGGGAAGAGGGCAACCATAAGTGCTATTGCTATTGCTATAAGTCTCCTATATGAAAGCTGAAAATGTTTTTGTATAGAATTGGAGGCAAAACATTTATCTACCTATCTATCTATACAAATTTATATAGCTGTACAACTCACACAAAGTGACTCAAGTTGATGTAAAACGTAAAAATCCATAGTTAAAAATTCACAATTCAATTTAACTTCCACCCACTTTCCACCATGTGGGATAACAAAATAAAACAAGAACATTTGATCAAATCTGAATGGGCTCCGCAGACTTGCTGCTAAGTCTATTCTTCAAGACTTGGTGGGAAACCAACAAGGTAAGGGGCCAATTTTATTTCTGAGGGACTGATGATCCAAAAGGAGAGAGCCACCACAGAAAAGGCCCTTTGCCTAAGTTGTACCAGATTACATCCTTGATAGGTAAATACATCTCACATAAGCTATTAAAATGTCTGCTGTACATTCAGAGACAATCAAAAGTAATAATTCCAATTGTTTACAAATCTAATTGCCATTGTGACCAGAAAGCCATATCTGTTCTTCTGAATGGCCACTTTTCAGAAACTCAAAAGACGATTGCAAAAGTTTTATCAATAGCCTTAGCAGTTAGAAGCTGCCAGGTTCTTCCCTCACATTATTGTTAGCCGTTAATTGTTTCAGGGTTTCTTCCATTTTTAAATAATTATTATATTGTTGATCTTTTTTGTATATTTTTGATCTTGACCGTGCTATATTATGAAGTTCATTGGATGGGGATTTTAAAAGTTGCCTGGTGCCACTCAAAATTGAAATAAGATGTCCTATTTCAGTACTCACACCTTATATTTGAATAAACAAACTTAAGAATTATATTCAGTGTCTTATGTATCAGGACAGAAGACATTTATTGTCATAGATAGCAAACATGGCTCTGTAGTCATAACTTTATAAAATACTATAACTGAAGAAAATCACAATTCCAGCCACTAATACAGTGACTCAGGAAAACCATCAGCTTGTTGGCAAATTGCTGCTAGACTGTTGATGTGCTTGGCAACTACTGCATTGTATGATTGATTAGGGTTGTCAGATGTACAATAGGCCTATTAAGGCCTGTGCAGAAAATGCCCATTGCCAGGGAAGGAAGGAGTTTGGGAGAGTCATGCCAAGTCTTGGCAGTTGATCAAATTATGTGGCAAATGGTAGTAAGACAGTCCTTCATGAAAGGAGAAATGAAAGAAAAGCATAATTATCAGGTCTCCTGGGATGAGATGAAGCCTGCCTGCCTTCCTTCCTTCCTTCCTTCCTTCCTTCCTTCCTTCCTTCCTTCCTTCCTTCCTTCCTTCCTTCCTTCCTTCCTTCCTTCCTTCCTTCCTTCCCATAAAAGTCCCATTCTTAAAAAGAATCCCTCATTAGTCTTTATGAATAATAGCATATTTATTTGCAATTACTATTTGCACAGACTAATTAAAGAGAAAAAATTAGTAAGAAAAAAGAGATGCAGGAATTTGGAATATTTTACTGCAGTAATTAACCAAGGGTTAACAAAAATTCATTGCTGTACTCTTTATTTTTAGCTCAGCATTGGTACTCCTTTATGTCCAAGTTGCATGGAAATGCCTCTATTTAAGTGGGAAACTTTCCCTTGGTAAGATAATATGTCCACAATATGCACTACAGGTTTTTTAAAAACAATTTTTTTTAGTAAATAAAACTGTAATAAGAACTACTTATTATCTGCTGAGCTTCTGTGGGAAAGTTGGCACATATTTAATGATTCCTCATCTATTTATTCACTACATTTTACTTCAGGAAGCAAGTATATATGTATATAAAACTGCTTTCTATTGGATCTATTTAGTCATTCAATCAGGATGCTAGATTTATATAAGAAAAGTGTGGATTACATTGGTCAATTTTTCCCTATCCACATGTGTCTGTATGTCCAAGGTGATCTCTTAAAGGTGTCAACATACTTGGATGTAGGTTACATAAGACTATTATACAATTGTCATCTTACTTGAATGGAGAGAGTTTGCTGTAGTGAAGAGAGAGGTTTGTGAGGCTGAACCTGAGCACAACTATTTACAAGAAGCTATTGACCTTCACTTTATTTTATTAATGCTATTGATTCCAAAGGAGCAGAGGTTCTCTGGTCATACTCAGCAATTCTCTTTTATCTGGGATTGAAACCATTATGCCAAAAAAGGGTTTTATCTATAAAAGGGTTTTATAATCTACGTCACCTTTAAAATAGCTAAATTAAAATAAATCTATGAAGATCTGTTGTCAGGAAAGCTCTTCTTTCCTTCTTCCTATAAAAAGCATTAGATATGGTAGATTATGAAAGACACTGGCAGGGAAGCTAGAAGGCAGAGTTGAAAGATAGAACATTAATATAATAACATCACCAAGTAAAATTTTGGGGCACAACTCTGGGCTCTGCTCCATAAAATGAGCATGAGGCTTCAACTTGGACAGAGTTGCTTATCATACGTTGAAATCAATGAAGTCATACATCTTGGCATCCCTTTCCATGTGTTGGATAATATTTCATCAGAGCATAATTAAATAGGGATTGGGCTTTTTAGGTGACAAGGACAGGAAACATAGAAGAGAAATAGTGCATTAGTACCAAAATAAATCTGAAGTTATAAAAGCCATTCCCACGATGCTATAGAAAACAGCTCTAGCATGCTAGAAAAAAGCAACCATTAATCAGTCTCTAATACAACAGTGATACAGATGCTTACCAGTCAGTCCTAATCATAGAAACCATTTCTATTCTGGTTGGTTTAGGTCAACAATCTAAAATTGCAATAAATTGTCATGATAAAGTTGGCTGATCTACATTTTAATGACCTGAGATTAAAACCAAACAATACAAGCAAGCAAAAAACAACTACCTGGACAGCAGTTTCCACTTATGATCAGTGATCAGACGTTAATGAATTTATATGAAAATTAACTACTAAACATTCATTGTGAGCCTTGTTTTTGTAAAATTATTCCCTCTTAAAGCTGTTCATTCTTTTTTCTCTACTGTGAAAAGTAAGACATAAGATGAAAAGACTTTTACACTCAGTGGCATTATAATTATCATTACAGCAATTAATTACACACAGAAAAACTTAAAATGAACTTTGTACAGTTAAAATATTAAATTTTAATGTAAAGTTTTTTAAAGTTTAGTATTCTTAAAATCCTTCCCTATACAAATCAGCTACTTATGCATATATTTCACTGAAATCAATAGGGATGGTGCATCTGTAATTGTAGCTTTAATACAGTCAGTTATGGCTCTGTATAATGAGGACCTTAAGTCCACAAATTGCAGTACATCTATTCAGTACAGCCACCATCTAGGACCTTGGGGGAAGAAGCCTAGAACCCTGCTTAGCAAAATCAAAACAATAGGGCTGAATCCAGGGATCTTGAAGTAAGAGTATTATTATCTAAAGAGAAAAAAAACCTCTTACCAGGATAGTATTTAATTTCACCATTGTACAATCTAGCAAAATTAAGAACAAGTTTTTTTAAAAAAATTTTTTGGCTCATGTTCCTTTTGGTTGATGGTTGGCTATATAAATTTGTTTAATAACAACAACAACATTTCCTTTATACTCTACATGATTACCTGAATAGAAGTAAATCCTATTTAGTACAAATTATTTAGGTCATGTAAGTGCATACAGGATTTCAGCCTAGCATTACAGATTAGGGTAAAAGTTAATAGGGACAACAGGATAAAAGGCAATAGGCAGCTCCATTTTTCAAATCAGAGAAATTTGCACCTTGTGCTAATAGCTATCAGTCCACTTTTTGAAGTAGCAACAATATTACAGCTACAGACACTCTCACATATTCTACAACTAATGGCCTGTCAGTAAGCCAAAAATAAGAAAGCTAATTTCAAAATTAATCTTACAATGTTCTATTCACAGGGTATTTTCAACATTTTAACTTGATTAAGAATGTAATAAATGATGATAATGTTTAGAAGCTTATTATCTTTACTCCCAGTGAGTGAAAAGACAGAGTGGGGAACCAAATGTTTCCAGATAAAAGTACAGCATGTAAATCATCAGGTTCTCTACTTCAGTTTTGATTCATTCTGGTTTCGGTTTGACATTTACACTTCCTTGAAACTTATGTATTTATAGAAAAATCTTATCAAATGCCAAATTGGAAAGAGCGTTATATTTACAACAAACACCGTGTGCTTTCATACAATTCTCATTCAGTCTCGGGCATACAGTTCTCACATTTTCCAGGGGTTTGTGTCGCAGATTCTCAAGAGAGAAAAAAATGGTTTCAAGCAAGCCTTTCAAATGCTGATAATTGGTTATGGTGCATTAATATGACTGATGCCATGCCAGCCTGTTTGTTTTTCTGATGCATTTCCTATAATGTAGCTTTATGGTCTATGTGTCACTCAGACAGTTTGTTTTTTACTTTGTTTTTAAGTTTTATTTTATAAGCCTGGACTGAGCAAATTTGGAGCTATAAAACATAATTGACCGACATTGAGTCTCTGTGGTAACATTGTACAAACGTTTCATTCTACCTATCAGCAAAGCAAGAAAAAATAAATTTATTTTGTTGTATTCTTTAAACCTCTCATGGTCCACAGACCTCCAAATTTTATCCACAAGAATATTATATACACTAAAAAGAAACAGGGACATTTTTAAAAAAATTTATTAATGACAAAATGCTGCCAAATGCAGGATTATTTTAAGGGTGAACATTGTGTAAATAGTGATTGCTTCTCAGATGAGTTCATCCTGAACATAGTTAGAGCTATACACACTATGCCAGCTAAACAAATAAAAAAGATGTTTATGAAGACAATAAAAGGCAGAGATAAAAGCTGAAATTCACAGCCTGCATAAATCTTCTTACTTTGCATCATAAACTTCAATTTTGGTATTTGGGAATGTATCCCACTTATATCAACTGTCAGCATTTTTGCAGTGCTTCCAGGGTTCAAAGTGTACATCATTTATTATCTAATTTTAATTCTTATAACTTGAATTATTATCCTATGTAATATATTCTCCACAATGCAGATAATCATCTATGGGACTGATCATGACAAAGTGCCCTCTTAGTTCTCATGTTTCACCAAAGTGAATGAATAGGAGTGTGAATCTCATTTATCACAAAAATTGGAAATCAAAGTTTAACCCCTTTAATTTAGCCTAATCCCAAACTACCAATTGTTAAATCTCCAAATTACAAAGCTTTTCAAGACCTTCAATAATAATAAAATGATGGCATTTTTTTTTAATTTTAGGAAAATATAAATCAACAGCCAAAAAAGTGATTTCATCACAACATCTAAGTTACAACTAGGTATGCTATGGTCCTCAAAAGTTCATTTGTAAATTTATATTTCACTGTTTTTAACTGTGTAATTGATTATTATTCTCCTAAATTGGAAATGCCAGTTATATGTTCTCAGGCGTTCCCTGTGCCCACTTTGCTCCTGATGGATTTCCAGCCATCTTCCAGCTTTCCTTTGATTACTACCTTGCCAAATCACATAGGTTGATCTCTTTCCTTGTCTCTTCCAAAAACTGTTCTTTTGAAATTACATCACCTGGCACTCTATGTCTGATATCCGAGGCTGTTTTTTTCTTCTTCTCTGTATTATTGGATCACTGATGTGGAAGTTGGTTCCAAAATTAAATTAATTAGGCCTTATTGCTTAAAAAAGTCAATGTCTCAATTTTTTATATAATTTTATACTCATTTAAGTATTAAGATCAACAATTTCAAGAATCTATTGCTTGGCATACAGCAGCAATTCCAAAACACTTATCCATCCTTCACCTTAGAAGGTATTGTTGTACCATTCAACAATGCACAAATAGGCAGGCAGACAAGTAAAGAAGCTACTTGAGAGAAAATGTATTTTGTTCCCATTTTAAAGTAAATTAGAAATGCCCAGTTTCGAATGCAAAGTTACTTCCATTTTCTTTTCCAATCTTGTACTTGAAGCAGAAAATATTTATGGGGGTGAAATCTCCACTTTTCTACATTAAGTGAAGCTGTCTGCAGTTCAAATTAATGGGCACAAAAACACATATGCAATAGCAGAAACTGTTTATGGAAATAAATATACAATATTACAAAAAAAGAGCCCACAGCACAACAATGTGCAAAAATAAGGGAACTTATTCAGAAAAATGTATATCTTAGAAGTATTACATTATATATATATATATATATATTAGGAGAGATGATTTTAATATAGTGCAGCCCATCAAAACCATCTTGGACTATGGTGGTAGTTAAATCACAAAAATAAATTAGTAAATAAATGCAGCTTAATTAGAGCAATTTTTAAATCTGCAGTTATCACTTTTATACCATATGCAAATACTACCTTTTAAAAACCTGGGTTTTATACGCATTTAGAAAATGTTATTGTTCATGAAACTTTTGTCATTCAAATAACTTCTGACTGAACAAAATACAACTGAGGAAAAAAATGTAAATTTATTTAAAGAACTTCTAGCCTAGCTAACAGTAAAATTCCTTAGGCACTTATAATATAAATAAAAATAACATAAAATTTATTATGATAAAAGTATAAGAAGGATAGACAAATAATAAACCATGATGGAGGGGACACATAAGTATTAAACAGAGGTTCTGTAACATTGTGGTGTCCTGTTCCCTTAAAACATTTAATTGCATTATTGTCTTTGCTACCCCCACAGGAATAAATCACAGTCATCCTGTCAGATAATGCTCCTGGTCTATTTGGACAAGTTGGCTATTTATCTCTTCCTCAGACCAGGAGTACAAGGCGGCAGCAGTTTGTATGTGCTAGCTGAAGCCAACCCTTCCCAAGATATTCTTATCTAGCTTCATGTTCCCTCTCTTCTGATGGTAGCTTTTTCTGGTTTATACCTTGAGGTATAAATTCTGGATCCTGCAGGCCCACTCTAGGCAATTCTTGTGATAAAATTATTTTTCCATGCAAAAAGAACTGTTGCAATAGACAAACAGGAGCTTAGTGCCAAGTCCCTGTGTGTTATTCCACACGAAGTACCACATCTGGACAGAAAGTCTCCTCTATCCCAGGGGTGGGATTCAAATTTTTTAAAAACCAATTCTGTGGGCGTGGCTTAGGTGGTGGGCATGACTTGGTAGTCATGTGACTGGCTGGGCATGGTCAACTCAACATCACTCACATCGAGGCACGCAACTCCTCTCCTAGCCCCTCATGACTGTGGGGATGCTGCAATAGTCGTAAGTGTGAAAAACAGCCATAAGTCATTTTTTTCAGTGCCATTGTAACTTTGAATGGTCATTCCACACAAGCAAAGTACCAGCAAAGGAGGAAAAAAAAACTCCAGAGACGTTCCTGAGACAGGAAGTCTAGTCCTGCCAAGAACGTAATAAGGGTTAACGGAGAGGCAGTTTCTATAAGCAACACCAGAATGTTTCCTTCCTTCCTTCCTTACAGGATTAGGCCAATAATTTCTTCTAACAACCAGTTCTCCGAACTGCTTAGAATGTTAACAACCAGTTCTAACAAATAGGTGCAAACCTGTGGAATCCCACCACTTCTCTATCCTATGTGGCATTGTTTGAAACCTCCTCCCTTTAAATACAGAAATAGGAGATACACTGTCCCACGCTAAAATAATTAGAAACAAAACAGTTGTAGGACTCAAAAAGTAACACCAATGACTAATGTTTGATGCAAACTTCAAATAGTTAAATTCTGCTCTTGTGGTTGGGTATACAAATGGGAGAGAAAGGAAGGACATATAATCAAAAATTAATTTATCTTTTTTCATTTTTTAATTTAGTAGCAATCTTTTTTGTATTATCTTGCTTTTTTTTCTTCTTTTGTATCTCAGTATTTCCTTTTTTCTACTTTTTGCATTTCAATATTTTTTGCATTTCAAATTTTTCTACTTTTTGCATTTCAGTATTTTAACAATAAGGGTATTTTTTTTTAAAAAAAGTAATAAACAATACTAGATAAACATCACCAAGCTAAGCAATGTTAGAATCCCAACAGTTCGGTAAAAAATGAGGTTTATGTGAAATAACAACAAGGGAGGTATGTCACCAGTCACTCATTGTCAATCGTCATGCTTCACTTGGTAGAAGAATGATCACAAAAGGTAATAAAGAAAATTCATCTGATGGTGTGTGATACCAGCCCACATGACGTTGTCTCAGAAAGAAAATGTTACTTTTTGACCAATCCTATTCTCCTCCTTCCATCCTGACGTCTGTGGTGATAATTGATTTGCATAAGTTTCAACAGATAATGTTAAAAAGACATAATTTATTTTTATACAACTTTTCAACACCGCTTTTCCTTTAAATAATAAGAAAGTACCTGACATAATAAATAAAATCTTTATAAATATAAATAAGCTATGCAATTAAACAGCAAGAACTTTGACTTGCCTAGCAGATTCTCAGCATTGTAGCCATAAACCTTTTTTTGCTCACGGAAAATGAATTCTTAATACCATATTGAGTTTTATGTGCGCTAAATTTCACCGGAGGAGAATAAACAATTTGTCTGTTCTCCATCTTTTCATTCCAGTTTTATGCCTCTAGGTCTTTGTTTGTTAGACTCCGGGGAATGGAAAAATATTTTGTACAGTTTTACCTGGATAAACATACCATAAATTTACAAATGCTATTTACTGACCTCACAGGAATGCTACACTTGATGAGGCAGAAAAATAAGTTTTAGATAGACCAGCAGATACAGTTAATAAATACATTATCTAACAATACATATCCATATCTATATACTGTGGCTTCTTCTCAGTTCTCTTTGCCAAACACGACTTTAATTTACTTGTCTGCCATTTGAAATTTTTCTGGGATACAATGCAGGCGGGATCATTAAACCCAATCATATTTTCTGCCTTGCCTGATATTTCACCGGAACTATTCAAATCAATTTACCCAACAGAGACATTTGTCCCTGGCCTGTCACCATGGCCAATACAGAGCGTCCTACACTTCTTTATCTTTTGGCAAGGCCATCATAAGCAAGTGACAGAAAAGGTGATGTATGGGTTCTCAAATAAGTTATAAATCCTCCATCCCTTCATCATCTGTCAAACACAGAGAATTTACTTCAACTGGCCTTGGCAAAAACTGCCTCACTGCGCTTAGAAAAAGTTGGTTTTAAGATGACACACACTTGGATGTAAAGAACCTCTCTGCATTGCAAATCCAAACGGATGATTTTGGAAAGAAGAAAAGCAATTTACTCCAGAGCATATAAAATGACACTTATCTCTCTGGACTCTTGGGCAGGAAAAACGAGACGGTACAAATATCAAGGTAAGAGGGAATTCAAACAATTATTTCGCATCATCAGCTTATACCTACAGTATTTAACAATAGCATGTTGCAGCAAAAGTTCAGTCTACTGTGTGGCTTCCAGATGTGTAGAACAATTGCCATCTTGCAAAGAGTACTTTGCTGCAGTACATAAGATACATTCATCAAGTGCAGCTGATCTTCACAAGTGCTAGTTGTTGTCTGAACAACATGGCAATCTTATTCCCCAAGGTGAATGCCCTAATATCAGGGGCTCTGACACTCCTAGGTTCCTGCTGGTAACAAAGTAGTGGGAAAGAAATGAGAGTAAATAAATATTTGTGTGTCTCCTCCATTTCCAGGCAATTTAAAACAAAGAACAACCTCCTTTATAATGAAAACTTTTATATCAAGAAAGTAAAGATAGCAATAGACTTACATACCACTTCACAGTACTTTATAGCTCTCTCTAAGCGGTTTAAGAGCCAGCATATTTCCCACAACAATCTGGGTCCTCATTTTACTGATCTTGGAAGGATGGAAGGCTCAGTCAACCTTGAGCAGATGAGAATCAAATTACTACCAGCTAGCAGCTGGTAGCTGGCAGTCAGCAGAAGTTGCCTGAAGTACTGCATTCTAACCACTGTACCACAACAGCTCTTTGCACATGGTCTCCAGAGACCAACCAATGTTCCATTTCCTCCATTAAGCTCAAACTAATTTATTGGATAGGGAAATGTCACTTAACTTCTAAGGGACTTCTAAGGGACATAGAATGGAAAGTATGAGCATGGTGGCAATGCAGCCTGACTTTCTGAGCAATAGCTACCTCTGTGTACAAAATGAAATAAAAAAAGCAGTTTTACAGAGTTTGATGACGCATGCATGTTGGGGAAGATTATTTAAAATTCTTCTTTTTCTGGATAAATGTTCCAAATGTATTGGGTTCATATTTCAGGGAAGTTATCAAACATCTCACATTTTATCTTAGAGATCAATTATCTAATTTTTACTTAACTTTTAGATAAATTACTAGTCAATCTGTGCCCTGTTATGTAAAAAAAAAAAAAAACAGAAAGTGGGAGTGACTTCCAAATTCCTGACAGCTCCCTACTGAATTTCCTTGGGAGAAACTGATCCTTCCTTCCTTCCTCCCTCCCTCTCTCCCTTCTTTCCTTCTTTCCTTCTTATTTTCCTATCAATTTTCTTTTTTCATCCTTCCTTTTCTTCCTCCTTTCCATCTTTCCTTCCTTCTTTTCTTTCCCTCTCTGTCCCCTTTTCTTCCTTCCCTGCCTCCATTGCCCATTCCCTCTTTCTCTGTTCCTCCGTGATCACTATAAAGAAGATATCAATAGCAATAAATATACTATTTTCAGCCCAACAAAGTAGCCACCTAATCATCAATGCAGGTCCATACAACATCCTCCAACAAAATGGATATAAATGCAACTTTATCAGAATATGCCTGATCAACCCACTACAGCACAAGCACAAGCTATAAACAGGATAACATGCCATATATCTAAAACATCTCAGAAACAACCAACAGACTAATAAAGCCACACAGTATCACCATAGCACAGAAATTAAAGCCCTCCTAAAGATTTTAAGTAAATCAAAAAACCCAGTTGCCCAAGAAGGAAAAAAAAACAGGAGTCATCTATAATATACAGTATATTGATCAGGGGGGGTCAAACTGGATTTCTTCAAGGCCAGATCAGCATTGTAGGTCTCCTCCACAGGCTAGTGCAGAGGGCAGTGGGGAGCATAGGACTAATGCCTCCTGCAGCACTTTACCGGCCAAAATGGGTCACGGGGGAGTATGTATGGCCTCCATGCAGCCCATTTTTTGCCAGCAGAGTACTGCTCGAAGCCAGGAAGGCCAAAAACTGGCCACATGGGGGCCTTGTGGGGCTTCCGCATGGCCCATTTTTGGCTGGCAGAGTGCTGCTGGAGGCCAGAAGACCAAAAATGGGCTCCACAGGGACCACACACAGCCCCTCCCCCCAGCAGTCTGTTTTGGCCAGCAGAGGCATGGTGGGCCGGTCATTTGATATTTCCAGGCCCACCCCAAGGGCCAGATTTAAGCATCCCAGGGGCCCAATCAGGCCCATGGGCCTTGAGTTTGACACCCCTGATATAGATGATTACACCATTATTAAGAAGATACAATGACAATTGTAATTTGTAATTTTACAACCGATGGATAGCCTGAACCATAGTTTTAACTGGGAACTATAAACATTTTAGATCAACAAGCTAAATGCAAAAAAAAAAGCACTAGAGAATTCCTAGAAGCTTGGAACTCAGACAAATCAGTCATCAACAGGCAGATAGAAATAAACAACATTCACACACCATTCAAAAGAGAATATAAAGGCTAAAAAGAAAACAAAAAGACAGAACACTCCTCACCAGCAATCAACCCCAGACAAGCAGAAATTAACACAAGGATTAAGATCAGACAAATTATCAAGCAGTAAACAAATACCCTAATCAAGGAATCACCAACTCAGACAAACAATTCAACAATAAACAACAGCCTAAGACGAATTACTAACAAGAAAACAACATTTCTATCAACACTGACGGAACAAATTACTGTATATAAACAGATAGTATAGTACTGTAGTAATCTTAAAAATAGCCATTAAATAGTGTGGTTCATTCGGTTTGCATACATTAATCCTTTATATCAAAACTACTTAATCAAGAATTTAGTTTATAAATTCCCTCTTATTTCCCAAAAAATGTACACCATGCAATGTCTAATCTGAGGTGTCAACTCTCTCTGTACATGCTATCAAACTCTGATTTGATAAGAAGAATTCCATTCAATAAAGCATTAGATTGTATAATACAAAAGAGATAGTACTGTCCCCGACAAAAAAAAGTGACTAAAATTCAGATAAGACCTGACACTCCACTTTAAACAACATGGGAGAATGGATATAGAGATATATTTAAGTCAAACCTGAAAGTTCTGCATTTTAAGAGCATCTGTGATAAGTCTTATAATAACTAAATACAATGTTATTAATATATACCAATCACTGTTATATACAAAAAGATACATGTTTTGGAAGATGCACAGATCATTTAATTATTTACAACAATAGAATCAATGTTTTATCCAGAAACACAATTTGCCTTGTCATTTTTCATGGATTAAAAATGGAGGGATTTTTCTTCTCCTAAGCCACTTCTTGATTTTTGTATCCCATTCAAATTTCTAGGTTCTACTATATCACATAACCTAAAATGGACACCTAACATCAAAAACATCATCAAAAAAGCACAACAAAGAATGTTCTTTCTGCGCCAACTCAGAAAGCTCAAACTGCCCAAGGAGCTGCTGATACAGTTCTACAGAGGAATCATTGAGTCTGTCATCTGCACCTCTATAACTGTCTGGTTTGGTTCTGCAACCCAACAGGACAGACACAGACTTCAGAGGATAATTAGGACTGCAGAAAAAACAATTACTACCCACCTGCCTTCAATCAAGGACCTGTACTGCATGAGTCAAAAAGAGGGTTGTGAAAATATTTATAGACCCGTCACATCCTGGACATAAACTGTTTTAACTCCTTCCCTCAAACGACGCTATAGAGCACTGCATACCAGAACAACTAAACAAAGAACAGTTTTTTCCTGAAAGCCATCACTCTGCTAAACAAATAATTCCCTCAACACTGTTCAACTATTACAAAGTCTGCACTACGATTACTGCTAATCTTCTCATCACTCCTTATCACCCATCCTCTCCCACTTGTGATTGTAGGACTGTAACTTTGTCCCTTGTATCCTTATGATTTATACCGACTGTTTCCTAGTATGATTTGACTGTTGATTGTACCCTATGACTATCATTAAGTGTTGTACGTTATGATTCTTGATTCTTACGAATGTATCTTTTCTTTATGTATACTGAGAGTATTTACACTAAGCCAAATTCCTTGTGTGTCCAATCACACTTGGCCAATAAAGTATTCTATTCTATTCTATTCTATTCCTTTTAAAACGGTCCTGTAGCCCTTTCAGAAGATATAAAATAAAGGCTTTAGCAAATTATCACTGTAATCTAGCAATTCATACATATTCTTCCATCACATCATTTGGAAACGTTGGTGGCCTTCAAAAGTGCCTAAAGACTCTGTAAAGTCACAAGAGATTAAGAAGCCATATGCCATTTTACTGTCCAGAAAAGGAATTGTTGTCACCTTATATTCCTCCCTGATTTTAGTTTTTCTTTCTTTCTTATAGATGCATTCAGAAGCTTACTGCAGTCTCAGAGGGGTTTGTGGAGGAGAATGGTAGGAAAGAGAAGTCCTGCTTTTTTTCTGGTCTCATAGCTGTAATAAAGTATTTTTTTCCTCTCTGGGAAAGCCTGCAGACGACTTTTTAATGAAAAATGTGTGATCATTATCAAACTGATGATAATGTGTTTTAGAAAGCAATCAGGCTCTGAAAAATCTGAAGAGCTTTCTTCCTCATACTGAAAATTACTAATACTTCCATGCAGAAATAATTGTTTTTGTTTGGGGAGCACTGGTGCTCATTTCCCTTAGTTTTGCACCTTATTTTACAAGGACCATGATTTAATAGTTTGGTCCTGCAACTGGAATTTCTCAGGAACAAAAAATCTCATGTCTGAAAGAAAGGCAACTTTCCAGAGGTGGTATTCAGCAGGTTCTGACCAGTTCTGGAGAACCGGTAGTGGAAATTCAGAGTAGTTCAGAGAACCGGTAGCAGAAATTTTGAGTAGTTTGGAATACTACCTCTGACTGGTCCCACCCGCATTTCTTCTCTGCCTCCCGAGTCCCAGCTGATTGGCTGGGTCTTCTTTTGTTGCCCTGCACAGGAGAACGGAGCTGGAAAGCAGGTTAGTGGGGTGGGAAGGGAATGGGATTTTGCAGTATCCTTCCCCTGCCATGCCCACCAAACCACGCCACATGCACCAAGCCATGCCCACAGAACTGGTAGTAAAAATTTTTGAATGCCATCACTGTTTGCAACAAATATTATAAGTATATCTTTGTTAAGATACAGCTTTCATAACTGCTTAATGGATAACAGAAAACAAAACAATCCCCCCCCCCATTCTAGCGCACAGGGGAACTATGTTCATATATCACATTCAGCTTTAACAGCTGGGTTCACACATCATGCCAAGATGGATTTTTTGGTTTAAAAAACCCATAGTGGTTTAGTTCAAATTGAATTACATTAAAAAGTAAGGGCTCGTTGGAGTTGTACAAGGACATAATAAAACAGTTCCTTTAATAAAAACCAAATTGTTTGGCTTTCTTTCTGCATTTTTTTTATTGACAATCTTGGATTTTACACAGATGATCCAATTACTAGGCGTAGTTACTCCATTTAGACCAGGGGTGTCAAATGGAGTAATTATATGTGTCCTCACAGTGTCATCATGTAACATATTGCAACTTTTTCCCCTTCACTAAACCGGGCATGGGCGTGGCCAGCACGTGACGCATCCGGTAGATGGGCTGCCCTGATTTAGACCATCATCAACCAAGAACTGCCTCCTACTTGGATGGATCATGGCTTTTTAAAACCACTTTCCTTATAACTGTACCACCAATGAGGAAAACTTCCCCTATCTCTAGTAGAAGTGGAACAAGATTATCATTCATGGATGGATGGATGGATGGATGGATGGAAGGAAGGAAGGAAGGAAGGAAGGAAGGAAGGAAGGAAGGAAGGAAGGAAGGAAGGAAGGAAGGAAGGAAGGAAGGAAGGAAGGAAGGAAGGAAGGAAGGAAGGAAGGAAGGAAGGAAGGAAGTATAGATTTGGTCCTTTCCAGGGATGGGTTTAAAATTTTTTAACACCTGATTGTGTGGGCATGGCCATGTGTTTGGGTGGACATGGCTTTTTCTTCTTTTTGCAGCACCTCCCTGCTCCATTTTGGGGGCTTTCTGGGCCTCAGTGAAGCCTCCTGGGAAGGTGTTTTTGCTTACAGAAAGGAAAAAAATAGAGCCTGGGGAGTGCAGCACTACCCCACTCTCTGTTTTAGGGCCTTCTGGGGTTCAGGGAAGCCTCCTGGGGAGTGTTTTTTTCCCAGGAAGCTTCCCTGGGGCCTAGGAAGGAAAAAACAGAGCCTGGGGGGGGGGCATGCAGTACCTCTCAGGCTCCATTTTGGGGCCTTCTGGGCCTCAGGGAAGCCTCTTGGGAGGGCAGTTTTGGTCCCAGGAAGCTTCCCTGGGGCCCAGGAATGCAAAAAATGGAGTGGAGGGCACGCACACACACACACACACACACACACACACACACACACACACAGAACCCTCATCCCCACCCCCATCCTTCTTTTCCTCCTGAGCCTCAGGGAAGACTCCTGGGTGAAGCAGTAAGACAATGAAGGGGATTCTGGCACAGCTGATCATCAGAACAGCTGATCGTTGGGAGGGGGAAAAAGAAATACTTTAAGGAATGACTGGGTTGGGGAGAATGCAGTCATACACAATAAGGACTGACTGAGCAGGGAGAGGAGGGGAGGGTGGAAAGGAACGGGGCCAGCCAGGGGCATGATTTGCCGGTTCTCCGAACTGCACAGAATCACAACAGTTGGTTCTGTAGAACCGGTTCAAACCGGTAGAATCTCACCCCTGGTCCTTTCTCTATCCAATTTTTAAATATAGCCATTTCAGCTAAAAATACGATCATGACAACCATTCAGTTAAATACCATTTGCATGCATTTTTTAAAAAAAATGTATTGTAATTATAATAATAATTTCACTGCTTAAACTTTTTGAGCAGTTTCTTTATATGAGTTTAATTTAAGCAGAACAAGAACAAGGAGAAGGAATTCAGCTGAGGCTATCATTTCTCCTTCCAAGTAGCACTTTACTTCAGAGAAAATCATTGGAATTCAAACATGTTCCACTCCTCCTGTTCCACCTACTCATCCATTGCTCACCCCCACCCCATAGTGTTGTTTTTCCTCATCTGTCATTACCAAATACCAGCCATTTATAGTCCAGCAAACAGTACATTAGCTCCCAGACAGTTCTTAATCCGTCATTTCTTTTATTAGGATCCACTCTATCTATTCAATAAATGAGGCTCCTGAAAGTGCCACCCCTTCTCCTAATGAAGTTCAGTCATATTATCTTCTGTTTGCCAAAGGTTTGGAATGGGAGAAACAATGGGATTAGCCTCATACAGCTTTCTGTTTCCATCAGCGTGCTCTCTCTCTCCCCCCCTCCCTCCCTATCAAACGCCCAGGTGAGTTAGAACTGATGTTCCTAGAGATGCTCTAATAGCATGAACTTACCAACTGTTCTGCAAATGAAATGTACTTCTCTTTAGTGTGTGCCCAAAGAAATAACTAATTTCCCTGCTTTACTGTAGAATTATGTTCAAAAAAGAAGATTGATTGTAAAGAAAAGAACACTATAATCCCAAATAATTTTAGATGAAGACAAATACATGGAATTTTCTGTGTTTACAGGGTCTCTCTGACTTATGACTTTTCACTTAACAACAACCAAAGTTACAGTAACCTTGGAAAAAGGGACTTACAATCCATCCTTGAAGCTACAACTGTCTCATCACTCTCATATTCATCGGACGCTTGCCAACTGGCTCACATTTATGATGGTTGCATCAATTTGCAGTCACATGATCATGATTTGCAACCTTCCAAGCTGATTTCTAACAAGCAAAGTCATTGGGAAGCTTAATGATCACATGAGTCACTTAATGACTATGTGATTTGCTTAATGACCATGCTAAAAATAGTCATAAAATCATTTAATAACCTTAATGACTAAAATTATGGTTCCAATGATTATCATAATTAAAGACTACTTGCAGTTTCCTTTGATAAAAAAAAGAACATTCCTTTGATTAAAAAAAATATACAAGCAAATGAAAGAAATGTGCTTTCCTTCAAGTCAGATTCTTAGACCCACCCTCAAATTTTAGTTAAAACCAGCTATAGTCAAAACTGCTAGCTTTTATTTCACACACATACACACACACACACACACACACACACGCACACAGAGCTGGAAGGGTGAATTTCTTTTGCAAGATGCATGGCAATACCACAGTAAGTCCCAATTGTGAACACTATAATGGTTAACCATTTCCTCATGAAATACCAGCTGATTATTTGATTGCCCTCCAAACTGACTAACAAATTAGTTTCCTGTGTTCTCATCAGGACAGTGTTAACTGAAAAAAGGAAAGACAACAGTGCTAAAGAGACACCCAGATGCAGAATATTTTTCATGCAGTCAACTCCTAAATTCCTTGATTATCCAAAGGATGACTTTCCATTGGGTGCTATCTAATTGGCCTCCCTCTATTGATGAAATGTCATTTAGTGGAGATTAGATTCCTCACATTTCATACTTTTCCAAAGACTTCTAAGCAGTTTGACTGGAGGGAGGAGACTAGATCAGTGTGTGTGTGTGTGTGTGTGTGTGTGAGAGAGAGAGAGAGAGAGAGAGGAATATGAGTTGGATAAACTCTTGTAACTGAGCATGTATAATCATGGGTCCTGGATTCTGATGTATTCTGTCACTTAGCCCATTTGAGGTACGTTGTTTCAAAATTGTTGGCCTATGATGCCAACAGAAATTTACAATCAATCAAACAGATGTGAGAGTCTTAGCAAAATATACAGTAGATAGTTGAAGTCTTTCTACTAGTCTTTTGGAATATACACTTTTTCTGTGTTCACTTTTTCATTTTCTATATTTGAGAGGACATGAAAAAGAATAACAGTATATAAAAATTAAACTGGAGAGGAGAACAGTATAAGAAAAGTAACTTATCTTATATTCACAGTCCCCCACTCCTAACCATAAAATTGTATTTGATGAACATTCACTTTATTTTTAGCCTCTTACATTATGCAGTAGATGAGCCATTGTGAGATCTTGGGATTAACTTCTAGAACACCTCTTTGTTGCTAATCAAACTAATCAAAAGCCTGTTAATTCTTGCACCTTAGTCACTTTTCCAACATCACTGCACCTAATTGTTCCTGAGAACAAGCTTCTTGATCACTCTTGCCCGTGTCCTTTTTTCTTTTTGAACTAAGGGAAATTTATTTGCAGATTAGTACTTCTTTTTCTTTACTGGTAGGACTTCATATGTTAGTGCTGTGCATGTGCACAAATATATATTTCCATATATATAGATGTTCATTACAAACACACACATGACGCATGCACACATACATATTTATCCCATGGTAATATTTTAATGTGTGTGTGTCTGTATGTTTACAGACTGTGTCTACAAATATAGGCATAGGCACAGATGCACATGCACGCAAACATACACACATACTCACAGATTATTGCACTCCTCCACTGGACAAAGCTGGGGCTCTACCACTGACAATTCTTTCCGTGCTGGCCTTTTGTTTGATTATCTGAAATCATTTTGTTCTTCACAAAATAGCCAGTAAACATGAGTTGAAAGCACAGAACAACAGGTTTACTAGGTTTTCTGGCATCTACAACATTCCATGACCTCCATTCTGCACCCATTGCTACCAATAAAGTTCCTAGGGGAAAAAATGTCCACATTGATTTCTATGTACTCAAGAATCATCAGTTATTCAAAGCTACACAACATAACACAGCCTTCCTACATTCCATATACAGTTAGCAGAGAAGAGAGCTCTTGAATCCTCCAATACAGATATTTTTAACTATTTTTTATTGGAAACAGAATCTCTAAACCCTCTAATCTCTAAACCCTCTAAACTATGTCTGTGTATTCTGGGGAAAACAAGCTACTTTCCATTGTACATCTGGCAACTCGGTTTCGCTTTTTCTTTGGAACAATAGTGTAAACCCATATAAAAAGCCAGGATAGTTCTGAGGTAGAAACTATACATCAGTTATAATAAAAGAGAATTCCTGTAGCCCAGAGTTGAACTGTGGAGTTCTTGGTGAACTCTGTACTTGGTTGTTCATTTGCAGATGTTTCATAACCCAACTAGTCTTGCATTTGATGATGTTACCTAGTTAAGTTATGAAACATCTGCAAGCAACCAGCCAATGTCAGGGTTATAATCACAGCGGCAAGCTGTGTTGCAATTTGGATAGGGCCATATCACACACATAGACAGAATCAGAATCAGAGGGGCATTAGGTCATAAAAATAGACATTAAGTTTCTAACATAGACAAGGACAGAATCTGAGAGCACCTAACATTTATACCATTTCCATTTCTTCCCAGATTGTTTGGGCTGACCCCTAAACAGCTAAACAACATGCCTGAGATTTAAATCTATTCAAATTGTTCCTTTCCAAATACTATGAAGAAAAGGATTTTCAAAATCTGTGAGCAGGCATTATGTTACCCCAGCACTGCATAAAATGTTTTATCTCCATTTCCCATATTGAAAGATAAAGAAAATTACCTTTGTCACCCAAACTATAGATATCTCTATAGAACAAACTACCTGATGTCCCACTAATAGGTTAATACTATAACTCCCATAATGCTTAGTCAGCACGACTATTGGGAATCAAGGTGTCACAGTTGCAGCATAGACAGTTATAGACTGGTGGAGGCTGTTATACATTATATATGGCCCATTCATAAGCCATGCATAAGTATTTAGGGACTGTCTCATTGTTCTAGCCACTACCATTCCTGAATCATGGAATGATGCCCACTTGTCTCCATCAAATTATATTGTGTACAAACAGAGCAATTATTAGATTGGGAATGGTTTGGTCACAATATTTATGGAATAAAAAGATGAATAATGCTGCAGCAATCTGGAGAGTATTGTTTTACACTGTACACCCAATTAAAGACCACTTGAGCTCAGAATGATTTGGCTAATAGGATTATATTGCAAAGACCTGGGTATATGTTGCTCTTGATCAAAGCAGTCCCTCCCCTTCCTCATCACTCCCATACTCATTATTAATGACCTATTACTCATTCTGAGATAATGCAAGCTCTGATCAGGGCTAACAAAGACACAGAGGTGAAATCCTGCTTGTAGTGTACAATCCCATTAGAGAAGATTAATCACCTTTTAATTTGAAATTCTGTATTTGGCTTGAACATCAAGAAGGCATGGAGTGAAACATCCATCACCTTAAGAATAGAATAGAATACTTTATTGGCCAAGTATGATTGGACACACAAGGAATTTGTCTTTGTGTAAATACTCTCAGTATACATAAAGAAAAGATACATTCGTTAAGAATCAAGAATCATAACGTACAACACTTGATAGTCATAGGGTACAATGCAAACAACATAGGAAACCTATTTTCAGTGGATAAAATATAGGGCCTGGGTTGGGCTCTAATTGATAACTTTTGAGGAAAACAGAACTAAAGCAAAATAATATCAGTAGGACATTGTGTTAGGTTAAATTAAAGGCCTTCTATAAGCAATAGATCCCTTCCACACAGGTTATGTACATGTAGTTATCAGACAATATCATCCCCAGGGAGATTCTTCACTTTGGAAAAACATGGGATTGCAATTTGACTGTTGCCTTCTTTTAAGGACTATCTGACATTGTCAACAAAATGTGAAAGACCTTGGGATTGTAAAAAAAAGAAAGCAAATGTATGTTAGGTGAAACAACATATGGTCATATTTTACTTCATAGCTATTTTCTGTCAATGTAATTTTTAATCTGAATCTCAATACCAGTTAAAGAAATAGCAAATAGTGGGAACCTGCCTTGCTGTAGATCAGATTATTTGGTCCCTTTAGCCAGCCAATACTTCCTCACACTAATTATTTCAAGAATCCCAAGCAAATGTGTCATCATCTCTGCTACTTGACCTTTTAACTGGCAAGGCTAAAAACTAGACCTCCCACTGCTTGCTCTGCTGCTCAACTATGATCATTCTCCTGTTTAATGCTACTCATTATTACATCAAAATCAGTTCAGCAATTACCTACTGGAAGGTCCAAATTGTGCCTGACAGGCTTTGTTCCCATGATCAGAAGAGATCTATGAGCTACCTGGTTAATCGAGTAACAATAGACCCTATCTCCTCCTACCCTGCCCAACCCTCCCCACCTATAATTGGATTTTAATGATTGGTTTTAATATATTTATGTTTTAATAGATAGATAGGTAGGTAGATAAGTAGAGATAGATAGATAGATAGATAGATAGATAGATGGATGGATGGATGGATGGATGGATGGATGGATGGAGGAAGGAAGGAAGGAAGGAAGGAAGGAAGGAAGGAAGGAAGGAAGGAAGGAAGGAAGGAAGGAAGGAAGGAAGGAAGGAAGGAAGGAAGAGATTTTTATAATTGTAAACTGCCCAGAGTTACCCTGTAGTAAAATGGGCAATACATACATACATACATACATACATACATACATACATACATACATACATACATACATACATAAGCTCAATTGCCATCTCTTCCACTTGATTTACAATTAGAAACAATCTCTTATTTTATGACCTAACTTAAATAGGTCCTGAAAATGGCTCTTCCCCAGGACCTTGGACTACAAAATGTGCAGGGCAATAATTGTGGGGAAGACCTTGGGAGACAGAATGAAGATCCACAATGCCACAGTGGTTAGAATGCAGTACTGCTGGCTACTTCTGCTGACTGCCAGCTGACTCCAATTTGGCAGTTCAAATTTCACCAGGCTCGAAGTTAACTCAGTCTTCCATCTTTCCAAGGTCAGTAAAATGAAGACCCAGATTGTTGGGGGCAATATGCTGACTCTGTAAATCACTTAGAGAGGGCTGTAAAGCACTGAGAGGCAGTATATAAGTCTAAGTGGTATTGTTAGAGATAGAGATGCTAAGAGATGCTGTCTAGGAAATGATCAGTTAGAAGGCACTTTAAATTGTAGCTAGGCAGTGGGCAAGACTTCGCCAACTGTAAAGGTAACAGCGGTAGAATTATACTTTCAGACTTGCAAGTTTTTGTTCATGTAGCTTTACAATAAAGTAGAATTAGCTTTTCTGCTAGTGTTTCCTGTCTGGTCACCTGGTAAGGATGATGAGGGTCTTTTGTGGGAATGTTGTGCAAGTAGGTTTGTCTGTTTATTGTGCTCTCTGGGCATTTATTACTGTCTACTATTTGCTATATTGTTCTGGAGTGTTTTAACATTGTATATCACACAGAATCATTAAAAACTCAAGGGGCCTTGGAAATATGATAAAGAAAAAAACCATAGGACCTTCTTATGTTTTATCATTTAGTATAATGTTTTAGAGTTTCTAATCTTAATCCTGCCTTCCTACACTACTGTAAGTATATTTGTCATTTTTATTAGTCCTTTACACTGATGTTGTTGTTGTTGTTATTATTATTATTATAATACACAAAAATGACAGTATATACAGCAAACAGCTGGGTTTTGTATCACAAATCACTAGTCGAACATTTCCCAAGTGTTTAGGACTGCGAGATGTATCGGCGAATAATGCGAGCAGATCCCGGTAAGGTGGCCTTCTGCAGCTGACTAATGGTGATCTTGTCAGTGCCAATTGTTTTTAAGTGCTTGCCTAGGTCTTTAGGCTCAGCACCCAGTGTGCCGATTACCACTGGAACCACCTGCACTGGTTTATGCCAGAGTCTCTGCAGTTCAATTCTCAAGTCCTGATATCTGGTGACTTTTTCGTTTCTTTCAAGTCACCAGATATCAGGACTTGAGAATCTATTATTATTATAATATATTATTATAATTATAATCATTATTATAAATACTCTGTAGCATGATTGTGATGTGATGTTTGGGGCACTGTGCTCGAGTAGCTTTCAAATTTCATTCTATTCATGGAATGCAGTGACAATAAAGGTATTCTATTCTATGTTGTAACTCTCTATTGCTAGGGAATACTTTTCACATCTATTTCTCCACAAAAGAACACCTGAAAGAACATACAAGTATAAAGTGTTCAATCTCACTTATTTTCCCATCTCAACACTTTTCCACTTATTCTACCCCATGTCTATGTACATTGCAAGTATTTCTAAAAATCACATAGAAGTTATCACAGACTTTAATGCACAGTGTATTCTAAAATACACATTTGGGTATGCAGTGTTCCTAACATGCATATTTATTTCCAGTAATTTTCCTAATATATTTGATATTTTTATATGCACTTGTTTTCATTCATTTTTGTTTCTAATCCTGAATTTAGAAGCTCTGAGAGAAACTCAGATATGAGGGGATCCTTAGTTGTCAGAGGAAATGTGAATAAAGCAAGCTTTTGTTAAAATATGCATGAAAAACAATCCTTTATCCCTATTCTTTAGTGATGTGGAATATTTAATAACAGGTTTCAGGTAATCCTATGAAAGCACCCAATATTCCATTGAGGGGCCAGACACCAAAGGAAGATTGGCAAACGTAGCAAAGCAGTCACTGGGGGAAGCTTTTCACTCATAATCCATCAATGAAGAACCCAATGTTTATTTATGTATGCCCTTATTTAATAATATTTACTAGCCACACCAATCCATTTAGACTCTGGACAGCAAACAGTAGTTCAAAATATAGTACATCATTTTTAAAGTAATTAATGATACAGCTGTGATGGTCACCTAAAATGTCAGACCAAAGGCTCAGTGGAGCAGAAGTTGGCTAAGGATCTTACTATTCCTAGAGAATAGAAGCATCGTTGTAAAGTAGAGATATGCATCTTAGTGCCCAAAAATGTGTTGTGTAAAAGATCTGGAGGGCACCATGTTGTTACTGCTACCATAAAAATAGCCACTTTTCTTGCATTACTGGCTTCACTTCCTACTTGTCTTTTTTTTTTTTTTCTTTAAAGGGTTTGAAAAATATTCTCTGTTCGCTATTCCTGGAATTGCAGTGGGAAAACCAATATTCTATCAGTATTCCATCAAGTTTTGGCATCAATTCTATGAGGGTTTTCCCCCTGCACATTCACAGAAGTTCAACTTCATGCTAACAGATCTTCTAGCATTCCTTTCTATATTTTTCAGATGAGAAAAAAAAATACTTACACACAAACATTACATACATCAGTACTACTACTACCTCTACTAAAATGTTGCATGGTGAGACAGTGACAGCTCTGATACTGAGTGACGGCAGACTAATGCCAAGTAATTGCTTCAAACTGACATTGTGAATTACAGTATAATTTCACTGCCTTTGTACTGAGTTGAACACCAGAAGGAACTAGTCTATTGAAGTTATTTTTTTTTTAAAAAAAAGAGGTTCCAAACTTGTAAGGTTTATTGTACAGATGTTGCCATTATTTTTGATAGCAGATGATCCTTTTACTCCCTTTAGTGAAGAAAAATCCTTACCTGCTTCCAAAAAGTTTAAGAATATTTTTTTCTGAATGAGACATAAAATCTACTGTATCAATGGGACCTTGGTACAAATAATAGAAATCAAAATTCTAAGCCTCAGAAATATATTCTAAATTTTACCCATAGATATCATAGTCTTTCAATAAATACAATAAATATAGTTATCTAAAAAGGACGGTTTGTTTGTTTTCAGCAGTATAATTAAGAATGGAGGGGGGTTCATTCTTGCTCTAACCATTAAACAAATGTGACTCAGTAATTCTTATTCATCTATTGCAGGCCATTTAGTGATGAAAATATAGATTCTAGGTAGCTTCTGCCCCTTCATGGTTGATATCAGGATCAGGTGGTCTGCAGATCATGGCTAGATGTAACCTTTAATCCCCAAAGCCCTCAAGGTCATACCTTCAAAATTGGATGGCAAAAAATGGTGAAAGCATTTTTAGCTTAAAATGTGGAAATAAGTATAAGTAAAATCTCTCGTAGTCCCCAAATAAGACAAGTTTTGATTTTATCATATTATTGAAAAAGTTAAAGTTGAAGCTGGAATATGACAAAAACATTTGAAAATGCTGGGATTTACAGAGGTGATCTGATAAAGATATGTAAATATATGGAAAAAATGAATGAATAAAAAAGTTCTACCTCTCCTTGGAGGTAAAAGACTGGAAATTGGGCTGGATTTGTTAAATTCACTCCAATTTTCATGAAAGGTACCTTGGTAGCATTGGACACTTACTCTCTCTGAGATCAACCCACCTCACAGGGTTGTTTTTTGGGGAAAATAGGAGGAGGAAAGTATATTGGAGATGTTTACTGTAGTGATGGTATTCTATAGGTTCGGGCGAACCAGTAGTAAAAAATGTTACCATTCGGCTGAACCGGTAGTAAAAAAAAACAACTACCAGTTCAGCTGAACAGTATTTCTTTCCTTTTTTTTCCTCCCAACGATCAGCTGTTACCAGGATCCGCCTCGCTGTCTTATTGCTTTGCCCAGGAGGCTTTCCTGAGGCCCAGGAGGCAAAAAAAAAAGGGAGCGCTGGGACGGTGCAAAAAAAAGAAGATGCCATGGCCACCACGCCCACCTAGCCACACCCACATAACTGGTAGTAAAAATATTTGCATCCCACCCCTTGTTTGCTGCCTTGAATTATTTGTAAAAATAATAAAGGTGGATATAGAAATAAATGTGTAATAGATTCAGTATGGGGAAAGAAATATTTCTTCATATATATATATTTCCCATATATGGCTATGTCTATATCAGAAATGGTCTTAAAACATACATGACTGAAGCATGTCATAGATACAAAAACAATTGCTACAGAGCAAATCATGAAGCAGAGTCCCATCTTTGTGCCTTAAAAAAGCTTTCTAATGTCTGGGTAAAATAGAAGTTCTGGGTTAGTTAAAGTCCCCTAGTGTAATCCAGCAGGGACCTTCTTACACTCTTATGAAGAAAAATGAAAATAATTCAGTGAACAACCAGTCATTTCTAGAAACAAAACAAAACAGAAAATGGATATAACAAAAGTATTTGTTAGAACATTTTCTCCAGCCTGAGGTCTTCTAGAAGTTTTGGGTTGCAATTTGTAATGATGTCATTGCTAGCCACTGTGACTTTCCAATGACCAATCTTTCCAAAGGGAGCTAAGTCCAGATAAACAAGGTCTCTTGGCTTATTCAGAGAAGCACATAACAATACAATTATTTTGTTTTAAATAACACCCCACACTGTTTGTCATCTTCTTCCAATGAAGGACAGAGAAATTCCGATCAACAAATGCAGGGACATGTCAAAGATTCATTGGGCAAAGCTATCACACAAGTTGTGGAAAAGAAGAATATGGGATCTTTTCCTAGGGCAGTTCACAGAGGTGGTATTCAGCAGGTTTTGACCAGTTCTGGAGAACCGGTAGCGGAAATTTTGAGTAGTTCAGAATACCACCTCTGACTACTATCCCCCAATCTATTATCTGCTTCTTGAGTCTCGGCTGATGAGCTGGGTCTTCTTTTGTTGCCCTGCACAGGAAAACGGAGCTGGAAAGCAGGTTAGTAGAGTGGGGGGAGAATGGGGATTTTGCAGTTAACCTTCCCTTGCCATCCCACCAAGCCACACCCACAGAACCGGTAGTAAAAAATTTTGAATCCCATCACTGGCAGTTCACAATATGCAAATCAGGAAGTGAAAAAAAAACCCACCACTTTCTACCACTCCATCTTCTAAGTAGGAAGTCTTGGTTTGGTTTAATTCTCAGAATCTGGGGGACTGTTAAGGTAGCAAAAAAGATTTAGATTCAGGGAACCCTTCTGATAACCCAATGTCCATTCTTACTGATTTTCAGTTCCACCCCTGATGGAGTTCTGCCAACAAAAGAGCCATGATAATTGGAAGCAAAGTGAAAATTCCTTCTTGTATCTTCTCTTTTCATTGGGTGAATTGTTGTTTCCAGCAGTGGAAAGGCACGTTTTGCAGCAGCATTTCAGAAAACATAAGGGTTACTTTATCTCAGTGGACAATATTATACAGAAAGAATACATCCATTCTGATACAATTCTCCATGATATGCTTTTCAGTAAAAGTTTCCCCCCAAAAAATTCATTACATGAGGTAATTTTTAGAATGCCAGAGAGAAAAACAGCCTGCCTATTCTGAGTAGAAAACTGGTGCTTTATAACATTGGTCCATGAACTTTTGAAGTTTGCTGAGAAAAGCCTATAAAGCTAAAGAAGAGTTTACTTTTATGTTCCCTTGTCAGACAATTAGTGTTGACTTCAAATAATTCACTACTGTGACTCCGTGATAGAAAGCTCTCTTCCTGCCCTCCTGAAGATACATTACATGGCATTTACTGGAGTTATTTACTGCAAATACTATTGTATTAATGGCTGCCTAGTAGAAAAGTGCAGATTCAGGACTTTAGGTCCAAATGAGCCCTAAGCTAAGTGGGTAACCTTTTGCAACATCTATGAACAGCAAACTATTATTTAAAGCAATGATGCCAATTTAATTCAAGCTCTGAAATTTCTAAAACAGCCTATAAAGAAGCAACTTTTTAAGCATATACAAGTTTGCTTCTTTGTTGCTGAATATCTCTTTTCTTAGCAGATCAAGATGTAAGCTTGCAAAAATATAGTAATAAGAAATGTATAGAAGAGTGTCTACAGTAACAGTTATCAGCTTCAAAATGATGGGAACAATTGGTTGTTTTCAATCAGTCTACAGTACATATAATACACATTAACAAATGTTGGGTCATTGATTGCCTGGTTGCATCTATTGTTTTGAGGCCAGTGGCCATCACTGTGGGTGATCCTGAATGTACATTATAAACAGGCAAAACTGACCTTGCCATAGAAAGACTCCATGTTAAATCAAAGAACATACAAGTGGTATAGGATTGACTGGGAACTTTGACAGTCTCTTGTCAAGGTTTTATTCTAGTTACTCAAATAACTGTACCACTCTTAGCATGAAAGGTTTATCAATGCATCAGAGCCTATGGCAAGGATTGAAGGATCAATTTGGAAAGTCAAAATAATCTACCACATAGAAAGATCCTACTACTAAATGTCCAGGGTTTGTTTTTTCCTTACTGTAGTTTTGTCAACCATAAACAGAAGTCTTAAATCCCCAGAGCAGAACTATGTTGGACAGCAATATATATATATATATTTCCTTAACTAATTCAGCATGGGATAGCCTTTTTGATGCCAGTTATCCCTATCAGATTACAAAGCATTGCGATCTTGAAATAGGGCAAACTCACACAGATTCAAAGTTACCTCTGTAGTAGACCAAAGAATTAGGTGGGTTTTTGTTTTTTTGCTAAGCCACGGAATGAATGTTTTATCCATGCAAAATATGTTTCAGTGAGATGACTTCACCCTTAACTGATGTAAAATGCTTGTTATTGTTTGGTTTTGTGAAATATTTGTTCAGCACACCTCTCTCCCCAATGCTTTTGGCAAGGTAAGTTCTGCCCTCAGCAGAATACATTTAACTAGGCCAAAATTGGCCATGTCAAATTCTATTTGCTTGAGGGAATATTTCCCATAAAATATGTTTTAAACAATGTTTTTTTTTTTCATTTTTACACAATGATTATGTAATATATTAGCATGGTATTTTTGTGATTTATACTCATTTTCCTCAATTATAGTGGTTTAGAAGGAAGTCTGTACAGATGTGTCTTTTTTGCCAGGTTTATGCTTCCTAATTCATTATTAGATTGTATTTTAAATTTTTCCCTTCAAGTTGTAGTGAATGTTAATTGCCCAGAACACTACTTTTAATAGAATGGCAGGATGTAAATCAAATAAATAAATAAAAATAAATATCCACCCCAGATTGTTAGTTTTAATGTTGTTCAGGAAGGATGCAACTATTTAATGAGTCCATTCCCCAAATTGTACTTTCTTACATAGACGTTTTTAAAATTGTCCCAGGTGGTAGCAAATCTACAAGGTTTTGTAAAGGAGAGACTGAAATCACCCAAGAGCCAAAAGAGAGCTAGTGATCACAGAAAACCTTTTTGTGGGATTAATTTGGAAAGGAATTAGGAGAGGGGATGGAAGCAGCAGGAATAAAACAGATTTTTTTAACTTTTCTATTTGCAGTTACAGATCTGTTGGATCAGGTCTGATTGACTTGCAGAACCACATTGCCATCTAGTGGTAAGGAAAAGAGATAACACCTGCTTTATTTTCCCATTTGAAATAGTGAGCTTTTTAGACAGCTCAGGTTTTCAAAGTGTTAAAATAAATAACTCAATTACATCAACTGTTCTTATATCCTTCCTGTATTTAAAAAAATATATATTCATTTTAGTTCTTCCAAAGTAGAGTCAACAAACAATTCTTTATTTATAACTGCCTAAGCACTGTTAACTTAAACATTTGGGGGCCTATTCAGAAATAGAGAAGAGTAGGCAGGGAACCATCTGCCCAGTATGTTACTTGCCAACAATGTATTCTGGCTGCAGTAATTTCAATTAGGCAATCTTGTGTATATAAAGAGAGCTATAAATCACACCTGAAAATGAAGTAATTTAAAGGTTGAGAAAAATAGACACGGTCACAAACAACTATGGTGTCTACCTCTAATTGTATTTTCCATTATTTCTTAAGAATATTAGAATACAATAGTTATGTAAGCTTAGGAGAAATATTGACTGTTATCACTGAAAACTAGTAACAGACCAAGATAAAGCTTTAATGGTAATTATTGCTTGGGAATAAGAAAATGTTAGAAAGTAATGTCATTGTAACTCCCACAGATTTATGTAGACACATTAAATACATGAAGAATTATAATCGGTAAAGAGTCTCTCACATTGAAATCACCTTGCCTATGCATGTTGAAATATTGAAAGGAACTGATTTCACTTCAAGATTCAGCACTTACAAATTTACACAAAGTTTTAAGTTTTTAGATCTGAGATTCAAATATTGTTAGGGAAGCATAAAGCAAGGGCAGGATATACCTGCACATAGAGGACCTCTCAGCGCCTGGACTAAAAGAGTTAGGTATAAGATGTTGTAAAAGACTTCTGTGAGGGTCCAAGCTAAGAGTCCATCTCATCCAATATTCTAGTGTAGGAAGTTAGCACCCGCACCTCTCCTAGAAAAATGAAATATCCTAGGAAATATTAAAAAGGCAGAATATTTCCTCTAAAAAGAGTAGAAACTCAGAAGCAGAAGCTCACCCCCACTTTTGTTAATGGGTGGACCATTAAGGCCTGAGCCAGAATACTTTACATAACAAAGATCTCCAGGTAAAGCTATAGCAATTGCTCAAAAGCCCTTTCAGTACATCATCATCCAGCAAGGCTCAACCAAGCTTGGGACTCAGGACAGACTACAGAGTTGCCCCTGCATGGCCCCTTGGGATTCTGACAACCAATCAGAATACAAGCTCCAATTCAAATCCCAAGAAAGGTTATAAAACCCAGGAACTCTCAGCCTATCAGCCCTTTCTTGATCTTTTACTTCACTTTGGAGCATGTGATCATCCTTCTTTGGAGCTTCAAGCTATGTGGTCCTACTGTCCACCATTAAACCTTCCAAACAGCCTCCATGTTTCCAGTGTTTTTTTCCCCATTTGGAACTGAACCCAGAAGGATAATTCTTCCAACACTAGATGTAAGAGACTGAAGTTAGGATTGCAGTCTGAACTTAGGAAAGGTAGCTACAACTAGGCAGAAATGCTTCCCACACCATTTTCTTCATTCATTCATTCATTCATAAATTCATTCATTCATTCATTCATTCATTCATTCATTCATTCATTGTTTTAAACAATGGTTACAGCTACCTATAATAACTGAGCCACAACCTGGCATTTTTAAGGATATGTTGATGTCCACAGATAGCCTGACCCCATCCCGGCATATAGCAAAGCTAAGACAGAGAGGAGAGAGGTGCAAGACCAAAGAAAAGACTAAATGGCATGCAGACAAGGAAGTGGAGGCAATGCCTGGGGATTGGTAGTCAAATTAAGTACCACAGGCTTTGGTGAACAGCACATCCTGGTGGAACTCTACTTGGAACTTTGCTAAGAACTCAGTAGCAACTAACAATGGCAATATCACTTAGACTTATATACCACTTCATATTGCTTTACAGGCCTTTCTGAGCAATTTAGAAAGTCAGCATATCGGTCCCAACAATCTGGGCCTCATTTTATCAACCTCGGAAAGATAGAAGGCTGAGTCAACCTTGAGCCACTCAGAATTGAACTTCTGGAATGAGCAGGAAGTTAGCCTTGCAGTACTGCATTCTAACCATTCTAACCTTAAAACTAGACAATGAAGAACCACAGTGAAACAGCACCTCATCCTAACTAGCATAAGAACTTGTAAGAAGAAGGTGAAACCTGTAATGCCTCTTTCAGACTAATAGTCTTTTGCTTGAGCTAAGTCTGAAAGGGCTGAGTATTTACAGATAGTTACAGGATAGCATCACCTTGAAAGTCCTAGAAGGATGAAAAGCGAAATCTGTTGTTGGAGTAGGGATAATGGGGCAATAAACTTGGTGGGTTCAGTCCTTGGAAAGCAAAGAACCCTCAAACTCAAAGCCAACCAAATATGCTCTAAAAGCTGATAATCAGAAATCGGACAGTGACAAATCTCTTTCACAATTGCTCCCTGCAGCCAGTATTCATAGTATGCTGCTTGTGGTTTGGTTATAACTGCCAAAGTTAGTAGGTCCTGATCAATAAATCTCCCATGACTTTGTTTAGCTTCTTTTAAAGCCATATAATTTTGTGTCCATATCTGAAGATAGTAACCTTTTCTCAGACACACACAGTGACAAGATTGTGGCATTGCTCTACATTTCATTTAATACTTTTCTTTTGATCGTATAAAACCAAATAATCCATGTATTACTTTTTAACAATTTAAAACTAAAAAAAGGAGACAACCAACTATCTAGAAATAAAATTCTTGGGCTGTTTTTCAGCTTGATCTCTTGAAACCAGTTTTCCAGCAAAGAAAGGTCATCTTGCAAATGCAAACAGTTTTAAAAGGCTAAGTGGTACGCATAGCTTATTTATTTTAACTGGGAAGGAAGAAGATTCTCCGATCTTCTCAGCTATTTGCATTCTGTTTTATTTTTTAACATTGGCTCCAGGCCCTCTATACTATTTTGCAGTTCATTTAAGGAAAGATCTGTGTCAGATGAACTATAAAGGACACAGATGCTTCCTAAAATCTTCTCAGCTATATGACTGATGGCCAGGGATGTTTACCATCTATCTTCATCATGCACTGAAGATCAGCAGGACAAAGATGTAGCAGTTCAAAGGCCATTTAGAATAATTTGGAGGCAAAAAGGAGCCACTATGACAAATAGTTATGAGAAATCAACAAACTTGACAGAACCTTGGGGCCAAGAGAGACAATTAAGTCAGAAAGTAGAAGCATCTAAAAGAATGAATAGGTCCCTGATCATATTGTTGAGGTGATAATGGCCCCGTCTTCATTTCAAAGGGACACTTAGTATTTGGCAGGTGTATTATTGATGCCAGTATGAAGCAAGTTATTTTTAATGTTGGGCTAGTTCAGCACTTTGGAGAGTTCACCATATTTTTAAGCTGGATGCTTATTACTGTAGAGGTATTATTATTTGGATACATTCTCCCTCCCTTTATTATTTTCTGCTTCAAACGGGAGACAGCCATTGCTGTGAACTAACATTCTGATTCCATAGCCCAAATATGTTGTTGCAATTGGAATTTGGAATGGTGCCTTTAAGAGAAGGAACTCCATACAGAGCAATCACATATATTCTCAAATCCCCTTTGCCAAATTCACAGTTTAAAGTTTATTTCAGACATTTCTAAATAATTTGCTGCACTGTCTTTCTTTTGGGGATCGTAATCTAGATAGCTGAAATTAAAACTTGTGTCAAATATTCAATATTTTACAGCTAAGCCTATTATATTAGTCCCTGGGTACTAAACTTGTAATGTTGAGATATGTGTCCATGCACAGCTAAACTGCACTATAAATTATGTAGTAGTCATCTACTGAAAACCAATAATCAGCTGATTAAATGGATTGCATAACAAACAAAACCTTACTTCCAGATTTACCATATTTTATTTCATTTTATTTGTTTTATAAGGCACCCATCTCAAACAAAGTGATCAGGTGGTGTACAGTATGAAATCAAATAATAAACAAATTAGAAACCCAAATCATATAACATTAAAACATGTACAATACTTAAATTTAAAATTTAAAATGAAATATCTGTTTCTGTTGTAACTTCTTTTTCCTGTCCAAAAACTTTCCTTAAAGGAAAACCTCATGGTTGACATAACATTGTTATGAAATTCAGGTTTCATATTGTCAGTTTCCTGGATTTGAGAAAGTACTATATCATTGTTTATCAGTTGCTGCAATGATTTCCTCAAACAAATAATATAGTCAGAGAAATCTTCACTGAATTCATTTCCTGCTACTCATATCTATAGCAGTAGGAGTCCACTAGAAGTCCAGGCATGACACATTGACACATACATAGAAGCTCCAGCAAAGGACTACAGTCCTTATAACAAAATGTTTCACATGTCTTAGTTTGGCTGATGTGATTATAATTAGTTTAGACACTTCCCTATTGCCAAGGTGAGAAATGGGAAAGAAAGAGAGAAATCAAGCTACTGTGTTGTTTCAAAAGAGATTCAGAGAGTAGTGTGTGGTGTAACAATTTTTACACGACTTTTGTTTTTCAACCACATAAACACAGATAAATACAGAGATGGGATTTACTGGTTTTGTCCACTTCTGTAGAACCGGTTGCTCTCAAAAGCAGAAAACAGAGAGCATACATAGAACCGGTTCTATGTCTGCTGCCGTTTTGGCCCACCTGCCCACCCAGGCTCTTACCTGATCTTTATTTCCTGTGTTTTCAACCGCAGCTGCTTTGTGCGACACAGCTGCAGTTGAAAAAGCAGGGAAAAAGTGCTCAGCTGTCCAGCAGCTAGATGGTGATAATATACACGCACACGCAAAGGGCTTATGCATGCGCAAAATGTAAAATCATTGAACCAGTAGTTACACCAGTCGGATCCCATCCCTGGATAAACAGGATAACCTTGCAAAGAATAGTAGTTCAGTTTTTAAAATATCTAATCACTTTCATTCCAATAAAGAACATGGCCCAGATATTGTCACTTAGGTACTACTAGAATGAGACATCTATGAAGGAACAGTAGGAACCCTTCAACTCACTGACTAAATTAATTCACAATCAAATCTTATCCAACTTGGGGAGGAACTCAGTTCTTCTCTTCTCTTCTGCCCATGAGACTGCCTCCTCACTATATGTATACATACATACATACATACATAAACACACACACACACACACACACACACACACATATACACACATATATACATACAGTGATATATGTGGCTGGGCAATTGTTGCATGGTATTTCATAAACTCCTTGGTTTTCTATCTGGATCTTGTCTTTGGGGTTTCTTACGATGTTGGCTATTTTTTGGTCAGTGATATTGTATTTGTGGAGAATTTTGCTGATTTTATCTGTGGTGCCTTTGATGTAGGGGAGGAGGGCAATACCCTTGTCCTGTTCTGTACCTCGGTTTCTGGGGGGGTTGTCTCCTTTAGGATTAGATCGGTAATTGTGTTTCTTTGGAATCCATTGGAAATTAATTGATCCATAGGCTATCAAGAAAATTTAGCATGTAAATTGAGACAATTTTATAGCATGGTACTGGTAATGTAGTGCATAAAGCAAGGACATTAGTTAAAAGCTATTGTGCATTGAAAGATAGAAGGCATTTATATTACTTCTATATAGCGTTGATTCAATTTCATTCAAACTGAAGTCCTGACTACAGTTCTAATCTTGAAACAGAATGCTGAGTAAATTCTAAAATGGATTGTGTAGAATCTGAAGCAATGTCAATAATTCTGTATTATACTGAATGTCTTTAGAAATATACATTAATTACCAGTTGTGTGTTATATATTACAAGAATTGAAAAGGAAATCATATTAAAAAGGGACATCCATCTTCAGTGTGAATGCCACAGATCTGGAATGTCCATTTTGTTTTAAGTCAATAAAAATGATAACTATACAGACAAAAAAACCTGCTGAACCATTCTATAAAATTTTAGTGAAAATAAATCACCTAGAAAGAAAGTTCAAAATTGCAACCTTGGATATAAGAAACATGCGTGCCTTTGATTTAATGAAATCTCTCATGTACACACATACAGTAAATGTTTCTATTGTTTTAATGTTTCTTCATTTTTATAAGTGATATACATTTGAAAAATAATTCATATATATAATAGGCTCCAAGTTATTCCTGTCTTGCCCTAAATTTTGGGTGTACATTTCACATTACTCCAGAGGTGGTATTCAACCGGTTCTCACCTACTTGGGAGAACCGATAGCGGTTATTTGGCGTGGGTCGCTGAACCGGTGGCAATCCCTGGCTGGCCAACCTGGTTGCCCGATCACTCACTTGCGATCGCTCTCCTAGCTTTCTGTTCTCCACGTCCTCTTTCTCCCTTGGGGAAAGGAAGAAAAGCTTGGACACTGTAAGTATCGCTTTCCCCGTGTGAGTTAAAGTGCTGGAGTGAGAAGGAGTGCAGTCTGACAGAGGGGGTGGGGGAATCCACTCCAGCCTTGGAGAAATTTAAAGGAGCTGTTTCCAAAATGCTTGTCTGGTAAGTGCTCTGTGTGTGTGTGTGTGTGTGTGTGTGTGTGTGTGAGAGAGAGAGAGAGAGAGAGAGAGAGAGATGAAGGAAGGAAGGAAGGAAAGAAGGAAGGAAGGAAAGAAAGAAAGAAAGAAAGAAAGAAAGAAAGAAAGAAAGAAAGAAAGAAAGAAAGAAAGAAAGAAAGAAAGAAAGAAAGAAAGAAAGAAAGAAAAAATAGGAAGAGAGAGAGATAAAACTCTGTGCTATTTTTAATTGTTCCATTATTTATCATGTGTTAATATTTTACACTGTCCCTACACATAGTGATTTTTTTGCCTTTCTTTTGCCCAGGGCTACCACATATTTTTCAGGGTTTACATATATTCAATGTCAATATTCCAGAGCATAAAATACACATGTGTTTAACAAGGGTTGAAAAGGGACCTTGGAGGTCTCCTAGTCCAACCCCCAGCTCAGGCAAGAAAACTGAGGATGCCAAACTCTGAGTAGAAATCCTGGGAAAGGTGTCAGAATAATACTTAGAAGGGACCTTGGGGTGAACCCTATACCATTTCTGAGAAATGGCTTTCTAGTCTTATCCATTGTTTCTTGTTTGCATTCTGCTTCTTTGGAAAATACATTGTCCCCCTTTCTTTGTGGCAGCCCCTTAAAAGCCTGTTGCCTATCACCCTCTTGGGTAAAGCATGTGAGTCATTTCCTCCTTTCAGTGGTCCATGAAAGTACATCTATAGTATGCAGATAATAAAGTCAAAAAAGGTGAACAACATTTTTACAGAACTATAGATAAGTTGAGGCTGGAATGGCTGGAAGGGGAGGGGCCAGGTGAGACAAAGAATGGCTGGGAGGGGAGGGGCCAGGTGAAGCACCCCTTGATGTGAGTGACATTGAGTTGGCCATGCCCATCCAGTCACATGATCACCAAGCCATGCCCGCCAAATAAGCCACGCCCACAGAGCTGGTAGTAATTCTTTTTGAATTCCACTACTGCATTACTCGTATATGATTTGATGATAGCAACCCTGATATAGAAAAGAGTTAGAAGAAAATTTCTAACTTTGGGGCCTCTAAATACTGTATATTTAATCTATGACTCCCAGCTTAAGCTATCCTACACAGGAATTCTACAAATGATAACTATTTCAACTGGAGAATGTTAGGTTAGAGATGGATATGTAGGATACAGATTTTTAACATATGATATAGGAACACCTTAAAGAACTTTGAGTAGAAATTGAAAAGTCTTCCAAGAATGAATTCAATCTAAAAAAAAAGTGAGTGTGTATATATGAGAGAAGTACATTATGCTTTTTTATATTGGATGAATTAAAACTTGTTTTATAAAGACCAGTCAATACTGTATTAATATCTATAATTTAAAGATTAATATGAATAGCAATATTATAGAAATTAATGACCATCTATTAGCCATTCTATAAGAAATATGTTGAAGAAAAAGGTTTTCACTCTATATTCCAGAGTCCCCAACAAGCAACTGATCTATTCCAAGGGAAAAAAAACTCCTGGAGCAGCATTTTACTTTAAATATTCCATTTTACCATAATACTTAACTAGAAGCAAGAGTTATTGCAGATAACACTGTGATTTAAGTTCAATTTCCAAGTAATTTTATTTAAATATATATAATGTATTTGCATTACAGAGGAAGATTGAATAAGTACTGCATCAACTATGCAATTTAATAAAAACATTCATAAAATAAATATACACTTCAGTCCTTATCTAGGAAGCTACAAATCATTGTTTTGCATTGGTTTTCAGTCTTAATTACTTATTAGGAAAAAAAGGCAGACTGTATTAAAGCTACCTCAATAAAGTATTATTTGGCTAATTTCTTAGAGATGATTTACATCCTGATTTTTAGATATTGATTTTGTATTTATCATCTCACAAATGTTTATTTAAAGAAAGAGAAAAGTATATATCATAGTTAGTTGTAGAATATTGGGGAAACTGGAGACGGGAGAAGGAGCCAAAATGTTTCATTGAATAATATTCTTGCTCTGCAATCATTTGTCTATCTTTCTGCATAAAATGAGATATATTCAAAACTCCATAAAGTTGCACATTAAGTCTAATTTCAAATATACCTAGACCATATTATACAAATCCCTCTAAAGTCTGATAGCTCCAAATTGATCAATAAACTATATTACTGCATAGTCCATTACTGATATGTACAGATCTTAACAGCACATAGTAACCTGGGCTGTAAATTAATATTAATTAGTATTAATAAGTTTCTTTCCATCATTCTCAGAATAGGGATCCATATGGCCCTTTTTCTGTGCTCAAAACATTTTGTGTAGTTCTCCTAGCCTTTGGATCATAGTAGTCTCAGAACATTAATGGACAGATTTTATTTGTTCTCCAGAATATAATAAAAAATGGAAAGGAATAAAATCTTCTCTTGCACACGCAAGACCTTATAAATATAAGTAACAGCACATACCTTTTTGTGATCTCAGCTGGATAGGTTCAAAGCAATCATCATGAACTTACCTGTTCTGATCCATGAGGAGGCAGTATCTCATAACAAACATTTCTGAATCAAAAGTATGAAGATCATAGCTACCCAACCAATGGCAGTTCAGAGTTACTTATAAACAACAAAAATGAGCAACCCTTTCTTTAGAACCACCACTTTGACAAAATCATCATAAGAAAAGAATGGCTCTCAGAAGTTTCTCTTTCTAAAACTTTGTGTTTTCTTTCCCTTTAACTTCTTTGCAAATCAGGCATACTTGCAATTTTCCTACATGGTTCTTGCATACACAGCACATGTGTATGCTGTGCATACATATTTTAAACAACAGAAATGGTCCTTTTAATCAGCTTTTAAATTTCAATTTAACCTCTGGATGTCATTTCTAGCAATTTATTCCTGAACATTAAGGAGAATCTCACACTAGGTTCAGAGTCTGGCTTGCTGAAAACTTGAAGTTAATTTTATTTATAAGTGGCCATCTAAAATGGGTGCAAAAGTATGGGTGCAACAGTATTTTATTAACTGCAGGAACAATATAAAATAATAATATGTTGTTAGAAGCTCTCCAGTGCAGATGACTTAAATGCAGCTTTATAAGTGTAGTTTGGTATTACTTATACACTGGTTGTCTTATCATGTCTTTTGGGGGGAAATCAGATAAACACATACATATTAGAAAGGTATTAATGAATTATTGTCCCATAAAATAAATTGTATCAAAAGTTGATTCTATTCTATTAAACAATTCTAAGGGGATATGACAGTGAGAGGCAGAAAATACATGCCATGAACCTAGTTAATAAACACCTGCAGGCCAGATTCCCATGTTTACATTTATTTCTAACAGTAAAGTTACTTTAACATTAATATTTTCCACCTATCTTTTTCTAAAAACTAAAATTTTCTTTGACATCTTATAACATGAACATCTATATTCATAATTTTCATACTGAAATGTTTCCTTATAATCATATTTAGATACACTTTAAGCTACCAATTTGAGCTATTGTAAAAGCAGAAAATAAACATTTCCAAATATAATCTTTCCTTTAACACAAACCCTATCTTGCAAGCAAAACACACAAGAAATTCTTGACCTTTTTTCACACATTTCTTTCTTTGGAGGAAAACGAGAAGGTAGAAAGGGATATTTAACCTTTCCAAAGTCCAATATTTTTACTTAGTAAACATCATCCTTGACTTTTAAACCTCTAATGGGCAAGGCTGGATTATCTGAGGAACCAGTTCTTTACTGCAAACTTATATAGTCCTTAGTATCTAAAGAAAATGTGCAGAAATCTGTATTTGTATCCAGCACCGAAGCTGTCTGTTGTATGGTTCCTATTGCCTCTGCATTTAGAAAAATCTCAAAAAATGTATCCTTTTCATCAGGCTTCTAATAATTATTTTTAATTTATGATTTAAAACTTCTTAAATTCCATATACCTTACTCCCTTGATTACTAGAAATTAAGAGTAAAATGTATGAAAGTGAGCTTACTTCTTTCTTTAAATTTGTAACAGTTTCAAGCTATTTTCTAGGCAATTCAACAGCCTATTTTAAACTTAAAACAATTGTTATAATTTCAAATATGGTGGTTCAAGCCCAAAGGATATTGAATATCTTTGGTATTTTCTATGAACCCAGATCCCATCGCTTAGTAACTGATCATTCTATATAGATGGTAAGGACTTAAGCTAGGATCTTTTCTATTCATAGACAGACTGAGCTACAGAGCTTCTTCAATGTATGATTTTTCCAACCTGAAAAATTATACAGGTTTGAAAAGTTACTCAGGCATAGTATTCCATATCATGATACAACTTGACAATACATATATGTTATATTATCATCCTACATTTCTAACAATAATCTGTTCTCTTATTACATGTCCACGATCAACCATTTCCCAAGTTAAATTCTGATTTAATGCGTCATCTTTTTGGGTAAACTCTTGGTTGAAAAACATATAGTGAGGAAGAATTTAGTTTTTAATGCAGACAATGTATTAATGCATTTTGCAGAACCAGTAAAGCTTCCAGATGGCTATTTAAAAAGTTTAGAGCTTTGCATGCGTTTAGAAAAGGCTACATGTGAATAGGATTAGAAAACTTTTAAGAAGCAAATGTACTTCTTAGCAAAGATCTTATTATTGTCTGGCACATACAGTTCCCTCTGGTTGCTATAAAAAGAACATCAATACCTTTTTTTAAAAAAAAAAAAGTGTTTAAACATGAAAACAGAATGCACCCATACACTTTCATATTAACTCAGAGAAAATAAAAACTCTCTATTTCTCTTATGTAATCCAGTTTCTAAAACTAATTTCCCAGGAAGTTCACCAGACAGGTCTAACATGAGAATTCATGCAAGCTTGCAGACCAAACACCAAATGGTTCCCAGTTCCCTTGTAAACAATCCAGTTTTTTAAAAGGTGGTACTCACGGTCATTGCACTGATTTCCAGAATATGATGTCATGGAACAATCGCAAGTGAAGCCTTCCCACTGCTGAATACAGATGCCTTGGTTGGCGCAGGAATCTTCTTGACAGGTGGTGCTTGGTCCTGAAATGGAAGAGCAAGAAATGCATGAAAAAAAGAGTAGCTACTAAGAAAGAGACACTATAATGGGGTTATGGATTCTTATCTTCATGCAACCCCCTGTCCACCTTCCCCCAAAGAAAACTGTATGCTTTTCCATTTCATGGAACATGCCACAGAAATTCAGGACACATAAAGACATGGAGAATTAAGCACTCAGCAACAGACAGGTAACTTGTACACAGCAGAAGGAAGGTATGAAAAGTAGCATATTCCCTCCTTGGCAGGGTCAGGAAAAAAATGCTTATAATAAGTACTATTTCCTCCAAAAGAGGAAGACTAAGAGTTGTCACAGCCTATTCTCCTATTCTCAGTTAAATAACTTGATTCAAAATGATGAGATTGTTATTTCCATGCTGCAGGTATATTTTATAGGGAATTTGGTAGAAACATGGGTTGACAATCATTGTCTGCGAGGTGGACATCGTTGCGTGTGAATTGGGTAGCTAATTAAATCAGATTAATAAATCAAATTCTACTAAATCTCCCTTCATCCAAAAAAATTTCTGCTGATATTTGGGGGGAAAATTAATAGGACCTGGTGAAATGTCAGCGATTTGTTCCTTTGCTTGTTCCATTTTTTCCCTTGTATTAAATTAAATACCATCATAGATGAGAATTTTAGCTCTGTATGAATAATTTTGAAAATCTCAGAATCTTTAAAATTGCATAGAGACTTTTAGAAAAATGTCTGTGACACATGTCTTTTTTGGATATACTAAGCTAATTATAGTTCCATTTGGACTTTGCAAGTAAGTAGTAACTACCAGTTTTATGAGCATTTCATGTACTACTCCAGTGGATACTTCTATTCTATCCTCTTAAATACTATAGCACAAAGAGTGAGGATTCAAGATGAAGAAGAAATAATTTTGACTTGCTCCATACTGGTGAGATATGTGGATATCATTTATTAGCAGTATCCTATAAGATTCATCTATCAAAAATGGACCCCCTACCCCAATGTGGAATGATTGAAAAAATAATAAACACTTTTGCTTTTTTAGCAATGCTGTCAAAGCAGAGATAGATCTCTTTGATACAGGAACCAAATGAATAATAAATAGAAAGGTGATCCGAACACATCAATATAGCTACTTTGTCATATTCCCTTCTATCCTGGAAGGAAATCATGCTATTCTAAATCTTGCTGTCACCACAGCATGCTATCTTCATGCATCCACTCAATATTCTAAGGTCATAGTTCTTTTCATGGAAATTTCAGCCACAACAGTCTTTTACCACATGACAAGATCTCCTCCAGTTTACATGCACAATGCTCTATTTTATGCCCTTCAATCTACCTACCTCCCTTTCTTTTTTTGCCACAGACCAACTGTTTGTTTGTTTTAATTTATTGAAACTAGTTGTCAACTAAACAATTGTTTTGTATCAACCGAAAAATCGCTAGATGCTACAAAAATATTGAGTTTTTAACATGATTTCTGACTGGCCAACTGGGCTCTAGATCCAGCCCACTTGACAGTAAGATGGACGGCATATAAATTTAATAAATAAGGAATAAATAATAGAGAAATATTTTTTCAATTCCAATCCCATGTTTTAAAGCAGTGGTAAGCTAGCCAATGTCGGATTGTACATTCTCTACGCTGAAGAATTGATGGTCAACCAATATAACTATAAATGAGGGGGAAAGTTTCTGCAGAAGCCAGGGTTCTCATTTTCCCTCACAGCTAAACTTATTGAAGAAAGGGAGAACAGGTTAGGCAATGCATAATCCTACAAGAAACCAGTAAAACCAGCTGGAGCCACAAGTGTGTCAACATAGTGTGCTAACCACAAGTGTGTCAGCATTACAGTCCACATCCTCTAAGCTTTACATTGAATTTAGAATAACTTTATTGTCACTTTGAATGTACACTAATCGGCATATATTAAAATGAAATTTTGTTGCATACAGCTTTCAAAGGGTCATATGATGACACATAGCATTTGGAAGTGAGATGAGAATACCTATTCTTATAAGAATATAATAGAAGTCTGCAACAAAAGGTTGCAGAAGAAGTCTACAACAAAGAATTTCTGAAGAGGTCTGCAACTGGATCAGGTCTAAAGCAATAGCTCAGTGATCTTCTTCTTCTTTTAGGAGGTTCAGTACTTTTTGGACTGATTTACAAACAGACTCTCAACACTGCGACTTATATTAAATCCTTCATTGTCTTTCATTCGGATTTGTAAAATATGCCCCTCAAAAGGTTTTGAATGTGGCATCTGTGGCTGATATTGCAGAAAGTGAACTGCTGCATTTGGTATAAGTTATATAGTATACACACATATTTTTAAACAAGAGACAGCTCTTTAAATGCATTTCTACCTTGATCTTCTTTAAAGCTTAATGCAAGTAATTCACTATTTCAAATGATTTAAAAGAAAATTAGATATGAATAAAAAGAGTAAGATGACTTAATTACATATCACATAATATTTGGGAACCTCTAAAGTATATCCACTGGAACTTTACCTCAGGAAGTGGATCTATGATTTAATCAAAACACTGACACTGGATCATTCCTTACTTTCTGAAAGTAGAATGGGCAGTTAAATGAAGTAGATGCTCCTATATTAAATCCAGTTATTTACAAATTGTTCTGGATTTTGTTATGTCTAGTTTGGATACCATTTAGTTATTTGTGGAAACAAGAGTATAACTGAACTATACATTACAAATTTCCTTAGTATTAGGTGTGAGAGTGGGGATGAGCAATACTTGGCCTTCCATAAATTTTTAGGCTGTAACTTACATCATCTATCATGATAAAATTGGAGTTCAATGGAGCACTAGTAAAAATTGAACCCAAAGATGCTTTCACTTATATAGCCTACTTATAAGCTTCCAAGAGTTACCTTGTTCAAAATATTAAATGGGTCTGACCCATCATAGGATATATATATGATCTCAGGTTCTACTAGGAAACTTATTTCTCCCATGTTTCATTGTGATTCACTTTTAGAATCTGTTAGGTGAAAATGGAGCAAATTATTCTGTAAAAATTTCCTGGAAGTCTAAATCAACTTCCCTTTTAAACATCCCTCTACAAACTTTCACAAATCTCCAAAGTGCCACCCCTTGTTTGCAACAAGAAAACTCAGAGCAGATAGTTTCTGCCATTAAGTCCCTTCTTCCATGCATAAGTGGATGGTAAATATAAATGGGCCACTTGTCGGATTAGGGTCCTTCCTTTAACAGGCTGGAAGTTTGGAGAAACTACCTAGACACCTTATACCACATGACTGGATGGAAACCTTGGTTTCTTTATTTCATGCTAGAATGAATCCACTTAAAGCAATTGATTGTCCTCTATTAACTTGGAGATGTGGACCTTTCACTTGCCCTCTGCAGTTTAAATTGGCTACTGTCCTTCCTGATTTTTCACTACTTAATGGGGCCCTGTGCTTTGAGTTTCTCATGCTTAGTGTTAGGCAGTAAATGGACAGAATCAGCATTCCTGCTCTGAGAAACTCCAGTTTCCAAAGCATCTCCAATTTAGTCAGGAATGTCCACAGCATCCCCTTCATGGATCACTGCCTCGTTGTGGCGAAGGGGCTTGGATAGCTCAATGAAGCTATGAACTATGCTGTGCAGGGCCATCCAAGATGGATAAGTCATAGTATGTGGTCATTAAAAGTCAATATTCCGGCCACTGTGGTGCAATTAAAATTAAAACACATTAAAACAAACAAACAGAACTTCAGGGGCACTGTTGCAAATAACTTGACTTTTCAAAAAAGCATACTACATGGATATCCCTGCACATATTTCATGCTTTTGGGGTTTATTCTTGCAGGATACCTGGAGATTTTGAAGGAACCCTCATGTAATTTGATTGACTAAATCAGCTTGAAAGTACTTGCCAGTTTATTGCAGACTAATCATTTAAACAAATGCATTACAATTCACACATTTCAAATACATTTGTGAGAATGTTTTACAATGCATATCTGAAAAAAAAAACCCTCTTAGGTGAGCAATCAATCAAGATTGCATGCCTGAATCAGGGCTTTACATAGATTTAAAATCTTTGGGGAAGAAAGGGAAATGAAGTAAAATTCTATTCTATGAAATCAGTGTGGGAATGCTAAAAAGAATTCAGACTTTCAGCAGAGATATAACAGAAGTTAGCTTAGCTTTCTTTTTTGATCATAAGTCAAATGTATAGATATTACATTTGCTTTTCCTTGCTGGCACTCCCCAAGTAATTTTTACAGATCCTTCTTGCTAAGAAAACATCTGCCAGTGATGCTTCTTTTCTCTACTACGGCCATAAGTCTCCTGCTTGTGACACTTGACTATCACAATAGCCATGTCAAAAAAATTAAGAGGTCAATCCCCCTCCTCCCACACAAACAAAACAGTACAGAAAAGCTGCTTTATGATTGGCAGTTCATGACAGAAGCAAAAGGGAGCTAACTGATGTGCATTGAAGAGAAAAGGATTTAAATAATATATCTCTTCAAACTTTGTACAGGGTGTCAGAAATGCTGTTTTTATAAATGCTTTCTGGTTCTACTTTCTTCACCTAATAAAACATTAAAGTCTTAATGCTACATTATGCAAAGAATGTCATATCTGATAGAGATTTCAGAAGAGTCAATTTAGATGTCAAAATTCATGGAAACACTGTTTGCATTTAAAATCATCCAGCTCTGTGAATTTCTCTCAAACTCATTATTTAAAGAAATATCCTACAGTGTTTTAAGGGAAAAAAAATCACACAAGGATCTGCCAGCAAATAAAAGTATAAAATGCAAAATTCCAAAATGGTCATCAAGATTTACTGTCCAGGTCAAACATGGCTCTATATAATATGAGATAACTATAATATTAGATAAAAGAATTAAATAAATAAACATTAAATTCAAGATAGCTACCAAAGTTTTATGATTCAGCAGCTAACAACACAATTTGCCTAATATGAGATTTTGAAAATCCATTTAATAGACTGCTAGGAACTATTTTCATATTTTCCAGTGACATACAGAATGGACATATAGAAGCAAGACATTCTATGTGTACTCATATCCTGTCTAGTTCAGCTATGGTTTTCTACAAGTGAAGTTTTGTTTGCCTTCTCTATCAGTAGGACAACACAGGCCATTCTGAACCCACATTGATGCAATACAATCAGTATGAGATTCTGGATAGACTGAAATTGAGAATGAGAAAGAAGTCAACACTGAATATGAGCTTATAGTATGATGCAGTTGCAAAAAAAAAAAGCAAATGCAGTTATAAACTTCAGAAAAGAAGTAACCATGATGTGCAAATCTTACAAGTATTATTTCCCATTGATTCATCCATTAGAATTACTTCTAATTGTTTATTTTCTTTCTTCTTACAAATAAGATTTACTGATAAATATTGATTGCCTTTGAATGATTATGGGCAAGGGATCATTTTAAAATTCCTCTTTCACAACTTTGAGGTGGCCTTCTTCTTCTTCTTCTTCTTCTTCTTCTTCTTCTTCTTCTTCTTCTTCTTCTTCTTCTTCTTCTTCTTCTTCTTCTTCTTCTTCTTCTTCTTCTTCCTCCTCCTCCTCCTCCTCCTCCTCCTCCTCCTCCTCTGCCTCTCCCTCTTTTTCTTCTTCTTCATCATCCAGCCCATTCCAATGCGCAGGCACCACAAATCAGAGGCATGTTTTTTGGCTCTTGATAGATGGCATTGTTTAATCAAAAGGACCAGGTAGGCAATCCCTCAAATAACCTGGTTCAATGCCATGAAAGTCTTTATAGGGGATAATAAGCACAATCATACCCATACTGGCAACCAATGCAATTCATAAAACCCTATCAGCCACAACTGGAACTGGCCACAAAGAAATGAAAAGCAGCAGCATAAAAAGACAACCTCAATTTCCAAATCAAAATCATATCAGATTTCAACCTGCTGCCAGTCCAGAACAATACCATTATTGCCAGTATCAAAAGCTACTGGGAGATTAAGCAACACAAAGATTAATGCACCTCTGCCTCCAGTAAATGTCATCAATAATACAATCAATGCTGTTGTATAGACCTTGAAGGACAAGCAAAAAGTCATTACAAATCAGACAAGGAAACCTTGAACCATCCAAGGAATTAGTTGGTAAAAATGTCTCAGGTTCCTGTCTATTTCACATTTTGATAAGGTGAGGTAAAGGGAAGCTCATTCAGACTTGGAAAAGTCCGTTGCTATAAATATAAATAAACCTGGCCTAAATGGCATTTGTTTCATCATCTGCTTTAACTTGTAGGACATGTAGGACTGACAGCTTTCTCTGTGTTTGAATCCTGGGCTGAAATCTGACTGAAACAGGTCTAAATAATCTGATTCCACCAGCATCCTCTGCAAATGCAGGCAGAAACATCTCAACTGGAAAAAAGATGATAATTATATGACCTTTTGATGAGTGTGCACACCACCACCTCCTTCAATGCTGATGGCATCACCCTTTCTCTGAAAGAAGCTGATATCCTAGCATGAGCCCAACTACATTCACCTTCTGTGTCATCTCATAATTCGGGGGTGCTCTACTAAATAGGTGGCCAAACCCACCATGTAGAGAACCCTGTCCACTCCCTCAAGAGTCACCAAATCAAACCTATCTCAAGTAGCACCACAAAACTGAACTCTGGGCACTTCAGCTGCAACTGACCGGTCAGAATTTCATCAGGTTTTTTTTATATAATGAGTATGCATTTCCAAATAAATGTGCAAAAACAAAATCAAAAATATTAAATGAGAGAGAATAGAACAAAGAATCAGGGCTGGGAAAGTGCCTTAAAACATGTTTTCATTTTTGTGCAATAACTTCGCATCCCACCCTTAGCAACATGAAGAACCTAATTTACCCTTCAAATATTTGCAGTCAATTATACCTCTTTAAACTTTTTCCATCTCCCTCTCATATATGTTTCCAGATTGGATTTCATAATCATAAAGAGATTGAGCAGAGAATTGGAAAAACAATTTCTTGGATCGTAGGATTGCCTTGTAAGTAATTTCACTGTGCTAAAGTACTTATTCCACATCTTGATTTTAAAAACCAAGCATTCAGTGCTACTTTCATTATGTATTTTAAAAAATTTTGTTCAGAAAATCAAGCCATGCAGTTATAGATATTCTTAAGATGAGATACAGTCAAACCTCTCAAAGTATCCCAAAAACCTTAGTGAACATTTCTCCCCACCAAATCCTCACCACCCCATTCTCCAACTTAGCAAGTTGAAGAAAATTCATATCTTTTTGCCTTAGAGATGTGACTGCATTAATAAGAAATATAGATACTGATATACAAAAGGTTACATTAAAAGGTAACTTTCAGTCAAACTGGCAAGGAAACAAAAGCCTTCTCTACCTTGCAGGTCAGCTTTGGTCAACTCAACTTTGTTAGCAAAAGAACGGAAAAAGCGAAAACAATAAATCAGAGTTAGTAAAATAGCAGATAACGTCAGAGTAACGTCTACAAAAATAAATCAAAAGAAATTGGAATAACCAACACAACCCATATGCTCATTTCAGAGATATGGGTGACACCAGCAAGAAATATGAAATGACACCATCAAAGACAACAGACAGACATAGGTGGAGAGAGGTAGCTATTATGGCCTCAATCCATCATCAGTTCCACATCAAACCAAACAGCAAGCGACAGAGCATGGAGTACTGGGAAGAGAAATAGAATGGATATATTTCTTATATAAAGAGTAACACCAGAAGGAACATTCATGGCAGAAGATTCACCAATATTTATAAATGAAGGACCAAACAGTGAAATTCATTTCCCACTGAGGAGCTTCCTGTGTTCCATTAAATATTGGATTAATTTAAAATAAAAAATTGGGAAACCTATCTGCTTCCTTTGTGATGTGCAGATCCAAAGGAAAAATATATAGGTAAATTTCTGCTTAATATCCACTTCCCATGTAAGGGAAGTTAAGAAGTTATGTACAGTACAATGTCGATGTTTTTAAAATAAGATAAAACAACATTTTTATCTGTATCAGAATAATAGATTTGGTAGTAATGAAAGGCACCTCTGATCCTGAAGTGATTATTTTATAAATTTGAGCTACCAGAGCTGAGTTGCAAAAATCTGGATTATAACTAGATGGCATCAGAGTTTTCTGAATCTGATTGTTGTTATCTATCAGTTTCCCAGATTGTTTGCACTGGATCTGGTAGCCTATCCTATAATCAACCTATCTTTTTTTGGAAATCTTTGACATAGCTTTCTTGGAAGATTTTAAGTGGTGGCTTCAATTCAGGGATGTGTCTCTAGAATTTATGGTCTATCTTCTAGTATACTGTGTCTGGAATAGATTAGACTGCATGGAGTTAACTTATTCTGGCAATTTTGAATTCCAGAGATCTCGTGGAACACATATATTGAGGTCCATGAGGCAAATACTTCAAATACTATATGAGCTGAGAAAAACTGGTAGCAGGATATATTTCTATCTCTATAGGTAATGTAAATAAAGTTTATTATATTCTCTTGCTGTTACTATAAAATTTAAGATTAGAAATTGGTTTTATTAAATTTTCCACAAGGTAAGAAATATTTAGACTTTTCTTTACAATGTGCATTTGATTAAGTTATAAGAAAACAGTCACTGTTTTGGAGACCTGATTCTCCAGTTTATGAGAACACACTTATAAGAAAACTCAAGGAAGAATTGGAAAGGTATTTTCTTCTGCTGAGATCTCTAAAATTAGGTATACTTAATATATTTAGGATAGAGGATAGATAAAGGTATAAGGATTTAGGATATAATACTTAAGATAGATAGAGGTAATAAACCAGTAAAAGGAACAAAGGCAAGATTATCCTTCCATTAACTTGTTAAGTATCTACTGCCCTGTCAAAAAAATTATATTTCAGGAACAAGTTGTTCCAATACATTATTACTCTGGAATCAATCTTTGAGTTCAGAGTTTCTTTCCCATATTGCAGAAATTGAAGGAAGGTATGAATAAGAAAATATCCCATAAAAATTAGATGCAATTAAAAGGGCATTATATCCAACACTAGGGAAAGAAAAAAAATCTGGTAAAGCATTGACCCATCAGCTCTGCTGGAAGATTTATTAGACATACTGATTATTCACTGTTGGAACACATTATTATTATGTTCTGTTTTGTTTTTAGAAAATCAAACCATGCAGTTATAGATATTGATGTGGTTCACCGGCAGCCTGTGCAGATGGCAGTGGAATCGGACAGTGGGGAAGAAAGGGGACCAGTCCGGGAGTCTAGAGAGGACTTGGACGAGGGTCGTGCATCCAATGCAGAGATGGGGCCAGGACCATCTGGGAGTGGTGTGCTGACTCTGGAGCCTTTGGAGTCTGGCAGCAGCGAGGCAAAGGAACAAGGAAAGCTGTTCCCAGTGCGCATGTGCACAGAGCTGCTAGAAAGCAAGAGCAGCTGAAACAAAAGGGGCGACTCAGGAGTAAGGCTTGGAGGTGATTGGCCCTCCCATACGGTATAACGCAGTGGTCACCAACCGGTGGGCCGCGGCCCATTGGTGGGCCGTGAGAAAATTTTGGTGAGCCGCAGAGAAATCTCACCCCCAGAGCACCCCCACAAAGCAATTAATCCAGGCTGTGCAGAAACACAAGGCTGCGCCGTCCACATGGCCCACGGGAACCCTCCCCACCCACTCACTCCTTACCCGGTAAACTTGCCTGCTAAATTGCTATTTTTCCTTTTTCCGCCCATCAGCTGTTCTGCTGTGCTGGGAGATTTAAATTAGCTAGGAAGCAGGAAATGGTTGGATTTCTTGCTTTCTAACTAGTCTTTAGATCTTCAGCTCAGCACAGCCAAACTTCCCTTAGGACTTAAGGTTTGTTTGCAAGCAAATTCAGTGCAGACTCACGGCAAGCAAATTTGAGAGACTGAGCTAGCCGATGGCAGATAGATAGATCACTGAATGATTCTGTGAGCAATTCAATCTGCCTGCTTTGCCTGATTTTGGTAAAAGTTGCTCTTTTTTTATAAAAAATTCAATATTTACATACATGGTGTGTTGTGAGTTAATTTTGTGAGTTTGCTTGCTAGCAAATTTTATGAGTTTGCTTGCAAGCAAATTTTATGTGACAGACCGAGCTAGCCAATGGCAGATAGATCTCTGAATGAATATGTGATTCTGTGAGCAATTCAATCTGCCTGCTTTGCCTGATTTTGGGTAAAGGTTGCTCTTTTTTATAAAAAAATCAATATTTATATAAATAATTATTACATTTACATACAAGCCATGCCCAGCCAGTCACATGACCATCAAGCCACATCCACAAATTAGGCCATGCCCACAGAACCAGTTAGTGGTCCCTGGGATCTAAAATTATGAGTTTGGTGGTCCCTGAGGTCCAAAAGGTTGGCAACCCCTGGTATAAAGGACAGGCAAAGTTGAAGAAACCTTTGTAGGAAGCAAAGTCGTTCGTTCTGATTAGATTAATCCTTGAAGCTCTGTGCGGACTTAGTACTTTGGTTGTTTTTTTTTAGTTCATTTGACACTTTTGTTGTTGGCAGCAATTCAAAGGAGAACTTTTGAATTGGCAGCAATTCAAAGGAGAAAAAGGTGGGTGCTTTTCTCAAGGGACTGCGGGGGACTCATTACAGGCTGGGAATGAACATAATTCCCAGCATTGAAATAAAACAAGAATTGTTTTAACTAAGCGTGTGCTTAATTATGATCTTGGAAACCTTGGTCAGAACAGATATTCTTACAGACCACCATCAACTTGCTGAAAATGAAGAAAGGTATGAATAAGAAAATATCCCATAAACATCAACTGGGTCTGGTGCTAAAACTGCAAAGGAAAATTCTGCTTTAGCATTTCAACTGCAATCCTATGTCACTTGCCTGCTAGTAAGATCATTTGCATACAGTGTGATTTACTTCAGTGGAGACACTGAATACAGTGTAGCCACTCTGACTCTTCATAAAGCTTCATACTTTTTACATTTGCTTTCTTTTTTAAAAAAATATTCATCATCCCACAGTCATTAAATACATTTTAAGGAGTTTCTTCTCCCTTGAAGGAATTCTTGTTCTACTTTTTGAGCATTAGCACTACGCAAAGTTATAGTATCACACCCATAATTCTGTGATACTAACATATGTCTTTTTTAAAGTAAAAGTGATAGGCTACTTGATATCTGTATGTATTTATGACAGTTACTCTGTTCTGGGGTCATGTGTGATCAACATTTGTAACTTTCCCAGCTAGGTTCCAACAGGCAAGGTCAATGAGGGAAGCCAGATTCACTTAACAACTGCATGATTCACTTAACAACTGTGTCAAAAAGGTCAAAAAATGAGGCACAAATCACTTTACAACTGCCTTGCTCAGGAATAAAAATCTGGGGCTTAATTGTGGTCATAAGTCAATGACTACCTTTATATGTGGTATAAGAATTACAGTTGTTTATTATTACATCCACTAAATCTCACTATTATGAATGAATTTCTCTTGCTGGCTCCAATTATATAAATGATTTTCAGCCAGTAAAATCAGGTTTTGGGATATATAAAGTACATTTAATCTAATAATATCAACCAGGACATATTGAACCTAATTTTGCTAATTATAAAGAGATGAAAAATCTTTTTAAACATTTTGTTTAGGGGTACTATTATTCTTGTCAATGAAGTCCTTCAGTTAAAAAGATGACTGAATAATTAATGGAAAATGCTCATTTTACTCCTTACATCTCACCAAAGACAATAATGGCAATAAAACGAGACTGTTTTTTTGTATAAATATGAACTCTAATATGATGTGCATTTCCCAAATAAACATCTATGCCAGAGCACTGTGATTCTCTTTTTGCACTTCTGTAAGTTTTGTAATGTATTTTGTTGATGCTGCATACAAAATTGCATATAAGCTGAGAAACTATATTAAACAACAGCATATACCAGATATTCTTTAAGAAAACTTGTATATAGGAAAATATATGGATAATAATGTATGAATTGTGGAAAATTATGTAAAAAGATATCTAGATATTTCACATATACAGTATATTAAAATCGAAGAATCATAACTGGCTGCATACATAGAATACAATTAATTTTTAAAATATTAATGTTCTGCAAGTACATTAATACACTCCCAAAAGATCATGGATGTTGATTTTAAGACTTCATAGTGGTAATTGGAAGATGTTAGTTTCTTCATCCTCATCTTTTCATAAACTATTTCAAATTAATAATTGAGGAATATGGGTTTTTTTCCGTATTAGTTGGCAAAATACATTAGAGAAGAAGCACTCAGAGGTTATATGGAAATATGCAATAGTTAACTATATATCAATCTAGTTTTTCATTTTATGACTGATTTTGAAGTCATCTCAATAAAAAAAGTTAATTTTTTTAAAAATTATGCAATATAAATTCTTTATCTTGACCCCTTGTTTACTATTAAAATTGATTTCTGTAAGTTATGTGACTGTCTTGGCTTTAATGTAGTTTTTTTTATTTAAAGTAGTCCAGCCAGCCCTGTGTACCTTTTCTGGTTAAGCAATCTCATTATACGAATGAAAGAACTCAGATTTATATATAACTAATGTTTAGAAAATATGATTTGATACAGTCTTTTTGGCTTAAATTCCACTCACGCTGATTATGTCATTCCAAAGCTGAAGATCTGAGGGTTGTCTGATAAGTGCTAGCTAAACCTAGGATTCTTCACAGTTGGATTCAACAAAACCCTTAGCTTTGCTAAAATATCTTTATGGGAGCGTGCTTCTTGGAAAGCAGTGATCAAGCCTGTAACAAGGAAAGGAAGCAGCAGCCCACAGTTCATGTTAACCATTACCAAAGTTCACAAAAATAGTTATTTCAAATCCCAATAAGTATGCATCCAGCTCTGTTATGATCTCAGCTATGGATTAATGTCCCAAATTTTCATTGAAAAGCTCAATCCCAGATATGTGTAACAAATTATCTCTTTCAGTGTATTATCTCTTATGAGCTGACACTTTATATGTAGTTATTGCTTGTTTACAGGTAGGATAAGTTCTGCCTTTTCTTAGTTAAGAGTCAAAGTCAGTTTTAAGACTCAATGAACATGGTTGTAAAAGATACAAAAGATACAAAAGGGTCTAATTAGTTTTTAGTTCATTAAAAATGGTATGGAACTCAACTGCAAATGTCAAGAGATTGAATCAGATACCTTATAAATGTAAACATACGTTCCATTACTATGTTTCCAATTCTAGTGGAATGAGCAATTTGCTTTTTAAAATGAGTGCTTGTGCGTGCCTTTAAATCACTGTTGACTTCTGGAGATTGCCTGGACCAGTCCCTGCAGTTTTGTTAACAAGATTTCAGAAGTGGTTTGCTGTTATCTGCTTCCTAGGACTAAGAGAAAGTGACTGGCGGAAAGCTAATTATGGACCTAAGGTAGAACTTATAATTTCCCAGTTTCCAGATCGGTGCCTTAAGTAGTTACACCAAGCTGTATCTTGCTTTTAAAAAGGATGGATGTTAATTAAGAAGATAGTTGTGTAATTATATGTAGCAGAAATTCTGAGTCTAGCAAACTAAATAATCAGACAATTCCATTTTGAAATGTCCCATATAAGCTATATTTGTCTGAAACACAACTGTCTCTGTGTTATGTAGAATGGCAGTAGTATAGTGCCCAAGAGGGCAAAATATGAATGGCAGCAAAATAGTTTGTTCAAATAACTCAGTAAAAATAAATTTAGGTTTAGAACCCTCCAAATATTTGACCATCACTTTGCTATATCAGATACATTGCAGCTAAGAAAGTAAAATAAGATATAAGCATCATGTGTGTGTGTGTGTGTGTGTGTGTGTGAGACACTTATATTTTATTTTACTTTCTTAGCTGCAATGTATTTGATATAGCAAAGTGATATCCCAAAAGAAAAGACCTTCTACCTTGAGGAATCTTAAATAAGAATTTATAGCACAAAACCTGTGCTCAGGTACATCAAGTATATTAGTGAGTTATGAAAATAACTCATTTCGTAACTCATTAAATAACTGGCCATTGACGAGACGGAAAATAGAGGAAAGTGAAATGCAGAAAGTATTAAGAGTTATCTTATTAGAAATGTCTTTTCAGAAATTAGAAGTTGGATAATAACCCAATCATAATTGCATTTGTGAGTTAATATATAAATTAAAATGACTAATATAAAATAAAGAATCTTGTTCAAGTCACAAAAGATAATACTGAACTTCTTAATTAACTGTGGTATGGATGCTTTGTGTTGCAATCATATCTAACATTTCCTTATTCAATAATGTATTTTGAAGTCATTGGCAGAATGGCAAAATTTATTTATTTATTTACTTGTTTTTATAGTCCCATTCTTGAGGACCTGAAGGACTGAGTCTAATATCATGGAAGAAAAAAAAAAACCACTTGTACCTTGAGTTTCTAGTCTCTTATCCATATAACCTGCTCACCAATATACCCTTAAAATCTGCTTCATTTGGTTGGAACAAATTTAGAAAAATGCAAGGAGCTACAGATAATACAGTCCCTTTGCATTCTGTATGTAAAAATTGTTACTTCTCACAACATTTTCTTTTTTAAAACTCAGAGTTGTTAAACAGCTAACCCTAAAAATCTTAGTAGCAGCCGTTGTGGGAATGTTACATTAATCTAATTTGCTTTATTGGTATGTTCTGCCTACCTTCTTCCTAAGTTCCTGATTCTTTCAAAAATTTCATTATTCCAGAGCATTATTTCTTCATACATTCCATCCAAAACAAAAAACAAAATATGGTACAAAAGAAGTTGCTCTTAACATAGATTGCTGTTTATTCCAAAGTCATATAAACTATAAAAGACTGTTGGAGAATTCAGCCAATTAACCATGCAATTCATAGAACTCTTAGATGACAAAATGGGAAGTCATCCAGAACATATTGTGGACCTGCCTTTCTTCCATTGTTTTTGTTCAGCCCACTAGAACTAGCAGAGAGGATATGCTACATATCCCCCCTATTAAACAAGGTCAACTTGCTTGATCTAGGAGCCATGTCTTCTCTAGGGCAGTGCCTACCTTGTGTAATAATACCCTGCCACCCCGAGATCTGGATATCTCCAACCCTATTGGCTTTTTATAGGGCTCTAAAAACCTCCAGGTATTCAGGCCAGGTAGTTAGATAAAAGGTTGGACAAACTTATTATGGATATGATTTTATAAGGTATCATTTCCCTTTAATGTCATGGGCTATTATTTTTAATTCTTTGGTTTTAATCCTTATACACTACCCAGTATCACTGTTGTGAGAATGGTGGCCATATAAACTATTTAAATAAATACAATAATACACTATCCTAATAAAACTATTGTTATGTGTAGATTTATAATTCAAATTTAATTAATTATAATTTGAATTTACAAAATCCTCAGTGAACCTGGGATATATGTGGTAACTCATGAAGACCACTATGCATTGTTTCAGGAGTACAGATACTTTTACAGAATCCTATTTGTGGAAAATGACTCAACTGGAAAAAATAATGTTCAGATAATATTTGTTGTGTTTCTTATAATCACTGCCTGATAATGAATAACCATATTCAATTGCTTCATATATACATAAATCACTGTCAGCTGATGTGTAAGAATGCTTTTAATAGAAATCAACCTAAAGCTTTAATTGTAGAACACAACTGGATAGCAAATAGATTATTATTATCCCTTGATAATTAGCAAGAGCTTGCAGGATAGGAAATTGAGATCTTATATCAGGAGTACACATCAAAGACATTACATCATTATGCAAGGTCTCAATTTTATTTGGGAATTAAGTATCCAGATCATTTATATATTGGCAAATCTTTAATCATTATATAATTTCTATGGTCATTATTTTGCTATTTATTTGATGTTGTTTGGATAAAATCTATTATTATTACTGTTCTTGTTTCTAATTTAAGATGATTAGAATTATAAACATCACCTAAGACAGCCAAGGGATGTGCATGCTGTAATGTATTTCGTGATAGGGATCTAATACATCAAACAAGAAAGCCATATAGAACCATCTCTCATTCCTTTCACATGTTGCACAACCAAGATGATTACAAATACTGAACATGTATATGGATAGCATGGGGAGATGTCACAATGAGGATAGATCAGTAAAAGGCTTTATGAAGGAAATGAATGGCAATGCTTAGAACAGCGAGGAGGAAGGGAGGACTGAGCAAAAAGGAATTGCACTTTAAATAAACTATACCTTCACATCCCCGCTCAATCTGCCCACTGCGGTGTAGCGCATCATTAATGAGATCTGGTAGGCGCCCATTCAAGTCTACTGATGCTAGACATCCCTGAAATCCATCTCTGGATGCTACCAGCTTTGGGAGATTGCTATACATTCCTTGAACCAGTCCAGCAATGTACAGGTCACCTAAAGGAAAACAGATAGGAGACAAGGAAAGTCCATGGAAATCAGTGAGTGGTACTATTTACTGTTATACTCTGATCAGCATCTTAAAAAAGCCGTATTGCTAATGATAGGTAATGCTAATAGGAGAGAACTTTGCAATATAAACAACTGTGTGATATAGAAATAAGCAGCTACAATTATACATTGCATCAACAATACCATAGTTCCCAAATTATAAATAGTAACAATTTCATTACATTCTGCATGATTCATCCTCCAAGTTTTATAGTCAGTTCTAGGCACCATATTTTAGAAGGAAGATCAAAGGACAAGCAACTGATTCAGGGAATTAAGAATCTTTAGTTTAATAGTGGGAAGATATAACTGAGGAGAGTATATTTGTCACTCAGAAGACCAAGTTCTATTCTCTATCATTCCAAAGCACATGTCACATAACAATAATTTTAACTTACAAGAAAACAGATTCTGAATGAATGTGAGGAAAAGTAAGAAGAAGAAGAACTGTTTTACAGTTGAATCAGTTATAGGCTATGTACTGGAGTTCCCTTCACTTGGATATATTCAAGTGGAGCAGCAGTGAGACAGCTATCTGTTGGGGAGGTTTAATTTGGACTCCTGCTCTAGGGATTGGATTTGAAGATGTAAATGGCTCCTTTCAACCTTACAATGCCATATATAAAGTTCTTAAGAAATAAGTTCATCTATCCAGTGAAATAACTTTTTAAAATCTTATTGTTTTCCACAGAGTTGAGTTCCCAAACCCATGATCTCTTTATAATTGAAAATACCTGGTATTTATTCTCATTATATGGTTTGCCATTCCAATATTTCCCACATTTAGCAGTCAGATATTTCAACTGATATGGTTTTAGGAATAATTATTATCATGCATGGATGAATCAGTTCAAAATTGATCCAATTACTTACCCTTAAGGTCAAGGTTTTTGGCACCATTGATGACCTGAGTAACAACCCTGGTATCCACTTTTAGGCTATGGGTGTTGCTGTTGTCTCTAGTGATAACTACATTGTGCCACTGGTTATCATTCAATGGGCGATCACTATTGCCCTTGATAACATTAGGTCCATTTCCAAGATCGAACACATAATGTATATACCTGCAAAAAATAAAAGTTCCTGCTTTGAAAAGGTTCAGAAAAAAAAGATCATTCTAATAATCAAATAATAAAGGTTTGTTTAGGGAAATGAAACAGAAACAGCTTTGTCAGAGAAAATATGCTATAGCTATGAAGTCATTAAAGTTATAATTTCACGAAATAAAAGAATCAGAAATTAAGTTTTAAACACATATGAAAGACCTCTATTAACTAATCCATTGCCAGAGCCAACTGAAGATCTTACCCTTTGACCAGCTCAACTGCAATGAAATCATTTCCATCACCACTGTTGAAAAGGATGAAACCATCGGCAGACGTTGTCTTGAACTGGAAGAAGAGATGCATGGAGGTATAGGCCTGCAAAGTTGCTAGGCTCAGGTAGCTGCTCTTGGTCTTGAAGGTAACGGGATCAGCAATGATGTTACGGAGCCCAAAGCGGGCTTTCAATTCACAATAGTCAATGTCTCCATTCTTGCATAAGTCAATGTAGAGAAGGCCATTGAACATGAGGCTCTGAAGGTGGCCAATGAAGCTGGAAGGAATGACAGAGATGTAACGCTTCTCTGTCATTATCCCAGTCTCAATGTTGTGGAACTCCAAGCGAGTGTGGTCACCAACCATTGTACCTGAAGATCAAAGCACAAAAAAACTAAAAAAAAGTTCTGCAGTAACAGTAATAGAAGAAACACTAATTCAAATTATTTCCATCTTTTTAGGATAAAATAAATTATGGCACATCTTGCTGAACTACAACTTCCAGTATTTTTAACCATTACCAATTTTTTCTAGGAATATTGGGAACTACAGTTCATCAAAATGTGGAGTGATAGATAGTTCCTGAACCTTTTTCTATTAATACTAATGCTGTTTCTTTAAAGGAACCTATCATAACTTGGTACATTAAATCTGTACATCTACAATGCCAGAAATTGCAGTCTTTAGTCCTCCTGGCAGAGAAATTTAGAACCATATTCCAACTCATGTGGGAACACAATGATAAACAAGGATGCCTTAAGGCTCCACCATCTTGTTCAGAGAATGCAAGGTAAACCACTGAAAGAAATGCATTAGAAGACTGCATGTTTGTAAGACTTGACATTCCTCTTTCTTCTTTAGTTTGGCTTTTGAGAAAACAATTTTGCAAAGATGTGATCCCTGAGAAAGTTGAATAAGCAAAGTTATCAAGGAGCTTGTATTAAGCTCTGAGTGCAACTGAAATAAAAATGGGATGAACAGAGACACAATTTTAAAAGCAAGCAACATCAGCAGTCCATATATTATTTGGCCTTGAGGATAGTAGCATCAGAACCAACTATGTTCAGTTTTGAATTTTAAAAGCTAAAATTACACAATAAAGTTTGACTTTTCATAAACTTTTCAACTGTATAATATACAGATAATCAACATTTATATCAGCCTGTACAAGTCACTGTAATAATCATCTTTACATATTTTCAATTTCTATATATCTGTAACAATTCCTGAGATAATCTTTTTTGTAAGTTTCATGTCAGTGTTGACTCTTAGTGAGCACCTAGATTTTCTCCATGATGATTTGTCTCTAATCTGGTCCTTCACATCTTCCAACAGTGTCCCTATTGCCACTATAACATGCTGCTGGTTATCCTTTTTTCCACCTTTCTTACCATTAGAGCCTTCTCTGAGAACTAAGTCTTTGCATAATGAGTCTGAAACAGAATAATTTGAGCCTGGTCGTTTTTGGCTCAAGTGAGAACTTTGGGTTGATTTGATCACCGATCAATTCATCAGTTTGTTTTTGTGGCTATCCATAGTATTCTCTGCAGTTCTTTCCAACACCATTGTTCCAATCCATTGTCTTGCTTCTTCAAAGTTATACTTTTGCTTCTACAGACCTTGCATTTTGGTTTAATGTGATAATGAAAGGGGGAATGGTTCAGAAAACTAAACAAAGGAAAGGGAAAAAGCAGAAGAGGACAAAACAAAGATCAAGAGAGGGAGGGGAATAAAATAAATAATTGGAATGAGAAATGGAGGGGAATACTAATAGAAAAAAGGGAAACTAAGAGAAAGGACCAGAAAATAAAAAGAAACAGGAAATAAACAAGAATAAAAAGAAATTACATAGAAGGATGAGAGACAATGGATTAAAAAAGGATAGGGAAGGAGATTCTGCAAGGTAATATGTTGTGATATATAAGAATAAGTATTTGAAAATAAGATTGGAACTGATATATATATTTTTTTTACCTATTTTCTTCTTTCCAAGGATTATTGTTATATTAGATATGGAATTTAATGGAATAGATACGGAAATGGGAATTTATTATAAGAATATTAATTGATAATCAGTGATGTATAAAATTATGAGAATCATAATGGAAGGATTAATATCAGTTTCTATAATTAATTGAGTAGATTAATATTTTTGCAATATATAGATGATTTTGAAAAAAGAATACTATGTGAAAACCTTGTTTCAGTTACAATCTCTTAGTCTGAGTATGAGGCTAAAACTGTAGAGTAGGGGTGTCAAATTGGATTTATTTGAGGGCTGGATCAGCATAGTTCTCCTCTGCAGACCAGCTGGTGGGAGGATGGGACAGGATGAGATGGACATCTCCTGCAGCACCTTGCTGACCAAATCTGGGTGGTTCCCCATGCCCTGCTTTGGCTAGCAGAGCACTGCAGGAGGCCATCCAGACTGAAAATGGGGTGCAGGAGCCCCCTGCCACACAACTTGTTTTAGCTGCCAGAGGCACCACAGGCTGGTCCTTTGCTATTTCCAGGCTGGCCCCATAGGCCAGATTTAATCACCCCATGTGCCAGATCCAGCCTGCGGGTCTTGAGTTTGACATCCCTGGTGTAGAGAATTCACTACTCTAAGAACACTTCCATGTAGCCAGCTCTCAAAACCATCACTCAAAGTCTCTCAGCTGATATTTGTAAAGTATTAATGATAACTATTGAAGAGGCACAGCCAACTTGCAGTTTTTTCAACTAACCAAAAAAAATATGGCTTTTAGTCTCAGGCTAGGCCCTGTTTGCCTTGTTTCATTAGTTTGTTCTGAAGAAGAAAAAGAAATCAGTCAGCTAGCTGCAAAATACTGTATAGTCCAGTCAAAACCCACAATGGGGAAGTCAGGGTGGTAAGTAGTCAAACTGATGTAAATGCTGCCAGTCCCTAAATTATAGAGAACCTGGGTTTTTCAAATTACAAAATAATGGCTGAATTGCTCAAAGACAATGTCAGTTTAGGAAAAAGGACTTTACATCACTCTAGCCAAAATCAAATGATAAGGTATCCAAATTTAAAAAAAAAAAATTTCTCGGATATGAATAATTTACCCATCTTGATTTCTTCTAATAATAACACATAGTTTGGGTTGTTGACTGGAGGTTATTCTTTCATTAAGTGCTAGTGTGACTTATCAATTTATTGAATTGGATCTTCCATGTATAAGCAATTCCAAAATACTTTGGAATACTTGTTTTTCAGTTTGAGGATTGTCCATTAAATTGTCAAGGGCAAGGATGGAAGAAGAGGGTGAAGGAAAAGAAAAATGAGGACAAAGTCATAAAAATGATAATGTGGTCATCCTGCTGTCTTGCACAGGAAAAAAACAGTTTCACCCTACTGTCTGACATTATTTTGGTTATCATTTGCTCAATGATGTGGCAGGGGGTAAGGCAGAAGAAGAGAATGGATAAGAACAGCCTCATTAACTTCAAGTATCAAATTATCTCTCCATTTCACCATGGTGTGATTCTATACCGGTCATTAATTATTTGCTTCCAGAAAAAAATCTAATTAAATTATTTTTTCCTTATTTACACAAATGTACAGGCATATAGTTCCCATTGTTACTTGCAATATACAAAAGCATTCATCCATTATTTTATGTGTGTATTAATCGCTAGGCATATAGATGATCTCCAATGTTAAGGTACATAAGTATTAATTTTTAACTCGGTGGGCATGATGCTATATTGTATGCTTTAATAAGTAAGAATAATTAAAGTGGCTTAGGATTTCACATTTGGATTTACGAACTTAATGTTATCAAAACTGGACTATGAGTTACCTACCCTATCCTCCTTAAACACACACAATTTACTTCTGAGAAGCTTTGTTGTAGTTAAAGTAACACATGCCATCATGTGGCTGAGCCCTAGAACTGCTTAGCATGATAAATTATTCATAAAAGCATAAAAATATTGTTTGAAATATCTGCAATGAGTTTATTAAAGGATAGTAAATGTGAAAATTGATTGAGTTGTCATTTTATTCCACCCTCCTCAACTTCGCTTATTTTTTTTTTACTAAATTTACAGACAGATCATTATTTAATTTATCCTTGGAAAATGTATTCTTTGACAGCTGGCCAGGTGATTTTGGATTTTCTCTTAGCAAAACCAACCTCACAGGTTATTGTTTTGGGGAAAATAGGAGTAAGAAGGAGCATTAGGTATGTTTGCTGCCTTCAATATAGAAATAGTAAAAGCAGGATAGAAATGAACAAACCAACAAATAATAAACATGTGCTTGAATACAAAAATATATTTTAAGCAGCTCAAAAATAGAATATTTTGAGCTTATATGTTGATCTCTTTTTTTTCCAATGTGTCTTGATATATATATCAAGGTCCATGAGCACACAACTACATCATTGTTTTCAACTTTTTCAACCATAACACTGTTATGGTTTCAACCATAACACTGTTTTCAACCATAACACTGATTTTACCTTTATTGTATATTTTATATCATTCTATACTAAAGTATGGCTCTCAGCTTGAGAGCCATACTTGGCTGTGAAGGGCCATAATCTAAAAGTAGTGGGCAACTTTTTAAAAATTTTAATTAGCTTTTATATTATCCATTTATATTATGGTATTGCCTGGTTATATTTTAATGGAGGAGGAAGAGGAGGAGAAGGGGAGGAAGGAAGAAAAAAAATGGAAGAAACACAGAAAAAGGAGGGAGGGAGGGAGGGAGGGAGGGTGGAAGGAGATACCTTCTTAAATCAGGGATTGAAAGGAAAGGCAGGGTGAGAGAGAAATATTTAATTACCTGAAAGAGTGAACACAAAAAAAGAAAGTGGAAAAAAGATAGGAAAGAAAAAGGAAAGGAAGGAAAGGGAAGCATTTGGGAAAATGGTGCATTGGAGAATGGATAGGAAATGACTTGGACATGGAGAGAAGAAGGTAGAACATGGGAACTATTATGGGCCACATCCAACTCAATACCAGATTGCATCTGGACTGGTGTGAAGTTTTTGGACTTCTGTTCTAGACTAGTAAAACAGAGGATCTTTGCAAACCTTTAATCAATTTTTCTTAAATCCTTTCAAGATTCTAAAATAAAACCACTCCTATAGAATATGTTCCTGACTTCTTTCCTTGCCCTGGGAATGTCCACAAAATTTCACAGGAGATGATTACAGATATGATGAAGGAGAAAGAAATGTAGAACTTAACACAGTAAGAAGCAGTTATTGTCAGCATTGATTGGTATTTGTTCATTACAGGAATAAAGTATGAATATAAGCAGAACCATCTAACATCCTCTCTTATGCCCTTCATCCTTTACACAGTGTTCCAGACCTTGGTCTGAGTCAAGTGCTTACCTGGCTTATCTTGTTCTTCTGAAATCATAGATGAAATCAATAGCTGAGGTTGCAGCTGTAGTTTTATAGTGTGATCCACTTTGTATATGTCCTCCACTCTTCAGGGAATCTCTCAGAGAATTCTGTCTTATATTATGGGATGTAAGTTCAAATACAAAGGAGTCACATTTAGTAAATAGAAATGAGCCCACTCACCTTCGGCAACATCATCATCAACTGTAAGTTTGAGACTCTTTCCTCGGCGTACCACTCGGACTGTGTGCCACTCATTATCATTGAGTTTTTGCCCAGCATAAAGGGTTTCTGGTCCTTTACCTGGAGACAGCAGCAAGTAGAAGCAAGTGTTAAAATCACATCAAATGCATAGCAACATTTTGCTTGGTTGGAAAAAAACACCACTGAAATCAACTTGGTGTGAATACATAGAAGCTACTTAATTCAGAGATGGCATAAAGACACGCACTTAGATATTTAATAAACTTGCATTTTTGGTCTAATTAAAATTGAAGGAGGTTATTATTCTCTTACAATAACTGCTATCCTTTTTCTGTATAGAAAGTGTTTATGTGTTCTTCACGTTTTATCATCTAGTAGATCGGTATCTTACCTTTCCTCCCAACGGCTCAAGCTGGCTTTCATAAGAATCCTCTTTCATTTGTGCCTACACAAGTCTTGTGAGGTAGGCTTGTTTGAGAAGAGGTGATTGGATAATGAACACTCATTAGTTCCCATGGCTAATGATGAATTTGAATCTAGACCTCCTTGGTTCCAATTAAACACCGTAACACTATCACCATAAAGGCACTCTTATCTTTCTTAAAGTTCATCACAGAAACTAACATGTAATTGCTTAATTTCATTATCAATAGATCTTCTGTTACTCTTGATGATAATTTATACCAGATTGTTTTCAGCAACTATGACTTCACATCAGGTCAAGCATAAACCACTTCAAAACAATTTTATTCACTTTATGCCCTTCAACGGGTATAACCATCATTTCAGACTTCTGTTTTATTACTGAAGTATTTTGCAGGCCTAATTTCCACTTCAACATTTTCTACAAATTCTCTGGTAAACAATGCTCCTAAAGGCAAAATTGGATATGCCACTTTTTAGTTTTTTTCCCCAATAAATTCCATTTATAAATTCAGCACCATTAGAGAAAAAGAAGAATATCATTTATGGTAAAAGCAAAACTATGTATATTATGGTGTGCATAAATGAGTTCCAACTACAAAAATAAAACTAAAGCTTTTATGGTGCAGGAATATGCAAATAACATTAATTGAAGTTTAAAGGCTTACATATAGCATGCAGATATCTACTGTAATTATATATTTGAACTTAGTGGTAAATTGAACTTCAGTGGTGGTTCTATGTAAGGCAACATTTTCATTCAATAAATGATTTGGATTGAGAAGATGAGAGTAGCATTATTGCCAACTAAATTCCAAGATGGATGGTTACTGACTGGACTACTGTAATGCCCTCTACGTGGGGCTCCTGAATGGGAGCATCCAGAGGCTTCAACTGGTACAGAATGCGGCCGCACGGGTGGTTATGGGGGCGTCAAGGTTCTCTCGTGTAATGCCCCTCCTGTGTGAGCTGCATTGGTTGCCAGTGGCCTCTCGGATGTGCTTTAAGATTTTAGTGTTAACTTTTAAAGCACTCCATGGCATCGGACCAGGATATTTATAAGACCGCATTCTGCCATTTTCCTCTCACTGTATGGTGCGCTCCCACAGGGAGGGTCTCTTGCGGGTCCCGTCGGCATCTATGTGCCAGCTGGTGACCCCGAGGAATAGGGCCTTCTCTGTGGGGGCATCTGCCCTCTGGAATGGGTTGCCTCCGGAGTTACGTACAGCCACGGACCTGGGGACCTTCAGGCGTGGCTTGAAAACCTGGCTCTTTGACCAGGCCAGCTTGGGCTGATTTTAGATTTGGGTATTTTAATTTTTATATCAAATTTTAGGGTTTAAGGGAGGGGTTTTAATTGTTTTCAGCCAGGGCCTTTAATTTAATTTAGTTTTAAGTTTTATATATTTAATGTTTTAATTGTATGGCTGTGCACCGCTCCGAGTCCTTCAGGAGAGGAGCGGTATATAATAATAATAATAATAATAATAATAATAATAATAATAATAATAATAATAATAATAATAATAATACCTGCTATAAGTCTGTATTCAACTAATATATATATTCTAATATTATAATTAGACATTCTAATATTTCCTTGTAAAAATTTCAAAACAATCCATGTTGTTCATGTAAATGTCCTTGTCTTCTATGTGTATTAATTATGATGTTAGGATAATAATAAAGGATAATGTAGTCTGTGATAAAACATCTACTCATTCTAGTTCATCAGAGTTGGTTGACAGTTTCAGAAACTGTGACTGAATTTCTCAATTTCCTCTATATAAGTGTCTTCTATAAAACTAGCCATTTCAACTGCAGCAATCTATGTCTAAGCAGGAAAAGTACAGCTTTTGGAATGAATGCAGACTGAAAATCCAAATGCAGATCTAGATTGTATTATTCTATTATTATTTCTTCCCATAATTGTATGGACTTTAAAAATTATTCAAATATTTCTAGAGTTTCAAAATACTATTAGAAATTTGAATAGAGGCAGTTGCTTTTATTATGAAGAATCATATAGCATAAATGTAATAAATATGACCAGCAGGTTATCATATTTTTTTCCTTGCTGATGTTTTATAAAAAAATATTGTAGTAATGCAAGTATTTCATGGGTACATTCTATGAAAACATTTAACAACTAATGAAATGTGACCAACGACAAAATTTCAATCTTTCTGCTGTATACAGCCATTTTGCTTTTTAGATCAGTCATGAAACCCAATGGCAGGTGTGACTAGACTGATCCCATTATGACAATAAGTGAGCCAAAGAAATGAAAGCCAATAGCACTTTTTTAATGTATCCAAATAATTCCATTTCTGTCTGCTTCATGATATCAACAGTATTCAGACATCTGTTTTTTTAGGATGGGAAACTTTTAGCCGGTTCTGTTAGATTAAAGGATTAAGGTTTCCTCTAAATGACAATATTGGGTGGAGTAAAAACTGTTTTGGTACTACTTCACTTTCTAGAGTGTAGCTGTATGTAAAACAAGTGACATTCAGAGATCAAAACTCTGAGTAGCTCAGAGTTTGCAAGAAAAGGGATTGTCCTGTTTTCTAAGCCTTTTTAGCTATTCTTGGAATTAAACTTGCAATGCAACTATTGGAAATCATTTTAAATTTGCTTATCACCTCTTTCTTCTTTGTTATCTAGCTTTGTTTATTTCTTTGAATGCCCCCCTCCCTTTTTTTTTTTTTTGTTATTTGGGAGACATCTGCAGTGAGAAAAGAACCGTTTGTCAGCCAGGATTACCTCCTGTAAATTTCTGCTCAACTTCACCTTTGCCACAGTTCTATCATCAAAGTTGCCACAGCAACAAAATTTAATAATATAGGCAGCAGTGGAGGTGGTCCGTCCAAAAATAATTTCTAAAAATATTATTTGTTTCCTTATTCCATTTACAGATAGGGAATTGGCAGTAAATGACCAGAAAGGGGTGGGGTGGGGGTAGGAGACAGAGGGAGGAAGAGACAGAGAGAAAGAACAGCAAACAATTTCTATTTTCTGATTGCTTTTATGAGACGGCAACAGGTTACTAAGTATTTATTGTTGTTATTGTTTGTTACCTAACTTATAAGTTCAAATAAGAACCAAGAAGATTAGCATATACTGTAACAAATACAGGCAAATAGAATTATGCCTGAGCTAAAAATGTATTAGTAGGTTTCCATAATTTAGAGCAGGAGATTGGACTAGAGAACCTCCAAGGTTCCTTCCAAGTTTGTTATACTGTTATTATTATAATATTATTCTGACAGTAAGAATTGCAGGAGTAGCAATACATTCTCTTGTTTTGGAGACATGCATTCTCATAGATCCTCACTTTGAGGATTAATTATCTTTAAAATTAATAATTAAAAGATATTAAGCTGTCCTCAGTGAAAGTAGTTTTGAATGTCCCAATGTAAAGTATCAGTCTTATTCTAAGAAGAAGAAGAAAGAAGAAAATTGGATGGATGGGTGAGAGGAAGGAAGGAAGGAAGGAAGGAAGGAAGGAAGGAAGGAAGGAAGGAAAATAAAATAATTAAATTTTTTGTTTTCTAGATAGAATATCCCTACCACAACATTTTGATGCACATTTGGGGCAACATAAAAATGTAGTGAATGATATCAACCACAAACATTAAGCCAAAAGCAATGGGTGCAATTTTTATATACAAAGCAACCATTCTAATGTTTTTTATTATGTGTTTTCAATGGCATGGGTGTATACAAAATTGAAGCTAACTGGTTTACTATTTATCATACATAAAGATATATTGGTTAAATAACCATTATCATTGAATATAAAGGGTTCAAAAATAACCTACTTCCTTGAGGAGCATTGTAATACAGAGAAACAAATGAACCACAATAAATTATAAATCCATTCACATTCACTCACACATTTATTCTTTATGCAAATACTAGTTTTAAACACTCCTTACCAGAAAAATGCTTGCAGCAAGACGAGGAACATAGAATATCCTTCAGACTTCTTAGCTTTGCTCTTACTTTTCTTACCTTTAAAATCTCTTTCAGTCCATCTTTCCAGATTGAGGGAGATCATTGCCACATTACAAAATTGCCAAGCTCAATGTATTATTCTGCTTTATCCACAATACTCACAGCAAAATAGCCACCCCACCCCCACATATGATAAATTCAAAAGTTCAATAAGCCAACTTCCTACATTTCATTATGATCTGTATTTACAAACACCCCTACAAAATAAAAATACAAGTAGCTTAATTTTTTAATTGTATATTTTTATCCAATTTGTATACCACCCAGTTATATTCTGTAAGTCTGGGCAGTTTACCATAAAACCAGAATTACAACACACAGTAGAACTGAAATTCTGTAACGTATAGTCAAGTCTAGTGTCTTCAACATCCACATGACAGATTTTACCACCTTACAAAATGTGTGTGTGGCGGGGAGGGGTCATAAAATTCGTAGAACAAGTTTCATATTGGGAGACTGAAAGAGAGCACCTATGGGTCCTTTATTCTTTCCCTTAATACAGGTTGCAAACCTCAGGACAGTGTCTGGAATAGACAGAGGACAGGCTAAGATGGTCTTGAACATATACAGAGGGTGAACCAGTAGGGCTTCAGAGGTTAAACCAGCATTTCAAATTCAATCCAAAAACAAACAGGTAACTACCCAGTGACTGAAACACTTTTGCTATACTGCTAAACTTCTCTATCCCCATTGGCTAGTCAGGATATTGCATTTTGGCCCAGTTGCATATTCTGAATTAGTTCCACAGCCCAGGACTCAAAAGCTGCTTTAGCTGAACCAGTGGAATGGCAGCTTTAGGTGACATCAAGGCCACATCAGAGCAGCTGGAGAAGTCAGATGAAAAAAGTGTGGCCTCCAAACTGCTAGGCTTAGTAAGTAAAGTGGAAAGTAGAGCAAAGGTGGTCAGTGAGGTTCCTTGTCATGCTTACCTTAACAGAAAGAGAGAGGGGGAGGAGGGAGCGAGGGAGAGATGGAAAGAAAGAAAGATGGAAGGAAGGAAGGAAGGAAGGAAGGAAGGAAGGAAGGAAGGAAGGAAAGAAAGAAAGAAAGAAAGAAAGAAAGAAAGAAAGAAAGAAAGAAAGAAAGAAAGAAAGAAAGAAAGAAAGAAAGAAAGAAAGAAAGAAAGAAAGAAAGAAAGAAAGAAAGAAAGAAAGAAAGCTGGCAGTAATTGTATTTAAGAGGCATCTCTGACACATATTTCACAGTCTGATGCATGTTTGGTATGTTGGTGCTTCTGCCTGACACGCTAACCCTTGTGAAATCTGCAATCTGTTTTGGCAAGTTATCTTTCCAGAAACTCTAATTTATGCTTTTTTGCTTGTTGCTATTTATCCACCCAGTTGCTTACTATTATCTAGCAAGTAGGTTTATATGAGATACCTGGAAAAAACATCTCTCTTCAAAGGCAGTCCCTCGTAGAATGTTGATGTAGTCCTCAACTTACAATCACAATTAAGACCAACATTTTGGTTGTTAGGTGAGACGTTTGTTAAGCGAGTTTTGCCACAACTGTTAAGTGAATCACTGCAGTTGATAAATTAGTAACACAGTTGTTAAATGAATCCGGCTTTCCCCCTTGATTTTGCTTGTCAGAAGGTTGCAAAAAGTGATCACATGACCTTGGGAGATAGCAATGGTCAAAAGTATGAACCAATTGCCAAGCATCTGAATTTTGATCACATGCTCGTGGAGATACTACAAAGGCCGTAAATGTGAAAAGTGGTCATAAGTCGCTTTTTTCAGTGCCATTGTCACTTTGCTCAATCACTAAGTGAAGTGTTGTAAGTCAAGGACTACCTGTAGTTCAATTTCAAGGTGATGAGGTTGTTAGTCATTGTCAAAAGCTCCCAGGACCAGAAAGGTCTGTTATGCCAGCTAAAACTGAGCAAAAGCCTTCTTCTCTTCAGCACCATTGAGCTATTCCACGCTGTTCAGGCAATGCCCATGACAGGCCCATCCAATACTAGCAAATTCTTTACTATCTACATTTCTTATCATCCACTGGAGAAATTAAATTAGATATACAAATTTAGTATATCCAGGAACATAGATAATGTTTCAAATATATATCATCAATTAATTCAGTTGACTAATAAAATAATATGCCAATTTGCTACCTCTTCAATGATCTCTTATATTATATTACCATGCCAATCTCTTAAGATGTTCGACAAAAGCCTAAAAATTCAAGTTTAAAAAAATGAAAGCTTGTTGATTGGCTGTCTAGTGCTTATTTTGATATTTATGGCATGCATACTGCTTACAAATTCTTCAATTTAAAAAACAAGTTGGTGTCATTTTTAGTTAACTTGACTTTCACATGTCACAGGACTTTTCCACTGACATACTTTCCACAGTAAACTGTGAACACTGGAATTCAGATATAATCCACAAATGCCATAATATTTACAAACATGTTTGGACTATTCTATTACTAATTACAGAATAAGACATTCATTATAGCTGAACTGAAATAAGTACAACAGTGTTAAGGAGGCTATGCCAAAATTTTCTAATTTTTTAAAATTATCTCTATTCAATTTATGACATTGCATTATTTTTCAAAGAGAAGATTGCGTCAATAAAAATGGGCACTTGTTTAGTAGAAAGCTGAGCTATATGTAAGAATAGCGTCTCTTTCTTCTAAAAACACCTCTCCAAGCAGTCTGCACTTTGCAGAACTCATATACAAACTATTTTGAACTTCATATTCTCTTGTTTCAAGTCAAAATATACAAATTATTAATTTCAAAAAAGAGTTCAAACCATTCCAGAGGTGCAATTCTGGACAAAAAAATATTTCCAGGGTAATCAGAGCTAACCCGTTTTGAACTTCAAAGAACTATTGAGAACTCAACAAGGAATATTTAAAGACCGAAACATTTTTAATTTGAAATGTTTTGCATGCCCAATTCTGCAGCTCCCTGGCTTCCCATGTTTCAGGAAAACCAGTAAGTGTTGGTGTTTATCACCAGAAAAAAAAAGTCTAATATGCATAAAGTTACTTCAAATTTATGTGAGAAATGTGAACAAAAGAGGGCAGCTTTTATCATGCTTGATGGACATGTAAAAAAAAAGATTTAAAATATCATGATCAAATGGAAATTGGCAGCCTTCCTAGATATTTCTGTAAATCAATCTAGCAATTCCCTCATTAAGCCAACCCAAATAGCTAATTAACAAAGCCATTATTAAATCAGAACATGATTGTTAATACGGAGGGCAGCACAACAGAACACTCTCAATTGTTCCAATCGAACAAGGGCATGGATGGCAGAACATTGCATCTAGCTAAGGAAAATGCAAAGTATTTAGGAGGTTGTGGTTTCAATAAGAAAGAGCTTTTATTCTGTCTTTCCATAAATTCTAGTCAGGATTTACTGCTTTTTCTCTAAAGGAGCTGTCTTCGGCTCTAAGATTCTCAAGTACTGGGTTGAAACTGAAAAATCACAGGACCTTAGATCTCAGACAATGTCTTTCTGTCCAGGAAGAAACAAACTTATAAATAACGATTCAGTGGTTCAAGATTTAATACCAGTAATTTATTTGGTAGATTCTGAAGAAGGTTCTGAGTGTCTTACCTGTTTCAACTACATGATACCCCAAGAAATACAAAATATATGTAACTTTTTACATTAGATTGGAAAGCATTTGGGGCATTATAGACTGGAACGGCTCCATAAAACAGAAATCTTAATGACTTTGCCCTAAACACATGTACTTACACATGGGCAAAAGTGTTGCGCCTGCAACCGGCTGCGGTGGCACAGTGCCAACAATTCAATCATGACAAGCTCAAGGTTGACTCAGCCTTCCATCCTTCTGGGGTCAGTAAAATGAGGAACCAGATTATTGAGGACAATATGGTGACACTGTAAACTGCTTAGAGAGGGCTGTAAAGCACTGTGAAGCAGAATATAAGTCGAAGTGCTATTACTATTTGCATTGCTTCTTGAAGAAGGCTTTACAGATTCCACTGAACTATAGAATTGTATTTTTTTCCTAAATGGGCTTATAGAAATATTGCACACTTTTCTAGTAAACGTATGAAAAACTTTTCAAGTAAAAAACATGGGAAGGTGTTTAGGTATAGTTGTACAATTTCCAGTTTGGAGATAAAATGAATCTTAGATCTTTAGATTCTTTTATCCATCTCTGACAAACTACCAGGTTACTTCAGTCTCTGGCTTGTTCTGACTATATTCCATAAATATGAAATGTATTTCTATCTATAGAATGTAACAGTTTAAAAATTATTTTAATAATTTTACTAAATATCAATACAATGTTAATATTCAATTGGGATGTAATTTTATAACCCACTTTCTTTAATATGACAACATTCCTTTTTGCAATATAGTTTCCAACTTACCATTACAAAGGTCTGATCCCTTGATTCAACAAAGACTGCAGCCTGCTACTCAATATAATCTTAGCAATCAGTGAGATTATGTTTACATTATCAACTTTTTCATAGACTGAACCTTACAGGGAATATTTTTGGAATCTAACTTGACCATGGATTACATTACAGTCTTGTATTAACTGTTACTGGAATATATTCCAATATTAATCACACAAAATTAATATGTCATATACAGTATTTAACAGCCATGTTCCATATCAACATTGTATGTATGTATGTATGTATGTATGTATGTATGTATGTATGTATATTATGTTAAACCAGGCTACATTCATATTTACCAGATAGTAACTGTAAGTGTGGAAAAAGTTGCTCCTATGTAGATGGAGAGATGTATCATTTGTTTGGAAGTATTCTGGTGGCCAATTACAGTTTCTATTTGAATGAAAAGCGTAATGATAGATTAAGCTAATATTTCTCAACCTTAACAGTTTTCAGATGTATGGACCTTAATTTGTGTCATTTCCCTGTCAGAATGGCATTCATTCATTCATCATTCATTTATCACATTTCTACACCACCCATCTCCTCTAAGTGACCAAGTTGAAGTCCACAGAACGGCAAATTGCTGACGTAAAGAAATACTGGTTTAGACTAATGGAAGGAAATATATTTTGTTTTTAGAATATAACTGCAAATATCCTTAGAGACTTTCTAATGAAGAAAGGAAATAAGTTTCTAAATTACATCAATTTAATAAAGTTATTTAATTATATGTTTTAAAGCTATATGGCTCCCTAGATAATTTTATATTACTCTATGTGAAATTTCCAAATTTGTATCAAATATTTTAAAAATTCTGATAGACAAAGGAATTATTCTCCGTAAGTGCATTCTTGAACAAGATAATCAAATATTCACAATTATCAAATTGCACTTGATGGAACAGTATCAAGATTTTAATAAAAACTTAAATGAGGAAGGAAAAGCTATTTGTGGCCAGTGCTGCTTTTCTAACTTCTATAGAAACATGTACTGTCAAGATCACATCATACTTTGTCTGAAACCAGTTCTCCTCTCTCTTCTTTCCCTAAACCTTGAGCCACATCTATAACCTTAATACATGACAATAATTTCCCCTAGGAAAATATTAACCCAGCATATCACTCTGTCACATACTTTAAGTAACATAAAGTTTATGGCTTTGTTTGGCAGGGAAAAAGCCCTATACCATAGCCAATAAAATACAGGAACACTTTAACATTTTCCAAAACCAATTCCAAGTATCAAGAGAACAATAGCATAAGATTCACAAATAAAAAAACAGGTAAGAAAATTAAATAGAAGGCCATTCTAAGTGAGAAAATTGGCCTCAAACAATGAAGAGATCTTGGAATCCAGATATCTTTGTTTGAACTGATGGCTCCGATACAAATGGGGAACTAGGCTGAGGAGAAAAGCTCCACATTTTTTTCCCCAGCACAAATGTATACAACTAAACAGTGCAAAGTTAAACACCAATTTAAACCGTCCTTCCTCAGAGAAATGGTGGAGTGAGTAATATGTTGGTAAATGAGCATTTAGCAGCCTTCAGCAAAGAGAGTAGTGGCTCAGCTAGATTGGTGGAAAGAAACAATATTTTTCATTCTCAATGTACTTTCCTCTGGCTGGGAAAGCATCCCCAGGGGCTCACTCTCTCTTAAATAGTGATATATCATGACATATTTTCAGACTGCCAACAACAGACTACTACTAAAACTAAAATCTTATAGTATCTCTGGACACCTGCATAACTGGATAGAAGCATTCCTGTCAAACAGACAACAAATGGTCAAAATTGGGAGCGTCCTATCAAATTCTGTACCTGTCAACAGTAGTGTCCCCCAAAGCAGTGTTCTAGGACCAACTCTCTTCATACTCTACATAAATGACCTCTGTGATCATATTAAGAGCAACTGCATTCTTTTTGCTGATGATGTAAAGCTATTCAACACCACAGAAAATACTGCTACCCTTCAAAAAGACCTTGACTATGTATCAGAATGGTCAAACAAATGGCAACTTCAAATCTCAACAAATAAATGCTCTGTCTTACATATTGGCAAAAAAAAAATCAGAAAATAAAATGCAAGCTGAATACTCAAGACCTTGCTGATGATCCAAAACCTGTCAAGGACCTTAGAGTTCTCATCTCTAATGATCTAAGTGCTAGAGCCCACTGTAACTACATAACCAAAAAGGCATTAAGAGTTGTTAACCTAATCCTACGTAGCTTTTTCTCTGGTAATATCACACTACTAACTAGAGCATACAAAACATTTGCTAGACACTCGAATACAGCTCATCAGTCTGGAACCCCCATTACGTATCTGATATTAACACAGTTGAGAAAGTCCAGAAATATTTCACAAGAAGAGTTCTCCACTCCTCTACTCGTTGCAGAATACCTTATGCCACCAGAGTTGAAATTCTAGACCTAGAAAACCTAAAACTGCACTGCCTTTGGTCCAATCTAAGTATAGTATATAAAATCATACAATGAATACTTCAGCTTCAACCATAACAATACAAGAGCACACAATAGATACAAGCTCAAGGTTAACCGCACCAAACTTGATTGTAGGAAATACAACTTCAGCAACAGAGTGCTCAATGTCTGGAATACTCTACCTGATGCTGTGGTTTCTTCCCAAAACCCCAAAAACTTTAACCCTAGACTGTCTACTATTGATCTGACCCCTTTCCTAAGAGTTCTGTAGGGGGTGTGCATAATTTATTTATTTATTTATTTATTTATAACATTTATATACCGCCCTTCTCCCGAGGGACTCAGGGCGGTGTACAGCCGAATCAGACCCAAACAATACAAAAGTTAAAAAGAAATTAAATAATGGCTGTTTAAGCTAAAACAACCCTCCCCCAAGAATATTAAAACCCAAGTTAAAACCAAATTAAAGGAGACAATTAAAACTGTATCAGCCCAGGCCAGCCTGCTCAAAGAGCCAGGTTTTTAACGCGCGCCTGAAGGTCCTCAGTTCCGTGCTGGTGCGTATCTCGGGTGGCAGAGTATTCCAGAGGGCAGGGGTCCCCACAGAGAAGGCCCTACTCCTGGGGGCCACCAGACATAGAGGCCGACGGCACCCGGAGAAGGCCCTCCCTATGGGAACGCACCAGTCTGCTGGAGATCACCGGCAGAATGCGGTCCTGCAGATAACCTGGCCCAATGCCATGGATTGCCTTACAGGTCAAAACTAGAACCTTAAAGCGAACCCGGAAAGCCACCGGCAACCAATGCAGCTCACACAGGAGAGGCGTCACATGGGAGCTACGCGACGCCCCCATAACCAACGTGCCTACTTTCCCTGTCCTATTATTTCTTTTTATTGTTCTCATATGTATCCATTTCATGTATTCATAACTATGTTTAGACTGATACCTATTATCTTGTAAGCGATTGACAAATCATATAAATAAATAAATAAAAAACCGCCTTGGACACAGGATTATAAGCAATACCTGCCAATATTGCCTTTCTGGCTGTACAATATACAAAACTGATTTCCCCAAGGAGTCAAGTTTATAAGAGAGATTGAAGGTATCCCATCTATCACTATCACAATATTCATATCCTCAAGCTACTGTGGAACAAAAGCACAATTAAAACTACAAACAGACACATAATTACAGAACATACATTAGATCATTTGATTTTGCTTCCCACAATGTTCTTGCAAAGCTTACCAGTTCCAAAGATGCTAGGCCAACTAGCAATTCTGGAAATTGTATTTCCACAGCATTTTAGAATGCATTTTGTCATTTTGTTACTCCTCACTTTTTAAAAGAATCCCTGACACCCAGTACAGGTGTTCTTCATATTTTGAAAGAATGAGTACAATAGCAGTGATCATGCAGTGCCACCATGATGCAGGTGGAAATAGTTCTCACTGATATTCCCTCAGTTTTCTGACTTGCTTTCTGTGTAACAGGGCATTATTCTCACCAGAACATCATTAACTTATTCTGGAACATTTTTTAAATCATATTTAGATCGCAATCCAAATTTCAGTCATAGTATGAAGAAGACTTATGTATTTTCTATTTTGCATGTTTTAAAGCAGAAGATATTAATACCAAGAGCATAAATATTTTTAAAGCCCATTGAAAATTTTAATTCTATGGCACATTATTTAAAGAACAGGCCTAAGAATACAAGTGGCCTACAAATACCACTTTTTAAACCCCACACTGTATGGTATCAAAAACATAAAATATTTGCATTTTCAGACATGTGAGATTTTTAAGAGGCAAACTAATATCTTAAGTTCTGCACTTGGTTAAACCATCATATTCTTAAAATGCCATTCCGAAATGGAGTCAGCTCCAGCTATTTTCAAAGTTACTCCAACATATCCTATAAAATTGGATGTGGCCTTCAAGGCAACTAAAGTTGTGCACCCCTTCAAAATTTCACAACACTGAACCAGCTGTCCATTCCCACTTTTCTAAGAAAGGACTGGCTCACACCATAGATTTATGAATTACATTAAAGATTTAAAGGTTTGTCTTGTCTAGTTGTGACCAACTCAAATAAAATATGGAATGTAATAACCTTTCGGGTTGAAATGGTACCTATTTATACACTCTCATTTGCATGCTTTCCAACTGCTAGATTGGCAGCAGCTGAGAGGTATAATTGGAGCTCACCCTGTCATGCAGTGCTTAGGTCTCGAACCCAGAGTGTCAGCTTTTCAGCTGAGAAACCTAGCATCTTAGGAACTGATTCATTGTGCTGATGATGAATTATGTCATATGTACCTTTTGACATTTTTATTTTCTTAACAAACAATTGAAATCAGGGTTCTTTTTATTACAGATTCCTTCTCCAAGGAATTTCTAACTAAACGTATATATGCGTGTATGCTCTGTCCTAGATTTCAGTCTGCAAACCTATGAATAAGATCTTGGAGATAAACTATTAGATTTTATAGGTTATATTTCTTAAGAAATATTTATACAATCACATTTCACGTCTAGTATCAAAAAAAAGCTCTTTGGAATTTCTCTCTGGTCAAGAGAAAGTTGTGATTTGGTCAAATTTGGAAACAGTGTTCTGTCAAACAAATTCAGAACATTCTCTAAAATAGAAGAAAAACCAGAGATTCATTGATTGACTGTCAGGGCTCTTCTTTCTCCTGTGTTTTGAAAATAAAGGGAAAATTCTTAGCAGCCCTCTTGTTTCCTTGAGGTGGAAAAGTTGGCAAGATGATAATTTTTAGTGAGATGAAATTAAATATATTGTGGACAGCTGGGAATCAATGTTGTTGTTTTTTCTATTACATATTTAATATGTGGTTCACTACGTAACTTAATCTTTCTAAACGTTACTAGTAAGTGCTCAGTTCTGATATGGTTACACAGAATAATATTTAATGAATTAAGAACTTTCCTGGCAGGTTCGTTTAAAAATAATTTTTATCACAGCAGCACAGATACTACATGGCATTACCCATCAAACAATTTTCCCTTATTACTCTTGATGTCTACACCTGGAAATAAGTTTTAATTTATTTTAATTCTACTCTAATTTAATTTAATCCTACATTAAGTTTTTCATCAGTCTAGCCATTCTTTGCTTCTGTAGCTCATGAAAGTTTTGTGTTTTCAATAAAACCGTCGGTTGGAAAAGATACTACTTTTAATTTAAATTGTTATTTTTTTTGGACAGTCTAACGTCAATTATTTGATTTAATAAAAATAGCCACTTCTTTAAAATTTTTAACCCAGGAGCAAAATACTATTTGCCAAATAAATATTTCAACTTTATTCTGATTCTGTATTACTTGTACATTTTATGGAAGGGCTATTGTTCAAAATGCCTCCTACATGCTCTTCCCTAGGCCTCTGAATTTCTTTTATTTTGCTTGCCCATTTTATGTAAACTTAATGTATCTAGCCAATCTAACCTTTATACACTATCTCTTCTAATGACTAATTCTTCATGATACATATCTTTCCAGAAATGTAATTTTCTTACAGCAATGAATAGTCCCTGATTAATAAACTCTATATTTACATAAACTGCAGCTTCTCATAGATACTTTTAATGGGTGTATGTTTAGAACACCCTCACTCAAAGTGAGATCCAGGGTCAGAATAACAATCAGTTTAATTAGCATTTCTCAAATGTGTATCCTGCATTATATTTGTTTGTTCTCTGATCAAACAAGTGTATTGTTTGTTATATTGTTAGTGCCATTTCTTCAAACTGTCATTTTAAATCCATACTTCCTTGGGTCTTCTTTATGTAACATAGGAGTTCAGCACAGAGGAACAAATTATATACTGTTTTTTTTTTTTATTGTAAATCCTCCTCCAAATGGGATGGAATGATGCACAACAGACATATTGGTTGGTCTTTGCCTAAAATATAATCTTTGTATCTGTTCTTTAAACATAGCCAGACAATGTTTAAAACATAACAATTTGCCATCTACAGAACGTGCTGGGGATCCAGCTGTGCATTCCAAAACATCTTCATCTAATCAGAAGGAATCAGAGAATGTGTGATGAGATAAAATGGATGGGAGAGACTCCACTGCAACATTTTTAAATAACTCAGTCACAGCAATTGGCAGGATTCAGATAGGAGTGGGCACATGGCCATTACTTTTCCACTTCAACTGAATATATTTCAGATCCCTGAAGATATGTTATCTAGTCATCACTAGATAACATATCTTTTTTTCAGTAATGTTTCAGCTATGTCAACGATGCTTTCATTTCAAAAGACAAGGTCATGCTGCAGAAGAACTGTCTGTGATCCATCTGCAGCAAAGGCAGAGCTTTCAATGCCTAATGTTTCAACAGTCTTTCTAAGAGGTCAGGCTAAGTCTACCATACTCACTATTTTGATATCTCAATTATAGTTGCTGGAGAAAAGGCAGATTCAGAAAACGCAATAAAGGAATTGTAATGGTATGTGGGAAAGACCCTGGGAGATGAGGCAAAGAGATGCTGCTAAGGGAATAGACAGGTAAAAGAAGGCATAGGGCACAGCTGCATTGTGGATGGAGCAAAAGGGGCCATCCCTAATTTCTCGTGCTGTAAATGTGATGGCAGAAGAATGATACTTTCAAACTTGCAAGATTTGTTAGCTTATGTGGTCATTTTTCCTGTCTGATCTATTGGTAGATCTATTGGTAAGGCTGACAGAAACAGGACAATATTACTTAAATAACAATGTTATTAAAGAACTCAAGTGCCACTATTGTTCATACAAAGACTGGATGGCCATCTATCCATTAGGCATGCTGTATTAATAGATTCCCATATTGGATAAGGATTTGGAATAGATGATCTCTAAAGTCATATCCAGCCCTTACATTCTATGTTTCTGTGTTCTTTCCAACAATTCTACCCAAATCATAATTGTAATGTTGATGATGATGATGATGACAATAATGACAATGGAGGAAGAGAAGGGGGGGGGAGGAGAATGCTGATGGGCATTAGTAGTAGAGTCATCACTTACACTAATACAAATGTGGTTTTCTTTGGTTTTGGCTTCATGTAATATGAAAACCCAGTCCATACTGGGTTTACAAAACTGTGTTTATGGCTTTGGTTCAATAATACGGCTCACTATGGTCTGTTCAGCCAGTTATAGTTAAAAGAAAACAGCATAATATGTGAATCAAATAACTAACCAAGTTTAAAATAATATTAAGGTTTTAAACTATGATTTGTAGAAAAAACATAATATACTGGTTCACGCATTACTCTAAAATTAAAAACCAACTGCATTATGATATGGTGCAATATGTACACTTAATCACCTTGTTTTCTGCCTATGGCCTTCTATACAAACCTAATTTAAGATCAAGAATTTTCCCCCATTTCTTTTTCCAACTGAAACACAGTTCTTACATTGTGTTAAAATATTATTTCTAATCCATATTGTCTACAAATGGAAATTCTTCAGAATTTCATAAAAGGAAACTTTCTATACTATCAGGAGATACTATATTGTTTCTGAGATCATAAAATCATAATATGCATAAAATTCACCTATTTCTGCTATGTTTATTATGGTTGATGATGACATACTGAATGTGAAATACCTGAAACACCAAGAGACTGAAAGCAAGATAGCAAATTGAGAGATATCTGAAGCATGATAGAAGGAGGCAGATGACTAGACGAAACTATCATTATTGACAGCTGAAAAAAAAAAGCTAGAAAAAAAATCTGGGAGGTTATTCAGTACAGTGGACTATTTAAGAGGGATGATAACAATTTACCATTAATCTGATGAGTTTTAACAACCTCATTTATAAATGTAGTAATATTCTTTAGCATTCCAGCTCAGAAAGTTCATTAACAGTCCCTCCCACTGGAAAATTGTCGTTTTACATATTGTAAGTCAATATTTTCCATCCTATCATCAGAAAGTCACCTAGCTATTTGTAATAATAATGCAGATAGTCCCTAATATGGGTAAACCAGTTAGAAAAAGTATAACAAATACATCTCACTTGCCCAAATTAACACTAACAATAGAATAGAATAGAATAGAATAGAATAGAATAGAATAGAATAGAATAGAATAGGAAGTAATCTGGATGTTCATTGTCTGATTTCAAGTTGATGTTGTTGTTCTTCATGTCATATATTTGGCCTGGTAATATGTTCTCCTAAGCAGGGGGAAAAAACAAGTTAACAAAAAGAATAGCAATAAAGACCACAATAAGGCACAGTTGATAAAGACCACTTCTATTGCATCAACAGAAGGAAAGCACATCGGGCATACATCCGTTTGGAGGAATCAGCAGCTTTGAGATATGTTGCCCTTTCTGTACTCCCTGCCTGCCCCAATCCTTTGTACACCTCAGAGAAAACAATGCTTTTCATAGCTCAAGTCTCTTAAATATATGGTCTTAACTACTTGAGCTGGCATTGGTTATGGCTATGAAAGTCATAGCAATTCCAAGGGAAATATTAATAGATTTTGATTCTTACTAAACATAGAGAATTTCAAAATCAAAATTTTGATATATAACTTATTGTTAAGTCAGGTCTTTCAAAATGACTTAACAATATGGAACATCTTTGGGTTAGTGCAATGTATGAATCTAGGGTTTATAGATTCTGAGATTTGAAGTCCTATTATAGGTTATAGCTGGCTAATATAAATGGTAGACATTCCTGTTGCCAAGGCCAGTGACACATGTGGTTCTTCAATGAAGAGAATTGCTGTTTCAATTACTACTTTATACATTACTTTATAAACAATGTACAATAAAAAGGAGTCTCATAAACCTGCAGGTATACACTGCAACAATGTCTTCATCTGCAGAAGAAACATACAACGTGAATTGATTCATCCGCAGTTGAATGAATCTTCTTTCAACAGAGATGCAGGGGGAAACAAACTATTTTAGAGTAATATGACTAAGTTTGCTTGTTTTGTCACTGATATGAATATTCCTTTCAAAACAATAATAGTGTTTTGGGTATACAATAACAGTGAATCCCAATAGGGCTGGGATTCTACCAGTTCTGTCCGGTTCTGTAGAACCGGTAGCTCTGAAGAGCAGCAGACACAGAACCGGTTCTGTGACTGCTGTTGTTTTAGCCCACCCGCCCGCCTGGGCTCTTACCTGTCCTTTATTTCCTGCTTTTTCAACCTCAGCTGCTTTGCATGGCACAGCTGCGGTTGAAAAAGCAGGAAAAAAGTCCTTTTTGAAATGCTGCGCACCCGTGCACAGCACTGCTCAGCTGTCCGGGTAGCACAGCTCACGACGTTTCACATGTGTGCACAGCAAATCATAAACCACCAAACCGGTAGTTACACCGGTCGAATCCCAACCCTGTGTATACCTATATATATATTTGTTTTCGTAGATTTTCACGGGTACAGGTATGCAGGTCTTGGTGTGTTTGGGTCTTTTCCTGTGTAAGATTGAGACTATCTGGGCAACATTTCGGCGAGATCTCACTTGCCATCTTCAGGCTGGTGCTTTTGGCTTCATGCTTGTGCAAGTAAAGTGTGATCTGAGCTGCTGTCTCCCTATATATACTGGTGGGGAGGTTGGCTGTGTTATCATTTCTTGATTGGTTGATGGAGTTGATGTTTGCAGATTGACTGGCTTTTTCTTAAGAACATGTGTGGCTGAGGTATTGGCTGTGTGTCTATCAGCCTCCTGTGTTGTAACGACTTGGGTAATGGGCTGTGTGATGACCTTCTGAGTTCTATTGTTGTGACACCCTGAGTCTTGTGTTGTAATCTCCTGGGTCGTTGGCTGTGTTGCAACATCCTGAGGTTTTGTGGAGTAACCTCCTGAGTTCTGTGATATGATGTCCTGAGTGGGTGGCTGTGATGTGACATTCCGGGTTTTGGTTTGGCTCAGCGTTTGAGGTCTGGCTCTGTGTTTATGGCATGTGTCAGTTTGTTTGGTTTGGGGGTCGGGGTGTGTGGCAGCTGGTGATGCAGCCATGGTCTGGTTTCTGGACGGTGGTTGCCTTTCGTCTATGGGTTGGGTTTGGATTTAAGTCTGGTGAGGGAGATTGGTGGTGGTGTCATGTATAGTTTTGGGTCCGGAGTTGGTTTTCGTGGCTGGGACTCGTTTGTTGATAAGGGCTAGTTTCCAAATGTCCAAATTATTCATGTTATGGGGGTGTTTCTCTATTTCGATGGCTTCCTTGATTATTCTCTTGTTGAAGTGTTCAGTATTGGAGATTAATTTGGTTCCCTCAAAATCAATTTTATGTCCTGTGGCTTTAAGGAACAGGGAAGGAAGAATTTTTTCTTTTCTGACTGCGTTCTTGTGTTCTGCGATGCATGCATTTATTCTCCTGTTGGTTTGTCCAGTGTATGTGGCTGGGCAATTGTTGCATGGTATTTCATAAACTCCTTGGTTTTCTAGCTGGATCTTGTCTTTGGGGTTTCTTAGGATGTTGGCTATTTTTTGGTCAGTGCCGAAGGCTGTCCTGATATTGTGTTTGTGGAGAATTTTGCTGATTTTATCTGTGGTGCTTTGATGTAGGGGAGGAGGGTGATACCGTTGTCCTGTTCTGTGTCTCGGTTTTTGGTGGGTGTCTCCTTTAGGATTAGGTTGGTAATTGTGTTTCTTTGGAATCCGTTGGAAATTAATATGTTAGTTAGTGTAATTCTGTTCTCAGATGGTCTTTGTCAACTAGGCGTTTTGTTCTGGAGATGAGGGTCTTGGCTATGGAGTTGATTTGTGCAGGGTGGTGATGGGATTGTGTGTTTAAGTAGCGGTTGGTGTGTGTTTTCTTCCAGTGGATAGTGTGTCCTAGGGCAGTGGTCGCCAACCGGTGGGCCTCGGCCCACTGGTGGGCCATGAGAAAATTTTGGTGGGCCACAGAAAAATCTCACCCCCCCAAGCACCGTCCCAAAACAATTAATCCAGGCTGCGCAGAAACACAAGACTGCTCAGTCCACATGGCCCACAGGAACCCTCCCTGCCCTCTCACTCCTTACCTGGCAAACTTGTCTGCTAAGTTGCTATTTTTCCTTTTTCCGACCATCATCTGTTCTGCTGCACCGGGAGTTTTAAATTAGCTAGGAAGCAGGAAATGGTTGGATTTCTTGCTTTCTAGCTAAGCACAGCCAAACCTCCCTTAGGATTGAAGGTTTGTTTGCAAGCAAATTCAGTGCAGACTCACGGCAAGCAAATTTGAGAGACAGAGCTAGCCAATGGTAGATAGATTGATCACTGAATGATTCTGTGAGCAACTCAATCTGCTTGCCTTGCCTGATTTTGGATAAAAGTTGCTTTTATAAATAAAAAATTCAATATTTACATACATGGTGTGTTGTGAATTAATTTTGTGAGTTTGCTAGCTAGCAAATTTTATGAGTTTGCTTGCCAGCAAATTTTATGTGGCAGATTGAGCTAGCCATTGGCAGATAGATAGATTTCTGAATGAATCTGTGATTCTGAGAGCAATTCAATCTGCCTGCCTGCTTTGCCTGATTTTGGGTAAAAGTTGCTCTTTTTTATAAAAAAATTAATATTTATATAAATATTTATAATATTTACATACAAGCCATGCCTAGCCAGTCACATGACCACCAAACCACACCCATAAACTAGGCAACTCCCACAGAACCAGTTAGTGGTCCCTGGGATCTAAAATTATGAATTTGGTGGTCCCTGAGGTCCTAAAGGTTGGCGACTCCTGTCCTAGGAGCCATTGTTTTTTTTTTGTAAATTAGGATGTCCAGGAAGGGAAGTTGGTTGTTGGCTTCTGTTTCCATGTATTTTGGGGTGTAGGCTGTTGAGATGTGTGAGGAAGTTTTCTTTCCCATGTGGCCAAATTATGAAAGTGTCATCTACATATCTAAGCCAGAGTTTGGGTTTGGATTTGGATTTGTCTACAGCATTGGTTTCAAACTGTTCCATGTATAGGTTAGCAATGATGGGTGAGAGGGGTGATCCCATAGGTACTCCTTCTATCTGTTTGTATCTTTGCCCATTGTGGATGAAGTATGTGTTGGTTAGGCAGTGGTTGGTCAGATCTAGGATGTGCTTAGGGGGATTGTATTTATTTTGGATGGCTGTCAAGGCTTCTTTAATAGGTACTTGGGTTAAGAGGGATATGACATTGAAGCTCACGAGTAGGTCGCCGGGTTGTAGGTTTTGTTTCTTTATTGTTTCTATGAAGTGGAAAGAGTTTTGTACATGTAAGGTGATGGATTCTGTGTAGGGCTGGAGTTGTTTGGCGAGAAATTTGGCTCACCTCTACAGAATCTATATATCTATATCTATATAGTATATATCTATATCTATACACTATATATATCTATATAGCATATATAGTATATATGTACTATATCTATATAGTACATATATACTATATAGATATAGATATATAGATTCTGTGTGTGTGTGTATATGTATTTATGCTGCTTGAAGATTTATATGGCAAGATTAAAATTATGCAAAAATGGATTTAAATAAGTTTGTTAATCTCCTCCCTGCCTCAATAACTTCCAATAGAAGGAGAGCAATATGTTTGCTTAGCTGAAAATCAGTAATAATAGCAGATACTATTTTTCTGTTTGGTTATCTTTTTCTTAAGAAATCTCCTTAAAATGAAACTATTTCTTTCAAATATATATAGTCCTTAGATCATTTGCACTTTTAATACTATTATGTTATTATTAATTTTGTTTAAACAGTAAAAATGAATAGTCTAATTTTGTAGAAAGTAGCCATCTTGTTTTGACCAAAACAAAAAGACATTTAGTCCAGAAAGAACTCACCATTATAATAAGCTATGAATGCAGAAAATCATTTTACACTCCTCTGTGCAATAGCCCATGTAGTGCAATTATGAAATAATGCTTTCTAGACCAGTACTTCTTAACCCTGGCGATATTAACACATATGGAATTTGGCCTCCATTATTCTGCAGCCAGCATGCTGCTACCTGGGGAATTCTGGGAATTTGAGTCTACATGTTTTAAAATTGCTAGGGTTGAGGAACACTGATCTAGACCATTCTTCTCTAACTCAGGCCTTTCTGGAAATCTGTGAACCGAAACTCAATACTTTGACCACAAACATTTAAGAATGGCAGTTGCCAGGTGTTTGGAGAATGGTAAATTAGGGGTTTCTGCTGTAAAGTTCTCTCGAAGTTTTATTATTTGTCTTCATTTAAATGCAGACACCCAACAGTGAACTTGGGATTTTTGGCAGGCAACTTTTATGCACTGCTACTGAATAATCAATCTTTTCCTGTGAAGATATTTCAAATTAGTTCATCATTATCTTGATGAACAATGTGCAAAACAAAACTCTAATGACACATTTCACATTGCTACCCTGGAAAGGATTTGGGCGATCTGTTGTTTTTTAATTTACTACACACAAAAGTCCACCATGAAATAAGTTATTCAGTTCTAGAAGTAACAAGAAACATAGAAATTGTAATGTTTATACATCCTTTGAGTAGTCTCAGATTCTGCTGACAAGCCAGCAGCAGTAATGAATGCCCCCCACCACCACACTGTTATATTTAGATCAATGTTTATTTTGGGAAACGTGTCTACAGAATTAAATAAATAAACTCAGTGAATGTCTCACGATACAAAAGGTGACATTTATGGCCGATATCATTAGAAAGTCCCAGGTGGCAGGAAATTGGGGGAAAATAATTGCATGCTAAACTCACAGAGTGCTGATTCAGCCTCTAGCATCAAGGCCTAAAATTGCTTGCTGGTTCAGAAATGCACCCCCTTCAAATGCATTGCTTGTACAAGCAATTTCCACGGCCATTTAAGGACAGTCTCACTGAAACTTAGAAGGATTGTTCCAAAAGGAAATAAAACATTCCGACCATTCCCTACTGCCTTAATCTATAGATTGAGCTATGTGACTTTTCCCCCATCGTTCCATTTAAGCCTTTTTTCTTCCATTGTTCTCACATTTAAGGACATCTTTCTGCATTATTCTATATGTCCAAGTCTTCCTGCATGGCAGAAGATGCATTGAGGCTAGGCAAATGCCGTATCTCTTCTCTAAATTTTGAATTATGACTCTTCTGTTTCATTTATGTATGTCCTGCTTGTGTGGGTTTATGATGCAGAACGTAGGACAGACCTGTTGTGGTAGCCCACTTCCCATGTGAATTGGCAGGATATGCTTGAACACATCAGACGTTCCCTTTGTTTGCACATCAACAGGGAAGATAAGGAGGGAAAGACAAAGAGTACTATGGCAAATCCTAATCAGCTGTTTACAATCTAAAATTAAGTGCTAAATTTTTTAAACTCATTTCCAATAAGCAGAACATTGTGTGAAACCCACTGCCCTAAGAACTGCTTTATAACTGAGGTTTAAGGGGGGCATCAAAATAATGCCCATGCTCACAATCATTCATGCTTTAATCACCTCCCATTTGGATTACTGAAATGTGCTCTATATCGGGCTGTCCTTGAAAAACATTAGGCAGTTACACTGGTCCAGAAAGCTATGGCACATATATTTAAATGCCTTGTACCTCATCAAAGTAAGTTGCACTGGCTTCTAGTCACTTGCTGGGGATAATTCAAGGTGCCAATTATCACCTTGAAAGCCTTACATGGCAGAGACCCTGATTACACGTAGGATTGCGTCTTACTGAGAATGTCTGCCTACACTATTGAGTTAGATGGGTGGAAATGCTGCAGAGTATGTGGACAACTGATGGAACTTCCGAGATACACCTTTCAGTGGCTTCCCTGGCCTTTGAAACAACCTCCCATCTGAGATACAAGGGATCCCTATCATGGCTTCCAGAGAGTCATAAAGAAACCTGGCTCTTTCTTCAAGCATTAGGCTAGCACATGAGTGTCAAACTCGTGGCGTCACGTTGCTGTCACATGATGTTTTTTTCTTTTTGTGGAGCTGGAGTGGTGGTGGCCTGTGTGTGATGCATCTGGCCCGCATGCCTCCAGTTTGACCCCCCTGGGCTAGGACAAGGGATTCAGCTGAGAGACTGTTTGGTCTGGCACCAATTTGTTTTTAGCTGCATTTTTATGGATTGTTGTGAGACATCCAGAACTATCATAGATAAACAGCCATATAAGTTCTGTAAATAAATAAATACTTGCTTACAAGAATATCATTGCAGAATTTGATATCCTATCATTACCATTTCCAGCAAAAAAAAAAAAATATCCCAATGGGGTTTTCTAATGCATTTAAACCATGCTTAGACTTCAGTCTTAGCTGTGTTTCTGTTTACCAGTTTTGATACCAATATTAAATCCTTGAAGAACAGGCTTTTCCAACTAAGCTTTTTAAAATAATATGTATACTAAAATGTGACATACCAACTAATTTAACAATAACATGCACATTATACTCTCTAATTTTTGTTTGTTGCTATTAGCACTTTTTCCTCAAATTTAAGAAGATATAACGTCTTTAAAACAGTAAAGAAATGATTAATTTTCTTCTATTCACCTGTTAGAAATGTTTGTGGTACTTCTAAAGGAAGAAAGAATACTAACTAATTAGCAGAAAAGTTAATGAATTGCCATAATAAACAACAGTAATAATGAGCACCTGCTCTTAGTTAATCAATTTTTCCTATCATTTAAAAATAAATGTGTTATGAAATAAACAGTAGTAGTATCAATCTGAATATCTAAGAACATTTTTTACTTGCTGAGAGTCCTGGAAACTCTGGTCCCCTGATACTGTCAGAAGAAAATAACACCGTTGTTATAGATGGATAGAAAAAATAATTTACATTATATATTTCACCTTGTCCATTTGATATTTGTACATTTACTCTGCCCATTTTTGAAGAACAATAGCCATTTATAGTTGTTTTAAAATATCCTCTACGCATAGTAGTAAAATATTACACAAGGGGGCAAAGGAATAATAGTTGGGCCCAATGAACCCATATTATGAAAAATTGCTAACTATGGGATTAAAGGATTTTAGTATTCTCTCTCTCTCTCCTATTAAATAAAAACCACAGTGAATACAATTGCTAAAGTGAAAATGGCAGAACTGATGTTTTGTAGTGCTTAATTTTCAGTTTTCTGCTGCATTTTGACTAGCAGCTTGATTAACTGGTTCATGAAACTGCTGTAACAAAAACTCATGTTTCATTTTTTTCTACACTTTGATGGTCAAGAAATACTTTTCTTTGTCAACTATAGAACATTTGCCCCAGTATTTTCTGGAATGGCTTATTTCTATATTACTGGGAAGCCTGGATTTTCTTTCAATAATAAGAAAAAGATAGCATTCTGATGAACTTCAGGAAGAACCACCTCTTAAAATTTCTCACAATCCTGCTGAAGTGGCACTATGCCTGGGCTCTGAGAAAATCAAAGATGATTCCCAAGTCCTATGGTATGTGAATAGACCTCAACCTGGGAACTATTTTGCTGTTAAGGTTTCTGTGAGAGGTACCAATATCAGGCATAATAACAAAGATACACTTTGACAGTGAACAACTAAGCACCCTATTGATCTGTTTCAAAATAGTGTTTCATTGTTTATTATTATTCTAAAAGTGTCATGTTTCAGTTCCTTATATTTTATCTGTGTTTGATAAAGGGATTATCTTTGCCAGATAGTATATGAGAAAAAATATCTTCTATTGTGCCACATTGATAACTTACCTGCATTAGAATAACTGAAGCAAAAATTTAAGATGTCTACTACAATAGATTAAACACCTTCCTGAATCACTTTCCAGCAGCAAATAAGATGTGTAACATACTGATGCTGTGGTGCCCTCTAGTGGTTACAAGAAAACAGTATAGTGACCATTCAAGATGTTTCCTTCAATATGTTATTTCAGACACTTGCAGAGACTTTTCAGCATATAAAATAAATATGTATAAATATGTCATAAATAAATAAAACATATATATGTTTCAAACCCAAGACACTCAGTAGCTTAAAAGTAGGGAAAATAAATAAAGGTAGAGAAGAAGGCACACTAAGTTGTTAGAAGATGCAAGTAAAGAAAAAAGAAAATTATATAATATGTTTGACACTGAGAAAGTGAATAAAGGAAGTTATTTTTTCTCATTCTCATATAAAATTCAGGGTCAGTCAATGAAGCTAAATGATGATGGGGTAAAAGAACTTGTCTACATATTAAGTAAAAACTGCAACTATAAAATATAGTAATTCTACCCAATTTCCCAGATTATACACATATGTTAAGTATAAGGTTAATCAATAGCTAATTTACCTGCAAAATTAGAGAAACTAGATTGTTCTTGAAAAACAGGAGTGATCTTACACTTCCTATGTTTGGTTCATGATTTTCTTATGGGTAACTACTTGACTGCTAAGCGATAGATAAGGCTAACCATTTCCCCAGATAAGTATTATATCATTACAGGTTTTTATTTTAATGTTTTCCTTGGAACTTTAAGTTTCCATGAGAATCTGATAGGGGTCTATGAGTCCATTGTAGCTACTTAGCCAAAAAGGCATTAAGAGTTGTTAACCTAATCTTACGTAGCTTTTTCTCTGGTAATATCATACTACTAATTAGAGCATACAAAACATTTGCTAGACCAATACTCGAATATAGTTCATCAGTCTGGAACCCACATTACATATCTGATATTAACACAGTTGAGAAAGTCCAGAAATATTTCACAAGAAGAGTTCTCCACTCCTCTACTCGTTGTAGAATACCTTATGCCACCAGACTTGAAATTCTAGACCTAGAAAACCTTCAATTACGCCATCTTCGGTCTGATCTAAGTATGGTATATAAAATCATAAATTGCAATGTCCTACCTGTGACTGAATACTTCAGCTTCAGCCATAACAACACAAGAGCAAACAATAGATACAAACTCAAGGTTAACCGCACCAAACTTGATTGCAGGAAATACGACTTCAGCAACAGAGTGCTCAATGTCTGGAATACTCTACCTGACTCTGTGATTTCTTCCCCAAATCCCAAAAACTTTAACCTTAGACTACTATTGACCTCACCCCTTTCCTAAGAGGTCTGTAAGGGACGTGCATAAGCTCACCAATGTGCCTACCGTTCCTGTCATATTGTTTCTTTTATTTTTCTTATATGTACCCATTTCATGTATTCATAACTATGTATATAATTATACCTATTATCTTGTAAGCAATTGACAAATCAAATAAATTCTAAATTCTAAAATGTGGTGGGTGGAGGGGGGAATTGACTTTACCATTGGAACTGATTTTCTATCATTATAACTTTGTCTTTAATCAGGAATTCTGGAATTTTTCAAATTACTGTTAATAAATAGGTTTTTGGCCTGAAACAGTTTGAAAGCTCCTGATTATGTTTGTGTTAGGCCTTTAATAATATCCTCTTAGGATGCTCTTAAACCTTCATCAAAATGATGTATGTCAAACTAGCACAGCTAGGCATCTATCCATGTAGGATGGAATGTTTTGGCATGTATATTAGTGCTTGGGAAGATATTTTCTCCAACAACAGACATGATTAGATAAGAGAGAAAGATACATACTCTGTAAATCATCCTTAAGAGGCAAAGAAAGGAAAGGGTCTATTTGCTCAATGGAACAATCTAGGGACCACTTCTCTGTCAGCTTTGGATGAGGATGAACAGTACTTTGCTGTTTAAGAGATGTGCCAATATTATCTTATCCTAGCAAGGATATTATCTTATCCTTGGGGAAAAGCCAGGTCTTAAGTGCTTTTCTGAAAGTAAAAGGATAAAGCCAATCTGATCTCAGGAGGGAGGGTATTCCAAAGGGCATGAGCTGCCATGGATAAGACATGCTTTAATAGCTCCCAAAAATTGCAGCTTTTAAGGGAGGGAACTAGGAAAATGTTTCATATCATGTAGAGCTTTAAAGATAATAACCAGCATTTTGAATTACACCTAGAAGGAAATTGGTCGCCAGTGCAGGAGAACCAGCCTCAGAGGAAGAACATTGCAAAAGATTCCCAATTCTCTACATCATCCCAGAAGGGTATCATTTATTTATTTATTTATTTATTTATTTATTTATTTATTATTTAAATTTATATACCGCCCCCTCTCCCAAAGGGACTCGGGGCGGTGAACAGCCAGAATAAAAATACACATATAAAACATATATACAATGTTACAATATTAAAAATTAAAAGAATTAAATATAATTGGCTCTACAAAAATTAAAACAAGGGGATTAAGAAAGATTAGAAACCAGATTAAAATTTAAAAACCCCTAGGCCATCATGATTGATGATATGGAAAGCCACTGAGAGATCCAGAAAGGCCCCTATTCCAAGCTCTCCAAAAGTCATCTACAAGTGCAACCAATGCCATTCCCCAGCATGACTGATCTGTCCTTGGCAAGAGACAGATATTAACACTCCCCCAAATCAGATCATGATACTCCTGCTTCAAGGTAAACATCAGATTCCCTATATGAGTAGAACCTTGAATAAGTTGAATCAGGTCCACAGTTGCCATGATGGCAATGAACTGTTCAGAGCCTAGGTCCAGAAGAAACTATTTATCCTTAGTATTTCATATTTACTGATAGTTGCCTCAAATTCCTTGTTAAAAATAATGCCCCCTAAAATAATATATGCCTACTGAAGATAGGGTATATACTATGTAAGCATTTACCCCCATGGAATTATATTATATGTAACAAAGATACAATTACTACCAGGAAAAATGCTTGTTTAATATCACACATCTCAATGCAACATGTTGCTAGTTTCAGCTGCAGCATCCTCTCAGCAGTCAGTGGGCAGTGCTGGTACAACAATGTGTAAACTAAGAGTGGGAACTCAATTTGTACTTAAAATAAAAATAGGAACATTAAAGGAAGCAAAGCTAAATGATTCAGAGAAAAATTGTTGTGTTATTTTATTTTCATTACATTTCTTCTTGACACATTGGTATATCTGCCTCTACATCCCACACAGATGTCAGCCCACATCTATGTATGATTTGTTTAAAAAAATCAACATGGAAAAATTCCATGAATTCTATGGGGTTTTACATATCTAAATTAAGCTCCATAATTAAGCTTCATTATAGAATTATGGCTTGTCTATTGCTTCCAAATGTGTCTGAACAGCTTATGAAAGTTATGAGCTCAGTTTCTCCCAACACAGATCAACTGACCAGCAACATTTCAAACCTGGCAGCCAAAGCACTTGCTTTCTTCTCTGTGTTCAAAACATTTTAAAAAATTGAATATTTCTTACTTATAAAAATTTGGATAATTGATTATTATCTGTATATGACAATGCAGTTCTCAGCTAAAATAATATGTGTAACAAATAAGTTAGAGAAAGCTGCATGAGTAAACTGGAGAAAGATATATGTATATAAAACCAAAAGTGATTTCAAAAGAAAACATAAGAAAGAGATAGGTTTGTGAAAATAATAAAAGCCAGATGGCAATTCCCATATGAAAATAAGAATACCTCTTGCATCCTCAGACTCTATTATTGACTGATATAATATTTATTTCTAATAAGGACTCAATAGGAATTTATTCTAAAAGGGTTCCTCAACCCAGTGATGGGATTCAAAAATTTTACTACCAATTCTGTGGGTGTGGTTTATTTGGTGGGCATGGTTTAGAGTCATGTGACTGGGTGGGCATGGTTTAGTGATCACATGACTGGCTGGCATGGCTTGGTGGTCATGTGAGGGTGGCCAACTCAATGTCACTCATGTCAAGGGGTGCCTCTCCTGGCCCCTCCCCTTCCAGCCATTCCTTGTCATACCCAGCCTCAACATATCTATAGTTCTCTAAAAATATTGCTTACCTTTTTTTATTTTATTATCTACGTACTATAGAGGTATTTTCATGGACTACTGAAAGGAGGAAATGGCTCACATGCTTTACCCAAGAGTGAGGCAACAGGCTTTTAAGGGGTTGCCAGAAAGAAGGGGGGGGGGGGGGAAGGCAATGTATTTTCCAAAGCACCAGAAGGATGGAAACTGAACAAAGAGAAAAGCAACCTAAAAGTAAGGAGAAATTTCCTGACAATGAGAGCAACGAACCAGTGGACCTGCTTGTCTCATAAGTTCTGGGTGCTCCAACACTGGAGGTTTTTAAGAAAAGATTGAACAGCCGTTTCTCTGAAATGGTATAGAGTTCCCCCCAACGTCCCTTCTAAGTGTTATTCTGTTATTCTGATACCTTTCCCAGGACCTCTACTCAGAATTTGGCATCCTCAGAATTTTCCTGCCTGAGCAGGAGGTTGGACTAGAAGACCTCCATAATCCTTTTCAACTCTGTTAAACACACCTGTATTTATGCTCTGGACTATTATTATTATTATTTTATTATTATTTAAATTTATATACCGCCCCCTCTCCCAAAGGGACTCAGGACGGTGAACAGCCAGAATAAAATGCACACATAAAACACATATACAATATTTAAAAATTAAAAGAATTAAATATATTGGCTCTTACAAAGATTAAAATAAGGGGATTAAGAAAGATTAAAACCAGATTAAAAATTTAAAAACCCTAGGCCAGACTGGCTTGCTGAAATAAATAAGTTTTCAGCGCATGGCGGAAGGTAAGGAGATCAGGGATGGTCCTCATCTCCAGGGGTAATTCGTTCCAGAGAGAGGGTGCCCCCAATGAGAAGGCCCGCATCCTCGGGGTCACCATCTGTCCAGCCGGCGGCACCCTGAGGAGGCCGACTCTATGGGAGCATATCGGTCGGCGGGAGGCCGATAATGGCAGGAGGCAGTCTCGCAAATATCTTGGTCCCGAGCCATGGAGCGCTTTAAAGATGATAACTAAGACCTTGAAGCACACCCGGAGGGCCACCGGGAGCCAATGCAGCTCGCGCAGAAGTGGCGTAACATGGGAGCCCCGAGGAGCCCCCAACACCACCCTCGCGGCCACACTCTGCACCAGCTGGAGCCTCCAGATGCTCTTCAAAGGCAGCCTCATGTAGAGAGCATTGGCATAGTCTAGGCGGGAGGTCACCAGGGCGGAGGTGACCGTGCAAAGCGCATCCCGATCCAGAAAGGGCCGCAACTGGTAGATCCTATGGACATGGCCAAAAGCCCCCCTGGTGACGGCCGCCACATGGTCTTCCAATGACAGCCGCACATCCAGGAGGACACCCAGATTGCGGGCCCTCTCTGTGGGGGCAAGAGTTTCCCGCCCCACAGCCAGCGATGGAACCAGCTGGCTGTACCAGAGTGCCGGGAAGCACAGCCACTCAGTCTTAGATGTGTTGAGCTGAAGCCTGTTCTGCCCCATCCAACACCGCACGACCTCCATCACTTCGATGGCTTCATCGGGGTGGCCCGGGATAGAGATGTACAGCTGAGTGTCATCAGCGTACTGATGGAACTCTACCCCAAAGCCACGGATGATTTCACCCAGCGGCTTCATATAAACTCCTGAGGCACCCCGCAAACCAGGGGCCTCGGGGCCGACCTCTGCCCCTCTGCCAACACAAATTGCGAATGGTCAGAGAGGAAGGAGGAGAACTCAGCCGCCGCAATAAGATACTGTGGTCGACAGTATCAAAAGCCGCTGAGAGATCTAATAGGACCAGGACAGAGGAATAACCTCTGTCACGGGCCCTCCAGAGATCATCCACCAATGCGACCAATGCCGTTTCTGTGCTGTGTCCGGGCCTGAAGCCCGGTTGGCGTGGATCCAAATAGACAGCTTCATCCAGGTGCTGGGGAAGCTGTCGTGCCACCACACTCTCAATAACCTTCGCCACAAAATGAAGGTTGGAGACGGGACATAATTAGATAACAAAGTTGGGTCCAGGGACAGTTTCTTGAGGAGGGATCTCACCACCGCCTCTTTCAAGGCAGCGGGCAGATATCCCTCACTCAAGGAAGCATTAATAATACCCTGAAACCAACCTCGTGTCACCTCCCGGGTGGCCAACACCAGCCAGGAGGGACACGGGTCCAATAAACATGTGGTAGCATTCAGCCCCCGCAGCAAGTTGTCCACGTCTTCGGGGGTCACAGGATCAAACTCCTCCCAAATGACTGCCTCAAATTCTGCCCCCGACCCCTCACCCAGAGTTGCCCATTCAGAGTCCAACCTATCCCGGATCCGAGTGATTTTATGCACCAGGAAATTCGAAAAGTCCTCAGCCCATCCCTGCAAGGAGTCCTCCCGTGCTCCCCCTTCCAGGAGGGAGCGGGTCACTCTAAACAGGGTGGCCGGGCGGTTTCCTGCAGACCCAATAAGGGTGGAAAAGTAAGAACGCCACCCTTATCACCACTAAATACGTCTTAATATAAGACCGTAATAGTGTTCGGTCGGGTCCGGAGCGAGTAGTCCTCCAAATACTCTCCAGGCGTCTTTTCCGGCGCTTCATCTCCTTCAGCTCCCCAGAAAAACCAAAGGGCCGAGTGAGAGCGGCACCAGGTCAGAGGCCGCAAGGGCACGACCCAGTCCAGGGCCCCAGCCGCCACCCTATCCCAGGTGGCGACCAGGTCCTCAACCGAGTCGTATGTTCGAATGTCAGGACATGGCCCATGTCCTGGACATCAGGAACCTATCTGGATCCATCAGGCGCCTGGGGCGGTACCAATGTATTTGGTCCGCCTCCCTGTGATGGGGAAGAACGGCCTGGAAGTCCAGCCTAAGGAGTGAATGATCTGACCATGACAAGGGCTCAACAAAAACGTCCCCAACACCAAGATCATCCTGCCACTGTCCAGAGACAAAAACCAGATCCAGGATGTGACCCCCATGTAGTGGGTTCCCTAATTAATTGGGTCAAGCCCAAGACTGTCATGGAAGCCAAGAACTCCTGACAATCTCCGAGGCCCCACCAGCCGAAGGCAGGTTGAAATCCTCCATGACCATCAGCCTGGGGGTTTCAATCGCCAGGCCGGCTATGACCTTGAGGAGCTCAGGCAGAGCCGATGTCACATAGCAGGGAGCCAGGTATGTGATCAATAGGCCCATCTGAACCCCGGAACCACATTTTACAAAAAGGGACTCACATCCGGTCGCCTGAGGAACAGTAGATTCCCTAGGTCCCAGATCCTCCTGAATAGTTACTGCAACCCCCCCACCCCTCCCCTGGGCCCTCGGCCAATGAAAAACCTGAAACCCGGCTGGGCACATCTCTACCAGAGGGACACCCCCCTCCTGTCCCCGCCAGGTCTCGGTAATGCCAGCCAGGTCCACACACCCCTCCGTGACAAGATCGTAAACAAGGGGGGCTTTATTCACTATGGACCTGGCATTGCATAACATCAGCCAGAGGCCCGGGGCCCGATCAATGCATTGAATACACATTCAATGCATGTAAACCCTGAAAAATAGGCAGTAAAGGCAAATAGGCAAAAGAAGGCAGTAAAATCACTCTAGGAATATGGATAGTGTAAAATATTAATATATGATAACTAATGGAACAATTAAAAATAGTACAGAGTTTTCTCTCTCCCTTCCTATTTCTTTTTCTTTCTTTCTCTCCCTATTTTTCTTTCTCTTTCTCTTTCTCTTTCTCTTTCTCTTTCTCTTTCTCTCTTTCTCTCTTTCTTCTCTTTCTTTCTTTTTCTTTCTTTCTTTCCTTTCTCATCCTCTTTCTTTCTTGCTCTTTCTTTTTTTCTCCCTTCCTCTTTCTCTCTTTCTTCCTATTTCTTTTTCTTTCTTTATTCCTTTGTCTCTTTCCTTCTTGCCCTTCCTTCCTTTCTTCCTTCCTTCCTCCTCCCCCCTCTGTCACACATACACACACACACATACACACACACAAGCCTGGTCTGACTGGGATGGCATGAGAAGGCAGAAAGCAAGTGGTGGGGCAGCGGCTGGACTCACTTTGTTTATTTCGTTTCCCAGGCAGAAAGTGAGCGGTTATGGCGGCGGTGGTGATATTGTGAGAGGGTGGGGTGGGAAGATGTACCAGGGCTGCCGTTTCTGTATATGCGCACCTCCGCCTCCTCCTCAGCCTCAGCTCAGTGGAGATGTCCCTCAAGGGCCGCATGCTGACCCACTGGCCAGGCTAGGATGGAAGCGGCATATCCCCTGGGAGGAGGCAGAAAGCGGACAGCACATGCAGCTGCCATGGCCGGTTGCTTTGTTCATTGTGTGCCCTGGGAGAAGGCAGAAAGTGAGCGGCTACGGGGGAGGTAGCGCTGCTATGGGAGGCAGCCCCAGAATTCCCCCCACCCTCCCTTTTGGAGTACCTCTTACTACGGTGTCAGACAGATATTCCTCCCGTGTGGAGTCAGCTCCTGCACAGCCCCACCTCCCCAGAAGAGCAGCAAGAAGCCTGCTTGGCTGGGGAGGAAGGAAAGCCCCAGCTGGCTGGCAGCTCTGGTCCCCTTGCTATTCCAGCTTTTGGTGCAGGTGGCCAGCTCAGACACAGGGCATTTGACACCCTGCCAGCAAACGCTGTCCCACCAGCTGCTCCTGCCACTGCCAAAAGCAAAAAGGCAGCAGCAGTTCTCGCCCATCTCTTCCTGCTGCACCGAATGGGAAGGAAGGAAAGCCCCGGCCTGTCCGTTCTGGCTGGCAGCTCTGCTCCCCTTGCTATTCCAGGTTCCGGCACACTGGCCAGCTCAGATACAGGGCAGTAGATGCCCCGCCAGCAAACACTGCCCCACCGGCTGCTCCTGCCACCACCAAGAACAGTTCTCGCCCATCTCTCACTGCTGCTCTTTTGGGGAGGCAGTGCTGCGCTTGTGAACTACTGCCGCCCTCTTACCTGCAGTGGTGGAAGGCTGGCTGGCATGCTGGAACCTGGAAGAGAGCAAGGGGAGCAGAGGCGCCAGCATGCAGGTCCACCCCATTGAGCCCACTGCACCAGAGGGACTTACCCATGCACCTTCTCCTTGCAGAAAGTCCCAGCCTCACTTGTGTACATGTGAGGTCCCAGGACTTTCTGCTAGGAGACGGTGCGTGGGCTACCAGCTCAGTTCCAACTAGCAAAGAGGAATCAACTGGGAGACTTCTTGCACCAAAAAAAGAGGCAGCAGCTGCAGGCATCTCGCAACAAGGGGGGTGAGATGTGGGCTGGCGGGGAGCCCAGCAGCTCTCAGCCCTGGCTTGCCTTCCCTGGCAGCCAGCTGCTGGAGGAAGGTAAGGTCGCGGCCACGTACGATGAAAGAGGCAGTTGTAGGGGAGGAAGCGAGGAGAATAAGGGCCAGGACAGGGCCTCTGAAGGAGGGGAAAATAGGTGACACATTGCACCTAAGGGAGAGCGGGTGGCGAGTGGGCAGTGACTCCAGGGCAAGGCTGGAGCTGGGGAATCACATGACACAGCTGAGGCAGCCAGCGATTCCAGGACCTCAAGGAATAGCATGCATCACTGTGGCCCAGGCCCCTGACTTAAGGTGAAGGCTCAGTGGGCGGCGTGCATTGCTTACCTTTGGTGAGCTGAGCCAACCGGGCATCAACAAGGCAATTGGCGAGGCAATTAGCTGGGCCACGTGGCAAAGGCAACATATATAGAGTGGAGGGGGGGGGCAGGGTGAGCATTGAGCAGCCAGAAAAACTGAGCAAGCATCGAGCATCGAGCATCCGGAATGAGCGAGCGACCATTGGGCGACCATACCGGTTCGGGGGCATGGCCAGGCAGAAGTCGCTACCAGTTCTGCGACCCATGCTACTGGGTCACCAGAACTGGTGGGAACCAGCTGAATACCACCTCTGCCTCAACCTCTACTGACCTCTAGATGAATGGCATACACATCTAATAAATAAATTTAAACTCCCAGAATTCCCCACTCCGCCCAGATTAAAGATGCTGACACAGAAACACTGTTTTAAAGGCATAAAATACATTGCTAATGGCTCTCCTTTGGGGAACAATATGGGGGAGCGATCCCAAAATTTTCATTTATTCAATTACATTGTTCCTTTGATTTTGACCAGGAAAAAGTCTTGCTAATGCCGAACTCTCTCGAGCAAAAATCTCAATATAGATGTACGCATGTATATATATTTCAAATGGCAATTTCAGGATCATCTGCCCTAGAAGTAAACAAAGAAAATTAAAACAAAGCAAAGCACACGCACACGCACACGCTTACCGAACCAGTTATTATGCCGGTAGGATCTCACCCCTGTTAGCATCTAATGAATTTCTTCTTTCTATAGTACCACCTGATGGAAAAAGATAGATGTTCTTCTTCTATGTTGTCATATCAGTCAGAATACATTTTCCCTCATTTCTCTGAATTTGATATGAATAGCTTCTGTGCAGGCCTATTCATTCACTAAGCCTAGGAAAGAGAATGTAAAAAGTACTTCCCAATGCTGTGAAGATAGTAAAGATATGCTTCCAATATCTTTCTCAGGGAGAGTGAAAATGGTGCATATAGCCATTAACTAAAGAAACCCTAGGATTCAATTGTTCAAACCATTTATTTAAGCATGCTGATCTTTTCAATTATATAGCTTCCTCTTACTTATTACCAGAAAAACTGCACTTATGATCCACTATGGAAAATTCAGTAAAATAACAAGAATGACTTCCATAAAATAAAATAAAAAGCTGATGTTTTAGTGCCTGATTCATTGCTCCAATCATGTTTCCTCTTGGGCTGAAATCATGTTATTATTGCTTCAATCAAAATTGAGTAAACTTACTGAAAAGTCCTTACTTGAATCTTTCCAACTGATATGACATTTGAAGAAGAAAGATGAGAAGAGGGTCACAGGAAAAGATGCCACTCTGGGATAACTGAGGTTCATATCTTTCAAATAATAATAATAATACAAGTATATTGGACAGCAAGTCAAACAGCCACTTAATTATCATGTGGATTTACTTTCCAATTGTACCGAACTCAACAGCAACGTAAATAAGTTCTGTTGTTTCCTGAACAAAGTAATTGGCAGCAAAACTACTGTTTTGCTTGCGTCACAGCTACATATGGGATAATTTGGACAGATTTTTGGCTGTTGTTCTCAAGTCCAATATAAACTCATTCTTTACTTAAGAAAAGGAACAGGTTACAATGATCTCTGCCATGATTATTTTGAACTGTAACAATCATTCCCCAACAAACTCTTGGAAATGTTTTTACTAGCTTTTGGAAGGCCATGAAAGTATATTAAACTTTGCCCGAGAAAGGAGTTGCCCTGAGAATACTTGACATCTTCCTGCATGGCCTCCTGATAGGTGGAGAATTTTAACAGGTGCTCTCAAACCATCTAGATCAGATGGTCAGAAGCCATGCAGCATAGAAAAGGCAGAGAACCCGCACCACAAACCATACAGAGTTTTAAGGATAGTGACCATCACACAGTAATACACAGCGCAGTTCCTATAACAATGGAGTAGCATGGCACTACTATGACTTGCTAGTGAGCACACAGGGTGTTATTGTGACTTTTTTCATGGAAACTTCCCACCACCATCACATTTGGATACTCCTGATTCCTTTGTATGACCAGCTTCTGTATTCAATCAATGTTCACTCAGACCCATTCATTCTTAAATCTATGTCATCTTGTTTTACCACATACACTTCTTAACTCATTTACCACTGCATTCAACTTATTGTTGTTTCTCCTGAAACACCCATATACATTCTTTCAGGAAGTCCTTTGTGCTTCTTTCAACAAGCATTCCTTCCGTTACGTAAATCATGTACCATCCATTATATATTTTTAGCATTGGAACAACGTAAAATCTTCATCCATTTTTTTCTCTTTTAAAAAGCATTCTGCAAAGGTACACAAATTCTTCTATTCATTTATTTCATCTAATTCCATCTAAATAATTATTTTGATTAATTATGTACATCTAATTAAATAATTAATAATTATATATAATTTATCAAATTAAATTCTACATCATCTTTTCCCCATTTTTAGAATAGACGGGAATATCTATACCATCAATTAAAAGTGTTAAAGGGCCCAATTCAAACTAACCAATAGTACTGAAACTTGTTTGAAAGTTATCGAGCCGTGGTAGCATAATGGTTATAATGCAGTACTGCAGGCTAACTCGCTGCTTATTCCAGGAGTTTAATTCTGAACAGCTCAAGGTTGACTCTCCCTTCCATTCTTCTGAAGTTGTTAAAATGCGATAGTTGGAGGCAATGCCGTGGTGACCTGACTAGCTCAAGGTTGATTCAGCCTTCTATCCTTCTGGGGTCAGTAAAATGGGGATTTGGGAGGCAATATGCTGACTCTGTAAACTGCTTAGAGAGATCTGTAAAGCACTATGAAGCAATATATAAGTCTAAGTGCAATTGCTATTGCTCTAAAAGGCCACCTTTAAATCTCTGTGTTTCAGAGTTGGGTCTTTTGCAAAATCAGCTTAAATCACTGATCTTTGTAACCCATTAATGTTTGTCCAAAATTGCACCATATTTCAAGGGTTTTTAAGTAAAAAGCTTTTCACTCTTACTTAAAGATAGCAGAAATTAAATTAAAAATATGTGCTCTGACACAGAACTATGGTGACCAGTTGAACCCTGAACATTCTATGTTTATGAGAGAACACCATTTTGTTCTATTTTTTTACATTATTAAGCTATAATCACTAGCACTGATGAAATTGCCCAGTTTGATAATGAAATGTCTACAAAAAAAAATCAACCAAACTTAGAAAGCACTAAGAACCTATACAATTCAACCCTGAGCTACAAATATTCTCTTCTATAGGTATTAAGATTATAGTAAACTGCTATAGCTGAATGAGGAACTCATGGAATCAGGTGGTGGTAATAACTCTGTTTGAAGCTGTGACATTTATGCTGCATGGACATTAATTGGCTCATTTCTTCTACAGGTTCAAAAAGATGGACACTCAGTTCAGTCCTTTTCACTAGAATCATATAAGAGGAAAAGTAAGTCAAGCCCCAAAACAAGAATGCTGTGATAGAACAGTCAATGTTTGTCAAAGAGCAGGGAATGAGACATTGTATTTAGTGAAGAAAATGAAAATAGAAAAACATATTACAAGAGTCCAAAAAAGAAGAAGGAGGGGCAGTTGAGCTACCACCAAAAAATTATCCAACATTTTAAAAAGTAATTATGATGTGATAGTTAAAATTCAAAAGAAGAGAAGAAAGCATGAATTATTACTTTCCTCTGCACAAAGCCAAGAAAGAACAGCAAACTGTCTTAGTGCTGAAGTTAGTATTTAACCATGACCCCTTGCTCTAAGATCCACTGACAAAAATATGTCATGTGCATAGAAAGATAAAAGGCCAAACTTTATTCAGAAGACTAAAATCATGTTAGATACAAGGGAACAGTAGCCAAGGAATGGTTGAGTTTTTAACACACACCTAACATTGCATTCAAGTGGCAATATTCTTACTGGCGAGAAAGGGTGAGGGAGAGAGAGAAAGAGAGAGAGAGAGAGAGAAAGACCACACCTGCACATGGAATAAGCTGATGTCCGTGTTAATTTGAAATGTTGCTGAGTTAGAGTATACACAAATATACATATTAAGTAAAGACTAACAAAACAAAAAAGGCACATGAAATATGCATATCTGCTTTGGTGAATTACATTTTCTCCCATTCTTCCCCTACACATTTTGTTCTAATGGACAAAAAATGAAAAACAAAAAGATAAACCGAAAGCTGAGAGTTACTTTAAATGATATTCAAATATGTTATTAGCAGAGTAGCAATATTAAAATTCAGTATATTCTGCAGAAATTCAGGTGTTTTCTTTTTTATTACAAGGACAGTTAAGAATCCATTAAGAAGAAAACAACTTTGATAATGGTAAAATTAATTTTCTTCATAATTATGCTATGCATATAAACATATTCCAAAATTTGTTCTTTCTTCACCAAGCTTCCAGCTTCTAAGTACAAGCACATTTTTGTATAAAATAATACAAACTGAAAGAATGGTGCATCCTAACTGCTCAAAAGGAAGGTGTTAGTAATTTATTTTCTTTTACTTAGACCAGGGGTAGGGAACCTTGGCTCTTTTATCACTTATGGACTTCAACTCCCAGAATTCCTGAGTGAGCCATAAAAGGTTCCCCATCCCTGGCCTACTGGTTTTTCAGTTGTGAGGGAAATCAATTTTTGACTGGAATGGGATTGTTTGTTATACAAATGTAGGACATATAAAGAATATATAAAGAATGGGAACCTTTTATGGCTCTCTCAGGGATTCTGGGAGTTGAAGTCCATAAGTGATAAAAGAGCCAAGGTTCCCTACCCCTGACCTAGACGGAGGTTTTTGTTATTCCAAGAGTTTTGACAGTTCAAGGACAGTTTAAGTTCCTAGCTTTGAACTCTCCTTCTAGTTACCTAGAAAGAAAATATGTAGCATTCTCTGCCTATTCTCAGTGTTCTGAGGCTGACAGATTATTGAAATTTAGTTTCAAACTGGATTGACTATGTTTGATAATGAATGAAGGCTGTGGCATATAAAAGTGCTGATATTGTCTTTGACACACATGCCAATTTCCTGTAACTGTAGACCAGGTTAGGATTACAACTCCCCACTGAAGACAGTTGGCACACTGGAAATAAAAGATTTATGACCCTTTTGTTCTGCTAGTATACACAGTTGGCTGGCCTCCAACTAAATAAAGTTGGAGGCCAGCCTGATTGGCTATCTCAATCATAGGGGCAATATGGAAACTATTTGTAACTAGGCTGATGGACTGCAAGTAGAAAGGCTTGGGGTTGGATCCACCCTGAGTACTCTGAAGGTTCTTCTTTACACCAGTTGCAGTTTGGAGGACTGGCCCCCAATTGCTGACAGGTCAGGTAGGACCATCTGCAACCCAAAGGTTTTGCCTCCCACACTTAGTTGTTTAGTTAGTTAGTTGATTTTTATCCTGCCTTCATTGTTTTTATAAGTTCATGAGTGCTAGAGCCCACTGTAACTACATAGCCAAAAAGGCTGTTAAGAGTTGTTAACCTAATCTTACATAGCTTTTTCTCTGGTAATATTAAACTAATAACTAGAGCATACAAAACATTTGCTAGACCAATACGTGAATACAGTTCACCAGTTGGAACCAACATTACGTATCTGATATTAACACAGTTGAGAAAGTCCAGAAATATTTCACAAGAAGAGTTCTCCACTCCTCTATTCGTTGCAGAATACCTTATGCCACCAGACTCGAAATTCTAGACCTAGAAAACCTAGAACTACACCGCGTTCAGTCCAATCTAAGTATAGTATATAAAATCATATATTGCAATGTCCTACCTGTCAATGAATACTTCAGCTTCAACCATAGCAACACAAGAGCAAACAAAAGATACAAACTCAAGATTAATCGCACCAAACTTGATTGCAGGAAATACGACTTCAGCAACAGAGTGGTCAATGTCTGGAATGCTTTACCTGACTCTGTGGTTTCTTCCCCAAACCCCAAAAACTTTAATCTTAGACTGTCTCCTATTGACCTCACCCCTTTCCTAAGAGTTCTGTAGGGGGCGTGCATAAGCGTACCAACATGCCTACCGTCCCTGTCCTAATGTTTCTTTTATTTTTTTCTTATATGTATCCATGTATTCATAACTAAGTTTTTACTTATACCTATTATCCTTGTAAGCAATTGACAAATAAAAATAAAATAAAATAAAAGGTTTTGCTTCCCACACTTAGTTGTTTAGTTAGTTAGTTGATTTTTATCCTGCCTTCATTGTTTTTATAAGTTCATGACAGCTTTCATCCTCCTCAGCCTGAGAGGAGAACTTGGGGCTTGAACTTGAACTTTCTTGGTACCCTATGGTGCTTTTGATCTGGGTGAGAAAGAATCATTGCAGATCTGGAGAGAGTCTGACTTGGGTCAGCAGTGCTACATGGTGCTTTTGAAACCAGATATATGTTGTCCTGATGCTCTTGAACTTTAGAGGACATAAGAAATAACCTTGAAGGACAGAAGAAAAAACCATTACCAAGGCAATAGTCAGAAAACTGGGTCTTAAACTTCTAAGAAACTAACTTGCGAAAATATCTTAGTAAGGCACATGCACACTTTAGTTCATACAAAAATAAAGTGATGGAGGGGGAGAAGCACATTCATACTTGTAAGATAGTGATACTATATATTACAATAAAAGTATATATTGCGTTAGTATCTTAATTTGAAAAGTCTATCCTCAAATCCCTGTACTTCATAATTGAAGCTAACTTTTGCAAAATCAGTCATATATGGCTAATATGGACCCAGGGATTGGCACTTTAACCTCCTCTATCTGGTTTTTCTTTTGGGCACATTTGGAGAGAGGGGGATATGAATTTGCCATGATAGCTTAATTTCTGTCTTTGAATTGCTGGGTTCTTGAGGGTAGGTGCAACATGGGATAGAGTGCAGGGTGCTGCTTTGAGGACGTGGCTACACTACCCCTGGTTTTGTATTTGTGTATGTGTTTTGGAATGATTAGAAGGTGATTGTGGTGAATGGATGACTTGCCTTAGGAGAGGGTAGGGTGGCAGTAGGATTGGAAGGTGAAAAGGCAGTCCAGAACATAATGACTGTGATGGGCAGAAGGACATATGGGGTGAAGGTTGCTCTTGGGGACAGAGGGCTTACTGTTGAAAAATGGTATCCCTCCCCCCCAAAGGTTCAAGCAGCTCCTATACTTCTGACATTTTGGAAATTGTTATAATTTTATAAACATTTATAACTAATATAGCACGAAGCCAAAAGCACCAGCCTGAAGATGGCGAGTGGGATCTGTCGAAACATCACCAAGATATTCTCAATCTTACACAGGAAAAGACCCGAACATACCAAGACCTACATATATGTGTGTGTGTGTGTGTTTTCGTAGATTTTCACGGGTACAGGTATGCAGGTCTTGGTGTGTTCGGGTCTTTTCCCGTGTAAGATTGAGACTATCTGGACAACGTTTCAACGAGATCTCACTTACCATCTTCAGGCTGGTGCTTTCGGCCTTGTGCTTGTGTGAGCAAAGCGTGATCTGAGCTGCTGTCTCCCTATATATACTGGTGGGGAGGTTGACTATATTGTCATTCCTTGATTGGTTGATGGAGTTGATGTTTGCAGATTGGCTGGCTTTTTCTTAAGAACACTGTGTTGCTGAGGTATTGGCTGTGTGTCTATCAATCTGTAATCTCCTGGGTCTACATCACAAAACCTCAGGATGTTGCAACACAGCCAACAACCCAGGATATTACAATACAAGACCCAGGATGTCACAAGATTAGAACTCAGAAGGTCATCACACAGCCCATTACCCAGGTCATTATGACTCAGGAGATTACAGCACAAGACCCAGGATGTCAAAACAATAGAACTCAGAAGGTCATTACACAGCCCATTTTCCAAGTTGTTACAACACAGGAGACTGATAGACACACAGCCAATACCTCAGCCACACATGTTCTTAAGAAAAAGCCAGCCGATCTGCAAACATCAACTCCATCAACCTATCAAGAAATGACAACACAGCCAACCTCCCCACCAGTATATATAGGGAGACAGCAGATCAGATCACACTTTGCTTGCAGAAGCACAAAGCCGAAAACACCAGACTGAAGATGGCAAGTGAGATCTCGCCAAAACGTTGCCCAGATAGTCTCAATCTTACATGGGAAAAGACCCGAATACGCCAAGACCTGCGCACACACACACACACACACACACACACACACACACACACAAACAATTAAAAGTTTTGAAATGGAATAGTTGTACCCACTTTCCCCTTTCATTACATTTGCTATGTTTGGCAAAAGATTTGGTATATTAGTTTTTGGTTGGGCAGAGTTGTTTTTATTTGTATCCTATATGTAAGGGATCTCCAACCTTAGCAACTTTAAGACTTGTGGGCTTCAACTCCCAGAATTCCTCAGGTAGTTCTGGGCGTTGAAGTCCACAAGTCTTAAAGTTGCTAAGGTTAGAGACCCTTGCTATATGTTGTTTTTATTTGTAATATATAACTGGTATTAAGGAGTTTACATTTGGATAAATAACTATATCAAGAAGTTTCATTTGTCCAAAAATTCATTGCACATAGTTTATCTGGTTATGTCATGACATCTCTAAATTATTCATATTTCCATTCTCATTTTTATTGCCATTATAGGTAAGTAGAACATAACATTTTATGGATTTTGTATTTCTTCCTTCCAATGAAGTACAACAATATTAGGTGACATTTCTATTTTACTGATTAATTCTTCTAATAATCTCATGAATTATTTTAACAAAAGCAAAGGAGGTAATACAATTAATGTTAAAAGAGTTGTGTATTCTGTTTTTCTAGGATCACAGTAGTCCCTCTTTAGGGATATGACAAGCAAGAATGTAAATAAGAATAAGATAAAATATGTAAGGGAAAGGATTTTCATTAAAAAAACATAACAGTGCAATCCAACATATTTATAAGCAGCAGTACACACAATATTAAAATTAAAAAATGTATGAAATATGATTACAAACTGAAGTATTTTATTATAATAATAGTCAGGCAATGATTAATTCTAAATATAAAATATTCGTAGTAGAATTATTCCATAGATATATAAACAAGAAGGGCAAGAAATTATCTACTGTTTATCAAGATTTATAGCTTATTATTTATTAATCTTAGTTGTCATTTAAAAAATTCACACTTACAAATTGTGACAAATGCATCAATCATTTTTTTAATCTAAAGATAAGGGAACTCCATAAATTAAGTTTCTTAACTGTGTCTCAAAAAAAAAAAAGAGTCCTGACTATGGAAACTTCTAGTGCCAATAGCATCTTGCATTTCACTGTACACTATACTAACTTCTTTGATCCTCTATGTTCTGCAGACAGGCAACAACATATATAGTATATATGACTAATGGTGTACATTCAAACCAGTTGTCTTCTGTTAATCCAAATGGCTTTCTTTCTCATTCTTGATATATATATATATAGATCATCTTCTGTTTACTTTTTAACTTGGCTGCATTTTCTATTGTATACACAAGCAAGTAATAATTATAATTATAGCACAATTAAATATAAATTAATATACTGAGCATAATACAATGAGCCTATTTAATATAAGTAGCTAGACAAAGATTTTATGAAAATTGAAATTTACATTGCAGTAAAACGTCAAGTGTTTTGTACTCCCTAGTTCAGGAGTCTTCAAACTTGATAGCTTTAAGACTTGTGGACTTCAACTCCCAGAATTCCTCCTCAAGACATGTTAGCTCAGGAATTCTGGGAGTTGAAGTCCACAAGTCTTGAATTTGCCAAGTTTGAAGATCCTTTCCCTAGTGCATAGGTAGTCACCCAATGTTCATTTAGCTATGAAACAATTGTTGAAAATGTGTCTAACTTTAGATGATGAAAAATTATAGACTACCTCCTGATTTGTTTCCCATCTTGTCAGATATCAGCACCTACAATTGAAATATTCTAGTGTTTAGTATTTTCAAACATTGATTTTGGAACCAATGGAACTAATGTTATTGCTAATCCTACTTCATTAATTAGCTTAATCCTTTGAGAAGGTCCAATGCATCTCCAAACATGATTTCTGTAATCAGCTATTAATTCTGGCATAATTAAAGAATGCCCTATTGGCATTTGGAAAGAAAATGTATACCCTAAAGTATGCAACATTGAAATATCTTTTGCTGCTCAGAATCCTTTCATTCCTCCTTTGTCATACCAACTTCATATTGAGAATTAAGGCATTCTCAAATCTTACTTTAGTTGTTTATTCCTACCATTACTTGTCCCTTAATTCATGTTTTGTAGGTGACCAAGTATTTTTGTTCTCACTAAACTATTATCACTTACTTCTTCCAATTATTCTCTGGATTCTTGATAAATTATCCCATTCCCTGAATGTTGTCTAAATAAATGTACATTAGATACCTTGACTGAGAAATATTATCTGCCACAGTACTGCTTTGAAGTTTATTAATGGGAAAATGGGGGCATGCATAAGCACACCAACGTGCCCACCGTCCCTGTCCTATTGTTTCTTTTATTTTTTATTTTTCTTATATGTATTCATAACTATGTTTTTACTTACACCTATTATCTTGTAAGCAATTGATAAAAATAAATAAATAAATAATTGCTATCTCTGCACAGTCTCAGGAAATTACAATTCATTTGCCACCAATTTCAACATTCAGGATTTAGAATATGTGTGAACATTCCATGATATCTCTACAACTAATACTTAGTGCATTATGTATACAAATTAATACATAGATATTGAAACAATGCTCTCATATAAAGCATCTAAATATACAATGTCTTCAAAGAACATTCAGAAATCTAGAACTTGAATTTTCGTAACACAGCTGTGTTTGGTTTTCCAACCCATAATTGTCAAGAAAAAATATGATGAATATGTGCAATTACAACAATTTTGCACTTCCAAAGAACAATTTGTAGGATTTGAACATTTACTACTGTGGCTACTTCTAAATAGAATGACAGTGCAAAGAGAAGTTTTGAAGACAAGGGAGCATTCCATTATAAAGAATATCTGAAGGAGCAAAATGTGGTCAATGATACAATGCTAGGCCACAATGTAGTCACACTTCATTGAACAAACATAATTAGGTATTGTTCACATAAATCGTACCTGACAAACATTATCTCTAAGCCAAACAAAAGTCATATTGTATCATAATACAATGATTCAACCCAGCATATGAAAATCCTGAAAAGCATGGGTTATTTAAAAAAACAAAAACAAATGGAAGTATCTTCATTTTTTAAAAAAAATTGTACTTCAAAATGATTCAGAAGTTTTCAGATCTTGCATGATATATAAACATTGCATTTCTCTGTTATTAAAGCAGCCCACCCTTTTCAGGATTCTGTGCAAGCCTGAAAAATGCCTCTATTTTAAGAGTCAATTTAGATTTAATGAGTCTTTAGATCATTTTTTTCAATTATTATTATTGAATTGTGATAATTGTGGTCTTTATCTTCTAAAACTGAGGTGAGCTGCTTTCTAGATCTGCTTTGACAGGGAAGTTCCAAAAATAGATAGAATACCTCTCTACGATTTTGAAGACATAAAAATATGAATATGGAACTGTAAGATCCAAAATAAGCATAACCCAATATATAAAGAGAGACAACCCCCACCCAAATAAGGAAATTATCTCCCCATACAGAAAATTCCATCTACTCTTAAATTGCTCTTCTGTCTACTTTTTATCCCCAAATGTTAACAGGGATCATCAGTCACTAACAATGCAATCATTTCATTGCAAGTGATCTAAAGCTGCTGTCTGGGAAATATTTTAAATGTTAACATTTTACATGGTAAAGTTATTATAATGAGCATTTGACTACCTTCAATGAATTAGAGATCCATCTAATTGTGATAGTTTAATAAAAGTTTATTATGTTGAACAGGGGTCTGGCTAATGCCCAAAATGATTATGATTATGGTATAGAGATTTATACTCACAAACAAAAAAATCTCTATACCACAATCCAGGCAAGCACCTGGACACAAACAGAACACCCCTAATACCTCCAGCCCAAACATGCCCCAGCCAGCTACCCAAATAAAACCTATCTTCCTAATAAATAATTATTGGCCATTCACAAGAAACCAAGATGCACTAAGAAACCCCAATGCACAAAACACAACGTTGCCAACCAATCGAGTTGCCAACAGCAACTCGAAGACTAATAAAAACAGACCTAGATTCCCAGCCAATCAGGATGAGGAAAAAAACATTCAAATAAAGCAGAAAGCCAGTATCAAATTCAAACAAAAAATGGCTGCCAAGCCTGACACACAAGATTAAAAAGAACCCAATGCACAAGCCTGAGGATGGCAGATGAGATTCTGCCGAAATGTCGCTATAAAAAAACCACAAATATTAAAACGTGGGAAAATACCCGAAGAAACCTAAATACCATACATACATACATACATACATACATACATATATATACATATAACATCCAAAAATTTAAGTTTTGTTCTAAATTGGGAGTGTCAAACTTGATTTCATTGAGGGCTGCATCAGGTTTGTGTTTGTGGGGCCAGGGGACATGGCTATGGTGGGAGTGGTCAGCTCAACGTCCATTTTCAGCCCCGCAGGCCAGATCTAACCACTCCGTGGGCCAGCTTTGACCTGTGGGACTTGAATTTGAGACCCTTGTTATAAATTAAATCAGGGTACCAACCTCAATGTAAGAGGCATTTGGGCACTCTGTATTGAGATTTGCACCATATGACTCTTGCTACTTTATAAGGTATAGATGGAAACTTTCAAATCATTACAATAATTAGAAATATAGTAAATCTCAACATAGCAGAACAGAAAAACACTGTTACTGACTAATCTGCATGCTCACTTATTCAGCTTTCTGACTACTGATGATTACCATTCAAGGTCCTATTCTCTTTCTGGCCATCTTTCAAATAGTGGATTAGTCTCTATAAGGACCAAGAATTTGTGGTTCAGAGAACTCTTTATAGGTGATACCATATATTAAATCACACTTTTACATGCAAAAGTGTGCTCTGCTTTTGAAATAACATAAAGCTCCAGAATGGAGATTTCATATAAAACACTCTGTTATCAATACTGGCAGAGAGGGGGTATACAGTTAGAGACAACAAAGCAGGCAACAGGAAAGCAGTTTCATAGTCAAGAAAGTGGAAAGATAAGATTTCTAATTAGACTATAAAAATGCATATTCCCAGGGTGCAGGTGGATATGGGACTGCTTTCCATGAAGCTCATATTGTAAAATAAGTGTGTGCATTTGATAAAAAAGTTTAACTATAGATTGCTTTTGAAATATTAGTGTGGTCAATCAAATGCACACTTCAATCATATGTACACTTACTAGGAAGTATTTTACAGTTTAAAAGTTATAATAATTAAGGTACAAGACAGGACAATTGAACAGCAATGGGATTACTAGGGAAAAAAGTAGTAGTTTGCTGCTTTTCTACATTCTAATCACTTCAATCCAGGCTGTTCACCTGTTTTTACTGTTGTCCAATTTAGCCACCATCTATTGTCATGGCTTCTGATAATTTTTAGCTTTTTGTCATTTTTTTAAATCAAGGTTTTAAGTTTGTACTTCTGAAAACCTTGGGAATCATACATGCCTACCCAGAAACAAAAAATAACCCCTCTTCTTTCTTGTACATGCATAATTTGAAGAGAGGTTATTGAAGCAACAATGCTCACATCAGCCTAGCAAGCAGAAAATAACCATATTGTAAGCGAGGATATATGGAAATCAGTTACTCCTAAACTCATTATCAGTATATAATTCTATATTCAAAGATTTAACACAAGGTTAAATATACGACAATTAGAACAGCAATGAATACAGAATCAAAAATATTTTCTTAGAATGAATGGATACTCATTCCAATAAAAATATATTAATTATTCCAACATGTAATCTGTCCTTTTAAATTCCATGAGGATTTCTGGATTGCAGAATGTTGGCAACTGCACAAAATCTGGACTTGAAGTCTCTCAGAATAATTTAAAATGATTTTTTAATTAAAAGGAGAGGTATATTTATAAAATAAAATATTAATTCTTGTTAAAAGAACATTCTGAGCATGTTTATAGAGGTGTATCTGAGTTATTACTCCAGAAAACAATAGCAATTGACTACTTTACTGTGTACCATAGAGCATCCAGTATACTTTATTTTCATGTTTTTCCGTTACAATCAGTACAATGGGATCCATATGAGTATCTGGGTTCTGCTAATGCTTTGCAATGTCAGACATAATTGAATTAATATAAGTACCAGAAACTGGGAGAATTCTTAGTTCTACCCTTAGATACAAACTCAGCTGGATGACCTCGGGCCAGTTATTTTTTTCTCAGCCTTAGGAAGGAGCCAATGGCAAATCACTTCTGAAAAACCTTGCTAGGACTTGTCCAGGTAGACTACCAGAATTGGACATGACTGAACAAAAGAAAAATAAAAGTGCCAGTTACAAAATATTTACATAATGCTGTTGGGGAATGGAATCAATGGGGATATACCCAGGGGTGGGATGCTACCGGTTCTGCCCAGTTTTATAGAACCGGTAGCTCTGAAGAGCAGCAGACACTGAACCGGTTCTGTATTTGCTGCTGTTTGGCCCACTTGCCCGCCAAAGCTCTTACCTGTCCTTTATTTCCTGCTTTTGCGTGGCACAGCTGAAATTGAAAAAGCAGGAAAAAAGAGGCTTTTCAAATATATATATATATATATATATATATATATATACTTTGTATTATCAGCTTAAAAACCTTACACATATATATATATATATATATATATATATATATATATGTATGTATGTATGTATGTATGTATGTATGTATGTATGTATGTTTGTTTTCGGAGGTTTTCGCGGGTATTTGTATGTGGATCTTTGGTTCTTCGGGTTTTCTCCTGCGTAGAATTGGAAATATCTAGGCGATGTTTCGATGAAGTCTCATTCATCATCTTCAGGCTTGTGTCTTCAGCCTTGTGCTTCTCAGAGTAATGTGAGCTTGCAGCTGCTTCTTCCTTTTAACTACTAGTGGGGATGTGACTTGATTGGGTGGGGGCTTGGCTGTGTTCTGATTGGTTGGGGGGCTGGCTGTGTTCTGATTGGCTGGGGGTGTGTTCTGTTCTGATGGGGGTTTGGTTTTACTCAGGTTAGTCTCAGCTGCTGGGGGATTTGAGCTGGTGAGCTGTGATCCTGTTGTTTGGCTTCGCGTTCGTAGTCATGCCACATCTTCATGGTGAGCGTCAGTTCCCTTCATGTATGGGTTGGGGGGGTTTGAAGCAGGTAGTGATGCAGCTGTGGTATGGCTTCTGGTCCGTGGTCATGTTTCATCTTCTGTGTGGGTGTGAGTCTGCTTTCTGTTTGGAAGTGTGGTGGTAGTTTCTTGTGTGGCCCTCGAGGGTGTGGGTCTGGTGTCCTTCTTTATGTTAGGTACTCGTTTGTTAATGAGGGCGGGTTTCCAAATGGCTGATAGGTGGGAGGTATCATCTCATTTATTCATGCTGTGTAGGCGTTTTCCTATCTCTATGGCTTCTCTGATTATTCTGTTGTTGAAGTGTTCGGTTTTGGCGATGGTTCTGGTATTTTTAAAGTCAATCTTATGTCCTGTGGCTTTGAGGTGTTGGACCAGGGAAGAGATCGGTTCTTCTTTTTTGATTGAGTTCTTGTGTTCTTCAATGCGTGCACTTATTCTTCTGTTAGTTTGTTCAATGTATGTGGTGGGGCAGGAGGTGCACGTATACTCCTTGGTTTTCTAACTCAATTTTGTCTTTAGGGTTTCTTAGGATGGTGGATATTTTTCCGTTTGTGCAGAATGCTGTTTTAATGTTGTGTTTTTGGAGGATCTTGCTGATTTTGTCTGTAGTGCCTTTTATATATGGGAGGATGTCTTAGTATACAAAATTTTAGATGTCTTAGTAATACTAAGATGTCTTAGCATACAAAAAATCCAATGGCTCCCTAGGACATACCATCTACCAGAAAAAAACACATACAAACTGCTATCTACACGCACTCTCACACCACCACCCAGCACAGGTCAATTCCGTAGCTGAGACACTCATCTCCAGAACAAAATGCTTAGCCGATGAACAACACCTAAAAACCGAACTACACACTCTCACTAACGTACTAACAGTTAATGGATTCCAAACAAGGAAGATTACTCACCTAATCCAAAAAGAAACCCCAACCAAAATCCAAGACAGAGAACAAGAAAATGGCAAAGCCCTCCTCCCATATGTAAAAGGCACTACAGACAAAATCAGCAAGATCCTCCAAAAACACAACATTAAAACAGCATTCTGCACAAACGGAAAAATATCCACCATCCTAAGAAACCCTAAAGACAAAATTGAGTTAGAAAACCAAGGTGTATACGAAATCCCGTGCACCTCCTGCCCCACCACATATATTGGACAAACTAACAGAAGAATAAGTGCACGCATTGAAGAACACAAGAACTCAATCAAAAAAGAAGAACCGACCTCTTCCCTGGTCCAACACCTCAAAGCCACAGGACATATGATTGACTTTAAAAATACCAGAACTATCGCCAAAACCGAACACTTCAACAACAGAATAATCAGAGAAGCCATAGAGATAGAAAAACGCCCACACAGCATGAATAAACGAGATGACACCTCCCGCCTATCAGCCATTTGGAAACCCGCCCTCATTAACAAACGAGTACCTAACATAAAGAAGGACACCAGACCCACACCCACGAGGGCCACACAAGAAACTACCACCACACTTCCACGCAGAAAGCAGACTCACACCCACACAGAAGATGAAACACGACCACGGACCAGAAGCCGTACCACAGCTGCATCACTACCTGCTTCAAACCCCCCCAACCCATACATGAAGGGAACTGACGCCCACCATGAAGATATGGCACGACCACGAACGCGAAGCCAAACAACAGGATCACAGCTCACCAGCTCAAATCCCCCAGCAACTGAGACTAACCTGGGTACAACCAAACCCCCACCAGAACAGAACACACCCCCAGCCAATCAGAACACAGCCAACCCCCCAACCAATCAGAACACAGCCAAACCCCCAACCAATGAGAACACACTCCCACCCAATCAGAACACAGCCAAGCCCCCACCCAATCAAGTCACACCCCCACTAGTAGTTAAAAGGAAGAAGCAGCTGCAAGCTCACATTACTCTGAGAAGCACAAGGCTGAAGACACAAGCCTGAAGATGATGAATGAGACTTCATTGAAACGTCGCCTAGATATTTCCAATTCTAAACGGGAGAAAACCCGAAGAACCAAATATATGAACCATTAGGACAGGGACGGTAGGTATGTTGGTGTGCTTATGCACGCCCCCTGCAGAACTCTTAGGAAAGGGGTGAGGTCAGTAGTAGACAGTCTAAGGTCAAAGTTTTTGGGGTTATGGAAGAAACCACAGAGTCAGCTAGAGTATTCCAGACATTGACCACTCTGTTGCTGAAGTCATATTTCCTGCAATCAGGTTTGGTGCGATTAACCTTGAGTTTGTATCTATTGTTCACTCTAGTGTTGTTATGGTTGAAGCTGAAGTATTCATTGACAGGTAGGACATTGCAATGTATGATTTTATATACTATACTTAGATCGGACCGAAAGCGGCGTAGTTCTAGTTTTTTAGGTCTAGAATTTCGAGTCTGGTGGCATAAGGTATTATGCAATGAGTAGAAGAGTGGAGAACTCTTCATGTGAAATATTTTTGGACTTTCTCAACTGTGTTAATATCAGATACGTAATGTGGGTTCCAGACTCATGAGCTGTATTCGAGTATTGGTCTAGCAAATGTTTTGTATGCTCTAGTTATTAGTGTAATATTATCAAAAAAAAAGCTACGTAAGATTAGGTTAACAACTCTTAACACCTTTTTGGCTATGTAGTTACAGTGGGCCTAGCAATTAGGTCATTTGAGATGAGTACTCCAAGATCCTTGACAGGATTTGGATCATCAACAAGGTCTTGACTATTCAGCCTGTATTTTATTTTCTGATTCTTTTTGCCAATATATAGGACAGAGCATTTAAATTTCCAATTGGTCTCAGCAGGGACCTAAAAGAAAGAGAATGTACCTTTAGGAGCAGCCAAACAAAGGATCTCTTTGCCCAAACCTAGCAGATGACAAATCTTTCATCCTGAGGCAATAGGATGTCTGCAGAATAATTTCAAGGGCATCTCATATTTGGAGCATTTTACAGTTCCCAATACTCCTTTGACAGTGATTGTATGCTATGCCAATTTTAGGCATTCCAGTTATGTTGCTCAATCAAGCTTTTATCAATTAGCTCCCAGATCATCAATTCTCTATAAGAATTTTTTTAAATCTACATTCAGATTACTAGGGGTTTTTTTCCATTTACACTAAATATATCAGTGTCTTTACTCTTCAACATCACATTTTCACACATTTGCACATTTTTTTAATTTTGCAGCTGGTATGGAAAATTACTTGAAATGTTCAAAGCACACAAATCTTTGTTCTCAAGCATAAATGTTATCCTTGGTAACAAAGATTATCAGTGAATGCCACATTATTTCATTGCCCTATAATCTCCCCCAGCTGGCGTACACAATTCAACCATGTTTCTTTAGAGTATAATTCTACCACCTGAAAAGGACAATTCCACAATGATTTCTGCTCTTAAACAGTCTCATTAGCATGCACAAAAATGTTTAGCAATAAAAGTGTTTAGTTCTTTAAGCAAACCCAGCTGGGTTTCCTATAACAAAATTATGAATTCCAAAATGTACATTAAATCCATTCTCTGGTTTTTCTTCATTTTGTCACTGTCTCAAAACGTGGATACAAAAAAAAATCCTTAATTTAAATCCTTAAGTTGTATTCTCATATATCTGTAGTAAAAGCCTAAGGCACTACAGATGTTAACCAGCTCTTTCGTCCCTATAGAATGCATTCTGTTTTGCTTTTCAGAAATAGCATTACACACATTTACAGGCTATTCACACATTGCTCAATTTTTTGTTGCCTGATCCAGTTCATTTGGACCTGATGTTTTAAATCTAATGCCCTGTGCAGAATTGACTTTGTAAACTGCCTTTGTTTGATTTGACTTCAAATATATTTATTAAAAAAAACAACTCTTTGTTATTAACTATTGTGGCTATTTTAATGCTAGTTTATTTATTTATAATTTTGGTTTATTTGAATTATATAAATATAGGGGTACCTCAGTATATAAATATAGGGGTACCTCAGCTTCAAAGCTCATCGAACCTGGCACTTTGGCATTTTGATGCAAAAGTGTCCTGGTACTCAGTTTCTTTGGTATTCAGCGTGTTGCAACAGGAAGGCCATAGAGGGCGGACAAGAAGTTGGCCATGCTGGGAATGTCACTGATACGAGAAAAAGGAAAGACAGAAAGTTTTTCCAGGCCAAAACAAAAGGCATGTGATAAGTCATCTGATTTGTTCAGCACTTGTAGTTTTTAAGTACTCATCATGCCTCCAAGACCAGTTAATGTCAAGTACCGCAGTGCTACTATAAACCATATTATATTCTTGCCCAAAGAATAAAATTTGGGTAAGATTTAAGAAGAATATTTCAGCTGGATAATTAATCCACATTCTTTATTCTGTAGTTTAGAAGTGACTGCTCTCAAAGAGGCCTAAAAACAACTATCCATTCTGTATACCATCTGCAGTGGCCAACCAGATAATTTCAGGAAATGTATAGATATAAATATCCTTCCTAATACATAGAATTGAAACCATAATTTCTGTAATTCAGAAAGTACTAAAATATAAAGACAGGAATTCATATTGCCTGATTCAGTATGCATTTGCCCAATTTTTGTTAATCCTGCTTTAAGTACTAGCCATAAACATATTTGTTGGCAGAAAATTCTACAGCTTAATTACAGATAAGTATTTCCTTTTGATGATCCAGAATCTTCCAGCACATTGTTTTAATGACTGAATCCAAAAATACTGAATGAAGAAAAGATTCTCCTTATTCTTCACCATGCCTGTTTTTATATACTTCTGTTGTGTCTCTCCTTTTTTATCCTTGTCCAGGTTAAAAAGTCTCAAGCACAGGGGGAAATACTCTTAGCCCTTTAACCATTTTGAAGAAAGGACCTTTTCTAGTTCTACATATTCTTCTTTCAGATATATCGATAAAAGGTTTTCCTAGTATTTCAAATCCAATACCAATATAAAATACCAACATAATTTTAAATAAGAATATTATAATAGTAATGATTTTCAGTTTGCCATCAGAAACTTGCTTCTTTTTTTATTTTTTTACAGCACCCACATATGGTGCACCAATCATTGCTAGCTCATATCTTATCACTACATAAAAAGTCGCTTTGGGTGGTCATATGTGCATTTTTAAAGTTAACAAATAAAATGCTCTGGATTTTTATTTATTTAACTGTGCCTCACTTTCAACTTGCTTATATTAAACATTAGTACTCATAGTCCATGCACAGTTGCTGCCACCATCACCATCATCCAAATAGTGATAAGAGAGAAATTAATGTAATTAACATTCTAATGTGCAATTGCACCAACTATGGGGACTGTGCAGATCTTCCAAAAGGCACTTCATTGTTGATGATTCAATCAAGCACTCTTTTGAAGTGGCTTCCTATATAGATAGTGGAAGAGAATAATATGAGGCTATAAGGTAACATAAAGCTTGGTCAAAATATTTCTTTATTTAAATATCTCATTATTTCTTCACCACAAGTAGCCATGAAATGAAGTGAAATAAAGGCACCTCAACCAGGCTGCCTAATCTGCTCTTTTAAATCTATGTTATTGCATACACAAATAAACACCAAAATCCTCACAAGAAAGAAATTAAGAAAGAAAGAAAGAAAGAAATTAAGAAAGAAAGAAAGAAAGAAAGAAAGAAAGAAAGAAAGAAAGAAAGAAAGAAAGAAAGAAAGAAAGAAAGAAAGAAAGAAAGAAAGAAAGAAAGAAAGAAAGAAAGATGACGGGTGGGTGAATGGATGGATGGATAGATAGGTAGGTGGTAGATAGATAGATAGATAGATAGATAGATAGATAGATAGATAGATAGATAGATAGACAGACAGACAGATAGACATAGACAAACATACAGAGATTTGAATGGTAGAGGAACTTCATATGCAAACAAAATGACCGATACTGACTAACCCTGTTTATTTTGATATTCTGTTGATATCGAAGATTATCTGTTGTATTATGATTTGATATTTGTCTGCTGTAAAAGTCTTGAAACTGGTAAGAAGACTTTATAACTGGATATTTCTGGACTGATAAAAACATGTATGACATGGACTGTTTATTGGACTGTGCTATTTCTTCAAGTAAACATTAATATAACTTGTTCAACTCTGTGTGGCTGTATATTTATTCATAACTATTCTCATAAACCGTTTCCATGTGCATATCCTTTTTATACAAGGGTTACTCTGCACATATATCCTAACACTATCCATTGCTTCTTTTTAATCCTACCCTCAGGAACCATTCTTCTCTGTCGCAGCCCCTCAAGTACTATAAGACAGCTATCATGTCACCCCTACTACTTCTATTTGTTAGACTAATCATATCTAGTTCCTTTAACCATCCATCATATAAATTAGCCATATCATCTTTGTTGCTGTTCTCCAGACTTTTTCTAGAGCTTCAGCATTATTTTTGTATTGTGGTGACCAGAATTGGATGCAGTATTCCAAATGTGGCCTCCCTAGTATAAAGTAGTACTGTCACTTTTGTGAACTTGATGCTATCCCTCTGTTGATGCTGATTAGGATTGTGTTGGCTTTTTTTTTTTTTTTGAAGCACACTGTTGACTCATACTTAAGTGGTGGTTCACTGGTCCACTAAGACTAGCGAACTGGTCCACTAAGATCTAGATCCCTCATACAGTTACTACTGTTGAGCCAGGTACTGCCTATTCCATAGCTGTGCATTTGGCTTTTCCTACCTAAGTCCAGGACCTAACTTTTCTCCTTTTACTTTTTTCAAAACTTTTTTAGTTTACTTTTTTTGTAGTTGTACATAAATTAATTCTGTTGAGAAAAAACATTCTAAGAAAAAATGCATGTTTGGGGGCATGATATTTTGGACAAACGTAAATATTTTGTGTGGGTCCTTTAAAAATATTTGCAAATGGAAATGTTAAACCAGTTGAAAAGATAATGAAAAAGCAAAACCGAATCTGACAAATCTCCCATTCTTATACCAACTGGGATTCTCAAAGAAGAAAAATGATGTGATGTGGGACTCTTGCTGAGCTAGTAACCACAATCAGTCACTTATTCTAGCTTATTCATAAATTTTCATGAATGGAGCTGTCACTATAACAAGGATTTCAATCTTCCCCCCACTCTTTCCAAAATAAAAGCGGCAGAAGCTGAATGATCTTCATTTTTCATTTGATTTTTAAAACACACAACAGGAGAGAGCGAGTGGAGAAAAAAGTTGTGCTGTAACCTAACAGGAAGAGGATATGAAAAGAAAAATAAATAGATAAAACAATCCAAGAAAAAGACACATAGAAACATTGTGGTTGTGCTATCCAGAAATTTGAAGTGAGGTGGCACTGAAGAGCTGATGTTGCAGGGGGTAAGAGCAGGGGTGGGATGCTACCGGCTCAATAGAACTAGTAGCTCTAAAGAGCTCGCCCACCCGGGCTCTTGCCTGTCCTTTATTTCCTGCTTTTTCCACCTCAGCTGCTTTGCGCGGCACAGCTGAGGTGGAAAAAGCAGGAAAAAAGTGGCTTTTCAAATGCTGCACACCTGTGTGCAGCGCTTTTCAGTTGTCTGGGTGGCACAGCTTAAGGTTTTTTACACACGCACACAAATGCAAAACATGGTCACCAAACCAGTAGTAACACCGGTTGAATGCCACATTTGGGTAAGAGCCTGAGATCCTAGTTCAAACTTGTTTGTGCAGTGAAGGCAAGTCACCCTATAATCAATCCAACACTTGCATTAATAAATAATATTGTACATTATATTATGGCTCTCTTAAGAATTCTAATTATGTAAACATGGGAGCATTGACCTAGACTTTAACAAACTACTGCATGTTGGCTGGAGGTTATTAAATTCATTTGCCTGCAGAGGAAACAACCAGGGAAATAGATTTGGGTAAGATATTCTGAAAACTTTCTTGATAGTACCTGCTATCAATTATAAGGATAACTCATAAAATGATATGTCCAAACACAATTTAGAGAGCTAATTCTTCAAAATATTTTAACAGATCTTTCACTAACGTGGAGGTTTGATTTGATGACCTTCTAGGATCACCTCTAATTGTATGATTCTATGAACTATAAGGAAAAGAGTATCTATCCAAAAGAGCCATTGCATAAGTGTAAGTGTGGTTGCTATTGTCAGGCAAATAGATGTAATACTAGTATGTAATTAATCACAAGTTTCTTGAGGACAATATTGTCACTTAAAGAAAGTAGTTATTAGGGATTATGTAAGTGAATGTGAATGTTTTTGCAAGGAACAATAAACATCCAAAGAGAAGGACTGCTAACTATAGAAAACATTTATAAATGCTGCCACTTCTTTTCAGATTGCTGAGGCTCTTTTTTGAAAACTTGTTTGAGTAATCTTTGACTAAACATACTATAAGAAAGCACTTGTATTTTCCTTCATATTGCTTATTTTTCTGATAAAACTCTAATTATGTCTGGGAATATGCCTTAGGACAGTTGTATTACTGGTTTCTAAACTGTGATAACAGAAACGATTACACCCAAGGTATCTGAACTATTCTAAAGTTAGTCTTTATGCCTTGGAAACAATTAGAACAGCTCATTTCTCTTCACAGAAGTAATTTTCTGTATAAATATATAAATCTTTTTTCACTGTTAATATTAAGAGATTATATTTATTTCTCCAAATACTGGTAGAATTAAATTTAAGAGTACAGAACTTAGCATGATATATGTCATTCTTGTTTAACAACTAGTCACTTAAGAACCATTCCCAATTATAGCAGACCCATCAAAAGCTATTTATAACCCAGTTTTGGAGTTCTGATGGCTTCACAAACACCCCGTGCTCATATGACCTTGTTTCAGGCATTGGCAACCAGCTCATCTTTACAGCTGCTTGCAGCATTCCACAGTATTGTGACTGTAAACTGTAATTTATGACATTTTTTGCCAATTCCTGGCCAGTATCAGCTGGTTTCCAACAACAAAATGCCAACTAGAATACATGGATTTGCTTAACAAGCACAGGGTTCATTTAACAACTATGGCTTAAAAACGTCCATTCATAAAATCAGGACCAGTCATGTGGCTGTCCTCAGTTTATGATTTTCATAGCTTACAGCAGAGTCACATTTTTGTAGATTTTAGCTCTGTATTTAACACAATTCTTCCATATAGACTTATTCAACCTGCCTTTGGATTATGAATTTCCTGTATGGTTGCTCTCAGAGGGTCAGATGACGGTAATTATATCTCTTCAGCCCTTGTTCTTAACACTGGTACACCACACGGTTGTGTGTGTTGAGTCCCTTACTCTATACTCTTTATGTGCATGATTGCATTCCCACTCAGACCTGTAATACTATTATTAAATTAGCAGATGATACAACAGTGGTGGGACTCATCTCCAGGAGGGATGAGTCTGTCTTTCGACATGAGGTAGACTGGTTGCTTTCATGGTATGGAGTCAATATCTTGGTCCTTAACACCAATAAGACCAAGGAGTTTATAGTGGACTATAGAAAGAATAGATCAGACATCCAGCCCTTGCTTATCAATGGAGACCGAGTGGAACAAGTGGCCAATTTTAAGTTTCTGGGTGGTATCATAAAAAAGGACCTGACTTGGGACACTCACATTGCAGCACTGGTCAAAAGGGCCCAGCAGAGATTATACTATCTGAGACTTCTTGGGAAACAACAACTGAATGAAAAACTGCTGGTGACCTTCTACTCCTGCACCAGAGAGTATTTTAACTTACTGCACCTGTGTATGGTTTGCCAATTGCACAGTGGCAGATAGGACAGCACTTCAGAGAGTTAACATCATTGCCCAGAAGATCATTGGTTGCCCTCTCCCCTCTTTGGAAGAGCTTTACAGTTCCCGCTGCCTTACAAAAGTTCAAAACATTCTCAAAGATCCATCTCATCCTGGACACCCTTTTTTTGAACTATTACCATCTGATAGACGTTACAGGACAATAAAAACAAGGACAAATAGGCTGAAAAACAGCTTCTATCCCAGAGCAGTAACTATATTGCATTCTACTGTATAGTGCAATATTAATGCAATATCAGGGGTTTTCAATTCAATTGTATAGAATGTGAAGGATGTGTGTTAGTGTTTTATTTTTATAATTACAGTATAATGTACACTGAAGATGGCATTTAATTTCATTGTATGAGGTTGCAATGACAATAAAGTAAACTAAACCAAGCCCCATTAAAGGACTATCTATATACTATATAGCAGTAGTAGGATTCAATTTTTTTTACTACTGGTTCTGTGGGCATGGCTTGGTGGGCGTAGCAGCGGAAGGACCAGTCAGAGTTGGTATTTGCCAGTTTTCCACTACCGGTTCTCCAGAACTGGTGAGAACCTGCTAAATACCACCTCTGCTGTATAGTTTCTATAATTTAATAAACTAAGGGGAACTTTTTAAATTGACAAGAAGGATTTCATATAGCGAATGCAAGAAACTACAATGTATTGCTATAGATATTTGTGGAACTGAAAAATAAAGGGGCAAAATTAGTGCCAGATTGCAGTTGGAACTGTGCAGAGGCCACTTCTGTTTCATGTTAGCTATGGGGCTTAAGTTTAAAGTACCCTCCTACAGATAACACCTACTTGCAACCTGTCTGCATTCCACATATACTTTTAATTTTTATTTTTACTTACCTGTAACAATTTTTTTTTAAAAAATACAAAAGAATAAAGATATAAAACATAATATTGGAAAGAAAAGAAAAACATGGGTTTAAAAAGTTGATATTCATTTATCTTATGGTCCAAATAAGAAATAAGAAACAGTTCTTTGAGAGATTCTTTCAAATGTTTATAGAAATTGCAGATGGTGAAATAATCTTTGGAGACATGATTAAAATGCTTTCCAAGAATTTACACATTTTAAGGAAAAACAGTAGGAAAGCTTGTGTGGGAGGGCTCCATATACTAATATGGACTCATTTGGCTTTGACAGATGCCAGGTGTCAGTCCTTCAAGAGAGACAAGATTAGGAAACAAAAGTTATGCATGCTACTTTTTATTATAAGATTATACTAACAAAATACTGAAGGTGTTTCTCCTTCCCTCCCTTTAATCTTCATGAGGATTTATCTGAGATGCTTTCTCAGGTTACTGTTCCAACTTGGATTCAGCTTTTATTTGATAATCTTCTTGGTTGTGGCTGTCCCACTTATTCCTCAAGATTATTCCTTTTTCCGATTACATTCAAACTATATGTTTCTCAGCAAGACAAATATATTCTAGAACTAGCCTGTACAGGATTTCTAAAGCTCTAGATATCAAGGAAGTATTCTCCCAATCATATATGAGGATCACAAAACAATTTTAATGGTATAATTTTGAGGAAAAAATTACCTTTTAAGTAAGGGAATGAATGACAGATTGTTATTTCTAGAAAGTACTGTATATTAGAATAGTAGGAAGATTTTTTAAAAAAAAATGATTCCAGGAATATCAAACACAACTATATGGGAAACAAGTAAATGTTGTATGACAGGAATTTTTGTAAGGTTTGCAATAGATCAGAAAAAAATAAGAGGAGGAAATTGCAGTTTAAAGGGGACAAAATAAAAGAATTAGAACAAATTTACAAATTTAATCCAAAATGAAAATACAGAGAAATTTAAACAAAGTTAGAATAGAAGAGAAGAGAAGAGAAGAGAAGAGAAGAGAAGAGAAGAGAAGAGAAGAGAAGAGAAGAGAAGAGAAGAGAAGAGAAGAGAAGAGAAGAGAAGAGAAGAGAAGAGAATAATAGAGTTGGAAGGGACCTTGGAGATCTTCTAGTCCAACCCCCTGCTTAAGCAGGAAACTATACACCACCAAGTTAAGCATCAATTTTTAATAAATTGATTAATTCTCCCTCCCACAAAAAAACCATGTCAAATAAAATTACTTTGAAAACATATAAAGCTGGAAAAGCTTTGGTGTACGAATTAAGAAAGAAAGGGAAAGAAGGAAAAATAACAGCAATAAAGAAAAGGAATAAATGATTATTAACCAAGGTAGAAAATTACATAAGAACTTGAAGAATTCTTCAAGAAATTACAGGTGAAACTCAAAAAATTAGAATATTGTGCAAAAGTTCATTTATTTCAGTAATGGAACTTAAAAGGTGAAACTAATATATGAGATAGACTCATTACATTCAAAACAAAATAGTTCAAGCTGTGATTTGTTATAATTGTGGTGATTATGGCTTACAAATCATGAAAACCCCAAATCCACAATCTCAGAAAATTAGAATATTACATGCAATCAATAAAACAAGGATTGTACATAGAACAATATCGGACCTCTGAAAAGTATAAGCATGCAGATGTACTCAGTACTTGGTTTGGGTCCTTTTTGAAGCAATTACTGCCTCAATGCGGCATGGATGGAAGCTATCAGCCTGTGGCACTGCTGAGGTGTTATGGAAGACCAGGATGCTTCAATAGTGGCCTTCAGCTCTTCTGCATTGTTCGGTCTCATGTCTCTCATCTTTCTCTTGGCAATGCCCCATAGAGAATCTATGGGGTTCAGGTCAGGCGAGTTTGCTGGCCAATCAAGCATAGTAATCCCATGGTCATTGAACCAGGTTTTGGTGCTTCTGGCAGTGTGGGCAGATGTCAAGTCCTGCTAGGAAAATGAAGTCAGCATCCCCATAAAGCTCATCTGTGGAAGGAAGCATGAAGTGCTCCAATATCTCCTGATAGACTACTGCGTTGATCCTGGACTTAATGAAGCACAGTGGACCAACACCAGCAGATGACATGGCTCCCCAAATCAACACAGACTGTGGAAACTTCACACTGGATCTTGCAGTGTGTGCCTCTCCATTCTTCCTCCAGACTCTGGGTCCTTGATTTCCAAATGAGATGCAAAAGTTGCTCTCATCAGAAAAGAGGACTTTGGACCACTGAGCAACAGACCGGTTCTGTTTTTCTTTAGCCCAGGTAAGACGCTTCTGATGTTGTTTGTTGTTCAGGAGAGGAATACGATATTTGAAGCCCATATCCAGGATTCGTCTGTGTGTGGTAGCTCTTGATGCACTGACTCCAGCCTAAGTCCACTCCTTGTGAAAGTCCCCGACACTTTTGAATGGCCTTTTCCTGACAATCCTCTCCAGGCTGCGGTCATCCCTGCTGCTTGTGCACCTTTTTCTTACACACTTTTCCCTTCCACATAACTTTCTATTAATGTGCATTGATACAGCACTTTGGGAACATCCAGCTTCTCTTGCAATTACCTTTTGAGGCTTTCCCTCCTTATGGAGGGTATCAGTGATGGTTTTCTGCACAACTGTCAGATCAGCAGTCTTCCCATGAGTGTGATTCCTATTAAACCAGACAGAGACCATTTAAAGGATCAGGAACCCTTTGCAGGTGTTATGGCTTAATTAGCTGATTAGAGTGGGACACTTTGAGCCTAGAATATTGAACCTTTTCACAATATTCTAATTTTCTGAGATTGTGGATTTGGGGTTTTCATGATCTGTAAACCATAATTATCTCAATTTGACAAATCACAGCTTGAACTATCTTGCTTTGTATGTAATGAGTCTATCTCATATATTAGTTTCACATTTTAAGTTGCATTACTGAAATAAATGAACTTTTGCACGATATTCTAATTTTTCGAGTTTCACCTGTATATTCTAAGTACACTATTGTCAAAAAAAGCTTGAAAACATATGTATGGAGACATACTGTTTAAAGAATTTTTAGAACATAGAGAAATTTTTAGTAAACTAACAATTCAGGAGATTAAATAAATGTTTTTTTAAAAATGAGAAGTATCCTGGGAATAATTCAGAGAAGCTCCAGTCATAGCAATCAATTTCTCTATTGAATGTAGATTATATTTACTATAATATTGATTCTAATCTCACAAAAAATACATTTCTGCTTATAAATAAAACAAGTTACAATTTGAAAAGGTACATGAAGGACATGTACATCGATAAGCTCTACAATATACCAGTAATAAGTAAAGGGGGACAGCTGTAACACTTATAGAAAAAAAGCTTTTGATAATTGGTGTGGTCCTTCTTATTAGCTCTTTTAAATAAAATGATGTCTGCTCTCTCTTTTATTTTATTTTAATTTGGCAGATTTCAGAGAGAAAAATAAATATTGAGGGTTATAATTCAAAATGAAATGATATGCAAGCAAAGAAGTATTAACTATTTTGCAATCCCAGAGTTTACATGATACAACTGATGAAAGTAAACAAAGGTTTTGAGGAATTATCTGGTTATAAAATTAATAAAAAGAAAACAAAGGTAATAACAAGATGTCTGCTCTCAGAAGAAGTACATCAGGGATGGGATTCAACTGGTGTAACTACCGGTTCGGTGATTATGTTTTACTTGCGCATGACTCCATCTGACAGGCTGCAACAAAGACATATTTTAGAAGTTTTATTGTAAATTACAGAAATAAATAAAACAAATACTGGTGGAAAACTGAAAACATTCATGCTTAGGTTTAACATGCCAGAAAAAATGAATAGACTACTCAAGAAGAACTTTTGATTCCAAATGACACCTCTTTCTAAACTAGAACAAACGTTTGCAGAATTGGCAAAGAATAATTACAGATTTATATGGAGTAGGGGGAAACAGAGAATAAGATTTAAACTTTTGAAAGATGCTAAAAGAGGCCAGATTTGCATTTCCAACCTTAAAACATGTTATTATCCAAACTGCCTATCATGGATACCAGAATAGGTAAAATCCTGGATTTTTCCTGGAATAGCAGAATATCAAACACAGAAAGAACTGGCCTAGCCAATGGACTTCATAGGCACATTAAAGGAAGAAAAATGCCTTAGGTTACTTTAGACTACCATTCTACAGTCACCATGTTTGGTCCCTGGAATCTACATGTCTTGTCATGAAATATGCATGGTTACATTAATAGACATTGCTTTTTATTGTCTGGGAAGCACTTCTGCCAATTTCAATTCTCCTTGCAGCAAATCAATTATTTAATTAAATGAATAATCCTATGGAAATAAATATATTTTCTAAGAAGATTTTATCATCATATACACACCCTTATATGCATATATGTGCAAATACAGACGTATGTACATGGATAAAAGGCATTTGTTTCAGATATAATAATCTGAAGTGTTAACAATTACAGTTATATTTAAAAATATGGGAAAAGATTATATTTTGGAAAGATAGAAATAATTTCATATGCATAAAAGGCATAACAAATGCTACTCTAACCCAATCTTCAGTTATCTGATGTATGAGGAAAGAATAAATATAACAAAATAAATATGGTTAATGGGTGATAAGTAGACAAAGGTTTATGAGCATTATGTTCAAAAGATTATATTTGGAAATACTGAGCTTTGAATTACAAATGATTTTTTAGGTTGGGCTAAAGAACCAATTCAAAATAGCTTAGAATGAAATCTGAAATTTATACATGAACAGTCAAATTCAGGCAGGTCATGTGTACAATTTTGCAAGGCTATATACATTTGTTTAATAAATAAATCAATAAATACAAGTATTTTAACAAGTTTTTAACTTAAGTGGGGATCATCACCCAATGCTCTTGTACTGGTTTAAAGAATATATTTAAAATATTTTAACTACTGTAGCTCGCTAGTTGCACCCTTTTCTAGATCAGAATAACTCAGCAATGGTGTGCCGTGTACAGATAACTTTCAGACTGGATTCCTGAAAAGAATTATACATGTAAGTGTCCAAAAGTATGCTCCAGAAGCTTAACTGGGTGTGGACTTCAACAAGATGAGGTGGTAAGCACTTGTCCAAGCCAGGAGTCTTCAAACTGAAGACTTGTGGACTTCAACTCCCAGAATTCTCCACTCCTCAAGTCTTAAAGTTGCCAAGTTTGGAGACCTGTGGTCCAAGCAGTCATCAGGAATTGGATCCAATTCAAGATTACTTAGTTAATTCTGAGTGCTTTAAGTAGAATGTGAGTACCCCACTTCTGAAATAACTATACTGTCATATTATCTACATCTGAGTTCAAGATGTTTTATGTAAAGGCCTTAATAGTCTCTTAAGAATACCAGTCTCTATGGGATATTCATATTGAGTTTACACTGTTTCAGTGCTAAATAAAATGCTTATTACAGCTGTTTGGAAGATGGTATATTTCCACTATTTTCTTTAGTCAGGCATAGCATCTTCTTGATTTGTTTCATACAAGTATGTGCAAAAACTCATTCCTGAGGGAAAGAGTATATACAAACTCAGATATTGTCTAGTATTTAGATAATTGGAGAGGCTACAGTATTTTATCTGTTAACTACTCAAAGCAATCATGTTGTGATGACCCAGGGCATGGCAAAAAAGCAACAAAGTCACAAAAGTAGGTAAAATCCCTCTAATACCTCCAACTTGGCCCCCAATGTCCAGTTATCTTCGGCTGGAGAAAAAACTCTCCCAAGAACAATTTTTAAAGGGAAGAAATTCAGTCTGAACCCAAAGTACATATAAATTATAAATAAAAACCAACACAAACCATGCTGCAGCAATTAACAAGACAGGGCAGGATAAGGAATTGCAGACTTCCAAAAGATAAAGAAACACATACAGTTGGGAGGATGCCAGAACCCAGATAAGCCTCGACAAACAAAGATAATGCACGCTTTACTTCCAGCAACTTTGCTGTGCATAGTTTGCCTTTTTAAACATTAGCTACAGCTAATGAAGGGGATCAGAGCCCTTTCCTCCCTCATAAGCCACGGAACTCACATTGTTCCCTTCTCTGTTCCTCCTTATGTGCCCTAGTTCTTCCTCTGAATGCCCAGCAAGACTGTGCCCCCTCCCAGTTTCTTCCACAGCCACCGAAGCCACCCACCCACAGCCACCCACTTTCTGTCACCTGCTCAACCTCCCCCTCAGAATCAGATTCCAACAGGGGCATGATACATGTTGTCAAAAGGGGCGGTCATCCTAGATGCTGTTACTTTTTTCTGTTTGTTCTAAGTGAACAGATAATTAATAAAAATTTCTCTACAGGTCTTAGGTATGGTGAATTATATTTCTTAATACATCTGCAAAATGATAAGGCAGATTATTGTCTCTTTATCAAATGTGAACCTCCTGGGCTGATCTGCTGGTTTCATTAGGTTCCTAGTATAAGGAAGCATTAAGATCAGTATTTTCAAATCTCCGAAGTCTAGGAGCAAAGTTGGAGGGGAAAAACAATGCCAGATAACTTGGTTATCAGAAAATAAATAATATAAAAATACTATCATATCTAATTGTTAACAAGTTAATACCAGCTGATAAAAATTAATAATATTGTATTAAGCTGTGAAAAGAAGATCTAGTCCCAGTTCAATGGCATTCAACTATTAGAAAAGTCAGGAATTAAAAAGTTCAATGGGCATGAAATTAATACATGCTGTTTATACTGAATCAGACCACTGTCCCCTCAATAGGATTCTTCTGTGGACAGCAATAACTCTTCAACAAACATCATCCTAACCCTTCAACTCACAATTACCTTAAGGACTGATTGGAAATGTAACTGTGTGCACTGTAAACTATGTGAGAAATTGATTCTTCATTCATTCAGGAGCTGGCAGCAGTCTATACAGCTTAGTTAGTTCTGTCCTGCATAAATTTGTTAGCTATTGATTCCTTATAGTATATCTTTTTTTCATTCTCCATACACTGCTTATCCAATCACAATGCATGAGTAATGCACTGCATTAAAAACGGATCACAAACATAGTTAATATATTTGGAATACCGGGTTCTTCTGAAAATGCTGTTTAAAAGTACAATCTTAAATAAAGGAAACAAAATAAACTATACTCTACTGAGATAACTAATAACTTTCCATCAGCAATTAATCAAAGCTGACATTTTCTTCTGGAGAAGTGTCACCTTGATGCCTTATTTATTTGGAAATAAGCAGCTGAACATCAGCCAACCCTATTTGCTGCAAGTGGATCAGGCTGTCATCTGTAAAGATTAGGCAAGTAAATGCATCACTAGATGGAGCTCATTATCTGCCAAATGATTCAGTAAACATCAGAAAAATACTAAAAGCATGATTTACATAGTCCATGTAAATCAACTAGATATATAGTCACAATCATTTCAGTTGCTTCATTACCCCTTTTTAAAAGTAGTGTCATGTGTTCTTGAAATAGACATTTAGAATGACTTTTCTTTAAAAGACACAGTTGTAGAAAGCTGGGACATGGATCTAAAATCATTGGGATCAACATCAAATTCCTCTCACACAATTTCCAAGCACACCTGTATGCCTTCTTTTCATTCAAAGATCCTGTATATTTCACCATTACAATTTTCTTTCTGTCAAGCAACTCTTCAAGTATTTAGGATTTTGGAAGCATGAAAAATGGGTTATTCACATTTATTTTCGAAGTACAGAGAAGTTATTAGGCAGTGAAAGTTAGGGGCAATATTAAAATTAAAATGTAAATTTCAAAATCATTGAAATTAATTAAGCATGTTAATTAAAACATTTGAAAATCTCAATCAGATGAAGTATGCTAAGTAATATATCCTGAACCTTCTGTTTATATCCTTTCTAAAATAACCAAACATTTAACTGGCAATCATCAAGTTATAACACCAACAGTGAGGAAAGATGATGATTAAGTATTAATTATGTAACACATTTTTATTAGTTAGACATAGTATGATGTGGACTTCTTCAATAGCCTCCACTGCTGTTTTTAAATTTTTAAAAAAATCATAAAACAAAGAAAAGAAAAGAAAATTGACTCCCTTGAGTGTTGAAAGGTAAAAGGCCATATTTAAAATTGGTTTGTTGGAGAAAAGAATAAGAAATTGCTGGCCTTCAGCATTTAATTTGAGTTGAAAAGAAAAAAGCAAACAAAAAGTGAAAACACTGATTAAAAAGACAACTTTTCTCAGCAGGTGCACTCAGAAAAGATCAGGACTTCATCTTAAAATCCAAAATCACACAATTGATCCTTCTACAATCTGGTGCTCTTCAGATGTTGTGGATATCCAGAATTTACAACCAACTTGTGATTGGCTCAGAATTCTGAAAAATGCACTGATAACATTTTTTTGAAAGGGATCAGGTTAGCTGATGACATGGAAAAATAAAATACTCAGACATAATCTTCTCTGAGACATCTCTAATGCTGATAAAAGAGATGTGAATTCAATTGCATCGCCAAAGTCCTTGTCCATTCAGACCTTCTCCCATTTTGTAGTATTCCCCTCTAACATGGTAAAGTGTGATTTGGACAGTACTTCAAAGCATAATGAGGTTGAGTAGAAGCAGTTAAAGATAATGATTTAATCATATATAGTACATAATTCAAAGAGTAAAATTTAAAAATATATACCACCTATGGCTTCCTTGATCTTCCTCGAGGGTGCCTAAGATTCCTACCAAGTATTTAAATGCTTTAAATAAAGCATACTGAGGACTTCCAGGACAATTTAATTGCAGCACAGCAAATATCATGGAGGAATGGAGGCATTCTTTATGTTACCCACAAAATAAAGTTTGGATGAAATGAAAAGGTTGGACAGTGACCCAAAAACAAAACAAACAAGGAAAATGTGTATGTCCATTTGTACATCACACTAAATAGATGCTGCTATCTGTAAATTATCAACAAAGCATTTTTCCACTGACCCACTGCTCATGATGTTGTGCCTAGAGTCTAACTAACTACATTATGCCAGTATGTACTGTGAAACCAGCTTTTGTTCATTTGAACATTTCTGATAAACTCTGTATTTGCAAATGCATCTCAAGGTACAGCACCAACCATTCCTGACACTTGCCTCAAGGCAAAAGTATGGCAGAGAAAGCAGTACAAAGAAGATCTTAACAGAGAATGACCCACTTTATTATTCCTTTAAAATTAAATGGCAACAATTTATATTTATGTATTACATTTCTATGCCATCACAATCTTTAGTGGCTCATGACGTGAAAGCACCTAAAAATAAATTGATTTTCAGCTATTGGATATAATCCAGCAGGACTGCTAACTAGAAATTCTATTGGGACACTTCCTCCAACCCTAGAGAAAATACTAATTCCAAACTAGCCTGGTCAGGAAATAGTGCTTTTTCAAATACAAAAGTGAAAATCATTATGGACATTTATATAATTGGCAAAACCAATATGAGAATCCTTATATTTTAATCAGGACAGGTTTGATTGATTGTTTGTCAGATTTGATGATGAGAAGACATGGCAGACTAAAATGATTTTGCTAAAGGAAAAAAAGAAAAAAGAAAGATTGTATTTTTCTTAGAAAAAAAAAATTAAGACACTCAAAATAGCAGGGTATCTTCATGCCTGAGAAATATCAGTAAGCAAATGTAGAAATAATCTATGACAACTCAAGTTCACCTTTAAAAGATGGCCAGATATATACAATGTCTGCAATGTCTTTACTTGTATATATACAGAGCTCTTTGAGATGACAGACTAATTACTGATGTGTCATGACAAATCTATTCAGTATGATAGCCTGATCTACAACTATAGATATTGAACCTGAATTATCTACTACCAAGTATTCTGAAAGGAGTCCAGTCTGATTCTGGAGTGTGAAGATCCAGAGCAAAAATTAAGGGTAAAAAAAGCCCTATACATCCCATTTCTAGCACTGGAGATTTAAAACTGACTGCAACTTTTAAAGGGTTATTTTTAACAATGCCTTCAGTAAGGCATTTGATAAAGCAGACCACAATGTACTACTTGGTAATATAGAAAAAGGTGTGTTAGACAACATCACCACCAGATGGATTTGTAACTGGCTGATCAATCATACTAAATATATAGTCCTCAATGGAACTACATCAACATGGAGGGAAGTATGATATGGAATACCTTAAGGTTCTGTCTTAGACCAATACTCTTCAATGTCTTCATAAATTTAGATGAGTGGTTAGAAGGGGAAGTCAAATTTACAGACAACACCAAGCTGGCAGGAATAGCCAGAAGATAGGCTCAAGATACAGAAGAATCTTGACATACGTAACTGGGTCCTATCTAACAAAATGAAATTCAATGGTGAGAAAAATGAGGTTTTACACTTAGGCAAGAAAAAACAAATGTACAGGTGTAGAATAGGTGGAACCTGGCTCAATAGTAACAACTGTGGGAGGGATCTAGGAGTCTTAGTGGACAATCACTTCAATATGAACTAGCAGTGCACTATAACTGTCAAAAAAGCCAACACAGTTCTAGGATGGAACAGAGGGACAGTAACAAAGGGACAGGATCAAGGTCACATGAAGTGTTAGTACCGCTTTATAATGCCTTTGTAAGATCACACTTGGAATACTGCATTCAGTTTTGCTCAGCAGGATATAAAATATATTTAGTCTCTAAAAGGAGTTAAGAGAAGAGCAACAAAGATGATTATGGGACTGGAGGCTAAAACATATGAAGAACAGTTACAGGAACTGAGAATGTCTAGTCTAATGAAAAGAAAGACTAAGCATCCAAATATCTAAGGAATGATAACAAAAAAAGAATGGGGTCAACCTATTTTCCAAAGCAAAATCCACACAAGAAGCAAGGATGAAAACTATTTCCTGACATAGAGAATAATTAATAAGCGGAATGGTGTGCCTTAAGAAGTTATGAGATCTACCACTGGAAGTTTTTAAAGAAGAGACTAGAAAGCCATTTGTCTGAAATTATTTTATTAGTTTTATTTTTATATATGTTTTATATAAATATAATATTTATATAAATATAAAACATATATAACCACTTAGAGAGGGTTGTAAAGCACTATAAAGCAGTATATAAGTCTAAGTGCTATTGCTATTGCTATATCTCTGTAAGCTGCCTTGAGTCACCATGTGCAAATAGGTGGCAATACAAATGTTCTAATTTTAAAAAAATGATATAGGGTCCCCTGCTGGAGCATGCAGTTGGACTGGAAGATCCCAACTCTATTATTCTATTATTTCATACAAAACATGATAAAATGTACATTAATACTACCAAATTTCACATTTCTAAATTGACTTGAGTTTGTACAAGTAAAGTTGTTAGTATCTCTCTCTCTCTCTCTCTCTCCTCCCCCCCCCCCCCTCCCTCTCACACACACAGTGGCATTTAACTCTTTTATGGTTTTGGTAGGAGATCTGTAAATTCACAGAAGCAAAGGGTTGGAAGGGCTTATTTAGGTCATTAAGTTCAACCCACTACTCAATGCAAGAATCCAAATTATAGCATTTCCAACAGAGGGCTGTACAACCATCATTGAATACAGTATTGAAGGGAAATTAACTGCTTCTTTCAGTAATTGGTTCCATTGTCAAGCTGACTTTTATCTTTAGGGAGTTATTCTCTAGCATTTAACTAGGAACTGCTTTACTATAACTTAACATTATTCCGTAGAGTATTTTGCTACTGAAACACCTTCAGAAATATACTAATTTGGGTCAAGTCTCAGTCCTAAATTTCTGCTCTTCAAAAAAGATATTCAAAAATAAGGAAGGAGGAAATCCATATCAAATTTAGAAATGATACATAGTTGGCTGTAATAGCTAATAATCTAGGGAAGCAAGGATCACTAATTGAAGGCAGAAGTGTGGAACATGGGAAGAGTTACCAGTTATCTGAGCATACACAAAGGACACAATTGGAAAGATGGACAAATGGAAGGGAGAAGGAGAATACTTCGTTTAACTATCAGAAAAAAGACAAAAAGGTATTGAGCCTACATAAAAATGAAATAACTTTTTCCAGTAAAAAAAGCTGTTTTTTCAATGACAATATTTTTCTATCGTTCATTTTGAAGAACATATGCTAGTGATAATTTTTATGTATTCATTTATCATATTTCTATAGACACCCATCTGACATGAAAATGACTGGGTGGCATACCATAAATAAACAGTAAATACACAAAACAGTCACAGAAATAATTACAAAAAGGTGCACAAACCTGATATTAACTATGGTAAGGGAGCCATCACAAAACTGTCCTTGTCTCATGGGACTCCCAAGCCTGATAACATAGCTAGGCCTTGAGGATTTTGTGAAATGTTGACAGGATTGGAGCTAATCTTCAAGTAGAGGAGATATCACAAGATGGGTGCCTTGGCAGAGGAGGTTTGGCTCCTGGGACCCACCAAATGTAATTCCCTGACAGACAGAAACTGAAGCAGGAGTAGGCAGATGTAATAGGGAACAAGAAGTCCCTCAGATAACCAGATGATGCTGTGAATGGTTTTAAAGAATAGTCTCTTCAATTGGACCCACAAGCAAACGGGCAACTAGTACAGCTTGCAGAGCAGAGGTGTAGTATACCACTCTAGGGGTACACATAACTGTCCATGCTGCTACATTTTGCATCAGTTAAATCTTCTGAATATTCTTCCAGAAAAGCTCCATGTAGACCTTACAGAAATCAGAATAGGAGGTGACTAGGGCATGAGTAACAATGACTAGAACCCCCTGATCTAGGGACAAGTGCAACTGGCACAACACCAAGCTACCCAAAGGCCCTTCCAGCCACCTGCTATTTAAGCAGACAACCAGAAGATCCCAAAATACAAAGAAACTCAATCTTGCCAGCTGAAGCCTGCTGTTCACTATCTAGACTGTCACAATCTCTATGTATCAAGATAAGACATATATTTTATTAGTTATTCAGCTATTTATTTTAAATATTAAATTTATATGCTACTTTCATTGTCATGTGACTCTGAATGACTTAAAACATTATAAAAGTAAAAATACAAAACATTAAAAATTAAAATTGACAGAGATTAGGTAACTTAAAAACCAGACTATGAAATGAAATGAGGATGGGATTTTCTTCCTAATTTATTTACCACCTCCAGAGTGGAATACCCCCATCTGGGATACAGGCCAAATGGCAGAGCCAGGTTTTGAGGTATTTCAAAAGGTTAAGAGGCAGGAAACAGCTTTGACCTTGAGGGGCATGACTTTTCAGAGAGCAGAAGCCATGGCAGAAAAGGCCCTTCTCCAGGATTCTGCCACGTGGAATTTCTTTGCTGACAAGGTCTGCAACATGTCCCTTCTGTCAGTATGAGTGAGTTGGGCAAATCTCATCAGTGTTCCTCAGGTAACCTGAATCTATCTCATAAAGAGCATTGAAGGTGATACCAACACCTCAAATCAGACCCAGAAGCAAATCGGCAACTTTTACAATGGCAATGTTACATGCCACCCTCTGGGCCTCTAAAACTGTCTGTGCAGCTACAGACTGTCAGTTGTGCCTTCCAAATACTTTTCAAGGATAGCCACATGTGCAGGATATTTCAGTTGTCTAAACGCAGGATGACCAGACCATGAGTAACATTCATAGCACTGCTTAATTTGCATGGGGCATATTTATAATTGGTTATCATCTGATACACAGATGATAACTAACTTCATGGTGACAAATGAGCTCATCCAGGTGCCTCATGTAGCAGTTAAACAGAAGTGGGGAACATACCAATCCTTCAGCAACCCCCATAGCAGGGGCCAAGGATGGGATCTTTCCCCCATGTACCATTGACTGAAATTGGCCCTAGAGGAAAGTAAGAAAAAGCACAACACTGTGCCACCTTCCCCACCCCAATTCTCTGAACCAGGATACCATGCTCAATTATATTGAAAGCCTCAGAGAATTCAAGTAGAGAAGGATGGATGCATAACTCCTTTCCCACTCATACCTGACTTCACTCAACATATAACCAATGCTGTTTCCATCCTATACCCAAGTCTGAAACCTGATTGAAAGGAATCCAGATTCATGCACTGTCCTTTGCAGCTGCTGCACAGTCATCTTCTCAATTACTTTCCTTCAAAAGGACAGGTTAGATACTGGATGGAAATTCTTCAGTGTAGTGGGATCCAGTAAGGGGGTGAACTAGTTATTCTGTAAATGGTAAAGGAACAACCTCTTCATTTAATAAAGGATTAACCATCTTTAGAACCTACTCACACAGAATCCCCTAGGCCAGCAGGTTGCCAACCAGTGGGCTGCGGCTCACTGGTGGGCCGTGAGAAAATTTTGGTGGGCCACAGAGAAATCTCATCCCCAGAGCACTTCCCAAAGCAATTAATCCAGGCTGCGCAGAAACACAAAGCTGCCCCGCTCACATGGCCCGCGGAAACCTTCCCCGCCCACTCACTCCTTACCCAGTAAACTTGCCTGCTAAATTTCTATTTTTCCTTTTTCTGACCATCATCTGTTATGCTCTGCTGGGAGATTTAGATTAGCTAGGAAGCAGGAAATGGTTGTATTTCTTGCTTTCTAGCTAGTCTTTAGATCTTCAGCTCTGCTTTTAAACACAGCTGAACTTCCCTTAGGACTGAAGGTTTGCTTGCAAGCAAATTCAGTGCAGACTCACGGCAAGCAAATTTGAGAGACTGAGCTAGCTGATGGCAGATAGATAGATCACTGAATGATTCTGTGAGCAACTCAATCTGCCTGCTTTGCCTGCTTTTGGGTAAAAGTTGCTCTTTTATTAAATAAAGAATTCAATATTTACATGGATGGTGTGTTGTGAGTTAATTTTGTGAGTTTGCTTGCTAGCAAATTTTATGAGTTTGCTTACAAGCAAATTTTATGTGACAGACTGAGCTAGCTAATGGCAGATAGATTTCTGAATGAATCTGTGATTCTGTGAGCAACTCAATCTGCCTGCCTGCTTTGCCTGATTTTGGGTAAAAGTTGCTCTTTTTTAAATAAAAAATTTAATATTTATATAAATATTTATAATATTTACATACAAGCCATGCCCAGCCAGTCACATGACCACCAAGCCACACCCACAAATTAGGCCACACTCACAGAACCAGTTAGTGGTCCCTGGAATCTAAAATTATGAGTTTGGTGGTCCCTGAGGTCCAAAAGGTTGGTGACCCCTGCCCTAGGCTATTTTACAGCCAGAGGGACTGGGAACTAAAGAGCAGGTGACTGTGCTCACTGTCCTAAGGACCAGGGGTGCAATTCAACTGGTATAACAACCAGTTCAGTGAATGCATGCATACTCCATGTTTAAAAAAGCTAATAGTTACCTTCAACTGCATCTTAAGAAAACAGTTGAGCTGCAGCAAACTGCTCTGCCACGTGAATCAGCTGTGCTCTAACAAAAAGACATACAGCACAGAAAAGAGCAGGGCAGGCGGGTAGGCCCACATGCTCGTTGCAACGAACCATTTTGGAGCCAGCTGATAGTCAGAACAAGGTGTTCATCCAAACTGGTCTGAACTAGGAGAATTCCACCCCTGCTAAGGACCCTGTATACTTCTTCAGGTCCAACAGATTCCCAAATAAAAGGGCAAGATTCCTCCTAGCTATCTCCACTGACCTCCTAAGCATCTCCGCTACAGCAAAGCCAGCATCCAGCTGAGAACAAGTATAGAAATGCCAATAACACGCTTTCCAAATGTTACTATAAAAATGTATGACAAGTGATGTGATCTGCAGACTACAGCAACCATAGATTTGAAGTGTCTGTATTGAACCTGATTGCTGGAATCAGGAAATAAATTAAATACAATAAATCTAGTTATTGAATCTGCTGATGGAGACAGACAAGTCACAAGTTACAATACACTAAAATTTGAATAATGACTGTTATGGAAATGATCCCCAAACCCCAAGATTATCCAACTTCAAAAAGTTAGATAATATTTGATCTTAAGGCTATGACTGCTGAATGCTGGACATCTGCTAACCCAAAACAGGTGTCCTGGTGGTACAGTGGTTAGAATACAGTACTGCAGGCAAATTCTGCCCACAGCCTAGAGTTCGATTCAGGCCTTCCAAGGTTGGTAAAAAAAGGACCCAGACTATTGGGAGCAATATGCTGCCATTGTAAACTGCTCAAAGGGTGCTGTAAAGCACTATGAGGCAGTATGTAAGTAAATTGCTATTGCTATATTCTGCCGATGTTGTTAAAATGCAACTCCTCCTAACTCCAATTTAAGTAATTCCCATTAGTTCAGCAACAGTTGAAAGAGGCACATATTTCTAAACCAGGATATAAATAGCAAAATGAATGAGAAACAGAATGTGCTGGATTAGCAAAGTATTTTACTGATGCTTTGAGTAGTAAACGATAAACATGGAAGTGGTGTCTGTAGTTCTCAGGACAGGCCACAAATAATCTGAGTCCTAAAACAACAAGGGTTCAATTAATGTTCACTGAAACTTCATCTACCTTCTTGGTCAAATGCAGAAATATGGTCAACCGTAAAAATATTCACTAGATTGAGTTTCAGCTTTTTGGGGGGTAGGATTATATGTTGAAGCACATTTCATTTCTAGGACATCTTTTTCTATTTGCATTCATGACAGCGTATACAGCAATCTATTTTTTCTTCCATTTAATTGGGTCAAAATCCCAGATTATTAGGAACTCTTTCCCTCTCTCTCTTTATTCCTACCGCAAAGAAGATGAAGAAATTACATGCTATAAATTCATCCTTCTGTAGCCTGCTTTGAAGAGAAAAATAGTTAATAAACCGGCTTATTGAATTAATAACAAGCATATTATTCTATTAAACATTTTGTATTGTCCATGTACGGCTAGTACCTGCATCAAAAGTAGAGTAATAAATGTACATATTTATAAACTAACAACTAGCTGGAACTTGAAATGCCCTCTCCCCAACATCTTCCTCTTCTCCTAGGTTTTCTACAGAATATTAAAATAAATTTTAAAAATCTTAGTTTTTGCATGATATATTCTTCCCTCAAGGGGAATAAGGGTTACAGAATAAAGTATCTTTTAATTTCTTTATACAAATAATAACTTTTTTCCTCCATTCCGATGGTATTAGACTATTCTAACATTTGTATTTTCATCAAATTTTTAAACAAAGATAAACTGAGGAAGAGGTATTTTGTAATGTTGCTTGTTTGTTTGACAAGATATTTAAACTTCCCTATTCTATGATGTTGAAAAAGAATCCTGAGAATATTGTGAACAGTCAAGAAAGTAAGATGTGTATCATTGAACGAATCAATCCAGAGTTCTCACTTAAGGGAGGGCAGGGTAGGAGAAGAGAGGAGAGGACAGAAGATGAAGAGTAAGGTGGATGGACAACTACAATGCTGATTACTGCACAGTCGGAGACTTGGAAGAACAAATTAAAGTTTGCCTTGGAGAAAATTTTACTTATGTGTTCACTAGGACTTGAAAATGATTTGATAGTACATAATCAGTTCTAATCATAACATATGCTGGCTCAATCAAAGACTGCATGAAGAAGAGTTAGCATTACTATAATGAAAGACAAGTGTACTGACATGATAGTATCATCTGTATTGCTCCTCTGGTTTGAAGGGAGAAGACTCTGCAAGTTCAGATCCTCCCCAGCAATTGTAGAAAGGGGGAGGAAGATTCCTCTCATTTATATTGAATACTTTGGTGTTCTTATTGTTGAAGCCATTTTCTCCAGCACCACAATTCAAAGGCCTATTTTTTCCATTCAGCATTTCTAATGACTTAACTTTTGATGGTCATATATTATCTCTGAAAACTGTGGCTTTGATTATATTATATTTCCTGTCAGTTGGTTATCTATGTATTCTGGAACTGTCATAGTCTTTCTTCCAAGTAGCATGTATCTCTTTATTTCATGCCTACAGTCACCACCATTTGAGTATTTTTTTATCATGGAAAGATCAAACCTTTTTCCCATTTATTCCAGCTGTTTGCATGGCCTGCATTGCCCATTGACATAATCTTAGTTTTTTTAAATAAAAGGTCTAAGTGATCCATAAGATCTTTTGTGTTATTATTGTTAATATACAACAACACATTGAAACTTCTGTCTTCTATTGAGGAAGCACTGTGAAAGAATCAAAACTTGAATAAATTTTCTTCAAAAACTGTACTTTCTGCTAATCCCTTCAAGGCATAGCAAGCATTTCATTCACAGCTTGTTACTGGGCATCAAAAAACCATCAAGAAAGTTATGCGATTGACTCTGCTTGAATAGTTTATCTTTTCAATTCCAGAAATTCCTTGCAAACAATTAAAATCATCCAAGAAATATATTTCACAGCTATTTGGTATAGTTATCTGTGAGAAGGCTACTATTTTCCTGTACATTATTTATAATATATATATGTGTGTGTGTGTGTGTGTGTGTGTGTGTGTGTGTGTGTGTAAGGTTTTTAAGATGATAATTTTAAATAATAAATAAGGGAGACTAGTATAGATCTATTTCGAGCTAGTTAGCTCTCTTCAGCTAGCCATACCCTTACTGGGATTCGAACCAGGGAAGTATTACATGTGAGGCAGTTGTAATTGCCACTACACCACTGGCTCTATCCTTATCAGCAGAGGCAGGGGAATAAATATATACTTTGTATTACAACACCCTGTTAAGCCCCAATTAAGGGAGAAAGCATACTGCATATATATATATATTTTCATAGATTTTCACCGGTACAGATTTGCAGGTCTTGGTGTGTTCAGGTTTGAGCTGCTGTCTCCCTATATATACTGGTGGAGAGGTTGGCTGTGTTGTCATTTCTTAATTGGTTGATGGAGTTGATGTTTGCAGATTGGCTGGCTTTTTCTTAAGAACATGTGTGGCTGACGTATTGGCTTTGTGACTATCAGCCTCCTGTGTTGTAACGACTTGAGTAATGGGCTGTGTGATAACCTTCTGAGTTCTATTGTTTTGACATCCTGGGTCTTGTGCTGTAATCTCCTGGGTCGTAATGACCTGGGTAATGGGCTGTGTGATGACCTTCTGAGTTTTAATCTTGTGACCTCCTGGGTTTTGTGCTATAATCTCCTGGGTCGTAATGACCTGGGTAATGGGCTGTGTGATGACCTTCTGAGTTCTAATCAAGACCCAGGGTGTCACAAGATATATATACTAATATGTGTCTCAAAATTAATATATTCAGTGTTGAATACTAAAAAAATACCTTGAAATTAATTTCAGTATTAAAATGATGTCTTTTTGGCTAGTATAGTCTTCTTCCTTTTCAATCCTTGGTCTCATTCTACCAAGCTAACAGTCAGATAAAATAGTCAAGATAACAGAAAATGTCTTAATCTCTTCTACCTTGTACAACTGCCACCACCAAAATGATCTCTCCCTAATCGGATTTAACTTTAGCAGACAACCCCAACCAGATGCCCCTTGGATGTGTTGAGATCCCATATCAAAGGTTTTGCAGCTCCCATACATTAGTAAGCAAGATTGACTAAAATTGCTACACATTATTTTATTCATTCATTGATTAAATCAAATTTTATGCCAGTCTTAACTAATTTTGATGTATCAATCAAAGGGTGGAGAATTATGTTTATATATTAACAACAGTTGGTCTCAGGATATAACTATAATATATGTGATAAAAACTTAAGAGTCTTTACATATCAACTGCAAGCCATTTTACTTTCCACGTGAGTTCTCCTCATTTCTCCTAATAGCTGTGTATGTTCCTCCATAAGCCTGTGTAAACAAGGCATTATGAACTCTTGCTGATCAAATTATGGAGGCTGAAGCCAAACACCCAGGTTCCTTTCCCATCATTTTAGGAGATTTCAATCAAGCAAATTTAAAGAAAGAGCTCCCAAAATATTTCCAACATGTAAATTGTCCCACCAGAGAAAAAAATACTTTAGACCACTGCTACACAACGTAAAAGATGCTTATAGTTCTTTACCACGAGCAGCTGTGGGACACTCTGACCACTGTATGATTTACCTTGTTCCTGCCTACAGACAAAGACTTAAAACCATTAAACCAACAATTAAATCAGTGAGGACTTGGTCGGATGAGGCAAAGCTGAAACTCCAGGCCTGCCTTGATTGCACTGATTGGAATGTTTTTGAAGATGCCTCTGCAGACCTAGATGAGCTCACAGACACTATAACATCATATGTTAGCTTCTGCAAAGACGTATGTATACCAACAAGGAACCTGAAAATATATAGCAACAATAAACCTTGGTTCACAGCTAAACTTAAGCAGCTATGTCGTTCCAAAGTGGAAGCTTACAGAAAAGGTGACAGAATGCTATACAACCAGGCCAGAAATATATTAACAAGAGAGATCAGAGCAGCAAAAAGAAGTTACTGAAAAGTTAAAGAATCAATTCTCAACAAATGAACCAGCAAACATGTGGAAAACTCTTAAAAACATCACTGGCTTCAGCAAATCTCCTTCCCAAGCAGAAGGAAATCAACATTTAGCAGATGACTTGAATGTGTTCTACTGCAGGTTTGAAAAGAAACTACAGCCACCTATCTCCACAATACACATCTAAAACACACCAACAATAGCCAAGCCTTCTACAACTGGCCCCAATCCATTGGGCTCACAACCCCTGGTGATCACAGAAAAAGAAGTGCAAGATCTATTACACAGACAAAAGCAAGGAAAAGCACCAGGGCGAGACAAGATAACTCCTTCTTGCTTAAAAGTCTGTGCTGAGCAATTGGCATCTTCACCCAAATCTTTAATAGATCACTATAAATGTGCTATGTTCCTTTCTGCTTCAAATGTTCTACCATCATCCCAGTGCCAAAGAAGCCCTCCATCAAGGAAATGAATGACTACAGACCAGTTGCTCTAACATCTATAGTTAAGAAAATTTTTGAAAGGCTTGTGCTGTCCCACCTGAAAACCATCACGGATCTGCTGTTAGATCCCATGCAGTTTGCATACTGAGCAAATAGATCAATAGATGATGCTGTTAACATGGCTCTGCACTACATTCTACAACACCTTGAATCTCCAAATACCTATGCAAGGGTCCTCTTTGTAGACTTCAGTTCAGCATTCAATACCATCATTCCAGACACTCTTCTAAGTAAACTAAACCAACTAGCGGTACCTGAACACACTTGTAAGTGGATCATAAGCTTCCTAACAGACAGGAAGCAGCAGGTGAAGCTAGGCGAAATCACATCTGATACCTGTACAATCAGCAGAGGGGCACCCCAAGGCTGTGTGCTATCTCCACTTTTCTTCTCCTTATATACCAATGACTGCGTCTCAAATGATCCATCTGTTAAAATACTGAAGTTTGCTGATGACACAACAGTGATTGGTCTCATTTGACAACGATGAATCTGCATACAGACAGGAGGTTATACAACTTGCCTCGTGGTGTAACCGGAACAATCTGGAACTGTACACACTCAAAACCGTAGAAATGGTGCTAGACTTTAGAAGAAACCCTCCCATATTACCACCTCTTACAATACTAGACAACACAGTATCAACAGTAGAGACCTTCAAATTTCTAGGTTCTGCTATATCACATGACCTAAAATGGACACCTAACATCAAAAATGTCATCAAAAAAGCACAACAAAGAATGTTCTTTCTGCGCCAACTCAGAAAGCTCAAAGTGCCCAAGGAGCTGCTGATCCAGTTCTACAGAGGAATTATTGAGTCTATCATCTGCACCTCTATAACTGTCTGGTTTGGTTCTGCAATCCAACAGGACAGACATAGACTTCAGAGGATAATTAGGACTGCAGAAAAAGCAATTACCGCCCACCTGCCTTCAATCGAGGACCTGTATACTGCACGAGTCAAAAAGAGGGCTGTGAAAATATTTACAGACCCCTCACATCCTGGACATAAACTGTTTCAACTCCTTTCCTCAAAATGACACTATAGAGCACTGCACACCAGAACAACTAGACAAAAGAACAGTTTTTTCCCAAAAGCCATCACTCTGCTAAACAAATAATTTCCTCAACACTGGTCAACTATTTACAAAGTGTACACTACTATTACTGTTAATCTTCTCATCACTCCTTATCACCCATCCCCTCCCACTTGTGACTGTAACTTTGTTGCTTGTATCCTCACAATTTATATTGACTGTTTCCTAGTATGATTTGATGTTGATTGTACCCTATGACTATCATTAAGTGTTGTATGTTATGATTCTTGATTCTTAACGAATGTTCCTTCTTTATGTATACTGAGAGTATTTACACCAAGACAAATTCCTTGTGTGTCACACTTGGCCAATAAAGTATAAAGTATTCAATACAAATTTAGCTTAGCAATCATATGCAGAATAGGAAATTGTGGCTCTTGTTGAGCTTTGCTTGGCTGAAATTGGCTGGCAATTGAGCTAAATTTCTCAATATTAATGGATCTGGAAAAAACACTTATTTAAAAAGAAAAATATCCTACAGTTTGATATATTGCTTATATTATAACCTTTCTATCTTTAAATCTAGTTTGTTTTTCATTTTATGTTTTTAGGATTGCAAGCCAAGAATTTTTAGATTCTTGTGATATATAAATATGCATAAATAAATAAATTTGGCATTCTCTGTGCATACACAAATACTAAATTATTCAGTTTTCATAGGAGCAACTTTAAAATACAGTTGGCAACTTTGTTTTAAGGGTCAATGGTTGTCATATCATTTTGGTTATTAATATCATAGAGGTACCACAATAATTGTCTTGAAATACGGTGTTTTTTTTAAACTCCTGTTAGAATTTGGTAGAAATTTGTATTACTTGTATTTTGAGATTTGCTATTGAATTTCATCAGTGGGCTTTAACACAAAAACAGTTTTCCCCCCAAAGCCATCACTCTGCTAAACAAATAATTCCCTCAACACTGTTCAACTATTACAAAGTCTGCACTACTATTACTGTTAATCTTCTCATCACTCCTTATCACCCATCCCCTCCCACTTGCGACTGTATGACTGTAACTTTGTCGCTTGCATACTTACGATTTATATTGACTGTTTCCTTGTATGATTTGATTGCTTATTGTATTGGCCAATAAAGTATTCTATTCTATTCTATTTTATTCTATTCTATTCTAAGGCCACAAAAAGGGGATTCAGAAACTGTAGGCAGCCCTTTAGGCTATTAATTCTCACTCTTGTTTTAAAATAATCCCAGTTGTGTCCATCTTTGTTTTGGTGGAGGAAATAGTTTGAAGACTCAAGCTATTGGGAAACATAAACAAGTTGTTGGTGGATTTTTTAAAATATAATTTAACTGTAGTGCCTATAGAACCCAGTACCTATGGGGTGTGTGTCTGGATAGGATGAAGTCTATATGAAAGCAATGATTTCTATGAGATTTTGCTTTGTTATATTGGTGGGGAAATTTGGGAATTAAGAGTGGTGGTAGCACAGTGGTTAGAATGCAGTGCAGGCTAGTGCAGGCTACTTCTGCTGCCTGCCAGCTACTTGCAATTTGGTAGTTCGAATCTCACCAGGCTCAAGGATGACTCAGACTTCCATCTTTCAATCTATAAAATGAGGACCCAGATTGTTGGGGGCAATATACTGACTCTGTGAATCACTTAGAAAGGGCTGTAAAGCACTGTGAAGGGTTATATAAGTCTAAGTTAGGGGTCTGCAACCTTAAACAAACACTCTGCAGAGAGGCCTCTACCTTCTTGAAGTGGAGAGCAGGTCTCACGACCAAGTCAGGCCAGTGTATCAGGGTGGAGAGCAGGTTGCATGACTGGGTCAGCAGGGAGCTGCAGCAGAGGGGTCAAAGAGCCGCATGCCGCTCTGGAGCCGTGGGTTGCCAACACCAAGTCTAAGTGCTATTGCTATTAAAGATAAGTAAATTAATTGCAGGGGCTCTTAGTACAAATGGAATGCATAGTCTTGTATCTCCAAAATTAGCACTTTAATTATTTTGTATCAGCTGATTTCATAATATGGTCCTTGATTTAATTTCATTAACCTTTATTTTATACAGATATCTGTTGATCAAGTAGGATAAAGAAGTCAGTAAATAATCACATCCCTTCCCCTTTCTGCTCATCTTGGTGCTATGTACATCCTATTACATTCTATAACTGTGTTTAAAGTAAGAAGAAATTGCTTGTCTGTTTCTACAAATGGATGTTATGTATAAAAGAACACCAGGAGTAATTTTAGGTGCTCTACTGCTGGGAAAGCACCTCCTTTACTATGTCAGATCTTCAGTTTAAGTGGCTATTTTGCTCCCCTGTTGATCTAGAAGTAGCAATTTATTCCTTGCTTGATTATGCTATTTTTCACAAAATGCTTCAAATCATAATAGAAGTCTTAGAATAGCTTTTATATAGGTTCACTGTGAAGAGAATTCTCGAGACATACAGAATACTGAAATTTAATAGCATATTCCTATTTTATTATTACTCTTGTTGCTGATGCTTTTATGCACAATACCATGACAATGCTATTGTTTTAGTAATATATTCTCAGCAAGGTTGCTTTTGTTAGAGAAAAACCACTCAAGTCAGTGGACTCTTAAAATGGAATGAATTCTGTTCCATAAAGCTATAATAAGCATGTTGATCTTTATGGTGACCCAATTTATCATGGCCCAATATTATTTTAGCAATGAACTAATTTCACTCAACAGAAAATAATAATAAAACAATAATTACAAAAATCATAAACTGATTTGATGAAAATAGTTGCTCCAAAAGTTTCCTCTAAAAAGACACTTAAGCTGGCACATTGTCCATCTGTATATATACATAGAATATGCAGTAAGGAGTTTTAAAACACTTATGGCCATATAAGAATCAAATGTTTATAACTAATATTAAAAACAGCAGTTGTAATACCTGTTAACTACTCTGAGGAAAATATCTTATTGATTCAGAGACATTGTTCCACTGCAGAATCATTTCTGAAATTTTATATTGTCTATGTTCCTGTTTTAAAGTGATTGTCAGTGTTATTAATTTTAATAATCCTGCTGCATAAACTGTTATTAATAGGTTCAAAAGCAAGCAATAACTTTGAAAAAGGCATTACAATCAGGAAAGAATAGCTTAAGTGTCAAACAAGTGGTTTGAATCATAAATTAAATAAAGTCTTCATGTGAGTGAATGTGCTATAAAACCGAAGAGAAGAAAGGATTTGCTTTAATTGTGTAATGTTTTTTTAAAACTTGCATTTATAACAATAATTTGGAACTGTCAAAAACATTATTATTTTCTGCACTAAAATGCAAGTGCCAATGTCATCTAACTCATGAGTGGAATTAATTCAGACCGGCACAACTTGTACTGCATGGCTGACGAAACAAACCAACCACCTGTTTATGAGTAAAACTTACAAAAAACCCAGCTGCGAACAACAAACAACAATGATAAACAACAATTTCTCCCTCTTATATCAAGGCAGAAAAGCATCTAAATCACTCAGCATCAGGAGAGTTTTCTATAAAGATGAAAAAAATGAAATCGACATAGCTACACATACCCTTCAGTGTTGTATGTAGCGGAATACAAGCTTTTAATTCTGAATGTAAAAGTAAATACAATCAGATCTAAATATGTTATCCTTCATACTTTTATATTGCATGGTAAGATTCGTAACATTTTTGGGTGTGTGCGCACACACACACACCCCTTCGTGATAGTCTTGATTCCTGCAGTTTCCTTGGCAACATGCTTTGGAAATGGCTTATCATTGCTTCTTTCTAAGATTGAAAGGATATGATTGGCTAAAAACCACTCAACTGGTATCATTCCTAAAACTGGAATTCATAGTCTCCCAGCTTCTAATCTTTAATCACTACATCAAATCACTATATCATTTATATGTCATGGACTGAAGTTTCCCGGTTTTTTTCCTTCCTTCCTTCCTTCCTTCCTTCCTTCCTTCCTTCCTTCCTTCCTTCCTTCCTTCCTTCCTTGCTTCTTTTCTTCCTTCCTTCCTGTTTCTTTCCTTCCTTCCTTCCATCCATCAATTCATCCAGCATTTATATAGCTGATCATCTACCAAAATAACTCTGGGTAGCTAAGATTGCGTTATTCCAATCTGAAAAAGAAGGCTTTCTTAGAGGAGGTTGTTTAAGTAACAGGTTGCACATCATCTCCTCTATCACTGTTATATTATACCAGCTCATTAATTTAGTTATGATTCCTGTGATTTTCTATCCCAGATTCTATAACTATCTGTTCTGCTATTCCACTGCCATTCATCACAGATCCAATTGTAAATATATAGAACCAGAAGCTGCAATCCTGATATTTCAAGATACATTTTTCTTCTTGATTATTTGAAATACAGCAGGGCAAAAATAAAGAATAAATCTGGGGAAATTGGAATATATGCTAACCTTGCATGAAGTGCAATAACTCCTTTTGACAACACAACAACGTATTAACTCAGGGAAGCAATTGCAAAATTCCTAAAGCAACAGATAAGAACACTATTTTCTTCATCAAAGTCAATCAGTTCTACACAAAGGAGAAATGCAGACTACTAAGACTAATAAAGCAAATCTTGTCAAACTGTGTTCTTTTGACAGAAATATGAAGTCTAAGAGTGACCAACCAATCAGATATGGTTTAGCTCTATAGTAAACTAATCAAAACTTATTAATTTGCATCTCTTCCACAGGTGAATAAATCTTGTAACATTTAATTTTCCATAGGTGTAAAAATATTTCTGGTGGATCTATGTTCCTGAAAGGGCAGTGTGGTGGCTCAGTGGTTAAGATGCTAGACTTAGTGGGGAGAAAGCCAGAAGCTCAGGTTTGAGACCTGAGCGCATGAGATGGGGTAAGCTCCCATCCTCACCCCAGCTTCTGCCAACCTAACAATTTGAAAGCATGCAAATGTCAGTAGATAAATAGATAACACTTCAGTGTGACATCATGCTCTGTGACATCATGCTGCCCACATGCCCACGGAAATGTCTTCAGATTCTTCAATGGCCTTAAAACAGAGATGAGCACTGTCCCCTATCATCCAAAATGACTAGCAGAGTAAAATCTGCAGGGATTCCTTTACCTGAAGGTTTGCTACCAAAGCAAGATACATTTTTTCTCCTTATAATCTATTTTCTCCCCTAAACCCTCCCAAAAAAATAGGATAGTGGACTATGAAGAAAGGAGAATCATTATACAACTTGCTTATCAGCTTCTATAGGATATAAAAATAACAAGAAATATATTTATAAAAATATGAGAAGACATGAAAGGTTTAAAATTCAAATTAAAACTACAGTTATTGGGGCTGGAAGAATTCCAGGTATTGTGATGCTAGTTCTCTGTTGATTAATAGTATTGGTGGAAATGACCCCAGGTTAACAGAAGTCATTGCAACCCCCAGTTACCATAAGCAATTGTTTTGCCAATGTTAGCAGATGCAAAACATTTAACTATTGCTCTATTCAGTTATTCCAATAATGACCCTATTCTGTTTTTTGTGGAAGTATGTGATACACAATCCCTATTACCTATGAAAAAGAAACAGGCTGCAGATAGCAATGGTTTCTCTCTTTGAGAAATCTCGTTTTTTACAAGTAGTTTGGCAGTAAGTCCTATTGAGTGGGATTTATAATTCTAATTAGGTCACCACCAAATGCAGGATCAAAGACAGCAAGATTAATTTACCTGTCTCATGTGAGCAAAATAGATTAGCCTTTTCAAGTCTGCTGCTCCCCCAGAAAGGTTAGGCTTCATCTCCCAACATTTCCTTCTAGCTTAAAGAATGGATGTTGTATCTGGACAAAGGCTGCCAAATTAGGGAAGAAACTGGATTGCCACTTCTTGGCAGGGGGAATTGCACTCTCATTTGAAGGCATGTACATAATATCATCTAAAACTAAAACTAGCTTTGTTTGTTTATAAAAGTGATTAGTAGCAGTAAAAATTGATTACTGAGTGGCCAAAATTATGGTTGTTTAGTACGGTGGTCCTTGAATTTTGAACACAGTTAAGTAAACTGGAGCTAAAGTACAGAAGGAGGCAAGAGGCAAAATACATTTTGATAATACCAAAAACACTTATTCTTCCATTTCTTTGATTCAGGAAAAAGTGCATCGCTCTATTATTCAACTATTACCATCTTTAAGCACAGAAATAAACTAACCACACAGTCTAAATGGCCACAGGACAAAAAAAAATATAGAAAAACAAGAAGCACACTGACATTAAAAAAACTGTCAGCACTTAAGGTAAATGGAGTATGTTAAGGCACAAAGGCCAAAACAGTTGAACAGATGTCAAAGCATATGGTATTTTGACCTTTATATTCAACATATAACCATTCTAATAATTAAAAGGATGACTTGACAGTGTGGGGAGGTATGTGTGATGCATTTATTGCTTGTTTTTGCTCTTTTCAGTCATGGACATGTGGTCACCTTATAAAAAGACTTTGGAAATCTTCTAGTCCAACAGCTTGGTAGATTGCATGAGAGAGAAGGGCCTAGGATAGGACTTAGGTTTATATCTAAAAATTTGCAAATAGGTCTGATGGAAATGAAACCTTTTAAGGTTTAGTTAATTCAGTTATCAACATACTAAAATTTGCAACTAGCCTGGTCCAACAATTTGCATTTCAGAGTACAAGAGTTGCGTAAAGTTGGGGGAAGGAAGGAAGGAAGGAAGGAAGGAAGGAAGGAAGGAAGGAAGGAAGGAAGGAAGGAAGGAAGGAAGGAGAGTAAGAGTAAAAAAGTTACAGTTTCTTTAAATATAGTAATTAAAATTATAGTAATTAAAATTGAAAATATTTGGAACAATGAGGTTACCGATTATTCCCCATTCCCTGCATGTACACTAAGTGCTATATTAAAAAAAAAAACACTATTATCACTTTCTCATGAAAGGAATGAACAAAAGCATATCTGATTAAGCACACTATAAAGTTACTAAGTTATACTGCCAAACTAAGCTTTTTATTCTTTACACAAGATATTTTATTTAAAATCTCATTCCTGGCACAGAAGGGGCTTTCATTTAATTTCTTTATTTAAATGTGACCTTCTTACAAGCAAAGTCAATGGAAAAATTAGATTCAGATTAACAGAGTTGGAAGGGATCTTGTAGGTCATTTAGTTCAACCCTCTGCCCAAGCAGGAGACCCTACAGCATTTCTGATAAATGGCAGTCCAATCTCTTCTTGAACTAACTTTATATTTTCCCATTTTAAATATTATAAAGCAATGTTTTTTCAGAGAAAATTATTTAGTCCTCTGCATGGAGAACTTCAGAAAAAAAGTCAAACAGTGAGATCAGCCCATAGTTGAATGATCCTGTGGAGCCTTTGGCCACAACCTAGAATCAGAAAGTGGCCAAGATCTTGGAAAGGGTTGCACTCAAGAGCCCTTTCTGGCCCATCACTCATTAAACTCACCACTGGAGATGGTTGAAAAAAAAATTATTATTATTTTAAACATTATTTTCTGGAATTCCAACAGCCATAAAACTGGCTCTCAGAAATCAGCTATTTCATCCACAATTGAATACAGAGAAATAATAAGTCTTCCCAGACATTTGGTTTATGGAGTAATAAATGCACAGTTGAATAATACACTGTCATTAATAGACATTTCTGGATAATATACAGAAAGCAATCCAGATGTCATCACTCAAGGAAGGATTTCCGTTGAGGACATTGGCCATTATCCAGGTACTTAAATTGCAAAATATTTGCCCACATTTTTTCCCATGCCCTCTTGGTTGTGACAAAATAAATGAAAAGGACATTTCTTGGATATTTTCCTGTAATAGAACAAAAGATAAATTTATCCCTGCCATATAACTTTAAAGCTTTATATTACTTAATTTTCTAATTAAGAACACTATCATCTTCCATAGCATGTACTATTAAGGGAATCACCACCTAAAGTCCCACATAGGCTGATTTTTCAGGAACTTCAGACACATTAGATTTCTTCCACAAAATTTAACTTTTTAAATCTTTAATTCAGAAAAGTAAAGGCAAGAAATGAAAGCAAAATTGAAGATGTTAGAAGCAAGGGACAGGTACATCTTAATTGATGTGTCTAGGTAAAGAGGTATATCTTCAACTATTTACTGAAAAAGAACAGCATAAGCACAGAGTACTTCCAATAGTGGGTTTTCTAACTGGGATGGTTGCTAAGATAATTCTACTAATGACTAAACTTACCAATGGGCCACAAGCAATGTCTTTCTCAGTGCCTCAATCCATAGCCAGACCCTAAGTCATTTAGGTCTTTACAGATCAATGTCAGACTAGCTAGTCTGACATTGATCTGCCATGGCTAATCTAGGGAAGAGAAGAACCAGGGGAGATATGATAGCAGTGTTCCAATATTTGAGGGGCTGCTACAGAGAGGAAGCGATCAAACTATTTTCAAAAGCGTCAAAAGGACAGACAAGGAATAATGGATGGAAACTGAACAAGGAGAAATTCAACTTGGAAATAAGGAGAAATTTTCTGACAGTGAAAGCAATCAACCAGTGAAACAGCTTGCCTTCAGAAATTGTGGCAGCTTCATCACTGGAGGCTTTCAAGAAGAGACTAGACTGCCATCTGTCAAAAACTGTATAGGGTCTGCTTGGGCAGGGGATTGGACTAGAATCTAGATGACCTATAAGGTCCCTTCCAACTCTGTTAATCTGTTATCTGTCAGCATCTTAAATTGACCCATGTACTGTAGCTCAAAGCCAATTGGGACAATGTTTTCAAGACTAATGGGGCCATTTTGTCATTCCACTTAACAATCAGAAAGCTGCATTATATAGCAATTTCCAATCTCTCTTCAAGGATGGCCTCATGTAGAATGTGTTTGTAATCCTGTAAATTGATGATTTCAATGATTTATTAGTATTATAATCCCAGGGGCGGGATTCAACAGGTTCGTACCTATTCACTAGAAATGGTTGTTAGTATTCTAAGCAGTTTGGAGAACCAGTTGTTAGAAGAAATTACTGGCCTAATCCTGTAAGGAAGGCAGGAAGGAAACATTCTGGTGTTGCTTACAGAAACTGCCTCTCCGTTAACTCTTATTACATTCTTGGCAGGACTAGACTTCCTGTCTCAGGAATGTCTCTAGAGTTTTTTCCCCTCCTTTGCTGGTACTTTGCTTGTGTGGAGTGACCATTCAAAGTTACAATGGCACTGAGAAAAGTGACTTATAACCATTTTTCACACTTACGACTATTTCGGCATCTCCACAGTCACAAGAGGCCAGGCGAGGAGATGCGTGCCTCAATGTGAGTGATGTTGAGTTGGCCACACCCAGCCAATAACATGACTACCAAGCCATGCCCACCAAATAAGCCATGCCCACATAAGCGGTTGTTAAAAAAATTGAATCCCACCTCTGTATAATCCATCTAATCAAATAGTCTGAACACACATACACACAATAAGACACACACATTTAGATACATACATACTATAACTGCAAAAGTTTAATATCTTCCGCTTCTTTACAAAATGCCATAATATATTATTTTCATCAAAGAAAAGGCATGGGGGAACCTTTTCCAGGTGAACTGCTTTAATTCATCAACTGATCAGTGTTTTAACCTTATGGTTCTGGAATTTCTGATAAAACTCATTTTCAGTGGCATCACATGGAGGACAGAGTCTGTTGAACAAGAGCCTTTGTGACCAAAATGTTGCTCATCCCTCAAAACAGTAATAGGAAAAAAAGATTACAAGGAGCAATGTCTCCAAAGTCTATGTCCTTTTAATCTGAAGAAATGTAAATATCCATGCAATAGCTGAGTTCACAGAGCATGCTAAATTGGGTTAATGATGTATAATCCAATCAGTTGTAGTCAGCTGTATATTAAATACACTGAGCCAAAAACTTCTAAAATCTGTCTTCAAACAGAACTAGAGAAAGGACCATAAGAGAACAACTGAGACAGAAAGGAGTGCCATTTCAGGATTCATTGGCACAGTCAGAACAGCCCTCCCACTGCAAATGAGCAGCATCCAAGCCCAGATCACTGTTTCCTGCTTGGATAATGATAAAGATAACAAAGCCTTGGCAATATTAACCCAAAAGCTGATGGAAAGCGAGCACTGTGGGGAGGAATTGGGAGGGAATTCTCTATACCCCGACATGTGGCTTTTAATCAAGTTGGTGTGATTATATGCTGTTAGTAACACTGCTGCTGCTGTTATTTACACACAGTCTCCCAGATAATCAGAATAGAGCTGGAAAGGACCTTGAAGGTCTTCTAGTCCAACCCCCCTTCTCAAGCAGGAATTCCTATACCATTTCAGATTGGTGGTTGTCCAGTCTTTTCTTAAGAACCTACAGTAATGAAGCACCTACAACTTCTTAAGGCAAGTTATTTCACTAGTTAATTTCACTGTTAGGAAGTTTCTCCTTAATTCAGATTGCTTCTCTCCTTGATTAGTTTATATTCATTGTTTCTTGTCTTGTCTTCTAGTGGTTTGGAAAATAAGTTGATCCCCCCTCTTCTTTGTGACAGCCTCTCAAATACTGGAATGATTCTGAACAGATTTTGATTAGAGTATTCTTCTCAAAGATCTAAGACTGTTAATGATATTGTTGCAAAATATGCATTGTAGTTATTGATTACTTTTTGTTATAAACAGGATGGAAATATAGTTTTTGGAAGAAAAATATTAGTATCTATCACCTATCCATCTATCATCTGTCTATCTAAGTCACCCATCTCCTCACAGAGAGAAACTGCACATTTTACAGTTGTAACTCAAGCAATCGAATACCAAATATCAGAAATCCAGAGCAATATGGATTCAAAAAGGAAATTGTGACAATGTGTGCACATACAACATCTGCTAACATTAAAAAAAACTAATACATAACCACATACATAACCAGTATTCCTGGTTGGGAAGAGCAGTCATGCAAGCCAGGGGTGGGATTCAACTGGTGTTACTACCAGTTCGTTGACTACGTTTTGCGCTTATATATCTTATGTCAAGAATCAAATATTTTATGGAGATTACAGGCATTTATTTGGGAATGTATTTTACAGTGAACATTTCAAACATAATTAAAAGAAAGTAAAGACCTTCCTAAACTGCAATTTTTGAATGCAATTATTTTTTAAATTGGAAATTTCCCTATTCTATAGAAGGCGCTGGCTACAAGAGGTGATTTGGCATTCCTCATCATTACAGCAGGTTACTCAGAATCAGTTGTCAGATCCAGAAGCATTCCTTTGATGGCTTCAAATGGCCATGAAAAGGAGTTGTAGAACTTCAGTTGCCAGGGAAAGCCAGTCACTTATGTGAGTTTGGAGCAAAGTAAAAGAGAATGAGAAATGAGAAAAGTAAATTGAGAGCCAGTTTTATGTAATGGCTAAGGAAGGCATCAGGTTAGAAACTGGAAGACAAGGTGACTTCTAGTCCTGCCTTAGGCAAAAATCTAGCTGGATGATCTTGGGCCAGTCACTTTCTATTTGCTCTAAAAAGAAGGCAATGGCAAACAACTTCAGAAAAAACTTTGCCAAGAAAACTGCAGGACTTATCTTGGTGATCTCCAAGAATTGCATATGATTGAATGGAAAGAGGGACAATAGAGAAATAAGTTCTTTCTGCATTCATATCAAGTAAAGTTTTCACAAAAACTGGAGAAGGATATGGAGGTTGGAATATTCTCTTGAGATGAGCTTTATAACTTCTAAAGATTATAGTCAAGACCATGATCAGTAAGTTTTGTTAGCACCCATCCATCTATTTTAGAATAGAAGCAGATTAATCTTAAGTTCAAGAGACAATGAAGTAAGGAAGAATCAAACTTTATATTCCTTGTTAAAAATCTAATAATGTTCTTTATTGTAGGCTCGGTTTAATGGGAAATATTCTACAATTATATAAGTTGATGACAAAAAGTTATCTTCCAATGTACAAATTACATAATTGCAATTTGTTCTTTTTTATTCTTCCTTTTCCTGGCAACCTTGTTCTAATTCATTATTAGTTATTTTTCATTTTATGATGAATAGCAGCATTTTTCCTTATAGCATTGTCATATAAGTTCCAATTACTCAGTGAGAGTTAACAATGACATTAGCAAGATGGGTGACAGTTGTCTTCCATATGTACCACAATAAAGTTGGTTTTCTTCTTGTAAGAGAAAGCTGTTTTATAGTAAAAGTTGCTGAGGCTTAGAAGAAATATAGACTATTAAAACCAAAGAACAACAACAAAAAAGTGTGTTTTGTAACAGCAAAGCATAGCTGCAGGTGATAAGGACATTAAAATTCTCTGTGTTCTTTCTTTTGATGACCAAATGGAACATTTATGAATTAGAGTTTAAAAAGTGCTTATAAAGGACAATATTAGAATTATAAAAGAAAATTCCATGTTTGCCAAAAGATATAATGCTAACCATGAGAGGAAAATTTTGTGTAAATGCATCTCTTGAGACAAAGATCATAGTCATTGTCCAAAAAGTAGCTTTGACAATGTCATAGCCATCTTATACAATATCAAGAGCAAACATTAGTGTTTCTAAGAGACAAGGAGGAAGAACAAAACATTTCAGTTAAGAGCTTTTCAGTTCTCTTAATTCAGAAATTGGAAAGAAGAACTTTGTAAGCCAAGTTGCTAAAGGACTATAAGGATATTATTCTTGTTAATATGAGTCTTCAAGATGCAAACTCATCCTGTTCTTTTTCTAACCAGAACTTTTCATTTAAAGTACAGGCATGTCATTGTGGATGCTGATATTACAGAACAGCAAAGTTGCCTGTGCAATATTTAAAAATATTAGATATCTGATACATAGGACATCTGAAATATATTCAGACGTTCATGCACATAAAAGGAAACCATCTGAAGGAGACAACCATTGTATATTAAGTAACATGTAGTTCTCAGGATCCTTCAGTCTGGGGAGGGGGATAAAATCACATTTCACTGGAATGTTGGGGTTTTTTTCATAGCATCCATAGTAGAAGTGTTTGCAATTCTGCCCTTTTTCCAGGCTTCAGAATAAACTTCTGATGCCTACTGAAATGTGCCATAAAACCAAGAGGAACTCTAGTGAGCTCCCAAATTCTTTTATCTCTTAAAGTTTTACTATTTCCCACTCCATTCTCCATCAGCCAGCAAACTCCAAAATATGCTCACTCCTCCTCCCCTGCACTGCACTGGCACCATAAGCAGAGATGAAGTTGCATGGGGACGGGAACACTTCTACTAGTTTGCAGATTTTATAGGACTGGAAATTGTTGTGAAAGCTTTTCATATATGTTTGGAAGAGTTATCGATAAAAAGTAACCAGCCTGCCAAAGAATATGATAGCTGGATACCATCAAAGCTGACACCAGACAGAGCATAGAACAACTCAAAAAACTAGTGCAAGATTGGAAGACCTGGAAAAACCTGGCCTATAGAAACACCTAGAACAAGGGTGTCAAACTGGCAGCGAAGAGCATACCAACCCCAGCTCTGCAAAGGGAAAAAACATTGTGATACGTCATGTGATGGCACTGTGACGCGGCAAGTTTGATACCCATGACCTGAGTCAGACACAACTAAATGGATAACTTCAGCATCATCATGAAAGATGGGTTGAAATTCACCTGTATAAATATCTCTAAAATTAATTACTTGTACAATTTTCCTTTCAAAACTAAGACATCCCTGTTGCATCTCTTATCAGCTGGAACTGAGCAAGCTGTTCATTCACTGTAGATTATTTCCTTTGAAACTTAAAAAAAAATGCTTGGCCAACATGTATGAATCAGAATAAAGTCTAGCTATGCCCTTCAGAATGTTTAAATGTCTTTAAGAACAACTATATTCACTATTTTACCAAATGATCAAAATGTCAATATCATTTTGTATTTTATTAAATAGATTTGTGCATTAAGATTTCAAGATTACACATTCATGCATTTTAACTCCCCTCCATCACATTTTTCTTTAAAAAATAGTTCCTCATTTTAAATATAAGAAATATATTTAATAAAATTATTAAATGGATTTTTGAACATTAAGTACGTAAACATACAGAAATATTTTGAATCTTCATTGGTATGCAAAATGCTCTTTGAAGTCTTCCATTAAGATTATGTCCTAAAAACTAAACTATAAATGATGGTATTGGTTACTATAAATTTTTTTAAAATCATTAATAGCTATATAAGCTATATAAATGTTTTACATTTTAAATTACTATGAACCATTTTGGTAATATTACCTGTCTTTTAAGTGAAGAATATAAGGAGAAAAAAACCTCAAACTTTACAGTTTCAATCCAGTAACTTCAGAATATAGGCCAAATATAAGCCAGCACATGGATGAGAATGGCAGCTGAAACCTCTTTGCTGGAAAATTAAGAGACTGCAGGTCAGAATAGAATACCATGGTAGTAACTTTGGTATATCTCCTTTCTCCTCAATTTTTTTTTTTTTTAATTACATTTATATGCCGCCCTTCTCCGGAGACTCAGGGCGGCTTACAGTCTATGGAGCACCATGCTAGGTGCTCGGCAATAGCCTTCATTCCATTGTATATGCCTGCTTATTACTAGGGCTTTTTGGCCCCGCCCAAGCGGCATTTTTACAAAGTCAGCTTATTGCCCCCAACAATTTTTGGGTCCTCAATTTTACCTACCCCGAGAGGATGGAAGGCTGAGTCAACCTTGAGCCTGGTGGGATTCGAACCTGCACTAATTGCAGGCAGCTTGCACTAAGTGCTAGATGATTAACAGCCTGCACCACCAAGGCTCTTAAGCAATTATAGTACATGATAGCATGGGTCAGTGACATAATAACATTAAATATCCTTGCTATAGCAGGGTAAAAACTACAGATTTGATTTCTCTGAATCCAAAATCATCAACTGGTAGAATTCCTGGACTAGGGAGATATACATTCCCTCCTATCTTTACCATTTGGCAATTAAGCTATACTGAACTCCGAATGAACCCAGAATGGTATGGCAAATAGAGGTCTTGAATATTCAGATAGGCTTTTAAAATTTTTTAAGGCTAACAGAAGTAAATCTGTCGCCTCTTTTCACAGTCATCCATCATCATTTCAAGGATTTCTCTCTCTACTCCTTTTTCTTTCCTGGAATTTAAAGGCTGGCATTCTTCATGTTATATTTGTGATTACATATACTGTATGTGTGTATGTGTAAAGCAGAGAAACAGGAGAGAGAGGGAAAGAGAGAAAGAAAGAGACATAGAGAAAGAAAGAGACAAGTCAGAGACGTGACTAATGAAAGCACAACTATTATTTCCTCCATCCATTCTGACCTTGTTTTGAAAAACGAATGCAAAATAGCACTGAATTTACTTTTGGCCTTCCTAATGAATCAAAATATAATTCTGGGATTAAAAACGAATTATTTAACCAGCAAAAGGGATTTCATGTTTCCATATAACTATTCCACTATTTATCTGCTCCTAAGAATAGACGTTTTCCCTCATTCTTGCCAAACTGCTTTTTTTATAAATAGCTAATCATTTTCCTAAATGATAGATCCATGAGTCATTTGAGTAAGTAAATATTGAAACTGATGTTTTAAAACAACATTTTACATTAACCTTATAAAAACCAGCAAATATAACAAATATAATTATTTATACTTGGGAGGGGGCTCCATTTTTTAATCATTTGTTATTTTCTCCCATTTTTTGGACAGATATAGCTTATTTCTAAATAGCTTCTCTTGTTTGCTGTTCTATGATAAGCTATGCTCCCAGTTGAGACTTAAGTAATGCTTGTTATTTTTCATATATTCTTTTCTCCAACTCTCAATTAACACAGCACACAAGGTCCCTTTGAGTTCAGTTTTCATAAATTTCAATATTTTGTTTGCACAATGAGAACAAAATAGTCTCTTTTTCATTTCTACATTACTACAGTACACCTTGTAAAAATAAATTGTAAAGAACATAATAAAACTTGTCATGAAGTCACTTATTTCTTCAGGAATATATGCAAGTGCTTGTATTGAAACAATTCAACCCATATTGAATCCATTGTTGCATTGACACTGTTGGACTTTGATTCTTTCATTCATGAGTAAAGAAGCCAAGAGTCAGTTGATACTTTTTCCAATCTGATGAATTCCAGATGTCCTGAACTTCAATTTTTGGAATAACTAGCTTCTTTAGGACAACCTGGATTCCCTATGCTTACATCCTCAGAAGAGCTGCAGTTAGTAGTCTAAGTTATTTGGAGCAACCTTGAAGAAATCTTGCCAAGTTCCTTCAAAAACTGTGTGCAAATATACCCAGAAGAAGTGATGCTGTTTTGAAGGCAGAAAGTGATCACACCAATATTGATTTGATTTGGATTTCTCTTCTGTTTATTTACAACTTATTGATTATTGTAATTATTACTAGTTGCTATTATTACTATTATTGTTTTTTATTGGAAGGGCAGCTCCTTTTATAGATCTTGAAACTATTGATGAAAATTATCTTAAGATTAGATTGTCAAATGAGGTAGGATTATAAGAAAGATAAAGATAGTTATCACATATAGCATGTTTGGAAGTTACTATCATGCTTGTATTCTTTCTTTGAATACAATCTTATTATCTACTGTAGGCCCCTAAAACACATAATCTACTGGAGGGCCCTAAAACACTGTAAAGTTTCAGGTGTGTTTGGAAGTGAAATAAGGTTCAACTTCTTACCTGTTCCTTAGATAACATCAGGTACTTCAGGACCTATGACAATGACAGATCTTTCTTTATATGAAAATGACTACACTGTATTAAGTCATCTGATCATTTTTATGTTTTCTTAACTCACAATGTTTGTGTATGTATGTAAGTAGAAAGTGTGATTTCAGAAGTCTAATAACAGATAGTTTTACCAGGGAAGTGGTTATAGTGGTCTATAATGACTATGATAAACAGCAAAGTAATTAATAGCTCTTCACTCATTTGTGATTCAGGGATGCTAAATGCTTTCTGCCCATCTCATATGTCTGCTAATTTGATTGTATGGTTAACTAATGGAAATATTGTAATAATACATAAGATTAAAAGATCCAATCCTAATTCATCATCCCATTATGGCTGTTAATGGGAAACACTGCCAAATATAAGGTAGGCACTCATAAAGTATTACTACCACCTTTTTAAGAGTAATTGTTCTTCAAAAACTTGAAAAGATCACAATACAGTGAAAATTACATTTCATGATGAAAACAGTTAATATATTGATTGTGGATATCTTAAATCAGAGGTCTCAACCCCTGGGCCACAGCCCACTACTGAGTCAGCCTATTCCGAACTGGGCTCTATGAGCTGTGGGATGGCATGCATGCTTGCAACTTGATTTGTGTGAGTGGCAGGCTGGTACACATGCACATGTGCACGCAGCTAAACTTGCTCACATGCATGTACATACTAGTATGCCCCTGAGTAGCGCATGCATGCTGGCCCACTGGCCTTCCACTCACATGACATTGTTCCTCTCCCCCCCCCACTGGACCACCAAGCCACAAAAGTTGGGGACCGCTGTCTTAAGTGATGCTATAATTGTATAGAAATGTAATATGGAAATTCACTGTATCCAGTATAATTTACTTTTGAGTAAACATGTAGATTCTAAGCAAGATATACAAAGAAGATAGGATACTCTCTCAAGGTGCTAATTACTTTCTACAGAAAGGAAATAATTCTGTTTAAGATGCAACTCATAGCTTTAAAAAAAGCAATGAGTGGGTGAGCAATTATCAAAGTACACTTTGAAGAGAACATAGCAAGTAGAAGAGAATGCAATTAGTGCCTCTTTCAATTTAGAGCTTCTTCATAAATGAGTGTCATCTGATCAACATGTCAAGGCAATGGAGCAATGTAAAAATAGAAAAAAGTACATGAGATATATGTATGTAGAACCAATATGCCCTTAGAAACATATAGAAATATAATTATTGAAACCAAAAATAAGAGTCGGTTGATGGAGTTAGTAGAAGAGAATCATGGGCCACTCAAAAGCAGAGGCAGTTATTCCATTCTTCAAATCTTTTCAGCAATATCTTTTCTCAATGATTGACAGTTGACAAATTATTGAGACTCTATATCTAAATTTTGAATTTTTAAATGTTGCAGGATCCAATCTCAGTTGGTCACCAGGACCAGAGGTTTTGTCTTCTGAGCTTTTGGACTCGTGCTAGAGCTCATCTTCAGGAATGTTCAGGCTAGAGAGAAGTTCCCTGAAGATGGGCTCCAGTATGAGTCTGAAAGCTCAGAAGACCTCTGGTACCGGTGACTGACCCAGACCAGATCCTGCAACATTATGCTGGGACACATATATTAGTCCTTTTACATGTTGTTTTCTTATTTATAATCATATACGGATATTGCCCAATGGTTACTAAAATCTATTTGTCACAGTGAAAGAAGAAAATTGATCACAACTCCTTTTTTACATAGTAACTTATTTGGAAAGTTTGTTAAAACAATAGCTTTGCAATTTTTTTCAGTGCTGTATAACTTGGAAAAATGAAAGTACTTCTATGATACTATATCTATGTTTACTTCATTTCTATTCTCTAATTACTGCAATGTCATCTTTAATTGCTCAGTAAAGCTGACTCCACTGTCCTCTTAAAGTTAAGACTCTGTGCATTTAGATTGAATATGTCTTAAATATTCTACTTGACACACTATATAGTCAAATAAATTGCATTATATACTTAAGTATTCTGTCATTATCATCTCTACTTTTGAATTAACTGAGGTGATAATTTTGACTTTCAATTCTTTATGGAATTTATTTGAATTACTGATAGTAGGAAGAAATGGCACACATCACTGATGAAGTAGGAAGAAGGTAATAACTTAATTCTATTCTTTCTATTTTATTCAGTTTCATAAAGCTAACAGATTTTTTTTCTGCTTTCTGATAAATGCCATGGTTTTCATGATATCAAGTTATAGGAGATCAGATACAAGCAAGGAAGTAGGTTAAGAATATATTTAGTTAAGAGCATAGTCCTAATCCATAAATCCATGGGTTGAAGAAGATTAAAAACCAGATTAAGTCTTTCACCTTCATCTGGAAATCCCTTTGCTACAATCCATGTGAGCAAATCCACTTTACCAAAGTATTCTATAGATCAAAAATAAACCATTCAGGTTAGCAGAGGAGCTATCCAGTATAAAGCACAGGACATATTTTGCTTCAATGACGTTTAGCTGCAGCTAAGCAGCTCTGTCAGTGAAATTGCTGTCCTGTTTCCTAGTTTGTTATCAGTGATATATAGGTGAAACTCAAAAAATTAGAATATTGTGCAAAAGTTCATTTATTTCAGTAATGCAACTTAAAAGGTGAAACTAATATATGAGATAGACTCATTACATGCAAAGCAAGATAGTTCAACCCGTGATTTGTCATAATTGATGGAAGCGCGGGAGGATCCCTTACAGGGACGGGCTGAGGAGTTTTCTAGGTTTCTGCAGGATAAAATCGCTCAGATTCGGGACGAGCTGGACTCCGACTGGGCATCTCCGGGCGGGGGGGCAGGGGTGGATATCGGTGAGGCCAGTTGGGTTGAGTTCGACCGTGTTACTGTTGAAGACGTGGACAGGGTGCTGGGGGGACTGAATGCCACCACCTGTTTGTTGGACCCGTGCCCCTCCTGGTTGGTCTTGGCCACTCGGGAGGTGACACGAGGCTGGTTCCAGGGTATTATAAATGCTTCCTTGAGAGAGAGGCTTTTACCTGCCGCCTTGAAGGAGGCGGTGGTGCGGCCCCTCCTCAAGAAACCGTCCCTGGACCCAGCATTGTTATCAAATTACCGTCCTGTCTCCAACCTTCGCTTTGTTGCGAAGGTTGTAGAGAGTGTGGTGGCCCGTCAGCTTCCCCGGTTCCTGGATGAAGCGAGTTATCTTGACCCCCTCCAATCAGGCTTCAGGCCCGGGCATAGCACGGAGACGGCGTTGGTCGCATTGGTTGATGATCTCTGGAGGGCTCGGGACAGAGGTTGTTCCTCTGTCCTGGTCCTGTTAGATCTCTCGGCGGCTTTTGATACTGTCGACCACAGTATCTTATTGCAGCGGTTGGGGGGGTTGGGGGTTGGAGGCACCGTATTACGGTGGTTCTCCTTCTTCCTCTCCGACCGCTCGCAATTTGTGTTGACAGGGGGGCAGAGATCGTCCCCAAGGCCCCTGCTTTGTGGGGTGCCTCAGGGGTCGGTGCTCTCGCCCCTGCTGTTCAACATTTATGTAAAGCCACTGGGTGAGATCATCCGTGGCTTTGGGGTGGAGTTCCATCAGTACGCTGATGATACTCAGCTGTACATCTCCACCCCGGGCCACCCCAACGAAGCCGTCGAAGTGATGTCCCGGTGCCTGGAGGCCGTGCGGGGTTGGATGGGTCATAACAGGCTTCGTCTCAACCCGGCCAAAACCGAGTGGCTGTGGTTTCCTGCGCCAAGATACAGCCAGCTTATTCCTTCGCTGGCCGTGGGGGGAGAGGTTTTGACCCCCGTGGAAAGGGCGCGCAACTTGGGTGTCCTCCTGGATGTGCGGCTGTCTTTGGAAGAACATAATGCAGCCGTCGCCAGGGGGGCTTTTTATCAGATTCGTCTGATTTACCAGTTGCGGCCCTTTCTGGATCTGGGCGCACTTCGCACAGTCACTTCCGCCCTCGTTATCTCCCGCTTGGATTATTGCAATGCTCTCTACATGGGGCTCCCCTTGAAGAGTCTCCGGAGGTTGCAGTTAGTCCAGAATGCAGCCGCGCGGGTGATCGTGGGCGCCCCTCGAGGCGCACACGTAACACCACTTCTCCGCAGGCTGCACTGGCTTCCTGTGGCCTTCCGGATTCGATTCAAGGTGGTACTGATGGTATTTAAAGTGCTCCATGGCTCGGGACCTGGGTACTTACGGGACCGCCTGCTGCCATCAACAACCTCCCGCCGCCCAGTACGCTCCCACAGGGTCGCCCTCCTTGGGGTACCGCCACCTGATCATTGTCGACTGGCGGCCCCGAGGGTGCGTGCTTTCTCTGTGGGAGCGCCCTCCCTGTGGAATGATCTCCCCCCGGAGATACGAGCCATGACAGATATCCTCTCCTTCCGGCACGCAGTTAAGACCCTACTTTTTAAACAGGCTGGCCTGGCCCAGTAAGGGTTTAAGGGGTTTTAGTAAATAGGGTTTTTTAAATTTTAACTTATTTTTAAAATTTTTGGGATGCAGCCATACTCATGTTTAATTCGGTTTTAAATTCTATTTAATTTTGTATCTCTGTATTTTATGTATTTATTAGGCTGTACACCGCCCCGAGTCCCTTTTCGGAGAGGGAGCGGTATAGAAATACGATAATAAATAAATAAATAAATAAATAAATAAATAAATAAATAAATAAATAAATAAATTGTGATGATTATGGTTTACAGCTCATGAAAACCCCAAATTCACAATCTCAGAAAATTAGAATATTACATGCAATCAATAAAACAAGGATTGTACATAGAACAATATTGGACCTCTGAAAAGTATAAGCATGCATATGTACTCAGTACTTGGTTTGGGCCCTTTTGAGCAATTACTGCCTTAATGCAGTATGGCATGGAAGCTATCAGCCTGTAGCACTGCTGAGGTGTTATGGCAGACCAGGATGCTTCAATAGTGGCCTTCAGCTCTTCTGCATTGTTCAGTCTCATTTCTCTCATCTTTCTTTTGGCAATGCCCCATAGACTCTCTATGGGGTTGAGTTTGCTGGCCAATCAAGCACAGTAATCCCATGGTCATTGAACCAGGTTTTGGTGCTTTTGGCAGTGTGGGCAGGTGCCAAGTCCTGCTGGAAAATGAAGTCAGCATCCCCATAAAGCTCATCTGTGGAAGGAAGCATGAAGTGTCCAAAATCTCCTGGTAGATGGCTGCGTTAATCCTGGACTTAATGAAGCACAGTGGACCAACACCAGCAGATGACATGGCTCCCCAAATCAACACAGACTGTGGAAACTTCACACTGGACTTCAAGCAGCTTGTAGTATGTGCCTCTCCATTCTTCCTCCAGATGCTGGGTCCTTGGTTTCCAAATGAGATGCAAAAGTCGCTCTCATCAGAAAAGAGGACTTTGGACCACTGAGCAACAGACCAGGTTTGTTTTTCTTTAGCCCAAGTAACACACTTCTGATGTTGTTTGTTGTTCAGGAGCAATTTGACAAGAGGAATACGACATTTGAAGCCCATGTTCAGGATCCGTCTGTGTGTGGTGGCTCTTGATGCACTGACTCCAGCCTCAGTCCACTCCTTGTGAAAGTCCCCAACACTTTTGAATGGCCTTTTCCTGACAATCCTCTCCAGGCTGCAGTCATCCCTGTTGCTTGTGCACCTTTTTCTTCTACACTTTTCCCTTCCACATAAGGCCGTGCGGGACTGGATGGGCGGGAACAGGCTTCGGCTCAACCCATCCAAGACCGAGTGGCTGTGGTTTCCGGCCCCCCGATATAGCCAGCTGACACCTTCGCTGGCTATGGGGGGGGGAAGTTCTGCCCCCCACAGAGAGGGCTCGCAACCTGGGTGTCCTCCTGGATGTACGGCTGTCACTTGAACATCACATTGCGGCCGTCTCCAGGGGGGCGTTTCATCAGATCCGTCGGATCTACCGGTTGCGGCCCTTTCTGGATCGGGACGCCTTGCGCACGGTCACTCAGGCCCTTGTCACCTCTCGCCTGGACTATTGTAATGCCCTCTACATGGGGCTCCCTGCGCCAAGGAGTAGGGCCTTCTCTGTGGGTGCCCCCGCCCTCTGGAATATTCTGCCACCGGAACTTCGTACCGGCACGGACCTGAGGGCCTTCAGGCGCGCGTTGAAGACCTGGCTCTTTGAGCAGGCCGGCCTGGGCTGAGAAAATGATTTTAAATTTGGTCTCCATTTTTAATTCTAAATTGGGTTTTAAGGGTGGGGGGGGGGTTTCTTAGTCTTATTACGCAGCCGATTTAAATTTAATATTTTTTAACTTTTGTATTTTCTGTGGGGTTTTTAGATGAGCTGTTCACCGCCCTGAGTCCCTTGGAAGAAGGGCGGTATATAAATGGAATTAATAAATAAATAAATAAATAACTTTCTATTAATGTGCTTTGATACAGCACTTTGGGAATATCCAACTTCTTTTGCAATTACCTTTTGAAGCTTTCCCTCCTTATGGAGGGTGTCAATGATGGTTTTCTGCACAACCGTCAGGTCAGCAGTCTTTCCCATGATTGTGATTCCTACTGAACCAGACTGAGAGACCGTTTAAAGGCTCAGGAACCCTTTGCAGGTGTTATGGCTTAATTAGCTGATTAGAGTGGGACACTTTGAGCCTAGAATATTGAACCTTTTCATAATATTCTAATTTTCTGAGATTGTGGATTTGGGGTTTTCATGAGCTGTAAGCCGTAATCATCTCAATTATGACACATCACAGCTTGAACTATGTCGCTTTGCATGTAATGAGTCTATCTCATATATTAGGTTCACCTTTTAAGTTGCATTACTGAAATAAATAAACTTTTGCACGATATTCTAATTTTCCGAGTTTCATCTGTATACCTTATGGATGTAATAAAATAATTTTATTTCATTTCATTTGATCTACACTTGATTCCAATTCTTGCTTCCTTTTGTTGATGAGATATGATCTCACCTTCACTGCCATCAATCCACATACCTGGGTCAATAGTAGAATTCTCTTCTGAAGTCTCCAATTCTAGAATGGTCATATACTAGAAAAGTGATATATGGAATATGACACTTGGTCAACATGTGATATTGATGAAAAAATTCACAACTTAACTCCAGCCTTCCCCCTCATATGTAAGAACAAATATATCAATTAGAGACTTTATTTTGCCTAGGTCTGAATAGAAATAGACACATTAACCTAAAATGATAAATGGTAAAATGAGCAACATTTTGTGTTTGGAGTTTGATTTTGCAGCCTAAGTATAGAATTATTTCAATGTCTTTGAATGGTTTCATGAAAGGTGGTAAAAATGTATTATTTTTTTCCTGTTTCCACTGTTAAAAATAACAATGAGTTATAATAAAAATGGTTCACAGTACATTTTCAAAAAATGAGCATGATTTAGAGTTAACATGTTTTGCATTGCTTTAATTTTAAATAAGGCTGCTCTATCTTTCTGACAAAAATATGATCCCATTTCAACTCTCAGAGTATCTACTATACTTTTTATACATTTATTGTAATAATAATAATAATAATAATAATAATAATATTAATAATAATAATAATAATAATAATTTGTATCTTTACTTTTGTTCTTTTCTTATTTGGGAATGTCTATTTGGTGGGTGGGTGTGATCATTTTACAAGCTTTAATCTTTCTCATTGTTCAAATGGGGGAAGGAAACTGTTTTTGCAATATTGTTTTCATTTAGAACAGTGTTTCTCAAACTTGGCCACTTTAGATGTATGACTTCAATTCCCATGGCTTTTTGGGGAATTCTGGGAGTTGAAATCTATACAACTTAAAGAAAAACTGATTTAGAGTATATTGGTCCTAAAGATAGCAATAGCAGTTAGACTTATATACTGCTTCAGTGCCTTCTGTAAGTGGTTTTACAGAGTCAGCATATTGTCCCCAACAATCTGGGTCCTCATTTTACTGACCTCAGAAGAATGGAAGGCTGAGTCAACCTTGAGCCTGGTGAGATTTGAACTGCCAAATTGCAGGCAGCTGGCAGTCAGCAAAAGTACTGTAGCCTGCAGTACTGATGGTAAGAAACATAAATTTGATCTAAACACATGATACTGACATCTCTTTAAAATTTTCTCCATGAAGTGCTGCAAATTTAGGCAAATGAAATAATAAATGCTATATGAGTATTCATATGAGTATTCGAATGCCATATGTGTATTTAATATAAATGAACAATGTAGACTATAAATGAGCTTTTTACTAAAGATTTTTAAAAAGACTAAATAAAAAGGAAGATTTAAAGGAATGGCAAAAATGAGCTATGCCAGCAAGACATAAGAAAATCCCTACCCTGGTACAAAACCTAAATGTTCCATTCAATTAAGAGAGTAGATCACCAAATTCACCAGTTTCAGTACTGAGCTAAAATCACAAAAGTGGAAGAACACTCAATTACTGTTATTTTCTATCTTTTAAACAATCTGAGAAAATAGCTATTCTTAGCAAGAATCTGTCCGTTTATTCAGTGACAATGAATATTTAAATTATAACCTTCCAATAGTTCATTTACAGCATCAAGCAAATGAAGCATAAATTAGAAATATAGCACTGAATTCTTCTGTGCTGCAGCTAAACATTTTGAGCAAAGCAAACCTGGTTCTGAAGTTAAAGAAAAGAACAGGCAGGCATAATTACTGCCAGGTAGAGAAATAAATTTTACTTGCATTTTTACCATTACTCCTTTAATTACATGAAAGAATTTGCTTTATGATAATCATCATAAGTATATCATGTTAGGGAGGGAGCAGTGACATCTTCAGAAACTGCACACAAGATTGTAATGATATATTTCAACAGCAAACAACCAAAATATGGACCCTGATTTAATCTAAATTAATTTTAACAAGCTTTCAGCCCTTTCTCAAAAAAGTAAAAAAACAAGAGATCAAGCAAATTCCAGTTCCTTGTGATGATCAGTCTATGGTCTATTTAACAGATCTGAGATCTCTAATGCAGGTACAGTATAGTCACAATTCCTTAGAAGCTTGCTCTGCATTTCTTAGTGCCTTGTGTGTGTGTTCTTCTTTGTGCTTAGAAAGTGAGCTAGCCTCCAAAGTATGTGAGACCTTGGTCTACAATTATTGGCTAAACTTGGCTTTTCATGAAAAATCTCTAGCGCTATTCATCCTAATATATAGTTTTGTATTGTACTAAAATAAATAAATAAAGAAGCTTACGCTTTGCAGTCTCTCTGTTCATACCTTCAACTGTAAAGTAAAATAAAGTATGTTTCGTGCTATGCTCATTCAATAGAGTTAAAGCTTAAGTGTAATCTCAACTACAAGGCATTTATTCTTTGTTTAGGGACAATGGATAAAGTATGATAGTATTGGCTAGTATGATGATTTTATATATATATAAATAACTAAGGCACTGATTTATTATATATATATATAAAATAACTAAGTAGGATTTCATCATAATAAAAATAGCTTTTGTAATATTCTTTTTTCATTCTCAGGCAACAAAAATGCACCAAATGACATAGCTACAAATAAATAAGTTATTGACTGAATGAATACAAATTGAATCGTATTGAATTGTATATAAAGAGTAAATTTAGAAATTATAGAAAATAGTACAAAATAAAGATTAATAAACCTCATTTTCCGAGAATGGCAGATTGAAAATTTATAAAATAAAATAATTTATTTCAGCATTGCAAATCCAGGTAGTGAAAATATTTTTATTCAATTTTCACTTCCTCTTAATTATATATCATTTTTAAGTTATAAAAGTTTCTGTGAGGAGATTATGTGATTACATATATTTTCCTCATGATTCCCTACTTAACAGTAATATTTATCCCATTATGTTGTAGTCCGATAAATCTTATTTGAGTTATGAATGCCATAAATAGTTATTTTATATTTTTTTCTTAAAGCACTCTGTAATGCCTTCAGCGTGGCAGCTAATAAGATTTCAAGGGGAATTTCATTTCAGAGGGAAGGCACTGTGACAGAAAGGTGTTTAATGCTTAGAGCTCAAAACATTGTTAGAAATCCCACACACCAACTTTATGGTCTGTTTCTGTTGCTCTCCTTTGGGAGGAAATTTCAAAGTATTTCTAGCAGGACTACCAGATTTTGTAACAGCTTTGCTAGCTATGCCATCCATCTGGTAAATTTGCAAGATTCATTTTTCTCGCCATGTACATGTATACATCTGAACTAGACTATGTTGTTTCTCTGTGTCATATAATAACATATGTGGGTATATGCATAATCATTTATTTATCTATTTATATTTTTGTCATGTTACGTAGTGTATATTGGAGGTGGTGACCCTTTGAGAGCTGTATGCAATGGAATTTCCTTTTAATGTATGCTGATTAGTGTCCATTTAAAGTGACAATAAAGTTATTTTAACTTTAAGTCTACGATATATTTCTTGAATCCAGGAAAATGACACATTAATTGAAGGGACCCAGAGGTTGCCCACCCTTTTTGTCCAAATTAACCCAACCAAAACTAATATAAATGCAATTGCCAGAGTATATACAGCACACTGACCAATAAAAGAATAGAATAGAATAGAATAGAATAGAATAGAATAGAATAGAATAATAGAATAGAATAGAATAGAATAGAATAGAATTCTTTATTGGCCAAATATGATTGGACACACAAGGAATAATGGCAAGGTTCACACACTAAACTAAAGCCAAAAAAGCCAATAAAAACAACATGATATTTGGCAGCAAGGGCAAATCTATAACAGTTAAAAAAACAACAACAGCAAAAGTGGCTTGAAGATGTCCAACTTCAGCTGAAAGAAAAAGACAAAGATTTATTAAACCAAATGAATGAGGTACTACAGCCAAAGGTATAAAAAAGCAATATTTCTCAAGAAAATAAAATAAAAAAGAGCAAACTTGATGGGTAAAACTGACAGATTTAGAAGAGATTCTGCACCACTGAACACTCTGCAATAAGCTGTTACAGAAGAAATAGGCTCTTGATTGTCCAAAAAAGAAACAAATATTGGGATGAACAGAAGAAAAAAGGCTGGAGCTCTGAGGAGCAGAAGGTGTACAACTGCTATCTGGAAGACAACAAAGATGACAGTTATCATTGCTGGTGACTTTTTAAAAGAAACTAATATGCAGCAGCTTAACCCACTGATCATGAAATATGCCATAATGATTCAAGGAACATCAGTTAATGGAATGATGGATCAGTTGTCAAGACTCCTCAAATTTACTGACAGTTATCCCCTTTTACTCATTTGTGCAGACACAAATGGCATTGCATGAAGTTAGACATTGAAAGGAAAAAGCTGAAGAACCTGAAAGTTTAGGTGATGTTCATATGCATGTATCTAGACAGAAAAAGAGACCATTCCCTCGCCCCAAATGGTATAGACAAACTAATGGTCAAACAAATGGCTTCACTATAAGATATTTTGTTTCTGGAGTCATCAACAGTTGGAACAAGATGGAATGCAAGTCCATAGAAGTTGGGAAATATGTGTTTGGTTAAAGCTTGTCATGACATATGATATGTCAGAAACCCAGAAGTAGAAACTTCAAATAAATACTTGTCTACTGCAAGTGGGAGTAGTAAGTGTTCTGCGCCTTATTAAACTATTTAAAGAACAATCATGAAGAGTAATTACCTGGGAGAAAAGGAAGATGAGTTTGAATCATTACTATAGAGGGGCTATATATTTTAATAAGAATAATTGTAAATGCTGAGAGAATCGTCATGCCTGGGACATTACAATTGCAGAATATAACTTATTCTACAAAAGATAAGTAAAAGAAAGGGAAGAAGAATTACACTGTGTATTAAAAATATCCATTATCTTTGTAGAAATTAAAGTGAATGGATTTGCTGAAAAGGTGTTGATAGCGTCTAAAACAAATGGAAGATAGAATAAAAAGAATATTGCTGTTGCTGTTCATTTTTGAAACCCCAATTCTGATATAATGTTTGCCCAAAGCAAATTAGTGATCTCTCAGAAAGAAACAGAATGGTAGCATTAGGGCCTCATATTATCCTGACATCTGTTGTGAAACATTTTCTGACTGGGATGACTCTTCCCAGAAATTCATAACTTTTCTTGTTTTCCTTTAGAGAGTGGAAGAAAACACAGGGAAAGCATATATGATTGAGTTTATCCTAAAAAATAAGGAAGATTCAGTATAAAAAAATGAAAGCAATGAACATTTTGAAGGAAATTATATTGTAAGAAATTCTTAATAGTAAGTGAACTAAAACTGAATGGAGTCAATTTTTTATTTGGATTGCAAGAAAGTAAGTTATATTATATTCAGAACAATAATAGGAGGTATTCCATAATAAAACATAAAGTAGATGGAGTTCACATAAATACACACACACATAATCACTGAATTACAATTCCAGTAGGAAACAGGAAAACAACATATAAGTAATTGATAAGATAAGACTGCAGCCATGCAGGTGGTTTTGGGGGCTCCTCGGAGCTCCCATGTTACGCCACTTTTGTGTGAGCTGCATTGGCTCCCGGTGGCCTTCCAGGTGCGATTCAAGGTGTTGGTGACCACCTTTAAAGCGCTCCATGGCTTGGGACCTGGGTATTTACGGGACCGCCTGCTGCCACCGTCAGTCTCTCACCAACCAGTGCACTCTCATAGAGCGGGCCTCCTCGGGGTGCCACCGGCTGGACGGCTGGCGACCCCAAGGGTTTCGGGCCTTCACTTTGGGAGCTCCCTTCCTCTGGAACGAATTGCCCCTGGAGATGAAGATTGTCCCCAACCTATTGACCTTCCGGCACGCACTAAAAACCCACCTATTCCATCTAGCCGGTCTGGCCTAGAGTTATGTGTAATGGTTTTAAATTCAGTTTTTATATGGTTTTTAACTTTCTTAATTCCCCACTTTTAATTCTTAATGCCAATCTATTTAATCCTTTTAATTTATTTAAAATTATTGTATTTGTATTTATATGTTTTTATCTGGCTGTGCACCACCCTGAGTCCTTAGGGAGAGGGGGCGGTATACAAATTTGAATATAAATAAATAAGATAGCACAAAAAGCTTACATAATATCAAAAAATCAGTAGAATATATATATATGAATTATATATGTGTGTGTGTGTTTTCGTAGATTTTTGTTGCCAAGATAGTCTCAATCTTACACGGGAAAAGACACATCAAGACCTGCATATATATATGTGGATCTTTGGTTCTTCAGGTTTTCTCCCGCATAGAATTGGAAATATCTAGGCGACGTTTCAATAAAGTCTCATTCATCATCTTCAGGCTTGTGTCTTCGGCCTTGTGCTTCTCAGAGTAATGTGAGCTTGCAGCTGCTTTTTCCTTTTAACTACTAGTGGGGGTGTGACTTGATTCTGATTGGTTGGGGGGTTGGCTGTGTTCTGATTGGCTGGGGGTGTATTCTGTTCCGGTGGGGGTTTAGTTGTACTCAGGTTAGTCTTATCCCCAGCAACTAAGACTAACCTGAGTACAATCAAACCCCCACCGGAACAGAACACACCCCCAGCCAATCAGAACACAGCCAACCCCCCAACCAATCAGAACACAGCCAAATCCCCAACCAATGAGAACACACACACACACAATCAGAACACAGCCAAGCCCCCACCCAATCAAGTCACATCCCCACTAGTAGTTAAAAGAAAGAAGCAGTTGCAAGCTCACATTACTCTGAGAAGCACAAGGCCGAAGACACAAGCCTGAAGATGATGAATGAGACTTCATCGAAACGTCACCTAGATATGTCCAATTCTACGGGGGAGAAAACCCAAAGAACCAAAGATCCATATACAAATACCCGCGAAAACCTCCGAAAACATATATATATATATATATATGATTTAGAAAGAACTTCTTAATCAACAATAACAATACATATCAGCAATCTATATTTATAGTGATGCTAGGATTAATGAAGGGCATAAACCAAAAAAGGGCTTCTCCTAATATGATAAAAAAGAAAGAATATGGAAAAAGGTGATGGAAACTGTGAGAAAATACCAGAGTTCTGCTACCGTTTTACAGACTACTCCTAATCTTGTGATTAGGTTGATTATTGAAGACTTCATAAGTATCAGAAAGCATATGATTTTTCTAACAAGAAATCTTTACAATAACTAGAAAGCCACAATGAGAACAGAGTTGGTAGCACTAAATAGTTTAGCGCCGTAAAATTAAACAAGGCTACATTCTGCATTCATCATATCTGCTCAATTTATACCCATAATATATTATATCTGCTCCAGGTATAGAAGAATTGGTAGCCAGTGAAAGGAGTAATCTGAGATATGGATACTTTACTCTATTGGCTACAGCAGGGTATCAAACTCAATTACATTGAGGGCCGCATCAAGGTTATGTTTGACCTCGGGGGAGTGGCCAGAGTGGGCATGACCAACTTGACATCACTCGTGTCAGGGGTGCCTGTGGTGGCCTGAGTGCTTTACCAAAGAAAATGGCTCCCAAGCTCCATTTTGGGCCGCAATGGCCTCGTGCTTCCCTCTGCCAGCGAAAATGGAGCCCAGGGATGCATATGGCCTCTCGAGCTCTGTTTTCTCTGACACAGGGCTGCAGGAGGCCATCATGGCCCAAAATGGAGCCTGAGAGGGCCATATGCAGCCTTCCCTAGCTCTGTTTTCGCTGGCAGAGGCACCACAGGCCTTCACTCTTCCCAGGGCGGCCCCATGGGCCCGCATGCATTGAGTTTGACACCCCTGGGTACATACCCTAATAACCAGCATTATAGAAATAAAACAAGAGAACCAAACCAACTTTCTTTGAATATCAAGCAAATAAAGATCATACCCACTGATAATCTCTGGGGTGCTAGAACTGATTCAGTGAAATTAAAAAAAAAAAAAACTGCAAGAAAGTATCAAAAAGAAGTTTGCTATTGTTGCGTACATTACTCCTAAGGTTATCTGAAAAACTGTCTCACTCCAATGGGATTGGCCTAACCTACCTGTGCCAGCAAAAGAAACTTTTTTACAGGCTTTGTCTGTCAAGGAATTCCAGCTGATGGGGTCCAAGAGAGGAGCCTTTTCTGCCATTACTCTTTCCCTCTGCAGCATCATGTCCTCCCAAGGTAAGATACACATGCATCTTTTTGTCCTCCCCAAAGAGTCTCCTCCCAGTGTACATCTTACTCCCTTCCTTCTTATCTTTGTCAATTTTAAATCAGTATTAATATTTATTCTTTTAATGTTTTCATTATTTTGTAGTTTTTTATTGATTGTAAGCTGCTTAGAATCGTCTTTAAATTAGATAGGTAACACATAAGTTTAATAATAAATAAATACAAGTTTACTATTGCTATCAGAGATAATCATTAGTAGTTGACATATAATTTGCAGATATATCCAGAATCATTGAACAATATTATGAAACATTCTTTTAGGAGTGGTAGGTAATATATAAGCACTTGGACACTTAATGTATTTATTTAGTGAATTTATATGACCACCCATTCACTTTCAGTGACTCTCGGTAGCATACAAAAAACAATTCCATTTTGTTTTACTATTCTTATTTTACATATCCTTGGCATTTATTTATTTATTTATTTATTTATTTATTTATTTATTTATTTATTTATTTATTTATTTATTTATTTATTTATTTATTTATTTATTTATTTGGGTTAAAGTTCTGACTGCATCTTATAAAAGATGAATGAGCCTTATATTATAACAGCCTTATATTGTCAACAAAAGCAAGGCACAAGAGTGGAAGTCCGCAAGATGAAAAACAGTTATTCTCAGGCTATTCACAATTATTAGGTATACTGAGAGATCTTTAACTAATCAGTTAAGTACCAGAGGTTTATTGATTCATAGGGACAAGAGAAAAGGGCCTGAGACTTGAACCCTGGGCTGAAATCATAATGGGAAATAGGCATGGGCATGTTAAGAACAAGTCTTGTTAGGTTAATCTTATTTCATATTTGATTATGTAATTCTAGAAGTATATAGTGGGAATGCTAGGGATACAGCACAGCTTGACTGCAGCAAAACATTTGACAAGGTATATTATGATTATTTAATAGAAAGCTAGTTAAATATTACCTACATTGACATATCCATTAAGACTGTGCATGTCCTTCAGAAAAGATGCTTCAGAACATTCAGGTCTACATATAAATTACCTGTTATCAAATTAGACTTCAGTATCTGGTTTAGAAATTGCTCCAAAATTAATGTTGCTTTATGCATTGTATCTGTGTTTGTTTGCAATAATACAAATATTAGCTGTTTCCTGGTCACATTATAGGTTTAAAGATGATTGCAAGCTGTATTCCTAGAGCCTTTTCAGTCACACGATCACTGTCATCATATTTTGGAACAAGCATACTTGAAGCAGAAGTCACTCACACATCCCCCAGTCTTTGATTCATGTGAAAATAAACTTCAGGATAGTGTTATCGGGAAGATTATTAGACAAATAGCTTTATATACACAACAAATCCCCATATTTAAGTTTCAAGAAAGTAGCTTTTCCACCACACAGAAATGTGGAAACTAAAATTTACTTGGAAATGAAATATATATATATATATATTCTATTTTCTTATATAAGATTCTTATGGATATGCATAAATGTATAATAAACAGTGTTTCCTGCATTGATTTTGTTTTACAGTTAAATTTATTCCTGACCACATAACCAGGTGTTAATTTTTTAAAAAATAGTACAGCATAATATTTACCTTCTATAGTAAAGCGGTGAATAGAGATGATTGCTAGTGAACTTTCCAAAATAATCGATTGACATCTCTTAGTGAAATTCTACTGTATAAAATGCATGTTTTCAAAAAGAGACAGCTGGAAGGAAGCAATTATTTCTCCTGAAATTTTAGGAACACCTGTCTCTTTAAATAACGATTGAAAGAACTTGTTCATTCAATGCAAGACTGCTTTAGTTCAGGGTAATATATATTTAACAGCAGATGAATCGTCTTGTCAATCTTTGAACACCAATATAATATTAAAATCAGGGGAAAAAACTATGCTGGAAAAAAAGTTTGTGTCACTTTCCTTCCTTTGATTCATGCATGCAGTAACTGAAAAGGTTGATCTTTCTCTGAGGGCATATCAGTATTTTGGAAAGCTTTCCAGCTAAAGTAAAAAATAAAGATCCATTTCTATGGATTACATGAAAAAAAACACACCCCATCCCCCATGTTATTTATTTTATTTATTTTATTTTTTCAAGAGATTGTAAGATAACAGGTATGTATAAACATAGTTATGAATTCATGAAATGGATACATATAAGAAAATAAGAAAAAGAAACAATAGGACAGGGGACAGTAGGCACATTGGTGCGCTTATGCACGCCCCCTACAGACCTCTTAGGAAAGGGGTGAGGTCAATAGTAGACAGTCTAAGGTTAAAGTTTTTGGGGTTTGGGGAAGAAATGTATGCCCCTGATGCTGGCTTTTTGCTATCGGGGGAAATGTAGCTTTTCTTAAAGAGTTTCCCACTATTTTATATCTAGCAAAAAATATTTTTAATTATACAATCATGTTACAGTGTACTTATTTCTCTCTGCTTCTTGTTAAAATAGGGTTTTAATTTAATTATTTTAAATTGAAGGGAATACGAGAATTGTGTTTACTTTGAAGACATTTCTCTTTATTAATGAAATGATTGTTGCTCAATTTTTGGTACAGCTTGTAGCAGTTGACAATAAATTTAATTGATAGCAAAACAAAACTGGTACACATGGAATAATTGATTCTTATGACCAGAAGCCAAAAATCAAACAAACCCATTGGGGAAAAAATTAGCTCCATTGTTTCTTTCTTGCAGTGCCAGCATGTTGATTTTTCATAGAAAATATAGAAAATCTTATGTACACTGAGAGCATATGCACCAAAGACAAATTCCTTGTGTGTCCAATCACACTTGGCCAATAAAGAATTCTTTCTTTCTTTCTTTCTTTCTTTCTTTCTTTCTTTCTTTCTTTCTTTCTTTCTTTCTTTCTTTCTTTCTTTCTTTCTTTCTTTCTTTCTTTCTTTCTTTCTTTCTTTCTTTCTTTCCGTCCATCCATCCATCCATCCATCCATCTATTCATCTAGGAACTGAACATGGCTAGTCTAGTGAAGAGAAGGATCAGGGATGACATGATAGCAATGTTCCAATATTTGAGGGGCTGCCACAGAGAGGAAGGGGTCAATCTATTTTCCAAAGCATCTGGAGGCCCAACAAGGAATAATGGATAGAAACTGATCAAGAAGAGATTCAACCTAGAAATGAGAAATGTTCTGACCGTGAGAGCAATCAACCAATGGAACAGCTTGCCTTCAAAAGTTGTGGGTGCTTCATCACTGGAGGCTTTCAAGAAGAGACTGACAGCCATCTGTCAGAAATGGTATAGGGTCTCCTGCTTAAGTGGGGGGTTGGACTAGATGACATACAAGGTCTATTCTATTCCATTCTATTCATCTATCTGTATCTATCATCTAGCTACCAATCCCTACCTATTTACCTAGCTGAAATATGATTAAAGTTTGATGACACTTCACACATTCCTGTCCAATCCTGAATGTTATGTTAATAGATTACACATTTAGCACCTAAATACTATAGCAATAAGATCCATCTGGAAAGATAACTAGAAATGTATTTCCTATCTACTTTACCTGAGTACAGCAATCTTTTAGAGCTGCTTTTTCTCATAAAAAGAAGATGCACCCAATACACCAGTCAGAAAGACATCACATGCTAAGATATCCTTACCAGGCAATTAAAGGGAAATCTATGCTTATTCTAAGTGTCTCCTGTTGTAACAGTTAATTAGCATGATAAAATTCCTTCTTGTGTCATGTTTACTGATGGTTCCCTTGTGGATTTTCATGACAGAAAATAAATTGTAATTTACTTCTATGAATACTAAAGGTAATTAAAAATACAAAAACTGATTTGATCTTATGCACAATTAAGTCCTTGTGCAATAAAACTCAATAAGAAAAAGAAGCCACTACAATAACACAGCTAAGAATTGTAAAGAGATCAGAAGAACAGAAGAAAACACAATTCAATGTTTTTTTATTGGGCCATGTGTGGCATTGTAACGTCCCCAGCATCAAAGGTGAAATTGTGTCAAAGTCGAAACCACTCCCCCACCCCAACCCGGCTTCAGTACCCGAGGCTTCCAAAGCTGCAGCTGCAATGCCGTATCGGCTGTCAAGCTCTGCCCAGCTTCCAGCCATAATGTCGGGCTCTGGGAGGTTGGTAAGATGTAGAGCCCGACAGCATGTCTAATGTATAACATGAACAAAGCACAACATTCCATTGCTATTAAACATCAGTGCATTTGCATTGAAAATCTGTCTCCACAGATGCAAATCTGTGAAACCAAATTCTGTGAAACTGAATTTTGGAAGCTTTTCTTTTTCCCAGAAAAAGGTACTTTGGTAGGAATGATTTAGACAATAACCTTTGAATACCTAGTCTTTGTGTATATATCTGCATAGATATAATTTAACCCAATTTCTGCTCTAAATTGGCCTTTAAGAATCAAGCCACTTAGTTTGATTTAAACATTTCTATTAAGTTATGATTCTCAATATTATGAAATCACAGGACATTGCACATAAGTATTTGCAAACACAGGACAAATACTACTTCACTAAGAACTAAGCTTTTTCAAACTTAGATGTAATCCCAGATATCAGTGCACAGGACTGATATATACACTAGCACAGGGGTCTCCAACCCTTTGGACTTCAGGGACCACCAAACTCACAATTTTAAATCCCGAGGACCAGAGACCCTGGAAAAATCCCCCAAAAAGTCTGCAGGAAAATTCCCCACCTCGTTTTCCTACTGATCAATCATTCTTTATTTGGGATTGCAGAATACTGTCACCAGTTCCATTCTCACGGGGAGAGAGAGAGAGATAGAGAGAGAGAGACTTTTGGCTTCATGCAACAAAAGCAGCAGAAGCAACAGAAGTCTTTCTTTCTCTCCCTCAAACTCCATCAGAAATGAGTCTTTGTGAGACTTGTTGTGCCAGTGCAGTCTCTTTGCAAGGTCCCAAGGACTCATTTCTGGTGGAGTTTGGGGGAGAGAAAGAAAGACTTTTGCTGCTTTCCTTGCATGCAGCCAAAAGCAGAAGAAGAAAGAAGTGGAAAAAGCAGCCGAGTGGCCAGGCCATGCACATGGGGCAAGTGGGGCAAGTTCCCCCCCCTCTGCCCTTTCCCCCTTCCCCTCACTACCTCATGTTGTTCACAATGCAAGTGACACAAGCCTGTCTTCCGGCGGGCCATGTGGATGGCGCAGCCTTGTGTTCCCGCACAGCCTGGATTAGTTAGTTAGTTTATTTTATTGTCATTGTACCTCATACAACGAAATTAAACACCATCTTCAGTGCACTTCATAAACATGAAAATAAACACAAACAAACATACTTCACACTCCCCATTAATTGCTTGGGGGGTGCTTTGGGGGGGGTGACATTTCTCTGTGGACCACCAAGACCACCAGTGGTCCCAAGCCCACTGGTTGGCAACCACTGCACTAGCAAATCTAAATGGACACCTAACATCAAAAATATCATCAAAAAAGCGTAACCAAGAATGTTCTTTCTGCGCCAACTCAGAAAGCTCAAACTGCCCAAGGAGCTGCTGATACAGTTCTACAGAGGAATTATTGAGTCTATCATCTGCACCTCTATAACTGTCCGGTTTGGTTCTGTAACCCAACAGGACAGACACAGACTTCAGAGGATAATTAGGATTGCAGAAAAAACAATTACTACCTACCTGCCTTCAACCGAGGACCTGTATACTGCACAAGTCAAAAAGAGGGCTGTGAAAATATTTACAGACCCCTCATATCCTGGACATAAACTGTTTCAACTCCTTCCCTCAAATGACGCTATAGAGCACTGCACACCAGTACAACTAGACACAAGAACAGTTTTTTTCCCGAAAGCCATCACTCTGCTAAACAAATAATTTCCTCAACACTGTTCAACTATTTACAAAGTGTGCACTACTATTACTGTTAATCTTCTCATCACTCCTTATCACCCATCCCCTCCCTCTTGTGACTATGACTGTAACTTTGTCAACTGTATCCTTACGATTTATATTGACTGTTTCCTAGTATGATTTGATTGTTGATTGTACCCTATGACTATCATTAAGTGTTGGACCTTATGATTCTTGATTCTTAACAAATGTATCTTTTCTTTATGTATACTGAGAGTATTTACACCAAGACAATTCCTTGTGTGTCCAATCACACTTGGCCAATAAAGTATTCTATTCTATTCTATTCTATTCTAAACATATATTGAATACTTTAATGCTTAATCAGTCTTTTCAAAAACTATTCGTTGCATAGTGGTTTCAGTATTACATAAATTTTCAAGGAATAAAGCTGACATTTATATTACGCAATTCAGCTTGTCTGGTATACAGTACAACCAGTAAAAATGTTTTTTTTTAAGTGATGTACCTTTAATATTTAATATTTGTAGATTAATATTTTTTCATTTGTAAAACACACTTGCTTCAGTTCTATTTCATTGTTTACATTACCTAACAAAAAATAAATGAAGAAAGGCCAGCCATGTAGGGAAAGAAAAATCCAGAATGGCATTCTTGAGGGAACATAAACTACCAATAGCACATTCATATTACTCACTTTCTTCAAGATATGAATAGAATAATGGAGATCAAAATTAGTACCTTACCTGTTGTCATGACCTGGAGCAACAGCCAGTACTCTTGATGGCCATTGTAACAGAAATTTCATTATGACTGTTATTATTTTTTTTTTAAAAAATGATGATTCTGGCTATTCTTTAATAGCACAGGTCATACGTTACAATCTCAGTTAATAAAGTGACTGCATTATCTGATACCAAAATCTCTTGTCTGAAGGTTATTTATGCCACATGCCATAGAGCTGAGTATGCCTTTTTCCTAAGGTAGAGAAATGGGGAGGAAATTATCAAAGATCAAAATGGCGGATGATCTTTGAGGCTTTTCTAATACTTTCTCACAGTGATTCATGATTTAAAAATATTCATTTTAGCCATTTTATCTACATGTTAAAGTTGTTTTTAAATGAATATTGATTGTACAATGTATGATTGTACATTGTACAACTAATGTACAATTAATATTTCATGTATATTTCAATGTACAATTAGTATTTCAAAGTTAGCCTCTCTCATGTGAATCTATTTATATTGAATAACGGAGATCAAAGGCATTCAACAATAAAGCAAGTATATGCGTGGATCCAAGTGGCTAAACAGACATATTAAAAAATAAGTGGTTTTCAAGCTGGCTGGAAAATAATATATGCAAGGCTAATATAGGTAGTCCTTGATTTACAATCATTCATTTAGTGATTGAAGTTACAACAGCACACAGAAAGTGGCTTATGACTTTTTTCCACACTTATAAGCATTGCAGCTTCCCTTGGGTCATATGATCAAAATTTGACCTCTTGGCAACTAGCATGCCTTTATGACAGTTGCAGTGTCCTGGGATCATGTGATCACCTTTTGTGATCTTCTGAAAGCAAAGTCAATGAGGAAGCCAGTTTTATTTAACAACCATGTTATTAACTTAACAAACACACTGATTCATTTAACAAGGGTGGCAAGAAAGGTCATAAAATGGAGCAAAACTCACTTAGGAACTCTCTTGTTTAGCTAATGTTGGGCTCAATTTTGATCATACGTCAAGGACTATTTGTATAGAATCTTTGCATAGGAGGGACACTTAAATAAATATGAATGCATCTATAGTATATAATTATTAACAAAAAATTAGGAAGATAGTTATTTGATCAAAATATTTGATTGAAAAATTATTTTGCCCCATTGCTTCATACTTAGGTGAGATGGACGGCCATACAAATTGAACAAATTGGATCAATCAATAAAAATAAAAAGATTTACATTTTTTACATTTTAAAATTTTTTAATGGAGATTTGAATCTGAGGAAAAATAAACTCACTGATCATAATCTTATATGGTGAGAGGTAAATGGTCAAGCTATTAGTTATAAGCTATTTCATACATATCTACATAACTTACACCTTCTTGCTTCTAATGTCTACAAGAGCCCTCCCAGACTATTAGTCTGAAATTCCTAGAATACCTACCAAGCATGTTTGCTGGTATATTAAAATAGCACCATAATCCAGTCTATGGCAGGAACAAAGAACGCTAATTTTAGTTTCAAACACACAGGTCAGCTGCATCATGTGGACAGAGTTAAAGGAATAATAACCTTCTCTTCTTGTTGCTGAAATCAAGATGGCAGAACTGAAGTTTTAGAGCAGCCCTCCAAAACTGATGTTTTTGATAAGGACTTCATCTCTGTGTTCTTTCATAACATTCCATCACCATCATCATATGGAATGCAAAGGATGCTGGGATACATAAATCCATACAGATTTGATAAATTGCATTACAATAAGGTTCTTTTTAAAAATTCAATTTTAAAATTTCAATTTTGGGAGAGGGAAAAAAACAGAACTGTCAAGCTCCCATCACTGTTTATAGTGGTCAGAAAAAAATAAAAAAATAACACTTTCCAGCTGCTTGGGTCATCTCTGAATATGTGCTGTCAGAACACATGTTAGCTACCTTTAAAAAATGGCAGTCATACAAATTTTATTTATTTATTTATTCATACATTCCATTTCTATAGCTGCCCATCTCAAACAAATGACTCTGGGTGGCAAAAAATAATGAAATAGTTAAAAGCAATTACAGTTTCCAATTGTGCAAATAGAATTCTTAACATATATCATTCAAGAAGTTTGATTTAGCGTAACATACAATATAATGGAATTGTTTTCTCTTTCTATCAACCTTTCCACAACCAGAATGATTGGATTTTTTTCCGTATCATTCCAGTAAAATTAAGTGTGCAGAAATAAGCACAGAATTGCTGCCTAAAGTCTTTCGTTAACTCTATTTTTCTCTATCCTTAGCATTGGGCTACTAGGAGATTTCTATTACCCTTAAAATTCATCTACTAATGGATAAAAATACATAGTATAGTAGTATAGAAGAAATTATGGAAACAATGTGTATTAATGCAGTTTATACTTTGTTTAGTTTTTATAAGTGTCTTTGTTTAGCATAAAAATATCAGGTCTGTAGAAAGACTGCTTTTGCAGCTTTCTTAAAAATAGGGCTAGACATTCCTCATTATGTTTTGCTCTGCCATTTGTACATGGTACTTCATGCAATGTCCTTTGGGGCAATTCTAAGACATGTAAATGAAGGTTCATCTTAGGCAAACAATTATACTGGCCACAATAGAGAGATTATATCATGGCTAGAACTACATTATTTGCTGTTGCAGTTTCCCAATCCATGAAAAAGTTTTCCTAATAGCAATTATTTCTTGTTGTGGTAATAGTAATTAATTACTATGAAGTAGCAATTATTTCCTATGACAATCACTATAAAAATAGTAATTATTTCCTATTGCAATTCTTTTGCCTGAAATGGTGCCAGGATCATGAAGAAATATGAGGTTTTTTTATCATATTAACTGCTAAGTTCTACTAGTATTGTAAAGTACTATAAATTAGTATTGTAATTTTAATTTTTAAATGCTAGTTTTATTGTTAGTAAACTTACTTGATTTTGAAGAAAAAATATGCAACTCAAATGTTTTTGAAGAAAAAAGTTGCACTGAGTTGCCCAAATGCAACTTCTTTCTTCAAAAACATTTCCAAGAGCCTTCGCCTATTTGGGATAAAGATTGACTCAACTATGGTATTGCTCACTTAAAAAACATGATTTATGTTTTCTACATGCATATGTTTTCTAAAAAGTGAATATTGAAAAAGTATCAGATGAAGCAGTCACCATTATGACCTAAACTATATACTTTTCAAAAAATATATAGTAGAAAAGAGTATACAGTACCTGTGATTTCTATGCAATATCAAGACTGCCTTTAAGAATATTTTCCAAGATAGCAGAAAGCTACTGAAATATGTTTTCAATTCTTCCTGTTCCCTGGACACTTGTCTGTGAAGCCAGGGAATAAAATAATTCATTTGCCCCTAGAGAGATCTCTCTCAGACACATACATCACTTAAAACAATACAAATGCACACTGTTTCAACATCTACTAAGTTCTTGTTACCAATACATTTTTAATAAAAAGAAAGAATAGCTTATAAAACATCAAATAAATAATGTTAATTTCTTTTAAATAGACATATATAGATAGAACAAAATGAAACTTGAGGGAAAACTTACTGGCGTTACAGTTTATCCTGATACAGTCTAGATGGGGAAAAATAAATGAAAGATGAAATTGCATCCTTCAAGGTAACAGCTGCAGACATCCAAAAACAATCAGTCCACCCTTCCGGGGACAGACACACGCAAAAAAATGTGGCCATTTTATATTTATGTACATTCTATAGAAGTACAAGAATGTCTGTGTAACTTATTTGCTACAAAAGTTTCAGAACCATAAGCTATTCCCATTTCCCTGCTTCTGTTTACATGTTTGTGTTTGTGTGTGTGTGTGTGTGTGTATGTCAGTGTGTACACATGTGAAATACTTGCAGAAAAAAACTATAAATTATATATATATATATTCTTGACAATACCTTTTAAGAAAAATGTGTTATTTTGAAAAGTATGTTATTTCTAATCAAAAACTAGGTAAACATAGTTTACATGTTATTAAAGCACAGGCATTTTCCCATAAAATGCAAGGCTTTCTCCCAAATGGTGCGTATTTTTAGTCCTTTTAGGATATGTTTACACATTTGGACACTTAAAAGCAAATTTTACAATGTTTCACTGGAATGATTAGTGTATCTATATAAATGCATTCCTGGCTTTAGCTTGTAAATATTTAGTAATGCAATATATAGCCCTTTCAATGTATACTCATTTCCTGTGCGATAACTTAAAATGTTTTGCAGAAAAAAATGTATATTGCCAAAACTTTTCATGCTGCAGAAAGGGATAACATATTGCTCCTTGTCACCATAAAATGGCCACTTGCAAACTGCTAACCGCACGAACGCCCAGCCCAGATTTCACTGCATTTTGGAGAGTTCATATTTTTTATTGGATGGAGAGAGTTGATACAAAAACAGCCAGCCAGCCCTTCAGAGCCCTGTTTCACCTTGCTGCCTGAATATTAGAATTAAATGAAGCATCTACAACATTCCGGAAGAAGATGAAATAGGCAGTGCAGTGGCAGATCTGATTATCTTTGACAACCCCCTGCGCTTCACTCATATGAAACTACAAATGGGAGAAACCATAAACAAATTAAAAAAGACTACAGTGACACATGCACTTATTTGTGCCTGTTAAATACTCATTAATATGCTAACAAAAAAGTAGAATTTCAGCTGAGTTGTTCTGAGCACTCAGAGACTTTTCTGAGCAAAACAAGCTTCACAAACTTGATCACAAGATTAGAAGCATGACACCTCCTTTAATTCTTAGACTGAGAACACATTATTTGAAAAAAGTGTTGCAACATGTTGCCATTATAATCCTGTGACAAAATGTTCCTCACAGTTAATGCTAAGAGCCACTTCTCCATATATTAAACTATATCATGTTAAAAAGACTCCACTGTTCATTGGGCAAAAATTTGGTCAATCAAGGTTGACCTCTGGCTCAACTAAAATATTTAAAGCTAGCTATGCTAAACTTAGAGGTATTTTTGCCAAGTATAATTAGAAAAGGAACATGTCTAATTAATACCATAAAATTAATATTTATAAAAGGGGGACAGTAAACAAAAAATCTGAGTGATTGGGGAAAAGAAAACATCCAGAAGTAATGATGCCACAGAGTTTATTTTCCAGCATATCTTCTCTTAAGAAAATATGGGTTTGGTTTCGTGCGATTAGGTTTGTCATGTGTCGTCAACCGCAACAGAAAAGTGGGAGCAAACAGCCCTTGAGCATTTAGTACGATCACCATACAGGAGTGGCTATATCCCTTTTTTAGATGTGTGCTGGTAAGTGCAATAAGGAAAAAAAATTCTCCAATACTGAGTGCCAAGAAGATTTAGAGAAGGAGAGAGAGAGAGAGAGAATGACAAAACACTAGAGATTGTATCTGAAAGACTAATTATACTTGAGAGATGTAAAACAGAATGTAGATTGTATTATATTCTCTTTTAAGTTTCCAAAATTTCATTTGGGAAACGTATTTACATTTTAGAAGCTTAGACTGTCACAACTGTTCTGAGTTACTTAAAGTTTCCTCTTAATTCTCAACAGTTACATTTATAAACACAATCCTTGGGATTTGCTGATTATTAATTTTTACTGTCATTTTTAATGTTTGTTTTTCCCATAGTACCTATGGCTGACTCTCCACACTCCTATTTACCATCTACATGAAGCTGCTAGAGAGGTCATCTGTTATAAAGGAGTATGCTGGTGCTTTAGATCTCTACTCTGGGCTGATCAGGTGATGCCACGGAGCTTTGTCTTGATGTTTATAGCCTGTGGGGTGCTGGATAGGAAAAAATATGCTTCAGTTCAATTATAACAAAACCAAATGGCTCTGGGATTTAGGACTTCTGGGGTCTTCCCAAATAGAACCACTGTGTTATACATAGCTCTAGTGTGAGGAATAGGTGGCAGCCTTGGCCAAAAGAACTTTGTGTGGCGCACTTTGTTGGACTAAGAGGTTCTGCTAACAGTTTTCATGTGTTAGTCACATCTCAAATAAAATACATTTATAAAATTTACATTTATACAATTTACAGTTTACATGGGACTGCTCTTAAAGTATATCTGGAAGCAGCAGCTTATTGAAAATTGCAGTGTGAGCAATTATAGGTGTTCCTCTGTGCCTTCATGTTGCCTTTTTGCTTCATGAGCTCCCTTGATTGTCAGTATTCTTCTAAATGCAATTGAAGGTGCTTATGGTCACTTATCAATCCCTTCATGAAATGGGATCAGGTTATCCACGGAGCCAACCCTCCCCTTTCTATCTATTCTCTTAGATGCAGGAGGAGGAGCAAACTATGGATCATATGAATCAAGGAATACCTTCATAGCAGACCCAGGATTTTCTATTTTAGTGCCTGACCTTTGGAACATCATTCCTTAAGAAAATTAGATCAGACTGGTATTGTATATCAGCTTTTCACGAGGCCCCGAAGACATGCTTAAGTTTCTGAGCAAGGGAGCTGGACTACTGGTTAGAACCTGTGAGATAGTTATTGTTGTTTTGTTTTAATCTTGGCTGCAAATCATGTATCTTATTTTCTCACTGTTTTTGTATTTTAACTTGTTGGCCACTTAGAATCCCCATTTGTTCAGGTAAATTGAACAAGTAAACCAATATATGATCAATCAACAGCTGGATGCATTCCTGGCCCTGCCTGCCTATACAAAATGAACAATAAGGGCTGCAGATGTTGAGTGACGTTTAAAGATGAGACTTTGACACAGTGCAGTTCCAATCAGACAAAGAAGAAGACTGATGACAACCATTGGTTTATGGTGTGATTGGCCATGTTCTAACTCTAAGCATGTGCTAATCATGGATGAGACGGTGGCTCCTTGAATTTTCTTTCTCTGTGTGTATCTTTCTGTCTCTCTCTCTCTTTCTTTTTAACAGTAGTGTTAGAAATATCACATATAAACTTATAATTTTTCCAGAGACAATATGATCGTCCAACTATCCCTCAAGAAACATTTAAAATGTTCTTAAAAAAGCAGTCTTAATATATGAGAGACTCTTCCCTCCCTCCTTCCTCAATCAAATCAACCACGTTCTCATTTCTGATTTTCTTTTTTCTTTTTTTGCTAAATAGGCTGTAATGGAGAGAGGAATATGGCAGCCCTTGCAGGTTTTTTGGTACACTCTGTTCGAAGGGCTGTTTGCTGTGCGGGCCGCAGGCTTCAGGCCTTTGAAGGGTTGAATACCATCTTTTGATATACCATGACTGATGGGACATAAAGAAGTTTTTACAACGTTGATACACAGTGTGAAAAAGATCACAGAAAAAGGGTTAGAAACATGAAATGAAATTAAGAAGAAAAGCTGAGGGGAGGGCAAGCAAAATAATGTTTGCTACCATTCAAAACAGACTTTGCCATTGCATTTCTGGCAAGAAACAAATGGTTCAGATTCCCTTTGGAAGCTACTCTAAATCAATGATATCTTCATAAATTGCCTTTCTTCACCAGATATTATCAAATGTGGAATTTTTACTGATAAGCAAGGCTTAGATGTTGGCTCTATAACATTTCAGAACTCACATTGTCACAAAGTTTGAAGAAATCTTTCCCAGCCTCCTTGGACTTGAAATGAATTTCTAAAACAATATCTCATATTCTGTGTCCATGGGGAGGGGAGGTTTAAGTTAACATCTGAAAAGGTTTCAAACCTTTCTTGCTTCATAATTAAGCTTCTAGTCTGGAAGTCACCATTAGAGTGACCTCAATAAAGTTGGAGAGATACTACAGTGACTCCAATCAAAGAGTAGCTGATGTGATATTTGGGCTTACCAGAATTTCTTTTGCTTACTAAAAGGCAGATAGAACTTCATTCTGGGCCTTTCTAACATGAAAAAGTTATTCAAAAGCCTAGTCATAAATCTTTAAAAAGGCCACATTAGAATTATTAACTTCATTTGAAAACATAGTTGCTTATGAAACAGTTTAAATAGTGCCAGATGAAATGCACATGATACATGTCCTCAACGGAAGAAAAATGTTTCTGCTAAGTGAACATTATTTATCTTATGTGGTTACGACTGTTAGAAATAATCATTTCAGAACTGATAGAAACAGTCTAGAAGTTGTTGCTATTGTTATTACTCTGTTAGAGAAATGCTTAAATTGTTTTCATATGGGCACTACCATCTATCTATCTATCTATCTATCTATCTATCTATCTATCTATCTATCTATCTATCTATCTTTATTATTTTTACAAATAACTTAAGGCAGTGACCATATCCACATATCTTTCTCTTCCTATTTTCCCAACAACCATCTTGTGAGTGGGTTGGGCTAAGAGAGAATGACTGGCCTGAAGTCATCCAGGTGACTTTCATGACTAAGACATGATTTCTTGGTCTTCTGCTTTCTAATCTGGTGCCTTAACCACTAGACCAAACAATCCCGTATGCATCTGGTTGTAGGAAAGTTCTTAAATAAGATTTTCATGTTCATATTCCAGTTCTACCCTCTGTCTAACATACAAATGAGTGGAATAATAGAAATGTTTTTCCAAGCAATGTACAATACATACGGTACTTGGAAAATCATGGGCCCAAAAGCACCCCATCTTGATATTTTATAATTAGATGTTTCGGAAAATCAGAAGTGCTAAGTCATAAATCTGACATCAGAAAGCTGACAGAAATTCTGTGGCTGTAACACAGTTTTTCAAGCAAAAACTGCAGAATGTGAAGCAGTGACAGCAGCTGGTTCTTTTTAAAGCAGAGAACTAGTAGAGAACAAAAGGTGAATATTTTAATCTTTTGGAAGATAAATATTAACTATATCATAGCTCTTTATCTCTTCATAGTGAGCCATTTTTGAGCAGCAAATAAAACCATTTATTTTCCAGGAAACTAAAATTCCTCAAATTAAACCTCAATGGGGAAAAAATAACCAATTGAAACAATATCCTATCAGAAGAAAAAGAAGAGATCTCTGTCCCAAATTCTTCCCTTTCCCTTCATTCTTCACTGAATGAAAAGATAACAATTCCATCCAAGAGCTCTAACAGAAATGCATTTCTAGTGCACTTTTTGGAGACAGGAGTGGGCAAGAGGAGGTTTCTGGATATTTATTTATAAGTTATTCTCTATTGTGCTTTTTTGAAACGGGCACTTTTTAAGCCTTAAATTAAGGATTAATCTAAATCTCAGGAAGCCGCAAATTAAGGATTAATCTTAATCTCAGGAAGAAGCAGATGAAATTGAAATGTTTGAAATATAAAACCTAGCTTATTGAAAGGTAACAGTACAATCAGAACTTTTCACATATGGCTCTGTCATTGTCTTCATAACTTATTTTTGTCTGTTTTGAATAGTAGCAGAGAGGCTGGATCAATGAGGATGTGGTTGATCAAAAGATGGACCAAACAGCATGTCTTACACAAAACTAACCAGTTTAAGAACAAGAAAGGAAGCTTTAAAAAAGATTTAAAACAAAACACATTATCCATTATCAGGAAGCAACATAAAATCTGCATGCAGTGATGGCTGGAGAAGTTCTCCATGATTAATATTATTTCAAAAAGTTATTTAGCAGAGCTGTAATTCAACTCAACCAGATAAAGGGTAGGGTAGGATGGAAGGAAGACAGACAAGAAAACAAAACAAGCTAAAATTAAAAGCCAAGTGATGGGGTGGGGGAGGGACCACTTTTGCACAATACCTAGATTGACCATGAGTTTCACCCGGCCTCCATCCAGTTCAAGCCGTAGTGTATCGGCTGAATCACGTGATGTTGTGGCCATCAGCAGACCATACGCACGCTGGGACATGAAGCGGAAGGACACATCCTCAGCCTCTGTATGCATGACCATAGGCATAACAATTTTCATATACATGCTGCCATCATAACTCAGGACGGAGGCCTCTGAAGAAAAGAAAAAGATCAATAAAACAAATTACAATAGTTTTAGGCATTTCAAAATTTGAAGGATATTCATAAATATTATTTCACTGTAGCACACAAATAACAAAAAATAGTGGTGTATATTTGGTTGAAAATATTAAGAGTGAAATTATCTTAAAACAGTAGAAAAATAACAGTAGAAAATTGTATTAGAGAAAAAATAAAACCAGTGACTATAATAATGGCAATCAATATAGAACCATAAAGTAACTCCACTTGAAGCAATACACATTGTTTCATTGGCAGAATTCCTTGAAAAAGGCTTCACATTAAAATCTTAATAACATGATAAATTAATCTGAGTAGAGAATCTCTACAGATATCATGGTTTCATAATATTTATCCATCTAGCAATAGCTAACTTTATATTCATTGACTGACTAATTGGGATACTTATACCAACTACAACTTTAAACATTTTCCAAGCATAGTTTAATGTATAGTACAGTGATGGCTAACCTTTTTGGCACCAAGTGCCCAAAGCGCTTGCATGTGCACCCCCAAAATGCAATACACATGCATGTGTGTGTGACTCCCCTCGCTCTCATGCATGATCCCCGCATGCGCCCCACACATGCACCCTCCTCACATGTGTGCCCTGCTCCCACATATGTGCACGTAATCCCGCCCATGCACACAACCCTCGTGTGTGTGTTCCACCCTCGTGCATGCACAGCAGAGATCCGAAGATCAGCTGGCCAGCAGGAGGCACGCACACACATGTGTGGTGAGCTGAGCTGGGCCGATGACTCGTGTGCCCAGAGAGAAGGCTCTGCATGCCGCCTCTAGCACGTGTGCCATAGGTTCGCCATCATGGGTATAGTATGTTCAAAACATGTACTCAAAACCACTTGTTAAATCTGACCAATTCAAAACAGTGATACTTAGTGTATCAATCTTAAATATCCAAACATACTCTTTGCCTAACTGTCTGCTTGCACATCCAGAAATAGATGAAGACTACTAACAGACTCTGTCAGAGAGTGTGTAACCATTTCTACATTACAACAATCTGCAACTTAACAACAATCTGTAATTCAATTCAAGTTCAGGTTTTTACTGATCATCAGGAGCATTGATCAAGACAAGATTCAAGGGCACTCATTGTTTCCTTGTAATTAGATGGCAAGAGTCAAAGAAGGTGGAAGCTATCAGCATTTTGAAGGTAAAATTAAAGATTCCCCTTGCACATACATGCTAGTCATTTCCAGCTCTAGGGGGCAGTGCTAATCTCTGTTACAAAGCTGAAGAATCAGCGCTTTCCGAAGACATCTCCATGGTCATGTGGCCGGCATGACTAAACACTAAAGGTGCACAGAACGCTGTTACTTTCCCATCAAAGTGGTCCCTATTTTTTTACTTGCATTTTTACATGCTTTTTTTACATGCTTTTTTGAACTGCTAGGTTGGCAGAAGCTGGGACAAGAAACAGAGCTCACTCCATTATGCGGTGCTAGGGATTCAATCCACCAAACTGCTGACCTTTTGCTCAGTGTCTTAGACATTGATCTACCGCATCCCTTACAAAATACATTTTGAAGATAGTTGATTCTAATATATCATGTTCAACTTATCATATTTGGAAGCATTATGTGATGATCTATCTCATTTTAGAGGTCCATAATTTGGGGACAGGTGGAACAAACAAGTACCAGCAGCAGCAAAGTGGATGGATTCAAACACAATAGTAACAGATGGATTGATAGGAGACCTAAAAACTCCAGGCTGGGGATGGATCACCCTGCAGATATTATGTCATGTAATTGTTTAATGTTGACATCAACTTGATAACAATCAAGTAATCAGTAGATGGGTAAGCTGTAGGATCCAATTTCTTGACGTGTGAGTGTTATTCCAGGTTGCTGGAAAAGCTAGGTTCTTTTTTCAGAGTTTCCTGTTGTGGTAAGCAAAGCACAATAAGTTTAATAATGCTACTTCCAGATGCTGGTGAAGCCCAATGTTCTCATATTAGACATAAACTTATTTGCTGCATGTACCGAATCGAAACACACAGGCTTGCTTGGTTTTGCTTTAGATTCTATTAGACTGTGCAGTTAAGCATGAAATGGCACTTTCTGACACCTTTAGTTCAAATGTGACCTGCATGAAATAGTTCCTAGTGTGTGCATATGCATACATTGCTGATAAGTGTCAGAGTAAGCAAAGGGAATGCTGTCAGAGTATACATGCATTAACCAGCATAAGAAGGATCAGATACTTCCCTTCTTTAGGTACAATAGGATATATTGCATGGTAAAAGCATTTTGTAATTAGCAAGAACTTTGGAGATATAAAAATCTGAAACGTTTGCATTTCCTTAAAGAGAAAAAACAATACAAATAGTATTAGAAATTTAGGACTAATTTCAGTGGTAAGCATATCTGAGATCCAGAGATATAAGCTTACCCAATTTGTGCCCCCCCCCCCAAATGTGCTGAAATTGCAAATCAATTCCTAAAATTCCTAATTATTATGAAATATACGAAGGCTGATATAATTTTTTATAGTAGAAAATAAGCAACTTCAAATAATAAGTCTAATATAGTTTCTTTTCACGGTTTCCTCGCCAAAATATAAAAATAGTCTTAATATGACCTACAGTTATCTTCACCACACTTATCTTAACTATAATGATAACAAAGACCAAGCTGCAGCAGTTCATGCATTATCAGCAACAATATCCACACACACAAAAGCGCACAACCACACACCACAACCCATTTTATATGAAAGAGAAAATAAATTACTTGCTTCAGGTTGCATTTATTTTTCTGTCTGTCTGGAAAAGAAAAAACCCAAGCATTTCCTAGAGGAGGAATTAGAAGTTAAAAATGTATCATTGCAACTTTTCCCTGCTAGGATAGAGCCTACCCAAAAAATCAGGTAGTGTAATAAGGTATCACTTCCCTTAAATGATGAAATTGCTTTTCCACAAACTTCACAGAAAGTTTGTAGCAACTTCAAGCATACAATAAGTGAACTGGAAATTCAGTTATACTAGGCTGCCAAACTGTAACAAAGACACATGATCCTATGGGGGATGGAACCAGACCTGGATCTGGAAGTGCCCCTAGATCTGGATTGATTTCTTTAACTCAACTGCAGTTAATTATGCACTTCCAATAGAAGTGCTGGGATCAAATTGGGATAGGCCATTTTCTCCTTCAAAATTAGATTACTTTGCCCCTTGTCTTCTCTCTCCAGAGGAAATTTTATATAAACATTTTTTATTCTTTTCAGCTATGCAGATGAACAGAATTTTTGTCTCTTGCAGATTTTGAAGCTCCTTCCTTCCTTCCTTCCTTCCTTCCTTCCTTCCTTCCTTCCTTCCTTCCTTCCTTCCTTCCCTTCCCTTCCTTCCCTTCCCTTCCCTTTCCCTTCCCTTCCCTTTCCTAAAAAGCAGTCTGGGCTGGGAGGTAGGCATGGCTCTTGGAGGATACTTTTGCCCTTTTCTTTTGCCCTTTTCTATTGATCAATGTGAGAATACGTAGATTGCCTTGAATATTGATTGCTTTAATTTTAAGATAAACAATGGTAAAGACAATTGTGTATCAGCTTGAAAATGGTTGGGAGGATATAGAAAGGTGAAAAGTATTGGCAGTATGGAAGGGCCTAAGTTCCAAAGCATAGCAAATAAAAGGAGAATGTTGATTTTTAAATAAGTGATTTACATACAGATAAAGGCCCTGCAAGTTCTCAAAGAATGTCCAAAATGCCACCCCTCACTTTATTCTCATATCAATCCTGCAAAACAAGGAAGGTAGAAATATAGACTGTACTTTTGTTAAGCTACTTTTGTCTACACTAGAGAGCAAAAAGTCTGTCATGCCCCTGTCGGAGTCTGAATCCGAGGAGGAAGCCAAACAGCTGACAGGGAGTGGAAATGTGGCTCCGTTGACTGTGGAGTAAAGTGGGGAAGAGCAAAGTCTGGCTGAGCAGAGCAGGGAAGAGGTAGAACAAGGAAGAGGGAATTTAGAGGAAGGTCCAGGCCCATCCCCTCTTCATCCTAGGGCATGCAGTGAGGAATGGAGAAGAGAGCAACGTGGGTTGCGTGGCTTACGGGGGAGGAAAGGGCTCTGATTCTCTTCATCAGCTGCAGCTGGGAACACCGTTTATAAAAAAGACAAGCTGCATGAGGCAGGCTGTTGAGAGCAAACGTGACTTCATCTTGTGTTGTCGTGGCTTATCTGTAAATTAAACCATGTGAGTTTTGCTGTGCTTTCAAGTCTTAAATTCTTGCTCCTGCCCTGCCCAACTAATTACTTCAGTTTGGCTTGTTTGGACTTTAATTTACAGTTTGTGATTACCCTGTTTTGGACTTAATTTTCTGCCGTCAAAGGCTGTTCCTGGAAGAAATTTTTTCAGCCAAAAGTAACCTGGACATTGGGGGCAAAATTGGAGATAATAAAGAGACTCTTGTGTATTATCTGTGTTGCTTTTGTGCCATGCCCAGGTCATCACAAAGTCTATGAATCATGGAGCAGATAAAGCACAACTTCCTTCCCAATTTGCACTCTGGAAAAAAATTTTTTTTTTTTAAATACTGCCAAGCCACTAAATGGGAAGATAACTTTGCAAGGGGGGAGGGGTTAATCTTATTTTCCTTTTATCTAAATACTGGGGTTTCTTTTTTGATATTTCCTCCCCTTTAAGTTATAACATCAATTCATTTGTTTTATCTTCTAAATATATATACACACACACATATATATTTGTTTTCTTATGTTTTTGTGGGTATTTATATGTGTGGTATTTAGGTTTCTTCGGCATTTTCCCACATAATATTTGTGCTTTAATTATAGCGACGTTTCAGCAGAATCTCATCTGCCATCTTCAGGCTTTTTGGCAGTCATTTTTTGTTTGAATTTGGTGCTGGCTTTCTGTTATATTTGAATGGTTTTTTCCTCATCTTGATTGGCTTGGAGTCTAGGTCTAGAAGGAAGGAGTCTGGGTTTTTTATCAATTTCTATGGCTTCTCTGATGATTCTGTAGCCGAGGTTTTCTATAGCAGCTAGGGTTTTGGTGCCATTGATGTTGATGCTATGACCTGTGGCCTTCATATGTTGGACTAGTGAGGAAGTGTGTTCCAGCTTTTTTATTGCATTCTTGTGTTCTTCCAAGCAGGTACTTATCCTTCTGTCGGTTTGTCCAATGTATGTGGCAGGACATGATACACAAGGTACTTTATATATTCCTTAAGAAACCCCAAAGATAAAATTGACCTAGAAAACCAAGGCATATATGAAGTACCCTATGCATCATGTCCTGCCACATACATAGGACAAACCAACAGAAGGATAATTGATAAAATACTCAATAGTATGAATAAAAGAGATGACTCCACCAGACTATCAATCTGCACTCACCAACAAAAAAAATCTCTATACCACAATCCATGTAAACACATAGACACAAACAGACCCCCCCCAAATACCTCCAGCCCAAACATGCCCCAGCCAGCTACCCAAATAAAACCTAACTTCCTAATAAATAATTATCGGCCACTTACAAGAAACCAAGCTGCACTAAGAAACCCCAATGCACAAAACACAATGTTGCCAATCAATCAAAAACACAGCAACTCAAAGACCAATAAAAACAGACTTAGACTCCCAGCCAATCAAGATGAGGAAAAAAACATTCAAATATAACAGAAAGCCAGCACCAAATTCAAACAAAAAACAACTGCCAAGCTTGGCACACAAAATTAAAAATTAAAAAGCCTGAAGATGGCAGATGAGATTCTGCTGAAACATCGCTATAATAAAAGCCCATATATTATGTGGGAAAATACCTGAAGAAACCTAAATACCATATATACATACATACATACATACATACATACATACATACATACACATATATATATATCCGAAAACAAAACCTCCGAAAACATATATATATATATATATATATATATATATATATATATATATATATATATATATATATATATATATATATGTTTTCTTATGTTTTCGCAAGTATTTATATGTATGGTATTTAGGTTTCTTTGGGTATTTTCCCACGTAATAATTGTGCTTTTATTATAGCTGTAATAAAAGCACAAATATTATGTGGGAAAATACCCAAAGAAACCTAAATACCATATATATATATATACTTGTGTTATCGCTGATCTGGATGAGAACCTGTGGCCTAATGGCAATTGCAACTGCCTCACGTAATACTTCCCAGGTTCGAATCCCAGTAAGGGTATGGCTAGCTGACGAGAGCTAAGTAGCTCAAAATAGATCTATCCTAGTCTCCCTTGTTTAATTATTTATCAGCTCAAAACCTAACACACACACATATATATATATTTACACACACACAGACACACACACACACACACACACAAAATAGATAAGCAATTTGTTAACTGTTGGTGAAAATGGAGAAAACAAAAAAATTTTCCATTTCCTCTCCTTTGTTTGAACAGATTAAAAAGCAAATCCTGCAAAGCAATTTTTAGCATTATCCCTTTGGAAGTGCCTTTCTTCAGAGGATTGTTCACAAGACAATGTGTTATAGACTCAGGCTAAAAAAACAAACAAACCACAAAACCTTCCTGCTGTGCATTGACTGTCAGTAATCGTAACCATTTCCAGATGTCACTAAAGATGTTCAAGATCTGAATTTCACTACTGGCTTAATCAATTTTTGCTTTCTACCAGAGAATACAAAAAAGCCTGTATGCAATCAAACAAAATGAAATTATTCACCTTCTGAGCACTCTCAGACCTGTTCACACTTATGCAGTCAATAATGAATAAAATAAATATAAATCTCAAGATTGTCACATTTCATTTTTAATAAAACTGTGTATTTATTACTTTTTTATGTTTTCAGTATATGTTAACCAAGCCATGAATCAAGAAAGATATGTGAAGTTACTTCTGAGCAGTTTCCTTTATTATTCTTCATCTGTAGACAGAAATCCTGCCAAACTAAAGCAATTATTTGTGTCACTACAGATATAATCTTGGAATTGCTAGGGAGGAGCCTTCTTAACCCTCTTTTTTCCTGACTCGACTATCTAAACTTCACTGTGTGTTTACCCTCTTGAATGCAGCCCCTCTCTTTTGGGAATCCAGACCACAGTCCACCACACCATGAAGTATTGAGAAGTAACACTAGGAAGGCCACTTCAAAATAAAAAGGAGAGAAGCAGAGGAAAAGAGAGTTTTTTGAAAGATTTGAAAGAATGGAAAACAGAATTCAAGCAGATTGGAGAATGGATGAAAAATATCCAGAAGCATTAGGAACCATCATCTGAATCAAGAATGAATTTATCAGCATCACATCTAACCACATATCATCCCAGGGAGCCTTAACAAGCCAAGTGAGACATAGATTTAATAGCTGGCTAGGCTAAAAATCCCAAGGACACTGTCCACTTCCTCAGGAATCACAGAATCAAAATCTTCTCAGGTAAAGAACAAGACAGAGCCTCAGTCAGCTCAACCAGACCTGCTCAGAACCTACTCAGAATAGATCTGATTCCTTTCTGACATTATCCTCCTCAGAAAATCAGTGTTATGGTAGAAAAGAAGCAGCAATTTAATCACAGACTTGTCATATTTGATTAGTTGACAGATAAAAAGCTAAAGGAAGCTGTTTTGTCTTTTCCTAAGGCATGACTGTCCAAATCTCCATAATTAATAAGCAGAGGCATGAAAAGTGTCTTCATTGTCATACACAAGATGATTATGCTGAAAATATATAAGATGAACTTGATTCACACTTCCCAAGTGAATACTGAACCTGCTTTGGAATAGGATTCTTTATCCAACCAATTGCTTGCAAAAGTTATTACTAGCCCACACGCTCAAGGAGCAGGAGGCTATAGCCTTACTGAATTACAGTAAGTACACAGGAGAGTACTCAGACTTTTAAATCCAACTTCAAATGTCAGTTTAACATTTATAGAACTGTATGGAACTATTTTGAGACAAAACCTTGACGAGAAGGTCAGCGCTGGAAAAGTTGCTTAAAGTCAGCAAATCTAATGGGAAGAAATCCATGAGGGTGTAAGCTAAATTTATTGTTTTAAGAATCAGTTTCAAAGCTGCAAAATATGTATAGAAGGTTTAACTTTCTTTTGTCTTTCAATAACTTTGTTTTCTGCCATTTGATGTAGCAAATAAAACAATTTATGTCCTCCATGGCCTTGCATCCTCCATTCAATTACAAAACACAGCACATGCAGATTTGTTATTCACTTTTCATTTTGGTATTCTTAATGAGCCATTGCCTACACTATTTTTCCATGTTGGGCTGAATCCAAATTCTGTGCCCAGAGCAATATATTTTGTTGGCGCTTTCTTTTGGTTTTTATTTAGGTAAAGACCAAAAGATGTGAAACATCATTTGTATAATAAGGCAACTCCATTTCAGTGATGCTGAAACAGACTGAAACTTAACACAGTAGTTGAAGATAGTTTTTAACTAGGTATACAGTGAAATACTGCGTTTTGAATCATTTTGAGCTGGTTTGCTTAGAAATCTATATGTCTTAAACGAAGTAATAAGAGTTGTGGAACTGAATGTCAACAGTATTTCATCCTGTATCCATGCAAATGATCAATGTCGATTTTGCTATGGAATCCTGAACCATGAAACACTTTGAATTTTCTTGGTTAATTCTCCACCATTTAGTCAATATTTCTTTCTCTTTTCCTTGTTTATAATTTTCTTTATAGTCAGATTTCAAGAAAAGCATTTCTCTAGATTTCTATTTTAAATTCCAGTTTGGCATCCAAGTGCTAAGGAATTTCTAAACAAAAGAAAAGAGTTTAAGCACAGGAATTTATAAGTACAGATAAGCTTGACATCAATCCATGTATAACCTGTAGAGTTTTCACAACATATACAGACCCACTAGTAACTTTTGATATTAAGCTGACCACCCTATCATGATCATATCGAATCTGAAAAACAGGCAGTATTTTTTTAAATATTGATTGAAAAAAACCACACAGAAATAATTTTCTTACTTTCCGTCATCCTCTAAAATAGGTACATATATTAATTCAAACTTCCTTTCTCTGACTATGGATATTCTTAGTCATCCAGGTCATTATTGTCCCAAATGGTTGTTTGCCATTTGAAAAACACTTTTGGGTCTTCCTTTCCCTAGTCTCATGATAGCGTTTTCTGAATCTCTTCTAGTTGATCCCATTCCACTGATACACAACTTTTCTCCAGTACACTTGGGTCTCAAAAAGTGCCCTCCCTCCTCTATATTTGGAAAAACCACAATTATTTATTGCTTTCTTTTTTTGTTATGTTATTATGCTCAATATGGTCAATATAGAACATATACATTGACCATATAGGCATGCTCAATATGCTCTGACCATGAGATCATATACCGTGTTTCCCCCAAAATAAGACTCAACTGGAAAATAAACCCTAGCATGATTTTTGGGGTACTCATAATATAAGCCCTACCCCCCAAAATAAGCCTCAGTTAAGATCATCAGCCAGACAGGTGCATGTAGTTACAGTATATCCCCCAAAATAAGACCTAGCCAGAAAATAAGCCTAATGCGTCTTTTGAAGTAAAAAATAATATAAGACCTAGCCTTATTTTCTGGGAAACACAGGTGGTCCAATTGTCAATGCACGGCTAAAGATAGGGGTTTTTTTTTGTATTTGTGATATCATCTCTACCACCACTATCTCTACTTTTAAGTTAAGTTTCCTCACTGTATTTAGGTTAGATGGAATTGAGACCTTATTCTGACATGCAATAAAGGAGGAAGAAGAAGAAGGTAGTGAGGAAGGAGGAAAAACATCTTAGAACTTTAATGTATTTGACAAACTCAAGTTACCAGTAAACAACTATCTGTGGTTTTGCATGATTGAATAAATAGAATAACAAAGTGCAACAAATCTTGTGACCCATCAGTGAAAGAAGCAATCTCCATCTGCCAGAAAGAATTCAAAGCAAGAGAAAGAAACATTCAGAATAATTATTATATTTAATTTAAGATAAAACATCCCACTTGTAAACAAGTGAATATTTTTAAGTCTGACAAAAAAATCAGCACTAGCAAAGTGTTACAGAGCAGAGAAGGCAGCAATTAGTTGGATAATGACAGCATCCAAATGGGAGGGGGGGAATTACAGTATGCCAGTTAATTTGGGGATCCAAGATGTACCTTCTAAACTTAAAATCTAAGTTCAAACAATATGGTGTTTAAAACACCAGGAGGTGGGAAGATAGTTCTTAAACCCTTTGTTATATATCCAACTGCATCACTTTACTCTTGCATAACATCTGCATAGCTATACAATTGCTCAATGGTGACTGATACCAATGCTGGCAACAATACAAAAATCACAATTTTAAAGGTAAAATCTTTTCCAAATTAAGCTTGATTCCTGATAACTATATTCTTGTAACTATACAGTGATACTTTGCACTCCTTGCTTAAGGGATTACTTTTTGACTTTCTAACGTACCCTATAGTCTTTGTATTTCCTGAGACTTCCATTCAAATATTAATCAGATCCAATCCAATCCAACATTTTTTGATCAGGCAAGCTGAACTAAGTGCTGCTATCCAGTTCTTTGATTCTATAAAGATATTTTATTAATTGAATGACTACTGTGCCACCAATAGTTTCCAAATTAGTCTGTTCATGGTGTTAGGATTGTCTTTTTTTGCTCTGAATGGTTGGCAGTGGGATATGTCTTTCATTTCAATTATTTCATTATTGTGAGTGACTTGATTATGATTAATGATCATGATTATGATCATGATTATATACTAAGTGTTTGAATATATACTATCAAGCTGATGTTCATTCTCAATGATGCATAGATTTTCACCAGAATAATCTCTCCCTAACTTGGTCTTTCAGGTCTGCCAATGGTGAACCCATCACCACCATGAGTCCATCCACTTTGCTGCTAGTGTTCTTCTCTTTCTTTCCACCTTTCCCAGCATTAGAATAGAATTCTTTTATTGGCCAAGTGTGATTGGACACACAAGGAATTTGTCTTGGTGCATATACTCTCAGTGTACATAAAAGAAAAGATACATTTGTCAAGAGTCAAGAATCATGAGGTACAACACTTAATAATAGTCATGGACTAAAATAAGCAAGCAAATCATACTAGGAAACAGTCAATATAAACTGTAAGAATACAAGCGACAAAATTACAGTCATACAATCACAAATGGGAGGGGATGGGTGATAATGAGTGATGAGAAGATTAATAGAAATGCAGAGTTCGTAAATAGTTGGACAGTGTTGAGAGAATTATTTGTTTAGTGGAGTGATGGTGTTTGGGAAAAAACTGTCTACAGCCTTATTCAGAGAGCTAGGTCTTGAATGTGAACTTTGTATTGATTTCTTTAATGATCAATGTGGATTTTTTTTTTCTTGGTTGTCCATGGTAATGAAACAGAAGAGATTAAGAAATCTCTGTCTAGATTTTAGTATTTTCTTGCTTTGGCCATAATGATAGCCTGGTTTGCAAACTTTGCTTTCTAGAACATCAGACTGGTGGGTTCTTCTGTTTCCTTACCCTCTTATTCCTGCCAGGAAAATTTGCTTCTCCTTTCTTTGGACTAAGATTGAAAGAAATGAATTTGGGACAGATAGCCACAGAGATGACCTTGCTTGGAGAACAGTTGCTATGCAGCAACAGTTTAAAAAAACATATTTTAAGCCTAGGAAACAAGAAAGCATGAAAAAGAAATTTGGATTGGCTCCATCATAATTGTGTTAAGAAATGGAAGGGAAAATATAGTCAAGTTTTCAAGAATTAGCTTCCATGGACTATACTAATAAAGAATTCCAGTCAAGAGTGTGTTTTCTGGCCTGCACTACTTTGAAGAGCTGATGTTTCCATTAATAGGCCTTCTACATGAGTCCCCCTCTGCTGACTCCCTTCTGCTCTTGACATTTTCATATTTGCTGCAATCAGTGGACCATTAAAGAAAAATAAGCCACAGCGTTATTCTTCCTCTATTTAATCTAGAAGGCAATGTTGGAAGAACTCTTTTATTTATTTTTTCATCTAGTTTAAAAGAAAGAAAGAAAAGAAAGCTTACCATTTCCTTGATTTAGCAGACTTGTTAAAAATCCCAGGCTTTCACCTTTGCACTGTCATTACAGTAACTTTAAAAAACTATTCACTGATACACTAGTAAAGTGTGAAACAAAGAAAATCAAGCAAACAGATTTATTGATGAATGTCCCTTTAAAAGGAAGCAGGCAGCCCACAACAAAATATCCATAAAGGGCAAAGGTTTGTAGAGATTCTCAGTCATGCAGGTTATGGTTGTCCCAAAGGTGCTTTTTCATGAAGCAACTGGACTTTCCCCACTAACCTGTCAGAGCTGAAGAAGCTTCTTGGATGAGAAGTGAAATGTCTTCAAGAGAAAAAAACAAAAAAGTCCAGTTGCCAGGAAAGTCCAACCATGACCTGGATAACTGAGAATCTCTACAGATTTTAGCGATACAATTTGGGATGAATACCCTTTGAATGGTGTGGGAGTAGGAATGGATTTCCAGAGGAAAAAATGCAGACTACAGAAACCAGGAGCACTACTCAAGTGACCCTGATGACACAAATAAATCTCCAAGTGCTTCAACGACCCTCTAAAAGGATGCAAATGACCAGATGTCCGCAAGCAATGTTAAATCTTCTATTCCCCACTATCCTGTCAGAACTGAAGAAGCATCTTAGATAAAGAAGCAAAATGTCTTCAAAATGTTTTTCTTCAAAAGAAAAACCAAGAAAGTCCAGTTGCCTCCTGAAAAAGCACCTTTTTGTCATCCATAAAGGGCAGTGACCAGTAACTGGAGGACAGGAGGTTTTGTTGCTATGGTGAATAATAGACAATTGTGAAATTATATAAGTAAAACTATTATATAGCTACTTGCTATATAATAGTGCTACTTGTTTTTTAATTACAAGTCAAAAAACACTATTTTTGGTGTATAGCAAGACAAGGCAGGCAGAGGTTGCCTTCTCAATAGGCTGCAGGCTGATATAAGATGGCATTGAATGTGCTGACTTTAACAAACTGTGCTCAATCTATGACAACCTAGACCTATGGATCAGCCCTAAGACTGTAGTTCTCTGACCATTGGATAGCACTGCAGAAAATCTTGACCCAGTTTTCCCTTTTGCAATCAGAGTTAGAGAGCTTCAAGATAATAGAGGCAATTCCAATAAAGACTGTCCCCCTCCTGGTATCTTGCTACAACTGTAATTGGTTTTGTCTAAATCCTGACAAAGTTTCAACCAGTAGCCCAGTGTTGGTTAAGTAGGGGGTGGATTAAAAAGACTAGATCTGATCAATCCAATTACGAAGCCATCACACATGGCCCTAAACCACAAAAAGATTTAAATCAGTGAATGCTGCTCTTTTTCTAAATCCTACCACATTCATCTGTCTTTGGGACTACTGGAGCTTTTATATATGTGAAAAAATGACCTTAAGCCACCCTAAACTTTGGTTTCTTGTAGTTGTAATTAAATTTTAATTACAAGATTTTGAAATTAAAAATTAAAGAATGGCAGAATAATTTCATTGTACTATAAAAACTTGTACAAGTGATATATCCAATAATAATTTATTTACTTATTTATCTGATGCCATATCATACATGGACTAACAGTATATATTAACATTTCATCTACATTAATAAAACACAATAAAATATAAATGTTAAAAAGAACTAGGTTCAAATATCAATGTGGATATTTGGACAGTGCATGAACATACAAAAATGCAGACTTTCCTGGCTCTCAAAATACATGGCAACAAAAATGGGGGGGAGGGGAAACGGACCTTTTCAGGCCCAAAAGACAAGAGCAATCAAGAATATTATTCCGATTTGCCAAATCAATGTTGAGGGGCCCAGCAGATCCAATAATGATTTTCAAGCAGCTCCCACTGAGAAAGGAGTTGTTCTGTTTGAAGTTGCACTTCCTTCATTTGTGGCAACATACTGGAGTAGTCAGGATCTAAAGCAAATATGGGTAGGAACAGACCATTTCTGTTTCCTACCATCCCTTGTGTTCTAATATTCCTCTTCATATTTCTCCCAGACTAGTAGTTGGCTAACTCACAAGGATGAAATAAAATTAAGCTTAAGGCTACTTATCGCCTACCCTACTTTAGGCAAGACAATCCATAAAAGAGTTCTTTGAATGACAATAGAGCAAATCTCCATTTGATTAATGCCTAGATAGTGGATTATATAAGAATTCTCTGAAACTGATGAAAATGACGCTGTAAATATAAGTCGTAGGTAAGTAAAAAGTGATAAATTCCTGAGGCAAACAAGAGATGAAACTGCATCCATACTAAATGACAAAGAGAAAAGTCATGTTAGCTGGCAACTCATTATTATTTTAAATCAAATTGTATTTCAACAGCTACAAATATCTCACTATGGATTTGAACTTCTAGGAAACAAATATGCTAAAAAACCTCAAGTCTCAACTGGTACCCTCAAGTGAATTAGAAAAGAGGAAAAGAATATTGACTATAAATACATCAGAAATGTGTTCATGGAACCATTTGATTTTTGGGATCCTGGTCCAAATTATGTGGTTGATGGGTGCTAGGAAAAAACAGGCTCTCAGATAGGAAATATGGATTAGGCCAAAGCATAGCAAACTGAATAATTACATAATTATTAATATAATTGGCATTCCAGCCATAGGAAACTCTACCTCTCAATATGTACAGTATGAATTTTGTTTTCTGCCCCTCTGCCCAGACTTCTTTTATTTCTGAATTACCTATTTTTTTCTAGAGTGATTGTACTGTATGTTCATTAGTTTCACTGTAAATCCGATATCATTTTTCGACCGCATATTTTTGAAAGACAGAAATGGCATTTGAGTTTATTGTCTTAACCAAGATCAGTTGGTAAAGCTGTTTAGGGCCATGCACCTCCTTGGTGTCATGTAATTCTGCCAAGCTAATAGATAAATTTAACTATGTTTCTATACAACAGAACTGGCACATAAAGAAAGAAAAAGCCCTGGCACAATATTTTATAAGGGCAAAACAGAATCTTTAGATTTTTTAATGCAATCAGTGGGCATTCTTCTCTTGAATGCATTCTGAAGTACTCCTTCTACTAGACTGCCTCTGTAACTCCAAAGCCACAGGACTCCATGAAATTGGAGCAGACAAGAAATAAAAAACAAATAAAGAATGTTGCAAAATTATTACATTTATTTATGGGAATATTTTCCAATCCAGTAAATAGAAACTACCCCTTTTTTAAAACAAATAAGCAGAATGACTTGATGTCTGAAAATATTTGTTCCTGACCAAATATAGAAAACTGTTTCACAGAACTGGGTAGCTTCCTTGAAACTTGTTACAAGGGAAGTTACATAAGCAGTGCAGGAGGAGAATGTGTATGAGATACTACCATGTTACCACAGCAGGCTCAGTTCCATATTAGAAAAAGGTGTAACCCTGTTTTCTTTCTTATTGGAGCATCACTTCCACAATGTTGATGGTTCCTGTCCCTTCATTTGCCTTTCTCCTTTCACCAATTTGTATTGCTGCCTAAACATAAACAGCAAGAGAAGAATTGGTTCCTGGGTCATTGCCTTTTCATTGTTCTAGGTTACAAGGGTTTGTAAGCCAGGCTGCATTGGCCTGTGTACAGTAATCCTGCAGCTCTTCCAACTAGCCTAGCCATTCTTCTTAGAATAAATCTAATATGTACCACCTGATTTTTACGTCTTTTGTGGGAATGAAGCACTTTTTTTCTTTTTTCTTTTTCTTAAATATCCTAGACTGGCTGAGTGTGCCAACTAGCACACTCATTCAGAATAGTCATATAACAAGGAGTGGCAGCAAAAGGGAGTCACAATGAGCCTTGATTAGATTCAGAGTTCTACAAGAATGTCATTTCTTGATTCCAGCCAAGACAAAAGGGTGTTAGTCTAAATCAGTGTTTCTCAACTTCAGCAACTTTAAGATATAAAGTTTAAGGGGAGTGCATAAGCGCGCAATCATGCCTATCTATTTCTCGTATTTATACTTATGTTTATTATCTTGTAAACTATTGACAAATAAAATAAATAAATAATATATGTAAATGCTCAGCATCTGATTGGGAATTTCTGAGAGTTTGAAGTCCATATAACTTAAAGTTATTTATTTATTATTTATTTATTAATTACATTTATATACCGCCCTTCTCCCAAGGGACTCAGGGCGGTGAACAGCTCATCTAAAAACCCCACAAAAATACAAAAGTTAAAAAGTAATTAAATATTTAAATCAGCTGCAGACTAAAATTAGGAAAAACCCCCCCCACCCTTAAAAACCCAATTTAAAGTTAAAAATGGAGATCAAATTTAAAATCATTATCTCAGCCCAGGCCGGCCTGCTCAAAGAGCCAGGTCTTTAACGCGCGCCTGAAGGCCCTCAGGTCCGTGCCGGTACGAAGTTCCGGTGGCAGAGTATTCCAGAGGGCGGGGGCACCCACAGAGAAGGCCCTACTCCTTGGCGCCGCCAGACGACACATAGCGGCTGACGGCACCCGGAGCAGACCCTCCCTGTGGGAACGCACCGGCCTGTTGGAGAACGTTGGCAGAATGCGGTCCTGAAGGTAACCTGGTCCCATGCGATGGGTCGCCCTAAAGGTCAAAACTAGAACCTTAAAGCGAACCCGGAGAGCCATCGGCAACCAATGCAGCTCGCGCAGGAGAGGCGTCACATGGGCGCTACGCGACGCCCCCATAATCACCCTCGCGGCTGCATTTTGCACCAACTGGAGTCTCCGGATGCTCCCCGCAGGGAGCCCCATGTAGAGGGCATTACAATAGTCCAGGCGAGAGGTGACAAGGGCCTGAGTGACCGTGCGCAAGGCGTCCCGATCCAGAAAGGGCCGCAACCGGTAGATCCGACGGATCTGATGAAACGCCCCCCTGGAGACGGCCGCGATGTGATGTTCAAGCGACAGCCGTACATCCAGGAGGACTCCCAGGTTGCGAGCCCTCTCTGTGGGGGGCAGAACTTCCCCCCCAATAGCCAGCGAAGGTGTCAGCTGGCTATATCGGGGCGCCGGAAACCACAGCCACTCGGTCTTGGATGGGTTGAGCCGAAGCCTGTTCCCGCCCATCCAGTCCCGCACGGCCTCCAGGCACCTAGACATAGCCCCCACAGCATCGTTGGGGTGGTCCGGAGTGGAGATGTACAGCTGGGTGTCATCTGCATACAGATGACACCTCACTCCAAGACCACGGATGATCTCGCCCAGCGGCTTCATGTAAATGTTGAACAGGAGGGGAGAAAGGACCGACCCCTGAGGCACCCCACAAACCAGGGGCCTAGAGGTGGACCTCTCCCCCCCCGCCAACACGAATTGCGAACGGTCAGAGAGGAAGGAGGAGAACCATCGAAGGACGGTTCCACCAATCCCCAACCCCTCCAACCGTCGCAATAAGATACTATGGTCGATAGTATCAAAAGCCGCCGAGAGATCTAATAGGACCAGGACAGAGGAGAACCCTCTGTCACGAGCCCTCCAGAGATCATCAACCAACGCGACCAATGCCGTCTCAGTGCTATGTCCAGGCCTGAAGCCCGATTGGAACGGATCGAGGTAAGTTGCTTCCTCCAGGTACTGGGGGAGCTGACGTGCCACCACACTCTCAACAACCTTCGCCACGAAGGGAAGGTTGGAGACTGGACGATAGTTGTTTAAAATAGCTGGGTCCAGGGAAGGCTTCTTGAGGAGGGGGCGCACCACCGCCGCCTTCAGGGCGGTAGGGAGCACCCCCTCTCTCAAGGAAGCGTTGACAATCCCCTGGAGCCAGCCTCGTGTCGTCTCCCTGGCGGCCGAAACCAACCAGGAAGGACACGGGTCCAATAAACAGGTGGTGGCATTCAGACCCCCCAGCAACCTGTCCACACCCTCAGCGGTCACAGATCGAACTCCCCCCAGATAACACTCTCAAGACCTGCCCTGGACACCTCCCCCGGGACCACCCAATTGGAGTCGAGCCCCTCCCGAATCTGAGCGATTTTATCATGCAGAAATCGGGAAAACTCCTCTGCTCTACCCTGCAAGAGGTCATCCCGCGCTCTCGGTTCAAGTAGAGAGCGGGTCACTCTAAACAGGGCGGCAGGCCGATTTTCTGCCGATGCAATAAGGGCGGAGAAATACGAAGATTTCGCCGCCCCTATCGCCACAAGGTAAGTCTTAATATGAGATCTCACCTGTGTTCGGTCAGACTCAGAACGGCTCGCCCTCCAAATGCCCTCAAGACGTCTTTTTCGGCACTTCATCTCCCGTAGCTCCTCCGTATACCACGGAGCCAAATGGGATCTGTGCCAAGTCAGAGGTCGCATAGGCACAACTCGCTCTAGGGCCCCGGCGGCCAACCCCTCCCAGGTGGCCACCAGGTCTCCAGGCGAGCTGAGAGCCAGAGATTCAGGAAATGGCCCAAGCTCCCTCTGGAACCGATCCGGATCCATTAGGCGCCTGGGGCGGAACCATCTAAGTGGCTCCGCCTCCCTGCGGTGGGGGGTAGCGGAACAGAAATCCAGCCTAAGGAGGGAATGATCTGTCCATGACAAGGGTGTAATAACTAAATCCCCCCAATTACAGTCATTCAACCACTGCCCAGAGACAAAAATCAGGTCCAGCATGTGTCCTCCCATGTGAGTGGGGGCAGAAACTAACTGGGTCAGGTCCATGGCCGTCATGGAAGCCAAGAACTCCCGGACCAACCCCGAGGTTTCACCGAGCGATGGCAGGTTGAAATCCCCCATGACCAAAAGCCTAGGGGTCTCAACCGCCAGCCCGGCTATTACCTCTAGGAGTCCGGGTAGGGCCGATGAGACGTGGCAGGGAGCCAGGTACGCCATCAAAAGACCCATCTGTACCCCTTGCCCCCACTTCACAAATAGAGATTCACAGCCAGCCGTCTGAGGGACAGTGGCCTCCCTAGGACAAAGGACTTCCTTTATAAGCACCGCTACCCCACCACCCCTTCCCTGAGCCCTAGGCTGGTGAAATGCAAGGAAACCTGGTGGGCACATCTCAACCAGAGGGACACCACCCTCTGGGCCCAACCAGGTTTCGGTGACACCTACCAGATCCGCGGCCTCCTCCTGAACCAAATCGTGGATCAGGGGAGCCTTATTAACCACGGACCTGGCATTGCACAACAACAGCCGGGTATTCAGGGCCTGAGATTCCGGACAACCAGGGCTGCAGGATGGGTAATGAGGGTCGGAGCGCGCTACCGTTTGCAAACATCGGGAGCGCGATCCCCTTACCGGGTATGGCCCTCTACCCCCAGCATATCTGCCTCTCCCAGTCACCGTGCTAATAAAATTGACCCCCCGCTGCCCACCCCCTGTCTGCCACCCCGACACAGAAACCCCCGAGGTCCCCCAGGCGCGCGCGCCGGCCTGGCTGCCCCCATATCCATGCGGGCTGTCTCCCCCGCCCGCCCTGGATCCTTCCAACCCCTTAAAAAATCCCATTAAAAATTTAATCAAAGGTTTAGAACATTTCCTCCGGTTTCTTCGGCCCCACCATCGCTCCGGATCCCAGGATCCCTCATCACAAAAGGTCTTAGAGAGTCTTGGAGGCCACCTGAGGGAGAGGGGGACATCCCTCAGGGCCCAGAGTTCTGCCCTCGAATAAATCCGTGGTCCCGGCCCCCTCGACAGTCTCGGAGCGCCTGCAGTCTCTGCCATCCTCTGGCCGCGGAAAAAATCCAGGTAGGCTGGGGCATATGCCGCCTCCCCCCAGTCGTCCCACCTCTGCCACCGGTGGGACCCCCAGGGGGGAAAAGGTCACAGGCAGAGCTAATCCCCCCCCTGGGCCCACCACCTCCGCCCCAGTGGAAAAAGGGGCCCCAGGGGAAAAAGGGGAACAACCATGGCTCTGCCTAAGCGGCCCACGGGGGTATCGGCACCACCACTCCTCAGCCGAGCTCCTCCGTGGGTCCTCCAGCCTCCGCGTCGTCCTCGGGGCCGTCAAGGGTGCCCCAGGTCCACTCCAGGGCCGAAACTGCCATAGGCCCATATCAGGACCAGCCGGAGCCTCCCAAGACCGCCCCGGCCCGAGTGAGGTCGCCGAGCCTGCCACGCCGCCATGCCTCACTAGGGGCGCCAAGGCCTTTTCACCGCCCCTTGGAACTCCGGGGGTGTAACGGCCGCTGTTCCAGGGCCTCCGCGGCTGTAATAAAGCCGCCGAGGCCAGTCCAAGGCCCTCCAAACGGCCCCCGCAAATCGACCCCGCCCTGGGGAATCCAGGGCCACCACACTCCTCAGGGGGCCGCTGGGGCCATGCCGTGACATGGTCTTTGTACAGGACGCCGCCACAACGGCCCCAGAGGCAGCCGCCGCCGCCGCCGCCGCCGCCGCCGCGGCCTCCGCGGCCTCCGCCGCCGCCGCCGCCGCGGCCTCCGCCGCCGTCGCCGCTGCTGCGGCCGCCGCCGCCAGGCGCTCGTCCACCAACACCCCGTTCCGCCGACCGCCGACACACTCCGCCGACCGCCGACCGCCGGGAAAGGCCTCCGGGTCCTCCACGATCGACTCGGGGCCGCCACGGCCGTCGCGACCACGCCGCCCTCCGCATCGGCCCCGCGGCTCCAGCAGACCCCCGACCGGTCTCCAGATGTCCCGACCGGCCTCCCCCGATCCTCCCCCGCCTCTGCCACCGGCGAGGGGACCTAGGGGACAAGGGGGGCCGCAACTGAGGCCGTCGAGGCCGAAGCGAGCAGCGGCGGAGCACCGCGTCGGCCATCTTCAAAACCGGTGACTAAAGTGACTAAAATTGGGAAGCACTGTTATAAACTACAGTGAAATAATTTTGTTCTATTTTTGTTTTTGTTTTTTTGAAAGCTGGTTTCTTAACAGAAGACTGCTACTTAGATTGATAATCAAATTTCATAGGGAAGGAGAGACAGATATGGTATATGTTTATGAAAACCATGGAATTCTATGGCACCAATCTTATTTGTAAAGCAAGAACAATTATTTTCTAACAACAATGTTCTAATTTTTTCCTCTCTGGGTCCATTAGCATTGCCACTACATGCTCTGTAAAGTCAATACAAATTCACATCCTCTTATAAGTTTCACTTAACACAATTTTGTGAAATAATAATATTTTCAATGATCCATTATTATCTTAGTCAGGCCATTTTTAGTCAGGGTTTTATGTTTAGGAACTGCAAAACCTCTTGAATATGTAAAGAACACATTTATAATATTTTATAATAATATTTTCTATTGCCCAATATTTCCACTTTACTTTGTTTTCTTTCTTTTCTTTTCTTTTTCTTGTTCCTCATTTTACTCATTTAAGATAGATAATAATATTCACTTAAGAGTGGATAATAAAATGACATCACAAATAAACATTGGGAACTTTTTTTAATCAAAATTATGTTGACTTCTTTATTTTATTCCCCTTGAAACCTGCAAGGAACTTCATATTCTGAATGTTTTAATCTTCATGTGCAAAAGGATAAGATTGTCGAAAATATGAAATTAGTGATTTATTGAGATGAACATTTTCATGCTTCTGTTAATGTGCTGTGTTAGATAAGTTTGTTCAGAGGCAGTGTATGCCATGGAATAACAATTTTTGAAAATGAATACTTTTATATCCTACATTTTGGCTTCCCAAAGGCTGAGAGAAACAAGATGGACTTAATCTGATTCTGCAGGCAAGAACAGCCTGGTTCTTACAACATCCTAAGGCATTCTATTATTTCTTTATTAATTTGACCTATGTTCATCCTTTCTTTTCTTCAAGAGCTCAAGTGGACTTACCGTATGTGCAGAACTTCCCTCACTTTTTATCCTAAAGCCATGGTGGCAAACCTATGGCAGGCGTGCCACAGGTGGCATGAAGAGCTATTTGTGCGGGCACGCAAGCCCCAGCCAAACTTACCTGCACTGCACATGTGTATGCCTCCCAGCTGATTTTTGGCTCGTTTGAGGCCTTTTTCAGCCTCCCAGAGGCTCAAGGGAAGACTCTGCAGCCTTTGGAGACCGAAAAACAGGCCCATTGTCACTTCCTGTATTTCCAGAAATACTGGAAGTGATGAAACAGGCCCATTTTTCGGCCTCCAAAGGCTGCAGAGGTCTCCCTCAAGTCTCTGGGAGGCCGAAAAAGGCCTCAAACGGGAGGAAAATCAGCTAGAAGGTGCGCAGTGCAGGTAAAGAGGGAATCATACATGCATGCACAGGGGGATTGGGGGGGCATGTGCATTGCCTTCTGGGTGCTGGCACGTGAGCATGCGTGTGCAAGCACATGCACAATTTTCAGTACTGGAGCCCAAAAAGTTTAGCCACCACTATCCTACAGCCAGAAATCAATGAAGTAGTTTGAACTAAATAGAGAATAGATCATTCAAAAACATTGCATGAATTTCCATGCCTCAGATTGAACTTGCATTGAGCATTCCCACATTCAAATCCAACACCTAAACCTCTATGCTGTACTGGCTCTTGATTTTGAAAAATATACTACTGATTTGGTCTGTGCAATATGCAGATTATATATTACATATGCATAATTCAATTATTTTGTCTGCTAGGAGCCTTGGTGGTACAGTGATTAAAAAAAGTGTTGCAGGCTAACTCACTGCTCACTGGCAGCAGTTCGATCCTGACAGGTTCAAGGTTGACTCAGCCTTCCATCCTTCCAAGGTCGGTAAAATGAGGACCCAGATTGTTGAGGACAATATGCTGATTCTATAAACTGCTTAGAGAGTCTGTAAAGCACTATAAAGCAGTATATAAGTCTAAGTGCTATTGCTATTACTATTACATGGTGATTCGAATGTGTCACTTAAGTTTAACACTACAAACTAAGTTAAGATTACATTTTAATTCAGTTACAAAATCTATATTTAAAATTCTGCCATTTGCTAAATTACAGATGAGCAGTTAATAAATTCAAATAACTAAAATAAATATAAATGAAATAAACCTCCCAGTTCAATATAAAAAACTAATATCTGGCCAGAGATACCTCTGAACATTAGCTACAACATACATATCTCTGCTGGGATTCTGGGAATATCACTGTTAACCAGGATATTATGTTAACTGAGAAAACAGACTGGTCAATAAGGATTCAAAAGATATTATAGTAAAAGGTCAAGGATTCAGAACATTAAAATCCATGTTAAGAAATGGCATAGAAATACTGTAGAACTAGAAACGAAGTCTTACAATCTTTCTTCTTTACTTTTCACATTACCAGTGTCAAGTATTTTGCCTCATCTCACAGTGGTGACATTTGTATTAATGAAAGATTTCATCCCAGTATTTCTTTTTTACATTTCTCTTTTGATAATGCATTATTTCAATTTATATTTATAATTCTTTTATTTTATATTCAATTATACATATAATACTAAGTCAGGGGTCCAGATTCTGAGGGCTCATGTATTCAAATCTTTTTCAAAATTGCTATTAAATTTATATTTATAATAACACAATGGGAAATGCATTATATATAATTATATTGCATACAGTATGTGTAAATTATCTACAGCAAAACAAGTAGTAGGTGGGCAAATTATTGACAGGCCTATTTTATCCAGATTCCTCTTTTTTTCCTCTTCTCATTTAAACTAAAACTTTAGTTAGACTTCAGACAAACAGAAAAGCAGGATAAAAATCAATCAAACAATAAAATATCATTTTACTTACACCCTGCTTTAGTTATCCGTGTCTCCATCTATTTAAGATCAAAAGGCTTTTTTGATTTGGATGTACAGTAAAAGGCACTGGCAATAATTTCTTAAAAGCCTGCTATTACTTGAAAATAGTACAAAAAGCTCTGCAAGTACAAATAAATGAATTTAGTGAGATAACTCTGATTCTGATTTGATTATCCCAAAGGTGCATTTTCAAGAGATAACTGGACTTTCTGGTGTTTTCTTTCTTTGAAGATATTTCGCTTCTCATCCAAAAAGCTTCTTCAGCTCTGACTGCATGGTAAGAAATGGAAGGATTTATACTCCTTGCAGACAGCTGGTCTTTAGGTAGTGGTAAGTCAAAGGTCTACCATGGTGCTGTCTTTAGCAGTCATTTCTTCACTGCCATGACTGTGCCTGACCACTATCTATTTTAAATATAATGAAGGTTTCTACAGAGAAAAACATGTATGTGCCATGGGTTCATCTGTGTCCCCCATTGTGGCCAATCTCTACATGGAAGAGGTAGAAACCAAAGACCTAGACTCCTTCACAGGAATTCCACCCACTCATTTGTATAGGTATGTGGACGATACTTGGGTAATGACCAAAACGAAGGAATTGGAAACATTCGCCAAACATATCAACTCTGTGAATAGAAACATCAAATTCACATGGGAAGATTTAAGGAAAATAGTCTAGCCTTCCTAGACAGTGCAGTACACATTGATGAAGACAGAAGCCTTAACATTGAAGCTTACAAAAAACCTCCACACACAGATCAATATTTATATTCTGAAGGACAAAATGGGAGTCATCAGAACCCTACCACCGAACTGAAGGCTTGCCTACCAGCAAAGATGGGAAAGAAAAAGAATGAAAACATATCAAAGAAGCCTTCAGAACATGTGACTATCCCAAGTGGGTCTTCATCAAATCTCAAAAAAGATCCTACAGGAGTTCTTCCATAACAGACAATGAAGAAAACTATAAATGAAGCAACATTGTCATTCCATATATTGCAGGAATATTGGAAAAGCTCAAGAAGATCTTCAGCCAACACAACATATGTGCACACTTCAAACCCAAGAATACACTAAGGCAGAAGCTTGTCCACCCCAAGGATAAAACACCCAGGCACAAACTGAGCAATATGGTATATATCCGTGATGGTGAATCTATGTCACAGGTGGCATGCAGAGCCATTTGTGCAGGCATGCTAGCCCCAGCCAAATTTACCTACACTGCGCATGTGCATACCTTCGAGCTGATTTTTGGTCTGTTTGAGGCCATTTTTGCCTTCCTTGGAGGCTCAAGGAAAGCCTCCGCAGCCTCAGGAGGCTGAAAAATGGGCCTTCCAGAAATACTGGAAATGCCCATTTTCAGCCTCCAGAGAACCTCTGGAACCTGGGGGAGGCCATTTTCACATTCCAGGGGCTCAAGGGAAACCTCTGCAGCCTTTGGAGGTCAAAAAAAAAAACGGGCCCAGAAGTGCCAAAATGGGCCTGTTTTTCAGCCTCTAAAGGCTGCAGAAGCTTCCCTTGAGCACCCAGGAGGGTGAAAATGGCCTCCCCTGGGCTCCAGAGGCTCTCTGAGGCCTGAAAATGGACATTTCTGGATTTCCAGAAGGCCTGTTTTTTGGCCTCCTGAAGCTGCAGAGGCTTTCCTCAAGCTTCCAGGAGGGCGAAAAAGGACTCAAACAGGCCGAAAATCAGCTGGGAGGCGCACACATACGCAGTGCAGGTAAGGAGGGGTGTTGCACATGCATGCTTGGGGGGGGCGGGTCACATTGCATTGTGGGTGCCAGCTCGCATGCGCTTTCAGCACATCACAACAAAGAGGTTCACTATCACTGGTATATATAGTACAATGCAGTGAGCCATGTGCAGATCTGTACATTAGGGAAACAAAACAACAACTTAATAAATGCATAGCGCAATATAGGAGAACAAACAAGGACAAGATTCAGCAGTCCACCTGGGTTAAAAGACAGTTTTGAAGACAGCAAAGTCCACATTTAAGACAGAGAGGACCACTGGTTTGAAAGAGGGATCATATAGGAAGCATGAGAAAAGAACATCAATTAACATAGAGGTTCAATATGAAATCATTCCATTTTTGCTGAGATGAACAGAAAAGAATTGTGAAGTTTTGGGCCCATTATCTCTTCCTAGTCAGACTGGACTGGATTAAGATAAAGTACTAAAATGGAATAAACTCATTTCATAGATAAAATTTCCAAAGTCAATATGGTAATTTGAAATCTTGAAAATAACTTCTGCATGACTAATCAATCTACTACATCCCAACCATAATACTATTAAGGCATTTTATTGCACCAGTACCAGTAGCAAGAGAAAGGGGAAAGTCAAGAACTGTTGTGCTCTGGACAAGAGCAACTAAAATGTGATTCTTGAAATTCTATCATCTAAGTGAAATTGACAGCCATTAGTTGGGCGAAAACAGTAGAGCAGTAGAAACAGGAAGGGCTAATCCAAGGCCAAGTGGAATCTTTATGTTATGGTCAATCCTTCCTAGCAAAACATGGCCATGGAGCAAAATTCACATCGAGTTTAATCAGATTTAATGACAAGAAATAAGACATTAGCATATGTAATTTTGGAAACCAAGTAAGCATTCTCAACTTTTCACGTTTAAGAGTGAATACACTAACTGAATTCTTACAGAGAATTAAAACTATAGAGGTAACTTCTCTTTTCCAGATACTTGAATATCCACTTATTCTATGTTAGTGTTGTTTAAAAATACTTCTTTGTTATGAGCTTCAGTAAATTCTCTTACAATCGCCTTAATTCATTTACCATTCCTTTCCTTTCCTGTGTTATGTGCTTGTGTATGTGTGTGTAATTGTATGTATATACAATATGTACATATGTATGTGTGCATATATATTCTCTTTTTGTGTGTGTGTATCCTTTTCTCTACATATGCACACACAAACATCCACCATGGTCTCACTAGTTTGCAAGATTGGCAGGTAATATCCTTGTGGAAACCAGATTAAAGTTTATTGTCATTCTTTCCTGAATACAGCTTGCTGACTTTGCTAAGTTCCAGAAAACTTATTTAAGCAGTCCAGTAGACCAGAAGAGATGTTCAACATTCAAGATTACCTCATATAATTGGCAGAAGCAAATCTGGATTTATTTTAAAGTGTATATTCAACAGAAGGTATGCTCATATTTGCAATATGCACTGTTAGCATCTATTCTTTTCATTCATAAGTTTATTGTTAACATACTTAAGTGACTTTCACATTTATATCCATAAAGGGTAGCAACAGACCCTATTAAAATGCAACTATTTATAAAAATGTTTCCATTTGTTATTGGATTTATAGCTTGAAATCTTCCCTTTGTTGCATGAATTTAAACACATCTCTATTTCTCACATACACACACTATTTTTCAGTGCAAAATGCATTTTTTTCATAGTTTGCCCATTTTCATTTTTATTTTTCAGTATGGGAGAATTTTTTTCCTAGTTTATTATGGATTGGCAAATAACATCAGAGCTTTTCTTTCAGAGAATTTACAATTGGGGCTTTGGAAAGAGATGCTATGTGTACTTATATATGGGTACATGACAGGAGTTTTTTATGAGGCAAAGTCGTCACATAGATTATGACTAAAGCAGACAAATAATAGCTATGCCGAATTCCTGGATGGTTATTTTTGTTGTTGTTGGTAATGGTGGTGGTTTTGATTTTGACGGGCAGCCTTATGAGTTTGGGTTTGGGTTTCTCAATTCTGAAAGGGTAACTGAATTATCAGATTTAATGACCTTTCTGCTTGCCTTATCAGCTCTCCATTAAGCTTAGCCAGAAATGTTTCTTGTGGTCTGCTGGTTTAGCTGATGGAAAATGATGAGAAAACGATATGCTAGGACATGTGATGAAAATACATCCTTTGCAGAGTCTGAAATGAGTAGCAAGATGTTCCTATGTTGGAATTAAGAATAACAGCCCAATCCAGGAGTTACTAATCACTGGTATTTGAAGCAAATGAAAAGCAATTACTTTCCACACTAATCTATGCAATTTATTTAGAAACTAAGGACACCAAATCTACTTAGGTTTATTTCTAATGGATATTAATAGTATCTCCTATGACAGATAGCTTAAATTTCAGCTATATAAATACCCATAGTTAAAGAAAGATAACACCGGTCTACAAATTTTGGGAAATTATCAATCTCCCAAGATAAAATGTGTTAATTTTCCATATTTTGATTAGACGAATTAGAAAACAAGTGATAAAGGTGCTGGTTGGCTAAAGTTTTCAAGATATTTCACAATAAAGATTTATACATAGGCAAGTATATTTGTATACAAGGGAGGGAGGTGATCATAATGCCTCGCAACTTCTTGACAAAGTATGGTAGAACAATGAAAATGATACCACATGGAAGTGTATACATTTATCTCCACTTTGAGAACAACAAGGTAGATGACTATGAAAATCATGTGGAAAATTTGCTTAGGTACCATAAAGCACTTGGTGCAAACATGTTGCTGAAAATTCACTTCTTACACTCGCATTTAGACTATTTCCCTTGGAACTGTGGGGCAGTGAGTGATGAACATGGAGAGAGATTCCACCAGGATATCAAAGGCATGGAGAAAAGATACCAAGGGAAACGGAGTCTATCCATTCTTGCTGATTACTGCTGGAATCTCCCCAGGGATGATCCTACTGCATTTTACAAGAGAAAAGCCAAAAAAGCACAGTTTAGATACCAAATAAAAATGGAACCTTGATGTTTAATCTGATGTTAGAGCTTGTCAGTTTTTCAGGCAAAAAGCATGAAAATGTTACATGAAAAGCAAATAAATGAAGGGAAAATTATGTTATTGGTATCAATAAGAATATAAATTTATAATGGTTGGTGTGGCACCATTCTCATTGCTATATCACATTTTGCTGAACCTGTTTCTTGGAAATTGGAGCCGATTAATACTCAGGACTTAAGTTCTGGGAAGGTTCAGCAAAATGAAATATAGCAATGAGAATGGTACCTCACCAATCATTATAAATTTATCTTCTTATTGATATCAACATAATTTTCCATTCATTTATTCAATTTCCCTTTATTAGTGACCCAATAGGGGCCGTAGTGGCTCCTGTTGGTAAGAGGCTGGACCTGTGCACCCTGAGGTCGGCAGCTCAGCAACTCAATTCACGTGAGTGAATAAACTGTGGAGGGACAAGAAAGGAGTTGCTCTGACTACCTACCAGCATTCAGGTACCCCGTGGGTAAAGATAACACTGCCCGAAAAAATTTCTTTCACAGAGACAGCCAGCCATCTTGGTGAACCCTGGCTAACATGTGCCATACACTAAATAATAAGTGACCCAACTCTGGTAAAATTAAGCTACTTTCATTTCCGAGGATTTTTCCTTGTAGACCAATGTAATAGATGATGTTTCTTTAATCATGCTTTAAAACAAGTGGGGAGCTAGTGTTTCTCATATGTTACTTAAGTCTTCCTCACAGTCATATGAATTTGCATTTCTTCAGTCAATGGGAAAGCCAAGGGCTTTACAGATTTTCTGCTAGTTATATGGCATAGAGAAGAAGGTACCATTTCTGCATCATGTTGTGTGCTTCATGGGTTTCATGCTATGGTCATTCACTGCCAATACCATCTATTTTAAAATTTAAAATGTTACATTAACTGAATTCCTAATAAGCCCTGTAAAACAACACACAAGGAAGATTTCACAAATGCCTAAAGTTTGTTCTCTTACATTCATAGCCTAGACAGTCTCAATGATAAAATAAATGTTATTGTACTTTAGACTCAGCCTTTTATTCTTTCCTAGTTAAAGGAATTCTGGCTCTCCAGTAGGCTTCCAGGTGCAACTGAAGGTGCTGTTTGTCACTAATAAAATCCTTCATGGCAAACCTATTTGTGGAATTGCTTGTCTTCCATTGTTTTTGCTCACCTCACCATATCTAGCAGAGAGGGCATGTTTTGGGTCCCTTCCAACAAACAGTGTCATCTGGTTGGACCCAAGAGTCATGTTTTCTCTGGGGCAGTGCCTGCCTTCTGGAACAGCATCCCTCTGGAGATGCAGACGGCCCAGACCCTATTAGCTTTTTGTAACACTCTGAAGTTCTGGCTGCTTTCGAAGGAATTTGGGCCAGGTTAAACAAGTTCTGTTATAGATGGGATTTTAGGTCTGAAACATATTGTTTGTCTTGGGCATTATGTGTTATTGTTTATAGTTGTTGGAGATTTTTTTTTTCAATTTTATCTGCCACTCAGAGTCACTTCTGTGACATGGGCAGCCATATAAATTATTTAAATAAATAAATAAGGGTCCTCCTATTGAAAATTCTTAAACAAATTCAAAGGGCATTTTTCTACATTTAATGCCCAATTGCTTCAGTTTGTCTTTATAATACATTTCAAACTTTAAGCCATCTTTTTAGAGTTTCCATTATCTTTCCCTCAAATTTTATGAAGGTAGAATTCAAAACAGCATCTAACAACAATGCATACTGACAAGGATGTCTAACTAGCCACTATTTAGAAGCCAAGGGATAGGGATGGGAAGTGGGGGAAATCACTGTTTACCAATCATCTACATTCACTACCACACATCTTCCCCCTTGCATCCCTGGAACAGAAAAGTAAAAAGGACTTGGGATTTTTTATAGCTTTAAGCTATCTAGTTATTTCCAAGGAATTTTCATCTATTTACATATAACCAGTATCTCAGTTTTGATGTCAAATAAGGAGATTCAGTGTATATCATTGTTAAATACCAAACTACTGTATGACAAAATAATTATGTTAAGAAAAGAAAACATTGGATAAATTGTACAGTTGCATTATGTATTACAGTATTTTATAGAGGGACATAGAGTAGTGCTGCTGACTCATATGTATGCTTTCAAGATTTATCAATATCAAAAGGAAAGATATTGTTGGAAATTGTCAAAACAATTAAATGCTCTGAAATGATGTTGAAATAATAGAATCAACCCTACTATGCAGTTATTATTCGCATAGACACTATAATTAGTAAGTAGCACAGATATTCTGTTAAAGGATTGGTCATACCTCAAAGCATCATGATATATTTTAAATAAAGATGGCATCAATCTTTTGTGTGGAAACTGCCCAAAACTACTCTCAGTAACAGTCGAAAAGTAAATTTGTTTTATTCTCTTCAGTTATGTATCAACAGCTCAGGCTTGGAAAACATATTTCAAAGAGATGTAACTAGGAATTTAATATGATATCCATGCAGCAGACTGTCAAAAATAATTGTTGGATATATTCTTAGATGATGGCAGTGAAATACAGTGCATCTAGGGGCTTCTACCGTTCAGAAGACTTAAAGAATCCCGGTTATTATATGAAAACTAATGTCAACCACTCTTTGGGTCAAAAGCATGGAGAAAATAAAGCACACTTCGCTTCAATATTTAGCAAAACGAAAGTTTCTTTTTTATTCCTTCCTCTGCAAGGACTCCAAGAAAATAGTTAAGCAAATAAAATAAAGTCGGCTCTAACCCACATTCCACGGACCTGGTATTTATAATGATTTCCTGTATTACCTTCAATTAGTTATGATTACCCTTATTACCCATAATTAATCGTAAGTCAAACGCATGTATCGTGGTTAATTTGCATAGGTTAACTAAACATTGTTCTTCAATATCCTGCGCGTGTTTGTTATGTACAGTCTATGTCAATAGATGGAATTGTCATTCTTTAGATCGACGTGGTATCGTTTCACACGTGTGTGTTGTGTAGTCGCGACAACTAATATCTAATATTTAGTTGTCTCTCTTATAAACCCCGCTTATTTTATTGCAGCAATGGAGAAGCTTTTGGGATAAAAGTGCCAAAAAGTCAGAAAAATGCCTAACCTGACATGTCATCTCCACATCCCACAACAAAAAAGAAACAATTCTTATTTCCCAAATGAAGGTAAATATGCAAGATCCAAACTGAGTTGGTTACTGGAACCAGAGGTTTAGTTTTCCAAAAGTCCAAAAGTTCGGGAAACTAAACCTCTTATCCCAGTGACTGACCCAGATTGGATCTTGCAATTCTCTATTTCCTCTCCCTCCCCCACCCCATATTTAGGTCACATTGAAACCGTAGCACTTGGCAACAGTCCTGAGGCTGGATTTCAACTGGAGGCCTAGGCCTCAACTTTAACCCTGCCACTCAAAAAGGCTGCCTCGCACTGTTCCTCAAGATATCCAAGCCTTGCAGGATGGCATTAATGCCCCAATGGCCCAGTGCTCTCCAGGATCTGCTGCACTCTGCTTACCTTCATATAACTATGATCAAATACAAACAATCAAGACAAGATACCAGACTATATATTTTTAAAAAATTAAAATTATCTTTTAACCCTCTGGCAAAAGCCAGGAGGGTTAATAATAAAGAAGAATTGACCAAAAGAAAAAGAAATCTTGTCTTTCTTGTGAATAGACCTCATGTCCCCAGAGGTGGTATTCAGCAAGTTCTGACCAGTTCTGGAGAACCAGTAACAGAAATTTTGAGTAGTTCAAAGAACCTGCAAATTCCACCTCTGACTGGAGATTTTACAGTATCCTTCCCCTGCCACGCCCACCAAGCCACACCCACAGAACCGGTAGTAAAAAAATTTGAATCCCACCACTGTATGTCCCCATCACTTGAATCTTTACTCCTGATCTTAGGACATAATGGGCTGGTAATCAGAGTAGGTGGAATATACTATAAAATACACTGAACTCTGCAATTCCCGTTAGGCTTTGAATTGATAATAAATATCTTTAAGATATGAAAGGATTTCTCATTTAACAAAATTATTCCCAGATGATCTCTAATCTGGAGATGCTTGCTCAAAATGTGTAACTTGGATGTTCCTAAAGAATCTTTATTCATTTGTTGGTTCAGCCAGCAATTAAAGGAGTTCATCCTGTTAGCCATAAGATACAAAGCTATAAAATTCATTCCATGCAGTAAATAATTTTGTAGCACATCTTATTGCCCTGTAATTTTATAGCTTCTAAGTTTATTGGATACATAATTGGCAGATGTGTGTTCTCATTAAAGAGCTTTTAAGAGATGCTACAGTAAAGGTACTTGGCAGACAATAAAGTAGAAACTAAAGACCATTGTTTACTATCACATAACCAACAGCAGGTGCATTGCCCTTTATAAGCAGCACTCAGTAAAGAAGATAATGAAGTTGGTGCCAAGGTTAAGCAAGGGGGGACAGTAAGAATCCCTTCCAGAACATGGATGGAAACATAGATATTGCTGAACTACAATTCCATGTTTCTTCTTTATTAGGCATTAGGCAGGAAATGTAATCTTATGTATAGCTGGAGAGAGACAGATCTCCAACCCCACAACAGAGTCTGGGTATGTTACTACTAATTTAAAATTTGTTGTACAAATCCACTGCACCAAATAAACTAAAGAATTAGCTGACAAACTATAAGTGTGGAGATCCATGGTTAGTCTGTGACAGCAAAATAGCAACTGGTAGAAATTTATGTCCCAGTAACGTTGTTAATCTTCAACGTAAAATTTGATTCTTTGCCTATTCTGATAAATTATTAAAGTCTTAATAAATTTATCTATTGGTCAACTGATGGTTACATTGATATTATTGTAATACTGTCGTGTGTTTACTTAATTAGTCTAGAAGTATATCAGATGACTCAACAGATGGACAAGTGATTTAGAAAAGCCATATTATAGGATGACCTAGAGAGACAACAAATGGAAATGTTTAGGTCATGCCATAACTAGAGGCTTTAAAAGAAATTATTTTGCACATGCTATTTTGGCTGAAAGTGCTGTCCTACTTGTTTGCCTGCCATGTCCCATCTGCATGGTTCCAATTCCTCCTCAGAAAGGAGGAAAAATGTACCACAGTGGTGTCAATGAGGTTTGGAATTATTTCAACACAAAATATGTTCAGTAGTGGAACTGTAATGAATTCTAAAGGACATTTGGGTATTTTCCCAGTAACCTCACTGGCAATTCTATCTAATTCCTCTTTTGAGAGTTAGAGCAGGATGAGATTGTCCCTGATCAGCTTTTGTCAGCCAAAAGCTCTGGAAGATAAATTATCAGAAAAGGTGTTTTAATGTCTGTTGGAGGAAGATCAAAAGTGAATAAACCAAACCAGGGTATGAACTCATTTTTGAGCCTATTCCTTGGCAGTATCATTTGGATGACTGTTCTGGTCTTCTTAACCAGACAGCACCAGCACCAGAAAGAGACAAGCAGTAGTGGGGTCCTACCTGTTTCACTATTGGTTTGGTGATCGCATGCACACATGCAACTAACATGCGCACGCAACTTTCCACAAACCAGGTGACGCCTGCAGCACCAATCAGCTGAGGGGATAAAGAAGAGAAAAGTGCAGGGGCAGGTGGGAAGGCCAACCCTGCGCTTTTCTCTTCTTTCTCCTCTCTGCTGATCATCAGAGGCTATTTTTACTACCGGTTCGGGTGAACCGGGCCGAATCGGTAGCATACCACCACTGCAGAGAAGCTAGTATGGTAAAAATGGGATGTCATAGGGTGATGTCCTCTTACCCCTGCTTTTTAAGAGTTACCTGAAGGTGATCCTTTAGTCAGGCCAGGCTAGCCAAGAGCTGCTGTGGAAAACCTTAACCAGGATGACGTTGACTGGGATGTAAGGGGCCAAATCTTTAGGGACCTAGATGTAGCGATATGTTGGGGGGGAGGGTTTTTGGGGGAGGAGTCAGAGTTAGAATTAAACAAGAGATTGAACAATGCTCTTCAAAAATATTTATTATAGAATAGGCTTCAAAATAAATATTTATTTATAATAAAAAAGTTTTAGTTTGTTTGTCTTGTTCCTAGGATTTATTCTTCTTTCTACTTAATAATTTTAGATTGCTCTGGGCTATCCACTAATTCAACTTTATTTACAGATGTACAATTTATCCACTTATTATAGTTCTATATATACCTGCCTATACCTGCCTCTCCGAGAAGAGAGAATTGTCATTTTCTTTGTCCAGCAATGTTCCTCTCACAAACCTGAATGTAATGAAACGACTGAAGTTAAATTCTGCCTAAGAGGAGTTGGTCTGGAAATAATTTGACTCTCCACTCCACTCATAACTTTGGATAGTCTAGGACATGGGTGCTAAAATAGTATGTGGGAATGACCTTGAGAGAAAGGGCAAAAAGATGCAGCCAAGGGAACAGATAAAAAGCAGCTAAGCCCACAGCAAGAATATGGGCAGGGCAAATAGCTCAGAAGCCACCTTCCTAATTTTGGTTAACCAGACAACAAACACAGCCAGATGAGCTAGTTCTACTTTATCATCAAGCTGCATTAACAGAACCTTTAAAATGAGACCCCCCAAAAAATGTAATATGCAAATAACTTCACCAAACTGTGAACAAGTTTTAATACCTTTTTCATCCCTTCTCTCCTTATTCAAACTGCTTTCATTCACTCAACCAAGCCCAAAATTGACATATGTGTAGCCATTTTAGTTAGGCTTAGTATATATTCTTTTTCTTACTTTCTTTTGGCAGTCATGGGAGAAGGGTTTCGGGCTTGCCACATTCCTAAGGGGGGAGGAGTGGAGATAGGGAGACTTGTTTAGGTTAGGTGATTCTTCTTCCCGTGGGAAGATGAGCTGACCGTGTTCAGGCCCCTTGAGGTAGAGATTTATGACATCAAGCAATGTTGAATTACTTCTATTGGAGAATTGACTTTTGGGGGTTGTTTCTAACTTCTGATATTATGGGTAATTCCGAGTTGTGCCAGATCCAGAATTACCACGGACTTTGCCGATTTGATGCTTTCCTAAATAAAAGAAATTGTTTTGGAAGATGGACTTTTCTCTTTTCTTTTTAAATGGATTTTATCTCTTGGAAACCTGACACACTCATTATTCTGCATTGAATGTCATCCTTTCTATCTTCCAGACACAATTTTCCACGCTAAAATATCATTTTGCTTTTTCATTAGACCTCCTTCGGTGATGCTTTTTTTCTCAATGGATACAGGCTGATGGCAGACTTTAGTAGGCCTTTAGCATGATATTGCTAATGATCCCATGTTAGATCAGAATTTGAGTACTTCCCCTTACTATTCAGACATGAGTGCTCTCCTAGGCTGCCATTATGCCCTGTAGTTATTGGTGAATCATATCCTCATCCTTCATGTAGCACTAATTTGAACAAAAGCTGAACCAACTCAACAATAAACTTCACTCTGTGCCAGTTGGTTGCCATTTTATTGTGGATCACTTAATTCACATATTGTGAGCATTGCATATCAGGAAATGTGATACAGTGTTGGATTCAAAGGAACCTAGTATTAACTTGACTGTTACCTAGAAACACTATCACCTAACTGGAAAACCAGTTGGGCTGGTGTGAAACAGCAGTGGCAATAGATATTGCAACAGTATCACAAATAGAATAATTTAGTTGTAGTAATTTCAATTTCACCAAATCAGCAGGATTGGCTATGGGCCATTTTGAGTATTTGGCAGATAACCTATAATGCTGGTCATATTAACATGACCATTTCAAGGAAAACAGATGTAGATGTTACATCAACTAACTCCATACATTCAGTAAAGAAAATGGCTCTGCATATTATACAGTTAAAGAGTCAACTGAGAGGTACTACAAAGCAACAGGCCTGGAAAAATAAATAGTTGCTTTCTTGTTTCAAAAGGAGATGCCTTAGTTATATCCCCATTTATTTCAAAGCTCCCATTTTAAAAGATTTGCATAGACATAAAAAAAAGACATTATTTCATACTTGGATGATACAGTGAATGGAATCTTTGCTACTCATAATTTAGGTTTAGATCTCAAAATACATTTGTGCATTTGTTTTTGTTTTATTGTATTGTTTTTTAATTTAATGCTTTTACTTTAATGTAAGAATTGTACTGAAAAAAAATGTTGGAGTATAATGGCATTTCAATCTGTTCTTTAATTCACAAGTTACAGCTTAGGTCAATTCATTGGAATTAACCAAGGCTGAAATCCTCAAGATATTGAATGCCAAAAATGGCCAGATTCAGAAAAGAAGCCTTTTCGATTAAAAACTCTTTCCCTGATGACCCAATGATCAGAGAGTAAGCACAGGGACAGCCAAAAGCCCGATGTGACCCAGAGGCTGTAAAACACCCAGGTCTAACATAAAGTATCAAGAAATTAAAATGCCACCCAAACAACATTCAACTCTGGCTAAAATCTTTTTCTGAATTCTGAACTTACCCCGTTCACATGTTCTTCCCCAGTAGCCAGTGCCTGTGCAGTCGCAAATGAAGCGATTCCAGCCATCCTTGCAGACAGCATTGTTCTTACAGGGGTAACTATCACATTGTTTGGTGTTGACCCTAATGCAGGAAGATTTGACACCAGCTGCATTCTGCTGCTCTGCCAACTGCCGGATGTTCTTGCTCCGCCCATCAATGAAGAGGTCTCGGATACAGCCCACATAACCATAGTTCAACATAGCTGTCCATAGCTCAGTAGGAAGGACAAGACCAGCCCGATTTTCAGGCAGTCCTCCCAAGTACATGTCTCCTTCCAGATCCAAGATCTCACTCTCTCCACTTGCAGTGAAAGGTGTCCGTCTGCTGTTCACTGAAATGGTACCTGGAAGGAAAGAAAGAAGAAAGGAAGGTCAAGCAAGAATCCAAGAGATAAAACAAATCCCTTTCCTGTGTAGTTTGAATTCTGATGAAGGGTGAAAAACTTAGTGTAGATGGTCAAGGACTCCTCTTTAAATAGAGGACAGAGAACATTTGTCCTGAAACATGTTACTGTCTCCTAGCAGAACTGACAAGACTGTATAGTCACTATCTTGAAAAACCAGAAAATTTATGAAGTATAACACATCTATTGCCTTGTGATGATATCAGTAGTTCCAAAGGCTATTTTTTGCATGGTTTTGAAACTATTACAGATAGTCTTCATTTAGCAACAATTAACAGGGACAATTGTGATGAAAAAGTAACTTTATGATCAGTTCTCACACGTGACTCTGGCAGGTCTGTAGAGCAAAGGAAAGCTGGAGTAAGATCATATGAACTGGCCCTGTTTCACTTAGTAACCACTTTGCTTAGCAGCCAGGTTTCCAGACCCAATTGTGATCACTAAAAAGGACTATCTATACTGCAATAATCTGGCAGCTTGATGCAGAATTATTGGTGAAGAATATGGAAGCATAAGACAAGCCAATTTTACTGTATGCCTAACAGTGCATTGTTATAGCATCATCTTTCAGGGTAGGTTCCACCAGTTTGATTGAATTCCAGAGTAGCAATAACATTTGGTCCACAAATTTAAGCCATTGAAATATGTCTATGTATGATTAAAGTGCATCCAGTAAATTATTTGAAATAAAATACTGAAAGATATGGATTTCAGCTTACGGGCAGAACACATGCTTTTTTTGCAGAAAGTCTCTACTGGACTTCTAAAAAGTATGGGTAATATAGCAATAACAATAGCACTTAGACTTATATACTGCTTCACAGTGCTTTTACAGCCCTAAGTGGTTTACAAAGTCAGTATATTGCTCTCAAGAATCTGGGTCCTTGTTTTACCCACCTTGGAAGGATGGAAGGCTGAGTCAACCTTGAGCCTGGTGAGATTCAATCTGCCAAATTACAGGCAGTCAGCAGAAGTAGCCTACAGTACAGTACTCTAACCACTGCACTACCACGGCTCTGAATATAACTGATTTTATGCCAGTTAGTACTCCACCTCGGCTTACTACACCAGCACTCTGTGAAGCATTCTCTCTCATTCTCTCACTCACTCACTCTCTTTCCTCCCTCCCTCCCTCCCTCCCTCCATCCATCCATCCATCCATCCATTTTTACTTTCTTCTGTCTGTCAGTAGTGGAAAGAGGAAAGCTCAAGTGAGGAGAGCTTCCTTTGCAATAAGAAAAAGGTCCAGCTCTGAGCTCCTGAAAACTCTTAGTTCCTGCTGCGGTAAATCAGTTTCAGAGTGATTCTTGAACCACAGCTTAGCCATAAATAAAATGAACAAAGACCACAGTGTGAAATCACATGGATACAAGACAAGACAAGAATTATGCAAATACTATGTGAAGGAAAACGTTTAAGAACACAAGTTGAATTCTACTCTGGACACCTTTATTTTCATTTGTAACATTTGGGATGCTTTTACAGTATTCCAGCTCAAAACCATCACCTTTGCTAAACCTGCAATATACAATCACAGACAATCGCCATTGTCAAGCAATTCATCTGATTTTATTGTTTCATAGTTTAAAATAATTCTATTAGAGCAGGGATGTCAAACTTGCAGAGTCATGGTGGCGTAACGAGTATCAGGACTTTTTTTCCCCTTCACTAAACTGGGCAGGGGCAGCATGTGACGCATCTGGCCCCTGGACCGCGAATTTGACAGCCCTGTATTAGAGAAACAGATATATTTACACTTCTCAAGGATTTGGTGCATACCTGATCTACCATCTCTCTGTATATCAACATGATACCATTCTCCATCGTTGGCTTTCCTCTGAGTTGCCTTTACTTTAACAGTTCCAGAGCCCATATCAAGAAGAAGGTAGAGATTTCCATCCAGGAGTTCTACTGCAAAGAAATCCACTTTGGTATTCTTTTGGCTTCTGGAATCCTTCCTCTCCTGGGGTTTACCATGAGTAAAAAGAATAAGGCCATTGGGCTCTGTAGTGCGGAAGTCAAAAGAGATAGACCCCATTCGCTTGGTGTTCCACTTAGGCAGGCTAATGTAGGCCTCGGGATTTTCAAAATTGATTGGATCCAATGTGGCTACATTCTCACATGTAAATTTCACCTCGCCATAGATTTTCATTTTTGTGTCACCAATCCTTGCCAAACGAGATAACTCCAGACGAATATCATTATTCTTATAAACAACCTACCAGGGAGAAAGAAAAGAGTTACACATCAGTCATAAAACAATGCATATTTTAGAAAGATACACCTAAAATGTATCTTGGCATATGACTGACTTTCGGTTAGAATTCAATATTCAAAATAAATGCTATAAACCAGGGTTAATTCTAAGAAAAGGTTATCATAAACTCTTTAATTTTATTTAATATTGTTAAATGTGGTTCAATTATATATTTGGCAAACAACGTCTCCTGCTTTTCATTATGACCAGATCTAACAATAAGCTAGCAATAACCTGAGATACAAAATAATGATCAATTTCTTTGGTCGAATAATATACCAGTTCGTATGAATAATATTCCAAGTGTATGTTGTGAAAATAAACAAAACTAAGTTAATTTATTACTGCTGATTGAGGAGAAAGATCATGGAATATCTATCACAAGTTCACAGACTTTCCCTATACTAAAAATATTTCCAGGTAACAACATTTGAATTCTGAAGATACTGAGAATAATTTATATGCCTAGTAGTCACAGTTTATTGACATTTTTGCGCCACATGGTTTAACAATTAATATGATAGTACATCTTAAATAACATGAAAGAATATACTAGGCACAACACTGAATTCCTGTTTTGGGGATCTGTATTCAAATTGCTATTCAGAGTTGAGAATAAAATGGAAAAGTTTCATAGATGCCTCAAGACACCCTTTGCTTTTTGGAGCACAGCAATAAGCATATGTGATCAGTTTTTTAAAAAATGTTAAAATATCTGCAATTCTCTAGTACTATAGAGAATGTTTGCTTGTTTGATGGTCACATCTACAAAAAGAGAAACACTACTTCACATCTGAACCCTAAAACATAATCATGCAAAATATCTGTTATCCACGTCGGGCAAGATTTTTTTTTTGCACAACTATGAATGCTTTACATAGGTTAATATAGAGCATGATATGGAACCAAGGAGAACAAAGAGGATAAGTAGCTCTACAAAGACATTATTGAACCTTTTAATTTATAGCATAATGATCATGATGCTTAACTAAATCCTTCCCTGAAGCTCCTACATATAAAAATGTGTGTGATAGCTGGACCTTGATATTTGCATTGTACTTTTTTTTTATTAAAGCTGACATTATATATGAACTGGCCTTTGACTTAAACTAGTTGTTACAATTCAAAAATTATCTATGTAATAAACTCTGTTTGTGTGCCCCAATGAGTTGAAGCCAACAGTGAGGAGATTTCATTCTCCTCAGGAAAATGCCAATGTTTTCAGAAGCAGGTTGAAAAAGAATATTGGAGAAAACAGAAATATGCTGTGTGTTCAACAACAAAATTATCCTGGAGAAAAAATTTTTACAGGCATGCCACCAGCCATTTCCTCAGACTAACCTAAACCAAGTATATAGTGGGTGTATCATGTACATTTCCCAGTTGCCATAGCTTGAGATCAGCCCACTTACAGTTTGCTGAGGACATGACCTCACAATTAAGCCTCCATCTTGTCGCTGGTCCCTGCTAAAGCATAATGAAGAACAGCAGATGTATTGTGCAGCCAGAAAGCATTATTGTGTGTGGGCAATGTGCGTGTGTGTAGGGAGAAGACAGAAAAACAATGGAGAGGCATTCAAAAATACTCTTCACTTGCCTCCCTACATTGGTTAATGTGAAGCATTCCCCTGGCTGAATTGTTCAAGTCTAGATTGCTTTTCAGTACAAAGGCAGTGTGAATCTTGGTGAAGTCTTCGACTTTCAACCATAATTGACCCCAAAATTTCTATTCCTAAGCAAGGCAGTTGTTAAGTGAGTTTTTCCCCATTTCATAACCTTTTGTGCCAGAGTTGTTAAGTGAATTACTACAGTTGTTAAGTTAGTAACATGGTTGATAAGTGAATCTAGCTTCCCCATTGACTTTGCTTAGAAGGTTGCTAAGTGTCTGAATTTTGATCACATGACAATGGGGATGCAACAACAGTTGTGTGCAAGTCACCTTTTTCAGTGCCATTATAATTTCGAACTGTCATTAAACAAATCATTGTGAGTCGAGGACTACCTGTGTTTATCCAGAAGCAAGCCTCATATATTTAGTAGAAGCAATTCTAAAAGCAGAAGTGCATAGGAACAACTGTAGAATGATGGTATTGGTGAGAAGTTATGCCTGAATGAAACATTTCAGCTAAACACCCAAACCTCATCCTGCCACATGTTCAGGGAAGCAGATGGTAGGGTGGTTTTTCCAGTCATAGGCAATGCTGAGTAGGAGAGGAAAGAACCCAGAAGATACAATCAATGGGCCTTAGAATACCTTGAACTGAACAGCAACATTGGTCCAGTTCCTAGGGTGTGGCAAGGCTAAGGTGCAGGGCAAGTGCTTTCTAGAACAGTTTCCATCCTTTCCACCTCAGAAATATGAGGAAAGCACATTGCCACGATCATGAAGAGGAATCCTGAAAATACTTTGCAGAACATGATGGATAAATTGTATAGGCGCATTATATATAACCATCACATCTTTTCTAATGGCAGCAACTTTTGGATTTTTATCTACTGCTAAAGACAGTAGTGCTTGGAAGCAGAGCCATTGGAAAAGCTATTGGCTAGATCAGAAATTTGAAAAAACATCCCAGAAAATGACAGCGGCAAGCCTCTGATAAGAAAAGCATACTGATGTAGTTGCCAGGATTAAATTGACTGGCTATTCCTCACACTTTTCTAGGACACATTGTGCCAGTCCACAGTGTCTTCCCCAGTTGTACTTAGAGACAAGGTAGTTGCATTGGGAATAAACACAAGGTTTGCTTTTCAGACTTTATCTTTATTCATTAATGTAACTACTTCATTCCTAATGCAATCTCCTTATCTTTTGTGTAATTGGACAGGAATTGTAGGCTGGCACATTTAGGCACAACATGTCCTGTAAGAATCTGAGCAACAGCCAATCAATCTGAGATGAATAGCTCAATTCAGTCACAAAAGAGGTTTATACTGAATTCATGAGACAATTTTAGCTGACATTTTTGAATAACAGGCAAAGGAAATCCTATTTTATTTAATGGGTTTTCCTCTCATAGAAACCGACTAAGACCCACTGAGCTAAATGGAATAGTTACTAAAGTCTCACAAACAACTATGGAAAGTTGCACAGCATGATGGGCTGCACAGCATGATGCCTCCTTCCAAACTTCTTAGCAGTCTAAAAAATTTAGTCAACAACAAAATTGTTTCTAACCTATGTTTACTAAAAAAAAAAAAAACCATCTAATCGCCTTATCCATAGCAGTAGCAACATTTCAACCTTAGACCAGCAATCACTCTATCTGTAATCAATTGCGAAAGTGGAACATATCATATCTGGCTGTAGCCACTGGATGTTTCACTTCACATCTAATAAAATTCAGAAGGAAACCTCACTCCCTTGGGTGTGCTGACTGATGGCCATGTTTCTTTGCGTAATATTCAATTGCAGCTTTACAGCATTCCACTAGATGTCCCCATTGTCCTGTAATGTGCCCCCCAAGAGCAGTTCCCCACTAAAAAGTATATTATATGATGGGTGAAATTTGAAGGCCGGTGCATGTGTATTCATTTCTGTTTACACACACATTTAAAGGTTTACAGTTCCTTGGAGGGATTCTGCTTCCATTGCCCAATAGTGTCAGTTACTCTTTCTCTTATGTTCTACCCACACTTCTGCCCAGGAGATAAATACAAGGCCAGCAAAGTGCTTTCCTTTGTTTTTCCATGTTTTCATACAGGAAGAGAAAGCTGATTAACAAGCACTCAGAACAGAGGTACAGTCTCAGTATCCTTTTTATTTTCACTTAACAATTAATTCGGGATACCAGTTTTTATAATACTGACCACCCACTATTTTGTGGTGCCTGTCTTAATGAAAATGTTCCTGCATGCTCAAGCATTTATTTCTTATTGCTCTGATGCTAATCTAAACGGATGGGCAATTAGAGCAGAAGATCAATTATCTGTAACTTGCTTATCTAAATGTCTTGGTTGATTCACTGTGTACACTGGTTGCATATATGCAAGTCATTGCATTCCTTTGTAAATATCACTCCCATTTATCCAAATGTCTAAATTAATTGAAGATTTTTAACGTTCCCTGATGCTCCTGTTAAGACAAATCAAGTTTTAGTGAGCATCAAGAGATCTATTCCCAATAATCAAATTATCTAATATGGGATGATGGGAAATCTCTTTCATATACAAACAGAAGGGAAATCGATTATCTTCTAATGTAAATGTTCAGGTAAAAATCGTTTAGCTTTGATTAGAAAAGTATAGCATTAGGTTTAATTCATTCTATGATTTATAGTAACATCAGCTTCTGACTATGGAAAACGATATGAAAAAAACATGCAAAATACAAAATATATACCCACACCGATAATCATGTCGGTTATAATACACATCTATGAGGCTTATAGTACTCATAGCTGTGGTTTGGATTGTAAATTAAAATAGAGTATAACTTCCAGGCATAAGAGCAGTATATCCCTGTTTAGCTGAAATGTTGCAAATGCAGATTGTAAATATTTAAGCTATTGGTATATAGTTTAGCAGCATCAGTATCTCCTTCTTTCCCCCTGTATAATTGTTATAAATGCTGAAATAATCCTTCTCTTCCCTTCCAGGTGGCTTTAAGAATAGCAAGATCTGAGGGATATGGAAATACAGTACACTGAAGCATCCCAGATCTAAAGAAGAAAAGTCACCACACTAACCACTTGTCCAGAATGGTATAAGATCTCCTGCTCAAGCTGAGGGTTGGACTAGAAGACTTCCAAGGCCCCTTCCAGCCTTGCTATAGTACCTTCACTACAGATAAGGTGAAGCTAAATGGGGAAGTGAGAAAAGTGCACCTGGTCCTGCCATAAAACCAGTAGCTAACTTTAGGATGATTTGAGAAGACTAGAAATCTATGTTAAATCAGGGGATGTACTGATACTGACAAACTTTCAATTATGTCATCAGGAATATAACAGATTCTGAATGTGCTTATAAATAACTATGATGTATTCTGCTCCATCAGGAAAATAATTTATTAAATCCAGTTGTGGATGGAACTTCTGGCAAATGTAGTCCAAAAAGAACTGGAGGGCACCATGTTGAGGAAGAGTCAAGTGATTTTTGAAGCAATCAAATTGACAGTGCTAGATGTGTTTTGTTAATGTCCAAAACTAAGTATCTATTTTTCCAAATTGCTGAATAGACACTCCTGAACTGGACACTCTGGTTTAAAGAACTGTCCACATTCATTTGTGTAGAATGGGCTCAACTTCCTTATTTATGTATTTTCCCCCTCAATTCAGAGGCATATAAAAAGGGCTAATTTCTGCTGTCACCTCTTTCAAGATGCAACTTCCCCCCTCCCAACCAAATTGGCAGAAATTAGCCCTTTTTATGTGCCTCTGAATTGAAGGGGGAAATACATAAGTACTTCTCCAACAACTACATATGATGTGATATTCTTAAACTAGCCCTGTTTACTAAAGGAAGATGTATGTGGAACCATATTTGCTGCTTCTTAACCAGGGAAAATCCTTTCGTTTCTTTGATTATTTAATGTTGCTCATTATTTATTCAATAATTTGAAGGTTATTTTATTTGGAAATAATTCCCACAGGATAAAGAGGGAAACTATTATTTACATCTAAGTCAATTTCCTAATAATTTGGTTCATTTCCTTCATTGGATTAAAGACAGAAGTAAATGCTGTACTTTTATTAGATGCTATGTTACTGTAAGGCTTGATGCTAACTGTATTGTAACTACAGTAATATAATGAATTAAATATTGAGTTTACCTAATGCTGGGCAATAAACTCTCAGCTGGGTTTTCTTTCATTGGATTTCACTTACTTGAAGCAAGAGACCAACTTAATTCCAGAGAAGTCATTTTATTTTAACACAGGCAGTTCTTAACCAAATTCCCAATCAATCCCAAACTGACTGAATTATTTTTGTGTTTCTATTCTACAACACAAGACGAAGGAGAAATATCACTGAACCATATTTATTTTTGCAAAGTTCACATAAGTATATGAAATTAAGGAAATAGCTTATAAAGATTTATAACTAGAACTTAGTATCGCTTAACTTGATTACTGAAATTTACCCATTTGAGGGGGGGGGGTGTTCTCTGATACACCAAATTATATGCTAACTGACTCTGCTGGGTTTACCCAGTATGTTAAACACAGACAATAAAGTTTAAACTAAGCAAACTTACTATGCTGTCTCTCAATAAGATCTTGTGGATTTCCAGATCCAGAAAGACAGGAGGTAGTAGCCAATCAACCAAACATTGTGGCAGTAGAAAAGGGCAAGAAGACGGTGGTGGTAATAGATACAGCGATGTCAAGTAACAGCAACATCAAAAAGAAGGAGTATAAGAAAATGAACCAGGGCCATGGAAAGTAAAAAGCAAAATGATTCCAGTAATGGTACGCTGTGTGTTAGGGCTGTGATTCTTAAACTGGGAGAATGGATCCAGTTGATCTCAGGAATGACATCTGAGCTTTCTGTCAAGCTCTCTGTCCTCTCTACAGTGCACCCATAAGTGTGAGAGGGATTTTTTTTAAAAAAATTAATATAAATAAATAAAAGTTTGCAATTGTGGAGTTAAAAACAACTAATACAGACTAAAAAGAAAAGAAAAGAAAAAGTACATAAAAACCTTATATATTAAAGAAAAAAGATATATAAAAATAACTTCCCCCTCAAATCCCACAGAATCAGATCAGGTTCTATGAAGGATGCCAGATGAATCGATAATTCAGAGAGGCCACTGACAATCAAGAATTTGTTTGCAAAACTTCTAACTTCCCCCTTCATTATGGCAAATAAAATTCAGTAGCTTATCATCTTCTCTAATATTTTTGGGAAATGCCCAGCAAGGCAGAGAAGAGGAATCAAGTGGGAAGTTAGCCTTGAATTGTTGTACATTCTCAAAACATTCATCTCTCTCTCTCCATCTTTCTCCCTCTCCCTCTCTCTCTTTCCCTCCCCCGCCCCCCCACTCTCTCTGTGTAAACTAAAATTTTATATGACTTGTTAAACATGTTGTTTAAAGGCTGAATATATACTTCCTGTGCCACTTCAGATTTGGTTGAACTACTTCTGGACTCTTTAACAAGCAACATTTGTCTTATACAGATAGAAGGAGCAGGAATTACCAAAGCCATTAAAGATGCAGATCACATCCACAAAAGAGACAAACCAACTCTGCTCTATAACAAAAATCATAAGAAAAGAAACAAAAGTTCTTCTGCAATAGAATAGAAAAGTTCCTCTGCAACTGAGACACTCAAATGAATGTCTCAGTTGAGAGTAAAGTATGTTCTAGAATTCTTTTGCTATTATTGTAACTTTCTTTTTAAAAATTATTCCTTTGTAAAAAAAAAGTGAGTGTTTTGTAAAGAATATAAAAATTAATATAAAGAAAAAAAAAGACAAAAAGTGTAAAGGGAAAGAATGAAAAGTAATAGAAATAGCTTCCAATTTTCTATGCAGCACAATATAGGTACAATTACAAGATCACCTTTTATTCTATGGTTATAAAACAAAAGTTCCCTTTTTCTATTATTTTTAATCATCAAAACATAAGATCATTTTGTTCTGTTTCATGAAGAAGGTCTATAAGAGGCTTCCAGTCAGCAATATAAATGTTGTTTTTTCACTTAATACACATTCCTCCTCCTATTTTCCCCACAATAACCACCCTCTGAGGTGAATTAAAAGAGACTGACTGGGCCAAAGTTACCCAGCAGGTTACCATGGCTAAGGCAGGACTAGAATTCATGGTTTCCTGGTTACTAGCCTGGTGCCTTAGCTACTGTGTCATCGTCTTCATCAAACATTCTTCCATTTTGGGTAATGTGTGTATTCCACATTTAAGAATATAATAATCTTGCTGCAGTTGTCATATATATTTTTAAATGTTACTTTAAAAAAAAATGTTTTTGCTTAGCTTAGCTTAAGCTAGACTTTTTTCTAAAATTATTGTTTCATAGTTTAACTCTTTACAATCTAGACCAGGGGTGTCAAACTCATGTTGTCACGATGTCATCACGTAACGTAACGTGACTTTTTCCCCCTTCACTAAACCAGGTGTGGGCGTGTCCAGTGCATGACGCATCCAGCCGTGGGCCACGAGTTTGACACCCCTGATCTAGACTGTAAACAGCAAAGCCTGATAGGAATTGTGGGGAATACTAATAGTTATACACTGACTATATATGTTACCTACTCTTGCACAAAACCACAATGTAATTGATTTTGGCCAAGTGAATTGTATGAATTCATTGGGGATTATAAATCATTCTTACTCAGCTTACTGAACAAACTGAGCAAAATGTAGTTTAATCAATGCAATATATACAGCACTTACAGGAAAATGGTTATATTTATTCTATTATTCTATAAAGGTCCCCTTTTAGGAAAGGTGACTTCAATAATTGACACTGGTGCTACATTTCAACCAAGGCATAATCATTGGAGGTTTGGTGGTCTGAGTTTCTTCTTCTGCTGCTGCTGCTGAATGTCACTCTGATCTATGCTTTAATTGTGGATGCAAAGTCTATGGAGATTCTCAATCATCCATGTTATGGTTGTCCCAAAGATGCTTTTCAAAAGGCAACTGGGCTTTCTTGTTTTTTTTTTCTCTTGAAAATGTTTCGCTTCTCATCCAAGAAGCTTTTCAGTTCTGAACTGAATTTGCCTTTTAAAAAGTACATGTAGATGCAAGGGCTCACCTGGTGTGTATTTCCAAGATTTGGATGGGTGCAGGGTAATGGTCCTGCCTTAGAAATGTGGCCACCTGGGTTTCAAATGTGGTATTAATCAAGACTTTATGATAGGAGTGGTGATGCAGGACTCTGTATTGGCCTTCGAAGTGCTGCTTCATAGAAGATACTGTCATTCAGGACACTGTGCTGGCCTTCAAGATATTGCTTCATTGAAGGTACTTGTTAAACTCTACTTGTGAAATTGGGCCCTAAGATTGCTGCTTGCAATACCAGCCTCTCTGCCTGAGCTGCTTGACTCTCTTATTCGGCTGGTGGTGTAATTCTCCAGATTCATGGTTCTGGAGGGTTTCAATCTGTCTGCACTAGGCTTGGCATGAACTCAAGAGCTTATGAACACCATGGACCTGATCCAGATTATTGACAGATTGACATCCAGTAGATGTCACACATTAGAACTAATTTTGGTCTTGGGTAGTAGCAATATAATTGCTTGGAGTCAGAAGATGTTATCATGGATGGATCACTCTGTGTTAACCTTTCACTGTTTTAGGAATGTCCCTGCTGGAGAATGGAAGGTCCTATTTTATCTGTCTGCCTAAATCACCTGATGGATCTTGTGGGATTCAAGAGGAAACTTGGGATAATTACTGAAGCTCTGGTGCACACATTTGACCAAAGTCTTATTTGCTGTTTGAATGAACATACAACAGAGATTTTGGATTGGATTGTGCCCATGTGGCTTCTCTTTGTTGGTGGATCCTGTGCAGTCCCTTGGTTCCAGAGGAACTCTAGGAGATGAAGTGGTATAAACGATGCCTTGGCTGCTGCTAAAGAAATATGAAGAGTGATTTTGACCAGGTGCAGTTAAGAGCCTGGTAGGTGGGTAAACCATGAAAGACACTATTTAGAGTTCAGTGGATGGAATATGAACCATCATTAATATAGCTAAAAACTAACCTCTATGGGTGACTCAATACCGTTTAAGCTATAATAAAATATTTCCTCTCTGGGTTTCTTTTTAGGCTTTTCACTGAATAATGCTAGAAAATTACTGGGTAATTTCTAGTTTACACTTAGCACATTTCCAGTCAATCCTTACACCCAGATCAGACCCAGCATACATGCCACTTGATGCAGCTAACAAAAATATACATTGAAGTTTATTGATTAATCAAAGGCAAACATCAGAGGAAAGAAAGTTAATTGGCAAAATGGGACAAAGTGCAGGGAAAAGCAGGGAGAGCATAAGACATATACCAAAGGGACACTTTACACTATCTATGTAATTGCATCAAAAGACAGTGTTTTCCTGAGTCACTGGAAATAATACTGTGAGCTTGGATAGAGAAGGGAGTGGTCTTTAGTTATTCCAGCTTTTACCCCTTTAAATCCATAAAAGTAGCAGAACAACTATAGAAAATAGGACACGAGAGATCCCTTATCTATTCTATACAGTGAAAGAAATAATTTGTTATACATAGCCAAGAAATAATATCCAGTTAGCACAAATGAAGAGTGCAATGAACCTAATAGAGCACATCTAGGCTGCAAGTGACAAATTCCATTAATCCTTTGGTTTGCTCTGGAATGCATGAGCATAAAATGTGAGCTCACTTCCTATGAGGAATAATGCAACTGCACTCTGGAGTGTTAAGAAGCATCAGACTACACAGGATACTGCTCTGAAAATGTGCAAATGACCAAAAAAACAGCATATTACAAGCATTCTGACTAAAGCAATTAGGAAAATGTCTGGCTCAAGTTTCCCCAAGAATTACCATGTTTTTCACACTATAAGAAATATCTATGCATCTTATTGAGCGAATGTTGCCGAAGCCCCGCCCGTCGACCACCACTCTTCGGCCTCTGCCTCCCAGCAATTTGCCTCCTTGTAGAAAAGAAACAAACAGCCTGGTCAGCTTCAGCAGTTTGATTTAGCACAAGCATCTGATTGGTGGTTGGATCGGCCTCCCGGAATACCAGGTAACAGATAATCAGAGTTGGAAGGGACCTTGTAGGTCATCTAGTCCAACCCCCTGTCCAAGTGGGACACCCTACACCATTTCTGACAAATAACAGTCCAATCTGTTCTTGAAAGTCTCAAGTGATGGCACTCGCACAACTTCCGAGGGCAAGGTGTTCCATTGGTTGATTGTTCTCACTGTCAGAAAGTTTCTCCTTATTTCCAGGTTAAATCTCTCCTTGTTCCGTTTCTATCCATTATATCTTGTCTGGCCAACAGCCGCTTTAGAAAATAGCTTGACCCCTTCTTCTCTGTAACAGCCCCTCAAATATTGGAAGACTGCTATCATGTCTCCCCTGGTCCTTCTCTTCACTAGACTAGCTAAGCCCAGTTCCTGTAACCGTTCATTGTATGTTTTAGTCTCCAGTCCCCTAATCATCCTGGTTGCTCTTCTCTGTACTTTTTCTAGAGTCTCAACATCTTTTTTATAGTGTGGTGACCAAAACTGGATGCAGTACTCTAGGTGTGGTCTTACTGAGGCTTTAAAGAGTGGTATTAGTACCTCACTTGATCTCAATTGCATCCCTCTGTTAATGCAACTTAGGACTGCATTAGCTTTTTTGGCTGCTGCTGCACACTGCTGGCTCATATTTAGCTGGTTGTCCGCTAAGACTCCAAGATCCCTCTCACAGTTACTGCTATTAAGCCTGGTTTCACCCAGTCTATATGTGTACTTTTGATTTGTCTTGCCTAAGTGTAGGACTTTACTTTTCTCTACATTCAATTTCATTTTATTAAATATGGCTCAGTGTTCTAGTCTGTCAAGATCCATCTGGACATTGAGCCTATCTTCTTGGGTGTTAGCTATTCCTGCCAGCTTAGTATCATCTGCAAATTTGGTAAGTTCTCCTTCTATTCCCTCATCTAAGTTGTTAATGAAGATATTGAAGAGTACTGGGCCTAAGAGAGGGAGAGAGAGCATCTCGCTGCTTACTTCCCTCCATGTAGACTTAGACCCATTAAGAACTACTCATTGAGTACAGTTTGTCAGCCAGTTGTGAGTCCATCTAGTGGTGGTGCTATCTATTCCACTTTTTTCTAGCTGACCAAGAAGTAGGTTGTGGTCTACTTTGTCGAATGCCTTGCTGAAATCTAAATACCGTATATTATGTCCATGGTATTTCTCTGGTTTACTAATTTAGTCACTGTGTTGAAAAATGAAATCAGATTGGTTTGGCATGATCTGTTTCTAACAAACCCATGCTGACTGCTAGTTATTACTTTACTTGTTTCTAGATGTTGGCAGATCTGTTTTTTATTATCTTTTCCAGTATCTTCCCAGGTATTGATGTTAGGCTGATTGGTCCATAGTTTCCTGGGTCTGTTTTTTTTCCCCTTTTTTGAAGATGGGAACCACATCAGTTCTTTTCCAATCCTCTGGAGATCTTTGTGCAGCATGCTGGTTTCTTCTTGGATTTCTTGTTTTTCTTTCTCAGTCATATAGTGCTAGTCTGGGCTTCTATGATCGTACTTTTCAGGGTTTCCCAAGATTCTTGAATTGTTTTCCCCTTTAGGATTTTCATCCATGGAATCTTTCCCAAGTTCTCTCTGAATTTATTAAAATCAGCTCTTTTAAAATCCAAGACTTGGTGTCATTATGTTCTATTGCTTGTGTTTGTGTTATGTCGAATTCTAATATGACATGGTCACTCTCACTTAAGGTTCCTGCAGTTTCAACTCCCTCTACCACTTCTTCTCTGTTTGTAAGAATTAAGTCCAGTATGGCTGTCCCCCTAGTTTCTACCTTTTAGACAACAAAGTTGTCAGCTAGGTTAGTTAGGAATTTATTTGATTTCTCACTTGGTGCAGAATTAGTTTTCCAATTGATATCAGGATAATTGAAGTCCCCCCATTACTATTGTTTTGTGTTTCCTGTATATGTTTGTTAGTTGGTTGGCAAAAAAGACATCTATTTTTTTCTGCTTGATTGGGTGGCCTATAATATACACCTATGGCCATGCCATTCTTTTTTTCTTTTATACCCATATGCATTCTAGGAGGTTTTCATCTCTCTTTTTTTTCTGTAGCAATATTGTGGTCCTTTACATACAGTGCAACTCCACATCCTCTTTTATGGGATCTGGATTTTTTGAACAGTTTGTATCCTTCTACCAGTATGTTCCAATCATGAGTTTCATCCCACCAAGTTTCTGTTATTCCAACTATAGCATATCTATCTTAATGTATTTGTAGTTTGAGTTCACCCTGCTTGCTCCCCAGACTTTTTGCATTTGTATATAGGCACTTGAGATCTTTATGTCTGATGCTGTGTTTACTGTCTACATAACCTGTGTTGTGCCTACCTGCCTCTACTTTTTTGCCACCTGTTTGATTAATGCATATGGTATGGCACTCACTATTGAATACTTGGTTTTGCTTGACAGCAAGGTTGATAATCTTACCTGCACAAACAACTATGTTACATGCACTGGTATCCTTATTAATTTTAGGTTGCTGGGGACAGAAATGTTCTGTATCTATTAATTCTCTGTCCCCATTGTTCTGTTTAAATGTTTATCCAGAAAACCTGTGAATTTAATGCCAAGTAATTCAGTTCCTTTCTTTGATGGATTCAAACCACCTCTTTTGTACAGTTTTTCATTGGACCAGCTGCAAACTTCATGACTAATAAAACCAAATCCTTCCCTTTAGCCTTTAGCCACACATTAAACTCCACTACATATTGGTCTCTCCCTTTTTGTTCCTTGTATACTGAAAAGATAAGCCTACAGCCCATACTACTAAGTTCATACCCCAAGCTCTGGAAGTCTTTCTGCACAGAAAGTATATCCTTCTGGGACCACTTGATCAGCTGTTCTGGGCTGCAGGGATCACCGTCTCCCATTGCCGCTGTCACTGCCCATCACCACCACTTCCTATTGCCGCCTCTGCACACCCCATTTTCAGCATCCAAACATCCTGTTTTAATCGCATAGAGGCCAAAAATAGGGCGCGCAAAGGCTGCGCTGGGTGGCGGCGATCCCCATAGCCTGGAACAGCTGATCAGCGGTATTCCGGGAAGCCAATCCAACTGCCAATCAGCTGCTAGTGCTAAATCAGGCTGTGCTGAAGCTAACCAGGCTGTTGGCTGTTTCCTTCAAGGAGGCAAATTGCTAGGAGGCAGAGGCAGATTTTTTTTTCTTGTTTTTCTCCCCAAAAGCTTGGTGCGTCTTACGGGCTGGAGCATCTTATAGTTCAAAAAATACGGTAACAATGTATTGGTAGGATATTTTATTTCTTCCCACCTGGAGACATACTATCAACTTCATACATTCAAGATAGAGTGAAACACCAAAGTATAAATAGAAAATGAAGCCAGCAAGAGAAAAAAAGGTCAGAAACATCTGTTTAGTAATATCGCTGAGTATTTGTTTTTTGTTTTTCTTGAAAGAGAAGAGGAAACTATAATCAGAAGCTTGCACAGCTGGCCGGAACCATTACTGCCAGGCAAAACTGACATAACAAGGCAATTGATTAACAGATTCTACAATAGTTTTGCCAACCTGATCTTACCAAAATCCCTCTAGCCTAGATTTAAAGAACTTCTGCCAACATCTGCAAAGTGGAACCATTTTATATAGTGGAGCTGTGAAAAGATGCTTTACAATATGCATGAACACAAAGTACTTTTCCTTGACTCATTAAAGGAACTATGTTTTGTATTGCTCATACAGCTGCTTTGAAAGTGGTCTCCAAGAATTTCCATTTGTATCTATAGCCACTTTCAACAGTCTTATTCTTGCTATAGTTATATTAACCAGAATCTTGAACCAATTATCAAATTATTAATTTCTTAGGACATAATAAAATGGGATGGAAAAAAATTGGTGCAGGCATAATTATTATAAGATATTATAAAGACATTGCAATCAATGAAAGTGAAGAAAACTTCAGAACTGGATAAATTACTCACTGGATGGCATAAAATTTTAAAGTACTTATTGGCACCTATATTATTAGATGTTTATAATGAATCATTTATTATTTATTTCCTTTTATTATCTATGAGGTTTATATTACAATAACACTAAAGCTTGAGAAATTTCACTATATAAGCCAAGCTATAGACAGATACCTTTGTTTAATATGAACATTAAAATATGGACTACACCACTAGATAGAAAGCTACAGAATATGTACCTATTTCAATAGGGATCTATAAAAATAAGCACCTGTCCATGTCTCCTTGCTTGTTAACTGATTTTATGGATATACAGTAGTCAGAGATAAAATAGAACCAGTTGCTCTATTTTTCCTGGATGCTGAAAAGGCCTTTGATATGGTCTAGGTTGAATTTATGAAGTATGTTCTAAGAAGATATAGATTTGTTTTGTTTTGTTGTTGTTGTTCATTTGGTATTTCCATCCGGTGATGAGTGTTATTACAAATGGATTTATCTCTCAGACTCAATTGTGGCACTTGCAAGGATTTTCCACTCATTTAATCCTTAATTTGGTTTTTGAATCACTAGCTTCCTATACTAGAGAGTCTCAAAATATTAAATGTGTTGTAGAACGCAACTGTGAATATAATTATTTTGATACATTGATGACACTATAGTTATTCTGATAATTATGTAAAGTTATTACCAACATTTTTTGTAGTCATGTAGCAGTATGGCTTATATTCTGGTTATAAATTGTAACACATCTAATTTGCTGCCTTAAGGATCTTCTATATCTATAAATTACTTAAATACATTAGGCCCATCACTTCCTCTCATCTCTGGGAAGAAGGTAATGGCAAACCACTTCTGAAGTCTTGCCAAGAGAACTGCAGGAACTTGTCCAGTCAATCAGCAGGAGTCAATACTGGTTTAAAATTACAACAAAAACTCTTAATAATTAAAATCCCCTAATGCAGGGTATATATTTATCAATATCTCCTATTGATAGGAGCCTTGGTGGTGCAGACTGTTAATCATCTAGCACGTAGCTCAATTGCCTGCAATTAGTGCAGGTTCGAATCCCACCAGGCTCAAGATTGACTCAGCCTTCCATCCTCTTGGGGTAGGTAAATTGAGGACCCAAGATTGTTGGGGGCAATAAGCTGACTTTGTAAAATGCCGCTTGGCGGGGCCAAAAAGCCCTAGTAATAAGCAGGCATATACAATGGAATAAAGGCTATTGCCGAGCACTTAGCATGGTGCTCCATAGACTGTAAGCCGCCCTGAGTCTCCGGAGAAGGGCGGCATATATAAATGTAAATTAAAAAAAAAAATTCCTATTTACAATTATTAGAAAGATGTAAACTAGTTTTTGGACATTGTAAAACTAAGTTTGAAATAAAACTGTGCACAAATAATGAACATGTAGTTGCTAAAATATATAAATGTTTATTGAAATTTGAAGCAGAAGAACAACTGAAAGACTACGATAAGCAAAGCTAAGTATTGTGATAATATAGATGGAACAATGAAAAATATATGGCTGAAAGTACTGAAATTTACAGTATGTTGTAATTTTGAAGATAACTTTTAAAAATGATGTACCATTGGTATACATCACCAGAGAAATTGTCTAGAATTTATAAATGTATAATGTATAAATTTATGTTGGAAATGTAACAAATAGGGTGATTTTATCATGTTTGGTGGATATGTATGAAACCTAGAAAAATCTGGATTCAAGTACATTGAGAGGATTTTAAAGATTAATATATAACCGAGACCAGAGATTTTTCTTTTGGGATTGATGGGCAAACAGCTGGAAAAAACGTTATGGAGTTTTGTTTTGTTTTTGTATATGTTATCTATAGCAGGATGATTGTATGTACAAAAAAAAGATTCAGCATTATCCCCAGTCAAATGAATATTAAGGAATTTGCTAAAATGGCTAAGCTGGCTTCTTTGATCAGAGAAAAGACAATATCTACATATTGCTGACTGGAAATCCCTTATAATATTTTGTGAACAGAAACTAATGAATTTAAGACTTATGGTTTTGCACGGTAGATTATAGAAAGAACACAGTTATGTTGAAACCACAGAGTAAAAAGTAAATGAATAGTTGTACTTATACCTACTTAAAGAAAATCTTTGTATTTTTTGCTTTCTTTTCTACTTTTCTTTTATCTTTTGCCCCTTTCTTGCACTTTTAGTTATTTCTTTGATTGTTCATTTTTTCTTACTTTACTTTGTATTAGTTTTAAGTTTTTAGTAAAAAAAAACCTTACTAAAATTGTGTTTAAAAATAATTAAAACTCCAATTAAGTCTTTATAATAATATTATACAGTGGACACTATCTTATTTATGAACAGGGCATACCAAATAGGCCGCACAGAAATTGTAGTATATTAATTACATTAAATGTTTCTTCAGACATGTTCTTGTTTGTTTGATGCATGACATTTATGTATTCCTAAGTAAAATAATATTTTTCTTGAAAAAAATCAATAAAACATATTATGATTGTGCTATGGGGCCTGCTTTTTGATACATTTGTATATTTTGAGAGGAATTCCAATGTTTATTCTTATTAAATATTTTACATAGATAACTTACTCAGAATTTTTATGGCAGCTAAATATTCTACAGCTAAAGCCTGTAGAATATCTTTGGCTTGTTATGATAGTGACTGTAACGTACCAAGCTTGTTATGATGGTGGATGTAACCTACCAGCTTACCAAGATATCAAGCTTTCAACTAGATCATTGAGCTTTTATTTTACTAGCTTTTTTATTAAAGCGGTGGGCAATATCATTTTTATGACTAAACTTATCATAAGGCCCATCTCAGCAAGTTTTAAGGATCCAGATATGATAAACTGGGTTATTAACTTCCAGCTTTGAAAGCTGCCAAAGACCGAATGATTGCTTGTGTGCCATTAAGTGGGACCATCAAGTTGGTGTTGCCTCTTAGCAACCTCATAGATTTTTCCCCTTAGTTTTTTATATTCTGATAAACTAATGAAAATTGAAAACAAAAAGATTTTCTCCTTTGTTTTTCAGGTCTTACAATGGTGCATTAATCACTATAAATATATTTGGTTAAATATATTTGGTCTTTATTATCCTTTATTCTTCAATTAGTATACTCACTAATTATTTTTGTTTGTGTAGTAGATGTTTTTGTATTTCTCTATTTTAAAAAACTTTAAAATGTGCATGCACATTGAGGTAGCAAAAAAAATGTTGCTGTCAGAGTACTCATGATTCTCTTGGTTAAAAACAGTGCTATTATTTTTGACAATTTTCAGACATGAGCAAATAAAATTCAGGGAAGCTCAGTTTCATAGTAGCAGAACATCCTCTTCCCCATCTATTCTCCCCTTTTGGCAGTATACCTACAATTCCATGATGAGCGCAATCCTACGAACTTTTGGATCTGTGTCACCCACAATGCTGTTATGGAAGCAGGCTGTTTGGGCTGCTTGAAATTGTGGTTCAGCAGCATCTGGAAAGCCACAAGCATTTTGCTCCTTGTTGGAAACATTAAGTAGCTGAAGATCATCAGGACAGACATCAACTGAATGGACAGTCTAACTCAGGGGTGTCAAACTCATGTGGTCATGGCAGTTCATATGACATATTGGGACATTTTTCCCCTTCGCTAAACTGGGTGTGCACATGGACAGCACATGACGCATCTGGTCCAAGGCCAGGAGTTTGACAGCCATGGTGTAACTGGTGTAAAAGCAACATTGTTTTCTAATATATTTTCTCATATGACAATACAAAGATTTCTGAGCACATAATCATGCTAATATATGGATAAATAAATGCATGCATGTGAGTGCATATATATAGTGATATCTGTGATTGTGATTATTACTGTGTTATCTTCAGAACCCAAGCACCATACATGCTAATGCTTATGAAAAGGTATACCTATGTATTAATCATATACTATTCATACAGCCTGTTTGTGATTTACATGCATGGTGACATAGACCTATGAATGCATTTGTTGTGCTTATTCTTCACATAAATATTTGTCTGAGGTATGCAAAACATTCAAAAGCAGTCTTAAATGATGCAGCCTTCCATGAAATGTTAAAATAGGGTTGTCCTCTAGAAGGTTAACAAAGCTGATTTAAAGCTATCCCTAGTTGTATGTATGTTTATCCAGGCACAGAGACTACCAGAAATGTAAAGTACCTGTGCATGTATAGAAATGCATAGCCAGCAGGGACAGACTTCAAAGCAGCAGTATAGCTACTTTAACTTTAAAGTATAGCTACTTTAACTCTCCAGCAACGTACTTTAGTTACATTAAAGTGTTTTGTAAAGCAGCCCTTCCGATACTTTGCACACCTATATTGACTTATTCAGCAGAAATTTTCCTCTATATTGTGATAGTGAACTAAATAATTTGTACTTGAAGTGGATGCTATTAGTGGCATTCTCTCCTCAAGCATATTCAGTTGGATGTTTGACCCACCTCATTTTGAAGATTCAAGGCAGCTACCAGTATTCCAAAACAAAACAGAGAAAATATTGATCTGAATATCATTTAAAAAATAAAATACGAAGTACATAAAACTCAGAAAAATCAAAATTTACTTCATACCAACACCAAACTATCAATGGGATTGTGCATGCTTTTCTTTAATATGCAATATTTTTGCATGGTGTCATTTGGACGTATTGCACATTATACCAATGCCTTAAATATATTGGGAGGCAGGGAACAAAGTGAAGACTCATCTACTGCTTTCAAAATTCTGAAACTAACTACAGTATGAAGATTTTCTTTTCTTGCTGCACAATTTGGTGCTAATTTCTCCCCTCACCCTCATCTTCCATACCCAATAGAATATTGGTTCTTGCTTTAAAAACACATATGCCAGAATTGGAACACAAATTGCTATGACCTTTGGATTAAAAAAAATATGAAAAGTCTCTTTAGAGCAAGATAGCTACAAATCTCAGCATAAACTGAAAGCTATACAAAGGTTTGAGAGGGATTTCACCTGTACTGGGTCATTAAATTCCAAAATGGGTAGGAAATCAGAAAGTATAAGAGGAACCAAATCATCCATTATACAATACTGGTAGATTGCTTTGGATTTGTTCAGTATCATTTCTGTTGGCTGAAATAGGTATCAGTCATTTAATGAAATTCTTGGTTTAAAAACATAGTTTGAAAGTAAAATGGAAAGACATTTTCTGAGAGTTGATAATTCTCAAGGGATGTTAAGCATATTGATATTCTCAAGGAAGGGAAATCAGAGAAAAACCTAACTGCACATCAAAACATTTAAGTAGCAAAGGGCAGTAGCAAGACAAACTGGGGTAAGAAGACATTGACAACTGTTCCTTGCTATTGACAGGTCACTCCTTCTTGGCCCTGGAGTTCTCTGCAACTGCCCCCATTGAAGGGAGGATTAAGCCTATTCCAACAGACAATCCCAGGTGACTATTGGAACCAGTAGGGATTCACAGGGAACTTGGAATTATTCCTGAGGCTCTGGTGAATGATTTTTCTAAGGCCTTAGTTGTGACCTGGAATGATTCATGGTTCACCTGAATAACACTATTGCTGTGTGAGCTGCACTGGCTTCCAGTTGCTTTCCAGATGCAACTCAAGGTGCTTTAAATAATCTTTAAAGCTGGCAGAACTTGGGGACAGAGTGAAAAGAGGGATTAGCTTAGAATCCCTACACAGCCACAAGTGAACTAAGATCACCACCACCCCTTGTGTGCCATTGGCTCTTATTTAACTCTAATCAGATGCTGGCCATTTGTTGGAAAGATTACTGTGCGTAGGCTTTTAGCAATAAATCAGCTTAATTGAACCTCCACATCTGGACCTGGGGTTTTACACCTAACATGGAAACAACTATGGAACTCATTGATAAAAAGGATCATATATTCTAGACCTATATCAATTAAGGGTTTATGCCTGGGCACAAAGCAGATACAACATTAGTCACTCTATTTGATGACCAATGCTGAAACTTGGATGTCAGTGCAGGTAATCTTCCACTTACAACTGGGCTCAGAATCTCAGCCATTGAATGAAGTAGTCATTAAATGAAACACCATGTGACCACTTCACCCAACAACCCTAATCCCAGATCCCTCCATTGCAATTGTTAAGTGACCACATGTGTTGGTAAGCAAAACATTGAGGAGGGGGCACAGGCCTCCTGATCATAATGGGATGAGGGCATAAGTCTCCCAGTACACCTGGGAGATTGATGGCTTCTGCTAGGTTTTTTTTTTCCAGATTTAAGGTCTGTTCCTCAGCCCTAGTATCCCTTTGGATGGGCTCCAGAGTTTGGTAGAGGGGTACTGTTCTTCAGTGGTTTTATTCCTTGTCCAGCAGTTGTTCCAGTCATGTTTGCTTCTTGCAGGATACCTAGGAATCAGTGCTTTTCTGCTTGCTATTCAATATTTATATGAACTCACTGGGAGTCAGCCTTTCAAGGAAAACCAGATTAAAAACCATTGCTATATAGATGAGTAGTGCTTTTATTATACAGAATCTTGCAATCTGAATGTATTTCTTCCCTTTATTTTCATGTGAACTGTCTGAGACATTTACTCTTGTCATAATTTCAGCCCCTGCTCAGGCCTCTTTTGTTTCCTTTGGAAACACTTTTTGCTCCCTGCCCATTTCAGAGGCCATTCATCTACCTTCTATACTGGGGGATGTTTCAGACCCGGTATTATCAATACATTCATGATACCCAATTGCATACTATAACCCTAGGCTGGGCCAGAAATGCTGCATTGTCTTCCTATTAATTTCAGATGCTGCATTGTCTTCCTATTAATTTCTGAATGCAATTTAAAATGCCATTATTGACCTATAAAGTCCTTAGTAGTTTGGCACCTGGTTATCTGCAGGACCACATCTCCACACTAATGTCAGCCCAACAACTATACTCATGCCAGGAGAAGCACTGATTTCCACCATTTTCAAGAAAAGGGTAAATTCTGGAAATCCCGCTGTTTGCTAATAGGACTGGCCTTCTGGAATTTTGGTAGCTAATAAATGTGATAATAATAAAAACAAAGTGGTGTTCTTTCAAATGTTTTTTCTCTGGTCTGATCATTTACCTTCTTGAAATAGTACACGGATCATTTACCTTCTTGAAATAGTACATGGTTGTTTAACAGTGGGACTGCTATCTTAGACATGCCAACATCCTTTACTCTGAATCATTGTTTTCAGCTGTTATAGATGATGGAGTTGAGGACAAACATGATTCAGAATTTTCTGCCAAGATTATTGGTTTTAGGAAATTGAGGAAATTGTTCTGTCCATTTTCCCCACTAAGGAGCAGGGAGACTATAAAGCCCCAAACGTGATCCCAAAACCTGCAGGTGCCAGTAATACAAATAAACATAGAGCAATTAGCAAAATTAACACAGTTTTAAATAGCTTGATTCACCAGATGCAGAGATGTAGCAGGGTTCCATAAAATGTAAAGTTATTAGAAATTAAACCATTAATCATCTGTTCAAAGGCCTGAATGCAAAAATCGTTCTGTCTGAAATGGATGATTTAAAAAAATGGCATGGATTTAAAAGGGACAATTCAGTTGTTCCAAGTCTGATGTTGAACTATGTTCTACAGCTTTGATTCAATTGAGAAAGGAGGATTATGACCAGAATTCTTCCCTGCTCCCAGCACGTTCAACTACTGAATCCCAGCAACTCTGGAGGCCTATTTAAGATATTCATCTTTTTTTACCCCAGATTGTTTGAATGATCTAATGCTGTAAAGAAAGCCAGATGTACACGAAGTTAGTGGTGGCTGCAAAGGCATCCAGATTATTGAAGATGTTAGTGGTGGGTTATAGTACTACTTATTACAGAGAGGGAATAAATGGGAATAACAGCATTATTCTAATAATCAGGTATACATGCAATCTTTACATAGATGTTAAACAAGTTGTGCATCACTCCAAAAGTATATTAGATTCATATCTTAACATTTTCCCATCTATCTCTGCATCATTATCCTTTTAATATTTTCACATAATTGATTACTTCCTTTTCACCTTATTTTTTGAAATTTACATTCATTTCAGTTTTACTCTTTGATGGATCTCTATCACAACATGTATAAATATCTAAATGCTTCTTCCAGCATTTTTTCTTTTAATTTCAAGTATCATTTGCAGGTTTTGTTTTGTTTTCATTCCACTTGATGAAACCTGGTAGAGGCTCCTTGTTTAGCCTTTTTCACCCAATATTATTTTTAAAAAAAATCTATAAAAATTGTTGTGCTCTTTTCATTTTGTTCTTTTTTACTACATTATTTGCAACTTTTGGGAATTTTTTTCCCCTCTAAATCCTATCCCTCATGTTCTCCCATATTTCAGTAATTCATTCTCCCCCCCCCAAAAAAAAAACCCTTTCATCACTTTCTAAGCCATATTCTATCATAACCAACCAACTCTTTCCTTCTCCACCTCAATTAAAATTTTTCCCAATAGCCCTGTTAAATTCTTCTTCCCCATCACTCTTGCTCATTTGATTGCTGTTACTGAAACTTCAAATCTTCTGTGAAGCAGGTTTCACTAAGAACCCACTTTATTTAATACATTATTCATCTAATGTCATTTACAGAGAACTCAGCCAGCCCAATGAGTCCCTTAATAAGATATCCCATTCCATTTCCTCTCATTTTCAGAAGTCAACATTTCCTGGTCAAAGAGAAATTTCTGTCTTCTTGGATAGCTTTAATGTATTTCTTTTCAATATTATTATATTTCTGCAAACTTTAAGGTTTCTCAGAGATTGTCAGTATGCTTTATCTTTTACATGTGGATCATTCTTTCAGTTTTATGAGGACAGACTAAGTTTGCCAATGGTATCTACAGCATGATATTCAATGAAAAAAAGATAAGTGGCAGACAAAGAAGTTATTTAACAAAGAATACAAAGCAAGATAATGGTGTTGATTTGAAACATTTACCTCCTTCAGACAACCCATGAAGTTATTGCTGATAGGAGATCCAGGTAAATCAGCTGTACTGGGACTTCCACCGACATAGAAGAAGTCATCTGAGCCAAGCATAGTATAATCCTCTTGTGTGTAGCCAGTAGTGGTGAGGATTCCATCCACTGAGATTGTCACCTGTTTGAAGGATGCAATAGACAAAAAAAAAAAAGAAAGAAAAAAAGAAAAACAAAATTCCCAGCAATGATCTTACAGTTCTTAAAAGAGCAAGTCCTCTCCCTATTTTTATAAAACTTTTAGGATAGGTTTTGCTGAACTTTGTTGATTCATTGCAGCTCAGTTCCATTTTCTGGTCTGCTTTTTGTCCCTCCACTCCAAGTCCTTAATCACCTGCATTGCTAGTTCAACTTTGCTACTGCCAAAAAGAGAGCTATTCTACCTGCCATTGATGGCTTCCATTTAATAAGGCCAGAAAATGGAGCAGTTGGTGGACGGGAGCACTTATCTGAGCTGATAGTATGATTGATTAGCCATTATTGGTAGTGATTATTGTTAGTTATGACTGTTAGCAAAGACACTAATGATGAAGTTGATATATTTGATTTTGCTTCTTTGTATTTATTTGGCTCACAGCACACAAATGAACATGCATTCAGGGAAGGGAGGAAGGAAAAGGATCTCACTTTCAATACATTATGAAATGAACATGCTATGTGCCTACAAAGACACCCACTGCCGCCCAGTACTGCAACTTAAAAAGAAAAAAAAGTACAAAAATTAAAAAAATCAGGATTTAAAAAAAATGAAAGAAAGAAGTCAACCATACATCAGCAAAAATGAAACATATAAAGTGAATTTGAAAACAAGAGGAAAAAAAAATGCCAAAAGTGCTCACACTCTCTACTTTAGCACACCCATGCCACTGTTTTTCAAAATCCAGACGACAAAGTATCCTGAGAGAGATTTTTTTTTCACACTTGCATGCATTCCTTAAAAAAGCAAAAATGAAATCATAAACTATAAAAGGAGAAAAAGAACGCTTCAAAGAAAGGAAAACTAAAATTTAAAAAATCTAAAAATATTCCAAACCCCGTAATTCATGGAGGGCAATGGAAAACAGAAGGAGGGCAGGAAAGGAAGGTTGTGAAAATGATATATGTATGTGATTTAAAAGTTAGATTAGTGGTGAACAGATGGGAAGAGATAGCTGCAGTATGGTGTTTGGAAAAGGAGGTGGGAATTAACCAGACATAGACATGCCATGCAGCGTATATATTGCCCTGAACCAAACAACTGGCTGAGCTTCTGTTGGTTATGGCTGGTGGAATTTCAAAAAGACAGAGAAAGAATATGTGTAGAGGCTGGCCCGATGAAGAGGTTAAGATGGAGTGAGAAAAAAAGAGGGAAGTTTGGTCCAGCTTTCCTTCAACAGCTATTATTAGAACCAATAAAATAATGAAAAGGGAAAGACTGGGCTCACAACAACAAACTGCAGGCCCTGACATGGTAGTTGAGTTAAAAATCTTCAGAAAAACATAAAAAGAAAGGAAGTCTCACTTCCCCAAACTAAAAAAAGGGAGAAAAACTAAAGGAAAGAAAGAAAAAGGATTAGCAAAATATTGACAAAAATAGAATAAAAAAACCCTTTTAAAATAGATAAAGTGAAGAAGCCAGCGAAAGAGATAATTAAATCCCATTTCCAGAACTATTGTATTTATTTTCCTTTGTTTTTGTATTACAGAAAATATATAAAAATACAAATAGGAAGAAAAGGTAGCTATAGCAAAATCAAAAGAAGAAGAAGGGGAAGGTAAGTTTAAAGCGGAAGAAAAATAGGGGATGGGAGATGGAGAGGGAAAGGAAGATAACACACGGCAAACCCAAAAAAAGAGACAATAAGAATGATATCTACCAGACAATGTAGTTTGTTTACCATAGCGTGTCCAATGCCTGAGTGCTTTGCGGAAAAGGGGGAAGAAAGGAAATTAAAAAATTGTGAACAGAACGATTGTTAATTAAAATAACCAAAAGCAAAGATGAGTCGTTAGGGTGTTAGTACATTAGTCGGTTAGTAAAAATGACACATTGCATGAATGGTCTAGTGTTAGTTTTTCAAAAAAAGGCATGGGGTGCCCGACACACACAGAGTGAAAAAGAGGACAGCATGAGCAGGACTGTCTGGAAACCATGCCATAGAGATTGTTAGAAGGAAGGGAACTGCCTGCCCTTCTCATTTTTATGCTATTAGTTACCCATCCCACTCTCAGAAGCAAGGGATATTTCCTCTAAAACCCAAGTAGAATTTGAAGGATATAAACAATACTTACTTTTCAAGTGAAAATCAAATATGCATTCACCTTCTGTACCTCTTCACCCACATAAATAATGACAAACCATCATGATCATCATTTTAACCATTCTGTCCCATTTCTTGATTCATTTCAACCTCCTTTCAGAGTTCTATTCAATACTACCTTCCAGTATAGCTCAAATACTCTAATCTACTCAACCTATCTCTTGGGTATAATAGACAGTTGCTTGACAATTCCTACGCACTCACCAATTACCAGGGTTATTTTTTTTCCTTTATAATAGTTGAACTTTCAGGAAAGACATACAGAATATAAAAGTCCAGACTAATAGACACAACATGTAGCTCACCTGCAATATTCAGGAAAGTGGGGAGAAGTTTCCCTACTTGAAGGAGGCATGAAGATTGCTTGCATCACGTATTTTGGTTTGAATGGAAAAAGGTTGACAGAATTTAAAATGTCATTTGAGGAAAGGTAAGACTTGTCTTTCTTACCCATGGATAGTTTTATAACTGACTTCCAAACCACCAAATTATAGATGCTAATAATCATGGTGATACTTATTCATTTAAAAGAAAGGTTTAATTAGTAGCGTTTAGAGATGTTACCAACATGGGAAAACATGTTGATAATGAGTTTTTAGTTCTTCTAGTATTCAATGGGTGCTGGAATCCTTTGATTATGCAAACCTGAGAGACAAGTATTTTTTTATGAAACACCAAAACTAAGGGTAATTCCCTGTAATGTGTATATTCACTTCATCAAATAGATTTTACAGTTTTTATTGTGTTTTATCATTTTTAGTCTTCTAATGGTCTGCTAAACATATTTGACTATAGTAGAGATAAAAAAAAAGGCAAGATCTGCAGCCGGTCTAAAATTTATTGGAAAAAATGCTGCAGTCCTTTAATTGTAAAAGTAAGTTCCACATTGTTTTAAGTGATTGTGGGTTGGGTGAGATTGGACCAATAAGGTTGTTCTGTTCAATCTCCTGCTCAGATACATTTAGATTTTATAATTTCAAAGAAATTTGTCTTTGTTTCATGTTTATTTATACTATCTTAATATATTTTAATATTTGAAGTTAATAATATAAACATAGCATCCTTAAATACCATTTTGATGAAAAGGCAAAATAGGACAATAACAGTTATTGGTAGACTGTGTTCTCTTTCGATGTATATGTTGGTTTTTTAAATTGTCACTGCGTAGTTTGGTGGCTTCAAAATCAAATCAAATCAATAAAATATTTAGTTGAAAGATATTGCAGCAGCAATGTAAGTACTATCTTCATATTCTTTTATTTTTAATCATAAAAATTATTATTTTAAGAAGTCTTTCATCATATACTGTAAAGCATGACTGAGAAGCATGGTACATAGAATTTGTACCATTTCCTTTGTTTTATATATTATTTGGGCCTGCATTTTTTAAGTGTATCTACAAGAAAAACAAATAATATAACCAACCTTTTTCTGAAAGTGCTGGTGGAAAATATTGACACTTTCCCAATTCTATCATTAAAAATGTTTACATCCAATAAACCAAATGTTTTTGTTAAAATAATCATGGAAAATTTACTGGTGCACAAACTACTTTGAATTAAGCATAGTGATTTATCTATGCAACAAAATGTTTGTATGTGCACATCATGTTTTTAAAAAAACTGCACATTTTTTAAAATGAATGTATAGCAGTTCTTTTATAAGTTTATAGTTTTCAAGACATAAGTACAAAAATAGCAAATTTGAATGATAAAAGACACAAACATTTATTCTGCTCACAGAAAACCTGCATTAGTTTTTTTTAATTGAACAGTATTCTGTAATATGATAATTTTAATGTGCTCCATGAAGCATTTCTTGATAGAAAAAAATGGAATGCTATTGTCCAACAAAAAAATGTTATTTCATTCTATTTTACATGTACATTGTCTGAATATATAAGAAAGCCAAAACAAATATCTATTTTTTAAAAACTGCTGTAAATTCTATATTGCCACATCCTCTGTCCATATTTTGAACAGGCAGATGGGTTATAGCTAGAATTATTAGTTTTACTTTGGACTTTGCCTATTATTAAATGAAATGCTCTCCTATTTACAGAAAAATAATACACCACTAACTAAAATGGTTATTAAATTGAAACAGAAATTCAAAGAACAACCATTATAAACATGTAAATTAGTGGTGGGTGAAAATATATGTACATGAAACATGAATAAAATGAATTAAAATTATAGTTTAAAATTATATTTTGAGGATGACCATTTCCAGACAATAGGAAAGTTTAAATAAAATAAGATAATTAGTCCAAGGTAAATAATTTCCGTCTTCAGATGTAACGGTGCAATCCGATGCTCTTTTAACCAGAGTTTGGCCTGATACCATATTATTGTTATGGTTATGTAAATATGCCAGATATTTTGAAATTAAACATTTGATTTCTTGGAACAAAATGACACAAATGCAATATTTTTTAAAAAAAACCCTGAAAATATATATGAGCAAATTAAATTAAACTGCTCTGAATGAAATTAAATTTAAAAATATAGCAAAGAACACTTTGAAGTGATAATGAGACTTACTAATCAAAACATATGGTAAAAAGGAAATCTAGAAAAGCAGTATAGTTGGTGTTCCCTAAGATGCAAAATTAAGTGTTCTAGTTTCAAAGATACCTCAAAACAGGCAGAGTTCTTAGTATCTAACTACCTAAAACAATGGAACAATGGAATTTCCCAGTTGGAAAAATGAAGGAAAACTGTGAGAGAGCTAATTTTGTGAAACTCTAATAAATTAAATAAACAAACAAACAAACAAATGACTATGAAATCAGAAAGGCTAAATTAAATAAAATAAAACCAATGTCTTTGAATTGTAACACTAGAGAAAAATGCTGACAATACCTTGGACTGAATGAAGTAATCATTTTATATTAGATGAAATAAAACCAGAGGCAAAAGTCACTGGAGAAGATCATGATGATTGGAAGAAAAAATAAAATAATAATAATAAAGGAGCGCAAAAGCAAGGTTGCTAGATACTATTTCTGTTATTATAAATGTGAGCTTGCAAGAATTCATAAAAGCAGTTACTGACAGACAATCCTAGTTAAATGTTGAGTAATTTAAGATTGGAAGTCACTCAAGGACTGAAGAGCAATGCATTAGACTTAAAATGCTAGCATATTCAAATATATGCAATATTTAGGGTTTTGCTTGCTGTCAGCAATGCCTTGGCCAACTTTTGTTTGGACTTGTTTGGACCCATAAAGTTCAACTAGTCCAGAATGCAATAACTCAAGCAGTGAGTTTGCCCACATGCTTTGCTTACCACTATGCTTCTGAAGGCAATTTAAGATGCTGGTTGTCACCTTTAAGGCTCAGGATCTGAGCATTTTAGAACTGCTAGTTTAAGGGCTTTTGCCAATCTCTTAATAATTAAGAGAAGTCCCCTTCCAGATCCGGCCCCTAAGAAGTACCATCTGCTATATAATATGCGTCGTTGGACAGCTGGGACATATCCTTTGGAGCCTTTAAAGTACTCTGTGAAAGACCTCTGGGCCTTGAGGAATGTCCCCCTTTCCCTCAAGTGGCCCTCAAAACTTTCTAAAACCTATCTTAATGATGGATCCTGGGATCCCGAGAGATGGTACGGCCGCAGGAAATGTTTTTGGGGGGGTTCTCAGGTATTTAAATTTTTAGATAGGTTTTTAGGGGGGTTAGGGAAATCCGGACCGGGTTTGGGGGACAACCCGTGGGTGTTTGGAGGTAGCCAGGCTGGCACACACGTCTAGAAGGGCTCAGAGGGTCGTGGGTTGAGGAGGCGGACAGAGAGTGGGCAACCAGGGTGGGGTTCCATTGGCACGGTAAGTGGGAGGGACAGATATGGCGGGGGTAGAGGGCCATATCAGTTTATGGGATCACGCAGTCGCTGTCTTCAAGCGGTAGCGCGCTCCGACCCTCTTCACCCGTCTTGCAGGCCTGGTTGTGCAGAGTCTCAGGCCCTGAATACCCAGCTGATGTTGTGCAATGCCAGGTCCATTGCCCCCTGATTTATGATCTCATTCAGGAGGAGGGCATGGACCTGGCAGGTATTACCGAAAGCTGGTTGGGCCCAGAGGATGGTATTCCTCTGAAGGAGATGTGCCCACCAGGTTTCCTAGCATTTCATCAGCCAAGGTCTCAGGGAAGGGGTGGTGGGGTGGCGGTGATTATTAGAGAAGTTTTCTGTCCTAAGGAGGCCACTGTTCCTCAGACGGCTGATTGTGAGACTCTCTTTGTGAAGTGGGGGCAGGGAGTTCAGATGGGCCTTTTGATAGCGTACCATCGGCCCTGCCCGGACTTCTTGAGGTGATAGTTGGACTGGCGGTTGAGACCCCTAGGCTTTTAGTCATGGGGGATTTCAACTTGCCTTCACTCGGGGAAACCTCTGGGGTGGTTCGGGAGTTCATGTCTTCCAGGGCGGCCATGGACCTGACCCAACTAGTTTCTGGCCTCACTCACATGGGGGGACACACACTAGACCTGATTTTTGTCTCTGGTCAGTGGTTGAATGACTGTAGCTTCGGGGACTTAGCTATAAAACCCTTGTCATGGTCAGATCATTCTCTTCTTAGGCTTGACTTCTGTACCGCCACCCCCCACCACAGGGAGGCGGAGCTGTGCAGATGGTTCTGCCCCAGGCGCTTGATGGACCCTGAGCGGTTCCATTTCCCGAGACTCTGGCTCATAACTTGCCTGGAGACTTGGTGGCCACCTAGGATAGGTTGGCTGCCGAGGCTCTGGACCGAGTTGTGCCTTTGCGACCTCTGACCCAGCACGGATCCCATCCAGCTCCATGGTTTACGGAGAAGCTGAGGGAAATGAAATGCCGGAAAAGACGTCTGGAGAGTGTTTGGAGGACTAGCCGCACCGAGTCCGACCAGATACAGGTGAGGTCTCATATTAGGACCTACCTTGTGGCGATAGAGGCGGCGAAATTTTCATATTTCTCTGCCCTTATTGCGTTGGCAGAAAATCGGCCTGCCACTCTGTTTAGAGTGACCCGCTCCCTGCTTGAGCCAAGAGCGCAGGAGGACCTTTTGCAGGGCAGGGCAGAATTTTCCCGATTTCTGCACGACAAAATCGCTCAGATTCGGGGCGGACTGGACTCCAATTGGATGGTCCCAGGGGAAGTGTCTGGGGCAAGTCTTGAGACAATTATCTGGGAGGAGTTTGACCCTGTGACCACTGAGGGTGTGGACAGGTTGCTGGGGGGGCTGAATACCACCACCTGTCTATTGGACCCATGTCCCTCCTGGTTGGTTTCGACCTCCAGGGAGGTGACACGAGGCTGGCTCCAGGGGATTGTCAACGCTTTGTTGAGAGAGGGGTCGCTTCCTACTGCCTTGAAAATGGCAGTGGTGCGACCCTTTCTCAAGAAGCCTGCCCTGGACCTGGCTGTTTTTAATAACTATCGTCCAGTCTCCAACCTTCCCTTTTTAGCGAAGGTTGTTGAGAATGTGGTGGTGCGTCAGCTCCCTCAGTACCTGGAGGAAGCGACTTACCTCGATCCTTTCCAATCAGGCTTCAGGCCCGGGCACAGTACCGAAACAGCATTGGTCGCGTTGGTTGATGATCTCTGGAGGGCCCGTGACAGGGGTTATTCCTCTGTCCTGGTCCTGTTAGTTTTCTCGGCGGCTTTTGATACTATCGACCACAGTATCTTATTGCGGCAATTGGAGGGGTTAGGAATTGGAGGAACTGTCTTACGATGGTTCTCCTCCTTCCTCTCTAACCGCTCGCAATTTGTGTTGACGGGGGGGAGAGGTCCACCTCTAGGCCCCTCATTTGTGGGGTGCCTCAGGGGTTGGTCCTCTCCCCTCTTTTGTTCATTTATGTGAAGCCGCTGGGGGATATCATCCATGGTCTTGGGGTGCAGTGTCATCTCGATGCTGATGATACTCAGCTTTACATATCCACCCCAAATGACCCCAACGATGCTGTGGAGGCTATGTCCTGGTGCCTGGAGGCCATGCGGATTTGGATGGGTGGGAACAGGCTCCAGCTCAACCCTTCCAAGACTGAGTGGCTGTGGTTTCCGGTGCCCCAATATAGTCAGCTGACTCCATCGCTGACTATTTGGGGAGAGATCTTAGCCCCCACTGAGAGGGCTCGCAATTTGGGCGTCCTCCTGGATGCACGGCTGTCTTTAGAAGATCATATTATAGCCGTCTCCAGAGGGGCTTTTTATCAGGTTCGCCTGATTTGCCAGTTGCGGCCCTTTCTGGATCGGGATGCCTTACGCACGGTCACTCATGCCCTTGTCACCTCTCCCCTGGACTATTGTAACACTCTCTACATGGGGCTCCCCACGGGGAGCACCCTGAGGCTTCAACTGGTACAAAATGCAGCCACGCGGGTGGTTATGGGGACGTCAAGAAACTCCCATGTGATGCCTCTCCTGCGCAAGCTGCATTGGTTGCCAGTGGCTTCCGGGTTCGCTTTAAGGTTCTGGATTTGACCTTTAAAGCGATCCATGGCATTGGATCAGGCTATCTGCAGGACTGCGTTCTGCCGGTAGTCTCCCACCGATCTGTGCCCTCCCACAGGGAGGGCCTCCTTCGGGTACCGATGGCATCTATGTGCCGCCTGGTGAACCCAAGGAATAGGGTCTTCTCTGTGGGGGCTCCCACCCTTTGGAATGGTCTGCCTCCGGAGCTACGTAACAACACCGACCTGAGAGCATTCAGATGTGCACTGAAAACCTGGCTCTTCGAGCAGGCCGGCCTGGACTGAAGTGGGAGTTTTAGAGCAATTTTAGAATTTTGGGTTTTAAATTTCGGGATTTTAATATTTGGGGTTTTATTAATTTATTGGGGTTGGGTACAATTTTAAAGGCAGCCTTAGGAAGTTTAATCTTCTTTTAACTTTTATAATTGTGGAATGTTTTAGTTGGCTGTACACCACCCTGAGTCCTTTGGGAGAAGGGCGGTATATAAATATGTTAATAAATAAATAAATAAATAAATAAGTATATAATTGGTCCATCTTTGTTACTGCTTTCCTTAAACTGAATAGAATTCCCGTGGAAGTCAGAGCGGCTCCAATTCTTATTACCTTTGAAAAAATCCCTAAAAAAACTACTGATATGAGAAGGCTGTAGAAATTCAGCTATTGGTGGGGGCGGAATGTCCAGGTTGGAGGGGAGGAAGAGAAAGATTTTCCTGTGGCCTGACAATGGTTGTTAATGTCCTTGGATATACATGGATTACTATTACAGAAATTCCTTTCACTCCATAAAATCATCAAATGATTGGTTTTAATATGCATATGTGCAAGTAAAATAAATATGCAATGTTTTGTTGAAATCAACAAGTGTTTGAATGTAAAAAGTTAAAATATCTATTTGAAAAAATCATGGGCGACAAACTACATAACATTTACCAATCAGTAAGAACTAAAAGGGATATATGTACAATAGAAAATTTGTTATGCTGTAAATGGTCCCAAGTGACTTAATATATTTCACCAGCTTTCAGAAGGAAGGTTATTTATATTCATCTGTATCTATTAAAAGCTTAGGTGTATGTTTTAGGAGAGAGGGAAGAGTTTTGATACTTTAAATCTCGCCAGCTATATAAAAATATTATTAGATAGAGCTGTTTGTTTAGAGAAGGAGTTATAAAAGGGCAAAATATTATTAATAATAAGGGTATGGGGGAAGGGGATCTTCAAAGTAGCATTCATCGTTTATGTAGTCATCACAGGGAAAGTTGGATAGAGACAAAAAAGCAGTAGTAGCATAGCTTCATAATGAAAATCAAAGCAAAGAAATAAGGTCTGGAAAAAGTACGGCCAGTATCAGGAGCATAAAGTTAAAATAAACACCTCACATACAAAAGAAAAATAGAGAGAAACAGAAGAAACAAAGACTATTATCAGCCTAATCCACTAAAAAATCCATCTGCACAAACTCTCTTGAAATGATCTTGCTCAGATATCATTCTCAGGTGTGTGTAGCAATGCAGTTTGTCATTCATCGCAAAAGGTTTGTGCAAAAGAAAGTCCAAGTGAATCAGACCCATTACAGAATTAAAGTAATGATATTATGGAAATGGTTAAATCAATTATCATGACATAAAGGAGAAAAAGGAAGTGGATAAAACTGCTGCAGAAAATACTTTCCATTCCTACTGTAATTAAATGCAACAAGAATTATTGCTGATAAGATTGAAATGTAATTAAGGAAATAAGAAAAAAGAAAGCAAGGAAAAGTAAGATAAAAGTGAAGTTAAGTCACAAAATAGTGCTAAAACAAATTGGAGATGGGGGGGTGGGGAAAGGTAGAAAATTATCAAGTGGAAATGAAGTTATTGCAATGAGGCCAAGTTATAGTAAATGAATGAGCACTTGTTTTCCCTCAAGTTACTAGAGGTTAGATGCTCCTCCCACTCCAAATAGATATACATCTTTCAGCTTCCTTCTAGCTATCAATTTACTATTACGTTTATTCACAATGACAGAACTTTACCACAGTTCTCTTCCTTTCCTCATTACCTGCCGCAGGTTGCGAGTCACTTTTACGTTGTGCCATTGGTTGTCATTAAATTTGCCACTGACTGGCTCCACAATGGCTTCAAAGGCTCCAGATCCTAAGTTAATGATCAGTGAGACGGCGCCATCTTTCAGAGCCAGGTTGACATAATCAGCCGACTTGCCCGTGTGCAGGATAAGGCCATTGCGCTGCCATGTCTTGAAGGACAGTGTGATTTCATCACTGCTGCTTTGAATCGGGTTCTGGGAGAGATCATAGCACAGGTATTCGGAGCCACGGAACGTGGCTACATTCTCATCTCTTGCTGCAGAAAGACAAAAAGAGAAATGCAGAAGACTGATCAGCTTTGTTTCATGAAGAAATAACATTCAATTTATTCCACTGAAATAGATATTCATGAACCATGGTTATTTTTGTTCTTGCTTTGCATCTGTTTACATTGCTTATATATTCAAAGCAGGGATAAGGCACTTAGTGCAACTATAAGCTTACACTGCCTCTAGACAAAGATTACTTCTTAGAGCACAGGAATATGACCTCTGATATAATCATCAACATTTATATCAAACCTTCCAAGCAGGTAACCTTTTTAATCTCAGAGCACAATTTAAAGCTTTATTTTCCTGTCTTATTCAGACCCAAAAGAATGAAGAATATTAAAATATGAAATATAGATGATTAAAGTGAAAGACAACTGATAGTACTAGGTAATGTTTGTTAAAAGAAATAAAAATGAAAAAGATTGTTATTAATATTAATGGCAGAGCTGTACTTGAATAGAATAATTATTCCATTCAATATTGTTATACATATATACACAGATATATATATATACATATGCACTTTTTTCTTTTAAGAATTTAGTGCATATTTTTAAGGGAATGTACCAAGCAGAATTCGATTGAAAATAAGTATTTGTTATAAAATTGTAATTAGAAAATGAATGTTATAACTGTAAAGGTGTAACTTAAATTTTTAAACAAGATTTGAAAAAAGATGAGAAAAAAGAAAAGGTGTTACACTCCAGTCTAGTAATTACAGGGGGCAATTTGTTTTATGAGAAAAGATAATATGAAATTGTAAACAGGACAGACAAAAGTATAAAAACATTGATTAGAAAGATTTTAAAAATTAGAAAAAGATATGTAATTGAATTAAGAAAGGAATGAGATAATTTAAAATAAGGCTATAGGAAGCAAAGAAAGAGAAAAACTATTGAAAAAATTGTGAAAATAGTTATAAGATATGGGTTAGAATGTATAAGATAAATATGTATTGAGTTTATGTTTGTATGGAGAAGTGATAACCCAGGGGCTCGCTGTTCTCAAAAAAAGATATTTTATTTGTATTTGTATGTTTTGTGAAAACTGAAATAAAACTTTTATTTAAAGAAAAAAGAATGGAGTATTTTTTTACTTGATTTAGAGAGATAAATGAATATAATGCATAAAATTGAACAGACAGAAGTATAAGCAATTATCTGATTTAATCAAACCAAACTTTCAGAGAATTAAAGTGCAATGAACTCAAACCATCAGAGGCAAATATATGGGTCTAACATCTATTTTAGCAGCTTATTTAAAATTCTTCTAATGTAATTTCTTTCATGAATGCTCTTTATTTCATCGTATGTAACATATTGCATAAAGGTGCAGTATTTTCAATATTGTTGTAATGTTGCCATCATTTATAATATCCAATAAATATTTTACTGATTTTGGCAAATTGTTCATTTAAATTTACTGATAACTAAAGATCAATTATCTTGACAGATTTGTTTCTGGTTTTCATTCATTGACAAAACAATATAAAGAAGCCCATACTACATACAATAAATATAAGCTATCATCCGGAGTTATATCAGTCCTTTGAAAAAGGTACCTCAGGAGAAGGAAAGCATATTCTGTATAAATGTATACATTGCTAAAGCAATGGCTTTTCCAGATGCTCAAAAATGTGTTTATTTATTTATTCAATTTCTATAACTGCCCAATTGATTATGGGAGGCTTACAATTCTAAAATTATAAAACAATTTTTAAAATATTAAAACATTAAAACATCCACAAAATAAACACACTGAGCCCAAGTGAAGAGTCAAACATGTCACCAGTCTCGAGTCCCTTCACACTCAACAAGAGAACTGATTCCAGCCCACCTTGAATTCCACTGACTCTTACCAACTGCCAATTTGCTTTGGTGATTAGTAGCTCAGATTCTTGTACAAAGTTTAAGCTTGCAATAAACTTTTCTATTCATTGCACTGCCTGGATTTCCTGTTTCTCAGGCTTGACATGCAAACAGCATTTGTGATGAATAATCGACTAATAGTAAAGCCAGGTAATGGGGCACTTAACACATTCAGAGCCCCAGGTACATAGCCATGTTTTTAAAGCTTTGTGAAAAGCCAATAGGATTAGGCTATGGCTGATGGTGAGCCTCCCAGTTCAGAAATAGGAGTAATTGGAGCTCTGAATAGAGTTGTGCCAACTCTCCTAACCATAGGTGCCATTTTACTTTTCAAGAAAGGGCTTAATTGTGAACTGGATCTGTTTGGGTTAGTGCCATCCCATCCAGAACTAGAGATGGAAGGACTTTATCTTCGGAAGGTCCCAATACTCACAGCCACTCCATGTTGCTAATATTGAGTCAGAGCCCATTTTGCTCCAAACAGCCCAAACAACCTCAAGACACTGAATAAGAAAACCATAGCATCACTCAAGGGGCCTGGAGTATAGATATAAAGCTGGATGTCATCTGTATATTGATGATATCTCACTCCAAACTGATTGATCATCTCACCCAATGGCCTCACATAAATGTTCAATTGAAGGGGAGAAAGAATAGAGCCCTAAGGCACCTTACAAAGTAAGGGTCACAGCTTGGATCTCTCCCCAGCTATCAACACTGTCTGAAACTGACCTTGGAAGAAGGAGGAAAATCAGTGCTACACAAGAGCACTCATCCAAAACTCCTGCAGCAAGCCCAGAAAGATCCCATGGTCAACGGTATCAAAAACTGATTCTAGATTTCTCTGCATGTGTATACATGCATGGCCACATTGCTTTCCAGGTAAGGGTGGGGGAGCCCAAGTGGTAACGGCAGAGCCATCAACAGAATTAACATTTGACTGAGAAAGGGCTGTCAAGTGACAACATAGGGAGAGCTGTAAAGGAATAGGACATTTCTAATTCTAATTCTAATTGGTTGTGCTCAGAAGGAGGCCACTCATCATATTCTGTCAACAATGTTGGATCCAAAATAGGTTAATTGCAATCAGCTATTTTCAGCTGAAAGGTATATGAGATTTAAATAAATAAAGCTATGATAAGTTATCCCAACTCTATGGGATAGATAAGAGAAAGGGTGTTAAAAAGGTTGTGAACCATTAGCTAAAAGAGATTCCCTAGGCACATTTTATAAGTTGTGACATCTAAACTGTTTTTTTTGGTATAGTGGTCAGAAAACTTTATTTAGATAGGAAACAATGATCATCAGTTTTTAAAATAATCAGCTGTGATTCTTTTTTAAAAAAACTCTGCCTCTGTGAGTTGGATTTGAGGATAGTTATAATGGTTTTGATTCTACTCTGAAAATTAATTTCAAAAGCGTGGAGAACTTCCACTTGATTCAAAGCATTTCAGCAGTGATGTTTCACATACATCTTGTTTGTGTGTTTGTGTGTGTGCGCGCGCGCGCGCGCGTGCATGCACATATGTACATGCATGCACCCACACATTTGAACTATGCAGGAACACTTTAGGCAAAATAATAGTCAATTTAGTCCCGGGAAAGGAAATGGTATGAACAAAAATCAAAATAATCAATTTAATTTGTTTGGAATGTGGTGGGGCAGAAAGCGAATCTGGAGAGTTTTTGAAATTGTGTTATCATATCCTACAACAACTAAGGTATGACAATAATAGCATTCCTATTATCTCTAGTGTCTCTTTCTGAATTTGTCCTATCCTGAAGGGATTGCAGGTATACCACCGTGCTGGTACCCAGATCTATTTCTCAGTATATTCTGAACCAGTTGAGAATATTAAGGTGCTAAATACATGAAGCAAATTGTGGCATTTCTATTGTTGAACTACACTTCTGTATTGATATAATTCCCAACATCTCTCACATTTGGCCATGCTTCTTAGGGATGAGAATTGTATTACAGCAATATCTGATGTATGCAAGACTTGTCTAGTTTTGTGTTAAAATCATCTGCAGATTTGATAGCAAAAGGATGCAGACCAATGAGTTAAAGCCAAATTCTACAAAAAGTCAACATTCTTGAGAGATGTTTCCCAAAAGCTGGTATTTAGCCTCTTCACAGATATGTGAAATAATACTTTCTACTGTCTAATACTACATAACCACTGAGATCTTTAGTTATTGATAGATCACTTTTGGTAGAAATGCTCTATATACTGTTGGAAATTTGATCCGATAGTTTGAGCTGACTTTGAATTCCATAAATTGTTTATTTGTTTTGGTAGTGGTGATAAAATTGTGTGATAATTATATAAAAGTAAATTATTTTAGTAGCATAGCTCAAAGTTTTATTATATCATCTGGAGCAGCAATAAAATACTGCACATCAATGTCCTCTAAATTTTGGTAATGTCATAGTTAATAAAGACTGAATTACACTTAATGCAACCTTAACATCTCTTAGCAACAAGTATAAAGGTCTGTATTAGCATGTAACAATTGACTCAGAAGAATTGCTGACAACAATTGTATTTCTATGGCAACCAAGACTAAAAGTTTTATAGTGCTATTTCTGCAACAGAAATTTCTGGTTGCTGTACTTCCTTTTGATTTAAAGAAAAGAAATGTATAACTATGGCCAGAAATACACTCTCTCTATATATATATATACAGAGACCTTTGATCAAATAGCTGGATTCTGAGGTCAGTGTTAAATGGAGTTACAATGGTTAAGGTATATCACCTCAATAAAAAATTGTGGAAGCATTTAAGAAACTGGGGTCAGGGAAAGCAAACATAAGTTCAATGTAAGTTATATTTATAGGGTCACTACTTCAACTCCTTTGTATAGGTTTTAAATAAGTTGTTCAATGCAACTAATAATATGAAAGTTCATCTATTAATTTTAATAGTAATCCAGGAAAATTCTCATTCCAGAGACAATACTATGCAAACCATTCCAAAGGACATTTTCAAAGCTTTTTATGCTTTATAATGCACAATTCCTAAAACTGTTAAAGAAACTTTTTAAACAACTGGCTCTCCATCCTTATCAGTGTCTAGAAGCAAGAAAATAATTACTTGATGTAGCTGGCTGTAGCTGGACTGAATCTTTATAGAGGGCTATACAACTCTGGTACTCATTTTTAGTAGTAGTAGCTTCCAAAGCTTGCTGCTTATTCAAAATGTTTTAGTATCATTTCCTCTATACACAACTGGCTGTTGTTGTTTTACAATGCATTCTCTTCCATCCAGACCCCTATACCTTCAGTAGTCTTCTTTTATCTCCCTGCTATATACTGTAGATGTGGTTACTTATTCTCTTAAAATCTTAGAAAACAATCCATTAGGTAGAAACACAATTCATAAGGAAGGAACTCTCAGAACAGCAGTTTTGAATCTTTTCTTTCACAAAGTTCTGTCGTATATTATTTCACTTGTATTAACAGTGGTATCACAAATGGTATTTTCTTATTCTTTATTTCTGAAGTTGATATTTATCATAATAGAAAACTGTCTTTTTTATTTTCAGCTGATTTCTTTAGTTTCTTTTGCCAGGTCATTATTACTAAGATCATCTATTAGAGACTGGAGGATAAAACATATGAAGAACGATTGCAGAAACTGGGTATTTCTAGTCTTATGAAGAGAAAAAATGGGGATGACATGATAGCAATCTTCCAATATTTGAGGGGCTGTCACAGAGAAGAGAGGGCCAACCTATTCTCCAAAGCTCCTGAGAGCAGGAAAAGAAGTAATGGATGGAAATTTATCAAGGAGAGCTCAAACCTATCTAGGACAGGAACTACTGAGAAATTTCCTGTCAGTGGGAATAATTAGTCAGCTTGCCTCCAAAAGTTGTATGTGCTCCACTACTGGAAGATTAGACAGCCATATTTCCAGAATGTATAGAGTTTTAAGTAGGGAGTTGGACTAGAAGACCTCCAAGATCCAATTTAACTCTGTTGTTCTTTCATTTATTCATGCTTTCTTGAGTAAGTTTCCACCATCTACTTAATTTAACATGCACACAATCTTAAGAAATAAGTAATATTTTGACACTTAGTATTTTTTATATTAAGAACCCATCCACCTCCAGCAATTTTATAAGTGCTCTTTCCTGCTTATCTTAATGTTGACTACTAAGAAGATGGGATCTGAGCTGCTAATTTCCATCTTGGGTTTGGGGAATTCCCTAGCATTTTTGGCTTTAGTTTTTTCCATTTTTCCAGTTGAAGTTGTGGTTGAATTTGTTTATGTGTTGAGAGATTAAGTATCAGCCTTGGAAGTCATATTTTACTTGGAAGTTTCGATGCTGCCACATTTAGTGCCTGGGAATTTGGGAAGGGGAGAATTCATAGAGAGGATTAGACTCAGCAACATTCTTTCTTAGAAAGTCAAGGACATGTTTCCCCGCACCTGGAGAGGAGTATCTGGAGGAATGTATCCAGTTGGGATGATATTTGATTGGGCTATATGATGGACTGGTGGGTGCAGGGGATGGATCTTTGAAGTTCTATTGGGAAGGGAGTTTATTGGGTTGGAGTTTGTTAGTTGGAACACTGACATTAAGGAATTTTCATTATGTCTTCTGACTGCTAGCTTATGTTCATGGATTCATTCTGCCAATCCTCTATTGTTTACATGGTAGCTGCCACAGCCTTACACTATACCAGATGACACCTGTGGGTTTTGTCCCCTGTCTTTGGTTACTAGAATGTCAGCATTACTTAGAATGCTTTGAAGGGAATTTGTTGGTTTGTGTGCTATAGGGATGCCAACAAATTGTAGTTGTAATGAATGCTGCAGTGAGGACATTGCAAGACTTTTATCTGTACAGAATAGATTATCTAATAGATAGATAATATACATTCAGATATATATTATTTATTGGGAGCAGTACAGCTTTTTAGGTAATTGCCATTGTCAAATTATCATATGATATTCAACAAAAGGCATTAAACTGGCAACATCTGTTCCAATATTGGATTTAATAAATTATTCTGTCCCCTGAAAGATTATCATTCCAATGAATTCTCTCCTTTAGACTGTCCATCAGTATCTATTACCAACTTGGTTAATTATTGGGAAAATAATTTATGTCTGGAATTGGCAGAATTCTTTTTTTAGTTTTCTTTTTTTCAGTTTGGCACCGCATCTTGGTATACTGATGATTCTATAGCAATGAACCTATTTCTTGGGAAATAGGTTAAAATTATGGTTTTTTATTATCTTTTTCTTGTTCCTCAAGAGAATATTTAAATTGCACCTTTGTATGAATTAGTAATGTAACTGATTATCCTTTTTTTCCCCTTTTTCTTGATTAGGCATTTCCTTTATTTATGTAAGAGCCAGCCACTAAAGAAGTGTATCTATTCTCTCTTGATGGAGATTGATGTAGAGTGGAATAATTACCATTGAATTTATCAGTCTGAAGGAAACATTGAGCTATTTGTATTGACTTGGGCTAAATATTCATCAGAAGAAAAATATACTAAGAGAAAAATGCAAAAGTGCACGAATAATTTTGCAGTCACAACAGAGTTCTTAATATGGCAAAGGCTTTGAAAAACATTGAATTCCCTCCTCATTAAAAGATTACAAAGGACTACATATGCCAAAATGATTTGGCAGCTAATAGTTGAGCCTGAAAGAGTAAATGATTTTGAAATATGTGAGAATCATGATTTCTAGGTTGGCAGACAGAGATTTCCATAGTTTTTACCTTATGTGTATCCTTTATAAATGCAGAGTGCTTCAATGAATCCATGAATGGAAACCTGATTTCTAAATGCTGAATTGGGGCCTAATTCTATAATTACTGGATCAGATTATTTGATTAATGTTTTTATATTCTATCTAAATGGTAAATTCATAAAGGCAATTATCTTCCACTCATATATTGTCATTTTATGTTTCAAAAGACAGCAAATTGATAAATCTGTACCTTGTCTGTGCTATGAAATCTGACTGTAAAATTTGCATATATGGCATAATGAGCACATTATTGTTTGATCTTGCAAAGGTTTTGAATAGGATACTTGAGTTCTTTCTCCTTTCTCACAGTTATAACTTGATTTAAGATAATAGATCACAGGAATCCTGCTGGCTCAACCAAAGTGAGGCACACTGTAACCTGAATAATATTATTTTCATATCTTGATATGATTTATGACTGTAAGTCTGCCATCTCTATTGATTCAATATAATGTGTCAAAGGATAGAGAAAACTTTATTAAATTCTGCAGAATTATTGCTACACAATGTCAAAACAGTCCCTTTGGTCCAACAACAATCATTCTGGTGTTTTAAAAGTGCAATTCAAAAGCAACAACTCTGTTAATAAAAATTAAAACAGAGTAGACAAATATGGACAAAAGAAAGTAACAATGTAATTCCTATAAAGTACTTTTTGAATTCATTGTTTTCTTGGAATTCTAATTGCAACAACTATAAAAGATGTAGTTATATTTTTTTTAAAAAAGACAAGATTGTAAACACTAATGAGCAAGTGAAAGATAATCACAGTAGAATGCCATTTAAAGGGATTCATGTTAATGATATCTCAATATTTATATCAGACATTTTCACAGGCTCAGTAGTCTGTAAAATAAAAAAATAAACAGTATTAAATGTATTTCTTTTTTCTTGCAAGAAAGGACTTAACCTCCCTCCTGTAACAAGGAACTTAGTTTAGTACAACACGCACACACAAACACAGATGTTTTCTCTTTTTCTCCTGGGCTGGGAAAAACTTTCAATGCTGCTGTTTTATTTGTTCAAACCTTTCCTATATTTCTGACTGCTTTTTTTTCTGATCTCTTCTTTTCTTCCATCCTCTACAAAAGCTAATGTGTTAGCAGGGAGAGAGAAATTGGTAAAAGCAAACAGGTACTTAAGAACTCCACTGCAATTCGTTGATTTGACAACTTGCTCATCCTTTGTGAGCCAGATTTCTATACTTAGTATTAATAATCTTTTGGGATCTCAGATGTGGTGACAATTCTCTGTCAGCTGCTGTCTTTTGTCTGGTTTCTTTTGCTCTCTCTTTTAGGAACACAGTGTGTTTCAGCATTGGTATAGCAGCAGCAGCAACATTTAACAATTAATAAAAATTCACATAGTCAGCAATGGATACAACCAGGACTAAAGTGTCCCTTAATTGTGTTGCAATCTGTGTTAATAAGTTTGTCTTCCTCAACTAGAAACCTCAAAACTAACAAATGTATGTGTAGTTCTGTACATATGACTAGGCCATGAGAATGTTAGAGATGTTGTTAATTATTTTGATGAGACAATCACATGAGAGGAGGGCTATATGGCAAGAGATTGTAGTTAGTGGTAATGTAGGGACAAGGATCAAGTTTCAAATGATCATGCTACACTGGCATCATCAAGGTGAAAAATGGATGTGATAACAAGTAGCATTGTGCGATATATTTTGCTATTCCCCAGATTCTGTATCTAGAAGCAGAACAGATGTAACACTGTTTCAACAGTGATAATTTGTCAATTTCATCACTTCATTTGGAGGAAATCAACCGTTCAGGGAGTGAAGAAAATAATTTGCTAAAATACACATGAATACATTGTTTCATTTTTAAATTAACACTGAAACAGAGATTTTAAGCAACATGCTATGATAACTCCAGATTAGAAACATTTAATTTAGTTTTTATCTTTGTTCTAAAAACTTTCGATTTTCTTAAATAAAGCTTTTAATCTCCTTAGATTTCCACAAAACAAAATCCTATCATTTTTTAGCCTATAAAATTATTGATCAAAATTGCTTAAATTAATTCTAAATGTAAGACCCTAACAAACAGCATACCATTAATATGTTATGTTTATATTCACTGGCTACGAAAATATCCATTCTAAATATTGATTATATGGTCCTTTGTTTATTTCATTTAAACATTAAAAACACATTAAAATGAGAAACACACGTGACTTTCTACTTCAAAGATTTTAAAGTCAAAGTTGCCTAGACGTAACCAAGTAAAAGGGAGATGGGTGACTATATAAGTCAAATAAATCCTTCAATCAAATAACCAACTATATTAAATAAAACATTACCTCCCCTAAGAATCTATACTACTATATTCTTGTCAATTCCCTCCCCCAACTTTTTTTTCCTGCTGTTCCACGGCCCATAAATTAAGAAATTTGAGTCATGTTATTTTTCTCTACAAGCTAATATCACTTTTGTTATCAGAATTGCCTAATATCATATATCACTGGCTGTATTTTCTTTCCATTTCTTGAGCTACATCCTTAGCAACAGTGAGTTACTGTCTCTATATCTATAAAACTTCTGCCCCCACCCCAATGTGATTTTAACAGTTATTTCCCTTGCTGTCAGATCTGCTTTCCTGAGTTGTTCAGCATCCATTACTATCCAGACATACCTCTGATAAATGATTGTTTGTTTGCTGACTGCTCCATATTTATATGTTTTCAATGAAATACAAGCATAGATTGAGGGAGAACAGGAAATGAGAGTGGACGCAAATAGCTATTTTTCTTCATACATATAATCCCTGAGCACTTTAAAAACACCCCAAACACTTAGGAAACTTATCCTCTGATTTCTTAATCTTTCCTACTTTTTCTATCTGGTTCTGATATCAACACTTAAAAGATGAGACAAAAAAAATCCCCAGCATTTCCTAAATCTAAAAGATTGTTACGTTTTCTTATACTTAGTTTCTTTATGTTTGATAGATATCTAATTATAGTACTTTCAGAAAATGATGCTCAAGAAAATCTTGGTATTCTAAACCTATTAATACCCACTGCCTTCTGAAATTGAGTTACTTGTCTTCTATGCTATACCATAATATTCAAGTGTACTCTAGCACAAATTCAGAAATAATATCTATTTTAGAAGTATAATCACAAGCCACACACATGCTATCAAATTGAATCAGTCATATTTGCTTCAGAAAGTAATAGGATCATGTGCTCAAAAGCACAATTTGCACATACATACATAGGTGTTTGCAGCATTTGTAGCAGAAGTGGTATTCAGCAGGTTCTGACCAGTTCTGGAGAACTGGTAGTGGAAATTTTAAGTAGTTTGGAGAACCGATAAATACCACCTCTGAGTGGCCCCACCCCCATCTATTCTCTGCCTCCTGAGTCCCAGCTGATCCCTGGAAAGGAGAACAGAGTTGGAAAGCAGGCTAGTGGGGTGGCGAGGAAATGGGGATTTGGCAGTAACCTTCCCCCAGGAGTGTGGAGGGAATGGAGATTTTATAGTATCCTTCCCCTGCCACGCCCCAAACCACACCCACAGAACCGGTAGTAAAAATTTTGAATCCCACCACTGATTTATAGGCAGTTTAAACCAGAAACAAACAAACAAAAAAAAAAACCATTAAAAAGAAGAATAAAAATGTATGGTAAAACAGTTGCATAGATGTTTAAGACTAGCTACAATTTAAGACCATCCGAAAATAGACACATATTTATCACAAAGGTAACAAGCTAGTTATAATAAGGGCCACTCTAAGTTGGCCATCTGCATGTGTGGAAACAGCATTATTTTTTTTTCCTGTTTGGTGGCCATCTGCTATACCTCATTTAGTAGAAGTGTTTGGAGAAGGCCTCTAAAAATCTCAAGAGTCCAAATAAGCATGTAGAACAATATGATAATTTATATATCCTGGAAAACAATCATATAAAATCAGCACTTTTAATTATGTGTAGCTACAAACTAAGAAATAATATTAGTATTATCTATATATAGTGTGATCTTGAAATTGTTATTTTTGAATTAACTTGTCCTAAATGCTCCAAAATGGCAGTAGTATGAACATGAGTATGAACATGAGTAGTATGAACATGAGGGCAAGAAAAACTGAAGCAAGATAAACAGATGGATGCCTAATTGACAAACCATTCTAAACTAATAAAAAAGGTCTAAACTAAGAAATTATTTGTAGCCTGATAAAAATGGATTAATTAGCACATTTTCCAATTATGAAGCTAATTCTTTAGAATAGAATGCAGTCTGCTAAATCTCCACATTATTTACCGGTGGTAACTTGCTCTTATTTGAACTGAATTTAGGTTTTATTGTGTACAAACTTACTGCTTCTGTGAACAAATTTAGTATCCTAAGTATCTCAAAATGGTAAATGAACAGAAGAAACAATTTTGAGTAGATGTATATGTAAGCAAAGTGCTGCATCAATTAATTTTGAATCACTGTCATCCGTCATTTTAATTCTCAAGACTAATTTCAAATCACCATCATGAATTTAGGCAGAGAGGTTCTTACTTGATCTGAGTATCAGATAAATACTGTTCAGAACTGTCCCTGACTTTCAGTTTAAGACAAGATTGACAAGGTTGAAATAATAAGGCAGTATTTTCCATTGTCTTTTGAGACCTCCCCCCCAATCTAGGCTACCACCCTGTGATTTCCTGTCTTTAATCCATAAAAGCAAATCCGTGCTTTGCTTTTTCAATATCAGCCAAGATTGACTTGATGTTGCTACCTTCTAGCAAAATAATAAAAATGCTATCTCAGTCTGCCTCACAGTTTCAGGATACATAACACTTCCCCCTAAGAATGCTTCAAAGATGACTTGCTAATCATTTATTTAAAATACACACATGCAGTCTTCTTTTTATCCTCAGCTTTTAGCCCAAGTCACTATAACTTCAGGATTTTTTTATTTCAGTGTGGAACTATTATTTTTCATTTTGTCTTAACAACAGCTTTGATGTTTGTATTGTGGCAGTAGAGCTGTGATGGAACATAGGACAAAGCAAATTTTAAATCATGTAACATGCTGGCAGGAAGTCAGCAACTAATTAATATAAAGGTAGACCTGCCATGTTGCAGAATTTGTGTCAATGGGTCACATCTAGGAAGAGAGTCACCTTCTTCTAAATTGTTCCCACATCAGGTCAGTAGATGTATCAACAAGCTGTGAGGTAAGAGTTTCTAATAAAGCAGGTAAGAGTTTCTAATAAATTGTTCCCACATCAGGTCAGTAGATGTATCAACAAGCTGTGAGGTAAGAGTTTCTAATAAAGCAAGAGAGTGCAACCCTATCACCGTCACAAGGAAGCCCCAACCCATAGTATACAATCCATGGAAAAGGGCACTGTAAATGTTTAATGGGTGGGGATGAACTTCCCAATAAAGCAGAAAAAGAAAGCCCTACCCTCCCTGAAAATCAGGTATTTATTGTATTCAATTTGGATGCTCCCTGAGTTCAACCAACTACTTTAGTCATCTATCATAACTTGCCTAGGCCTCCAACCCATTGCCAACCAGCATTAGGGAAAATAATTGGTGGACTCACCGCCCCACTTCCTTACCAAGAGAGAAATTCACCAATCAGCGAACTTTAACTTGCCCTGCAGTCACTCATCAGTCATTAACGAGGCATAGTAGAAAAAGAGTATGTAGACTGAGCAAATTTATGCTGGAATGCTTTATACTGCCTCATGGAAAGGACGACAGTATATTAAATTGATGTCTGGATATGCCCTGAATCAAGTACTTTTTTCTTTCTTCTGCCACTTGCCAATGCTGTTTATGCTTAGAGAGTCAACTGAGTATGCTGAATATATATCCAAAATATCATCTAAAAATAGTACTTATAGGCAGATCTAGTTGCATTTTATACATTTTCTACTGAGGACATGGATCACATTTTATTTTATTTTTTATTTTTTCAAAACCAAGTCTTTATTAATGATAATGATGAGGTACAGAAATTGTTTGGTTAAGAAAATGTCATGTACTCTCTGCCATGGCTCCCTGTCATTTTATTCCATTAGTTTCTATTACATGGCAGGCGCAATAGATGAAATGTATTGCTGCAACCATGCAAAATAAATTAATAGAATAAAATGGTTGGAGCAATGTGAAATAGTAATAATGCAAGTGTCATGCACATCACTGTTGCCTGGCTTATTTTCACAGTTATTATGGTGTCATTTTTCTGGATGTAAATTTACACACAGTATTAGTGGTGTACATGTGTGTTGAGGAGGATTCCTTACTTCCATTGCTAATTGCCAATAGAAAAAGCTGACAGCAATTTCCTTCTATCAACAGCTGGGATATAGTTTTCTGCATTTAGGAGCAATTTGCTTCAATTATGTGTATTAATCATATCCTGCTTCTGAAGATACTCTTTAAAAAAGGAAGGTTTTTGACAACGTTTGGGGTATAGTATTTCTCTCTTAATGAATATAAGAAAATAAACTTTATTTTCCAATTTCCAAGACAGGTTTCTGAATTTTGTAGCAGAAACTTACAAATACATCTTTTTTTGGGGGGAAGAGGGATTGCTGCTTTAAAATACACATGATTTTTATGTTCCATTATAAGCTACTCTCAAAGTATTTAGATTGAAGAAAGGAACCGTTGAAAAAGCTCATAAATAAACTAAGTTTGTTTGTTACCTGGAATTTTATGCTTCCTTACTAGCTTTTTAATAAATGTGATATTAGAACTTTAACATAGCATCTATATTTCCTTTTGAAATCCTGGAAACAATTTCTCCTTATAACTAAAGCCGTTTCTTTTGATAGACAGATTAACGTTTTCAGCAACTGAGCAATAGGGATCATATTCTAGAATAACTTGAATGCACATTTACGTCTTAAGAAAAGCACAAACTTGAATGGAAAAGATGGCAACATAACCCATAAATCTTGGGACTTGGGAAATGTTATTTAAAATCATTGCTTTCTGTTGTTCAATTCTCATGTGTAATCAGTGTAATTTATTATTTGATAACTAGCTTTCTGAAGTATCATATATAGTGAATGTATGTATTATTTGTTTCTAACTCTATAAAAAAGATTTTCCCCTAATTGTTTTGTTTTGTTTCAATTATGTGGTGGATCATATTTTCAGGTAAGTAAGAAAAAAGACATTTTCCAAAGATAAAAATGTTTTGTCTCTCAAATTCAGGGAATATGTCTTCAGCTTCACACAAACTTGATATCTGAGTTTTAAGGCAATAAGTTCTTTACTTTTGTGGTATTCTCAATGGATTAATTTCATTTCGCATTTCTGGCCCGAACAGAGATGATTCCTTCATATGAAAAAAGATAGACTGAAGCACTATTTATCTGACTTCCAGCCTTTAAGAAGGCCTGAAAACATGGTTTATCTTCTAGGTCAAGGCTCTTCAAACTTGGCAAGTTTAAGACTTGTGGACTTCAACTCCCAGAATTCTTGAGTAACATTACTGGAGGAGGAATTCTGGGAATTGAAGTCAACAAGCCTTAAAGCTGTCAAATTTGGAGACCCTTTTTCTAGACACTGGCTAAGTTGCAACTGTATGAGGGTTTTTGTTTTACAATAAAAGAGAACATTTGTAATTTAGGGTTGTTGTATTATTTTATAATAAAATAATAAGCTAATCCTTGTTAGCTGCCCCAAATCATGTGATAAGAGTGATTATAAAAATTGAATGAACAAATAACTAAATACATTTATAAGGGACAAGTTGGGATACATTAAAACAAAGTGAAACCTGTAGAAATCATGGCCTATGATGGAACCATTCAAATTGCAAGCAAAATACTTTAAACCAGGGGTGTCAAACTGGTGGCCTGCAGGCCAGATGTGTCACGTGTAGGCCATGTCTACCGCATGATGCATCCATGAAGGGAAAAAAGTTACGGAAAGGGAAAAAACATCACGATACGTCACATGACGGCAACATGACACCACTAGTTTGACACCCGCTTTTTAAGCCAAACATTCAGAAGAATTTCCTAGTAGTATGATTGGTAATAGACATCCTCAGGTTGAACAAGTGACAAAATGTTAGCGGTGATATCACAATATAACACAAAACTTATCCATTACATCTGATGACATATCCAAGTACTAAAGGCCACCAATGCCTTTATTATCTAATTTTTCATTACTACCATCAATAGTGGATATGAATGAAAGACACCACTGTGGAGGTAAAGGATTCCCCATCATCCACATCCTGAATAGCTGTCTTCTTAGGAGACTGAAGCCATGGTTTTGCTGTCTTGCTGGGAAGTTAGATAAAATGTATTAATGGTTCCTTCCAATTCTATAATTCTACGAGGTTTATGTAAGGAGGTTAGAGAGGGCAGTGCCAAGCAAATATAATAATTTTCTAAATTTCCAAGTGTCCCTTGAGGTAGGGATTTGCAAAGGACAGAAAGTGACCAAAGAAGTAGAGGGAGACATTCAAGAAGTGTGTGTATGTGTGTATCAGTGGTTCAGAAAAAGCGTTAAACTCCCCGATAAACAATGAGACATACTTAATTAAAGAATGGACAGCAGGAAATAAACAAAAAAAAGGTGTATGAGGGAGAAATCTGGGATGGTACAATAACATAAATCCTCACAGCATGACAGACATTTACTGAGGCATTGCATTTCCCCTCAGCCTAATAGGGTGTTATTGTCCATTATCTATTCTGTCAGCATTGGAGTTGATATTCAATAAAGGGCAGCTGTGTCTAGCTACCATGCTTCAGCCATCTTCCTGTTACCATGGAGACTCAGGTGCCCGTCTCCCAGTCCCCCAGCTACTAGACAGCCAAGCAGCAAGGGAAACCATACAGAATGATGGGATATGTTGAAATTTTTCAACTTTCAGAGATGCTCAAAAGTTGTGACATGCCTTGGGGATTGTAAAGATATTTTGGTTACTTTGATATAATTTTGATATGCTTGATAAGTAACTACATAAATATCATAACTTTTTAACATTTTGTTTGTTTCATTTGCAGAACCCCGAGGGGCCTTTTTCTATGCAAGGTGTAAAACCTTAGAAAGAATAAGTTTCATGAGAAAAGCCAGATGAATTGTTGACTCTTTGTGCATGGTGAAATTAAGTACGTACCAGTGTAAATTATGTAGGATCTACTGAATCAGTCTGTGAATGAGATGGGCAATATCTAAATTTGACAAATAAATAAATCTACTCATGGAAAAACAGTTATTTTCTCACTAGAACTTTTCAAGGGGCAGAATAAATTTGCTTGGCACTGGAAGCAGAAGGGCATCAGAAAGAGTTATTGGACAGACAGCCACACACTCAAAAATTGTTTATTTTATTTATTTATTTATTTATTTATTCCATTTATATACCGCCCTTCTCCCGAGGGACTCAGGGCGGTGAACAGCTCATCTAAAAACCCCACAAAGAATACAAAAGTTAAAAAAATATTAAATTTCAATCGGCTGCTTGATAAAACTAACAAAACCCCACCCCACCCCTTAAAACCCAATTTAGAATTAATAAAATGGAGACCAAATTAAAACCATCTCAGCCAAGGCCGGCCTGCTCAAAGAGCCAGGTCTTCAACGCGCGCCTGAAGGCCCTCAGGTCCGTGCCGGTACGGAGCTCCGGTGGCAGAGTATTCCAGAGGGCGGGGGCACCCACAGAGAAGGCCCTACTCCTCGGCACCGCCAGACGGCACATAGCGGCCGACGGCACCCGGAGCAGACCCTCTCTGTGGGAACGCACCGGCCTGTTGGAGAACGCTGGCAGAATGCGGTCCTGAAGGTAACCTGGTCCCATGCCATGGGTCGCCCTAAAGGTCAAAACTAGAACCTTAAAGCAAACCCGGAGAGCCACCAGCAACCAATGCAGCTCGCGCAGGAGAGGCGTCACATGGGCGCTACGTGACGCCCCCATGATCACCCGCGCGGCTGCATTTTGCACCAGCTGGAGTCTCCGGATGCTCCCCGCAGGGAGCCCCATGTAGAGGGCATTACAATAGTCCAGGCGAGAGGTGACAAGGGCCTGAGTGACTGTGCGCAAGGCGTCCCGATCCAGGAAGGGCCGCAACCGGTAGATCCGACGGATCTGATGAAACGCCCCCCTGGAGACGGCCACGATGTGATGTTCAAGCGACAGCCGTACATCCAGGAGGACTCCCAGGTTGCGAGCCCTCTCTGTGGGGGGCAGAACTTCCCCCCCGATAGCCAGCGAAGGTGTCAGCTGGCTATATCGGGGCGCCGGAAACCACAGCCACTCGGTCTTGGATGGGTTGAACCGAAACCTGTTCCCGCCCATCCAGTCCCGCACGGCCTCCAGGCACCTAGACATAGCCCCCACAGCATCGTTGGGGTGGTCCGGAGTGGAGATGTACAACTGGGTGTCATCTGCATACAGATGACACCTCACTCCAAGACCACGGATGATCTCACCCAGCGGCTTCATGTAAATGTTGAACAAGAGGGGAGAGAGGACCGATCCCTGAGGCACCCCACAAACCAGGGGCCTAGAGGTGGACCTCTCCCCCCCCGCCAACACGAATTGCGAACGGTCGGAGAGGAAGGAGGAGAACCATCGAAGGACGGTTCCACCAATCCCCAACCTCCCCAACCGTCGCAACAAGATACTATGGTCGATAGTATCGAAAGCTGCCGAGAGATCTAATAGGACCAGGACAGAGGAGAACCCTCTGTCACGAGCCCTCCAGAGATCATCAACCAATGCGACCAATGCCGTCTCAGTGCTATGTCCAGGCCTGAAGCCCGATTGGAACGGATCGAGGTAAGTAGCTTCCTCCAGGTACTGGGGGAGCTGACGTGCCACCACACTCTCAACAACCTTCGCCACGAAGGGAAGGTTGGAGACTGGACGATAGTTGTTTAAAATAGCTGGGTCCAGGGAAGGCTTCTTGAGGAGGGGGCGCACCACCGCCGCCTTCAGGGCGGTAGGGAGCACCCCCTCTCTCAAGGAAGCGTTGACAATCCCCTGGAGCCAGCCTCGTGTCGTCTCCCTGGCGGCCGAAACCAACCAGGAAGAGCACGGGTCCAATAAACAGGTGGTGGCATTCAAACCCCCCAGCAACCTGTCCACACCCTCGGCAGTCACAGGGTCGAACTCCCCCCAGATAACACTCACAAGACCTGCCCCGGACACCTCCCCTGGGACCATCCAATTGGAGTCGAGCCCCTCCCGAATCTGAGCGATTTTATCATGCAGAAATCGGGAAAACTCCTTCGCCCTACCCTGGAAGAGGTCATCCCGCGCTCTCGGTTCAAGTAGAGAGCGGGTCACTCTAAACAGGGCGGCAGGCCGATTTTCTGCTGATGCAATAAGGGCGGAGAAATACAAAGATTTCGCCGCCCCTATCGCCACAAGGTAAGTCTTAATATGAGATCTCACCTGTGTTCGGTCAGACTCAGAACGGCTCGCCCTCCAAATGCCTTCTAGACGTCTTTTCCGGCACTTCATCTCCCGTAGCTCCTCCGTATACCACGGAGCCACATGGGATCTGTGCCGGGTCAGAGGTCGCAGGGGCACAACTCGATCTAGAGCACCGGCGGCCAACCCATCCCAGGTCGCCACCAGGTCTCCAGACGAGCTGTGAGCCAGAGACTCAGGAAACGGCCCAAGCTCCCTCTGGAACCGCTCCGGGTCCATCAGGCGCCTGGGGCGGAACAATCTAAGTGGTTCCGCTTCCCTACGGTGGGGGGTGGCGGAACAGAAGTCCAACCTAAGGAGGGAATGATCTGTCCATGACAAGGGTGTAATAACTAACTCCCCAAAATTACAGTCATTCAACCACTGCCCAGAGACAAAAATCAGGTCCAGCATGTGTCCTCCAATGTGAGTGGGGGCAGAAACTAACTGGGTCAGGTCCATGGCCGTCATGGAAGCCAAGAACTCCTGAACCAACCCCGAGGTTTCACCGGACGATGGCAGGTTGAAATCCCCCATGACCAGAAGCCTGGGGGTCTCAACCGCCAGCCCAGCTATCACCTCGAGGAGTCCGGGCAGGGCCGATGAGACATGGCAGGGAGCCAGGTACGCCATCAAAAGACCCATCTGAACCCCTTGCCCCCACTTCACAAATAGAAATTCACAGCCAGCCGTCTGAGGGACAGTGGCCTCCCTAGGATAAAGGGCTTCCTTTATAAGCACCGCCACCCCTCCACCCCTTCCCTGAGCCCTAGGCTGGTGAAATGCAAGGAAACCTGGTGGGCACATCTCAACCAGAGGGACACCGCCCTCTGGGCCCAACCAGGTTTCGGTAACACCTACCAGGTCCGCGGCCTCCTCCTGAACCAAATCATGGATCAGGGGAGCCTTGTTAACCACGGACCTGGCATTGCACAACAGCAGCCGGGTATTCAGGGCCTGAGAATCCAGACAACCAGGGCTGCAGGATGGGTATGGAGGGTCGGAGCGCGCTACCGCTTGCAAACATCGGGAGCGCAATCCCCTTATTGGATATGGCCCTCTACCCCCAGCATATCTGCCTCTCCCAGTCACCGTGCTGATAAAATTTGCCCCCGGCAGCCCACCCCCGGCTGCCCCCAACTCCATGTGGGCTGTCTCCCCTGCCCACCCTGGATCCTTTTAACCCATTAAAAAACCCCATTAAAAAATTACCAATCCCGGGTTTCCCGCGTTTCCTCCCATTCCTCCGGCTTCCACGGCCCCATTTTAAAATTTGATTAATTTCTTATAATGGATATTTGGAATACCCAAAGAATCAAGCATTTAATCAAGCTGCCTTCATCTAAGATGACCAATATGCAGGGTGCACTGATAAACATCAGAATGAAATTATACATGCATAGCGGGATGAAACTCAGTACCTCCCGGTAGTTCCCCTTCAATGTGTACTCAAAAATGCTTTACTGTATGTGGAATTCCCGATACCCTTGCATCTATATTCTCAGAAAATATACTCATCTCTAGTCTAAAGTGAGTCTAAAAAGCTTTTTAAATGAAATGAGGTTTTGGTAGCTTAAGGTGAAGCAGCAATTTTCAGTTTTATTCAGCCAAAATCATTTCCTTCCCTGCAAGGCCTGGTTGCTTCAGCATTACTTCCTATCATTCTGTTAAACTGGTCAAAATCATCCTCAAAATCATCAATTCTATAAAGAATTACCTCAAGCTGTAGATCCAGTATGACATATAATAGAGAACCCCAAAGACATCTGATATAAATCCACAATGATGTCGCTGTAAATTACATATTTCATTTATTTTTATGATGATGTCACCTACCCCCTCTTAGATACCCAGAGATACTTATTGGGGTCATACTCATTACTCATTATTTTAGACACATTATACTCATTATAGACATATTTCTCCAAAATGTGTGTTGTTCCTAAATAAGAACTTCACTAATCCCATACAACAACTGCCTTTTGTTTAGATTAGAAACTAACAATGAATTGCTCACAATTCGTATTCGGACTTATCTGAAGGAGAAGATATATGATTGGGGTGTGTGTGGAATTAAGTACTGGGTGGCTGGGCCTCCTGCACAAATTCTGGTTGCTTACTCATTGGAAGAAATTACTATCGAAGTGAGGATTAAAGTAGAAGCAGCCATTCTTAGTCTAAAGATGTGTATCACATAAACACACAACAACTGCTCAACTTCAAGGTCATTAGGCTCCATGCCAATGCCAAGACTCCATTAATTTGTGGAAATGTGAAGGAAAAAAATTATAAGTTTAATCTACTAATAGTGCACTAGTCAACTGTATACTATCACTGACCATAGCCAATCTGCTGTTTTGTATGTCTTTCTTATTTGCAATAAAATATTCTTATCTAGCATAACCACATATGTAAGTCTATTGCCAAGACAAACTGTAAAGCCACTCTAAGGCATGTAATGCTAGAAGATTAGTGAATTATTGTCAAGTCCTGGTTGGAAGGAAGCCTGAGCTTGTGAGTCATTACCATGCTGGCAAGTGATGGTTATGCAAAATAGCCCTTGACTTTGAGGGGAAAACCCAGTGGATTGATGATACTGGTACTAACATGAGTCAGCACCAATCCTGAGGAAGGTACAAGGTGTATTCTTTAAAGAATGTGAATTAAAGAAACCATGTGTGTGATGAACCACCCTGCTCCTTATTTTTCTGTAGATATAGGCCTTCTATGTTATCCTTAATTCAGTTTGGCACCTCATTCTTAATTTGGCACAGGGTACCTTTATAAAGGGCTGGTTAGTTAATCAATTTTATGAAGTTATTAATTGCGTTTCCTTGCTTCTGGACTTTTTAAAGGAAAATATTCTTTATCTTTTGGATATTTCCTTCCTTCCTACCTACCTATATACATACCTACCATTTCCAACTATCAAAATGTTAGTCACATGACATTTGTATGGCATTCATTGAATCTGCGGAGAAAGGAAGATGTCAATGCCTTGAACATGTCTTTGCCTTCTCTGTGATTTATTTGAATCAAAATATATTATCTAAAATAGTAGAAAGACAAATATAGAATCAATTGTGCAAATATTTCTTTTATATAACTTCTTATGCCTTAATATGAAGAATTTTGTCCAATACGTTTTAAAAATATTAACCCATCTATCAGAACTTGGACAGCATCACAGAAACAAAAACTTTATAGAGAGCTAGATCCTTAGATCCATGTAATTTAGTACTGTTAGCAGTAGCAGTCTTTCAGAGGCTTTTCAAGATTTATCTACAGATTGCAGGGATTAAATCCTTTGTGAAAAATACATGCTCCATCACTATAAATGTTTTTTTTTTCTCGAGTACCGTATTTGGTAATTCAATTCAGCACTGTGAATTTTAGCAAACACACAAACCACTGGCAATTGATTTTCTAGTATTAGGGACCAAATGAGAGTTGTTTTGTCTCTCATTTCTGTACAGTGTATGTGTAACTCATCATTCCAGAGTCTGTGACTAAAGGCAAAGCCCATGAGACGTGGTTTAATTCTGTGATGTCAAGATTAAGCAAAGAAAAACATATTTTCTGTTATCCAGATAATCTCCCTGCTGGCTGACACAATTTTTCTCTCTTCTTTTGGGACATTTTATTTTTAAACAGCTCCTTGTAAACTGCTGAAATTCCTTATAAGTTATTATTTCTTTAATATTACTCCACGATTGTAAAGTACTAAAGTACTATAGAGTACTTTACTCTATAGTACCCATAGTTATTTGAATAAGGAAACAAATTGTTACATTTTGTCCATAAATTTTTACTCTTTTCATGCAATATGCAAGGTACCTCCAATCATAGTGAAATTTGAAAAATAAGTGAACAAATGAGAAGGATTGGCTCACATACTGATCTTTTACATACACTGTAGTATTTAAGAGGAAACAAATGCAATTGATTCTTATTTTAGAAAAGGTACAGAAGATAGTTACATCAGACATCTTAAATTAGGCAATTTAGTCACTGTTATATACAACTGTGCCTAATCTGTATCCTGAACTGTACTCACAAACTAATGTGGATGGAGACTCCAGAAATGGTGAACAGGAATGTAATTATAATTGGGATCAATGTAATAAATTAGTGTTAAATATATTATTAAAAATTCAGGAAATTATGGGCTATAAAGAGAAAAATAAGAGACATGTTTATCACAAAGTAGTTAACTAAGTGGATATTCCAAAAAGTGATGTGCTGGTACCATACAGGTGGATAGTGCTAAAATAATATGACTATCATTGAAAACGTTGATCTGTTTCAGAATTTTTGCAAGATGAAAACTTGAACAAAACTGTGTCCAAAATTTTCATTGTGAAACAAAACATGCAATCTACAAAACAAAATCTAATAGATGGATAGCATTACAGGTTTGTATTTATTTTGAAGCGTTTAATAAACAAAGTGTTAATTTGAAATGCTCCAGGAGAGCTTTGAAATAAGCACTCCAGCAGAGAAAACAATTACTCTGACTTTTTGTGAGAGAGATAAATACATTCTGTCTTCTCTTTAACACTTCCTCTACCCATCTTTTTCTTGAAACAAGAGATCTCTCTGAACATCTCTCTGAAATTCTGGCATCTATTAAAAAGGTTATGGACAGACAAATAGACAGACAGATTCAAACTAGCCTTTTTTAACCTGATAAATTGTACTTGAAACCCTACATAATCAAAAGATTAGAGATTATGGGAAATAAATTTAGAAAATTCACATGTATTAGTTATATTTTAGGATGTTCATACGTATAGATAAACATGATGTTCCATTATAGGAGGGTTTAAAATAAAAAAAACTTGGTCACATGAAGAATGTGATTCTATTCCTTTAGTCTGCATTGATCTCTTGGGAAAATTCCAAACTGTCTTGCAGTTCTTTCAACAATAGAAATTCAGTGTGATACTTGAGCTATTTTTCCTGCCTGAAATTACTCCATGGGTGTGTTTGTTTGCTTCAAGAATACCTGAGAAAAAAATATTTTTGTTTCTTTGCATAATATATTGTATTCCAGGAAGTAAAATAAACAGCAATTGGCAAGAAGAATAGAATGAAAAGCATTGCAGAAGACTGATACTTGATATCATACCTATTATAGGCATCCAAGTGGAAAAGAAAGGGAGATAAAAAATGAAACATATGTTGCAATAGAAACAATATATGACTTAAGTACTTGCATCCAATATCAGGTCATTTGTCTTGCCATTTTTTTATCACAGTGACTGGTTTGTTCCAAAAGCCTATTAAACCTATCTCTGCCACATCAGCACAATTCTTAATTTTAACAGAGTGTTAGTGGTTAGATGATGAAGAGGCAGTTCACACTTATTTTTATACAGCATTTGTATTTGGCCTTTTTATAAAATAATAAAGGAAGCTAACAATAATGAATATTCCTGCTGGTGCAATATAATGTAAAAAGTGGTTGAAAAAAATGATGAATTAAAAACACTAAGATACTGTGTGCTTTGATTGATTGATTGACTGATTATGTACCATCAAGTTATTGTCAACTCATAGCAACCACATAGATTTTCTCCATTTCATAACCTAACTTTCCACAGATTGATGACAGGTTCAAAATCACCAGCTGGCTTCGAGCCTAAGCAGATCTAAAAGTTTTCTGATTTCTAGCACGCTATCTTTTAAGTACTGTGCAAATTGACTCCATGACTTTGGAAAAATCAAGTTCTGTATGGCTTTTACCATGAAATAAATTAATGTAAGAATTCTCAGGTTAATCTTAGCTTCTGAGGTGCTGCATGAAAAGGGGGGAAGTGTAACACTGCTAGGACAGTGGGCTCAAGGAAAACCCAGATCTTTGGAATTAGTTCTGTCTATCTGAACTTCAGAAAGTTCATCCAACCCAGTTCAAGAATCCCAGCAGTCAGTGTCAGTGAAGATCAGATGTTCTCAGCGATGTTGGTTATGAACCGTGTTGTTTGTTGTCTAGCTAGAGACCAACAGCATGCCTGCTTCATTTTCCCTTTCAACTTTTTATTGATACTGTTGATCAAAGTGCTGAATAAAGTCTCATTTCCCTTGCACACTTTAAAGTACTGGAAAACATCCAGATGCTATTGAGGTTTACCCTTTCCCTTGGCACTTGCTTTCTCAGCCTTTTTTCTTTTTAAATAAAAAATGCCAAATGGCTCATTTCAGAGGAATCTGTGTTCCACATACACATCCCAATGTTTTTCCCCCCTGTCATCAAGTTTAGATCCACAAATCCTTCCCAAGGCAACTGGGCAGCCTGCCGAGTACAGCTGTGGGAGTTCCTAATTCTGCTGGAACCAAGCCTTGTCTTCCAGGACATACATTTCTCTAACAGCCACAGGCTTCCAAGTAGCAGATAAAATATGAAAGATCTTGCCATGGTCTCTAAGGCATGGGAAAGAATTTATTAATCTTTTCTCTGTATCATTCTGCCTGTTAAAACATAATTATTCTTTCTTCTTGCTGTGTTTCTAGACAACCATAATTAGGAACTATGATAATAGGTGCTCACATAGTTCTTTGCACTCAGCATCAGGTATGTAACCTGTGGAAGCAGAATGATATATCATGTTTCCATACATATGATTTGAAATATTTTCTTATTAAAATTTGAACAAGAATTTTTTTCCACTTTGGATGATTATAACAAATAACAGAAAATTATGATAAACCATGCTCATATTGCCAGGCAATGCATCGTTAAACACTTCCTCTGGAATTGACACTTCCAACTCTAAAAGAAATAATCAAAACTATAAACTTAGAGTAGTTTTAATGTTATTCATATGCCATTAATCTAACTAACAAAATGTCACTCCGAAATATAATGTTATTATATTTTATCTATATCTTAAATTATTGTACATTATTACAATTTTATTTTGGATTGTATTTTATTACTATTTCATTTTAAATCATATTTTGTCTAGATTCCATTTTAAATTGTATTTTATCAAGTTCCATTTTAAATAGTATTTTATCAAATGTATTTTGAATTGCTTTTATTAAATTTTAGTAACAAATTGTTGCTGGAACTTTGCACTTTGATATGGCCCAAGGACTAATCAATAAAGACTTACAATATCTCTAACTAACAAAATGTCAAGAAAGACTAGGTAGAAATTGTCATACAGCCCCAGATTGTTAATATAGTTTAGAACTTTGTATGGAAGTTTACTAGATACTCCTGTTATTTATATAATCCACCCAGTATTGTGAAACACAAAAATTGGTTCACAACCTGCTTTGAATTTGGCTCATTACAAGATGCAGAGACCTTATATAAAATGAATAAAGGAGGAAATTACTATGTAGTATAAAACAGAAAAATAGTGGCCAATGCCAACAATTAAAGTTTTGATAACATTCAAATGAGCAAACAAGCAGAAATATTTAAAGGAGACAATCATTATATATGTCCAGGTTGTTTTAAAATGACCCTGAAGGTTTTAGATTCTGCATGTAGAAAGGCAGAGAGAGGGGGGGAGGGAGGGGGGAGAGAGAGAGGTAGAGAGAGAGAGATTCCCACAGCATCTGATAAAGCGTATGCTTTTTAACAAAATGTGTTAGTTGGGAACTAACAAAATGTGTTAGTTAGTTAGTTGGCTACTAAACTACTCCTGATTTTTTAAAACACATTCACATGCAGCCAAGTTTATTTTCAAGTTAGGGATATACTGTGATACCTTAAGTTTGCTCCTTAAGATAGTTCTCAGTGCATTGTTTAATATGGCTAAGTGGAATGTGTCCAGTCTACATGATTCCTGTACATTTATTTATATCAGTAACTGCCTAATTAGTTTAAAATGAAAATTGAAAAAAATTAATCTGCTGTATTTATATAGAGGATCTAAAAATTACTCCATTATGTTTATGTGGCATTTCTACATTTCTTTATTATTCTATTTTAATATAGAAATAATTTATATAGGTACATCAACGATTTATATCTATGCCCCTAGTTTTGTGGTTGAATAGATAACATAGTTTAATCATTCGTTTTATAATTGCCAGTCTATTTCCTAGTTCCCCAACAAGGGAAATGTGAATCATGGATATTTCCCTTAATGTTCACTAAACTCCATGACCAACTGAATTGAACTGTTAGAATAGTAATACAGAAGATAAGAAAAAGAACTGAAGACAACTATAAAATACAATGATCTGCAAACAGAAGTAGAAAGATAGTGGCAAAAGAAAGAGAGTACCAATAGTAATAGGGGTCTTGGGTGCAATCCCTAAACAACTCTGGCACCACTTGAACACCATCTGAATTGTCAAAAACATTATCAGTCAATTGCAAAAGGAACCTTTACATGGAACAGCTTTAAGTTCTAACATCATCAAACAACATCGGCCTATTCCAGGTTCTCAGGAAGGACAATGAATGAATAAAAATGCCAAATCCAGTCTAAACAGCTGGCTGACTGTGTGACCAAATGTAACGAATAAAAAGATATGCTCCTATGTTGCAAAGCAAACTGTCAGCCTCAAGCATAATCTTTATTTTAATAATTTGAATACAAAGTCTTGAGGAATCTTTTAACTAAAGGCTACACACATACTTGAGTTTAGCCATCTGTCTTTTTGAGTAGAAATATGGAAGTTTAAACATTGTGTCTCTCTCTTGAAGATTATAAACCTAGTGATATATTCCCCCAAAGTATGTTTGTGCTTTTGGGATACTTTTTGTTCCATTTTATTAATTCATTTTATGTAATTCACAATATGTATTTGAAGTAAAGTGTTTTGTAGTGTTGTATAATAAAGGAAGGAAAGGGTCTAGGGAACATTCTGGAACTGCATAATTAATTTTGGATGATACGCACTCTTACTTCATTTCTCTCTTAACACTCAATGAGTTAAAAGAGGAAGTAAAGAATTCAAAGACACACTTTTATTTGTCTTTTGGTAAACAAGTGATTTATAATTGATTATCATTAACATAGCAGGTTTTTAAAAAGATCCAACAAATTCTCATAACATTCCAAATGTATTCACTGGCCCAAGAAAGTTGGAGACTTTTGTTCTATCTAGCTTGGAAAATTGGTGTTCATTTTGTCCCAAACTGACTTTTTTTTTAGGTTCAGCCACTATAATATTTTTGGTTTTTCAAGAAACAGTGCAAAGAAATTGTAGTGTTTAATTTGCTTTCATTCCAGAGAAATATCATCTCTTCCAGAACAGATATGAATTTCAAGAAGCATAACACAGACTAACTGTTCTATCAGCATATACAGTACTATGTCCAAATTAGACTAGATTTTTGAATTCACCTGCACCAAATTATACAATAAAAATTCCTTTTGTATCCATGTTAGTTTATACCTATGGTTGTTTTACTTTCTAATAACAAAAAGGACATGTAGTATTTTGATCTTTAGAAAACTCTAGCAAAGGAATATACAGATGTGCTACCCAAGCTGATGGAAAAGATTTTTTTGCCTGGGGCTTTTCCCCTGCCTCAATTTAAACTGTCAAGATCCTTGCAGGCATTTTTTCAAAGGCCAATGTTTTGCTTTACATGGGGAAAGGGCTTAGGAAAGCTGACAAACAACATCTTCAACACTGCAACTCTATTTATACTGCATAATATTACCTCATCCCCAACCAATCAGAGCCTGCTATGCTTCACGACTACTCTCCTCACCTTTTGCTGTACCCATGATTGGAATAGTCCATTGTTGAAACAAGCACAGGGGAATGCCAAAAAGAAAAGTACAGCTCAACAATTACTCTTTGTTGGAGACAGAAAGATGAAAGCACATAGTTGGATTAAAGCAAAAACAAGCAGGTTCATGCACACATTTCTTATACTAGCTCATCTAAAAAGAAAAAGAAGCAAAAAAAATGTAAAGATTATTAGAGACAAAGTAAGTGCTCTTGTCTCCTAGCTCGGTCAGTCCAGCTTCACAGTTCCTTCAAATTGAGGACAAGGTGACCTTCTGTCTCCAGAGAGACATCTCAGAAAAATGTCTGTAAGCTGCAATGTTAGCAGAAAAATTTCTGAGACGTTTAGAGGAGAAAAGTCGAGGCCCCTTTCAGCAATGGGTGAACACAATTGGGGAGGAGTGAGTGGGAAACGATATGTTAATCAATTGTAAACTTGAAAATGTAAACTTCTTATCAAACAATCTAATTTGCACCCTTCTATTTTGACAGCTCAGGAAGAAACTTGGCAAATATCCACCTTCAATCTTATTACTGGATTTGTTCCTTAATGTGTTTGAGTTAGATAATTGCTCTCCACTTGTTTCTGTATTTCTTTTGCAGTCTGAAAAGCTGAAACCGTGCAATAAGTTTTACTAATATCTGCGCACCTAAGTACATGAGGCTGATATTTCATTTTAATTTCCCCAAGACATTTGAGAATCAAAATATATACTGTTTATATTATTATTATTATTATTATTATTATTATTATTATTATTATTATTATTATTATTATTATTATTATTATTATTATTATTATTATTATTATTATTATTATTATTATTATACCGCCCTTCTCCCGAAGAACTCAGGACGGTGTACAGCCAACCGTAAAACTTTATTACAATTATAAAAGTTAAAAAGAATTAAACATCTTAGGCTGTCTAAAATTATACCCTCCCCCAATAAATTATTAAAACCCAAATTTTAAAATCCCAATTTAAAACACAAATACTAAATTACATTAAAAATCCCATTTCAGCCTAGGCCGGCCTGCTCGAAGAGCCAGGTTTTTAATGCACGTCTGAAAGCTCTCAGGTCCATGTTATTGCGTAATTCCGGAGGCAGACCATTCCAGAGGGCGCGGCCCCCACAGAGAAGGCCCTACTTCTAGGAGTCGCCAGGTGGCACATAGAAGTTGTCGGCACCTGAAGAAGACCCTTTCTGTGGGAACGCACAGGTCGGTGGGAGACTACCGGCAGAATGCAGTCCTGCAGATAACCTGGTCCAATGCCATGGATCGCTTTAAAGGTCAAAACCAGAACCTTAAAGTGAACCCGGAAAACCACCGGCAACCAATGCAGCTCGCGCAGGAGAGGCGTCACATGGAAGCTTTGTGACGCCCCCATAACCCACGCGGCCGCATTTTGTATCAGTTGGAGTCTCTGGGTGCTCCCCGCAGGGAGCCCCATATAGAAAGCATTACAGTAGTCCAGGCAAGAGGTGACAAGGGCATGAGTGACCGTACGTAAGGTGTCCCGATCCAGAAAGGGCCTCAACTGGTGAATCAGGCAAACCTGATAAAAAGCCCCCCGGGAGACGGCCGTAATATGTTCTTCTAAAGACAGCCGTGCATCCAGGAGGACACCCAAATTGCGAGCCTTCTCTGTGGGGGGTAAGATCTCTCCTCCAATAGCCAGCGACGGAGTCAGCTGACTATATCAGGCGCTGGAAACTACAGCCACTCAGTCTTGGAAGGGTTGAGCCGGAGCCTGTTCCTGCCCCTCAAAATCCGCACGGCCTCCAGGCACCAGGACATAGCCTCCACAGCATCGTTGGGGTGGACTGAGGTGGAGATGTAAAGCTGAGTATCATCCGCATACAGATGACATTGCACCTCTCCCCCAGAGGCTTCACATAAATGTTGAACAGAAGAGGGGAGAGGACCAACCCCTGAGGCACCCCACAAATGAGGAGCCTAGAGGTGGACCTCTCCCCCCCGCCAACACAAATTGCGAGTGGTTGGAGAGGAAGGAGGGGAACCATCGCAGGACAGTTCTTCCAACCCCCAACCCCTCCAACTGCTGCAATAAGATACTATGGTCGATAGTATCAAAAGCCGCCGAGAGAGCTAACAGGACCAGGACAGAAGAATACCCCCTGTCACGGGCCCTCCAGAGATCATCAACCAATGCGACCAATGCTGTTTCGGTACTATGCCCGGGCCTGAAGCCCGATTGGAAAGGATCGAGGTAAGTCGCTTCCTCCAGGTACTGAGGAAGCTGACGCACCACCACACTCTCAACAACCTTCGCTAGAAAAGGAAGATTGGAGACTGGAAGATAGTTATTTAAAACTATCTTCCAGGGCAGGCTTCTTGTGGACGGGCCGCACCACCGCCATTTTCAGGGCAGTAGGAAGCGACCCCTCTCTCAACGAAGCATTGATAATCCCCTGGAGCCAGCCTCGTGTCACCTCCCTGGCAGTCGAAACCAACCAGGAGGGACACGGGTCCAACAAACAGGTGGTGGTATTCAGCCTCCCCAGCAACCTGTCCACACCCTCAATGGTCACAGGGTCAAACTCCTCCCAGATAATAGTCTCAAGACTTGCCCCAGACACCTCCTCCGGGACCACCCAATTGGAGTCCAGCCCGCCCCAAATCTGAGCAATTTTGTCGTGCAGAAATTGGGAAAACTCCTCTGCCCTGCCTTGCAAGAGGTCCTCCCACGTTCTCGGATCAAGCAGGGAGCGGGTCACTCTAAACAGAGCGGCAGGCCGATTTTCTGCCAAAGCAATAAGGGCGGAGAAATGCGAACGCTTTGCTGCCTCTATCGCCACAAGGTAGGTCCTAATATAGGACCTCACCTTTGTCCGGTCGGATTCGGCGCAGCTAGCCCTCCAAACACTCGCCAGACATCTTTTCTGGCACTTCATCTTCCTCAGCTCCTCTGTAAACCATGGAGCTGGATGGGATCTGTGCCGGGTCAGAGGTTGCAAAGGCACAACTCGGTCCAGAGCCTCGGCAGCCAACCTATCCCAGGTGGCTACCAAGTCTCCAGGCGAGTTATGAGCCAGAGTCTCGGGAAATGGCCCAAGCTCCCTCTGGAACCGCTCAGGGTCCATCAGGCGCCTGGGGCAGAACCATCTACACGGTTCCGCCTCCCTGAGGTGGGGGTGGCGGTACAGAAGTCAAATCTAAGAAGAGAATGATCTGTCCATGACAAGGGTTTGATAACTAAGGCCCCCAAGCTACAGTCATTCAACCACTGACCAGAGACAAAAATCAGGTCCAGCGTGTGTCCCCCTATATGAGTGGGGCCAGAAACTAATTGGGTCAGGTCCATGGCCATCATGGAAGCCATGAACTCCCGAACTACCCCAGAGGTTTCCCCGAGTGAAGTCAGGTTGAGATCCCCCATGACTAAAAGCCTAGGGGTCCCAACCGCCAGCTCGGCTATCACCTCGAGGAGTCCAGGCAGGGCCAGTGACACATGGCAGGGAGCCAGGTACGCTACCAAAAGGCCCATCTGAACCCCCTGGCCCCACTTCACAAAGAGAGACTCACAACCAGCTGTCTGAGGAACAGTGGCCTCCCTAGGACAAAAGACCTCTCTAATAAGCACCACCATCCTTCCCTGAGACCTAGGCTGATGAAATGCTAAGAAACCTGGTGGGCACATCTCCTTCAGAGGAATACCACCCTCTGGGCCCAACCAGGTTTCGGTAATATCTACCAGGTCCACGCCCTCTTCCTGAATAAGATCGTAAATCAGGGGGGCTTTATTCACAACGGACCTGGCATTGCACAGCATCAGCCGGGTACTCAGGGCCTGAGCTCTGCACAACCAGGCCTGCAGGATGGGTGAAGAGGTCGGAGCGCGCTACCGCTTGAAGACAGCGACTGCGCGATCCCACAACCTGATATGGCCCTCTACCCCCGCCATATCTGCCCCTCCCACTTACTGTGCCAATAGGACCGGCCCCCGGCAACCAACCCCCTGTCCGTCCCGTCAACGCACGACCCTCTGAGCCCTCCCAGACGTGCATGCCAGCCTGGCTACCTCCAGATCCCTGCGGGCTGCCCCCCAAACCTGGTTCGGATTTCCCTAACCCCACTAAAAACCTCATTAAAAATTTACAAACCCCAAAATTCTCCCCAATATGTTTATGACTCAGCATCTCAGCAGCTTCAGCTAAATGCCACCTTTAGAAAGGTCTGTGCTTGACCTGGGTCCAGCAGTGGAAAGATGGAGAATTCATGGCAAAGGAAAGGAAAGGAAAGGAAAGGAAAGGAAAGGAAAGGCAGGTACAATCCTGCCTTCACTTTCCCAACACTAATGCAGCAGCAGCAACTAACCATTAGCTTTCTATCAGCCTCACTTTAGAAGTGCATCAAAAGGAATCCCATAGAGACAATGGTTTTCCAAGATGTATTTTCCTCCTTTCTCAAAGACCAGAGAAAAGCATATTGTTCAAAGAAGCCAATGGTTGATTCATAGTAGACATGATTGGCAGGCCCCAATTCTCTCTCATTGAAAGAAAGAGGAGCACAGAGATATGTAAATAAACAGAAGTGATTATTTTGGAAGCTTGAAGTGGAAGGCATGGAAAAAAGCAGTCTACAAAAATGTATTAGTTTTGAAATTGTGGTTTAGAATTGTATCTTTAAAAACTCAGTTCCTCAGATTTAATGCCTGTGGGGCATGTACTTAATCTGTGTTTGGAACTTCTGTACCCACTAAATTTGTCTTATGCAAACTAATTTAAATTTAATTTGATTATTTTTTGACAAGGACTTATTAACATTTTTCTTCATAGGTGGAATATTTTTAAAAACAATTCCTAAAGTATTTCAATATTTGAATGTGAGAGAAAGTGAAACTAACAGCTTTCTCTGTTCACAGATGGACAAATGGGTAAGATTTCAAATTAAACAAACAAAATGTTAAAAAGTTATGAAATTTATGTAGTTGTTTATCAAGTACATCTAAATTATATTAAAGTAACCAAAATATCTTTACAATCCCCAGGCATGTAACAATTTTTGAGCACCCCTAATGTTTGGAAATTGAAATTTGAAAAAATTGACATGCCCTAAGTATGTATATTCCACCTACCAAAAAAAAAAAACCTGGATTAAGTTGTGTCCTTAAATTCAAGCAAAGCCATATCAATTTGCTGAATAATTAAACAATTTTTTGAAGAACATCAGTGTTATTGAATCCAAAACATTGGAAGGCTTTTTTTCCAAGTTTATACATGAGAATTGTCTGTATCAGTTCTGCTCAAGGTAAAACAGAGGATGTTATTAAATTATTTTTTAAAAGAAAAAAAAATCAAGGCTGTGAACCTTCGTAAAGTATTAAATATTACATCCATTGTAATGTATATTTTATTCATTTAATGAACATTTATATTCTTCTCATAATGAGAATAGGTAAAAGCATACATTTAAAATAATGAAAATAAAAAATATACAGTAATTTAATAAATGAGTATTTAAAGGACCAAAAGGAAGATAAAATGGCATGATAATAACAAGCACCCTTTGCTCGCAGAAGTGGAGCTTCGCACACACGTGTGTTTGCCTATCTCTCCCAAGGCATGGTTTTCAGACACTTGTACTAGGACTCCAAAATCTTTGTTGCGGTTACTACTATTGAGCCAGGTACCACATATTCTGTACCTGTGCATTTGCTTCAATGTAGAATTTTACTTTTCTCACCATTGGATTTAGGTTCTTACATATTTTGTGTTTTGGAGATGTGAAGGAAAAGGAAATTGAAGTCTCAAACTAAGAAGAATTAAATTATTTGAGAAAGTGAACAATGTTTATCAGATTTTGAAAAAAAAATAGTATGTCACTTTTAGGTCACCACAGAAAAGTGAGAGTCAGTTTTGTTAATATTTGGCAGTGTTGTTATAATGAATTCAAGGTGGAGCTATCAAGATAAAGCCTCATGCCTTTGAATTCACAAACTGACAATGGCTGAATGAACTCCTTTTTCTGTCCTTAACAGATAATCAGAGTTGGAAGGGACCTTGTAGGTCATCTAGTCCAACCCCTCACCTAAGCGGGAGACCCTACACCATTTCTGACAAATAGCAGTCCAATCTCTTCTTGAAAGTCTCAAGTGATGGCGCTCCCACAACTTCCGAAGGCAAGCTATTCCATTGGTTGATTGTTGTCACTGTCAGAAAGTTTCTCCTTATTTCCAGGTTAAATCTCTCCTTGTTCAGTTTCCATCCATTATTCCTTGTCTGGCCTACAGGCGTTTTAGAAAATAGCTTGACCCCTTTCTCCCTGTGGCAGCCTCTCAAATATTGGAAGACTGCTATCATGTCTCCCATGGTCCATCTCTTTACTAGACTAGCCAAGCCCAGTTCCTGCAACCGTTCATTGTATGTTTTAGCCTCCAGTCCCCTAATCATCCTGGTTGCTCTTCTCTGTACTTTTTCTAGAGTCTCAACAACTTTTTTATAATGTGGTGAACAAAACTGGATGCAGTACTCTAGGTATGGTCTTACTAAGGCTTTATAGAGTGGTATTAGTACTTCCCTTGATCTTGATGTATCCCTCTGTTAATGCAATTTAGGATTGCATTAGCTTTTTTGGCTGCTGCTGCACACTGCTGGCTCATATTTAGCTGGTGTCCACTAAGACTCCAAGATCCCTCTCACAGTCCTATTCCCTCAGGCTTCTTTTTTCATCAACATTTCAGAAGTAATGCGTGTAGAACGTCCTTAACAACCACCCTGTTTAATGTACATTTAAATTTACAGCAGCACTAAATATATGAAATATATGGTACCTCAGGTAAACAGGACCTATGACATGTAGGGTTTTCTATATCTATTATATTCTATACCTTTATATTAGTACTGTATAATCAGTAGCTTGTACCATACCAAGTAGCATACTGGCAACCAGTGCAGCTCATGAAGCATAGGTGTCATATGGGCATGCCTAGACAAGCCCACCTCAACTGTGCCATTGCATTCTGAACCACTCTAGATTTCTGAATAGTTTTCAAGGCTAGTGCTATTGCAATAGGCAAGCTGTGAGGTGACAAGAGTGTGAGTGACTGCCTAGAGAGCTCTCTTATCCAGGAAGGAATGCAAATCTGTTCTTGATTATAGCTACAGACATACCTGACCTTCATATGGCACCACGGCATAATTTCTTTAATTATAATTTAATGAATAAATCATGACTAAGCTTGCAGAACACAGTACCCTAAGCAATATGATATGATATACAAACAACAATGTCCTCGTTCATACATCATGGTAAACAAAAGCAAGCAAACTACATTATCTACTGAATCAAATTTCTTTTTATTACTTAATACTTTGGCTTATATTCTGCTCAATTTCCAAAGATTCTGAATCTCAGAATCTCACACCTAAGCTAACAATTCTCAGTCTTAACACTCTCATAATTAGAATGTAATAAATATAAATAAGATAACAATAACAAAGCTGTAATGTGTTACTATTTTGGCAAGCAGAATCCACAAATGTTCCTAAATGCCTTTCTCAAGAATCATTGTTTCCAGTTCAAATCTATAGTGTAGTGCATATGCCTCAATCTGATGGACAATATGCTAAATCAAAAACAAACAAGCCAAATTAAGGCACAATGTGAACCCATCCAATAACTCCATTAGCTCGCTTTGGGCTGGTTTAACAAATTGCACCAAGGAGAGAGAGATGAAAGAGATGAACTCTAGTCCACATCAGCTTTGCTTCCTTCCATACGAAATGAGCAAATCAGAAAATACTCCCAAAATCATAATCAGGTAACTCAAGGCAGCAGATTACAAACATGTTGGAAGTAGCTCCAGCTCAAGAGCTCCAGAAATACATTTTTTAGATTAATTCAGCCATCTAGTAACTGGTTCCCTCCAAAGTTTCAGGATAGCTGCACTTGCGGACACAAGGATACCATAGTTTTATCTAGTCGAGCGAATGATTAGAGGTCTTGGGGATGAAACAATCTCAACCTATTCTCAAACTAATATATGAACTATTGCAGATAAAGATATTTGTTGTGTGCTAACATTCTTATTGCAACAGTACCATTGCAGAAGAATAACATATTGTCCATGATGGTTTTTATTTATAATTAAATAAAAATTAATTATAAATAAATTAAAATAATTTATCTATAATTCTGACAAGCCTCCATCAATACCAAGTGTTAATAAATATGCAGTAGCCACATATTGGAAGGAACTTGTGCCTTGAAATGTAGATTTATCAGATGTTGTTCTTATATTACTCTGCTGAAGCCTCTAGTATTTTCCTTTGGCTACTATGGTACCAATAATAAAAGCCAGCAATAAAAACAAATGTATTATTTTTATTTACAAGTTACATTGTACTAAAGATATTCAATGTTTTATGCTTCATTTCCTAATACCATTAATAGACTTTACAATTTAGGTACAGCAGGTCATTCATACAGTTCAAGATTTTGTAAACAGGTATTTTAAGAATGGAAATGTTTTGTGCCTCTATTTATACTGAGAAAATGACTCATCCATTGTACTTGGCTCAAGCTTCTTTATATTTTTCTGTATGCTCTATCCATTTACTATGCAACTATATAGAGAGTAATGGGTTGTGAAATGCAGTAGTAGAGTGATCATTAACAGTTCTAGAAAACTGTTTATTCAGTTCCCTAATTGTGCTTTCCAAATGTGTTTAACAACAGCTTGTATAAACTGTAGCCAATTCAGGAGATGTGATCCAGTACATAGTGGAATAAAAACAGGGCAGAGAAATCTGGTTTAATAGAATTTATAACTACATACTGTTTAGAGTGTATAGTTGCTTCAAATCAAAGACATTTGGTGATATCTATTATCTTGACAGATGGCTGGGGAGGAGCATAAATAAGCATTTGAAGTACAATCTTCAAACTGTTGTTGTTATTTAGCTGAGATAATGGACCTAACATCTTTTTAAGGAACTGAAGTATAAACAAGCAGTTTCAAATGGCATGAGATGAGCAATCTTTGATAACATGTGTTGGATCACCCCAACCGTGTGGTAAAAACCCATGGGAGATCAAGAACAGCAGGATGATGAAATGTTATATAGGACATTAAAACCACCAAATGTTGTATAGGACATTAAAATCACAGAATTAAAACCAAATTGTAATTAGATAGGGATATTATTGATTAAATATGATCAACTTTCATATTTTTTTCATGATGGTGATAATGATGATCTGTATTCCACCTTTCTGCCACAGGGCTCTACATCTGCAACTAACTACCAGTAATATAAGTAAACTAGTTTGTTGTCTGCAACCGATGCCCTTTACAAAGAACCAGAACTTCCCAATTTTCCTAACCCAAAGCTAAATCCTTTTTACATCAGTGATGGGGGAAAATGCAGGAGAGGGAGAAAATAACATCCAGCTGTATCATACAATGCATAATTGTACTGTATATAGTTGAACAAGGCATAGCTGATTTAAGGAACTGATTACTACAAGCAGAAAAGTCCACCAAAGAGGGAAAGTAACAAAACATGAATCATTAATTATAGTTATAATCTCATGGACATGAATTTTAAGCAATCTTATTTTTAATGTTCTGCTGGTTTCTGACAGTATAGAGCAACATGAGATGTTCAACATAGTCAAAGTTACTAGGACCCTGATGTGACTAGCTGCTATTAGAGCAATCTTCCTTTTCTACTTCTACTGAACTTGAAGTAGCATTTTGAAGTCTGCTAGGAAAATTAGGTGGGAAAGGGACCTTAGAATGTATTATTCTCCCCCCGACACCAATTAACACACCAACATCCCAATTGCTATCTTCTAAATCAATAAAAGTGTTAGTGTAGTACCTTCAGCTCATCGGAATAAGGAAAAAAAGGAATTTTTAGGATAATGTTTTACTTATCCCTCCCATGGAACAAAAAGTACTAGGTATTTATGTATTCCTACATCTGTGGTGCTTTATCAGAATATAAAAGACCAAACTTTACCTCACAAAAACATCTTTTAAAAACTGAACTGAAAATACACCTCTGCTGCAATTATGGCCCACACAGTTATACTGTAATAAATAACTAAAAGCTGCCTACTCACTGAACTTGCTACCAATAAAAATCTCATGGCTGATGTTGTCTTCACCTTGCAATAACATTTATCACCTCTCTGGGCTCCATCAATCATATTAGACAATGCAACTGTACTTCCAAGACATCTTCAAAGTAGATGCTGCAAATTTGACGTTTAGATGGGTAATTGTTTACCATATTTTCCCTGCTCTCAGCACCATTTTATATAAATTTGAAATGAAAAGATGTTAACCATGCAGTGCCATACAGGTCTAGCCTATCTCATTGACTTAAATAGGATTGACTCCCAGATAAGTAAATATAGGCCATAAAGATCTTGCCTACCTCATTGACTTCAATGGAGTTAATTCCTAGATAAGTAAATAAAGGCTAAGCCTAAATAACACATAAATCGATAGTTCATAATAGAAAAAATATATGACTTTGGTTTTTATTTTATATAATAAATTTACAGCACTAGCAGAAGCCACTCTACTGAAGATGGTTGCAGCATTATTTGGGCACAGTTTATACATTGCAATATCTGTCATTTGTTCACTTATTTACTGAGTACGTGACACTAGGTTGGAAGCAAAAATAGAAATCATGCACTCTAAAGTAAATAGCTTAGTTCACCCAGCCCACAAAGTCAAAACCAACCAACCAAACAACATAGTAATATGTAATATAGTAACATGTGACATTTGTGTTTGGGGGAAAAAAAATTCTATCAAAGCAGCTATTTTATTTCAGAGGATCAATGTAAGAAAAATACAAATTTCAGCAATGTTCCCAGCAAGAAAAAACAAATTTTTAGCTTAAATCAGCTCAAATGCAAAAAAAAAAAAAGGGGGGGGAGGGGGAAGCCTCTTTCTCACAGAATCCTTATCTATGAAATTTGGCTTCTTTTCACATTCACGACTGAATCTTTTAGGAATTGAGGATGATAGCAATTCCAAATAATTTTAAATACTCTGGTAAACTCAAGGAGATTATGAATAATTTATAAAGAAAGATGGCAATGGCTATTGAAGCAATACTAGCATCTGTGATTACTAGGTACTATTACTGCTGTTGACAGAATACCCCATCACTTTCAATACGCATGGCCATATTGAGCAACAAACATTAAATCACACAGAAATATTATTTTAATTGAATCAGGAAGGCAGCAACACAACTAGTGGTAGACTGAGCCCCTGCTACCCCTTGACCGTCTTGGATATTCCAGCATAAGATTAATTCAATCTCATCATGTTCTCTGGACTGTTTGATGTTTGTTTACATTGCATAACATCATCAGACTTGAAATTTTAGACCTAGAAAACCTAGAACTACGCCGCCTTCAGTTCGATCTAAGTATGGTACATAAAATTATACATACTCAAGGTAAACCGCACCAAACTTGATTGCAGAAAATACGACTTCAGCAACAGAGTGGTCAATGTCTGGAATACTCTACCTGACTCTGTGGTTTCTTCCCCAAACCCCAAAAAATTTGACCTTAGACTGTCTACTATTGACCTCACTCCTTTCCTAAGAGGTCTGTAGGGGGCGTGCATAAGCACACCAATGTGCCTACCGTCCCTGTTCTATTCTTTCTTTCTTTTTCTTATATGTATCCATTTCATGTATTCATAACCATGTTTATACTTATACCTCTTATCTAATAATCGCTTGACTAAATAAATAAATACATAAAACATCTTTGAATTCGTATCTTCAAATAGCAATACATGTTAAATAATCAGTATGATTGCATACCATCATATAAATCAGATAAATTATGTATGCAAGTGTGTGTTATATCTTCTGGGATCCTATAATGTGATCTAATAGATAATATTTGTGGTTTGCTTTTTAAAAGCTTTGTCAAATTTTACAGCTACATTGAATTAACTTCTTCACTTGAATCAATCACCTATTTTTACAAAAGTTCCTGCAGATTTATATTCCAGGCCACTAGACCATTTGGGGGAGAAAGAGAAATCTAACTTGCTTCCCAGAAACAGTAACAATTCTAGTAAACGAACTCCAGGTAAAGGAGAAGGAAATCAATGGCCTGCCTGGCACAGGGGACATGTCATGTCCAAGAGGCGCTGATTGCCTTGAGAGATTAGTGAGAAGTTTAAGTCAAATTAAGAAACAGGGCAGAACAGAATTTGTTCCTGATTAGAAAGCAGTCTGGGACTGTAGCAGCAAGATAAGCTCCAGGCCATGTACAAAGAATTGTATCCAAAGTGCCCCCCCAAAAAAACCCCACGCTCACATTATCCAAAGATACTGTACATGAGCACTATTGTTCAAAGAGAGACATGAGGAAAGACTAGGAAGAGAAAGAGTCCCCAAGGCAGTTTTTATTCGGTCAGTACCTTTTTCACTTGTTCAGAAGTATCTCTTTCCCTCTGAATGAATGGGAAAGGTTAGAAACTCTTGTTTTACACATAGATTTAATAGCAATAGAAGTGTGGCAGCCAATGTCACCAAAATAAGGCATGTCTCTTTAACAGACCAAATAGTACAACAATTTAAGCTAGAGAGCACCATCTTTGGCATGTTATTTCTTCTTGAAAAAAAAATTATTAAACAATTTTTCTTATATACAACATCATTTCCATTCATTACAACGCTTTCGTGACTGTATACATACTTTTACATAAATCTTAACTATCTATACACTTGTCTATGTTGCTTAATCTATCTTTATCCACTATATCAGCAGTCGCCAGCCGGTGGGCCGCGGCCCACTAGTGGACCGTGATAAAATTTTGGTGGGCCTTGAGAAATCTCACCCCCAAGCACCCCCCCCCAAAGCAATTAATCCAGGCTGTGCAGAAATACAAGGCTGTGCTGCCCACATGGCTCGCGGGACCCCGCCTTGCCACTCATCCTTACCCGACAAACTTGCCTGCTAAATTACTATTTTTCGATCATCATCTGTTGTGCTGTGCCGGGAGATTTAGATTAGCTAGGAAGCAGGAAATGGTTGGATTTCTTGCTTTCTGGCTAGTCTTTAGATTTTCAGTTCTGCTTTTAAGCACAGCCAAACCTCCCTTAGGACTGAAGGTTCTATTATTCAGTGCAGACTCACTGCAAGCAAATTTGAGAGACTGAGCTAGCCGATGGCAGATGATAGATCACTGAAGGATTCTGTGAGCAATTCAATCTGCCTGCCTGCTTTGCCTGATTTTGGGTAAAAGTTGCTCCTTTTTAAATAAAAAATTCAATATTTACATACATGGTGTGTTGTGAGTTAATTTTGTGAGTTTGTTTGCTAGCAAATTTTATGAGTTTGCTTGCAAGCAAATTTTTTGTGATTTAGACTGAGCTAGCCAATGGCAGATAGATATCTGAATGAATCTGTGATTCTGTGAGCAACTCAATCTGCCTGATTTTGGGTAAAAGTTGCTCTTTTTTTATAAAAAAATCATATTTATATAAATATTTATAATATTTATATACAAGCCATGCCCAGCCAGTCACATGACCACCAAGCCACATCCACAAATTAGGCCACGCCCACAGAACTGGTTAGTGGTCCCTGGGATTTAAAATTATGAGTTTGGTGATCCCTGAGGTCCAAAAGGTTGGCGACCCCTGCACTATATATTTTACCTTATTATCTTATTGTCTTCTTCTCTGTTCAACTTTATATCTATTATTTAGCCAATCATACAGTACATTCCACGTCAAGTAATAATTCGTTTCCTCTCTTTCCTTTACCTCCATGTCAACTTATCCATCTCGGCACACTCTAGTATTTTTCTTATCACATTTTCCTCTGATGGCATACTATCATTTTTCCAATTCTGTGCATAAGTTATTCTTGCTGCCGTTAATAAATGTAGCATTAAATACTCTGTTTTCTTATCATATTTTCCTGTTATTATATCTAATAGAAAAGTCTCTGGTCTTAATTCAATTTGCTGTTTAATTATTTATTCTATCCATTTTTTGTCCTTATCCAATATTTTCTCGGTACAGGGCATATCTACCATGCATGTCCCTTGCTTTTGTTTGCATTTCCAACATTTGGATGATCTGCTTGGGAACATTTTTGCTAATCTAGCAGGTGGTAAGTGCCACCTGTAGAACATTTTGTACACTTTTCTCTACATGATGCAGGCATCATCAATTTGTAATTCTTTCCCCACATTTTCCCCATTTCTCCAATTCGATCTTGTAGCCAAAATTTTTCACCCAAACATCATCATTTCTTTAACCTTTTCCATCTTATAATCCAACAAATAATTATATAATTTTTTAATCAATCTCTCCTCTGGACCTTGTAGAATCTTATCTAATTGCAATAGTTCTCTATATATCCCATGTCTTTCTGTATCTTTCATGAATTTTGCTTGTATTTGCATATACATCCACCACTCTACCACAATTCCTTGCTCTTTTAATTCTTGTTTCATTTTTAATATCCCTTGCTCCAGTGGTGGGATTCAAAAACCTTTACTACTGGTTCTGTGGCCATTGTTTGGTGGGCATGGCCATGTGACTACATGGGTATGGCTTTTATGTACCCCCCATCCATTTTGGGGAGCTTCCTAGCCACAGAGGAGCTTCTGGGGAGGGCGTTTTTGCTCTCCTAAGGCTCCTCTGGGGCTCTGGAAAAAAAGAAACAAAGCATAGGAGGGGCGTGAAACATCTCTCCAAGATCCGTTTTGGGAGCTTCCTAGCCTCAGAGGAGCCTTTGGGGGGGCATTATTGTTCCCCTAAGGCTCCTCTGGGACTCTGGAAAAAAAGGAACAGAGCATGGGAGGGGCATGCAGCACCCTTCCAACCTCCATTTTGGGAGCTTCCTAGCCTCAGAAGAGCCTCTGGGGTGGGGTTTACTCCCTTAAGGCTCCTCTGGGGCTCTGGAAGGCAAACCATGGAGGGGGGCTGAGCTCCTCCCTCCATGGTTTGACTTCCTAGGACTCAGCAAGGGGAATCCCAGCACAGCTGATCATATCTACAGCTGATTATCAGGAGGGGAAAAAGGAATTCCTTAGGCAAATATCAGGCAGGCGGGCAGGGGGAGCGAGCATCGGGCGGGAGGGCGACCGGGGGGGGGGGGGCATGGCCAGCCAGAACTTACTACCGGTTCGGCAACTCATGCAAAATTCTTGCTACCGGTTCGCCCGATGCGGTGCGAACCACCTGAATACCACCACTGCCTTGCTCATTTAAGATGTCCTTATACCTTACTATCTTATCAAGATTTAACACATTTGGATATATTGATGCTTCCATAACTGATAACCAGATCAGAATTTTGTCATGGTTTCTTTTGATCTTTTCCCAAATTAATAGCAATGCATATCTTATTTGGTATCTTTTGAAATAACTATGTGTCTTGTTTTTCTTTGGCATGTTATTTCTATTTGGGTACAAAATTGGTACCTTAAGCCTTGCAGATTTCAAATGGTCATAGTGCATTTAAACCATCTCCAAAATTTTCAGTCTTGGGGTTCAAAAACTAAAGACATCATTTTTTTCTTTTAACACAAAGTATAACAAAGCAGTGTAGCTCTGTCCATTTTTGCTACCAATCTCAATGCTGGCGGATATAGTCCATGCAGGATAAAAAAAACTACTTTAGGCCACCAGGCTGAAAAAGGTTTATATGTATATAAAATATGCAACATGCATCTGACTTCCTGGTTTCCATTTCTCCACCAAAAACTGCAGTTATTTAATCTAGCTCAAAATCACTACATTACGGATACAAAAAGCCAAATCCTTTTCTAAATTCCTTTTATTAGGCAAAATCTGCAGATGAGAGATACGCTGAAAAAACAGGAAAAAATAGGCCAAGATAATCAGCATCCCTTTTTTATTTCTACCAGATGATACAGTAAAGGTTGTAATCTATTGGAAAGTTGTGCTGTATGCATTCCTCTGAAATTGTAGTTAAGAGCTACAGTACAGTAATATACTAGTCAGTAGACCTTGCTTTGTCTTTTCTATCCTGGTTAAGCCTGAGCAGAAGAGAAAGAAGACACATGGATAGAAAGATAAAGATAACTGGAAAGAAGAGCTGTTCTGCAAGGCTTAAGGAATATGGTGTCCAAAGGTCCCATTCACATATCATGCTATGTCATAATGTGGTTTGGGTCATTTTGACTTAGTATACTGTATATGTATACAAATTTATTATGAGTTGTTTGTAACATGGTAAATTCACCAAGATGTGTTAAGTTATGTTGTCTTGGCATTTTGACCAAACTGCATTTCTGTGCATGAACAATGTGTATGCAAAGTCACTTATTTCCAGACAAAGATAAATTCCATGGCCTCAGCTAATTAGAAGTAGGGTTCTGGAGCATTTCACAAGGACCTCTTGACCTGGGACAAAAGGGCCAATGGGCATTTTGTGGATTTCTTGCCAGTGACATTTTTTGCATGTTCCCAACCAGGTCCACAGTCATGAACGAGGGGTACATTACCTTTCTTTTGAAACACTATCTGTGCCTATTACTCATTCAACAAAAAAAGACAATAACTGCAGATAAGGTTCTAAGTACAAACAGTACAGGGTTTGATTAAAACCTTCATCCTGTCAATGGGAGTTGTGTTTTATTTCTTAATTTCCATCTCTCAGCAGCCTCAGCTAATGTGCCCTGTGGTGAGGACTAGAGAGATGTGGGAAATTGTAATACAGCAACATGTGGAGAGTCACAATTTGCCCACCACTGTATCCTCAAGCGTTTAAAGTTGCAAATACATGGAAACTGAATTTGACACACTTTCTTTCTTGTTTCACAATACTGAGCCTTTTCATTTGTTATTTATAGTGTCACCAGAACAGGCTGCCAACCCTATTTTGCCACCTAGCCCTATGATGCTGGCTTGTTTCCTCCCCAGGCTGTGATTTATGCAGCCTAATCCCACTATTTTCTATACTGAAAACACCTGCCAGATGCAAAACATAGAGAAGAGCAAAGAGAGCCATGAAAATGCATCATTATGTTGCCAGCTTCTTCTATTACAGCAACAAAGGCTGACAGCTGCTTAGGATTCCTAGGGTGGAAAGATTCAAAATGCAGCCAGGAGTTCTTCTGTCCCATTACAGCACTAGTCAACAGAACCTGCGTGTAAACTCAGTCAAAGCATTTCTGCCCTTTTAGCAAGCATGAGGACAGTTGGTAAGAAAGGACTAAGGAGTGTCTTATGTGGGCTACAAGGGGGAGTTATTTCTTTTTTCTTTAATGTATAAGGTTTTTATGCACTTATTTTTTGTTTATACCAGTCTATTTATCTTTACAATTTTAAACTTTTATTTATTTATATTTTTAAAAAAATTTCCTCTCACCCTTATGGGTGCACTGCAAAGAGGACAGACAGATGGACAGAGAGCTCTGATGTCATTCCTGGGATCAATTGGATCCATTCTCCCAGTTTAGGAGTCACAGGTCTAAGGCACAGTGTCCCACTACTGGAACCACTTTGGCTTTTACTTTCCATGGCCCTGGTACTTCTCCAGTTTCTTATGCTCCTTTTTCCTGATGTTGCTGCTACTTGGCATTCCTATGTCTATACCACCACTGCCTTCTTGCCCTTTTCTACTGCCACAATGTCTGGTTGATTGGCCACTACTTGCCTGTCTTTCTGTATCTGGAAATCCCACAAGATCTTAGCTTTTCTAATTCTCAACAATCTTTTGTGGGGATCTTCCATCAAGACTTGTGATGGCGAACCTATGGCATGCATGCCACAGGTGGCATGCAGAGCCATTTGTGCCGGCATGCAAGCCACAGGCAAACTTACCTCACTGTGCATGCATGCACCTCACAGCTGATTTTAAGCCCATTTGAGCCTTTTTCGGCCTCCCAGAAGCTTGAAGAAGGCCTCTGCAGGCTTTGCAGGCTGAAAAATAGGTCCAGTTCATCACTTCCTATATTTCTGGAAATACCTAAGTGATGAAACGGGCCCATGTTTCACCCTGCAAAGCCTATGGAGGGACCAAGGGATCATGGGGGGTATTGCGCGCACATGCACAGGGGGCATGTGGGCGGTGCACACACATTGCCTTTTGGTGCTAGCGCATACACACAAGCACGCACACAATTTTTGGCACAGGAGCCCAAATAGGTTAGCCACCACTGATCTATAGACTTAGGAGGGTCTAGCCCAGAGCTGTCAAACTCATGTTGTCACAGCGGCATCATGTAATGAATCGGGACTTTTTTCCCCTTTGCTAAGCCAAGCATGGGCATGGCCAGCGTGTGACGCATCCGGCCCATGGGCCACAAGTTTGACAGGCCTGGTCTACCCTATATGCAGTAAAGATGCTCCTGAACAATATGTCTGCTACTTGGCTGTGCCTTTTAGTGTATGCTGTTCCTGCCTGTATCTAAAATTATGCAAATTTTACAAATATGTTTGCTTTTGTGATGTGGAGACAATAATTTGGTCTTCAACACCAATAAAACCAAGGAGCTTATAGTGGATTATAGAAGGAACAGATCAGACATCCAGCCCTTGCTTATCAATGGAGACAAAGTGGAGCAAGTGGCCAGTTTTAAGTTTCTGAGTGTTACTATAAAAGAGGACCTGACCTGGGGTGCCCAATTGCAGCCCTGGTCAAAAGGGCCCAGCAGAGATTATACTACCTGAGACTTCTCAGAAAACAACCACTGAATGAAAAACTGCTGGTGACTTTCTACCACTGCACCATAGAGAGTATCTTAACCTGCCTTACGAAAGTTCAAAACATTCTCAAAGATCCATCTCAACCTGGACACCCTTTTTTTGAACTATTACCATCTGGTACACGGCACAGGACAGTAAAAAAGGACAAATAGGCTGAAACACAGCTTCTATTCCAAAGCAATAACTATATTGAATTCTACTGTATAGTGCAATATTAATGCAATAACAGGAGTTTTCAATTCAATTGCATAGAATGCGAAGGATGTGTTTGTGTTTATTTTCATGGTCATGATGTGCACAGAAGATGGTGCTTGATTTTATTGTACGAGGTGCAATGACAATAAACTAAGCTAAACCTAAACCTAAACCTAAACTAAACTAAACTAAACTAAACTAAACTAAACTAAACTAAACTAAACTAAACTAAACTAAACTAAACCAAATAAATGTTACATCGCTGCCATATGTGTTGGACTATCTCTGTTGCCTCTCTATCTAGTCCGCACCTCAGGTCCTGTCTAGTGTGGTAGGCCCTACTTCTATGGACCTAGTGCTTACTGCTTGTTCTTGTGCTGCTATTATCAGTGCCTCAGTTGTGTCTTTTCATTCAGCTGTTTCCAGCAACTGAATTGGTAGGATTTCCCAAGATCTGTTACCTTTGCGGTCTGTCGATGGTACATCCCATGCAGGGTCTTGTTTTGTCATGGCATTTCCTCTGTTTGATCTTCCTCCCATGCCTGCTGCTGCCTCAGGCATTCTCTCAGCAGCTCATCTTTATATAAATATGGTCCTGTTTTTCTGCCTTAATACAATAAAGAGCATTCCTGAATCCCCTGTTGTTTCTTTTTCCTTTTTCACTTGCAGCCAATTCATGGTCATACGTATCCTGAAGTATTTTTACTAAATCTACTCCAAACCATTGCTTAGTTCTCTTATGCAGACCGGATAGATGTTTGGTAGATTTCAGCAAGTGAAGAATAATGAGAAAATGATTATGCCTTATACAAACAGCATCAGCAAGTCTGCAGCATCCTATTGAGAACCATAATCGGACTTTGTAATTTCTGACAGCATTAGATAATATATACATGCAGAATTCTTCATATTCTATAGGTGACCTTCTGGTTCTCAGATAGCAAGGTTAAAGCAAGAATGCAGTCTTGAAACTTTGAGGGTGTGTATAAGTATCTGAAGTACCTGGATCTTCCCAGTCCTGCACTAACAAAATGTGGTTGCAAACTTCTATATGAAGACTAAACAATTCTCATCGAGGTTCATTCATAAATGAAGAGGAAATGTGCCTAATACTGCTTAACCTTCATTTACCTTGCTAAAATAGTTCAAAGTATGAAAAAAATGACCCTGAAATTTTAGCTCTTGAACCTCATTATCATTATGCTATCAATCACTCTCCAATGACTCTCAGTCTACCCAAGGAGGGCAAAAAAGTATAAATTCTGCTCCCCCAATTGCAAAAAGGTAGCCCAGTCTTGGACTAGAACTAATATCATGGCTTCTGCATAATTGTACTGTATACCAAGTAGATCACCCTGTGTAGATGGGGAAATAGTATTCTCCACAAAACATTAATTAGCATTGTACCTCCTCCAGCAAAGGTCCAATGAATTCAATCTTTGATATATATATATATATATATATATATATATATATATATATATATATATTTTACAGCAAGCACTGTCATATCTGGAAGCGTTCTTCATATTTGACTTTGATTCTTATCAATTCCAGACTATGCATGTGGCAAGGAAATGAAGAAATTTTATTCTGAATTCCTGGAAACATCTATCCCAAATTAGTGGGGTATCTTAGAATGGTATCTTGTAAGAATAGTGGAATTAACTTCTGGTTCAAGAAGCAAAAACATTCACTTTTCACTTTAAACTATATGCTCCAATATCTGTTCTATTACTTTTTCCCAAATCCTTTGTCCTCACCTGGCACCTTTGGTTCTACCTAGCTGTTGAGATGTTATATTAGTGACATCGCAACATTATGAAAAATGACTTTGAAAGTTCTACCTGACATTTGAGAGGTAGTCTGAGAGGAGAACGTTAAACTATGATTTCATAAAGGTAAAATAGGATTTCATATGGTTTCACTCAAATAATCTGAGAAGTCAAAGATGAAAGAAAATTAACATCACTGAAATTTAGTGACTGTAGCTCCATGTCTAGAGAAACACCAGATGTGAAGTGTAATTACTTTTTTTTTTAGATGCTGCTCATGTTTTACAAACCAGGACTGACACTTGAACAAAGAGCCTTAAAAAAAAGCAACCAGGAGCTAGACAAATAACAAGCAGTTTTGTTTTATTGTTGTCTGTTCAGATATCCAGTTTATAAAGCAAAATGAACCAGAGAAATGGGATGGGTGAAAATTAGATGTGAACTCGCTCGAGAGAAAGGAAAAGGTGGTAGGATGTTTATGCCAGCATTCTGCTTTGGGGAGCTATGCCTATCATAAAATAAATAGCTGTGCCGGGTATGTAACAATTTGTTTTGCCTAGACAAATGTCAAATATTTTATTAAGGTAACCAGGATATGAAATTTGCTGTCTGTCCAATCTGCAGAATTAGCCTTACATATGGTACAGGAAACCGACTTTCAACAAGGCCAGAAACAGGTTGAGAAGAAAAAAAAATTGTTCTTAGACTGTAGTGCAAACTGACATAAACTGCAATATCCAGAGAACAATCTTTTCAATGAGAATTTTTCCAATTAAAATGTTTGTATAAAATTACAGAAGTGTTATGTGCAGTGTAATGCACATTTGGGAAAAGTATAATGCATGCATGAGCGGAAAGTATGTACCAGATAGTCTTCACTTACGGCCATCATTGAATCCAAAATTTCTGCTGGTAAGTGAGACATTTGTTAAGTGAGTTTAACTTCATTTTACAACATTTCTTGCCACAGTTGTTAAGTGAATCACTGCAGTTGTTAAATGAATAACACAGTTGTTAAGTGACTCTGGTTTCCCCTTGACTTTGCTTGTCAGAAGGTCGGAAAAGGTGATCATATAACCCCAAGACACTGCAACCATCAAAAATATAAATCAGTTGCCAAACATCTGAATTTTAATCACATGACTATGGGGATGGTCATAAGCAGTGGTGGTATTAAGCCTCTTCGCACCAGTTCACGCGAACCGGTAGCAAGGATTTGGCGTGGGTTGCCAAACCAGTAGTAACTTCTGGCTGGCCATGCCCCCAACCCGGTCACCCAGTCACTGCTCACTCGCTTGCCCCGCCTGCCCGATGCCTGATGCTAGCTCACCCCATCCGCCCAATGCTCACCTGCCCAGTCACTCCTTAAGGTATTTCTTTTTATTTTATCTCCTAACAATCAGCTGTTCCTGTGAGGGATTCCCCTCGCTTCTTACTGCTTCGCCCAGGGGGTTTCCCTGAGGCCCAGGAAGGCAGTATGCCAGGAGGGGGAGCAAAAACGCACCCCTAGAGGCTCCTCTGAGGCCAGGAAGGCCCCAAAACGGAGCACGGAGGGGTGCTTTGCACTCCTCCTATGCTCTTTTTTTTGCTTCCTGAACCCCAGAGGAGCCTTCTGGGAGCAAAAACACACCCCAGAGGCTCCGCTGAGGCCAGGAAGGCCCAAAAATGGGATGGGTGACATCCTGCAAGAAGCCACACCCACTCAATCACATGGCCACAGCCACCTAGCTATGCCCACAGAACTGGTACTAAAAAAGTTTGAATCCCACCACTGTTCATAAATCCCTTTTTTCAGTGCCATTGTAACTTCAAACAGTCAGTAAATGAACTGTTGTAAGTCAAGGACTATTTATACACATTTTTAGTAGAATTCATTTCATAATGTGAAAATAGGAGAAGGACAACCCTGCTTGAAAATAAGTGAATGTATATAACAGGAAGCTCAGAGATTTTGTCTTTCTCTTCTGACATCTGCTCTGAACTTCCATTCAGCAAGCATGTTTGCTAAGGAATTCTGGGAATTGATGTCCACACATCTTAAAGTTGCTGAGACTGAGAAACATTGCCTTACATCATGTATCTCTGGTGTTATATGACATGCTTAGTATGTCTTAATAAGTGGTCCAGATTCAAATCTACCCTCAACAATGGGTATTTGTTCCATGGAATTCAGTTTGGAAAACACTGATTTAGATTACATTTATGATAAGCCCAGAAAAAGGTTATGGCTTTTACATAAAGAAAGCTTATGCTTCAAAGCTTATTAGGCATAAATTATTCTTGCTAGGAAAAACAAGATTCTTGATTCAGATAGGTCAACTGTTTATTTTGGCCAGTTGCAATATTGCTTGGTCAAAATTGCTATATAAAAGCATGAGCAATGCTGAACCTGATCTGAAACAAACGAGAACTTTCAAGTAACCAATCCTTAATTTTGATAGTTCTAGGCATGAAAGATATACTATTGCAATAGAGCAGGATTATATTTGAAAATGTTAGTCCTGAAAGCTCATGTACGGTATCTCGCAAAATTGCAAAGATCTGGAAATAGAAGAAGAATGGAAGCAAAGCTAGTGCCAAAAGTAATGGGCACCTTGGGTGGAATCCCTGTCATGCCCCTGTTGGAATCTGATTCCAAGGGAAGGATAGAACAGCTGACAGGGAGTGGGAGTGTGGCTCTGGTAGCTGTGGAGGAAACTGGGGAAGGGCACAGTCCATCTGGGCATTCAGAAGAAGACCCTGGTCCACCCCATCTTCATCCTAGGGCATGCAGGGAGAAATGGATAAAAGAGTAATGTGGGTTACATGGGAGAAAAAGGCCCTGATTCCCTTCATTAGCTGCAGCTGGGAAAACAGGATAAAGAGGGTGTTTGCACACAGCTCCTTGCTGGAAGCAAAGTGGGAATTATTTTGGTTTGTCAAGTCTTATCTGAGTTCTGGCATCCTCCCAACTGTGTGTGTTTCATTATCTTTTGAAATCTTCAATTCCTTATCCTGCCCTGTCTCATTAATTGCTGCAATGTGGTTTGTGTTGGTTTTTATTTATAATTTATATGTACTTTGGGTTCTGAAGAAATTTCTTCCCTTTAAAAACTGTTCTTGGAAGAGTTTTTTTCTCCAGCTGAGGATAACTGGACCCTGGGGGCCAAGCTGGAGGTATTAAAGTGATTTACCTATTTTGTGACTTTGTTGCTATTGTGCCATGCCCCAGGTCATCACAGTCCCCAAATGCCAAATCCACCTAAACATTCGGCTTGCACAATGATAATTCCAGACCATTCCCACTGGTTCTTGCTAGGCAAATGGTATTTCTTGCAGATATTCCAATGCTACTGTAGAATTCAAAGAGACAGGTTTCTGACACACCAACTTAAACAGTCTTAACTGTTAATAAGAAAGACCAAAAAAGCCTTTGAATGTTGGATGTTGCACTACCAGGAGACAGTAGAATAAAAAAATAAAAACTAGTAATAGGCACCTTGGGTGCAATCCCAAACATCGGGGAGCAGCCCTTGCAAAAGGCAGCTTTACTTGGAACAACTTATATCTTGTAAATGATACCTTTAATACCATCAAATAACATCTGCCTACCCCAAATTCTTGGGAAGGATTTGATAGGTGGATAAAATGCCAAATCCAGTCTAAACGTCTGATGGACTGTGTGACCAACCATAATAATAATTTATTAAAGTTATATGCCACTTTGGGCAGCTTATAAACTAGGTATCATCTTCAGCAGAGTCTAGGGAAAGTCAGTGTCAATGTTCTTCTGTTTATAACAACCAATTCTATGTGAGACAAACATCACATCAATTAAAAGCCAGGATCCATGAACACCATGTGGCAGTCAAATGCCAATGATCCCAAATCCTTAATCTCTACCCAAACCGATACCAAACAGCACCAATTCGATTGGAGCAACACAAAAATCATTGGCCACGGTACACATTTGTGAGTTCATCGAAGCCTGGCACTCCACAAGCAATTCCATCAACACACACTGACCTACAGCCAGCCTATGAACCCTTCAGAATCCTAATAAACTGCACAGCCAACCAGACACAGCACCGACCCTCATTCAACCCCCCCCCAACTCCCCCAATCAGCATTTCACCTCCCAATCACCCTGACCTGATGTAACCTCCCTATCACAAGACCTATCACAAGATTCTCACTGATGACTCACACCTGACACATCACAAGACCCTCACTTGACGTATCCATATCTGAAACCCTTAAAAACAGAAGAACACTGGCATCCCCTAAACTCTGCTGAAGATGTCACCTAGTCTGGTAATGAAATGTTCAGAAACCAACCCACAAACTCGAAGAATGAACCTTCACCCTCATCCTACACCCAAGCTACAGATATTTGCCATTATTACAAAGCTTATAAACTGTTTAAAAATATTATACATGTATGTATTGTATACACACAACAACAACAAAAAAATAGATTCTATTATTTAGATTAGGGGTGTCAAACTGGCGGCTCACAGGCCAAATGCATCATACACAGGTCATGCTCACCCTGGCTCTGCAATGGCAAAAAAATGTAATCGAATTTGACACCTGTGATTTAGATAGTACCTATATTGCAAATCAATTTGTCTTAATTAGGAATGTGCTTTATCTTATAAAATGATTTATGCATGGGGAAAAACAATTATGACCCGTCATCTCAGACAAGATGCAGTGATTAATAACAAGCTATCCTGAACACAACATAGTTAAGTCATAAGCTATAATTTCATACAAAACCCAAGCCTGGAAAGTTATATATTATGACCTACGGCAATATGTGAACCAATCATGTCAGAAATATTAGTTCTAGTTCAGTGTTCAGGAAAGAGCCATGGTGGCATAGTGGTTAGAATGCAGTACTGCAGGCTACTTCTGCTGATTAACAACTTCCAACAGTTCGGCAATTCGATTCTCACCAGATCAAGGTTGACTCACCCTTCTACCCTTCCGAAGTCGGTAAAATGAGGATCCAGATTGTTGAGGCAATATGCTAACTCTGTAAACTGCTTAGGAAAGGCTGTAAAGTACTATGAAGCAGTATATAAATCTAAATGCTACTGCTATTGCTAAATTATAAGTTAAACCATATATTATTCCTAAAATATAATCTTGTTCATTCTTGGAAATCTTTGGAACTAAAATTAACCAATTTTGCTTCACTGCGATGGAAGGGTCTTATAAAAAACAAAAGCTTCTCTCCAAAAGGTATTAGCTCACTACTTTTGTGCTCCCAGATCCATACAATTATTGTGACATTAAGACTTCACCTTCAACATGCATATTTGAATTTTCTTGCTTACTGATATGTCTAATGTGATTGAACCAGAAGATGGCAGTATTGCACTTTTAGAGAGCTCCAATCTCAACCTAAATGTATTTAACTCTGTTTTTTTATCTCAGAATTCCTTTTTCTGTTCTTTCTGTAGCCAATATGTAGATCCAAATGGTTAATTCATAAGATGATGATCATTTTTTCACAGATAGGGAGTTCCTCAATAGTAGAAAGTATTTACCACACAGAACTAATCATGATGAAACTGTGGCTAAAGTAAAATTAAATGACATTGGTCTCTAGATTTGATCCTGAAAATTGCATGGTTGATTCCTTAAAAAAATAAGAAATTAACCGTTTGATTCCCCTCACTCAATAAATTAATCTGAACTAAACTGAATGTAAAAGGCATTCAGACTATCTATGTATATGCACCATGATCATTTAGAGTGGTGATCTCAGTCCTTAGGGGTTCAGGGAATTGAGAGAGAAGGCTGAGAATCCAAAGCTAATTCTAGATAAATTAGAGATACTTAAATGTAAGGACTTCTTCAAATTTCCATGAAAAGAGTTGTAGCTTTTTCTGGGCAATATAATTATAGATTTAATGGCAGATAATATGTTTTGAATACAAAAGAGCCCAAATTAAATTCATCATAAATTTTCATCTTTTGTTCAAAGTATCCCATGCTCATATAATTCCTCAATGAGTGCACAAGAAATTTTATCTCAAATGGATGACTCATGGAAAAGAATTATCTTTTTTCTACCTTTTTATTAGTTTTATTGTAATTCCTTTGTTGTGAGCTGCCCAGAATCAGGCAACATACAAGTTTCATAATAAATAAATGAGAATTTCAAGTTAACAAACTAATAGTAAGGTGTTCTTCCACAAATGCAGGCATTGTTTTGATTGAAAATTAATCTATCAAAGAAATGCTGATGTAACTAGCCAGGAACCAATTATACAGAAATAAACACAATATGGTGAGGTTAAAATAGATTTCAGGAATCATGGGGATGTTCTCAGTTAGGACAGGACATGCAGCTTCTTTTTCTCTTCCAGTAACTATTTTTTTCAGAAAGCATTTCCAGATGTCAATCCCATCCAGTTGTGAGAATATCAATCATGCTTATATCTAAATGAACCTGGATTGGATCAGTCCTTAGTTAAATGCCATCTTCTTTCCATATATTTAAATTGCACCAAGAAGTACCCTCAGTTATTTCTCTGTTTCATTTGTTTAATTTAAATTTAATACTTATCTAATATCCCCTCTAACCAATACAGATGATTACTGGCCAAGTGTAGTGTATAAAGCTCATTGGGGGGGAGGGGGGCTCAATAATCCTTCCAATTGAGCAGGGAAAAGTACTTCATTAAAATAATTCTGCTTTCCAATGCAGGGGCTTGTATTCTGCCTTTTCCATTAATGCATTTGTAATAGTTATTCCTCTACAGAAAATAAATCACTACTCATGGTTTGATTGTATGTTTGTTTGTTTGTTTTTAAAGAATGCTACATATTTAAAATGCTGCTGCAAGAGTAAATATCACCTCTGGCATATTTGTCCTGGAAGAAAATAGTGTGATTTGGAATACCTAATTGAAATGTGCTAGAGGAGATAAGGCTGGCTGCAGAGACTGACATTTAAAAGCAAGAGACACCAAACAAGACATGAAATATCACTGTTGCTGCCTCAAGCAGAAAGCCACTTTCACAAGACTGAAGCCTTTTTGCCCAGCAGCTCTCTCTGTGCCTGGGTGTTTTGACAGGCAAGGACAGCAAATTAACCCTTTCCCTATCTCAGTGAAAAGGCTCGCTCTGGGAGAGTAAAGAACTGGTGGCTTCTGAACTCAATCATTACAAGTCCCATCTCAGCAGTTTAAGTACACAAAGCAAAATTTCGTAACACTAACATAAGAGTAAGACAAAAAGAAAATCATTTATTTACCAAATATATAAGCACCAAGGATGGGCCCAAAGAGGTTTACAAACTTTCCAGAAGAGCTCCAGCTTCTTGTTCTTCCTGATGCACTCAAGGATGGTGCCAGCCTGATGTTTACAGAGAAATTGTTTCGGAGAATTGGTGATGCCATGGAAAAGCAGCACTCCCCTGCTGCTCCAGTTTCCTTTATTGCCCAATGATGAGACACTGCCTATGGTTTTACCTAAATGACATAAGAGGTTGGGCTCATCCAGGCTGATGCTAAGCTGTAAGGACTTTAGAGGTGAAAATTAGCTTTATAAATTGAATCCAGATGCTAATCAATACAAGTTATCCTCACTTACTGATCACTCATTCAGCAATTGTTCAAAGATGTAACAGCACTGAATGAGAGATACTTATGACCAATTTTCAAATTTTGGCTGTCAGAGCACCCCTGCAATCATGTGATTGCGATTTGGACACCTGGAGTCTGATTCACACTTATGGCAGGTGGAACGTTCCACAGTTATAGGATTGTCATTTACACCTTTTCCTGCCAGTCATTGGGGAAGGCAGAGGGGAAAGACACAAGGTGCTCTGGAAAGTCTCACCTGGCCTCCTTTCACTGCTGTCCTACTGTACCATCCACCTTTTCTCATGTCATACCATCAATGCTGCTTTACTGCACTCTTGCCCCAATGTACCGTCCCCACCCCACCATGGATTCCTGTATTCACACACAGCCTGTGCTACATTTCCCAAGGTTTCCCCAACTTCCCCAACCCCCACATGGCACTCTCCTGCCACTTTCCACTTGATAAACAGTGCAACTTGGGCCTACAATAATAACTGGGCTGCTGGGATTGCTACTGCTAAGCAATGCAATCATGTGATATTGTATTTTACAACCACATTGTTTAGTTATGTCAATCCCAATCCCAATTGCTATTGTAATAATAATAATAATAATAATAATAATAATAATAATAATAATAATAATAATAATAATAATAATAATAATAATAATAATAATAAATATTTATTTATATACCGCTCCTCTCCCGAAGGACTCGGAGCGGTGCACAGCCGTACAGATTAAAACAATAAATATGTGGAACAATAAAACTAAATTAAACCCAACCCTGGCTGTAAACAAATTTAAAACCATACTCTAAAACCCTAAAATTTAATAAAAACAAAACACCCCAAAACTAAAATCAGCCCAAGCCGGCCTGGTCAAAAAGCCAGGTTTTCAAAGCACGCCTGAAGGTCCCCAGATCCGTGGCTGTCCGTAACTCCGGGGGCAACCCATTCCAGAGGGTATAGATAATCCCAACAACAGGAACTAATTAGCACTTTGGCTACTACAGTATGGACTAACTCCACTTTCCAAGTGGTCTTTAATGGCAGTCCATGTAATGTGCATTGAAATAATCTAAATGGGTGTTTATAAGGTCAGAAATTACTGTAACAAAAATCTTCTTGGATCAGGTAAGGTCAGAATTGGTGTACCAGCCAAAACTGGACAAAGATTTTACCAGCAATGATCTCCACCTGCTGTACCAATTAGAAGTACCCCCAGATCATGAATTTGTACTTCAGGGGTAGTGGTTGCTATCCAATGACAACAATGGTTTCAGCTAACAGACAGTACTCTGTAATGTCCAAAGGGCTGAAGGGTTCATCTTTGGATTTTCCGTCCATTCAAATTCTGATAGTTTTTAGGCACTGAGATAAGATATCAACTAGATCCCCTCTGCACCCCACAGTGATAATGTAAGGTTTGGTATCACCAACTTTGCCATCATTTTCATTACATTGGGCACACATTTATTCTCAATTAGAAATGGCAATCCATCTATTCTGGATCAAATGCCATCACAAGAGATACAATATTATCTTCTAAGGGAGAAATCCAAAACTAAAATTGCTCTGGCTGAACCTTTAATATTTTTTCTTGATCTGAATTTGGAACAGAGACAAAGTTTTGGTCTATGGATATAATTGATCACATTCAGTAATTCAAGTATAAAAAAATAGCCATGAACTATGCAAGATTTTGATATTATTTATAAGAAGCAAACTCATTCTAAAATACAGCAATATCAAGCACTTCTAAAGCACTTAAAATTTCTGTGTTATTTCCATGAATGTTCACACATTGTCTTTAGCCATGAGTACTTAAATATAGCTTAGTGAATGTTCATTACAATTGACTATGCTTGCTTTGCATGCTAAGAAATAAATGATATTTGTAAACTACAACACCAGTATGCACACAATATTCTAAGGGAAAAAACAAATAAAATTTCTTATAACAGTTCAGTTTTATGTTATCCAAGTAAACATTTTAAGTCAAATTAATCCATGCATTATACTATAAATTAGAACTAAACATTTGAGAAGAGCAAAAACCAGTGGATAATTATGACAGAATCTTCCTATAAAGCTCCTAATCAACTTCCTATAAAGCTCCTTTCCCATTTGAATTTGAGTAGGTATTGGAACATATTACTTTTTTTTTCAGATTTTATGATGGCATATGACCAAATTGCATCCATTGCCTTCCTTTCCACATGATTTCCTAATCTTCCTTATCAAGTCAAGGTCAATGGAAAATGGGACAAGTCTTCATAAACTACTATTTAAATCAACCCATGATAAAGATTACCAAAGTATGAAAATGCATCTAAATTAGAGCACAATAAATCAATATAGCAAGATATTGTTAAGTAGTGGTGTCAGAGGAATCTCTGGTTGATGGATAAGCCTTTCAGGAGTTCTCAACAAAGAATGTTTTAATATATTTACAGCAAAGTACTTCTTTTTTGAAATTATGAATCATATTGTCTAGTGCAGTTTTATGGCCCAGTATGTCTCTAAACTGAGATAAGGTATTGAAATTGGAAGTGGCCTCTGCATATCCAACTATTACTGCATAGTAAGTTATACCTGTACAAAAATTTTATTGAAATATAGGTTGATTTTGCTCAATTGTCCATCAAGTCCTCCTAAGGAGTAATGATGACCAACATCCTTTTGTATAATATTCCTTTTTGATTGGAATTAGTTTGGAGCAATGAACCAGTGAGGGGAAAAATGCCTAAGGAGGAAGAGGAGAAGGAGGAGGAAAAAGATTCATTTCATGTTCCAACCATGAGCCAGATCAATATAAAAACAATGTTTTATTGTTAACAATAAAAAAAGCAACGATTGACACAGATGGACTCTGTCGCTTGAGAAACTTTTACAGACTGGCAAACAGGCTGGGCCTTGCTACACAGCCAAGCAATTCTACTCTACCATATAATTAGCAACATTACACAGCTGTGCCTGCAAAAGAAATTAATGCAAAAAGAGGCATTTGTGGCCCTTGCTCATCCACCCATGATGCCAACTGAAGGGTTTCTACCAGCTCCTTCTTGCCATTATGAAACAAAGGGGGAACCTCTCTATTGCTGTTTGAGAGAACAATGGTGTTCTTAATGATGGAGGAAAGCACTGCATCCCTTCTTCAGGACCAAACCAGTTTATTCATTTCCGGCTATCAGAAGCAGAACAAGCCTGAGCCTATATGGGAAAAAAGCCAAATCAAAGCCCTTGACGTTGATTTGAAGGAGGCAGCCTTGTGGGTTCTGTTGACCTAACAGTAACTCTGTAGTCCCCCAAATTCTAACTTGGGAATTATACCGGTAGGAGCAGAACCAATACTTCAAGCAATCTCTACTGACAGACAACTGGCTCCTTTCCAAGGAACCATGGCTAGCCTGAGCAATCCCTATTCAAAGTAAGAGTGCAGAAGACAATTCCCCCCCCAAAAAAAATCTTTGAATTATTATATATTTGTAATATTTTCCAACTAAGACCTCTTAGTTGCTATGGATCAGTGTGGTTCTGACAACTTCCATCTATTATTCCACTGTTAATCTCATAAAACAATTTAGAGTAAATCCAACCATTGCTACAACGATATAAAGCTTTTCTGCATTAGTGACATAATTTCAAGCTATGGATTATTTTCACTAGTGATGGTTTTTCTATTAGTGTCTGCCGTGTGAAACAGCTTTTTCCCTGAGATTCAGAGGAGGCACACTCTGCTAGCATTCTAGAGAGCTTTGAAACTTGGCTTTTTCATAAGCATTGGGATCATGATGTCAGTTGAGTCCAGTATATATGTTTTATAATGTATAACTGGATAAGTGTGCTTCAAGCCAGGCATATTGTATTTTTTCCTGTTACATTGTAAATATTCTGGATGTGAAAACGTTCTTATCAATAAGGATCCAACCCCTCGCTAAAACCATCTTACAAACTCCTCTATCACCAGTATTATCCCTCAGATTGCTCAGCCTGACTCCTCCAGCAATGGATTGTTTGACATCAGAAAGGAACAAAGCAGCTGCTTTAAGTTTCATGTTCCCTCTGCCAAAGCAAAGACAATGACCCAAAAGGGACGATGATGGGGGCTCCATAAATGGATGTGGCAACTGTCACTATCAACTCAGAACAGCTTTTCACAACATTGAACCTAATTCATGGGATCCTGTATGAATTGTGGTTGATAAAGAGCTTGGCATTCCTGCAGCATATATGATCTTCATGCATAAAATTAGAGATTCTATCAGTGAAAAGTCCTCATGCAAATAGAAAGACCCTTGGCTGAAACCCTGGAGACCAACTGTCAGTTGCTGTGGACAAACAAGACCCCCAAATATACTGAGTGTTGGCATTATGGCAATCCTTCATTTATAGCTACCTGCTGTCCACAAGCATCAAAAACTTCAGGTGGGGCATATATCATTTTATTAACAAATTAATAAGCACAGAAGCAGCCCTTAGAAGTTCAGACAGCCCTAAACTAGATGAAAATGCCCTGATTTATATGTGTTGACATTGTGTCCCTTCTTCTTCTTTCCTTGGTGAGTGTAAGCACTGTCAATTTTTCCCTTTCCTTCTTCAGCAGCTTCCAGAGCATCGTTCCTATTTTTGGAACTGCTGATTGATGCTGACAGGAGGAGAGAGCAATAGAAGGGAATTTACTACAAATCTCCCCTCCCTCACACCTTCTGATAATTTGATTGAAGCTTTTCACAGAGGTTGATGAGTCAGAGCCATGACAGCTTGCGAGGCGCTCTCAAAGGAGCGCTCACAGACTATATACCTAAATGAAATTATACAGCAAAGTGTTAGACGGGGTGAACCATGTGCCTTAGGCAACTCCTGCCATTACAACATGACTACTCAGCACACTCATTGCTCCTCTCCCCTACCTAGTTCCAATTTAGTTGTAAAGATTCGGAGGGCATATTAGCCACTCAAGTCTCAAAGCAAATTAGTATTGGTGTTACTATTTTTTCACTAGTGAGAAAAAGTAGTTAAGTTGGGCTTTGTCTGTTTAGAGCTTGGGCTACATTAAAACAATGGAGCCCACACCTACTTTTTCCAGGTTTATGTCTGTCTCTGCTTCCCTCCCTTTTCCTTGGATCACATGATAGGTCAGGAGTGGGCAACCTTTGTCTGAAATACCCACAATAAAGGAATGGTTGGTGAACATGACAGAATTTGCAGAGGTGGCAAAATTGACTTGCTTGATTAAGGAAAGGACAACAATTACATTTGTTAGTGACTGGGAAACCCTTTATGGCTCTTTTATTGAAAACAGACGAATAAGAACTTGTGATTTATGAGTTTGACAATTAGAAAGGGTAGAAAATGGAAATAAGGGAGCCATGATGTACTGTAACTATATAGAGCAGGAGTCGCCAACCTCCGAGTTGGGGCCAACTACCAGGCTGCAGCTCGTTTAGAACCGGGCCACAGAAGTATCAGGCAAGAGTGCACACAGCTCCATTTCCATGCACAGTGGGAGAGCAAGCACGCATGAAACTCCATTTGTGTGAGCGGCTTACCCACTGGTCACGTGAAACCATCCTATCTCCATCCTTCATCCCCCCCATGGCCAGGCCACCAAGCCAGAAAGATTGGAGATCGCTGATACAGAGGATAAAATATAACAGCAAAAAAAATCAAAATCCACTTCTTTATATCTCTTTTTTTATGACTTATCACTTGTCACTTTTCTTTATTTTTCTTTAGTTTTGGATGTGTTTTTTTTATTCTGTAAAAATCTCTTCAAAAAAATTAAGTAATTAAAAAAGAGGGGAACTGCCCCATTCTAAGATACTTCACAGCGATCAAGCTCAGAAAAAGATGTCAACATATTTCAACAAAACCTCAGGCAAATTCTGTTTTATGTCAATCCCATAACAACCTGTGTGACAAGTAATAAATTAATTCTTTGAAATGGTTGCCTAGATTCTTGGTAGATCTATTTGGTCTTTTTTTTTTTGGTTTTGGTTTCTTTTTTAAACAGCCAAAATTGAATCATTTTTGTCATCCAGTGCTTCACCTCTGCACTGCTAATTAATTAATTAGCTGGCTGTCTCTCATTACTCCCCTCCCCCTCCTCTTTTTTTTTTGCGGGGGGGGCCTTCCTTCCAAATAGAAAGTAGTCATCATTTGGCATTTGAAATACTATATATTGCACTGCCTTTCAGAAGTCCATAAAATTCCCGAACAAAGTTTTTCTATTTAGGAAAAAACATTATTCTCTTTACTACCACTTCTCCCTGGAGTGTTTGCAAGAACAGCTTGCTCTTTCAATTGTGGTTTCACTTATAAACTGCTGGTAGCACAGGGCATTTTGTTATAGGTATCACATAGTATTTCAAAACAGATCTGGAGATTGAAAATGTCCCATGTGTTAAGACAAGCTAAAAGGAGTTAGGTGGAAATGTTTTTAACCCCCATTTGCTCTCTAAAAGCCTCAATAACAGGCAGAACCCCTATGGGCTTACTAGATGGAAATAAAACTTGGTTTTCTCTTAAATTGCACTAAAGGACAATTTTATAAGAAAAAATGCTTGCTGTTGTGATCTAACTTTATAAACAATAGACATTATCTGTTCAGTAATGATAAATAAGGATTGGTTTCCAGATGATCAACATGGGAAACTTTTGTGAAATTAAAAAGAAATTATTTTCTTCTATTACAAATATTAAATGTACATTTTTCAAATTATGAGCACAAATACAAGGGGGCATGATGGTTCAGCAATTAAAGACCCCGAGCTTCTCAGCTGGATAGCTTGACAGCCTGGGTTTGTGACCCGAGCTCCATGCAATGGGATGAATTCCTGTTACTTGCCCTAGCTTCTGCCCATAGTTCAAAAATATGCAAATGCAAGTAGATTTTGGTGGGAAGGTAACAGAGTTCTGTGAGCCTTGGGATATAGCCATGCTGATCACTTGACCATGGAAATTGTCTTTGGACAATGTTGGCTCCCTTGGCCAAGAAACGGATATGAGCACAATGCTCTTGAATCAGATACAACTGGCAAAGAAACCTTTACTTTTATTATTTGAAAAATTATGTCCTGAGTTGTTGTTTTTTAATTCATTAGAAGCAGGGCAGAGTGCACTAAAATGTAAACACATATAAAGAGGAAATACATGGGTGCTTTAGTCCCTACTCGAAATCCTGTAAAATAGAGATTTTAAATGTCTAGATTTTACGTGTGAATTACTATCGGGTCTCTGGAGAAGTCATTCCAAAAGTCAAAATAAAATGAATTTTTTGGTAATTGATAGTCAATAAATATCAAAGTGGAAGGAAGGAAGGAAGGAAGGAAGGAGGGAGGGAGGGAGGGAGGGAAGGAAGGAAGGAAGGAAGGAAGGAAGGAAGGAAGGAAGGAAGGGAGGGAGGGAGGGAGGGAGGGAGGGAGGGAGGGAGGAAGGAAGGACTTATTTGCATTCTACTGCATCTCACTCCATCCCTCAGGGAAAGTGGAGCTGCTTGTCATTCTTTTGTCCGTGTCATTTCTGCAGCACTGACTGTCCAGAATGATAAAACAGATGGATGTCCTGATTTTATAGGTCAAGAGCATAACAAAAAGTGAACAATGGTGGTGAACAAAGCATAGACGTGAGGGAGAGAGCAACAAAGCTCAAACCCCGAAGCAATCTTTTTGAGGGAACTGTTCAGCAGGAAAAGGGTGTAAAGGTATGCTTCTGTGGCTCGTGATAGCCTTTCAAATAGGGTGAATAACCCTTAGTTCTACGATTGCAGGAGGCTACTAAAGTTATTTTTTGCAGTCTCATGATGCTCGTTTGACATTATTTCTGAAAACCTGTGGGTTATGGTACTTCTTTCTTTAGAGAAAGAAAGAAATGACAGTTATCATGACTGCCAAGAAACAGATTTAGCATAGTTGAAAACTAAAATAACTTTTAAAATGTTTACCTCCCCCCCTCCTATATAAACTCTCAGAGAAAAGACCTGCAAATCAGAATTCTTTCCCATTTATAATAGTCCCCACCTACAGCATGTCAGGTAATTGTTTCACCCACAGTAGCACTTGCCTCCTCCTATTGTTATGTGAGACTCCCAAATTTTTTTAAAAAGTTCATTTTGGTTCTAAGGCCTGTTACAACATTACAAAATGGAGTGAAGCCCAGAGCCTTCAAAATCACTTCTGGCATACTTCCTGGCCATTTTGTGAAAGGATATGCATGGAATGTATGGTAAAAGCATAACCCTGGAATATCACAATTACAAAAATAAATAAATCCAAACTACTCCAAATTCAATCTCGCCTACGAATTGGTATGGTCCCATTCACTTTTTGATCTTCAGCCTTTCTTCTCCTGCGTATATTTGAGCAACGATGCTGAAAAGGTTATCTTCAGAAGGCATTGGCGAATACAGATTATCTAGACCCATTTGACTTAGGCATCAGACCAGGTCATAGAACACTTGTTGGTCTTTTGCCAGATATAAAGTGGAATTATCCTGCTTATCCTGAAGTTGGAGAGTAATTGAGCATATTTTGACATACGGGGTACCTCTGGGCTGTTCACTATCATCCCTCCTCTTTAGATGACCTGGGAAAGACATCTATTTATTTGCAGACAGATGGCAACCATAGGCTAGTGATACCCAGTTGTGAATCCTGCATATAGGCCAATCAGGTGATGCTATCATTGTTTTGTCTCAATGTCTGGAGAATGGGGAGTGGATGGAGAGGAACAGCCTTAAGCCTGGCAAACCTGGATGTTTGGACCATCTGGATCTGCAGCTGTTACACCTTTAGTTCTGAATAGGGTTGCATTTTCCTCCTATAGGACTAGTTAGGGGTCCTCTTAGAGTCACAACTCCAGGAGAAACTTTGCTAAAATCCATCTAGGGTGCCAATTATGTCCATATTTAGACCATGAAACCCATTAGAGAGTCATTCGTGCTCTCTTCACCGAACTGCTGCAATGTGCTTTAGATGGGGCTACTCTTGAAGACATAGTGACCAGCTGCAGCTGGGCCAGAATGCAGCTGCATAGACATTTATATGCATTTCAAAAATATGCCAATGTAACATCCCTGCTGCATGAATTGCACTATTACCAGTAGACTTCCAGCTAGAATTGAAAGATCTCCTATACAATCCTTCATAGCATAGAGCATGATTATATTCAGGATCCTCTGTTCTCCTATAACTGCTACCCATCCTATATGTTATAGCACATTTGGCCTGCTCTGTGCCCCGTTGATTAAAAACACTGCCACCAGGAAGGGGATCTTCTTGTTGTATGCTTGCCCTCTGGAATTATATTCCACCAGAGACTCATATTGCTTATTTATATAAGCCTTTAAAATTTAGCTTTTTCTCCAGTCTTTGGGCCAGAGTGAGTGACAGAGATCTCTACAAAGAATATTAGTTTATTGGGAATAATACTATTTTCCTAGATATCTGATGTTTATTTTCTTTTAATATTGTTTTAATATTTGCTTTATATTATCTTAAAGTTCCTAAATATTGAGCATCATCTCAGTCATAACAGAGATTGATGGCTTATAAATCCAGTGAATAAATCAATAGATATACAGGAGGGAGGGAGAGAGGGAGGAAGGAAAGCCCTCTATTGCAAAGAAAACTGAGCTATGCTTTATACTTTTTGATGGCAGTTGGTTATCCCAGCAAACATTTCATCAACAATTGCATTTTATATCTGCTTTGCCTATATTATCTACAGAAGAGAAAACAGACTTTGTAATGTAGAAAGTCTGAAAGTGAAGTAATTTACCACTGAAGGAAGCCTTGGTGCAAGTAAATGACAGGCTCTTATGAATATGATTAGGATGTACTGAACAATAAAGCAGTGCTTTCTTTCAGTTGGTTAATCCCTTTGCTTTTGAGAAAACTTATTTATTATTAAACAGCATGTGTCACTTTCTTTTTCAAAAAAAGAAAAGAGAAACAATAACATAAGAGTTCATTTTAGAAAAGGGTCTGGAAAGTTATTGAGAGTGGGCAAAATAAAAACAGGATAACAAAATATTGAGTTGCCAATAGATCTCTTTGGTTAAGTGGGTCTGCAAAGGAATTGAATAATTGTAACAATAGCCATAACTAGAGAACACAGGAAAGAACTGATTAATGAGTGCAAATCCAAGGTGTTGTAGATTGTTAATATGTCTTTACTAAAATGAAACACAACTTCCAAAGGCAGAGTATGCAGAGGGAACAGAAAAAGGTGCTACAATAGCAGGCATGAAACAGCAGACTGACATGACTGTTAATCAAACATTGGCTTATCTATTAGTGCTGCCCCTTTCCCTTTTCATCAGGACATTTTCAAGCAGCCTTCCCCAACTTGAATTACTCCACATTTATTAAATTTAGCATTGGACAAATAAATTTACTTGTTCTTTTCTTCTACCAGTTCCCATTAATTTGATAAGAGATTTTGCTTTCAAAATAATTTCCAAGGAAAAGATAAGTTCTCCTAAGGCTATGGTGTCCTTCACTCATTTATTATGCAGTTGGTAAAGAATCTGGGTGAATATCCTACTTGCATTGAACAGGCATTTCTGCAGTGATCTGAAGCCTCCTTTCTTATAGTTCATGAAATCCCAAAAGATGATATCATAAGGAATATGTGACATTTATATAGTTGGAACATTTTTCCTACTCTTGAAGCTATTCATAGAAATCACACACTATTCTTTATTTTTTTTAAAAAAATTAAAAACAATTTTATTCACAAAATTTAAAACATACAAATTCAAAAACAAAAACATTAATATGTAAATAAACCATATTTCTTTACATTTGTTATCAAACTTGGCAAGTCCTAGTTCTTCTTTACACATTAGTTTAACACTACTCTTCTATTTATACATATATTCATTTTATGTGTTGTAATATTTTCATATTATTTGACTATTAAATAAAGAAATATAATAAACAATACTAATAGTAATAATAATACTGATAGGAGACAGGCAAGATTTACCATATATAAATTATGCATTAGTATAAATCATTAAATATAAATTGTTTCTTGAGTTCATTTACTTATTTTCCTTTTTGTTTTCTGCCCACTTATACCATTTGTCCCATACTCGATAATACTCTGTGTCTTCCTTTCCATTAATCTTAAGTGTAAGTCTCTCCATTGGAACACATTCATTGGCTTTTTGAATAGTAATGTGTATCGGTGATGTATTAGGGTTTTTCCAATATTGTGCTAGCAAAATACATGCTGCAGTTAGTAAATGAATGATCAAATATTTTACTTTGGAGGGGTAATCTCCTTTATTATTTATTTATTTATTATTTTTTTATTATTTGCATTTATATGCCGCCCTTCTCCGGAGACTCAGGGCGGCTTACAGTCTATGAAGCATCATGTTAAGTGCTCAGCAATAGCCTTCATTCCATTGTATATGCCTGCTTATTACTAGGGCTTTTGGCCCCCCAAGTGGCATTTTACAAAGTCAGCTTATTGCCCCCAACAATCTTGGGTCCTCTATTTACCTACCCCGAGAGGATGGAAGGCTGAGTCAACCTTGAGCCTGGTGGGATTCGAGCCTGCACTAATTGCAGGCAGCTTGCACTAAGTGCTAGATGATTAACAGCCTGCACCACCAAGGCCCTTTAATTATTCCCAACAAAAACAGTTCCGGTTTCCACTCCAGCCTACAGTCTATAACTTCTTCTATCCAGAGTTTTATTTTTACCCAATATTTCTTTACTTCGGGACATGTCCACCACAGGTGAAAGTATGTACCTAATTTTTCTTTACATTTCCAACAGCAAGGATTGGCTGTCGGAAATATTTTGGCCAGCCTTGAGGGTGTCAGATGCCATCTATATATCATTTTGTATAAGTTTTCTTTATGTGCTACTGATTTGGTTAATGTCAATTTTTTTTCCAGATCTCCTCCCAAATATCCAGATCGATATTATAGCCAAAGTTTTTTTCCAGGCTAGCATTGGGCCTTTGACAATTTTCTCTGCCATTTCACACTCCAGTATATAATTATATAATTTAGAGATCGAATTTTTCTCTGGATTTAAAAGTATTTTATCTAAATATGTATTTTTAACTTCAATTCCATATTCCTTTACATCTTTATTGTATCTCATTTTAATTTGAAAATATGACCAATTATCAATAGATATCCCTTGTGTTTCTAATTCCTGTTTTGTTTTGATTCTTCCCTTGTTATCTATTATTTGATAATATTTTAATTTTTTACTAATATCCACCATATTTGGATGGAACATTGCCTCCATCATTGAAAACCATGTCGGGATCTTGGTGTAATGATTCCTCCTTATATCATTCCAAATTTTAATTAAGGATTTTCAAAATACATGTCTAGTAAAATATGCATTAGTTTTAATATTTAGATTCCATAAGAAAGCATGCCAACCAAGTAGCAAATCATATCCCTCTAGTTGTAAAATCCTATTGTTCCTCAAATCAATCCAATCTTTTATCCATATTAACGCCGCCATTCTATATCTCCCAGACAGGTAAACCAAATCCACCTCTGCTTTTGTTATCTTGTAAATATATTTTTTTAATCCTTGTTCATCACGATCTTGTCTAATTCTTTAAAAAAAAATGTATGCAGTAATATCGGAATCATTTATTATCAATATAATATTTTGGGTAGAACATTTATTTTAATTGTTGCTATCCTTCCTAATAATGAAATTTGCATCTTATTCCAATTTTCCAATTCCTTTTCAATCTGTTTCAATAGTTTTGTATAGTTGTCCTCTCGCAGATTTAGTGTTCTCGCTCTCAGCCAAATTCCTAAGGATTTAATTTTATGTACTATTTGTAATCTCATCTTTTCTTCTAATTTTTTTTGTTTATTAATTATTAAATTTTTAACTAAAATTTTAGTTTTTTCTTTGTTAATTTTTATTCCTGCTAATCTACCGAATTTATCTATTTCATTTAATAAAATTGGTCCTGTGTTTATTGGATCCTCTATAACAAAAACCATACCATCTGCGAAGGCTTGTAATTTATATTCTTGATTTTTAATTTTAATTCCCTTGATTTCTTTATTTGCTCTAATTCTGACTAGCAAAGTTTCCAAAATTGTTATAAAAAGCAGAAGTGAAAGCGGACATCCCTGTCTGACTCCCTTCCTTATCTTCAATGATTTGGTAATTTCTCCGTTTACTAATACATCAGCCTTTTGTGTGGCATATATTGCATTTAACATTCTTGCAAAGTTATCTCCAAAATCCTTCAAATTGATCTGTTTTTTCATGAAATCCCAGTTTAAATTGTCAAAGGCCTTTTGTGCATCCAAGAAGACCAAAGCTACTTGGCTTCCTGGATGTTTTTCGTAATATTCCAATATATCTACTATTGTTCTTACATTATATTTAAACTGCCTTATGGGGAGAAATCCATTTGAGTCTGGGTGAATTTTATTACTAAGTACATTCTTTAATCTTTCCACCATTACTGCCATAAAAATTTTATAAACCAAATTTAGAAGGGAAATTGGTCTGTAATTCTTTATTTGACTGGCATCTGCACCCTCTTTCGGTATTAATCTTACCAGGATTCTGAGAATTTTGGCTTCAAATAATGCTTCATTGCAAACTTCTAATAATATTATTTCTAATATTTCACCTATCTCTTTGTATAACTCATTTGGTAGCCCATCTGGGCCTGGTGTTTTGTTTCTTTTTTGTTTTTGAATCACAGCCTTTAATTCACATAAGGTTATTTTTTAATTAAGTATCTCTTTTTTATCCTCCAATATTAAGAAGGGGTTTCCTTCTTTCAAATACTCTTCTATTTTATTTACATTAACTGTTTCTTGCTCATAAAGATTTTCAAAGTATTCTCTTACAATTTCCTTTTTTTCCCCCTGGTCTGTCTCTATTATTCCATTTTTATCTTGTAATTGATATATCATTCTTTTCTGATTTTCTTTTCTTAATTTGTATGCTAACCATCTTCCAGGTTTGTTTGCATGTTCAAAATAGTTTTGTTTCGTATATAATAGATTTTTAATTAATTTCTCTTGGTCTAAAATATTCATCTCATGTTTAACTGATATTAATTCATTTCTAGTTTGCTCTTCTCCCAGGGTTTCCATTTGTTTGTTTTCCAACTCTGTTTCTCCTCTCTTTTTCTATTCCTATTTGTTATATAAGCTATTGATACTTCCCTTAGGTAGGCCTTCATTGTATCCCATAGATTTTGCAATGAGGTATCCTGTCTTTTATTGAATTTTTTTAAAATAGTCAGTTCTTCCCTAATTTTTTGTATATATTCTTCCTCTTTCAACAGTTGTGAATTGAGTGTCCATCTACCTTTTTTATAATTACTATTTTTCCAAATTATTTTTATTGGGTTATGATCTGCCCACATGTTAGGTAAGATTTTTAAGTCCTGGATCTCTCTGTATAATTCACTGTTGACCCAGGCCATATCTATTCTGGATCACGACTTGTGTGGGCTGGAGTAGAAAGTGAACTGTGATATTCCTGGGTTTCTTTTTCTCCACGCGTCCACTAATTCTAGTTCTTCGACCATCTCTGTAAACTTTTTAGGCAGCGTATTCTGATTTTTATATTGCCTTTGTTCATATATATACTCTTGTTTATTGTCTGTTATTGCATTGTAATCTCCTACAATACAAATTCTTGAGTTGCCAAATTCTAATAATTTTTCGTATAAAATTTTGTAAAATTCACTCTGATTTTTGTTTGGAGCATATATTCCCACTAAAATTGTCTTTTTATTTTGTATTGCCACCTCTACCATTACTATTCTTCCCTGTTCATCTTTATAAATTAATTCGGAACTTATGTTTTCTTTTATATATAATACTACCCCTCTTTGAATACATTTTCCCCAATTTATTATTAATTAAATACCTTTTATCGCTCGCCTTTATATGAACCTCTTGTATACATATTTTATTTTTCTAACTTAAGAAACGTTCTTTTCCTCTTAGCTGAGTCATTTAATCCATTAATGTTTATGGATATCAGATTCACTCCTTTATCCATTCCCTTTCTTGTTCCTATCCTTCAATGTTTTTATTTGTCATCTGACTTCTCGTCCTCACTCCTACTTCTTCTCTTTCCAACACCTCCTCATTTTCTTCCCTCCCCTTTCTCCTGTCTCTTCCCTTATTTCTAATTTGTAACTCCTCTTGACTAGAACCTTCACGATCGTCTCTACTGCTCAATTCTTCATCTATTCCTCCTATTTGGTCAAAAAATCTTGAGCTTTAGATATGCTATCTATTTTCACTCTTTTCTCTTTCCATATTGCTAGTATCCCCTCTGGGATAATCCATCTAAACGGTATGTTTTTTGTTTTTTTTTAATTTAAATAGTTTGTTAAGAATCGATAGTCTTTCCTTTGTTCACGAATTTTCCTCGGCACTTGTTTTAAAACAATCACTTCTCTGCCTTTGTGTTTTATTCCTTCATCTCTTGTAATTTTGTAAATTATGTCCTTCACTCGTCTCCTTGCAAATCTTATGTGCACTTCATGCCATCTCACATAACTCGTATATACTCTATAAACATCATCCAACTCGTTCACCATTTCCTCTTTATCTCTGTTCAAAAGTTCCGCCAGCATCTCCACCATCACCAATGTTAAGTTCTCTTCTCTCTCTTCTTCCACACTTTGAAATCTAAGATAGTAAGAGGCCTTGTCCATTTCGAGATGAGTCAGGATCTCGTTAGTCTCTTTATTCTGTTCTTTGATTGTTTGTTCCATGCCTTCTAATTTCTTTTCCATTTGGCTCACCTGTTTTCCAATCACTTTAATCTTCTCTTCATTTATTTTAATCAGTTCTTGAATCTGACCTATTTTCCCATTCAAATTTTTAACTTTACTTCTCATTTTCCCTAATTCATTTTTTAATTCCTCTTTCATCGTTTCTCTTTCTTCTTTGCTTTCTAAGTGATTTTTCGACATTGATTCCTGTAATGTCAGCATCATACTTTAAATAGATGTTAATGTAGATTGAACTGATAGCGTACCTGATTGGGGTGTAGATTTTTCTGGCACCTCGTCAGATTGATATCTTGTCAATCATTTTTTGAGTCAGTACTATTGTAGGAATAAATGAAGTTATCGATGGTGTCATCTTTCTTCCTACTTTTGTAGTGGTAGTAGATGTATTAGTCTTATCTTTAATAATTTTTTGTTGTTTCTCCTTTATCCTAACTATATTCTCCCAATTCGTACCTCCTATTACCATCAGTCTTATTTATCTTTTATAATTCTATTTTCTCAATTCTATAACCCTTCTTTTCCTTTTTGATCTTATTTTGATACCAATAATTAAAGCAATTGTTTTCAGTTAACAAATACTAAAAGAAAATCAATTCTTAACTTTTCTAATAGTTCAAAAACACATTCAGTTTTCTTTAACTATTTAAAATTTTACATAATCCTTATATATTCATTAAATTAATTACTATATTAACTATATTTCCAATGCTGATTCTTCAAATATATTATAATATATATATATATATATATAATATAGGGAGATCATGGGGGGAAGGAACAATCAATTATCTTATCATTGTCTTAATCAATATTTTAAATTCATTATATGTAATCCATCCACAAATATATATATATATATATATATATATATATATTATATATATAAAGAGGAACGAAATAAGATATAAGCTATAATTTTAAAGAGTTAAATATTATTTACACAAATTAATCCTATTTCAAACTCATCAATTAATTTTGTTTTCTTATTAATTAAATATATACTATAAGTGAGAAAGGGAAAAAAAGAGGAGAATGTCTATACTATTCAAATCAATTTTAAGAGAAATAGAGAAACAGAACAAACACAGACAAACCGATGATTGTACTCTCCTTTTTTCTTGAAATTTCCTTAGTAATCCAGTCATTTTCAGTAATGTTCAAGTCTCAAGCCTCAATTTCACCACTCTCAGTTCAGTCTGATACTTCCATCGCTTTCCTCCGCTTTCTTGATCACAATGTCCGCCTCCACAAATTGCACTGTCACTCTCTTACTCGTTTTTAGCATTTACACAGTTGCACTGTTCTTTTTCTTTAGTTAATGTTTTCCACAATTTACTCGAATAGCTAGAGAAACAACTCTTTCTCCACCAATAAATCCTCTCCCTTCTTTTTCACTTTCCTTTTTAATAACGAAATTTCTACTTTCTCCAGAGCTATGGGTAAACCGCAATCTTGCCGCTGTTTTCCGCTTTCCCTTTTCCAGAAAGGGAAATTCCGGAAATTCACTCACAAATTTGTTTACCTTTCAAAACTTTCTTTTAATTGTAGTCCAATGCTGATTTTCCTTTCACTCCTTTCCCGGACTCCAAGTTCCACAACGTCTCTCTGCTTCCTTCTCATAGCTCTTTTGCCGCATCTTCGGGCCAGCTAAAACAGCTGGCTTCTTTGCCCTACACTTCGGACTCCCTTCTTTGCCTCCCGGCTTGCAGCACCAGCTTGGCTCCAGGAGTTTCTCCTCGTATAGATGATCCCACTGGGATCAAATTCTGCCTCGAACAGCTGCGATCTGGGCAAAAATTCCTGCTGTAGGAGGACTAGGCAAAGTTCTCCTACCTTGTCATGATGCGACGTCACTGGAAGTCCACACACTATTCTTTAATTACAAATTTCATGTAGTATTTTTAATTAACCTGTGCTTAGTTCTAGATTTACTTTAACTCCCATAATTTCTAATGCCACCTATGCAAAGTTGAAAGAATGAGAGCTGAGGTCCAATATATGTGGAGGACACCATGTTAGAAGAATTTTTTTTCTAATGTTTATCAACCATGAGCAGTGGTGGTATTCAGTGGTTTGCACCAGTAGCAAGGATTTGGTATGGGTCCCCGAACTGGTAGTGACTTCTAGCTGGCCATGCCCTGACCCAGTCTCCTGCTTGGCCCACCTGCCCAATTCTCGCTCACCCTGCCTGCCTGATGTTCGCCTCACCCAGTCACTCTTTAATGTATTTCTTTTTTTTCCCTCCTGACAATCAGCTGTTCCTACAATCAGCTGTGCCGGAATTCCCCTCGTTTACTTACTGCTTCACCCAGGAAGCTCTCCTGAGGCCCAGGAAAGCAAAAAAATCCTCCTCTGTTTTTTTTCCTTCCTCTATCCTCTATCTTGCTGGGATTTAGTCTGAGTCAAGTCTAATGCCCCCAGTTATCCTAGCACCAGTATATGATTTTTACTATATCTCCTACTTAGCTTAGATTGGAGATATCAAATTGGTATCATCTGCATATGATTGCGATTAGCACCAAACAAATGGATGATCTTCCCAAGTAGTTCATATAGATTTGAAAAGAATGGGGGATGGCTAGCCCTGAGGTTTCCCAATCCTGAAGTGCCCATGAGCTCAAGGTGTCTTCCCCCAATACCATAAACTGGAACTATCCACTCAGAAAGAATATCCCGTTTCTAATCCTCACATGGATTGACAACACTGAATGCCCCAGACAGATCTACTAAAATGGGTTCTTATTCTTCATTACCATCTCTTTCAAAGCCAGTGACCTCATTGATTTGAAGAATACATTTATCATTTCTCATAACATAATTATGAAATAACTATTATTAAAGCTGAGCTTGTAATTTACAGGTTGATAAGGATCAGGTGGGAAGGGGGGCTAATCACATGGGATCCTTAGTCACCATATATCACAAGACCTTAAAAGGTTATCCTATTCATGTTCATCTGAATATAGATATAATTAATAACCTACTGGAGAAATCCAGATGAAGAAACTGGAAAATGGGTTTGGCAAACATGGAAATTGGAATAAACCATCATGTGCTGCTCCGGGAAACTTAAACACCCTTAAATATTCTATTTTTTTGCTTATAACATTGATTGAATTTGTTGATGATCTCTGATGATATGGGGAGGAGAGTGAGACAACTCTCCTGACTTTCCTTAATCTCTCAGTAGTTTTCAATACCATAACTCATGGTACTGAGTGGAGTGACTAGAGACTAGAAATAGGACATAGTCTTGACCCTTTCCTCCATGGCTAATTTCAGTTGGCATTGATACTGAGGAGGTTCAACTTGAAGCCCTACTCCTTCACCCCTTTTAGATGATGCTGTCCTGTGAAGTCCTCTCTTGATCTGAGATTAGGTCTCATCAGTATGCTGACTATTCCCAGCTATATATCTTGATCCTTACTTGTGTGAGTATCTCCTTAGGGCATATTGGAAAAATAAATGATTTCCAAATTTTTTGGATTTTAGGCTTACCCAAATCCACTCCACTTAGTAGGAGTGAAACTCGAAAAATTAGAATACCATGCAAAAGTTCATTTATTTCAGTAATGCAACTTAAAAGGTGAAACTAATATATGAGATTGACTCATTACATGCAAAGCAAGATAGTTCAACCCATGATTTATCATAATTGTGATGATTATGGCTTACAGCTCATGAAAACCTCAAATCCATAATCTCAGAAAATTAGAATATTACATGCAATCAATAAAACAAGGATTGTAATAGAACAATATCAGACCTCTGACAAGTATAAGCATGCATATGTACTCAGTACTTGGTTTGGGCCCCTTTTGCAGCAATTACTGCCTCAATGCGGCATGGCATGGAAACTATCAGCCTGTGGCATTGCTGAGGTGTTTTGGAAGACCAGGATGCTTCAATAGCCGCCTTCAGCTCTTCTGCATTGTTCAGTCTCATGTCTCTCATCTTTCTCTTGGCAATGCCCCATGGATTCTCTATGGGGTGCAGGTCAGGCGAGTTTGCTGGCCAATCAAGTACAGTAATACCACTTTGAGCCTAGAATATTGAACCTTTTCACAATATTCTAATTTTCTGAGATTGTGGATTTGGGATTTTCATGAGCTGTAAGCCATAATCATCTCAACTATGACAAATCACGGCTTGAACTATCTTGCTTTGCATGTAATGAGTCTATCTCATATATTAGTTTTACCTTTTAAGTTGCATTACTGAAATAAATGAACTTTTGCACAATATTCTAATTTTTTGAGTTTCACCTGTATATGTTTGTTTTTTACTTCCAACAGAGAAATAATGGTGACAAATACATGATGCTTAAACAAGAAGATATTTGTCTTCCTCAGTAATGGGCTTTCTTCTCAGTTTGGAGAAAAGGAAATTTGCAGAATCCTAAGTTCTATGAGATCTTTTCCAAGGGACCATACTATTATAAAAAAATCAATTTAGGCTATCAATCTGGTGGGGGGTTTTTTAATGTAATGATGAATAACAGCATGGAATACATATGATTCTTCTCCAGTTCTTTAGAAAGAGTATCATTGCTTTTTGAGGGTATCCCTCTTGCTAAATTAAGTATGTTTACAAAATATATCTTCAGAAGGCTATTCATTTTTTAGATGTCTTACTGAGTTGGTGATTCAGTGACAATAATAAATACTGCTGAGTTTCTAGTCTCCCATATATTTTGTGCTTGATATTTTGTCTAATTTATCTTTCTAACAGAACTGAAAAGAGTTTCTTAGTTTTATACAGGCATTTAGTTATAATTTACATTTTTAAGGCCATCAACTCATCAGTGAATCTAAGCAGAATACAAAATTAAAAATAACCAGCATAAACAGAAAAAGAATACAAATAGTCCTTGCTTAATTGGTTGCTTAATGACTATTCTAAGTTAAGGTGACTCAAAAAAGCTATTTTTAACCAGTCCTTAAAAGTTATGACTGCCACATCCACCCACCCCTGAAATCACCTGGTTGCATTTTGGTTGCCTGGCAACTGGATTGCATTTACTGTGGTTGCAGCATCCTGCGGACACATCCTGTGATCACATGACTGTGGTCACATGACCTGCTATTTTTCTGCTTGTTTCCAGTATTTTACTAGGCTCAAAAATTAACAAATGAATATAGTCATTAAATAAAGAAATATTTGGAAGAAAGAGCATGGCAGATTGAGACACAATATTAAAGTGCACATAACACACAATCCTTTATCTGCTGACCACAAGACAAATAAAAATTAAAAAATTAAAATGTATTTAATGTTTGTAGAGCTACTTCAATTAAGGATCCTTTGTAGCATCATTATGATAATTGAGTAACCAATGGATAATAGCCCTTTTTCTAATCCAGTATTTAACTGTAAGATTCTCAGACAATTTTCTGATTTCCTGAAATACCATACCATATCTTAAGAATTGACTGAGGGTTTTGTAGCTCACTTAACTCAATTTTAACACTTTTAATGTGGGGGCATACAGCCTGAAATTGATAAAACTTTCCAATTGCTCATCATATATGGCAGCTAGGCTGACTGCCCCTAATAGCAGATACCATGACAACTCTGTTTCTGGAGGGTACAAATTGATACTGCAAAGAGGATCTATAGTTAATGGACTGTTTCTCTTTGAAAACATATATCATTCCCTGTGTAATAATAATAAAAAAGTTGCACTTCAACAATTCACATACACATCTATTCTAACCTTATAAATGCAGCTTCTAGCACTAAATATAAATTCTTCAGTTAAACTCTATAAAATAAACATAGGATTGTTATTAGTTCATTAGGAATTCTTAAAACAGGATCTCAAACTATAATACAAATTTGGTACAAAAATGCACATTTGTGCTAATTAAGATTTGGCTTCTATGCCTGAATTCACAAATCACTAATAGAGTAAGGATCTGAACTCAGTTACAACATGATCCAGGGTGGTAGCTTAAGATGTTGGACTTGGAATAAAGAGAGTTAAGTTCAAATCTACTGACAACTATGGCCAAGTCACTTTACTACTTCCCAAGTTAATATGGATAGAATTTACTATATATGAAGTCTTGAATTCTGAGGGAAAGGAATAATATAAAGATAACAAATAAGAAAGGTATCTCAGACATATGGAAGAACAAAATTGATATGTCTATATATCTATGTGTGTCTGTGTGTATACATGATGTATGTGTATATACACATACATACATATATACATACATACACACAAGGATATGTGCCATAGTTATTATACCAATGGATGCACAAACCAGAGTAGCTCTTAATAAATGTTGGCACAACTGTGGAATCACAGGACCCATGAATGTAATCAATCTGAGAGATTAATTTCTGATATTCTACTTTTCATTTTTTTCAGCATAAGCTTTCCATCAGATCAATCAAAAAGAATACTTTCAAATCCCAGAACAAGGATCAAAATGTTACATAATGAAACATGGGGCTTTTCTTTTCCCCAAAAAATATCTGCATCTGAGTGAGGCCTAGATATGTGTCCAAATCCATAACTAACCTTAAATTTATTTATCCTAATTGCCTAGGATAGAAGAAGCTTCACACAAATACCCATTCTTATATCCAATTCTCTCATTAGAGACAACACAATCTGTACAAGAGTCCTAAGGAGAGAGAGACAGGTGACAGCACCAAGGGCTTATTTAGATTTCTTGAGAATTGTTCTAAAAGTTTCTTTCCAATTAAATGATAAGCCAAAGATTTGGAGGAATTGATTCTTATTTCCTTAAATTATAGTCTTAATTTACTCATTAGACACAATTATTAAATTTGCTTACAATGATTAGATAAGACCTCGACTACGTATCAGAATGGTCAAATAAATGGCAACTTCAAATCTCAACAAATAAATGCTCTGTCTTACATATTGGCAAAAAAAATCAGAAAATAAAATACAAGCTGAATAGTCAAGACCTTGTTGATGATCCAAGCTCTGTCAAGGATCTTGGAGTTCTCATCTCTAATGATCTGAATGCTAGAGCCCACTGTAACTACATAGCCAAAAAGGCATTAAGAGTTGTTAACCTAATCCTATGTAGCTTTTTCTCTTGTAATATCACACTACTAATGAGAGCATACAAAACATTTGCTAGATGAATACTTGAATACAGCTCATCAGTCTGGAACCCACATTACATATCTGATATTAACACAGTTGAGAAAGTCCAGAAATATTTCACAAGAAGAGTTCTCCACTCCTCTACTCGTTGCAGAATACCTTATATCACCAGACTTGAAATTCTAGACCTAGAAAACCTAGAACTACGCTGCCTTTGGTTCGATCTAAATATAGTATATAAAATTATACATTACAATGTCCTACCTGTCAATGAATACTTCAGCTTCAACCATAACAATACAAGAGCACACAATAGATACAAACTCAAGGTAAACTGCATCAAACTTGATTGCAGGAAATACGGCTTCAGCAACAGAGTGGTCAATGTCTGGAATACTCTACCTGACTCTGTGGTTTCTTCCCCAAACCCCAAAAACTTTAATCTTAGACTGTCTACTATTGACCTCATTCTTTTCCTAAGGGATCTGTAGGGGGCGTGCATAAGCACACCAACGTGCCTACCATCACTGTCCTATTGTTTCTTTTTTATTTTTCTTATATGTATCCATTTCATGTATCCATAACTATGTTTATACTTATACCTGTTATCTTATAATTGCTTGACAAAATAAATAAATAAAAATAAAAGATAAAGAAGGAATTTTGAGATATTAAGTGTCTTTCCCCATAAGCAAGCTGAAATTTCAGGGAACTGTACCCTCTCTGGTAGGAAATTGCATTCTTTAGAGGAAATGCAGATTAAAACAAACAAACTGAGAAGACACTGCCCATGACTGTAATAGGACTGGATGGGAACAAAAAAAAAATACCCAGGGAAACTGACCCAGGACATCTTGAAATCTAAAGTAGAACAAAATTTCCCAACCAATACAGAATTTCATTTCCAATTCTTTTGGAGAAGAACTGGGAAAAATCAAGATGCATGCACAAGATCTCTACAGAAAAATAAATGGATTTCTGAAAATATCTCATTTTCCTATACAAGAGGACAATGCATTTATCGTGCCAAATAAAATAGCAATACCTACAAAGGCCCAAGTTTTATATTCCTTAAAATCTCCTTCACCACCATGATACTCAAATAATAACAGTTTTTAATAAAAAAAGACTAGTAATCCAAAGAAACTAAAGTTGACATATATCCTATTAAAATCTATTCTACTTAAGCACATTAAACTGCTTCAGGGTGTTGCTCTTTGCACTGTATAAATAGTAATTGTCCTTTATAAATCAAACCACACAAGACACATAAAAGAAGGAAGATTTCAAGGAGCCTTCCTAATGAGTTCCAACTGCTGACTGCAATAATTTGCATAACAGCCTTCAATGCCTTGATTGCTATTTGTATACAACTGTGCAATAACATTTATCAGAGCTCACAGTAAAATGCAGGGAGGAAGAAGCAGCAAAGATAGCCAAATGAATGGCCAACTAGGATAGGAAATTTGAGGTGCTCAGAAACATATTTGGCTATGTATAAGTAGGATCAGTTTATGATACTGAAAATTTTAGAAGTATTTTACTGAAAATATTGTTGATAAGCAAAACAAAGAAGATTTTGGGGAATTTTGGCCTTATAAAATATATGAAAAATATAATAGCAAAGCACAATCACAAATCACCAGAATGCTCATTGGTTGAGCTTTTTTTAAAAAAAAAAACATGATACACTTGTTAAATAAGAGACAGTGCTAAGAGACTTATTTAAGCAACTTGTGATCTTCCATTGACTTTCTCTCTGCAAGCTTCTGAGGAAGGAAGTTGCAAGTCAAGCTTGCCACTGTGTTCCTGCCATGGATCATGATCACATGATCCTTTTTCCCCTGCAAGCTTTCCAAGTTTCCCTATTGATCTATGGCAGGGAATGTTGTAATGAAGATCACGGGATCATGGCAGAACAGTGGCAATGCTGAAAAGCAGCAATACTGTGGCATTGAAACTTCAAGAACTTTCTAACATTTCATTCCCCCAGGGGTAATGGGTGCTAGTATTTTGCAAGTTGGTCCATTTGAGATTCCTTGATTGAAAAATTTTGCCCTATAATGCACCATTTCCTCCTGTTAAAGTTTATAGGACTAGAGTTTCAGTAGTATATAGTTCAATCAGAATAGAGATCTTGGAGATCTTCTTGTCCAGCACCCTGTTAAAAAAAAAAGACCCTATACCAGGAGTGACTTTTTCCCCCTTTCACTAAACCAGGCATGGGCATGGTCAGCACATAACACATCTATCCTGCGGGCCATGAGTTTGACAGCCCTATCCTATAGCATTTCAAATAAGTGACTGTCCAGTCTCTTCTTAAAAACCTCCAGTGATGAAGCACCGACAACTTTCGAAGGCAAAGCTGTTCCACTGGTTAATTGTCCTCACTATTAGGAAGTTTCTCCTTAATTCCAGGTTGCTTCTCTTATCCCCAAATCAATTTTGACCTGAAGGAGCTTTACTTTTTGTAAGTGCTGAATATATAGATGCCTAGAACACTCCAACAATGGTTGCACTCGGGCAATATATATGGATACGCTTGAATACTATTTTGGTAAGAAAATGAAAGTAAATAAATAAAACAGCTTTACAAAAGAATCACTGAAAAACTTGTGAGAAAAGAAATTACTTTAGCTTCTCTCCCCACCCCTCCTTTATTCTAAAAAGAATAAGCATTATGACTTTTCTTAATTTCCTTTTTAAAAAATAATGGAAGTGGAGTTGTGTCAGAATAGTTGATGCTAATATGGTAGAGGAAAAGGTTAAAGGGAAGGGGAGATGAAAAGTTGCTGTGTCTCTTCTGCACATTTGTGAGTCAGTTAATTTAATTACAGCAGTACTATATAAATATTGCAATTATTTTAATTTCTTCTGATGCTTTTTCTGTTATTCCATTTTTTTCTTCTATGGAAAGAAATTTTAAAAAGAAAGGAAAAATATAATCTTGTCTTTGTGAATATTACACAGAATCAGTTTGGACCATTATGCGTAACCTCTACAATAAGATAATGGAATACATTTCTGCCCACTATATATTTTCAATCATATACAATATAAAATATTTGTCCGTTTAGCATATAGAATTTCTAGCCATGAAGAGTCAATAAAAGCTTTAGACAGATGAGTTGATATTGCAAATAAAATGAAATCCATCTATCTATCTATCTATCTATCTATCTATCTATCTATCTATCTATCTATCTATCTATCTATCTAACTATCTAACTATCTTACCTACCTACCTATCTATTGAGATGTGCATAGCTACTCATCTCATTAAGTACTTTGGGTAGCATACATCAGATAATAATAATAAACATCACCTACCGCAAAATCAAATAATCAAGCATGCTATGCATAATAGCCTAAGGTTTTAAATATTTTGACCTCCCTTTTCCACTCTTACAATGATAATAGGTTACTTATCACTAATTTTTTGGCCTTGAGTATGAAGCTGTGCCTATCTTTTGATAGAAATCTCAAGCTCTGTATTTCTGGCCTTGACAATTTCAGCCATCTTGCAGAAACTTAGCTTGCATAGAAGAGTGTAATGATCCTTTAGAAAAAAAAATGAGATTTGGTTATGCCAATGGCACATTGGCCCAAATGTATCTGTTTGATCAGTAATGTCTTTATGATTAGCAGGGAATGCTGCATGGGGCATGAGTATGTCTAAGACTGGCAACCTATCATTTACTGCAGGGTTCGCAACCCTCAAGCCATGGCCTGCTACCGGTCTGTGGTCTATTCGCAATCAGGATGTGGGCCGGCACACACCCAGCTCAACTCACACATGCAATGGGCTGACACACATGCAGCAGAGGTGGTATTCAGCAGCTTCTGACCAGTTCTGGAAAACCAATAGCGGAAATTTTGAGTAGTTCAGAGAACCAGCAAATACCACCTCTGACTGGAGATTTTACAGTATCCTTCCCCTGCCATGCCTACCAAGCCACACTCACAGAACCGGTAGGAAAAAAAATTGAATTCCACCATTGACACGCAAGTATGCGCAGCTCAACTTGTGCAAACAACAAGGCTGGTCACACAAGCATGGGCACTCAACTTGCAGAAGAGCTATGTGTCTATATGCATCAGCCTGCTGCTCGCACGGCCCGCCAGGCCACCAAGCTGCAAAGATTGGTGACCACTGCTTTACTCTCTCACTAAAAAACAAACAAACTCATGTATGCCTCTATTGATCAAAGTTATGATAGGTGGCAGAGATAAATAACTGGTCCTGTCTGGTGATGACCATGTTACACAGAAATTTCTGACTGGTGTAAGAGTATATAAACACACAATGAAAAGAAGAAAAATAGACACATGTTGTGTCTGTAAAATGAAAAGGAAAAGATTTCAATGAAAGCATTCTGAGTCAGTGGTGGGATTCAAAAATTTTTTACTACCGGTTCTGTGGGCATGGCTTGGTGGGCATGGCAGGGGAAGGATACTATAAAATCTCCAGTCAGAGGTGGCATTTGCCGGTTCTCCGAACTACTCAACATTTCTGCTACCGGTTCTCCAGAACTGGTCGGAACCTGATGAATATCACCTCTGATTCCGATCTTATGGAGGGGAGTTCATGAGTATATTTCAGAAAAATGACAAATGAAATCTAGGTTGTTGTGGGTACATAACAAAAATATGTTGTGGGTACAGTAGGAAAATAGGAATCTGTAAACTGATCAGCATTGAATGGATACTGGTAACAGAAAAAGTAGAAATGAACCTTGGGAACAATTGTCCAGTATTCTGAATGAATGCAACAAAAGGAAAAAAAATATTCTGCTGATGACATGAATGAATGAGTAGGAACAAATGAGACTGCAGAAAAAGTGATTCAGCCTTTCAGAGACTGGAGAACTGAATGAGACTGGTGTCCGAGCATATATTTAGAAAAGGTTTTCAAAATGATTAGAGAAAAAAGGGCTTGAACTTGAGTCCAGGAGTGGCTTCACCCATCATCCCAGCTATACATTTTCTTACTTTTATTTGTGGTCACTACTGTAGCTCTCTCCAAACCAAAAATGGTTGTTTAGTTATTATCTTAATTCTGAATGAGCAATCATCTTCCTCTTTCACAATAAATAGGGATATTCAATCAAGTTCAGTGTAAGGAGAGATCCATAGAAATGAAAGTTGGAGTCCTGAAATTGGCTATCACCCATTATCATCTTGAAATAGACTGAGCAATTAATTTTAAAGTCATTACATTGGGAATAATTTTATTGAAATTAGGATAATCACTGCCAAATTTGCATCTATAAATATAAATATATACTCTACATAAATTAATATATATAAAATCCACCACTTGGAACACTTCTTCTCTGCTTTTCTAATGATGTATTAAGTAGCTCCCCCCCTCTTCAACATCAGGCTCTCTTTTCTTCCTTCAAGCAAGTGTTACATTCACTTAGCTCCTAGGAAGGGTCATGTTATGGCTTGTATGATTGATTATATTCTCAGCCCTTATTAAGTCAGCAGATTGGCAGTCCAGAAGGAAAGCAACGGAATCAAAAAGAGAAACACTTGGAGCCAGCAGGATCTATCTGTGCACCATAGTTTGTGACTGAGCAGCTGCTGTGTTGCCTTTTTTCTGTCAAAACAGGATTATGTTAACAAATCTCTCTCTCTCCTCTCCTTCAACCTTCCAACACCTGCATTTACAAAATTGCAAAGTGTATGAGAGAACTGAATTGGTTCAATCAGTACAGAGAATGCAGGTCAGATTGAGGCGTAGTTGGCCCAGACCTGCTTACTCTGCAGTAATCCTCAACGATTTCAAAGGGGTTTACATATTTCGATGCCATATGTATGGGATTACACTGTGAATATTTTTACTTAAACACATCTGCTGCTGTTTCCCCAGGGAGCTCTGTGCAACATTTTTTTAAAAAAAAAATCCATAGAATTTGTCTTTTAGCAGCCTTAACTAGTTTGAGAAAGTGACTGGGAGTCTGAGGAAGGTTTTCACTATTTAATTCTTTTTAGTTAGCTACCAGATTTGAATTGAGTTTCAAAAATCTAGATAAGCATTTTCTGTCATGCTTAGCACCTTTTTATCTTTTCTTGATTTTATTGTAATCTCTTTATTTGAGACTTTGAGTCAATTATTCAAGATGGAATGAAGCAATAAAATAATATATATATATATATATATATATATATATATATATATATATATGTAAGGTTTTTAAGCTATTATTTTTCTTATATGTATCCATGTATTCATAACTATGTTTTTACTTATACCTATTATCTTGTAAGCAATTGACAAAATACATAAATAAAAAATAAATAAATAAATAAATACATAAATAAATAAATAAACCAGGTCTTTATAGTTCTTCTAAACAACCACATAATGGGCCTCATCAGTGTGAACTTCATTCTGGAGTACAGGCAGTACTATAGAAAAGGTATGCTTCTTGGAATCTGACAGATAACATTGAAAATTGGGTGGCATACAAGTTTCAGATTATTATTGTTGTCACACTCATTGCATGATTCAGTTAAAAGGCTCTGATTCACTTTCTATTCTGAAATAATATCAAAACAAATCTTTATTACAGTCAAAGTCCACATAGAAATAATAATATACACTTATAGGCATAAAGAGAATGATACATATTTTACTACTCTGCATGTGTTATGTATAAACTCTCACTCCATTCTACTTTATAAACGTAAATATCCTTGCATTTTTCTCCTCCCCATAAACTATGCAGGTTGTTTCTCCTAGAGCTAATATTTGCATACAGGTCCTGGCCATTCCTAGAAATTTTGGTACACTTAAATCCAGATGGTTCTAGGTATCACACCAGCGATTGTTTAAATCTAGCAGAACAACACAGGGTGGTAGGCCAGAGGTCTGATGACACCATTCTCAAAAAAAAAAAGTAAACCTTGACATAGATCATTGCCTTGGCACAAATCATCTTACTCCCATGTCATTTTTAAGAGGGTTGAATTTACTGCAGTTTCTCAAGGGTGCTATACAACTGTCCAAACCAATGGCATTGCTGAAAAACTTGCAGATAAGATATTGCCATAATCATCACTGGTACTGGCATTCTTCTTCTTCTTCTTTACCATCATAAATATATAGCATTGTTATCATCATCCAGAATCAGAAAATGATGTGCTTTCATCAATATATCCAGAGGGTCCCTCTTTGAAGTGAAAGAAAAAAGAAAAACAGCTTGTTGGTAAAGGGGCAAATAAAAAGCCCAGATAACTTGTTTGCAAGAGAGAAACAGATAGAAAAATCAGATAAAAGCCCAACAGAACAGATGCTCTGAGAAGATTAGAAGCACACAGATTAGTGGCCCCATTGCAAATAATAATAATAATAATAATAATAATAATAATAATAATAATAATAATCACCATTAGCTGCAGTTTTGAGCTTCTAGAATAATCAGACATAAGAACTGTTGTCCCACTCTCTCAACATCTTTACTCCAAGTATTTAATGCTCCATGTTCCTACTGTTATTCCTTGTTTTCCACTACACTTGTTTTAGAAAGATCAAGTTGAAGGATTTGCAGCTACAAAGCAGGATCGGCTTTGTTTCCCAGATTTAAGGCTAATTCACACATTTTAACAAAAATATTGTTAAAGGTCTCAGCACTTCTAGGTCTTCCTTGGTTGATGTCTCTATAAACTATGTCCTCGGGTAAAAGGAAGATACTATCATTGATTTCTAGCAGCGGTAATTTTAGCTGAAATCTATGATTATGATCTTCCCATATTTTCCACACAGCTGCTAAGAAAGTGAGTAGCACGTACATTTTCTAAGTATATGTATATACAAATAGTAATCAATTCCAAATTTAAGTTCTGACCTTGTGGTTAGGAATCTCTAGAAAAATAAATGAATAAATTTATCCAAAAAGGCAAAGTAATACAGATTACCATACAAATATATAAATTTCAATGAAACAATCATTAAAATTAATCAAAATACATGGACGGAAACTCCGCAGAGAATTCAAACACAATTAATTTTAGATACTGTTTTAGACTTCTATACGACAGTCAAAATTTGTGACTTAACATTCATACCTATTTGAGTGACTTATCAGTAACTTAAGAGCATGTTTAACTCACCTGCTACTGACCAAATTGTATTTAATATTTACAGCTAAGATTCTTGTTTCTAACTGTGATCTGCCCGATTTTCTGAATCTATTCTCTTCAATATGTTTCATAGCAGTCCAATTTCTGACCACTAGCTTTTCCACAATTTTTATCCAATTATTTATTAAAACACTTTTTTCATTAGATAGTCAGACAGACAAGTTACAAGATATGGACAACAACTTTGTATATTTATTCAGTTGCAAATAAATGGGATAATTTGATTACAATCTTTTATTTGTATAAAATGATAACTGGCTTGCCTCTAAAATGCAACACATCTATACAGGATCAACTTGAATTTCATTGAATACGGTAAGTCTCAATTCTGAGGCTGCTGAAATACCGAGCTAATTATCTGAGACTTTCAGCTTCAAATGATACTTCAGAACCACTTTTCAATAAGTAAGGTCGCGTACATCAGGTATGCTTAGCTAAATCTTGAAATGACCTTCTCACAAGACAACTATTAACTTTAACTGACTTCTATGAATCTGGAAGCTGCTCAATACATGCATGTAGGATACAGGGAGTCCTCCTCATAAATACTAAGCCTAGTTCACAGCATCCATCCTGGATTCTTTGCAAAGAAGAGCTATGATTAAGGCAGGGAGTGAAATCTAAGCATAATGATCAAAAACAAAAAAAAGGCAAATTTGTCAGATGAATAGGGGCACGTCCACAACAATAAAAACAATTCTTGAGAGCCATGTCTCAATTTACAGAGAGAAAGCAAACCAATAGCTTTAAGATAATTACAAATCTCCCTGGTACTGAAAGTTATATATCATTTCTATTAGAAAGAAAGTTAATAAGTCTCTTCATACTGTATAATCAGTTTTACATGTGGAAACAAAGGTCTATGGCAAAAATTTCACAATTGGATTATATCACACAGATTAATACGGGGTATTATTTAAATTAGGTAACAATAGATCCTAATATTAGTCAAGGGAGGAGTTTATGCTGGAGATGGGTCTTCCCCCTTGTTTGATTTTGGTGATTATAGTAAAATTATTGTTATCATTGTCATTGTCATTGTTGTTGTTATTATTATTATTATTATCATTATAGAGCCAGTTTGTGTGGCAGTTAAGGCATCAAGCTATACTCTACAGGAGATTGTAAGTTTTAGTGCTCCTGAGGTAGTGCAGTGGTTAGAATGTAGTACTGCGGGCTACTTCTGTTGACTGCCAGCTGATTGCAATTTGGCAGTTCGAATCTCACCAGGTTCAAGGTTGACTCAGCCTTTCATCCTTCCGAGGTGGGTAAAATGAGGATCCAGATTGCTGGGGACAATATGCTGACTCTGTAAACTGCTTAGAGTGGGCTGTCAAGCACCATGATGTGGTATATAAGTCTAAGTGCTATTGCTATTGCTGAGGCACAAAGCCATCTGGGTAACAATGGACCAGTCATCTTAGCCATAGAAAAAGAAGGTAATGACAAACCACTTTCAAGAAAAACTTTGCCAAGAAAACTGCAACAACTAGATCAGGCATTTGCAGAGTCAAAAATTGACTTTTAGACACATGCGTCCACACACCTGCACATACATTATAGAATATCCCTAGCTCAGAGTTAAACTGTGAAGTTCTTGGTTGCTGAGTGTGGTTATTTGCTTGCAGACATTTCATAACCTAATCCTGTAACATCATCAGTGCAAGTGAGTGTGAGGTTTGCTGCCTGTTCATATGCAGTAGCTTGCTTGCCAGTTTTGGTGAGGGTGTGGTTTCCTGGGAAACTGTTAGCATCTTAGATAAAAGCAAATTCCAACATGGCTAGAGAATTCCTGAAAACTAGGCATTCAGACAAATCAGCCATCAATACACCCGTAGAGAGAAACCACATTTACATCATTCAAAAGAGACAATAAAAAACCTAGGAAGGAAATAAAAGGATTACAACATATCTCCTCCAGCAGCTCTGACGTGTATTCTGATACAAACTAATATTTTATTCTAAATCTTCATGCCACCTGTGAATTTAGTCTTAAAGGTTAAACATTCATTGGCATGGGGTGGAAAATATGTGTTGCTTCAAAATCCATTTAAAAGCCAGGACCCTTCCTTCATGAATTCTCTGAGCCTTTTACTTTATTTTACTGGGGAACATAAAAGCGAGGGGTTCCTTGGTGAGCTTGATTGTTTTCTTGCAGACATTTCATTACCAAACCAAGAAACTTCTTCAGTGGAACCATCAGAGAGCCCCAAGGAACCCTCATTTCAATCCTCAACTACAAATTTTCTCCTCTATTGGAACATAAAAATGCAATGTTTCATAAATTAATTATCGTATGCAACAGAAAAAATCTATATGGACTCAGGGTCATATTATATTAATAACTATCATTGCTGTTAAATCTCTCTCTCTCCCCCTCCCTCTCTCCCTCTCCCTCTCTTTTTTTGAAAACAACACCAAACAGTCACCGCAATAAAAAAAAGATGGTGGGACCCTAGAAGAGTAAAGAAAAGAACAAAGACGATAATGTTTCTGGAGGCTAAACAGTTGAACAGTTAAGAGAACTAGGTATCTCTAGCCTAACTAAAAGAAAGATCAGGAGTGACATGATAGCTGTCTTCCAGTGCTTGAGGGCTATCACCTGGGGGACAAGATTGACTTATTCAAAGCACCTGAGAACAGGACAAGAAGCAATGGGTGAAAGCTCATTAAAGAGAAATCCAAGCTAGAACTAAGGAAAAATTTCCTGACAGTGAGAACAATTAATCAGTGGAACAGCTTGTCTCCTAGAGTTGTACTATAGGTGTTCATCTTCTGTATCACTGCAGCATTAGTTTGAATGTGCAATGATCATACATCAGATGGAACAGTCAATTAGCTCACATCTCTTAATCCAGAGATAGCAAACTTGCATTGTCACGGCGTCATCACATGACATATCGGGACTTTTCCCCCTTCACTAAATTATGATGCATCTGGCCCACAGGCCGTGAGTTTGACAGTCCTGCTTTCAGCTATGCTAGACATTTAAGATACAGTGACATGACATACGTTTTGAACTACATTACAACACTTAGTCCCATAAAATACAATGTTTCCCTTTACACTGATTTATTTGAAATATTGCCTCATTCTAGGAAAGCCTTTCCAATTGTCCTGCTTTACTTGAAATCTCAGAAATTAGAATTAGTATTCTACTGTGAAGGGCCTGTAGTAATCCTATACATGAATTTTGAATTAATTTACAAAGATGACTCCTTACAAAATAATGCTTTCTCCCATTTGAGATGTATATTTAAAAGTTCTTATGAAAGGAGAAATTCCCCATATGAGTATCACATGCAAGCAATAAAACCATTAGAGAGCATTTCACTGAGGTAGTCATCGGCACGCCATCTTGGATACAGTATGACTGCAACTTTGTTGCTTGTATTCTTCCTATTTATATAGACTGTTTCCTAGTATGATTTAATTGCTTATTTGTACCCTATGACTATCATTAAATGTTGTACTTTATGAATCTTGATGAATGTCTCTTTTCTTTTTATGTACACTGAGAGCATATGCACCAAGACAAATTCCTTGTGTGTCTAATCACATTTGGCCAATAAAGAATTCATTCATTCAAACACTAAAAATAGCTTAAGAAGCTCACTAAGGTGTAGACACTTTAGAATTTTCTACTACAAATTGTCCTTAATCGATGACCACAATTGAGCCCAAAATTTCTGTTGCTAAGTGAAACATTTGCCAAGTGAGTTTTACCACATTTTATGACTTTTCTTGTCACAGTTGTTAAGTGAATCACTGCAGCTAGTGATTGAGTTAGTAATACAGTTGTTAATGAACTGGCTTTCCCCATTGATTTTGCTTGTCAGAATGCTGCCAAGGACTCTGTTACACTATAGCTGTCATAAATACGAATCAGTTGCCAAGTACCTGAATTTTGATCACATGACCATAGGGATGCGACAAGGGTTGTAAGTGTGAAAAATGGTCATGTCACTTTTTTCAGTACCGTTGTAACTTTGAACATGGAGGTTTATTTGAGAATAAACACATACTTAAAGAATTGAGCACATACTTAAAGAATTGAGCAGGATTCATAATACATAAAAATGTATTTATCTACAAAATACAAAAACATGATACAAACAATACCCACTTATCTCTTGCAATGTGGTAGAGAGAGAAACGAATTCTGAACACAAAATAGCTAAGCCACTCCCAGACTAAAGCCGGCTCACATAGCTCTCACAGCAAATCCTGTGTCTCAGTCAAAAAACAGTTCCCATTGGCTGGCTCATTGCCATAGCTATTCCAGTTTATAAATTCATTATACACTGATAGAACAGTCACTGAATGAACTGTTGTAAGTCGAATCTGTATACTATAGGAAAACTTAGTCACTAGTTTAAAAAAAATGACATGTTCTTGTGAAAGGATCCATTTCTGATGTGGGTGCCACATCCGGGAAATAAAACACCTAAAATAACTTAGTAGCTCTGTTATAATTTTCTAATACACTATAGGAAAATGAAGTTCATTTGTTAATGACTCATCTCTTAAAATAATTATATGAATCAGTACACAGTAGGAAGGGAGACCAAGAAGGGAGATGTGATGACCTGGGGTGTGGCACAAAGGTAGCACAGTCAATTAAGCAAGAAATGTCCCTTTAATACGTCCAACTTTGCCCCCAATGTCTTCAGCTGGAGAAAAATTCTCCCAGGAACAGTTTTTAAGTGGAGGAAATTCAGTTCAAAAACAAAGTACATACAAACTGTAACTAAAAATCCAAACAAACCATGCTGCAGTAATTAACTTGACAGGGTAGGAGAAGGAATTGCAGACTTAAAAGCACAAGAAAACACACACAGTTGGGAAGATGCCAGGAATACAGATAAGCCTCGACAAAACCAGATAATTCACGATTTGTTCTTAACAACTTGCTGTGCACAGCTTCCCTTTTTAAACACTGTGTTCCCAGATGCAGCTAATGAAGGGAATCAGGGCCCTTTCCTTCCCCGTAAGCCACACAACTCATGTTGCTCCCTTCTCCATTCCTCCCTGCATGCCCTAGGATGAAGAGGGGGTGGGCCTGAGTCCTCCTCCAAACCCCTCTCCCTTGCTCTACCTCTCCCCTGCTCTTCCCAGCTGGCCTTTGCCCTTCCCCATTTTCTTCCACAGCCAACAAAGCCACACTCCCACTCCCTGTCAGCTGCTCGGCCTCCCCCTGCGAATCAGATTCTGACAGGGGTATGATTGGAGACCAAGACCATCTACGGTGGCCTGGGATTTTGATAGCCAGCTTTATATTGCAGATTGTTAACAAAGAGTCTCCTTGTAAGATAAAGGTAAAGGTTCCTCTCGCACATATGTGATAGTTGTTTCTGACTCTAGGTGCTCATCTCCGTTACAAAGCTGAAGAGTCAGTGCTGTCTGAAGACGTCTCCGTGGCCATGTGGCCAGAATGACTAAATGAAGAAGGCACACGGAATGTCTCCTTGTACTTGCTCCTTAATCAATGCATCGCTGGTATTTCCAGGAGGTTCTAATATAGTAAGAATTCTATAAACATCATAGAATATATTGGTGAACTAAATAGCCCAGTTGTGAAGAGCAGTTACAATTCCCAGCTGGAGCATCCACACCTGTGCATAGCTTTTCTTCTTAAACTTTAAGCACCTTGATATATTACTCTCAACACTGATTGCTCTGAACTAGTCTTGTTTGATTGCCTTTTCAGGATTGTAATATTTTCTAAAAGGATTTTCTACGATGTGCTGAGTCCGTAGTTGAGAAATTGAGAAAAAGAAAAAACTCAAGAAATTGGGATTCTTTATGACCCTATTAAAGAAATATATGGCAATAATTCAATGGGTTTGAATCCATGCGAGAAACACATCCTCCTAATCTGTATAACACAATGAACAAACAAGTAAATCTACCTATGGAACAAGAGAAAAAAACAGCTGTCAAAATGAGATGGGCTATTACCAGGATTAAGAATAACCTGATTTTAAAATATATCTTATTTTTTTATTCACTAGAGGCAAATGGTTAACTGATATGCTGAAAGACATAGCTATTCATGATTCAATTTTTTGGTCTCACTTTTTATTTTTGAACTGATCATAAGTATCCTAATCCATAATATTCTAGAAATGAAATACATTTTCCAGTGTTGTAGTTATAAGTAAAAAGGATCTATACTTATATAAATATTTGTGGCTTTTTTTAATGCTAATATATGTAAATTTACTATATGAATTATCAACTCTACTCCTGTATGCTTCAACAATTAAAAAGTATTATTTGTTTTTGAATAAATACAAAGTGGAATATTTCCCCGCAAAAGTTCCTTGTAAATATGCTCATCAGATCAATAACTTTCTTCGTAACCCTAAGAGAAAATTTCCACCATTTCATTTCAATTAATAAACATTACTTCTGGCAGATGAACATCCTTACATTTGGGCTGCATGAATACAAATCAATACATTTTTTCTCCAAGCAAGAGAGACCTTTAAGATCCAAGCATGAAAGCCTAAATTAATCTAAACTCTTTTAGATTAAAGCTCCCTGCTGAGTTGGAACATTTTTTGCTAAAAAATATTTACCATGACAAATATAACCTAAATTAAAATAAAAGGTAGAATCTCTTTCAACTGAGTTTGGTGATGGCATGGATATTTCTATGCTGTTTTCTTGACTATAGTTCAGAAGTTATTTGATATGCTTTCTTTCTGAATGTTTTCAACTTCAAAGTCTAGCTACCTGGTTTCAGAACTCATAGTATTTTTCCATCTAGCACTAACTAGATTTGGATTTGTCTCTCCTTGTCTTTTCTGATATCATAATCAACCAACCTACAACTGAGCAAAAAACAACACCTTACTCTTAATCCATCTACCAATGAAGATATAGCGGTTATGTGGCATGATAAAAAATATATTATAGAAAGAGAAGTGAATTCTACCACAGTTGAGTAGAAAGAAAAAAAGAAAGAACTTTCCCAAAAATTTCACAATGACTTTTCAAGCTAATATCCATAAATCCAATGTTTGCAAAATAATTCTGATGTTAAATAACTAGTGTTAAAATAAGTCAGTGTTAAAAATCATTTTTAACCAAACAATAACTATTCATATTTGCTTTTGGGATGTAAAATTGTTGTCCAGCTTTGTATCTAAATATAGACCTAGATGGAAAGACAAATGACTGTACTGGCAAGCATTAACTTAAATTCTGTGTCAATAAAATTTAATGGTTAATTAAAAACAAACTTACTTGAATAAAATGGCTAGTGTATTGGGATCAGACTGAATTGAAAATAATGACAATTGGTAGAAAGTTAACAGACTAATTTCACACAATTATGGTTTTAACAATTAGAACAAATCAGACATAGAGGAAACCATGCACGCTAAATAAATACATGTTGGTCAAGGCAATGTCTATATTAAAATGTGTCTCATTTTGATTGCAATGGAGTTTTGTATTGTTTTGTTTTGTTTTGCTGGCAATGTTACAGGACACACTTGACTTTACTTCATATGAAAATTAAGTAGATGTTTTAAGTTGATTTTGCATTGCTTAATTAGGCTGTTATGTGGTCTTTTTCTCCTTTTGGGAGGGGCTGGGAGGCTGGAGAGAGCTTATAACTATTTTCATTTAGATTCGTGGTTGCCAACTGGTGAGCCGGGGACCACTGGTGGTCTGTGGGAAAATTTTGGTGGTCCGCAGATAAATGTCCGTCCCAAAGCAATTAATCCAGGCTGCACGGGAACACAAGGCTGTTCTGCTTTTTGCACATTGCACCACTTGCAAATTTGCACATTACACTATGGCAGAGATTTCCAAACCCACTATAGGCTGGTCCCATATTCCAGAGCTGCAGTAGTCACAAGACTGGCCCTGGTCATCCCAGAGCTGTTTCAGGATAACCAAAGGGCCAGTTCTGTGACTACTTCAGCTCTGGAATATGGGACCGACTTCCCACCAATGTCAGCAAGCCACCGTCAGTCAAAATTAATATTAGTGGTCCATGTGATTTAAAATTATGACGTTGGTGGTCCCTGAGGTCCAAAAGGTTGGCAACCCCTGATTTAGATTATGACAAATTTAACTAAATTGAATCAGTTTGAAATTTAGACAGATCTGGATTTTCTTTAAAAAGAGACAAGGCAAGTTTAGCATGAGTGGATTTTCCTAATCAAGAGTTTCAACTGAATTTAGAAGCTGAACATACATAATAATAAATACTTATCTATTATCCATATTTATATAAGCCTCCGTCTTCTAAATCAAGTGATACCTGTAGGATGTATTCTATCTACATTTTAAAAAATCTGGAATCAACATGGGTAACAGAATTTTAAAACTTGACTTTTTAAAATGATATTTTATGGAACCAAATATATAAATAAACATCTGATTTTTCTGATTTTTCACTTACTAGTGTTTTTTAACAATAAATAAAACTCACTAAGTCACCTTTGGATAAGCCCTAAAGATTAACACTTCATCACTTTCCTCAGATTAGCTGGTTTGATACTGATCATTTCTAGCAGGGACATAGATAAAATACGTCTGTGTTTGATTCTATCTGAAAAACAACAGCCTAGGTACTTGTTAGAAATTGAAAATAGATTTTCTTTTCTTAACTAAATTGTAGAGGGTTGAAAGTTTAAAAAAGCACCTGTGATGGTCTGGGTTACCTAGTGCCATAGTTAGAGAAAGAGTCCAAAGATTCAGATTTAATCAAGATTAGAGCAAATTCATTAAATTTAATGTGAGTTACTGTAAGTTTGTCATTAATAATATGTTATATTGCTTTAAATAGTTCTGCTCTAATTCTGGACCCCATATCTATAAAGACAATGCATTCAGCCAAAAAGATTATAGTCCTTCAGTCTGTAAGTATCTTCACTGAAAAAAAACTATAACAATTTATTGAGTCCCTCGGGAGAAGGGCGGTATATAAATTGAATTAATAAATAAATAAAAATAAAATAATTGATGACTCAAAATTCTGGAATAGGCAAGTTATCTATCAAACTGGAAAGGCCCTTTGTCCATTCACCAATCTGCCTCAGTATCTTTGGACATTATATATTTCATATATATTCATTGCTGGTGCCTTTTTTTTTTCAACTATAGATTCAAGATGAAAAATCTTTCCAATCAAACAACTATTCAGTTCCAGTCAAGGTTCCTTTCCAGAGATATTTGTGTTTAAGTTTCTAACTTTGGATAACTTCCCCTCAGAGATTTCAAAAGCTTCTGGCTTTAAGGTAACAGACTTCTTATTAAACTGTCAGTTCTAGATAGAGATAAAATAGTGCTCTGGGCCCCTTTAAAGCCGTAATTCTATGTGTTTCAGTTAGCCAACATGAATAGAGGTAAAATTGTAGAGTAAAAACCAACAGTGATTTATGACACAGCTTCTTCCTTAGAAATCTTTGTAGTCTTGGCAGAGACCTGTAGATCTAGGAAATAACAAATGAGAGGAAAACACCTTACAGCAAGAGCTTTTAATTATTGTTTCATTATTCTCTTCTGCCATTCCCAAAAATTAAAGCAATATCTCAAATCAAATCAGAACTTATATTAAAGAGTCCATATCTCCATATCAATAAGCTTTACTATGTCACTATATTTTGTAAAATTGTCATGGCCTTAGTTTATTACTCAAATTTCATACACATGCTATACATATACCATAGACTCGCCCAGAAAGATCCAGTAACTAGGCTAAAGTTAAGGAATCAGTTCTTTACCCCTCAGTGGAAAGTAGGCTTAACAGAGCCTCTCTACATTGGAAACAGTTGTACTGAATTTCCACATTGTAGATGACTGAGACATTTGCTTGATTCATTTTTTATATGAATCTATCAACATTTTCTAATTTATTCATAAATGAAATGGAAAATTCTTGAATCTCAACCCCAAACCCTGTGCTAAACATGTAAAGCATGTTAGGATGGACAAATCCCAACACAGTATTAAAGAATCTGCATCCTTTGGAAAGTTCAGTTCTTTAATTGTCTGCATATGTATTGGCATGTGTAGACAACACTGCTGGTCTCCAAAGGTTTCTGGATGCAATTCAAGATGGCCATAATCTTTAAAGCCACATAGGGCAGGGATCAGAGGTTGTATTCAGCAGGTTATGACCAGTTCTGGAGAACCGGCAGTGGAAATTTTGAGTAGTTCAGAGAACTGGCAAATACCACCTCTGCCTGGAGATTTTACAGTAACTTCCCCTGCCACACCCACCAAGCCAGGTCCACAGAACTGGTAGTAAAAAAATTTGAATCCCACCATGGCTGAGATAACATGAGGACAACTTATCTCCAGTAACTTATCCTTGCCCCACCAGATCTATCAGGATAGATATGCTCTTCCATGAAATAGTCTCAACTTGTTGAGATTTAGAAAGTGTGCCTACTCTGGCACTGGATCTGTCTTGTGGAATAGCCTCCACATACAGTTTAGTTAGCCCCAACCCTGCTGGTTTTGTGGAAGGCCTTAAAAACCTGTTGTTCCCTCAGGCTTTAAGGACAAGAATTTAGTGAAGCCCAGTTTCCTTTTGTGTTTGACAATTTAGGTGAAGAATGAATTAGGGGGTTTTGTAATGTTTTTATATGTATATTGGAAGGAAGGAAGGAAGGAAGGAAGGAAGGAAGGAAGGAAGGAAGGAAGGAAGGAAGGAAGGAAGGAAGGAAGGAAGGAAGGAGCTATGCATATTCACAAAGATGCAATTATTCAGGGGTATCTTTCATACCAGCCTCATGAACCATCTATAGTACATAAATGCTTTAGAGATGCAAGGAGAGGCATTTCATTTATTTATTTAGCATATGGTATACATTGTAAGAGAAATCTACAAATGCTAAACACAATGCAGTCCTAACAGCTTAAATTGCTAGTTCATTCTGTTCAGAACATGCATGCCTATCCTTGGTGCACCATAGGGGATGGATTAGCTTACATCAGCTAACTGGTGGCACTCAGGTTGCTGGCTCTTCCGGGCTCTTCCACCAGTTTCAGCTTGCCTCACCACATGCTGTCTTGCCTCACGTCCATGTAATATAAGTATTCTTGTAAGATTAACCAAATAATGAATATTTGTAGAAAATCTGGCCTTTTGTACTACTCAATTTACACAAATTAAATAATAACAATAATTTAAAAAATGGGAACTTTAAGCTCGGGTGTCTCTCCATCAAAGCCACTACAGTAGATAGATTTTCAGTTATATGGGTTATATAAAAAAACAGTTCAGGTTGACAGCCTTTGGGGATTTTTAGATCCCAAACAGATCCTGTCCTGAAACATGCCTTAAACAGAATATTCAATGTGTCATCACAATGTTAGACTATCTCTCATTTAATCTCATCATCATAATGTTAGACTATGTCTCAATTAATGGAAAAGGGTATTTTATTCAATAAATTTTCAGCCCATTTTCAACACTTCCTTATTATGTGGCTCCTTCACCACCCTTCCACACCATCCAGTATAACCTTTAAAACTCTGGCATGAAACATCAACAAAAAATTACATTCAGACAATGCAGTTGTGTGGCAGGGTTACATTGGCTAACATTGGGATTTTATTTTATTTCCAGATCCCAGAAGACTGGGCATGGCAATACAAAGTAATTATTACCAATATTCTTATCTGTAAGTGTTAGTGGTACTTTAAAAAAGGGTTGAATGAAGAAGAAGGAAAGAAAGAATCTTTGCTGAGGGAAGGGTTGGATATCCCTTCAATTTTTCTTTTCTCTCTGTTCCTTAGGGTACACAGCCCAGACAGACATGGCTATTAAACAAAGAAGTATCAAGGGACACACTAAAGCCAAATTAATTCCTGATTTAGGAACAGAAATTGTGATAACCATAAAAGGGAATTGACATATTGTCCTTGTACTAAGTGATAGTTTCTCAGAAAGACATGAGAATAATCCAGCGTTGAAGAAGGGAGAAAGAGTTGAATGTTAATCCCCAATGGGACTATTTGGAGAATATTATTAATTCATTTTTTGGTATTTTTTAAATTTTATTTAAGGTGCATACAGTTCATCTTCCATTTAACAGTTTGTCATCTGGCTACAAATATCTTGTGCAGTAACAATTAAAATTTACTTCCATGTTCATTACTTTGGTATTAATTCTCTATTCTCATTCTTATCTTATTAATATACATGATATCTCTATTACTATAACATTCATTTTTTTTGTAAGAAAAAAAGACACGTACTCCTATCTTTAAACTGGAGTCCGTGGGAGGAAAGCTGCAGTCTTTTGACCAATATATAGCTTGATTGATTTTAATCCACAGAATACTTGCTACTTTTTATTATTAGAATGTTCCAGGAATAGATTATTAAAAATAGACAGGGACTGGGAAAATTAGGCAAGAAAGGTAAAAACAGCAAAATCATGCCATAGCTGTCAGCTCTGATCACCAGTGATGGTGTACAATTAATAACTCAGAAGCGATCACCAGGCTTTATGTAGTAAGTACACAGAGCCAAGGACTGTTTGGGGAAGTGGTTCCAGGATTTTTATATTTTTGTGAAGGTTAAGGTACCCATTTTTCCCATTAGCCCTCACATTCCCCAAAAAACAAAAAGATAGTGACCTTATCAAACTCGGTAGAAAGTTATGCTGGGCACATGAGGTCACCAGATCATGGTTTGGACATCCTTGACCTAAGCATATCAGTGCCATTGCAACTAATAGTGCAGACTCTTTTCTTGCCAGGTACTTTATGTAAATTAACTTTGTAGCACAAAACAAATCTCAAAACCTCATTGCAGTCTTTTCAGTCCAAGTATCTTCCAGTCCTTGCATAGAACTATTGCTCCTCTAATCTGCAGTTTTAATACTTACATTATTTTCCTTGAAAATATTATTTCATACATGGTCTTACAGTTCTACTGTCCCAATTGGTCAACTATACAAGAACAGATTAAGGTAAGGAAGATGTAATCAGGTGCATGAGCAATGTAGATGTGCCTTCATTCCTTCCTCAGACTAACTCTCTATGAACTTTTGTTTAATTCTTAATAAGTACAGCAATAATAAAGAAACATGTGGCTGGAATTTTAGCTGCAGAGTAAGAGTAGATGACAATTTCAGGTACACAAAGATGCTAAGGGATCAGAAAGCATGATCTATATTTTTGAAATGTGATAATTGAATTAAATGATTCAGAGTTCAAAAACAGAACAAAATACTTTTCTCTATATGTGAAAAAAAATACACCCAGAAACAAAATGGGTAATTCATAATTATTATTAATTTTCCCAGATTAAGACTTGGATTATACTATCAGATTCATTTATTTGTAAATAGCTCAGGTAATATAGTGATAATGTTAACAAGAAAACACACATCCCCAAGAAACAATGAAGAAAAAAAGAAAAATATTTTTTTTCTGGTCATTCTCCAAATAAATTATTACTGTTAGGAAAGCTTGAAAACAAACTATCATAACATGGACTAAAATTGAATTGTCAAAATGTCACTAATTTTTGCTATGATAATCATCAAGTGTATAGGCACAAAGAATGATGGTTCACATAAAATAATACATTAAAAGCAATCACAGGTTTTGGTCAAAGTTGTTACTAAATTTATATGATATTCTAACCCTGGCCTTGATCTTGGCCTACTTAAACATGTAAATGCAGCTACTGGACCTTCAAAAGACATAATCAAACTATCGGGCCCTTGAATTTTTTATATTTCAAATTAATAAAAACAGGATAAAGAATGTGGGCAGCCATGGCAAAGTAACTGGAGTATACCATTAGGTGAAGATTGTTGTATAAATTGCCCCAGAAAACAGCTTTTGTGGGGTTTTGAATTGAACTAATCAGACCAGATTCAAATTTTCAGTCCTCATCAAAGATCGATGGACAATGTTCATTTTATTGGTCTTTCTCATCCCAATCTACCTCAAAGGATTGTAAACATATCCATCTACACTTCCCTTTTTCCTTAAGAGAAAAAAAATGTGAGGCATAAATGCAGTGATAAACAATGATATATAAATATGATAAACAATATGTAACATAGGTTTCACCTAAAGTATACATTGTAGGTAGACTTTTAAGCCATAATTAATACTGAACATAATTCTGCAGGGTAGCATTGAATGAATTTGTGAAACCGGGTTTCTATTTCAAATTTTTACAAATCTGTTAAATTTTATTCATCAACCTTTTAAAGAAAGTTTATAACAAATTAGCATACAAATTCTTAACATTTTTAGTTTTATTTGCATTTTTGCTTTAAACACATATTTTGCAAAAAAAAGTTCTCCAAATATACTTTGTATATTGTTTAGAAAAGGTTTATATTTGCACATAACTTTCTCTAGTGTATGTTTCTATACATTGTTCTTACAGTTCATGAATGTATTGAAAAAATCAAAAAAGCATAAATTTCAATGGATTAATTTCAGTTCGTATACCTTTGGAAATGTTACACGTATTTGTATTTTAATATTAACAAAATGAATTTCTCTATTCATGTCCCTATGCCAAGGTCTTAAATTTTAGCTCTCTATCAACCAACTATGAAGACAGAAAAGTTATCTTCTAGCTATATTCTGGTATTTCATTGCTTCTCATATAAGCTTCTCTAGAAGTTGTGGGACTATGGGGACAAGTGGATCTGAAACTGGATGAAAAATATATAATAAAAAAATGACAATTAAGAGTGATACCTAAATCCTACAATTCTGATATATAAGAACACTGCAATTTATTTATTTTATTTATTATTTATAGAATTTCTATACCGCCCTTCTCCCTAGGGACTCAGGACGGTGTACAGCCAAATCCAAACCCCAAAAGACAATACAAAAATTAAAAAAGAATTAAATACTGGCTGATTACATTAGTAAAACCCACCCCCCAACTTTAAAACCCAATTAAAATCCAAAATTCGGAGACAATTTAAAACTACCTCAGCCCAGGCCAGCCTGCTCAAAGAGCCAGGTCTTCAACGCGCGCCTGAAGGCCCCCAGGTCCGTGCTGGTACGAAGTTCAGGCAGCAGAGTGTTCCAGAGGGCAGGGGCCCCCAAGAGAAGGCCCTACTCCTCGGGACCGCCAGACGACACATAGCGGCCGATGGCACCCGGAGAAGGCTCTCCCTGTGCGAACGCACCGGCCTGCTGGAGATCACCGGTAGAATGCGGTCCTGCAGATAACCTGGCCCAATGCCATGGATCGCCCTAAAGGTCAAAACTAGAACGTTAAAGCGAACTCAGAGAGCCACTGGCAACCAATGCAGCTCGCGCAGGAGAGGCGTCACATGGGTGCTACGTGACGCCCCCATGATCACCCGCACGGCCGCATTCTGCACCAGTTGGAGTCTCCGAGTGCTCCCCATAGGGAGCCCCATGTAGAGGGCATTACAATAGTCCAGGCGAGAGGTGACAAGGGCCTCAGTGACCTTAGAATCAAATTAAAAATAGAGCCAAATTATCATTGAAATAATAAACCTTACTAATTAATCCATGTCAAGTTTACTTTCATTTTATATACTTGGTTATCTCCCATTCCCAAAGCATTTTAAATGATGGAAGAAGAATCCCAAAGAAAATTTACTTAGATATCATTAATTTGTGCTCTTCCTTTCTTCAAGATTTCTGGATAGCCAGTAATGCTCAGCTAATGATAGTCAGTTTGACTGCAATTATTGTACTGATGTGTTACTTTTATTTTGCTCATGGTATCAATAAACAAGGGAAAGGGAAACTGCTAACAAAGATTCAGGAAATCTATTACAAGAGTAAATAGTGTAATAGTAAATAGCATAGCATAATAATGACTGATAGCTAATCTATCAATCACGAATTGTTTGGGAGAAGTATATCTCTCTGGTACCTATCCTAATAAAATGAATACCCATGTGTATAAATTAAAGTATACAAACTAATTCTAAGCTAAGCAAAGCAACTAAATGCAATTGAAATACATACATAGCCAAATTTGAAAATGGCACCAGATCAAACTAGTAGTTCAAGGAAGAAACTATTCCAAAGTATATTTAAGGCATTTAATGACTAATGTGGGTGAGCATTCCTTCTTTTACATGTACAGTTCCTACTGAAAATCTGCTTCTAGTGTCTGTCAAAGACATCAGAGAATTAACCATAACAGAATAATGGAGTTGGAAAGGACTTTGGAGGTCTGCTAGACCAACCTCAGACCAACCTCCTGCTCAGGCAGGAAACCCTATACCATTTCAGACAAATGGTTGTCCAATCCCTTCTTAAAAACTTCCAGTATTGGAGCATTCACAACTTCTGGAGACAAGTTGTTCCACTAATTAATTGTTCTATCAGGAAATTTCTCCTTAGTTCTAGGTCACTTTTCTCCTTGATTAAAAAGTGGTATTAACCAGGGGTGGGATTAAAATTTTTTAACAACTGGTTCTGTGGGTGTGGCTTAGTTGGTGGGTGTGTACTTGGTGGTCATGTTATTGGCTGGGCATGGCCAACTCAATATCACTCACATCGAGGCACGCAACTCCTCGCCTGGCCTCTCATGACTGTGGGGATGTTGCAATAGTCATAAGTGTGAAAAATGATCATAAGTCCATTTTTTCAGTGCCATTGTAACTTTGAATGGTCACTCCACACAAGCAAAGTACCAGCAAAGGAGGGGAAAAAACCTCCAGAGAAGTTCCTGAGACAGGAAGTCTAGTCCTGCCAAGAATGTAATAAGGGTTAACAGAGAGGCAGTTTCTGTAAAGCAACACCAGAATGTTTCCTTCCTGCCTTCCTTACAGGATTAAGTCAGTAATTTTTCTAACAACTGGTTCTCCAAACTGCTTAGAATGTTAACAACTGGTTCTAGCGAACAGGTGCGAACTGATAGAATCCCACCCCTGGTATTAATACTTCATGTGATCTTGATTCTATCTCTCCGTTAATGCACCTTAAGAGCTACGTTGGCTTCTTTGATAGGTGCAGCACATTGCTGGCTCATATTTAAGTGATTGTCCACTAGCACTGCAAGATCCCTTTTACAGTTACTACTATTCAGCCAGGAACCATTCTATACTAATTTGTTGACTGTATTTTATTATTTGATATCTGTTACTTCCCTATACCAATCTTTTTATTCTATCTCTATTTTTATTTTCTACTTCTATCTTCATATCTTCCTTCTTCCAACTCCTTCTTACTGATCTCATTTATTTATCAAAATTTCTTTATGGCAATGTATTTTGCTATGTTTGTATACATCCATGCATGTGTTTTGAATGTTTTGCCTGTATCAACAGAACTTACACAGTACAACTCTAATAATCAATGTTAAGCAAACTGAGTTCAAATGAAACCAAAGGGGGGGGGGGGGGGAACTGCCCATGAAGCAAGGACTTGCGTCCTTCAGAATCTCTTCATGGGTATTGTAGCTAAACTGCCCATGAACTACAGCTCTGGTGACTCAGAACATCAGTCTAATCATTTGGCAAATATATAATTTTAGCAATTCTGATGTTCCTTTATAAAACAGAAGTAGGGATTCACGTTAGACCAACTAAGTAACACCCTGTCCTTTTTAACTGCTAAAATATCACTTCTGATGCTCAAATTAGAAAGTCCTCAATCCAAGGGATTCTTTTAGAATTTATTTTGACTTCTAATTCGCTAAATAACTCCAACTTCTAAATAATTCCATGGCTCAGAAAGCTAGAATCACTCTGAAAGCTGTAAGCTTCCTTAGTTATTTCTATCTCAAACATATCAAACACTACTGCATCCAGACCTTTAGTAAAATGGTTACAGTCAATACAATAAATGTTGCCTATTAATTTTTAATGAAAATAAGTATGCTTTATTTTTATGATGGTTTATTAATGTGCTTCATAATAAATGTATACACTGGCCTAAGGCTCTGTCTGGTTGTGTTAGAGTATTTCATGCCTTGCAGCTCGGGAGTGATAGATAGTACTTCTTGTGTAGCTGACTAAGGGGACTTCCTGCTGTGCAAACCATTTACCCTGTAGGAATCTTGTTGCCTTTAGATTAAAATAGCTTGATATAGATCAAATAGCTTTTGCTGTCAACCTTCAGCTGAAAATTTTCCTCTGCCCCACACCTTCCCATTGTCTCTTCATTATTCTATTTCTAGACTCCAGGCAAAATCCTTGTAATAAAAAAAGGTGATCAACTTGCATATAATCTGCATTTATTTACAAGTTGTTTAAGGCTTCCAGTTTTTACACTAACTAGAGCTCTCATATAAACACGGAGCATGTGCAGTGTAATGTAAAAGAAAATGGTCGGGCTTCACAATATGAAACACAGATCACAAACTCTGGTAAGCCAGAACAGCGAACATGGGCAAAATGTATTTATCTAAAATGAGCGTTTGTGTCAGGATAATATGAAGTACCTTTCCTATATCCCAGCCATACTTTTAAGAATTCACAGATTAAAATAAATTACTTAAATAGCATCTAGAAATAAAATGGTATTTGTGATGACCCAGGGCGTGACACAAAGGCAACACAGTCAAGAAATAAGCAAGAAATGTCCCTTTAATACGTCCAACTTTGCCCCCCAATGTCCAGGTTACCTTCGGCTGGAACAGTCTTCCAGGAATAGTCTTTAAGTGAAGAAAATTCAGTTCAAAAACAAAGTACATACAAACTGTAAATAAAAATCCACACAAACCATGCTGCAGTAATTAACTTGACAGGGCACGAGGAAGAATTGCAGACTTGAAAGCCCAGGAAAACACAAACAGTTGGGAAGACACCAGGAACCCAGATAAGCCTCAATTATATCAGATAATTCATGATTTGTTCCTAACAATTTTGCTGTGCGCAGCTTCCCTTTTAAACACTGTGTTCCCAGCTGCAGTTAATGAAGGGAATTAGGGCCCTTTCCTCCCCCATAAGCCATGCAACTCACATTGCTCCCTTCTCTGTTCCTCCCTGTGTGCCCTAGGATAAAGAGGAGGTGAGCCTGGGTCTTCCTCCAAACTCCCTCTCCCTTGCTCTACCTCTTCCCTGCTCTGCCCAGCTGGCCTTTGCCCTTCCCCAGTTTCCTCCACAGCCAAGAGAGCCACACTTCCACTTCTTGTCAGCTGCTCGGTCTCCCCCTGTGAATCAGATTCCAACAGGGGCATGACAGTATCTAGTTAGGTTGTTTCAATCCAGTTTAATATGGTAAAGAAAGTACATTCTGATTAAAATACAGATTTCATATTTGTGCTAGCTATAGTTTCCAAAAATTTCTTAGAGGCATTCCTATGCAGAGTATTTCACAATAAAAATAAATCACATAATATATGAACAATTTGGCCCAGACCTATCCTCTGCAATAAAGGTAGCTTTCCCATTAGGAAAATGCATCTTGGCTACCATAAATCACTTTTCCCCAAACTAGGAACTCCATGTATGTCACCTTTAGCTCCCAGAATTTGCCAGCCAGCAGGTAGTTGATACCTTCATGTCTTCATGTTTTCCAGGCAAGGAAAATTGACCAATGTCACTTGACTTTTTCAAAATAATATCAGATCCAACAGTAGCCTCACATACAAGATACATGACAGGGTGAGCTTTACCATTGAGAACAAGCAGTAATCCCAAACAAGGCTTTAAAATGATCAAATGCAGAATATTTGTAGAATATGTTGCCATAGACATCATCAGATACAGGTGTTCTCCTATATTAACAAAAATCGTATATATAGTCAAAAACAAAAAATAATAATTAACAGGGTCAGATGTTTGTAAAATGCAAGAAGTATAATAAAATGGACTTTGCACAGCAAAAACTTTGGCTGACAAAAGAGTACTGGAACCCTTAATAATTTATATAAATAGAGATTTATTAGCATCGTATGTATCAATGCCCCCTTATTTTATGTTTGCCCTGGAATTCACTACACAAGGCTAGGCTAAAGATAAATAGTTTGGGAGATGGGGAGAGAAAGAGAGGAGATAAGATTAGGCTAACTGAACCAAAGCGTAATGACTTACCTCTCAATATTCGACATAAAAATGATTGTGTTTACTGTTGAAAAATAATTTGAGTCCAAGATTACTGCAGCATAGCTGAAAACGTTTGGATTACTAATTTTTATCCTCAGGAGGACAGTTTAGGGAACAAGAGCCCTGATTTTATGGAAGTGCTGTGAAGTGCTGTCAAGGAGTTCAAATGTCATTTAATTATGACCAATGCCCGAGTCTAGAGTAACAGTATCTGGGGTATACATTGAACTTGCAAAGTATACCAAAAAATATTTGAAACATTAACTGCCTGGACCTTTCCTATTACTCCCTCAACAAAGTTCTTGTCTATTTCCTTACCCTTTGTACTGTAGAACCTCTCACAACTATAATTTGTTCCATAACTTTGATCGCAACCCGATTTGGCTGTGACCCGAATCTAATCTTGAAAATTTGGCACTTACAAAGAAAAATGGCAGAAGGGAAAATCAGCCACACACAAACACACAAAAAGCGAATTTTTTTGGTCGGAACCCAATTTGGTCATGGTCAGAAGAATTCGTGACCAGAGGTTCTACTGTATTCCTTTCCCCCTCCTTAAGAGTTTCTTGATGTTTTCAGATGAAAATCTACAGGGAATGGATATTTTATTTTATCTTATTTTATGTTACTTTTGATTCACCTTTTCATAGGCACTTCAGTCAACATACATTTCAACTTTTAATGTCTGTTCTACCTTAACACATATGTCTTATGAGAATTAAGAATCAATAATGTAATCTCAGAATCTTTTTTCCCTATAGAAAATCTTTGCAGTTCAAAGTTGAACCAAAAGAGGGTAGAAGAGTCTGTTTAATACAGCATCACATTCTTTCTTTTACTATTTAAACTGCAGGATATAAAAAGTTTTGCTTTGTGATTATCCTGAAAATTAGGTTAATTTACTACAATTTCGGGTCTTTTCTTTTACATGTGATGCTTAATTGTTTCCCCTAAATTGTTCCATAATCATTTTTTTAAATAATAAAGAAAAATGTATAACTGCTGCACCATATGTTTAACATCTAGAAAAGTCCTATATTAATTGCTTATACAGGTGAAACTTAAAAAATTAGAATATCGTGCAAAAATTCATTTATTTCAGTATTGCAACTTAAAAGGTGAACCTAATATATGAGATAGACTCATTACATGCAAAGCAAAATAGTTCAAGCGCGATTTGTCATAATTGGAGTGATTATGGCTTACAGCTCATGAAAACCCCAATCCACAATCTCAGAAAATTAGAATATTGTGAAAAGGTGCAATATTCTAGGCTCAAAGTGTCCCACTCTAATCAGCTAATTAAGCCATAACACCGGCAAAGGGTTCCTGAGCCTTTAAATGGTCTGTCAGTCTGGTTCAATAGGAATCACAATCATGGGAAAGACTGCTGACCTGACAGTTGTGCAGAAAACCATCATTGACATCCTCCATAAGGAGGGACAGCCTCAAAAGGTAATTGCAAAAGAAGTTGGATGTTCCCAAAGTGCTGTATCAAAGCACATTAATAGAAAACTATGTGGAAGGGGTAATTGTGGAAGAAAAAGGTGCACAAGCAGCAGGAATGACCGCAGCCTGGAGAGGATTGTCAGGAAAAGGCCATTCAAAAGTGTTGAGGTTTTTCACAAGGAGTGGACTGAGGCTGGAGTCAGTGCATCAAGAGCCACCACACACAGACGGATCCTGGACATGGGCTTCAAATGTTGTATTCCTCTTGTCAAGCCGCTCCTGAACAACAAACAACATCAGAAGCGTCTTACCTGGGCTAAAGAAAAACAGAACTGGTCTGTTGCTCAGTGCCCCAAAGTCCTCTTTTCTGATGAGAGCAATTTTTGCATCTCATTTGGAAACCAAGGACCCAGAGTCTGGAGGAAGGATGGAGAGGCACACACTGCAAGATGCTTGAAGTCCAGTGTGAAATTTCCACAGTCTGTGTTGATTTGGGGAGCCATGTCATCTTCTGGTGTTGGTCCACTGTGCTTCATTAAGTCCAGGGTCAATGTAGCCATCTACTAGGAGATTTTGGAGCACTTCATGCTTCCTTCCGCAGATAAGCTTTATGGGGATGCTGGCTTCATTTTCCAGCAGGACTTGGCACCTGCCCACACTGCCAAAAGCACCAAAACCTGGTTCAATGACTGTGGGATTACTGTGCTTGATTGGCCAGTAAACTCGCCTGACCTGCACCCCCATAGAGAATCCATGGGGCATTGCCAAGAGAAAGATGAGAGACATGAGACCAGACAATGCAGAAGAGCTGAAGGCCACTATTGAAGCATCCTGGTCTTCCATAATACCTCAGCAGTGCCACAGGTTGATAGCTTCCATGCCACACTGCGTTGAGGCAGTAATTGCTGCAAAAGGGGCCCAGACCAAGTACTGAGTACATATGCATGCTTATACTTTTCAGAGGTTTGATATTGTTCTATGTACAACCCTTGTTTTATTGATTGCATGTAATATTCTAATTTTCTGAGATTGTGGATTTGGGGCTTTCATAAGCTGTAAGCCACAATCATATCAATTATGACAAATCATGGCTTGAACTATCTTGCTTTGCATGTAATGAGTCTATCTCATATATTAGTTTCACCTTTTAAGTTGCATTACTGAAATAAATGAACTTTTGCACAATATTCTAATTTTTCGAATTTCACTTGTATATAGTAAATATAATGCCGGAAATCCCTTTTAAATCCTGGGATAGAATTTTGACTTTCAGAGTTATAAAAGTTGAAAATGAACATAAAAGACTGTAAGTCAAGGAAGCTTAGACTACTGAACATTGAGGTTCAGAATTCATATTGCTTATAAAAATCTATTGCTACAACCACTTCAAAAGATGTTTAAGCAACAGCACAAGGATTGATATATGTTTAATCTTCATCAATGAACTTCTTTTAATCCATTTCATATCAAGACCTTATGATCAATAGAGTAGCACAGAATTTGGATAGTAGCCTTTTAACTGGCATATTGCTATCTAAAATTATTTTTTCAGATTTAATATGATAATTGTAGGAAATGAAACCAGGTAAAATTACAATCTGATTTTTTTGTTTTATCTGTTCCCACTCACTTGTCTTTTGCCCTATTTCCTCACAGAAAAGGTGATCTGGAATTATAGACTACAGAACTACAGAATAATTTTATTGTCACTATGAATGTACACTAATTGGCATACATTAAAATGAAATTTTGTTGTATACAGCTCTCAAAGGGTCTCCAATTAATACAAATGATGGCAATGCAGGATCCACAAGTAGACATTATGGGATGAAAAAGATGAAATGTGACATCATGATCCACAAATCTAAGTCTGCCCTTTCATTCTTGCCTCATAGTATCCCACACATAAGGAAGAGGCAAAGTCATGATGCAGGTTTCATCACTTGCTTGATTCACCTTGGACTTCTATGAATGAAATGGAGGGAGATAGGCATCTTTTCTAAATCACCATATTTAACTTTAAAAAGGGATTCAAAGCAGAATTTATCATTTGATTAAAGTTTTTCAAAAGATGCCTCGGAACAGCTATGGAAGAAGGCTAATCATTCCAATCATTACAACCAGGTTTAACATCTTATTTCTGGCTTAGTGGAGAGAGAAATAACCTTTTCTCTTATGGTCTTCTTGGTTGATACAAAGGCTTATTTTAAGAATTTGGGCAGATTTTGTAAGCCATGCTAAGATTCAAAGAAAAGGAGACCTTAACTAAATGCTATTTTATTATATTCTATTATTCCAGGGCCATTTTGACTAGACTTTAGAGAAGAGTGTGGCAAAGTAGAAAGCAAACTATTACAGTAGAATTCATATTAAATAACTTAATTAATAATCCTGCTCAGTAAATGTTTTAATTAATAATCCATTCAGTAAATGTTTTAGAGATAAGAGACACTTTATTTGATCCTATGAAGATGCCCTTAAGATTAATTTTAGTGTAATATGAAGGAACTGAAAAAACACAATTTACTTATTTCCTGAAGAGTTCAATTATATTGGATGCTAGTTTATTTTTGCAGACTTTGAAAATTAAAATTGAACTATTATTTGTATTTTATGAAAAATACCTATTTTTAAATGCATGAAAATATTTCAAATTTGTTATGCAAGTTATGATTGTTTTATCATATTGAACCAAGTTATAATTATATTTGGGTTTTTAACAAAGTGATTTTAGAATTATAAAGCAGTCACTAAAATATTTTCATTTTTCCAACATTTCTTTTTCTTAGAATGAAAAAAAAAATCTCTCTGCATCTCTGAAAATGTTATTTTGCTATTTTCTCAAGTAGGCATTACAGTGTTTCAGAATATTTTCCATAAGTGCAGTTTAAAAAAATTAAGATAGTCTGCCTTTAATAGCTGCATTAAAGAATAAGAGCTAGATCATTTTAATTACATTTATGGAATGTAATCCTAATGGGAACTTAAAATCAGTGTTTATTGTACGTTTAACATTATTACTACCTCAAGATTAATTTTAAATAAAAACCTAGCAAAATTAAAATGCTTTTAATACAATGAACACACTGCTCACATTGAAAAACCATTTACTGTTCAGAGATGAATTAAGTGTTGTGACCTCTTTGTGGATATTTTGCAAGGGTATATTTCGAAGTCCCAAAGAGCCAAGAAATTGAGAAACTACATCCAAGACAGGCAAGGCTTTCCTTAACATTGGGCATTTTATGCCAACTAAATAATCTGGGCAGACTCTTTTTATTGCCCCAGGCAAACATAATTTTGGCTCTCCCGGCCCATATTTTACTGTGCAAACTTTTAGTAGAGTCCCTTCCCATTTGGGGATAGGAAAAAAGGTATAATCAATCATGCCATTCCATTCTCAAGTTATTAGAGGTTTGCAGAACAGGCCGGTTCCAATAGTAGTTCTCTTTGGGACAGGCTGGGCTTTTCTGCATTATTAAGAACATATCTCCACCTCCTCCACATTATTCCTGTGCTATTGCAAAGTCCACTTATCATATCCCTTCCACAACTCAATTATAATATTGAATAAATCTAAGCAAAAGTTTCTGGGCTTCTTATTTCTATGGGGACTGGGGAAAAAATTTTTGCACATACCACAGCAGTCTGAATTCATTCCAAATTTGTGGAGTGCAATGTGGCATTTTTTCCCCTTAAAAATCTCTCCACAGGTTTCTCTGTCTATTGAGAGCCTCAAGGGTTAACAACACACCCTGCATATCGCTCTCTGGGGAGTTTTCCTCCTTGACTCTGGCAAAGGTGAAGTGGCACAGAGTCGATTATCAGTAACTTCCTCTGCCAGGCCTTTAGCTGGCTCAATATAAGGTCAGTGAGGTGGAAAATGAAAAGAATAATGCACGTTTAAGGCCCTACTAATCAGGTCACAGCTGGTCCCACTTCAAATCAGCTGACAGCTGGTGCCTTCAGTTTTGCATACTATTCCACCCAGATTTCAGGACAGATCTCTTTCCTCCATTCTTTAAAAACAAGGCGGAGGAGGAAGGCAGGTATAAACCAATTAAACAAACCATCAAAGGCTGCTAATCCACCAGGTTTTAGGCCAACAGTTTTAATTTCTGATTGTTTTGTGCATTTGCTTCCTAAAATGCTTTAAAACTCTTTCTCACTAACCTCCCTCACATCATGTCATTCAAGGCCTATACTCTTCTTCCTTGTTCCCATTGTGCTCTCATTTTATTTCCCACTGCCTGCAACCCCAGCCGCCTATCCATTTCCAAACATAATCTCAATGTTTGCTTGTTTTAGCTTTCCTAATCCTGTTGTTTCACAAATCTCTTCACCATAATCTCTCCTTTGTCTGTCAATACAATTTGTTTGCTGTAGGTTTCTGGAAAGAGAGAGAAAACATGGCTAGGAAAAAGGATGAAATCCATGAATCAGGTCCTGAGTCTGCAGAAAATTGTTTTTACAAGCATAAGGCCATTGTTGCAGCTTCATTTATTTTGCTTTTCAAGTTTTCAGATCTGAGGACAAGTTCCACATTCTTTGTCATAATTGTGAAACAAGTAAATACAGTTGGGACTCTCAAGATAATATTTTGAAAGGATGGCCATCAGTTTTTCTATCTTGGAGGTGTAAAAAATGAGTTCACTGACCCATATAATATAGTCATGCAAACATTTGGCAACTTTTTGGGATAGTGTAAGATATAAGTAAATATATGGGAAAATCTTTAAATATTAAAGGTTAAAATAATACACAGAGCATGGCTAAAAGTATTACACTGAGAAATTGGAAGTGTGATATTATTCCAATATCCAGGAATACTTGTTGGAAATGTGTGGTCTATCTGTTTTGGAAAAAGACATATTTTCTTCTAATCAAAGAACGCAGTTTATCATTTTGTGAATTATGTATGTATAAAATAAAATAGTGCAATGTCAACATTAAAAATATAGTTCAAGTCCTTATTTTAGAATGTTTAAGGTCAAGAGTTAAAAACTACCAAATTTAAGACATTATTACACATGGTTTCAGATCTACACAGGAAGTCAGCTAAATCCCTTTCAATTGGCTAATAAAATTCCTGGGTTCTTTTCACCATTCCTACTTCAATAGTCTAAACTCAAATTTGCTTCCCATAGAAATCTTAAAACATATCTGGTAAATTACACTTTAGAATTAGAAGCAATCCCCAAATTAATTTAGTCCAACACCTTATGGATGCACAAAGTCTATACATTCGTGACTATGAATCCACAATAGTCAAATATCCAACTTCTATAAAAACTCTAATGAAGAAGAGACCATCTTTTCCAAAGGCGTTCTGCTTCTCTCTCAAACAGCTAATACTGTGTGATTTCACTGCCTTGTGACTATTCGTTTTGTCATTGCTTCTAGGAAAAAGAAAATAATGTTTCATCAGAGCAGGCTGAGCATTTGCACCTGAGACTGCTAAAGTGGTCAAAAGAGAGAAAAACTAATGAAGTAAATACTGTATATAAATATATACTGTTATATGTTATATATCTATATATGTGTATGTGTATATATATATTCCAATTAAAACAAATGTCTTATTAGTAGAGACCAGCCCCTGATCTAACCTCAACGCTATATTGGGAGCAATGAATATCTAATCTACTCTGTCAAATAGTTCAAAGATGCTTTTGAAGGTTAGGAATGTACCACGGACAGCCAAAGGACATGATAAACAATGTCAAGATGGTAGCCATAATAGTGCAATTGAAGCGCAGACCATTTTTTAATGTGTAACATACATAAAAAACAGGTGGAGTTTTGATCACCATATTGAATTAATTATTGCAACCTGCAGACTATCTTGGAATGTACAATTGTTTCAGAATAAAGAAAAAATGACCTACTTGGTACAGTTGACATTTGTTCCAGAACAAAGAGACAGAAAAATCCCACAAATAATTTCATTTTTTCCATTCACATTGTTCTGTACGGAATACTGACCTCTTTCAATACCAGTGACAGAAAAGAACCTCAATTTTGCATCACCAGTGCCTTTTATTTTATTTATTCACAATACCTAGCTTTCCTGTCCGTTTAAGCTAATGTAGGAAAAATTAATGACCCAGATCCAAAGTAGGGAAAATAGAGCAGGCCTCTATTTTCTTTCATTCTTTCTCTATCTTAGAAACATTTTTGTGTAAATAAAATAAGGCCTGGTAAGAGACTGCTTTGTTAAATAAGAAAAGAAAATCAGAATAGGAATTCAGATATAGCAAAATGATTTTTTTCATGAGTAAGTATAAAATACATGGCATGAAAAACAAATACATTCCACAGTTTTGAAAAAATAAATAAAAGTGATTGATGATAGCTCTTTCATTACATAGTTCAACGTGTGTGTAAGTTGAATTGCTCACATTCTTCTTATATCATCAGTTTAAGACCTCCCATGGGATAACATTATGTACTTTAGTTAAAAGATTACATGCAGGAATGATGATTAGTGTGAGGATAATAACAGTTTGCTTTTTAACACTTAAGTTAGTAGAAACCATTCAAATTGCTGTTTGCAGATTCTATATTATTCTTTGACCTAAAATGGAAGTTTTTCTTGAATCACAGACATCAGAAATTAACCTTCAAGAAATGTGTGTCATATAATCAAAGACAGCAAGCAGAAGAACTGCTGTAGTGAAAGAAAAAGATCCTTTGGCTTGGAGATGTATGCAGCTTGGATATAATGAAGGTATCATTCAACTCAACAGAGATAAGAAACAACAGAAGTTAGAGAGTCAGTTAATTTGGATATTTATCAAAAAAAGGTCAACAGGCCCACTCTTTCTTACTGCAGCCCCAAAATCTCAAAATATCTTGAAATGATTTTCTTCAGCACACAAGAGCTTAAACTGAGAATTCCTTATGAGCAAGCTGCAAACAAATATCAGTCACTGACCATGAAGAAAGATGCATCATATCAGGTAATTCTTAATGAATGAAGCTGAAGGATGATTTGCAAGGAATCAAGAAAAGAAGAGTGCTTTAAGATTACAAGAGACATTCAAATAAGCAATTTCTCAATGTTAATTAAATTAAGAACTAGTTAAATAATGCCTGTCTCCAACCAATGAATTATGCTTTGTTTGTTTGTTTTCAAAAAGAACAAGAAATCTTCATACCTTTACAACATACTTGTGGTATTGCTGAGTTTAGCTCTCTTTTCTCTTCACATGTCAATAAGATTAGAAAAAGTGATGGGGAAAAAAGGGAACCTGACAGGTAAGATGATTTTTAACAAGCCATTACACATAGAAGTATAGCACTTGATTTCTAATAGCTTAAGTATCTCTGAATAGGAGACATTCAATGGTTTTATATTCTTTCTTTCATCCAAGGTCTACCACATAAGCCAGGAATTGGTGATGATGGCACCTATATCTTATGACAAAACCAATTTCCTACAAGACTCTCCAAATTAAAACTGTTTTAATTAAAAGAGCCAGAATGTATGTATTATTAAACTTACATTGCCACCAATTTCACAAAATCATGTCATATTTTGTTTAGGCCATTGTATTGCAACTCCAGCCATCCCCATTCCTATATTTTTTGGCTTTCTTCCATGATATCTAACATTGCCAAACAGCAGATAATTCTTATAAATTGCCTTCACACCTTTCTAAGAGCTCCTGATCTGCTTGTAATCAGTAGTCCACGTGCAAAACTATGTTTGTTACCATTTTGGACATGTCTGATTTTAGTATAAAAAACCATCAGGAATATAATGAAATCCAGCTGTAGACTCTACTTACAACTTATTTAATATCCCACTTCAATAAGTTTGGCTTCAAGGAAGTATTTTTCTCTAGTATTTTCTGCCCAGTTTCAGAATAAGTCAATGAGACTCAAATGGGTATGACTGCTGCATAGCAAAGACATTAATTCTTCTTAATTAAGATTAGATGTCTGTATTAAGACAATTTAACTATGGTCCAGTGCAAATGCATTTCCTCACAGTGCCTCATCCATCAGTGTTAGGTTGAATTCTGCTTTACAGCACAACAATAGAAAAGAAAGCTTGTGCAAGGACAGTAAATAAGCCATTGCAGGTTGAATCCTACATTTTTAGTTCATCTGCATCCCTTACTTGAATAGATCTCATACATATAGAGCAGCTGTTAATTTCTCAGTAGAAGAGACTGGCAACATATCTAAACAATGCTTAACCAATACTTTCTTAAAGTCTGATCCTAAGGATTGGATGTAGTGTTCAAGGTAGAATACCAGAATATAATACAATGATTATTTCCTGTGAATTGGAAGTTACGCTTTTCTTGATATAGATTAAAATTGTAGTTGCCTGTTTTGCAGCCACTTCACCCTGCTGTTAACTGCTGTTCCAGAATCATTTTCGCCAGGAATATTATCAAAGCAGGATTAAAAGTCAATAACTTGCCTCCAGAAGTTGTGAATGCTCCAACACTGGAGGTTTTTAAAAAGATGTTGGATAACCATTTGTCTGAGGTGGTGTAGGGTTTCCTGCCTAGGCAGGGGGTTGGACTAGAAGACCTGTAAGGTCCCTTCCAGCTCTGTTACTCTATTCTATTCTAAATTGAAGAAGACTTTCTTCATTATATCATGCTGCTTCTTATACTATCCATTACAATGTTCATTTATTCCTCTCAAAATTCCGGGGGGGGGGGGGAAGGGGGGACATTATTAGTTATATTTTCAACAGTTACATCACTTTGAAATACCTACCTAATTAGTCACTTTATTTAAAAAAATAGATATACTTATAGTCTTTAAAAGATAACAACTTCACCAGGAACCAGGAGGCAAAGCCACTCTCACTTAAATTCAAGACTCCCACAATATTTTGGGGTAAAGTAATATTTTGGAGTCTGAGTCTGAAACATATCAAGGATATCAATTTAATTTTTTGGTCCTATCATTTGACCAGGACAAAAACCAATGGAAGAATTTTCTGAAATTCCTTCAAAGCCAAATTAACAAAGTTGTAAGCAATGGGAAGTGAGGAAGAAGGCAGAAGAAAGCAGTGTGTTAAGATTTGGGAAAAGATGGCCATGCCAGCCTCTTGATGCGAAGTGTAGAAGCTTTTTGAAGTGTACCTTACTTGTGGCTGAAGTTCAATGTTGTGAGAGGTACCATTTTTACTGTTTGCTGTTTTCAATTACAGCCTCGCCAAAGAATATTTGGAGACAGGCAAGCCAAATGCATTGGTAGTTGATTTAATTTGATTCCAGGCTTCAGGTAACAAATACCCATCTCACCATTATCACAAGAAAGCCAAGTTCTGGCAAATAAGACTGAACCAGATCTTTTTCTGAAACTATGGAGAAATTTCATCTCTATCTTCAAAAAAGATGACCCCTGCTTGGCTGAAAACTACAGATCAATATCATTGTGTTGTGTCATGTGCAAAGTTATGGAATCTATTATTAATCAATGCATTACCTTCCACCTAGAGTCAAACAACCTATTCTCCAACAAACAATTTGGTTTCAGAAAAAAATTGTCCTGCAATTTGCAACTTCTACACTGCAAAAACATATGGACTACATTACTTGACCAGGGCATGGCAATAAATGTAATTTACGTAGACCTCTGCAAAACCTTTGACTCAGTGATACATGACAAACTATTATTAAAATTAAAATCTTATGGCATTTCCGGATCCCTTCATAAGTAGATTACTACCTTCTTGTCAAGCAGGCAACAACTAGTAAAAATAAGAAATGCCTTATCAAACCCTGCACCAGTTAACAGTGGTGTCCCCCTAGGGAGTGTTCTAGAACCCACACTCTTTACACTCTATATAAATGATTTTTGCGATCACCTTATAAGTAACTGCGTCCTCTTCGCTGATGATGTAAAACTATTCAACACCACCGACAATGCTGCCGTCCTTCAAAGCGATCTTGATTATGGGTCTGAATCGTCAAACAGTTGGAAACTCCAAATCTCGACCAACAAATGCTCTGACCTACACATTGGTAAAAAAATTCAATACACCAAATACAAGCTAGGCGGATATGACCTCATTGATGACCCTCACTCTGTCAAAGACCTTGGAGTTCTCATATCGAATGATCTAAGCACCAGAGCTCACTGCAACAACATTGCAAAAAAGGCCTTAAGAGTTGTAAATCTGATCTTACGCAGCTTCTCCTCTGGTAATACTGATTTGCCATTAGAGCATAAACAACCTTTGCTAGACCAATACTTGAATACAGCTCAGCTGTCTGGAATCCGCACTGTATATCAGACATAAATATAACTGAGAAAGTCCAGAAGTATTTTACAAGAAGAGTACTACACTACTCTGTTCACAACAGAATACCCTACACCACCAGACTTGAGATTCTAGGCTTAAACAACCTTAAACTACATCGGCTAAGATTGGACATGAGCATAGCATATAAAATCATATGTTACAATGTCTTACCAGTTAATGAATATTTCAGCTTTAACCACAAGAACACAAGAACACACAACAGATATAAACTAAATGTAAACCACTCCAAACTTGATTGTGGGAAGTACAATTTCAGCAACAGAATGCTCAATGTCTGGAACTCACTACCTGATTCTGTTGTCACATGCTCAAACCCCTATTCCTTTACCTTCAAACTAACCTCTATCGACCTCACCCCATTCCTAAGAGGTCTGTAAGGGGCGTGTCTACCATCCCTATCTTATTGTCCCCAATTATTAGTTCCTATTTCATGTATTTAAACTTATGATTATTCTTATTTCTATTATATTGCAAGAGTTTGACTAAACAAACAAACAAATAAATAAATAAATAAAGGAAACTATTCTCTTTTCCAGCCCAAAACCTTAATAGGAGCCCAAGATATATTTTCATGAAAAACCCATAACTTGCCATGCCTGATGAAAAGCTAAAAGGTTTGTGGGCTCCTTTTGGTCTTGGTGAATATTTCTGATTGCTAATTGCCTGGAGAAGCATGGCAAGCAAATGTCTCCTGCCTATTTCTTCCAACTCAAAGACACAGTGATATGTATGTGGGTTTGTTTCTGTTGATCCATGGAAGAAGGTAACCTGAGGATTTCTTTATACTTGGAAAAGAGTAGCATGGTATAGACCCTTTTCACTATAACAGGAAAAAAGGGTCAATCAAGAGCTGAATCATACGCTAATTCAAAACATTAAGAACTGGGGCTCAAGCAGGAGAGCTTCAGTCTAATTATGTATTCCCAGACAGTTCGGAATGAATTAAGCAAAAAGTTAAATTTTCCCATGCCTGAAAGATTCTTGATGTGGATTGAATTCCGTGCATTTGTGTTTGCCTTTTGGTCTTAAAACTAGAATGGAATGTTCAATTTTCCTATTTTGACCAAAACCTCAGTGAAACATCTTCTATAAAGTATACCAAGAAACCATGGTAATTTGTTAGCGGGGAGAAGAAGGTATGAAATCCTTGATGTCTAATTATCTCCATAGCTTGCAGTTCCGGATTACTAACTATTGTTCATAAAACAACGTATACTTTCAATAGGCTCAGCCCATTTTCATTTTTCATTCTTCAGCTTTGTAGAAACTAATGCATTCAGCTTTAATTTCTTTCTATTAATTATCTCTCTTCTATCAGTGTGTAACACATTCAGAAAACATTAATACATAATATGCATTTAAAAAGAAACAAGTTTCAGAGAATAAAAGCAATGGTAAACTGCATGCCCAATTCCAATTATTATTACTGTCTTCTTTAAGTAACTTTGATCTTTGCAGTGAATCTTTCCCTCTCCCAAGGTTGTTACACTGCTGACACCTTAATCCAGGGGTCTCCAACCTTTAAGACTTGTGGACTTCAACTCCCAATTTCTGGGAGTTAAAGTCTACAAATCTTAAAGTTGCCAAGGTTGGAAACCCCAGCCTTAAACAACACTATTATCTTGTATTATATAGAACTCTGCTAGAATTCTAAAATGCAGTGAAATATAGATATATTTATATAGAAAAGCTATAGAGAACATCAAATCCTACAGTTATCATGTCAATTCATTTTTCTCCTATACCAAAACACCAAATACAAATACAGCAGACCAGACATAGTATACTGTAGCTTTTCCATGTAGATTTCAATTCTTTTGAAGCTGAAAGATGGAATTCAAACCCAACATTTCTGAGTAATAGATTCAGAATATTTCTGACGGTGCTGCATCATTTTGAAATTAAAAATTTCTTCAGATTAATCAATTATCTCTGGATCAGTTGATGGGAAGATCAGTTAATAGAAGAGACAGTAAACAAAAGACACATTGCTTAATTCTAAAACTGCTTCAATTTTGATTATTTGGTTGAGGTAAACTTTGCAGTCAACAAAAGCCTGTTTATTTATCCTTTTGATATTGGTGCATACTGTATGATGGTGAAATAAATTTAGGCAATAAATCTATTAAGACTCTTGATTAATCATCAAATATTATTGAGCCTGTTGTCAGAATTCATGAGTTTTATTTAAAATGGGCAAATAATGTCTTTTAAAATAGAAATAATGTTTATGAGAAGGCAAAATAGAACAAAAGTTCTGCTCTCTGATCTTTAATCCATTTTCATGTTGAAAAGAGTCAAGAGTCCATTGTCAGCGTTTCCCCATGTTTTTTCTTTGCTTTCCCATCTCCTCATCCACATGTATTTAGCCCCTCATTTCTCCCTGAACCACTGAATCTGCCCCCTTGAAAGACTGATTGTCTTTGTTTTTCTCCGTTATTTACTTTACAGAGGAACACTCTCCCAGCTCAGAGGGGTAGCCATGCTTGCACTGCCTACTGCTTCTTATTCTCCTCACTCCATTTTTCTCCCAACTCAGACATGGCAGTTCTGCTTCAGTGCTGCTCTCTAGAGACTCTTGCAGCACAGAACAGCCTTGACTGCAGTCTCTTAAACTTCAGTAAGTTAGGACACACTAAGCTGGGAAGTTTCTGGGATGAAGTAAAACTGGCTGCAGTCAGTCTGTAGGATACATCACAGGGGGCTTTGCCAATTCCAGATTATTATGTCTGCTTACAAGGAGGTGTGGAATGCTGATAATTTTGCCATGTACACCCCAATAATAATTGGCCAATGTAGTTGCAACATTGATTTCTGAGTTCTTTTATTGATTATATGTCATGAAGCCATTTTTGCTTCCTAGTGATCACATAGATTTTCTCCATGACAGACTATGCCTAATCTGTTTTTGAGGACTCCCAAGGGTGTACTCATTGCCACAATAACTGTGAGTCCATCCACCTTGCTGCTAGTCATCCACTTCTTCTCTTTCCTTCCACCTTCCCCAGCATCAGAGCTTTTTATATATAGCTAGGTCTTCATCCAATGCAAGGGTGTCATATTCAATTTCATTGAGGGCTGCATCAGGGGTGGAGGACTGGGAAGTAGTGGTGGTGTGTGGCTGGGGCTGGGAATGGTCATAGTGGGTGTGGCCAGGGTGGCCGTAGCTGGGGTGGGCATTTGACACAGGCTCAAGATTCATTTTTTCCCTTCACTTCTTTCTTCCCACAGTTCTTTACTGTAGCCATTTTCCTATCTCTTCTACCAGATATTACTGGCAAACATTACTTATTCTTAATGCTCAACTGAATTTTTTATTTCTAAATATATACTCCATTGTTTAATAGTAAACTGCTTTTCCAGGCAGAAAAGCCATTTATACTATTGTATTTTTATTATTCAACTAATAATAAAAATGCAATAGCATAAATAACATGATAATACAAGTTCTAACAGCAGAGGTGAATTTCCAGGATAGTAAATAGAAATGGCTCTCAATTATAGATTGTTGATTGTAGATTAAATGAATCTGCAGTGTGTAAAATCTGACATTAAATTGTAGTATTAACACAGGGTGTTGCTTGTTTTCTATCCAGATCAGGCACTTACTTGAGGCCACATAATTGTAATCCAGTCCAATCCAGTCCTCCTGCAGCACTCTGCCAGTTGAAAATGGGCCACAGAGGCCCCATGGGACGACTGTGCAGCCCATTTTTGGCCAGCAGAGTGCTGCAGAAGGCCGAGGAGACCAAAAACAGGCTTCATGGGGGCCACGCAGGGCCTCTGCACAGCCTGTTTTGGCCGGCAGAGCACTGTGAGCTGGTCCTATGATATTTTCAGGCCAGCCCCGTGGGCCAGATTTAAGCCCTCAGACCTTGAGTTTGACAGCCCTGATCTAATGTGTCTGAAGTAGGATAATTTGAGCCTGGTCATTTGTGCCTTGAGTCAGAATCATGATCCATTAATTTGTTTTCCTGGCTGTCCATAGTATGCTCAGGAGTCTTTTCAAACACGAAGGTTCAAGGGCATTAATATTCTTTCTATCTTGTTTCTTCAAAACCCAACTTCAACTTTTGATTGTCACAGGGAATACCACGGCTTGCACAATTCTGTAGGTACATACATACAGGGAAAAATGCAAGTATTATCAAAAGTTATTCTGGGATTTGTTTGTTTATTTAACTTATATACCATTGATTTCAATGAACAGTCTCAGTGATTTACAGAAAAAACATAAACAATATGGTAAAAATAATGAAACATCCTATTATTCCCAAAGGAGGCAACTGTGATACTACAAAAGTTTGAGAATAAAGTTTAATTACTAAAAGTAACCTATGTAGTCATTTGTTGCCTAGGCCCATTTGTCATTAAATTAGTTATTGCATTGATAGGGGGTTGGTAGACCAAGATAGTTTATTATTTTAGAGGTTATGGTACTATAAAGTGTTGCGCACTTCTGGTTTAAGTCAAGGTTTTAATATTTCTTACAATCCCAGCAGCTCAGTGCAAACATGTATTATATGTCATAACTCTTTATCATCCAATACATACATGTATCTGTCTGTATCTGTCTGTCTGTCTCATTGAAGATTATGGAAGGATGGCTTTATGAGATCATTAAGCATGGAGCTGAACCATCCATGGATGACTTTTATGAGGAATTGGAAATTGTTTCAAGGAGCAAAATCTAACCCCTTATTCTATTAATCACAGAAAATGTACTACAAAATGTCTCCTATTTTGCACTTAAAACATCACTAGCATAATCTGGCATTACCTAGGAATATGCAAACTGGAGGCGAGGAGCATATAGCATAATGATTGTTGGTTAACTATCCTTGTACTAATAAAACAATGTTCACCTTTTTTTTCTGGTGTCCTTATCTCAGGGCATTTTCTGAAAATGCTGTTGGAAAAATCAGGAAAATGGACCTCTAAGGAAGCTGAAATTTCATCTACTAAGCCACTGTTCATGACTTTATGAGATTACTTGAACCATCACAACTGAATGTGTGAGCAGTCTTCTCCAAAAAAGCCTTCTGTGTTCAAGGTTAACTAAGGACCATAATCCATCATGAAATTCACTTTTCACACAATCATGTCATGCTGTAATCATCAAGTGACAAATGTGTCTATGTGAACCGGCACTGATGAAAGTCATTAAGCAAAATGGAAGAAGTCCTTAATATAACAGTATCTGATTGGCTATTGTTGGAAACAGGAAAGTTGACCAAAATAAGGTATTGATCTAATCAAGGAATGCAGTTTGCCTACATAGTTAAGAGAAATGACAATCCAAAAATTATTTAACTCAATATGCCTACAAAATAATTGGGTTATATATAGCAATAGTAACAATTCTATGTCTACACTTACTGCTTTTTTACAAGTATTTCTCTGATCTCTCATCCAATTGTTTGCATACGTCTTTATATTACATTTCACAAATGAAAAAAAAATTATATTACCGAATATATACTGAGGACTAGAACATTAAAATTCATATATCCATGGGATGGACAAAAAGTCCAAGCTATTTACCAGGGTTGGAATTCACTGTTCTTTCCAGCTCATGCTGACTATAGTAGTATAATAATCTTCTTCAGCCACAATGATAATTTCATATTTTTCAATATACCCTTTCATCTGGAAGATAGTTTTTCAAAACCATCATGCAAAAATGATTTGTTCCAGCTTTTGCAGCAACTCTTTGCCTGAGTTTAACCAGCCAAGTAGAGAAGTCAGTTTCCAATCAGAAGCAGGCAATGGGATAATCATAGAGGCAGAGAGACCATGCACACAGTAGTTCAGTGACAGAATTTGTGGCTTGCATCCCATGAGTCTCAGATACATTCCAGTGAAAAAGGATCAGGGTACAAATATCTAAAAGGCACTCTCTCTGCCTGAGTATCTGCAGAGTTACTACCTTGGCAAATGGGTTGGTCTGATAAAACCAGTGCCCCACATTCCTTAAAACTGATTGAGAATTCTCCCATTGAAACAATAAAAAGTACAGAATGGAAAACCAGGTCTTTTCCTAGGGGGTGGGGAATAAGAGAAAAATTGCTTCTTGGTAAGATTCTGACATTGACAACCAAACATTAAGACATGGCCTTCTTCAGCCCATACCCTCTGACTATTAAAACTATGACACCTAACTTTGTCTACATATTTGTGTGTCCATGTGTGACAAACAGAAAAGAGTGAAATCCTGTTGGTCTAAATAAAATGCAACCAAGAGATAATATAAACAGAGATGAAGATCAGAGATCAAAACTGGATATTTTATGGCTTCCTAGTAAGGCTAAGAAAGCAAATTGCACATGCATAGTCTAATGTGACATAAAATTAGCATTTTTAAAAACTTGAAGCACAAAATAGAAAATTGAACTTAGTTGTATATTTTGGGGTCTATCCCTGAATATGCTTTCAAATTTTGCCAGTAACACATATATACACACTCACACACACATATGATTTCCAGAGAAGCTTATAGCGTATCACTAGTATTCCTCAGAATACAAATAGGGAAATATGTTCACTTTAGAGTTACACAAATTCTACAATATAGGCTAGGGAATTTTCTTCTAAATATCAAGGGACAAATTTTATTTTCCTTTTCTTCCTTTTTGTCTCCCCCCACCCAAAAAAACATCTGGTTACAAGTAGACCTGCAGGGTAGTCTGGAATAAAATGTTGCATGGACATGTTTTAAGGTATTTCAAGGGAAACCATTTTCCCCATTGTCCCCAAAAGGACTAAGGAATTAATCAGAGTTAATTTATAGACCACCATCAAAGCTGACACCAGCCAGAGCGTAGGAAAACTGAAAGAAACAGTACAAGATCAGAAGATGTGGACCTATAGAATCACCAAGAATTGGACAAAACTGAATGGATAACATCATCATCATCATAGTCTCTTTTTATAAACTCATTCATAAACTCTAGACTTATTTCAACAGAGGTTTTTTCAGTAAAGTTAGACCAGTTTTGCAATTTTCTCCCTAGGCAGACTTATGTAAACCCAACATCATTCTCACTGACAAGCAAAGATGTTCTTTATTTCCCAAGCTTGTTAATTTATCCTCAAACTTTAGTATATTTTATGTTGTGTGGGGATTTTTTTTTACCAGAATTTCATTATTAACTTTGTCAATACTCAATATTGTATAATACTTGCACTGGCAGGAAGAACAAAAACCGCAAGATGATAATCCAGGCAACATGGTCAAAGCCAGGCCTTTATTAGATGAATGCACTGTCAACACATGTACAAAAGGGCTGGGGCTTTGATCAAGCTATCTTGGCTACCATCTTCCCTTTTTTGACCCCCCCCCCATCCCAAAACTGGCACATAAACAAAATTAACAATGGCTATCATGTGTCTCCTGTATTGAATTTAGAGAGATTCTTTAAAATTCATGGTGAGTCCACTTCACAGGACTATAGAAGTAGATACTTTAAGGTAGATATGACATAACATGGAGACCAAACCTATTGTATTGGTTGATCATCTTTATTGTGACTTAGGCCAGGGGTCCCCAGTCTCCAGTCCATGGACTGGCACCAGTCTACAGCATGCCAGAAACCAAACCATACAAACAAGCAGAGCCCCATCTGTAGGATGCAGGCAGCATACAAAATCATGTCCCCTTTGGTCCGTGGAAAAACCTCTTTCCAGGGAACCAGTTCCAGGTGCCCAAAAGGTTGAAGGCCACTGACTTTGATAGAGGAACCCACTCCTTCTGCTTCTATTAGAACTCTAAGTGCTTTAAACTCCTCCAGCTATCCTGATTCCAAGGCTGAAGACATAAAGTCAGCCACCCGAGTGATAGATTTGACTTGATAGATGGCCACCAATTTCAATAGTAGGAAATGAGAGCCAAATCCTAACCATGTTACTGAAAAAGATTGTACAGCAGAGATCAGCATGGCTGTTCATAAGAAAGGGGCATTAACTTCTCTAAAATGAAACAAATACAAGATTTAGATTCCTTTCCTTTACTGAAAACAACGCTCCTATTTTCTGATCTTTGTTCCTATGACAGCCTTGTCCAGGTTCTTCCTATTATTCACGTATGATTACTCCTACAGAACTCTTAGATTTTCCTCAGATTTCAAGCTTCTGAATTCTTCAGTAGCAACTAGCAGCAATGTATGAGATAAGCAACCTCTCTTTGAACTCCCCAAATCTCTGTTACTTGCTGTCTAAATTAAGGGCCATTAGTTTTCCCTCAGCTACTAGTGGAAGATTTACAACATGAACTCCCACTTTTAATTGCTTTTCTATTTGCATCATTCTAAGGCTTGCATAGAACTGCTGCTTTCAGTACCATCAGCCACAGTGTCCTTCTGAATTTTCTGTGGGACTTAGGAATTGGGGTATATGTTAGTATTATGTTCCAACGTGTCTAGTTCTTCTTTGGTGGACAATTCTAGTCGTTAGTTTTGGATGGGAAAAGTTCTTTCCATTTCCTCTTGTCAGTGAGTGCTGCAGAACTGGGTTTCTTTCTTTCTTTACAAAATTCATGAAACTAAGAAGTGAGTAACAGTAATGAAGCCACATGAGGCACCAGGAGAGGTCATTCATTTTATAGCGAGTGTGATATTACCAATATATAGAAGTTGTCCAACAGTGTTTCAGTTAGGAACAATTGCTTTGCTTACCCAAAACTCTGCCATTTGCTTCATGAAACTCTTCTCATTGAAGTTTCATACCCTTTTGACTTGGACCAGCTGATGCCCTTGCTACAATGCTTTGATCCTCAGAGTATGACTCAGACTATGCCTTAGTTTGCTCCTTCAGATTCTGACAACTGAGAAGCTCTTTCAGATGAGCTTTAGATTTTGAGGCTGTATGCATGTACTTCTGCAACTTATTCTGTATACTTATTTTCTTCCCCAAGTTACATCCATTGAGTACCATGCCTCCCTAAAGAGAAAGGCTTGTGAGAATAATCCACGCTCTTATTACCAACAAGTAAGATTCTGCAATGCATTGTACACATTGGTTGCCTAGAAACTTGGAGTAGCCATGTGTTAATTGGCACTAGATATCATGAGCATATTATATTATATAGGATTATATCAGGTGTCAAACTCAAGGCCTGGGGTCCGGATCCAGCCTGCGGGATGCTTAGATCTGGTCTGCTGGCCCATCCTGGAAACAGCAAAGGACTGACCTGTGGTACCTCTGCCAGCAAAAAGGGAGCTTGGGAGTTAAAAGGGAGCTTGGGAGCCATCCCAAACTCCCCTTTTGCTGGCAAGAGGACTGCAGGAGGCCATCACAGCCAAAAACAGAGTACGGGCAGGCCGTGCGTGGCTTCCCTGAGCTCCCTGATTTTTGCTGGCAGAGGCTGCAGGAGGCCATCACAACTGAAAATGAAGCCTTGGAGGGCCATCATGACTGAAAACAGAGCCTCGATAACTGACATCAAGCTGGCCATTCCCCCCAAGGTCAAACACAACCCTGATGCGGCTGTCAATGAAATTGAGTTTGACACCCCTGATTATATTACTGTATATCTTCCTCTATGAGCCCTTCATTCATTGCCAATATGTTTCTTGGCGTAATTTAAATGCTGGTTACATGAATTTAAATTATATGAAATTAAATTATGTGAAGATGCCTACAGAGAGTTCAACACATTTGATAAGAACATCTCAAAATAATTTTTTGGTCATTCCCCATCACTGAGAGCAGGAGATGTTTCTTAGTAATGGTCCTATTATGTGGAACAATCTTCCCAAGAAGCTAGATTAGCCTGAACATAATTGTCCTTTAACAAGCATGTTAAAATGGAGCTCTTATGGAGGACGTTTTAAATGTAATGTATTGAGCAAACATCACATATATGTATATATTGCTCTAAATCTTTTTATTGTTGTGTTATATTGTAATATTTTATGTTTATATATTTTACAGATATCAACCAAGTGTTGTTTCATATTTGATCTATTTAAATTTCAAATAAATAAATAAAAATAAATAAATAAATATCTAGTAATTCTCTATACTGCAGGTATAGACTTCACACATTTTTACAACTCTTCTTAATTTCACGTTTCACTCTTTTCCTTTAATCCCATTTTAATGCTAGGTTTCTTTGCTTAATATTAATAAACAGGGATTTGTTATTTATGTAAAACAAATTTAAATAAACTGGATGTTTTCAAGAGATAGCAATAGATTGCACTCAGGGTTTAGAGGAAAAGGGGTTAATTTCTTAAAAGATTTCAATTTTCCTTTAATAACTAGGTATCACTAACAATACTTCTTCCAGACTAGAAATTTTGCTTTCCACTCTGTTAAGTAATGGATTATATTTTTCCAGATTCATGGTCTTATTATCTGTGAGAGAATTCTGCTTACTTGTCTAAAAAAATCAATGAAAATGTAAATTAAAAATGTCCCCCAATAAATGGTGTGCAGGCATCCAACACATACAATAATTGTTATGCAAATAATAACGACTAAGAAAAAGTCTACTTCCAATTATAGGAAATGAATAACAATTGAAAAGTATAAAGTTTAAAACAAACTGCACTTCACCATTTGAGGCAAAATTATCCTAGTCCTTGGTTCCTCTACTGCTTTTTTCCCTACAACACTTTTTATGTATCCAGTGCCCAAACATATCAGATAGACCCAAGTACTCTTTATCCCTATTGACCAACATATGCATGTAAATATAATATCAGCTGAATATAAGTAGCAATTGTATTAATGCAAAAATAATTAAAACTCTTGTGGCTCATTACACATGGTAATAAACAGACATTTGTTCTGTTTTCAAACGGAAGGGAATTGGTGGTGGCAACTGATTTTCTTGGAGAAAATAGTGCTATTTCACTTTTAAAATTATAAAAGGAGATCTGGATACTGTGATTCTTTCTATTTTGTGTGAGCAAGAAAAAAATTATAAAGAAAATTTGATTTTTACTGTCCTTTGTAGCTCACAATGGGCCTGAAGTGAAATGCAAATGTCTTAGAATATAAAGGTAAAGAAACAAACTGAAAATTGATTTTGCTGTAGCTACACAAACTGTAAGTGTGATTTCTTGACTGCGATTCTGAAATTCCTTTCTTTCTCTCTGTTGTTTTTTGCCTTTGATATTTCGGTTCCTTTTTATCACCACTGTAAAACAAAAACATAGACAATTCTTATCTTTTCCAGTCCTCACATTCATTATTAATCTTAAATTAAGTGATATAATTATTCTACTAGCAAAGATATATAAGTATGTCTTTAGGAAACACTTCAAAATGTTAATATGTGAAAAATTTGAAAGACTGAATATCACCAATGAAAATCCAAATACATCAGAAGCCAGAGGTCAGCACATATTGACTAAGAACCCGCCTAGTTTAGCATAAATTGCATTCCATTTGAAAAACTACAACAGTCGCTTGTGAGCACTTCTAGCTTCCCCACTTTTATCAGTGGTGGGGACATATTTTCTCAGCCAAGGATGCTGTTCCCATTATGTCTACTAATTGAGACATTTAAATGGGTCTCTTTTGGGTTACTGTCTAACATTTTCTTTCTGGGACTGCCTTAGATCAGGGGTGTTAAACGCAAGGCACGAGGGCTAGATTCTGCCCTTGGAATGCTTAGATCTGTCTCTCAGGGCCACCTTGGAAACAGCAAAGAACCAGCCCATGGTGCCTCTGCCAGTGAAAACAGAGCTTTCTGTTTTTGGAGCGGCCCTCCCGAACTCCATCTACGTTGGCAGAGATTTGCAAGAAGCTGTCATAGCCAAGCTTGGGAGCCCATTTCGCTGACAGAGTGCTTGGGCCTCCACAGGCATCCCAACATGAGTGATGTCGAGCTGACCATGCCCACCCTGGGCGCCCAGAGGTCAAAGACAACTCTGATGCAGCCCTCAATGAAATTGAGTTTGACACCCCTGCCTTAGATGATTTAATTTGCTATGATTAAGGTGTTAATTTAAGCTTGTTGAGTGTTGGGAGCCTGTATGGCGTATATCATTGGCCAATCATGCTGCTTCTTGTGATTTGGGATCAAACTAACTTAAAACCATCTTTGTTAGTATGTAACTGCAGTGATATTGAAAGCAATCACAAAAGCTCTTGCATATGATGCTGTGTTTCGGTCAGGAAACTGAAAAAAATAAAACCAATATTTGTCCTATACTTCTAAATTCCCTGGAGATTAGGACATTTAGCTAACCACTCATCTATGATCTCAGAACTAGATGACACAAAGGTCATATTCATCTTGACTTCTGGTGACTTAGAGAAATGGTTTACTGTTGCCTTCTTCCATATTTTTTATTTTTTAAATTCTAGTCTAGTCTAAAACTCTGGGATTCCCAGTGATTTCTCACTAAAATGTCAACTGGGGCAATTCTACTTAGTTTTTTAATCAGCCAAGGCCAGTTAGGTGCTGATACTGACTGATGTTTAGATGACATACAAATACTTTAAAAACTTGACAATCCCAAGGCTTATTTAAAAGATTACAATCCATATAACAAAAGGTAAGTATCTTATTTTTATCATATTCTTTTCTGAATGTTGTGCAAATGGTAGTTCTAAAGACAGAAAGCCATTATATTCTATAAATGTGGTCCTTTTTACAACCTGAGTAAACCAATGTTCTCCTCTCTGAGTTTTCTAAACAAATCTGTAAAGGAATTTGACATTCGCAACTTATCTAAAAGCTAAGGCTTAGAACACAACATTTCTTAATACAGTATATAGAAAGGTTAATATGAAATTGGGGATACTTTCTTCTTTATGGAAATTCCACTGGTGCCTTTTTTAAAAATATAGATTGCCTTAGTAAAGTCTTTTTAAATGGAAGGATATGCAAGCAACATTGTAAACGCACTTTTTAAAAGGGAACATATATTTACAGTATATATTCTCAGTGCTGAAGAACATGCTTGGATGAGAAGTGAAATGACTTCAAAGAAAAACCAGAAAGTCCAGTTGCCTCTTGAAAAAGTACCTTTGGGACAACCATGACCTGGATGATTGAGAATTTCCATAGACAATAAATTATTATATTAAATTTTATTTATACTAATAGCGTTCACTATTTTTTTCCATATCTTTCAGTGCATGCAAATCATCATTGCTTGTACTAATCTATGTACTGATTCATGCATTTGCCTTTATCCTATACTTTTATTTTATCACACACACACCATTACACCATGTAATAGTTAATTTTATGTTTCTCCCAACATATCTAACTTCCACTTCTATTTAAGAAAGTAAGCAGAAAAGCATGTTCTTATGTGCAACCATTTTCAACATGTATTCATTCCTTAGACCATATGCCTTTCTAATATCATTTACACTTAACACTTTTATATTTTATCAACCTTAGTAGGGCACACACAGTTATCTATTTGCTTTAGGTTTTCACCATTTACATATAATTTAATGGCTCACTCCGCTTTTCCCTGTCAAATTAAACTACCTTGATCTTTAATGCATTAATTTTTAATTCCATGCTTCTAATTGCATCATATAATGTAGCTAGTGTTCATTGCAAATCATTTATATTGTAAGCAACAATATGTATATATGCATAATGTAAAATGTAAAATATCCCCCGTCCAGTTGTGTTCGATTTTAGGGTGTGGTGCTCATCTCCATTCTTGGCTGAGGGAGTCAGTGTTGTCTGATGACATTTTCCATGATAATATGGCTATATGCCAAAGGTGCACAGAAAGCTGTTACCTTCTCACGGAAGTGGTAACTATTAATCTACTCACATTTGCATGCTTTCAAACTGCTAGCTAGGCAGGAGTTGGGGCAGGAATGGGAGCTCACCTAGTTGTGTGGTGCCCAGATCTCAAACCTGACCTATCAGTTTTCCAGCTGACAAGCTCAGTGTCTTGAATGCAGCTCATTTTATAGCATAATGACAATTGTGCATATACTGTCATATCCCCATCTAATACATCTCTGACTAGCTTACCTTTACTCATAGTATTTTAAGTAACCAAGGGGAACTTTCATATCCTTGTTTTATATTCTTATTGCAAGTTACAATTTTCTATATATTCTGGTCATCAACAAATAATCCCATATGTATATATTGATGTACCTATCATGGCTTTACTCAATCAAGGTGAAGACTAAGTTATTAGCCTGGGATAAAGCCATACTATATGCAGCATTCCCTGCTATTGGTAGGACAATCCATTAGTTTTGGCATATTTGGCCACAAGCACATCCAAACTTCCAAGTTTTATTCTAAGTATGCAAGCCAGAATCTCTAGTCTCAAGAAAACCTGAAAAGTAACATGCTGTTGTTGACATCTCACTAATGCCTGCAGTAACTTACAAATACTGAAGGTAAATGAAAAATCAATGACACTAATCTTATTCATTTCTATTGAATAGAAAGGCTGAGACATAAAGATATGTTTACTGAGATAACATCCATTTCAATATACAAGCACATTGAATTTCTTCTTTGTAGACAAGCAGGTTCTAAAATAATAACCCAACTCACCTGTGTTGGATAGGACTGTGTCATGACAGTGAGATCAAATGTCCATGGGATGCATTTTAATTACAGTGACATACTCATTAGAAAAGGTCACCAACACCTCAAATAGATGGGGCAAGAAAAGATTAATTATACCACTTTATTTTTTTTTCTTTCTCTATGAGTTCATTTTTTTAAGATGATGGAAAGGAATTGCAACCAATTTCCAAACTTTCATTATTGTAAGCTTCAAACAAAATGAATCAAGATACCCAATGAAAAGAATTCATAAAAGATATTACCTCACACTCTTTTCATGTAAAATCCACGGCAAGAACTATCTACAAATTGAAATCAATTTGTCAAAACTATGTGGTTGTTTTCAAGAACTAATGAATACTTCTATGAGTATATTGAGATAGTGTCCACATTTGAGCACTTCTACACATCCACAGAAAGATAAATTTTATTCTTTGGTTGAAATAATGTATCACTATAATGAATGCCTGCTGTCTCCTGCTATGAATTATTAGCACTGATAAAAATATTTATAATGGAAGTTATAAAAGAAAAAAAAGAAAAAGAGCACTGATAATATTCAACTATAATAGTTTAATTATTATTCAGTCATAAGATTATTTTTCATTTAATTCCTCTTTTTTCTCATCCACTTAGAAATACTCCAATTCTCCCTATTCCCAATTTTGATTTCAGTTCATCTATTGCGTAATTCATGAGTATCAGGGTATTTGCTACTAGTCCCATTATCTAATAATAAGAGTTAAAATCAGTGGTAGTTATAAATTTCTCACTGATACAGATCATTCTTGAATTTTGCTCCTTGCTTCAGGTTTTGTAATGAAGAACCAGAAGAATATTATCTAGAAGTAAATATTATCAGTTTTATCTTTCATTTTTATTCTGTTCTTTGTTTTGGTAATCATTTACATTCACTGTTATTATATACCAAATCAGACTGGGACAATTATCTCACCAATCTGACCATCCATACCTGTCACATCAGCAAAGTCTAGAGCAAATTCTTCTGCTTTCTCAGCTAAAATTACAGGTGAACACAACACATGCAACCTGCTGGCTCAGTTTTCAATCTTACTGCTGTCTGTGTTTCAGGCAGGCTAATTGCTTTTCTTGTTCTTAAAAACGCCATGTGAATATTTATAAGTTAATTGGTTGTAGTATTATGATTTAAAAGCAGGTTGATAAAGTGAACAACTGTTCTTGGTAGAAACCATTTTAAGGCTCTACAAGTCAGAAATATTCACAGGTGGAGTCTGTTGTTTTCAGAGAGCTCAATTAAAGAGAATATTAGATGAATAGGAATGTAATGAGGACGGTTTCAGCAGAATTTGTTCATTTTTTTTTTCAAAGAATAAGTACTCAGATTTAGTGGCATTGGTCTTTTTTCTGCTCAACAAGCCTATTTGACAGTGGTTAAATAGGACAGATTGGCTGCTGGTATATATGCCCTATAGTAAAAGGGAACCTCTCAAAATACACAAGAATGTATAAACCATGAGGCTGGATCTAATATCTGAAATTATTTTAGAGCATTTGAAAGAAGGAAACAATAGTTTCCAGAAGATAAGAGAAGACCATTATCTTTTGTGGGTCTACCTTATATTTTCCTTTGTATTTTTTAATGGGAGATCTTTTTAATGCTTAAGAGCACAGTAAAACTGCAAGCTACATATGTGGAAACATGGCATGTATTTGAAATATTGTTCAGTTAAAAGCCAAAATCTGGATTTTTTTCCCCTATGCACTGAAGAAATATAAACTGGTGGTGTTTGGTTATTGGATGGAAGGGTGATAGGATTAATTGATGTCTGCACATGTTACTTGCTTCCACATTCTAGCATTTTCCACAAGATCAAAAGGAGGGTGAAATTTACAAGCACAACTATTAGAATGCAGAAAAGCAAAATCAGAAAACTGAATATAAGTCCAGAGTTTCAAGGGACTCTCCAAAATCCCATCAAAGAACAAGGAAAAAAAAGAAAGAAATGGTAACCATGGGAAACCATTCTTGTCTTAATCTCAGCTAGATAAAGGGGAAAGCATCTCCAGATTAATAGCTAAAATACTTGGGGATTAAGGGGAAAATCCTGTCTGCTGGATTAAAAGGGCTGAGTTCATATGAAAAACTCAACTAACAACTGCCAATGAATAAATGGGTGTTTTTAATTTACTGGGGTGAAATACAGGAGAATTCACCAAAGCTTTAGAAAGTAGAATCTAGAAGGAAAAGTTAAGGGGGAAAGGTTAAGATAAAAGAAGCTTTTAGGCAAAGAATATATATCAACATGATTAGTTATACAGTAGACAGTAAATAATATTTTATTTTTAAGTTATTTCCACAGCATGGAACATTAAAATTTATGTCACATTATAGTCTGATTTTCAAGTATGATGTTGAGTGTCATGTAATCATAATGTGCAGTCATTACTATTATTTTGTTACAAATATAAACCATAAAGTTTTCCTAATGAATGTTAAATACCTTTTTCTGGTATAACATTATTAAGAAGCTAAGTTTAAGTTTATGAAGGCTTTATTATGTACCACAGAATGGCATTTCAGAAAATAATTCAGTCCACTCCTGGTAGGTGGAAACAGTATGCCTGCCCAGCCAATAGGGATATATTATGCTAAGACATAATAGGCAACTTTTAAAGGTCTACAGCTCTCTCACACAAAAATACTGAATGTTAATAAAGAAATCCTTCCTTCCTTCCTCCCTCCCTCCCTCCCTTTTTTTTTTTTGACAGGAGACTATACAATCCAGAAACCAATATGGCTAACCTGGAATATCTTCTTTCAATTACATCCAACAGAAAACAAAATGTAATGGGAGAAAATAGGTTGCCAATCTGTTACTTCTTATGGTACCCTAGCCAGGGTGAGCAGGATTTTACCCACTTAGCCAAAGCCTCTGTTGGAAGCAGATCTACAAAGGGGTCATACTGATATGATGGCATATCAAAGTTTGCGCACATTGCCTCTCTCTGATTTGACAGACACATTGTCTTCAAGCACTTGCCTATTTCAAATGGACAAAATCTGTAGGAAATACTATTGAAATATTGAGAAGTTAAAAGCACGTGTTTAGAATGAAATAGTTTTCCAACCAAAGCAAACAAGATGTAAATAAAGTTGTACACAATGAAAGATGACATTTCAGTTGTTGTTTATAAATATTGAAACTGGGATATAGCTCTACTTCTTCCTTGCAATTATTAAACTGATGATAGCAACAGCCATCTTCTGGCTTCCATTTTATTCTGCCATAAAGTCCTGGATTCAGAGGTGTTATTCAGCAGGTTCTGATCAGTTCTGGAAAACCAGTAGTGGAAATTTTGAGTAGTTCAGAAAACCAGCAAATACCACCTCTGACTGGAGATTTTACAGTATCCTTCCCTTGCCATGCCCTCCAAACCATGCCCACAGAACCGGTAATAAAAAAATTTGAATCCCACCACTGCCTGGATTGTGTTGTAGAGGAAACCTGAAGAAGACACAGTGGTTATATTCAGCTAGACAATTACAGAATTTTCTGACATTTATTATCATTTTCCACTACTGCTATAGTTCTGTTACATGTAGGGCATTCTGGATCAAATACATTGTTTTCATATGTTTGTACATAATTTCCCCAAATTTATGCATTTTTGAAGCAGGTTTTCTTATCTCTCAGTTGTACATATGGATAGTCCTCAACTTATGACTGGTTATTTTAAAACTTTTCAAAGTTATAACAGCCCAGAACTGGTGCTTTACAGCTCATAAAACACCTCTGATCACTAAATGGTCCTGCATGCCCACCCACAGTCACAAGACCACATGTTGAGTTAGTCAACTTTACAAAAACCTTTTCCCCGTCCCCTGCAGACACATGGTCTCAAATTGCAATGTCTTCTACTGGCTTCTGATATTTTTTTGTTGATTTCAGACAAAAAACACCCATTCAAATGTCCAATGAATGGGTTTGCTTAATGATTGCACCATTTACTTAATAACCAGTGTGAAAAAGGCCAGAAAATTACTTCTTATGACTGGATTTCTGGGCCCAATTGCAGTTATAAGTCAAATACTACCTGTATTTTTCTGAACCTTTTTCTTAATAGGTTGAACACTTTTTAATTAGAAATGCTTCAAAACATTCAGATGTAAACTTTTTAAAATGTGTATTCTATTTCTCATATTTATTCGGGAAATAATGTTTAGGCAAGATCATATTAACATATACAAACCAATCAAATAACTCCGTATTTTTAATTATCCTAACTTTTGGTTTAGTTCTATTAAACACAGTTCATCTCTACTGAAAATAAAATTGCAGGTCCTTGCATGTGCTCTTAAACTTTCTCAGTTCTGGGCACTAAGCAAAATAACATTTCTTTCCTTAAAAAGTCTAGATGAAAACAAGACTAGCAAATTCCTTGGCAGGGTTTTACCTTTCTGCTAGATAGATTTTACTGACCAGCTTTTGTGCATACAATTGTTATCATATGCATGTATTTGTATTATAAAAACACTTACAAAGAGTTTGTAAAGGAACCAAAGACATCTCAACATTGATTAAAGAAGCTGTCTATTCTGCATGATGAAGCTGGAGATTAGAAAGATCTTGCTTCAGATATTCCCCCCAGCACAAGCAATTACTTCTTTTCTTTTCTTAATTTGCTACATTGCTTTAAGGTAATGAGGTGTGCTGACAGTCAGAGAATATCTACCTCTTGCCTTAAGGTGATACAGCTACAGCTGGTATAAGGAACTATTATAAGAAAATTGGAATCAATTATTCCCATTAATCAGGAGTGGCGTAAAAACAAATCAGGAAAGAAAAAAAATCTGTATAAAATATTCATTAAAAAAATAAAGGCTTTGTTTTAAAAATAAAACAATTAAGTCTCCGAGGCTATCCAAAATTAAAATATGATGTTCTATTGATAATGGTTTGCTGCCAAATGAATTTTGGCTATCCTGGGAGTCTCTCATGTGCCCTATCACATGTCCCCAAATCATCGCAGAAGAGCCTCTACACAGGGATAGGAAATGGTCAATTTATTCTTCAAGTAGCTCTCACCAAATACAATAGATGTATATAATACCTGGAATTCAAAGAACTCCAGCAAAGCTAACTTTTTCTATTTTTCTTCTCTCTTTTATTAGTGGTCTAATTCCTAAAGACTCCTTAGTATAATACAAAGGATATCTTTGCAAAAAATAATAATAAAACCTTCATGAACAAAATGGAGCTCTGACTTCAACACGGGCACAGCTATGGATAAAAGAACAAAACTGTTTAGTGGCATTTTTAAATGAACTACAGTGAAACTATAATTTGTTCTTCATTTCCCCAAGATAACTTATAATCACCTCTAAGCAAACTCTTGAAGATATATTTATCCGAATCGACACATTTCCTGGAAATATGTAGCAATTTCCCATAAAATAACAAATTTACCGTATATTAATTTTCCCTAATGTATAGCATTTTGGTATAATTCCAGTGAGAAACTACAATGGTATTGTGACATAATTTACAATCCAGTTTAATCTTTTTGCATATATATATATATATATATATATATATATATATACCATCACTCATGCACACATGAGCCTCAGAAAATCAGGAAAAGTTAATGACCAGGATTCCTGGCTACACTGTACACTGTACACTTTTTCCATATATTTAATAGTAAGTATGAAATAATAAGTATGGAATCAAAAACTACTGTCATAGAAACATACTTTCCAAACTATATATTTATTATGGACTGCTTCACATATTCAGAATATTGGTTCTCCAAAATCATTATATGTTTAACCCTGCTTATGTGCTTCCAGTTAATTCCTTGGAAACACAAATAAATATAGTCTGCAAAGAAAGCCTAGACCAAAGATGTCAAATTGTATCTGCACATCACTAATACCAAATGAATCATTTCAATAATCTATCTTCCACCAATCATCACGTCCCAATGGACAAAGCAAGCGTAGAATTTTCAGTTAATAGTAGTGAAGTAATCTGGACAGCCTGCAATTCTCCAGAATCTTTCATAAGACCCAGATAAAATAAACCAGCCTTATGATGGAATTAAGCTCCTGTTCCACATTACGTGTGCTCCACTAACAAACATGAATGATGCTGTTGCAGAAAGGCAGCTCTGCTTAATATCTATACATTTCAAAATACACATTTTCAAGTTGCAAATAAACCTATGGAGCAGGGCCTACAGATCTTTTCACACACACGCGCACACACACACACACACACACACACACACACACACACACACACACACACACTTAAGCAACTAATAAACTAATACTGTATAGCCAGGAGTGGGATTCAACCGGCGTTACTACCGGTTCAGTGACTATGTTTTGTGTGCACATGCGCGCTTTGCGTATATGCGTGCCAGACGTGCACTATCCGCGTGTGTAAAAAAAACTTATGTTGTGCTGCAAGGACAGCTGAAAAGTGTTGCACGCAGGAGCAGAAAAAGCAAGAAAAAAGAAAAGCCTCTTTTTTCCTGCTTTTTCAACCTCAATTGTGCCGCACAAAGCAGCTGAGGTTTAAAAAGCAGGAAATAAAGCACAGGTAAGAGCCCGGGTGGGCGGGTGGGCCAAACAGCAGCAAACACAGAACCAGTTCGGTGTCTGCTGCTCTTCAGAGCTACCGGTTCTATAGAGCTGGGCAGAACCAGTAGCATCCCACCCCTGTGTAGCTTCATTCAATTTCATAAAATGTTTTGGAGGATATATGGTTTGTTTTATGATACAGGGAGAGAGAATTCTAACATTTCTAGTGTCTGTCACCTAAACTTGGAAAGCATTAATTAATTTTCTTCAAGGTTTTCCATATAATCATCTAACTTTATGTTACAAGAAAAATTAGCAAAGAAAAATAGGCCAAGAAACATAACCTTGGCTGAGAAAGGGCATAAATTAGTTTGTGATAAGAGCAATACAATGTCAATGTATTTTTGAAAAAGAAATAAATATGGAATATCTTTCCATTATCACAATCATTTATTTACTCATTCATTGATTTTTTGTTTGTGAGCAGTGAGATGGCCAAGAGATGCAGATGCTTGCCTCCCACTCGGAAAGTTGAGATTCAATCCAGACAATGGCAGATGTTTCTCTAGCAGGGCACAAAAGAGAAAATATCTACTGCAAATCCCACATAGGCATCAGGAAGGGCATCTGGCCAGTAAATACTCAGCTCCATTCAGTCATCCCAACTTCACCCCAAATAAAAGGGATTAAAGGGGTATGAATAGAAAAAAAAACAACCATTTTTTTTGTGATGCCAATTTTAAAGGCTGCCCATTTGCCAAAGACTTTAAGTAGTTTACAAAGAGTTAAAACAAATAATAGAATCAATTAAGAAAACAATATTACTTAAAATGGTTATGCCTTGAGGGAGAGAAAATTACACTAATTAGCAGCATAGATTCAATGACGGATTTATGCAGCATCCCAGACCAGTAACTGTTTTTTAAAATGTATATCTTTAAAGTTTAAGGGGCCATTGCTATTTCAAAGAACTGTCATGGCAACCATCACAGTACAGTGCAATCCTTTGCAATCCTATATTTAGCTGATATTTCTGCGTATGTTTATTTCCATAAAATATTCTTTCTTCTGCAAACCTTATCCCACTCACATCCCTCATATGACACAGTTTTTCTATTAGTCTATTCCACTACTAAATATTATTTATGGTCAGGCACTAAAATAAAAAACAAACAAACAGGGATTAAGAAACAAAACAAATGCTGACTGTCTTTTTTTTGGGGGGGGTGGAATGAGGTGTCATGATTTCTGGCAACTTTTTGGACTAGTCTCTGCAGTTTTTTGGAAGTGGTCCAAAGATTTTTGGCAGTGGTCATTGCCTGCTTCCAAGGGCTGATGCAAAATGGCAGGACTAGAACTCAAAGTTTCCTTGTTTCTAGCCCAATGCCTTAACTATTGCATCAAATTGCTTCTTCTGTGTCCTGTTAGCAAGAAGATAAGCATTCTTTAATCATAATTGTTTAGAATGATCCTTGGAGTTGGATGGGATGAATATCACAAAATTCTGGTTACCTTGTGGCCTAATTTCAGAAGACAAAGCCAACTCCTAGAGTCAACTGAAAAAAACCCACTGGATTCCATTTAGAAAACGTTGGACAATTAGCAGTGCCTGACAGAACTTCCCTAAATACTGATGCACTGACAATGCCACCTAATTGGTACTGATGTTGGCACCCATTATGCTACCCTAGTTGGGCAATGAAATGCCTGCCAACCAGAGGTGGTATTCAGCAGGTTCTGACCAGTTCTGGAGAACCGGTAGTGGAAATTTTGAGTAGTTCGGAGAACCGGTAGCAGAAATTTTGAGTAGTTTGGAATACCACCTCTGACTGGCCCCATCCCCATCTATTCTCTGCCTCCCAAGTCCCAGTTGATTGGCTGGATCTTTATTGCCCTGCACAGGAGAATGGAGCTGGAAAACAGGTTAGTGGGGTGGGGAGAGAATGGGGATTTTACAATATTCTTCCCCTGGAATGGGGTGGGAATGGAGATTTAACAGAATCCTTCCCCTGCCCCGCCCACCAAGCCATGCCCACTAAGCCACACCCACAGAACCGGTAGTAAAAAAATTTGAATCCCACCACTGCTGCCAGCTAAAAAAAAAAAAAAAAAACAAGCTCAAAGAGCATTAAGAACACTCCCTTAAGTATTCAAGCCAACTTCTGCATGTGAGGATATTCAGGGATGAGAATTTCATTTGGCTTATCCCAGGAGGTTCTATAATTCCATTTCCTTAGAATGAAACTGCTAACATTACTAAATCTAAATTATTAACAGTTTTATTTCCCTAGTCACAAATTAAGTATGCAAGAAGCTAACTTTTTTTTTAAATGCACAGCTCTTTCTAACTGATGCTATTGCATGCTGGCAGAAATTCAAGTCAGTCTAATATTTTCCTGCCATCACCAACCACCCAGCATATATCCGAACTGTAAGTCAAAGTATAATTTATCAAAAGAAATCCCTGTCAGTTATAGGTGGAGTTACTGCAAAATCTTATTACATTCCAAAAGGAAAATGGATGAGCACACTCAAAATAAATAAACAAAAATAAATAACTGGGAGGAAAACTAAATAAAAATCACCAAAATAAAAACACCAAAGAACAATATTTCTTAAAATGTTTTGGCTTAGAAATAACTATATTTATATCAAGATCTTGCTCCTTGCTGTCACCTCCTAATTCCAAGCAATTGCACTTCCAAATAGATCTCTTTTAAAAACAGAATCAGCAGTAGCTTGGCTTTCCATCTGATGGAAAATGAAGTCTAGTTAAGGTTACAGAAATCCACAACAGGGGGATTTCTGTCCAAACATATTTTTATCAAAATGTGATCATTATGGCTATATCCACCAATTTTTATTCCATTAATTTCCCTTCTTTGACCTAGTAAAAAAAGCTATATAAATTAAGTGGTTTATTTCTTTACAGACCCATATATACACAATTGTACTGTTATTTGTTTATCTATCCTCAGTAGTCCATGTGCCCTGTTTTGTCTTCCTAATCAAGAATTAAATTAAACTTTAATCTTTATGCACATGTTTGAGAGCCAGTTTGGTATAGTGATTAAAGTATTGGTCTAGAAACCGGTAGACTGAGTTCTAGTCTTGCCTTAGACAAGAAGGCCAGCTGAGTGATTTTAGGCCAGTCACTTTCTGTCAGACCAATCCACCTCAGAGGGTTTTTATAATGGGGGAAAATAGAGGAAGGAGTATTAAATATGTTCCCTTTCCTCAGTTATGTATAAAGTAATAAAGACAAGATTTAAAAATGTAATAAATAAATGTTGTCAAGCAGCCTGATCCTTATATTTCATTTTTCCATGATAGCAGTTTCTATACTATTCCATATGTAGTTTGTGTATTAGCATTCCCCAACTTGATGCTCTCCAAAAAGACGTATCACTTGGAAATTCTGCATACATATGGATTTACCATTCTCCCCCATTTCACAATATGCAGCATTATGTTTTTACACATAATCATATATGGAATGATAGGTTAAGAATCAATAAGTAAAAGGAATTAGAGTCAAGAAATCAAAGAATGTCATTTCCAACAATCCTTGCTTCAATCCCAATTACATCCATACATTGCTTCATATATTGCTTTTTTGTTTTTTAAACTTTTCACCTCTTTTTTTCTCCATTTCCATAATCAACACTATTCATCCATGATTTCCTAAGCCTTTCCCTTCTTCTCAACCCATTAACTCTTCAATCATATCTTTATTTTCTGTTTTGATCCTCATTCATTCTCTTGGTATATAATCAACCAATTCAAATAACTTATTTCATGTCCGTCACTCACTTTATATTCAATCCAAACTGATTCAACACCCATTTGTTCTGGAATCTACCATTTGTTCTACCACCCAATCTATCACTCATAAATGACCCATTCCTAGTGTCCATTATTCAATTTTTATGTTTCTCCATAAATGGATATCCTCTCTTCCAAATAACAAAGTGAACAGAAACATATTCTCAAACACAGCCATTTTTATTTCTTTAAATAAGCTTTCCATTTTGGCCACAAACCACCCAGGTATTTCTACATCTTAAAATATCTTCCTTGTCAGGGGAATGGCGTGAATAATTTTTCCTTATGAGTAAATGTTGAAAAATGGAGCAAATAGTTACATAAATGTAACTATTTGCTCCATTTTTCAACATTTACTCATAAGGAAAAATTATTCACGCCATTCCCCTGTCAGACATAACTGTATTGGGTTTTTAGGCCAATGTCTATTTTCCTACGTTTATTGCATCCAAGAGGACTTCATACACCTTCCCTCCAGTGGTGGGATTCAAAATTATTTACTACCGGCTCTGTGGGGGTGGCTTGGTGGGCGTGGCAGAGGAAGGATACTGTAAAATCTCCAGTAAGAGGTGGCATTTGCCAGTTCTCCAAACTACTCAAAATTTCTGCTAGTGGTTCTCCAGAACTGATTAGAACCTGCTGAATACCACTTCAGCTTCCCTCACTTGTTTGTCAGCAGTAAATCATTTACCAAACATTTCATTTGCTCTCATACGTATATGCTTTACCTTTCATCATTTACCACCCATTACATTCAACAACCAGACTTCAATTCCATATTCATACAAACATTTCATAGTTCAGTCCAGTTCACTTTACTATTTATTTTCTCTACATCTACAAACACAGAATAGGCATACATTCTCAGTGAGTTGTTGCAATTCATTTACTGCTTTAAGGTTATTTTTAATTATAAACTTGGCCTTTAAAAATCTCTATTTGTATTTCTTTTTTATTGGTTGTATAATTTTATACTTAATATTATAGTTTGATACGGCTTTGGGCTATTCTGATTAGTATAAAAAAGGAAAATTAAAATAAATAAACTACAAAACAATTACATGTATCCTGGGCTAGATAAAGGCAAAAGATCAGTCTTGTAGTGATCACACATCACATTTGGCCTCACTATTTTATATTATTAATTATTTGCCAAACACATACGTTGCTGGCACATTGCCTACTGCTTTCTGAGCTTAAGAACGTTACCCAATAAAGTTTATAATTGCCCAATAAAATTTATAATAGAAAAAGTAGGCCATGTCTTATTTCTTGCATTAATACAGGGAGGTTTTTTAATATACAGTATGTAATAACTAAGTGTAGATTATCTCTATATTCATTATGTAATAAAATGTCCTTCCTTTTCCAAGCAAATTAGGCAGAGGTTTTGCAAGCCACATCTGAGGTGGATAATGGTTGGAAGAGTATTTTGTATATAGAGAAATAAAGCACTAACTGGACCAGAAAGAATCCATATCTGAACAGAACGTAAATCTGTTTGCAAGCATGCCCAGCAAATGACCTTTTCTAGTGATCATGATGGATAATGAGTTTAATGAACAGTGTAATGAAGTACATACAGTCCATCCAAATGCACAGATGCATGGAAATGCACAGCATGCTAGGACGGATGACAACAATGATATGCCAAGGACTAAGAGAAGATTAAAGTATGACTGATGTTGAAAAGTGTCAAGAAACAGAACATAAACTTCCATAATGAGGAATTACCCAAGAATAGCTGGACCTTTCACCAGATTGTTTTGTAAATTGTAACGATATTCTGTGACAACATTGGTGAAAACTACTTGTCAGAGTCCAACACATTTAGCTTATAAAACAAATGAATATGAGCCCCATATATAAGCTAGAAGTAGTTATCTGAAGTAAAGGTGTACATGTAGTGTGTATGAACTTTGCTATTCTATAGGTTGCTATACTATATGCTGTTTTTGTCTATTACTTCCCATAGTATCTTTTTCATACTGGAAATCTTTCTAGAATCATGGAACTACAAGACAACTTTTGGTAGCTAATTATTGTAAATAAACTCACTAATTACATTAGTTGGGAAAATTGTATTGAACAGTGATAATTCCTTTAATTAATCATGTTGGAACAATAAAATGTTCCATATAAAAGTGTATCAAAGCTTTGACTCAATAAACCTATCCAATTAATATAGTGAGTATAAGTATCCCTCATTTCACAACCACTTGTTCAACTCAAAGATATGTTGGTGTTTATGACTGGTGTTCATAGCTGCACTTGTCACAGCATTTCCATGCTATGGGGATGTGATCATATTTGGCTACTTGGCAACCAGTTCACAATTGCAATAGTGGCAGTGTCCTGCAGTCATGTGATTGCTATTTGCAATCTTTACTGCTGGCTTCCAAAAATCAAAACCAATGAGGAAACTGACAGAAGGTCACAAAAGGTGATCATGTGGCATTGTGCTTAACAATTGTGTGACATTGTAAGTTAAGATGGTCATGTGACCATGTCACTTAGTGATGGATTTGTTGGTCCCAATTACCATCATTAAGCAAGGTGATGCTATCTGCAATGCTTGTGCCTATTGGAGACAAAGTACCAGGGATGGGGGGAATACGTTCTCTATTTCCCCTTTCAAGTGGTACCTACAGCCAAATTATGCCTTCTTCCCTTCTTTGTGGCCATTTCAGACACCATCACTGAACCAGGATGAGTTGCTACAACACTGTCTCCTTGATATATTAATAGGTGCTTCTTTCGGCATTAATCTAATGACCTGCTTTGCATGTAAAGTACGTTATCCATTTTACAGCGTATGATTTGAACAAAAATGTTTTGATCCCACCTCATTGAAAAGAATGATTCCAATTGTTAGCAAAGTTTTGCTTACAGGGGAATAGGAACTTTAATTCTGTGAACCATTCGTGAATTTTATTTATTCCCTCTCTTCTGCTATCCTATAGAAAATAATGAAATTGACATGAGAAATAAATGTGGACAATGGAATCATCATTCAGCCTGACATTAGTTTTTTCACACACTTGTTCCCTCTGACTCTTATGATTTGGGATACATAACATGCAGTTGTTTTGAAAGATTGTTGATGCTGCAGGAAGCCTCCATTCTAAAGTATGGGATTGAAAATGACCAAGTGCAAACACTAGATTCTCCCAGGAAATAGCCTGGAGGTTTATCTTCCAGGCCACATGATATTTTGGGAACCTCTGGATAAATGAGATAACACATACACACAAGAGAGGCATATCCTCCAGGACCCAAGAGGCACTTTCAACCTCTTTAATCCCATGACAAATCTTATTGGAGTTGGTAACGCTAAACATAAAGATAGCAGTAAATGTTTCATCAACATTTATTTAAAAAAATATTTCAAGCTCCTCGGATAAATCAGCAAGTCATTACATTGCTTGGAATACAATTAAGTGAACTGCAGGACAGACTGCACGCTGTGTATACACCCTGCTCCTTAGCAAAGTGTGGCATCAGTATTTTATTTATAAAATAAGTAAACAAATAATTAGATATCTCATCAGCATCCTGCAGAAGGTTGTGATCACCATCCCTGGTTTATAGGAAACCTAAATGTTTTATTGGCAGGACATTAATGAACATGTTGACATGTATGCAAATGTGTACTTTCACAAATGGAAGAAATAGGCTTCTGTTTATTCATGCTGGGCTCCTAGGTTGCAAGCCACCAGAACAAATCCACACCACCAAACCAATTCTGTCTCCCTCTCTTAAAACAAATTATTTTCCTGCTTGTTACATTTTAAACAGCATTTGGATCCAAGTCCTGGATAATCACAGTACTTAGTATCTTGGGAAAGTGTTCTAAGCTTAAAAGGCCTTACTCATTATTGCATTATTCTAGTTCTAAAGCTCACGCAATTTCACCTATTTCAATATAGCTTGGTAGTGCTAAAGGAGGAAACAGCAGCAGCAACAGATCAAATACAGCAAGTAAATACACCCTCCTGCCAAGATTTTTTAAAAGACTAGAATTAGAGAAATAAGTCACGCTTCCTGAAGTCGCAGTGCACATCAGTGATTAAACCAGGATTCCAGCTTTTAGAATACATCACAATATCAGACATTACTGGGACAACCCCAAATTCCCACATATTTCTGAGCAGCAATTTTGCCCATCTTCATATCTTTTAAAAATGCATTCTCACTAAAAAAAAATGTATATCTCATATTATCTGCCTGGCCAAATTGATCTGGCAGTGTTGGCATTTTCCAGGTTTCTTCCATTAAACAGTATTATCTATCAGGATGTCAGCAGTGTACCTTCTCTTTCGCAGCGCCTGGCTGACATTACACTCCCTGCTAGGAATCAGGCTGAACTAGCAGGAGCCAGAAGTTCCCAGTCAAGTAAGAGTCATTAGGCAGTTAAATAAATAATTCCAACCATCTCTGGCTTGAAAGAGAACAGCCAAATATCCATTAATTTGGAAAGGCAGTCAGAAAAAATTCTAAAATTTAAACTTTAGAGAATTGGCGTATGTAGATACATACACTCATAACATTTATATGCATGCTGGTATAAATGTACATATACGTGCACAAGCATACTGATTGCTTTATAAGGCACTAGATAGATCGTCTGTTGGCTTTATTCTTGTCTACACCTAATATACAGATATTTGACTTATGACTATAATAGAGCCCACAATTACATTTTTAAATCATGCCAGTTGCTAAGTAGGTCATTACATGACTGACTTGGTTTTATATTTTTTGTTTGGCAGTGATTAAGCAAATGCTGCAGTTGCTAAATGAATCCATTGTCCACAGTGGGCAGTTTACCCAGAAAACAGAAGCAAATGCTAGGCTCTGCTCTGCAAAGGGCTTTGTGCTGTTCGGCGCCTTAGGGACTTTTGCATCCCTAGTGTGGCGCCATGCCAAAAAGCCCCTGAACCACAGCATATTCTTTCTCTTCTCTCCCTGAGATCACACACATGCATGCACGCACCCCACACCTTCTTTTCTCAGTCACCCTGAGCTAATGTTATACTGTAACACAACCCCAACTAACAGGCAGCTTTCTCTGGGTCTCCCAGGGCCTCCTGCTCCACAGTATCCCCACATGTCTGGGACTTCCTCCACTTCTGGCTTAGTGAACTTTGCATCTGGGGTCAGATTGGTGCCACTAAGTGGTTCAGACACATGACAGTGTGCTTTATGACAGTATCATTTAACGATAGAAATTTCAGTCCCAATTGTAATCATAACTCAAGGACTATCTTTATATTATTAAGACTGGATTCTGTTCAAAAACATGATAAAGCTTTCTAAAATAAAATTACAATAAAAATAAAGGTGCCATATGATTGAGGCATGCAAAATAAGATTTGATGCAAGAGAACATTGATAGGGAGCTACCAAAAATCCAAAGCCTGACTTTATCCAAGCTGAATGGTGGAAGAATCAGGCAATCAAAAGTGCTAAATTGAAATTCAATATTATAATATATAGTGATGGTTAATCTCAACAGCTTTAAAGGAATGGCAGTATGCCTTTGATTTATTGGTTGCTGGAGAATCTGAAAAGGAGCTTGCTTTTGTTCTCATGCCAAGGCACGTGCTTAGGGTTACAATACAATGAACTAGATTGACCTTTGATTCTCAATCACCATTGTTGTTAGCATTCAAGTATTTTAGCAAGGAAATAAGAAAGCATTATCTGTTCTTGATGTCAGAAAATGAAGATCCTTTCCATGGGAACAGTAAAGTTTTGTAGCTAAGTGTTGAGAGAAATGTGCTGGTTTCATCAATTTTATGAATGAAAAAGAAAAGGACATTTCCAAATAAAACTATTTTTAAAAATGAATGTAACATGGGACATTGGAGGGTGGGGGAGGAGACAGGGGTGGGATTCTACTGGTTCTGACCACTTCTGTAGAACTGGTTGCTATGAAAAGCAGCAAACAGAGAGCATACATAGAACCGGTTCTATGTCTGCTGCTGTTTTGGCCCTCCCACCCTCCTGCCGGGCTCTTACCTGACCTTTATTTCCTGCATTTTCAACCACAGCTGCTTTGCGTGACACAGCTGCGGTTGAAAATGCAGGAAAAAAGTGCTTTTTCAACCACTGCACACTCGCGCACAGCGCTGCTCAGCTGTCCAGGCAGCTAAATGATGACGATATACACACATGCGCAACGCAAAATGTAAAAATACTGAACTGGTAGTTACACTGGTCAGATCCTACCCCTAGAGGGAGACAATGAAAATTGATACTGCTTTTATTATTGAGTTACAATGAAATTAACAACAATTACAAGGAAATACAATAATAGCAGAAAGAAAGAGTTGAAAGATTTTATTTGCGTGAATGGTATAAAACACACCCAACTATTCATTTTTTACTTACAATGCGGGCATACATTTTATTAAGAAATATTGATGCACTAAACATGGCTCAAACTTTTGAAAACAACAAACAAGCACATATAAAACACTGAGAAATAATGCTTTGTACTCTTTACCATTCTTAATAGTGTATTCCATTTGCAGCATTTGAAAGCTCTGAAAAGGTATCACTGAACGTATAATCTCCACCAAAGTGAAAAATATATTTGTGATTACTTTGATTCCTCCATGTTCTATAGCAATACATCTTGAGGCTATACATAGTGGGTAGAAAAAAAGTATATTTAACATCTACTATGTTGCAGTTTTATTAGATGTCCTCTGGAATAGCAAATACCAGCATTCTCTCAGCCAGTGCACTGTTTTGTATAATTTTTGGTGACTTAAATCTTCCATTGCATCTTAAATTTCTTAGATTCCTTCCCTTCATCATTGCAAGTTTTTAATTCATCAGTCTTTTCTAGTTTTAAATCTTTTTATCTCCAGAATAAAGCAACAAATGTTTAAGGGGATTGAATCTGAAATTCTTAACCTTTTTCATCAGAATTTATAATGGCCTCCTTAATTTGGCAGTATCACTGAAATGTGAGATTACCAATCTCTCCAAGATAAAAAAAACATAAATAAAAAGAGTAATTAGTACTAAAAAAAGAATGTTAATAATTATGAAAATTTCAATATATAAGAGGTTAATAGTTTTCAATAGCTTGCTTGATCCCCTAGAATGGGAAAAAAATGAACAGGGATCACAATTTGAGATAGAATAAGTATCTGCACACAGACCATCCGAGCATCCAATTCAATACATCTCCAGTGAAAAAGATCAAATAGCTAGTGACTGGAAAAAACATCTGCCTAAGTCCCAGGAGAATGGGACTGCTTGGCTATACTGGGTTAGAAAGATAAATAGTCTGATGCCATATGGCAAAGTATCTTCCTAGGATTATAAGATTATATGTGGCAAGGGATGTGTAAATGAATATAAATCTAGTCTATGTCAATGTCACATGTACTCACATTTTATGCCGATCCATCCAATTGCTTTGCAAATTATTTAGAAAATACTGCCTCAAACCTCAGTTTTCACTGTAAGGTTTTTAGATGTATCTTTCTGCAAAATAGATATGTTTCTATATAACCTAGTAATATAAGTTGTTACTTTCCTCTATGTTTACTCCTTTTTTATATGCAACCATTCTTTATCTCTTTGAGAAGCTGTTATTCTTTAAACTTTTCCTAAACTAAACAGCTTTTTTAAATACATGCTGGATTTGTATGATTTTTCTTTCCAAAAGGAGTGCCAATAAATTCCCTGTATTGCTGCCATTTACACCATGACAGAATCTGCTCTGGTGAATCACAGCACTATAGTGTAAAATAAACCCACAAGAGATTCCTCTTACATGATTTTACATAGTTTATATGAGGATGAACTGTGACATCCATTTATTTTACAATCAAAAGAAACCCACCATAGAATCAATAGTAGTAAATTATTTTCCATTCCCTTCTGGATAATTTCCTTTATACAGTAGTCAACTGTTACAAACTTCCTGTTGAATCCTGCTTGATCTCATTCAGAAAATGCTAAGTGAAATCATTATGATAAGTTAGTAATAAGCCTTGTCTAGGCATTCATTAGAAAGTGTTTTTCAACGTCAGGAACTTTAAAGTGGTAGACTTCAAATTCTGGGGAATTCTGGGAGTTAAGAGTCCACAGACTCTAAATTTTCTCATACATTCTTGTGCACGGATGTTAAACTCACGGCATCACATTGCTGTCATGTGACATATTGCGATGTTTTCCCCTTCCGGAGCTGGGGTGGGTGTGACCGGCACATGAAGCAACCAGCCCATGGGCCACCAGTTTCACACCCCTGTTCTAGTGCAATGTTTCTTAATTTCAGCAACTTTAAGATAGCTGGGGAATTCTGACAGTTGAAGTCACATATCTAGAACATTTGAAAATTTTAAATTAAATAAAGTAGTCGGGTCACAGATATTGGGAACTATTAACTATTAACGTATAACTATTATATACGCTTATAATTAATGCAAGAATTTTTCCTTATGGTCACGGTCATTATTGAAGGAAGATCTATAATTGTAAAAAACCATTTCACTTGCCACTTGAGGCAGTTAAGATCCAAAACTGCAAGAGTAAAACATACATGATCCGCATACTATAGTGGGATATCCTCAATATTCAAGTTAATGCCTGCATAGCTTAAATGCAATTAGGTCATATAGGATACAGATACTAAGCAATTTTGATAATAATTGAACTATAAAAGACTGTACTCCCATTCAAATTAGACAAATTTAAGATCTGCCAGTACAGAAGTTTTGAAAATTCTGTATTACTTTATAATCAATTGAGTTCTCATTCTCCCTCACTTGTACATCTCTTTTACAGATTGGTCTCTGTAAAAACAATTTATTTTGTTTGAATCTCCCTATATTCATCGCTTTTGAGGGGGATGTAGGATGTAAGTATCAAGACATTCGAAAACACTGATTCCACTATCCTACATATATATATATGCAATCATTCGTGTCTGAAAAAAAATGCAATTATTTGTTCTACGATGCCTGATAAATTGTGCTTTGGTTATTTTTCTGACAGCCATGAAAGTTTTGATAAGAATTTTTTAGAAGATCTTATGAATGAAGGCGAATATTCATGTCCCAGGATAATGTTGCAGGATCCACTCTGGGTCCATCTCCAGGACCAAAGATTTGAAACCACTTTAACTGCTTTAGCAGCATACCTCAGAGACAGGCAGATTTCATTTTATATTATTTTTTTTCTACAGTTTGGAATATTTGTATGGTAGATAATGTCATAATTATCTGAATTACTGCATACGTTTATTATTTCATTTGATTTCATTTTATAGGATTATTTGTTTTTATAGATGTACTTTGCAACTGTCAGTATACAAACTAGGTAATAAATAAATAAAGGATGACAAACCATAAATGATTAAAGGATGACAGGTCACAAAAATAAAAGGGACATACAGGAAGACCTGAAATGACTGTAGAGATACTAGCAAGGAACTGACTTCTTAGAATGAGCTGAGGTTGGCAAAAGGCTTTAAGAGCAACAAAAAAAGGGAGAAGGGGAGAACTGATGTTTCAGAATTATAGAATATCTATTTCAAATGGAATACTATTTTGGATTATATTCTCTTGGGAGGAATTAAGGAGGGCAGATACCTCTATCGGAAAGAGGACAAACATATCCAAGAGAGAAAAAGGAAGATCTCAGAAATTAGAGATCAATTACTCATGTATCAACACATAGGATTTCTTTTTTACCATAGATCCGGATGGCAAAGCTGTGGCATGCGTGCTGGAAGTGGCACGCAGAGCCATTTCTGCTGGCATGCGAGCCGTCGCCTGGAACAGATCCACTGTGCATACAAACATGTCTCCCCCCAGCCAGCTGATTGTTGGGTATCTACTGCGCATGCATGGGGGGAGATGCGCACATGGGAGACATGCGTGCATGTGCAGGGGAGAGTGGTGCATGCAGGGTGGTTGCGTGCATGCGCACGGCGATCCGCATTCATTGTATTATGGGTGCAGGCATATACGCACTTTTGGTACATGATGATGAAATTAGCCATCACTGTCATAGATGATAAAATGATCCATTAAGTCCCTTTAAAATAATGGGGTAGTATCAATATGGATTTGTCAATAAATCTTGCTGGGCTAACATTCTCTAATTTTTTTAGTCAGTAACTTCCCCAGGAGTTTCTAAGAACACTCTTGACCTAAGATACCTCAGTTTCAACAAAGCACTTAACAAAGTGTGCTCTGTGCTTTCATGAGCCAAGCTTATTAGTGTGGGTTAGGTAGCATGACAATCATACATCCTGCTACCTCAAAAATGATACTCAGTAAATACCAAGTGACTCTTCTTAAGATATGCAAGTGATGCAGCATTGAATGGGATAGGTTACATCCTAGGATTTAGCAATGCTATTTAAAATAATTTTGGTTTGTTAGAAAAATGGACTGAAAATCAGAATTCATTGTAACTGAGACATATGTAATTTTTTTCACTCAAGAAAAAGAAACCAAGGACACAGGTAAGAAGACATGGTGTACATCTGGTTTGATAATAGTTATGAAAAATATATTGGATTCATTTAGCTAAATAAAACTGAAAACCAGCCAGCTGTATGATGCAGCTGCAGGAAAGCCAAATGCAGCTTTATTCTGAATCAATAAAATATAAATCCCAAATTACAGGAAGTAATTGCTGTAATTTATTCTGCTTTAGTCAAACCCGCCATGGATACTGTGTGAAGTTTTGGACACAAGTTAAAGATTCAGTAAACACAGAGCAGATTCAGAGAAGGACAAGATAAGCAAGTTCAGAGAAGAGACTAGAAATTAAGCCTCATGAAGGAATTTAGGAGCAGACCGATATTATATCTTTTAATAATATTTGTTGGTCAGAAAAGATCCTGTTAAATGCATGTGTTTAGCTTTGAGAAAAGATGATTGAAAAGATATGATAACATTGTTCAAATCCTGGGAAGAGTAGCACATAGAAGATAAAAAACTGTTCTTGAATATTGGCTCTAAGATATGGGAAGAAAGGGGAGAATCCTAACAATAAGAATAGTTTGATAACAAAAGCAATAATAAGACAAATTTGTTGGTTTGCTTTCATTTTTCTGGGATGCTTTAATTTGGGGTTCTGTACTGAACAGGGAATTGGACTGGGTGGCCTAAGCAATCTCTTCCAATTCTGTCATTCTATAGTATTATTTTGCCTTAAAAACCTTTTCTACTCCCCACCCCAAGGGCAAGATAACTCTTCAGAAACTCTAGGAGTAACACAGGAGCAAGTGTAAATCTTCTTCTTAATACTTTTTCCTATAAAGTTCAAATGGAAATCTCCCTGGAAATGTTCCTATCAGCTATCTTAATACTATGATATTTGAAACATTCACATTTTATCTACAATCAGCATTAAGAACAAATGTAATTTAGATTTTTCTAACAATTATAATTTTGGGAAGCAACCACTGTTGAACAATCACTTCTCCCCAACCAATAATTCTCTTTATATTGTAGAAACCAATTATGTTGCAGCTATTTAGCTTGTATACATATGGCATTAAGATACATGGTGATGAAGGAGCAGATGTACATGGCCAGCTCTCAGTATCAGGCTGAGCTTCTCATTGAATTGTAAAGTCTACAGGAGGATCACAAGGATACTAGAAGAACATGGATACAAGCAACTCCAGTATCTGAAATCCTGCCTTCTTAGGATTTCCACTTTCAAATAAATGTGTGAGTGTGCTTACAAACTCTTGCCTATCCATGCAAAGGGAGCAAGAGCCCAGTGAAATCAGAACAAACACCTTGTGCATTCTATGTCTATCTTACACATTTAACTCTTGATTATGAAGGCACTGTCCTCAGAGTTGGAAACACAATGAATGCTGTAAAACTTTCAAATTAATGCAAAGCTGGCTTGCATTTTTATTTCAGTTCTTTAAAAGGAGAAGATTACCACCTTTTTTTTTCAAAACTGAATATTGAAGATTAAAAATTCACCCTGAACATGAATATCTTCTGCATCTGGAGCTCTTCCTTCAACTGACATTGTGTTAAAACAACTCAGCTAAAGTAAACTGAAATTAAAAAGCTGTGCAATCTTCTTTCCAGTTATTACCGCAGCCATGTTGCTGGTATCCTTGCCATTTACTTAATGCCAGACAATCTGGATAGATGCCTATTGGGTTACTTGTTTTTTAAACACTCCTAAATTGGATATTAATATTTAACATCAATATTACTGCTGTGACTTCCTGCAGAGGAGCTTTTAGCCCATATGTATTCAATACACTGAAAAGGAAGTTCTGAGAATGAAAAAGCAGCTTAAGATAAGAGTCTTCACTACTCAGGGCAGCTGCAGGTGCTCGTCACAAAACTCTAAATTCAAGACTTGAACACCATTCATACTGAACTTCTAGCATTAGGATAAAGTAATTAAATTATAGAAGTGCCCAACCAATGAATTTCCATGAAAAGTACAAGTATGTATTATACCTTACTATAAGGAACCTGGATAGTGCAGTGGTTAAAGTGCAGTATTGCAGGCAAACTCTGCCCACAGACTGGAGTTTGATCCTGATTGGGGCTTAAGGTTGACTCAGCCTTCCATCCTTCCAAGGTTGGTAAAATGAGGACCCAGATTGCTGGGGCAATGGGTAAATTATGTTTCTACTTGTAAAATGCCTAGAGTTTTCTGTAAAGTACTATGGGTTGGTGTATAAGTCTAAATGTTATTGTTATTGCTACTATGCAAATGTATATGTTCTATAGTATAGAAGGTTTTTACCTAGGACTATGCAAGGGGACTGAGAGGGGAAATAATTAATCTACACTGAAAATAAAATAAAGTCTTTATAAGCTAAGAAATATGCTAGTTTAGAAATTTGCTCATTTGGAGAGTTTGAGCATAAAATCTCTCACCTGTGAACTGAAATAACAAGGATAAAATGTGCCATGGCACATGACTGAGTTGTTCTTGTTGTTTCCTTGAAATGTTATTACATAAAAAAAGGACCTTGACTCAATAAGGAACAAATGAGACTCTGGTGGGCCGCACTTCAGAAATAATGTTCTGGTTTCTTTGAAGGGACAGGGAGCTGAAGAGGGATCTTTCAGAAATCTGCTTTTTTAATCAAAATTATCATCCACCAACATTCTCTAATATAAACTGTTATCCCTTCTAGCACAACCTTATTTTCCGACATGAAAGGACCCAAGCTATAACAAAGTTCAAATATAAAAGTGGGAAAATACTATTTCCCCTTTACTCTGTATGATCTCTCACTCTTTTTTCTATCTCTTATACTAAAACATACATCACACAAATATATAAATTCAATGCAATTACTAAAATCTAATTTTTAATTTTCTGGAAATCTTCCCCTTGTAAAAATTGTTTCTGTTTTCTAGCCGTCCTTCAAATTTCTTTATAATTTGTGAGTGGTACTCAAAGCTCTGCTTATTATTGAAGATGATTGGAGAGAGGGGATGCTGGTAATGTGTCCTGATTATTAAATTATGATTGCCATTATTTTGTAATATTGGCTGCCCTCACTTTCTGAGGGGGATTTCTTAAGAGAACTTCCAACTTGATGGTTAATATTTAATTGAAATGTAGGAAGCAAGAGAGGCTGCAGATGTGGAAGAGAAGATTTTAAAAAGCCAGAACATTTATTTTATTCAATTTAGTCATTGTCCAATCCCAACGAATTTTGCGGGTTTCACAATTATAATTACATACATTCACAGGAGTCTCTCGTGATGAAAGTTTCCAAGGCACAGCTGCAGTACAACTTTTTCTGAACTTACAATAGTGCAAGTTTTTCCATATTACCTACCCATCATTAATGTTTATAAAAGGAATTGTTAATGGTATTATAACTGTATACAGCAGCCTCCCTAAATTACATTAAATTAAATATGTGGGAACTAACTTCCAGAATTGGAAAATAACAATTTTATTAAATGGTAGAGAAAGATCTCACATAATTTTCAATGGAATTTCACAGAAACAGCTGTAAATATTAATGTTGTTTTTTCTGCTGTCCTGAAATCAAGTATTGTTTCAGTGAAGTTCAATTAACATTACTGGCCTGGAGAAAACTGGCTCCTACAATTGCCTGAAAAAGAGACATATGCAAAAGAGGAATGGTGCAGTAAGTCACTTTAGCTATTTTTAAAATGTTTTATTGATTTTTAGATTTCCATCATCATGTGACTCTCAAACTCTAAAAAATAAAATATTCATAATGCTATAATGTAATTACCAGTATACTAAATTGAATTATAAAAAGAATATCCATATTTATCTTAAAACAAGAGTATATAAATAATTCCTAATGTGCTATTCCAATTAATTAAAAAGGACTTCCAGAATAGCTCTGCTTTAACCTGCTCCTAGGAACTTCCAGTGTTGGGGTAAACTTTCCCTCCAATAGAATATGATTCTTTAATATGAAGACATTATAGAAAAGCATTTCCTCCTAACCTTAGGCCTTCTAATCTCAGTGGTGGGTAACTCCTATATGGAATTCATTCAACGATTAGTTATTGACCATTTTCCAGATGAACAAAAAATAGTTTGGAACTATTAAACATATCCAAAGTATGCCTCTTAATTCTTCAGTACAATTCTTAGCTCAGAAATGCATGCAGTCATATTTCTATATATTGGGGAAAAATACATCAATATGTAAATATTAGGAGTGATCGTACGCTCAGATAAATTTTAGCTTTCAGTATGTTTAGATTCTAATGTAGAAACAAGCTAGGACACATTTACTATTGCAAAGCTGACAATCACCACAAACGACTGAGCTGTCACTACTACAATAAGCAGTGGAAGGCCTCTGATACTTCAAGGTACATGGGACACAACCGAAACATCTGGAAATTGCAAGCAGTACAAGTTATCTTTCAGCCTAAGCTCAATTAGTTCAACTGCCTGCTTTTTGCAGCTACCCAAATTAAAGCATCATCTGCTCAAACATTCTCAGCAAAGAAGAACTCAATATCTTTTTCTGCAACTGATTCCACTGTTGAACTGTTCTATTAAGAAGTTGTTCTTAACATTCAGCTGGAATCTGCCTTCCCTCAAATTAAAACCACTGTTCTATATCCTGCCTCTGAGATAAGGGACAGATGTTGGCCTTCTTTTGTGTGTCGTCCTTTTTAGATAGTTGAAAAGTATGATTTCCTGGGCATCTAATGAGTTAAGCAGGATCAGATCTGCTAAGTATTTGGATGAGAGACCACAAAAAAATACCAAATTTTTATATAGTTATAGACCAAATTAAAAAGTCAATAACGAGACAGGAGAAAGGAATATCAAACTACTTCTGTATTATTGCCAAAGTAGATACATCCATACAGCTATCAAAAGTTTTCATATACTTAAAAAAAGTTAAACTAATTTTTTTCAAATGAAAAATGTAATCATTAAAAGTCATTGGAAGATCACTTTAGTTTTACATATAGCATTAAGTCTGTGAAGGCACTCAATACTTAAACTAAATAATAAGCCAAACTTACTTTCTGGGTTACATTTCATTAACAGTCCCCTTTTGCTTCAACAAGGATTTGTGGGGAGAGGGGCATTGGACTTATTTAACTTTCAGCATGTTGCTGCTACTTGGGGAGCATTTTAAATATGATGTTTTAATCTTATTTGTTTGTTGTAAACATTTTTGAGGGTCCAGGTGACACCCAAACTGATATATAAAATAAATAAATCCCAATAGTATATCATACCAAATCACTTTCTCTTTCTTCTGGGAACAATTTAATCATCATTAACAAGCAAGTTAAATCTCCGGTCAACCTCTGTAGCAGGAAACCTATCTGAGATTGAAAAATGATTATGATTACATTACAGGTACTTCTCCAAAAAGCTTAGTCTCTTAATAAGCCCCAAAGCCTTGCAAGAGGAAGAAATACACATATGTGTTAGCAAACGGGAAAAGCATGTGTGAGTGGGTGGAAAGATTCTAGAGGAGCACAGCCATCATTTATGATGTATTTTACTTATTACTGGAGGATAGCAATTCGGCCGTAAAATACAATGTTGTCGCTTTCAATATGTGCTAAAGGTGATTTAACAGAGCTGGCTGAGAACAACTTACAGTGTTATCTGATTACAATACACCAGGTAAATCAAATTAATGGAAATAGGGGCTATATCATCTCTTCTGACAGTCCCAGATCAATTCTCCACTAGACTAGTTCAGGCAGAATTCTGATCTTTCCCATCTTCTTAAGGGCTTCATTTCAGAGTATCCAATTTTGAGAAAAAGGATTAAACTGTTGAACTAAGAACAAGACAAATCCTGGCTTTCCCTGTTCTTCATTCACTTGCTTAGGAAAGAGGAAGAGAATGGATGATAGCATCCAAAAAGAAAATACTTCTGATAATTTTGTGCTGAAAGAAATTTCCCTCCGTCTTTTAACTTTGTCACTAGAAATTAAGAACGTTCACAGCAAAATAGTCACAGTTACCTAATTAGAGTAGTGGAAAACACAATAAAAAATAAAAAGGTGTATCTCAGTCATTTGTGTGTGTATGTTCATGTGTTTGTGTGTGTGTGTATATGTATATATATATATATATATATATATATATATATATATATATATATATATATATATATATATATATATATATATATATATATATATATCTGGCTACTTTTTAACAAAATGCTTTGTAGGGGTCTTCCAGAATGAATTTTGCATACATCTCAACACATGCAACTTTCCCATCAAATTGTATCCCTGGTAACCCATCAACTGGACATTGGTAGAAATGGAAATTGTGCAAAAAAAAAATAAAACTTTTTTCACAGTTCTATGCTCTTTTTCTATGTAAGGGACCCTAACATACATTATCTTTGCAAACCATCTTTTTACATGTGAACTTTTTTATGAGCATTCTCAACTGTATATTTCTGCCAACCCCAATTTCATGGAAGACTGATTTTTCTTAACTAAGCATGGTTTAAAGACAGATCTGAGACGAATATGCACATTACTTATATAAATAGCCTCCTGCAATGAAACATTAAATCAACATTAGAATGAAACTTATTGTAAATATTTAAACATGAAAAACAATTAAAAGAGTGTTTTGAAAGATACACTTAAAAAAAACCAAAGCAATATGGATCAGTCACTTCAGCAGACAGCACATTGCAAGTAACTGGGCTGCTTATACAAAAAGTTTGACCCTCTCAGAATACAGAAAGAGGTATTGTTTTAAGTAGTTAGACTCAATCTATACACTTCTTTCAAAGTAATACTAAGCACAATCTATTTCATTGGGAAACAATGGCTAAGTAAGGGTATAGATACAGTAAGAGAAGAAACATTTGTTATATTAGATATGGGCATTTATTCTCCTACATGTGCTGGAAAGTTGCTTTATCAGAAAAAAATGGAAACAAATATAATTTTTAAGAAACATGTATTAAATACACCTATCATAATAACCCTTCACAGATAGAAAAGTTCATGTATCACACAAAAGGATATAAATTATATTATACCAATACTGTCTGTGTAGTTAAAAATGAAATGGCAGTTTTCCTGTTTTTTGTTTTGAGTTCTTCCACAGAAGTTCTAATTTGGTTTTCAAATTCTATATTATGTGGAATTCCAGACTTAGACCAAAAGATAACACCAGGAAGAACACATTTCAGACATCCAACCAAATGTTACCAGTAGGTCCACCTACTATTTTAAGGCCATTGAGAGATGCAGTTAAAATAATAGATGACTAAAAATACATCATTGTCATGGATGTAACGGATTTATATCTTGTCTTTCCACTCAGATGAATATTCAAAACAAATTAAACAACATTAAAAGCAGTAGACAATATTAGAATTAAATACTAATAGCGTTTAAAAATTTCACAGTTGAAAGCCCAGTAAAGGATAAGGAAATAAATTATCAAAGAGGTATTTGCCAGAGTCTGGGAGCAGCAGAGAAAAAGGCCTTCTATGACATGCCATCATGTATTGCTCTAAGTTACTTATCCACCTCCTCAGATGTCATGAATTTGAGTCATGAATTTCTAATGTGCAAGAGGACTCACCCCATAATTCACCATGCATCAATGGTGGCATCTATGCTGCTGGGTTGTGAGAGATTTTATCAGAGATAAACATCAAAGCCTTGATGGTTCAGGCTGTTAATCATCTAGCACTTAGTGCAAGCTGCCTGCAATTAGTGCAGGCTCGAATCCCACCAGGCTCAAGGTTGACTCAGCCTTCCATCCTCTCGGGTAGGTAAATTGAGGACCCAAGATTGTTGGGGGCAATAAGCTGACTTTGTAAAAATGCCGTTTGGGGGGACCAAAAGCCCTAGTAATAAGTAGGCATATACAGTGGAATGAAGGCTATTGCTGAGCACTTAGCATGGTGCTCCATAGACTGTAAGCCGCCCTGAGTCTCTGGAGAAGGGCAGCATATAAATATAACTAATTTTTAAAAAAAATAAATAAAAAAAAATCAAATCACTAGAATAATGTTTCTCAACTTTGGCAACTTTAAGATATGAGAACTTTAACTCCCAGAATTCCCTAGCTAGCAAGTTCCCAATCTAGAACAGTTCGGTAGACTTTATCCTTACAGGTGCAATGTATGAGGGGAAAAATGTTGATGTTACCTAGTTGAATAATGAAACATCTTCAAGAAAACAAGCTCAGAGACCCCACCAAGGACCCCACAGAACATTTTGGCTGCACATATTGCAACAGCACATGTTCAAAAACATTCAAAGACAGCACTTTCAAAAAGTGTGTTTTCAGTTTCAAATCTAGGCACATACACTCTTGCCAACTATCTTGCACTTTATCTGTGCACCATCTTTGCAGCATATTGGAGAGATCACAGATGCAATTGTGTCATCTACCTCAGCAAGTTGCCTACTCCGGTACCAACCAGATCACTGAAAGAATCATTAATGCAATCAGTCATTAATTATTCTAAAATCTCTTGGAATCCAGCTAGATCTGTTTTAATAGATTAATTCATCCTTACAGATCCACTTCCCATAAAGAATCATAATTTGTCCAAGTTAGAGTTTTACTTTGGGAGATTTAACTTTTCTTCCTAATAGATACTATCAGCAACACAAGCCAAATGCTTCTTTTTACATCTAGCATGACCTGAACATACTTTTTAGCCTATAGAAAAACCACAAATTCTTGATACTCTCTCTGCTGTCCCACTGATAGCATCTGTCACTTTACATCAACAATAGCAAGCATGATCCCTACAGACATATTACCAGAATTTATAAACTACAGCTTATCTTGGATCTCTAACCATAGGCACTTCTGGGCAGCTACTGTCATCAGTCACTGAGGGAGAAAGCAATTTTTCAGCAGAAGAAATTGGGCAGAATCAAATTCAATAGAAAACATCCATGAGGAGAGTTCATGGCAAGTGTGTTTGTATGTGAAACAACTCCTTCTATCTTGGCCTCCATTGTGTAAGTTCACTGACTTCCTCCAACACTGGCAGTTTCCTCCAATACCTCACTATTCTTGAGTATATCAGTGAGGTATGCTTGAGATAATGAGTGAGTAAGCAGAAAATCCAATTGCACACCACAAGGTGGCCAGTAAATCTGTGTATTAGCCTATAATGTTCTATTTACCAAGTATTCTGCAGCTTCATTAGATTCTGCAAGAATTCAAGGAGATAGGCAAAACCTATGGTCATCCCAACGCACCAACAAATTAATTTCATTTGGATAAGGCAATACAACTTTGGAATGATCACCCAGTGGTTTTGCTACACAAAGGTTTTTCCTTACTGTTTTGCTGCTGTTTCTGCTTTAGCACCACATCTCTCATTCTCATGTGCTCCAGAAATTTTGGACGAATTCCTATAATTCTCAAGTGACATGGTCAAAAGAAACTAAACCATGGGAATTAATGTTCAATCCAATAGAAATAGAAGGCAATAACTTAAGCAATGCTACTTTTGCCTTTTCTGGTATCATCTTCCTCCCTCTCCCTCTCCACTCTTCTTTTTTTTTCCTTCACCAAATTCTATTTCTTTTTGTTTCTTTTTAGCCTCATTCAATATTTTGGAAATGCAGGATCTAAATATTAAATAGCTAGAAGACAGATGATAAAACAAACAGACAGGATGCCAGCTTTGAGCTATTTAAAATATTGACTACATTTTTAAACAGGTAAATGTCATCAGAATGAGCATCAAACTGATTGAATAGAAACAAAACCAATGAAACAGATTGATTAGACTGCGACTTCCTCTCCCACTGCAGTGATAATTTGATTTAAGATCTCAAAAGAGTTTCTAGTGAGTGGTGGCAAAAATTCTTGCTTGCAGAAAAGATCATGGAAGAGGGGAGAATCCAGCAACTACTGGCTTAGTTTCTTCTGTATGGGCATGTATGCCCTCTAGTCAATCTTGACTCCAGGCAACTATATGGTCAAGTCCCTGCAGTTCTATTGACAATGTTTTTAGAAGACCTTTCCCATTGCCTTCTTTCTACAGCTGAAAGAGAGGGGGACTGGCCCTAAGTCACTTAGCTAATTTCTGTGCCTAAGTTAGGACTAGAATTCAAACCAGTTTTAGTTTTCATTCCTAGTGCAGTGCCTTTAATTGTGGCACAAAATATATTGTTTATTCATTTATTATTTAAAGAAAGGTCTCGCACAATAATCCTAGGCAGCGCACAACAAAACCAATAAAACAACACAAAACACATTATACCTCTGCCATCACTATGCCATAGCAACCTATGCAACTCAATTCCATTCTACCCCAATTCCGAGTGAAACAATCAGTCTTCCTGGTTTTCCAAAGACAAAAATGTAACCCTCCCACTGATCTCAGCTTAGAGATCAGATTGTGTATCAGATTAGCTTTATTCCACTTTGTTAATAATTTTGACAGAGACAGTAACCACTAAGCTTTTGAGGACACCAGTGAAACTGACATATCTCACATTCAGTACTTTCTATGCCTCAAACTTTTCAAGCAATGATCCTATTTCAGAGCAAATATCTGATTTAGGAACAAAGAAAGGGACTTTCTCACTAATTGTCCTCCTCACAAACCCTCAAAAGTATTGACATTGCTGACATTTCAGCACAAAGTTGTTTGTTCAGACATGTCAGTTTTGCTCTTCCTTTTCTAATTTCTTTTTATTATATTGATTTTTATTGTTTTACAATAAAATCTCTTTGCTGAGTACTGTAGTCTTTTCACACCCCTTGAAATGAAAAATTGCTGTGTTAGCTCTTGGGCGGAAATGCAGTTTTAAAACAATGCTAATTAAATAGTTAAATAGAAAACATAAACTCCAGATGCTATGCTTTAAATAACTGGTTAAAGGACAAGTAAGTTTAGCTGCTGCAGTTCTTTTTGCCTTTTCGGTTTTTTACTTGCAGTTCTCCAACTGTACCACAAATGTATGACAATCTTCCCAACACTAACCTTCTAAATATCTTAGGCCCACAAAGAGATGAACTTGTCAAATACTTAATGTTATGCCTAACTTCACAGAGTCACCAAACCCTCTTGTAGGGTATGTAAAATTGTGGAAAACCTTTTTAAAATCCATATGTTGCACATGGGCTGTATTTACCCACCAAAATTGTAATGCATGATAACAGCTTTCTTCTCTAGTATTAAGGCCCGTTCTTTGGTCTTTTTTCTTTTCTTTTTTGTTAATTCACCATAGTCTAATCAATTTCCTAATTAGATCCTTGTGTTGTTTTCCAGTGACTTCCTGTTTTCATCACTTTAAATAAGCCCTTCTGAAATGTTCAGTCATTCAATGCAAATACATAATAGTTAAGAGTCGTTTAACTCAGCTCAGGCATTGTAGCCCTCTGAAGGACAGCCTTCATGCAGTTTTGGATTAAGACATTAGGCACTTCAGTTTCACAGGCTCTTTGGTAAATGCACCGTTATTCATGTTACACTGGGTACACGAATTTAAATGTTTTATGAACACATGTAATAGAATTTTCTGCCCAGAACTTTCAAGCTAGTGACCAAATGTTACAATATGAAACAGACCATAACAGCCAGTTTGTTCACTACACTGATTGGAATGTTCTTATCTTTGCTCTTACAAATTAAACAAAATTTCAATTAGGAATATAATAGCATGTACAGGTTGTTATATTAATCATTATTGTTTACAGAAGAAATAACAAGGAATACACCCACTCTTTTAAACCTCATGAAATAGGAAAAATGATGGTAAACAGACAATGTCTCAGAGAGCTAAGCATTATGTTTCAACCTTAGATCTAATCAGAATTTTGATTTCCTTGCATTTTGCCTCTCTTAGTTATGCTACGTATCTATAGCTACAGTTATGCTCATGTTTACATAGCCTGGCAGAATTTATGATTTCTTGGCCATTTTTCAGAGAACATGAATGATAACACAAAAACTTTTCTTTCACTCATGGTTAGTGGTTGGCTGAAGCCATTTATTATCAATCAACCGTGTTTATTCTTTTTACATCATAATGACAACAGAAACTACCCTGATCAAAAGTTTATATACCCCAGTTCTTAATATGGTGTATTGCTCCCTTTAACATCAATGATAGCTTGAAGTCTTTTGTGGTATGTGTGGATGAGGCTCTTTATCTTCTCAGATGGTAAAGCTGCCCATTCTTCCCGGCAAAAAGCCTGCAGTTTCTGTAAATTCTTGGGCTGTCTTGCATGAACTGCATGTTTGAAATCTCCCGAGTGGTTCAATGATATTCAGATTAGGAGACTGAGATGGCCACTTCAGAACCTTCACTTTATTCTTCTGTATCCAATGACAGGTCGATTTGGCCTTGTGTTTAGTATCATTGTCATGTTGGAATGTCCAAGTACGTCCCACGTGCAGCTTCCAGGCTAATGAATGCAAATTTGCCTCCAGTATCTTTTGATAACATACTGCATTCATCTTGCCATCAATTCTGATCAAATTTCCTGTGCCTTTGTAGCTCACACATTCCCAAAACATCAGCAATCTACCTTCGTGTTTCACAGTAGGAATGGTGTACTTTTCATCATAGGCCTCGCTGACTCCTCTCCAAATGTAGCATTTATGGTTGTGGCCAAAAAACTCAATTTTGGTCTCATCACTCCAAATGACTTTGTGCCTGAAGGTTTGAGGCTTGTCTCTGTGCTGTTTGGCATATTGTAAGCTGGATATTTTGTGGCATTTGCATAGTAATGGCTTTCTTCTGGCAACTCGATCATGCAGCCCATCTTTCTTCCAGGTGCCTCCTTATTGTGCATCTTGAAATAGCTACACCACATGTTTTCAGAGAGTCCTGTATTTAACCTGAAGTTATTTGTGGGTTTTTCTTTGCATCCCGAACAATTTTCCTGGCAGTTGTGGCTGAAATTTTAGTTGGTCTACCTGACCGTGGTTTGGTTTGAACAGAACCCCTCATTTTCCACTTCTTGATTAGTGTTTGAACACTGCTGATTGGCATTCCCAATTCCTTGGATATGTTTTTATATCCCTTTCCTGTTTTATACAGTTCAATTACCTTTTCCAGCAGATCTTTGACAATTCTTTTGCTTTCCCCATGAAACCAGAAACGTCAGTGCAGCACTGGATGAAAGATGCAAGGGTCTCTCAGGAGTCCAGGCACTCATTGACCTTTTATGCACACACTAATTATAAGCAAACAGATCACAGGTGAAGATGGTTACCTTCAATAGCCATTCAAGCCTTTTTGTACCAACCTGTGTGCATGTTATCCGGCCAAAATCACCAGGGTATGTAAACTTTTGATCAGGGTCATGCTTCAGCCATACACTAACCATGAGTGAAAGAAAAGTTTTTATGTTATCATTCATATTCTCTGAAAAATGGCCAAGAAATCATAAATTCTGCCAGAGTATGTAAACTTATGAGCACAACTGTATATATCTATAGTCTAGTTGATAATCATGGAAAAAAATTATGTGGTTGCTAGGATCCAAAAATAATTTGAGGGCACATAGTTAATCAATCTAGCTAATAAGATACCAGTTTCTGTGTAGTTATTAAGGAGAGTTCATATACTTTAGCAGATATGGCTATATTTTTCCCTGCCTAATATGAATATCTACAAAAAGAAATACACAGGGGTTTGCCATGGGGATAAAGAGAGATGAGAATATGAGCAGCAGCATAGAGTCCACTAGGGCAATGTGTTGATCTCAGCCTGGCTCAAAATACTATCTGACAAGAGTGAATCACACAAGTTCTGAAAAACTCACAAGAAATAAAGCTGAGAATCTATAGTTTCCACCCTCAATTTCACTCCCTGTCTGGTTGCTTATTGACTTCTACTGACAATGAGTAGCTGAGCATCTGACTACTCTTCCATTAAAGGTAAATAAAATGGAGAGGGGGAAGGGAAGGGGAAATAATGAGGACAATACTGAAATAATGTATGGAAAATATTAATCATGAGTCTGTGAAGCTAAAGATGAAGATAACACATGTAACCCCAACTGACAGAAATGGAACAAAAACTATTAGGAGGCTGAGTGTTAGGAAAAAGTTACATCAGTGGAATGTGTTTCATTTCTTTGCTCTTTCACAGTATGTAAAATATTTAGCAATTATGGTTATACAAGACAATAATTAAACATGTAAATGTATTTAATATATCCAATGGGGCTAAAATAAGTAGCAAGTTTTGGAAGCTATGAATGAAATTATGAAGATAGTTAAGTATTCTCCTTCTATGGTATGTTTTTGACAAAAAAATAGTCCCCTTTTCTTGATTTTGCTATTTTGCCCTAGATGTAGCTATTGGCACCAAGAATAACTAGAACGCAACCAATTATTTTCAAGTTCTAAAGGCAGCACAATAAATGTCCTTCTCCAGCCAGTTTCATAGCTAGGGAGAGAAGCATAGATAAAAAACCTTGGTTCTCATCCTCTTACAAAATTTGTTTCAGTTGATTTCTCTAGGTAACTCTGAGAAAATTAAACATTGTTAAAAGAAGTGTTTTTAAAATGTATTAGCAACTTGGGCAAAATTGTTTTAAATTGAGTAAAAGTGTTTTTTCCTTGAGTAACTTAAAGTGTTTTACCTACATTGAGTAAAAAGTTACCATTTCTATTAAATCAGAGGTGGTATTCAGCAGGTTCTGATCAGTTCTGGAGAACCGGTAGCGGAAATTTTGAGTAGTTCGGAGAACCAGCAAATACCACCTCTGACTGGAGATTTTACAGTATCCTTCCCCTGCCATGCCCACCAAGCCATGCCCACAGAACCGGTAGTAAAAAAAAGTTGAATCCCACTACTGTTTAAATGGTTTTGGCTACTGAAGGAAAACGTTTGGGAAGCAGTGGCTTAACTGATAAGGCCCAAAACATACTCTCTGTCTGATCTCATCAGACAGGTGAAAACATTAGGAGAAAAACGCTCCTGTAAGTAAACAATATTTATCTATTTATTTATTGTATTTTTCTGCCACTGTAATCTGCAGATTCTCTGCAATTTACATTTCTAAAATATAAGCAGATAAAATCACTTAGCAATAAACATTATGCATAAATACTGAATCTTTCTATTTACACAAAATAACAAATATATGTAAATTGTGACCTAGAAATTAAAATGCATGTATAAACCAAGTTTGATTGTGATACCTTGCTGTTCTCCAAAGTATTATTGTTAGCTATTGCTTCTCATTGGATCCCAGTAGCTAAGGAATTTTGGCTGGAGCACTCTGGAAGACCCTTTGTTTCTGCCATTGCCCTCACTGTTTGGAACATCTTGCTGAGATCTGCTACCACTCTTCTGGCATTTAGAAAGAATTTTAAAACCTGGTTTTGACAGTTGGTGTGGGGCCTTGATGGAGAAACTGTAGTCTGGAGATGGCTGATGCTGTTTAAAGAGCCCTTGATTCTAAGCAATTTTTCTGACAAAAGACTTCCTTCATTGAATTAGTTAACACAATCTGTTCTCACTTCATTTGACCTTAAGGCACACCACTCAAAATAGCCATGTACCCAACCATCATGATATGTAGCAAGTCTTCATGATTTCCCATTGAACTTTCACACCTGTTGGAAAACTTGAAAACCTCTAACTAAAAGTTTATGTACTGTACATCCATTACCTTCTTCCAGCCTGTTTTATACATTACATTTAGAATATTCATGGAAAACAACACTTCCTAGTCCCAAATCAGCATCCAACATGGCAACCCATCTGGTGAACTTAAACTCCAATTTGCAGCTTACACTATTTTTCTACACCATATGTTCCATGTCTCCAAAACAATTCTAGCATTTCCACTCCTCCATATAAATACACTTTCCTAGAGCAAAACAATTTTATATAAAGTTTAAATATGATGGAATAAATCCTTTATTATCAAAAAATGGTAAGTGGGGAAACCCATGCTTAACTCAATGCTCAACTGCCTAAATAAATTCATAAATCTCTTTCATTATTAATTTTTCTAAAACTGTGTCACTATTTTCTATCCCCAAAGTGTAGTAGTTGGAAGTTTTACAGAAACTTTTCTCAACTCAAATTAAGTCAACCTAGTGAAACCGAGACATACAATTATGCCAAGGAAAAAGAAAAGAAAAAAAAAAAAACCAGCCACTTGATTTAACAGACCTTTGGCTTCATTCATGCAAGGAACAAATAATGTCAAGAAAATTTTTAAGTTGAGTAAGCATAGGAGAATCTCCTAATGAGCAATTATTTTTTTCCAAGAACCCACCAGGGATGTCAATTAGCCTATTTAACTTATCAGATAGCTTATCAGTCTAGGGCTGGACCTGTGACTGATATGGTCTGTATTTCTGGGCTTGTGGATAGGAGTGAAAGAGTAAAGTAAATGAAATAAATGAAATTTTTAAGGAACTAACTGCCTTCCAGGCCTGCAGACTGCAAAGCCACCCAGAGACCATGGTTGGAATGGAGCTCTCAAGATTGGGCAGGCAAAACACAGCATGAAATAACTTTTTGTGAAGCAGTTTGATTTTTATTCATAGTTTGCCAATTTTTATTCATAGTTTGCCAATGAATAACAAAGGAAGTATTGTTTCCTCTGATCCTGGCTTTTGTAGCCAGAAACTTTACAAGCAGCATTCTGTCAAAGTAAATAAATTTACCCCATCTCCCTCTCTTATTTTGATCTTTAAAGACAAGAACGTGAGTATCTGAAGCAGGGGTGTCAAACTCAAGGCCAGGGGGCCAGATCCGGCCTGCAGGGTGTTTAGATTTGGCCCACGGGGCCAGCCTGGAAACAGCAAAGGACTGGCCTGCGATGCCTCTGCCAGAAAAATGGACCTGGGAAGGTGGGGTGCACACTCTCCCATGCCCCATTTTCACTGGCAGAGGGCTGCAGGAGGCCATCACAGCCTAAAATGGAGCTCAATTTACAATCTATACAGTTTTAATTAAACTCCCCTTAGAATTAATCAAGGGGTTCAGATAAAACTTTGGTAGTAACTACTCATTGCTAACAAAAAATTTATAGTCTCTCTGGATTTTTTTAAATTTACTCCCCCACCCAGGGTTTTTATGCTGGTTAAATATGATCCAAGAACATGTATATGGTGACTCTTCTGCTGAGGATCCTTGTGATTTTCCATTGCCAGGAACCTGCCATTTTTTCAGTAGTTAAGACTACCTAAATCCAACTTTTTTTTGTCTTTTTTCTTTCCTGCCATCTCCTTAGCCCATTTCAACTCACTCTCCAGAAGAGCTTCTATGAACATGTAAAAATCTTAGCTACTTCTCAGATTCCTTGCAGACAGTTTACCATCTTCAGGTACGTGCATGTCTATGTGATTATTTTGCAAGCTGGCAGACATTATCTACCTACTTCTATCAATCACAAGCCTTTTGTCTATCCAAAATCTAGTTTAACCTTATTTATCTACCCCAGGGTTTTGTTTTTTTCCCCTCATTATGCTAATGCTTATATAAAAACAGCCACAAGGTAACAAAGTTAAAATGAGATACTCACTTCATTATATGAACAATTGTTTTTACTTGGAAAATAAATGCATTTTCTTTTTAAAGATTTTACAAACTTCATGCAACGGTACCGCGTTTCTCAGAAAATAAGGCCGGGCTTTATTTTCTTTTGACCCCCCCCCCAAAAATGGCTAAGCTGTCTTTTTGGGGGTGACTTAATTTCTCCCTCCATGCACACCCTCGCCTAGAGTACCCTGCAGGCAGCCATACCTCGCTACCAGCCGCTCCTAATGGCCAATCATGGCGGAGCACGGAGGGCTCCATATCCCCGCCAAGTGCCTTTGCTGCAGACCCGGTATGGTGCTGGCTGCAGGCCAAGTTAGCAGATGGGCAGAGGCAGGGCACTTTGCGCTGCTGCTGCTTCCTCCACTGCCGTTGCTTTCACTTCTGCCCTCGCCATGGCTTATGCCACATTGGGACTGCTGCTGTTGGGCAAGACGCAGAGGCTGGAGTCCGTGTGGACATCACGGCGTGGCAGTACCAGAGAAGTGGCTGTTCCAGTGGGTGGACGAACGGTTCAAGTGCATTCCTCCACCGTTTCAGCCACTTCGCGGGCAGGGATGCCGCCTCCATAGCTTCCATGGTTCCTGCTGGCAGTGGCACCTCTCTCACCAGCGCTGTTTCCAAAAGCAGCAGCAGCAGCAGTGGGACAAACCCCGCTGCCGATGAGAACCACCTGCCCTCCTGCAGGGGCATCGCTTTGTTTGACGGCAGCTGCGTCAACAATGTCCTGCAAGTCAGAGAGTCATTCGGCTTCGGTGGGTGGAAGTGGCAGCGGGAGGGTGATGCCATCATTTCTCTTCCCCCCATGCCTCGCTTTGCTTCCCGCCCCAGAGCTTCAGGTCACAGTCTCATCCTCTGTACAGTTGGGCGCTCTCTTCTTGCTCCAGCTGCCAAAGGAGGGAGGGAGGGAGAGAGGGAAGAATGTCTTTGGGATTTGCCAGGAGAAATCCAGGAGGTGGATTTCCATCCTATTTCTGCCCTTCAAGGAGATGAAGGTTGGGAGTGCATTTAAGGGGGTGACTCCTCCTTTGGTATGAAACTGTAGGAAGAATCCTCTGGGAAGCTTGGTGCTAAGGGTCTGTAGGATGACTCCCTTTCTCTTATGTTTGGATTGGAAGGTTTGCCTCTGCTCGAAGGGCAAAATGGATAGATGGTTCCTGTTGTGTATGGACTGAGTCTTCACGCAGGTGAAGCATGGACCTCTCCCATTGGCTTCACGCAGCGGGAAGCACGGACCTCTCCCATTGGCTGGAGCCGTTTGACAGCCGGCTATAAACGGCGGCTGTCAAACGGCATCAGCTGTTGCTGCTCCAGCTGGCTGCCGTGTTAGCGCGGCAGTAGCGGTAACCCTCTTTGCCTGTAAATAAAGAGTTAAGCTGAAAGCCTTGACCTGGTCTCTGCCTGAGTTATTCCGTCGCTCTACAACAGTTCCCTTTTTAAAACTACCAGGAGGGGTGGGGAGGAAGCTGCCCAGCCAGTCTTTATTCTTAGGGAACTGACGGAGGGAATGAGAGTAAAAAAAACATAGAGGGGGAAAAGTTCCATGGGGGATTTTGGGCAGCTGGAGCAAGAGGAGAGCGCCCAACCATACAGGGGATAAGACCATGACCCGAAGCTCTGGAGCAGAAAGCAAAGCGAGCTGTGGGGGGAGAGAAATGATGGCATCACCTTCCCACCGCTGTTTCCACCCACCAAAGCCCGAATGACTCACTGACTTGCAGAAGGGTAGAAGGGAAAGTGATGGCGACAAAGGAAGTGGCAGCAGCGCAAAGTGCCATTGACCCAGCCAACAGCCGGCACCATATACGGGTCTGTAGCAAAGGTGCTTGGCGGGAGTAGGGAGCCCTCCACGCTCTGCCATGATCAGCCGTTAGGAGCAGCTGGTGGCGAGGCATGACTGCCCGCGTGCTGCTCCTAACAGCAAGCTTCCCCCACCCTTTCCCCCCATTTTGCATGTTTTAAATAGGTCTAAATTTTGGGGGAGGGGCTTAATTTCACCTCATGCCTATAAAACTTGCTGGGCCTTTCTATTGGGGGGGGGCGTATTGTTGGAGAAACACAATAGTAAAGTCCAGAGAAAACCAGAGAATCATTTCTATAAATCCTTCTGAATAATTAATATTACCTAATTATGGAATCTTGATTACTATAGAGTGACACAAAAGAATAATAAAATCATAACTGGTTACTTCCCTTATACACTCATTATAGAATACATTTTTGCTATTTTCATTTTTCTACTCTTGATTACAGTCACGTGTACTGTGACAGTTTCTATTTCCCTACTTTCTCATAAAGATACAATTTAATTTTCACAGAGTTTATTCTGAAAAACTTCGGAATATGATACACCCTTCATCACATTTCATGTTTATGTGATATTAAATCACAAAAGGTTATGTTTATCCTGGATAGAAAGCGTTTTTTCTGAATTTATCAGTATCTGCTTAACATTATATATAGGATAAGAATAGTATTGCATTGTTTGGTATATACATGATACATTAGAACTCCAGTAACTGAAGTAAACTTTGCAATATTCATGAGATTCATTAGAAAACATTAATTTTATTTAACATGTACTAGGTAACTAATTAAAGAAGATAGTGGCTTTCCAAATAAAGAAGTTGCAACTCTACTGACAAAAGAAGGCAAGTAGAATTACATTTAATTGACCAAAGTAAGCTAAGTTTCATTTTAAAAACAGAGCCCAAAAATGAACAATAAGCAAAAAGAGCAATGGTAATAGCAATAATCAATTGTCATGATCATTTGCCTGTTAATTAATGTCTTACTCTCAGAAAAGCTTTGATACAATGACATGTAATGCTTCATCCACTGATTTGCATGATCACCTTCTGAAATATATATACAAGGCTTTCAGATCCCTGAAATAACAAACCCCTGTGCCCAAAGTGTCAAAAAGCATATATATTATTGTTCCTACACATTCTTTCAGTATACGGACTGCACTCATATAGTAGCATAGCTACAGTCTGATTTATTTGACTTGACTTAGCAATTCATAAAGTTAGACTCTTGTGGTTTATTCAATAAAGCACAATCAAACCAGCCATGACATACTGTGATATGAACTAGATCACAGATTGCAACTGAAAACCTTATTATCAAATCACGTACAGCATGAATGGCACTGAAGGCAACAAAGGAGAAAGAAGACAAAGAAATCATCAGTAAAGAGAAAGGGAAAGACAAAAGCAAAAAGAATTAAAAGCTACAGGGGACTATAGAATACAAAGCAAGGAGCATTGAATCCATGCTTTAGCAATCAAATATTCATATTTAACTAACTATGAAAAGCACTGAAAGCACAACAAAATTAAAGCTGACTTTTTGTCACCTTTATGAATTATAGTGGCAAGTTGTCACTGTACACAGCAGAGTGTATCAGGATTGCCCCTCATATTAAACACAAAGACAACAAATGGAGAAAGAAGAAATGTTAGGAAAATCCAAATAGTAGCCATTATACTAGTTCATATTTGATACTGATACATTTGCTGTAACACACATCCTCTTATAGAGGCAAACTGCTGGGCATTAATGCTTGGTTGAAGCTGGGCAGATCCAAATCTTGTGGTTTCCTTCTTCACTCCAAGTGAAAATAAGGTTCCATTCTCGAGATTCATTTCAAAGAAGCCTTCACAATTAATAAATTATGAAGGCCAAGTGCCTCTCCAAAACACTCCCCATATTTAAGACATGACCAATCTATAATCAAATAATATTTCCCTAGTTTGATTTCTAGTGTTTATTTGAAAACAAAGTACTATTATTTTCCATTGCCGTTCTTATAACTGTAAATAGGAACATAAAGAAGCAATTAAAAATCATATTGAAAGTATTTTTTGCAAGTTAGTTTGAACTACTGATCTCAAAGTTTGTTATTTTAACCCTCAGTCTGCCAATATCAGGGCTGACAAAATGGTACCACCGCAGGTGCCTGATGGACCCAGATAGGTTCCTGATGGAGCTTGGGCCGTTTCCTGAGACTCACACACACGACTCGGTTGAGGACTTAGTAGCTGCCTGGGATAGGGTGGCGGCTGAGGCCCTTGACCGGGTTGTCCCCTTGCGGCCTCTGACCCGGTGCCGATCCCGAGCAGCTCCTTGGTTTTCCGAGGAGCTGAGGGAGATGAAGCGCCGGAAAAGACGCCTAAAGAGTGGTTGGAGGGCCAGCCGCTCCGGATCTGACTGAACACTATTGTGATCCCATATTTAGTGGTGATAAGGATGGCGAGGCAATCTTACCTTTCCACCCTTATTGCATCCACGGAAAATCGCCCGGCCGCCCTGTTTAGGGTGATCCGTTCCCTTTTGGAAGTGGAGGCGCGGGAGGATCCCTTGCAGGGACGGGCCGAGGATTTTTCCAGATTTTTGCAGGACAAAATCACTCAGATCCGGGACGGGCTGGACTCCGACTGGGCATCTCCGGGCGGGGGGATGGGGACGGATTTCGGTGAGGTCATTTGGGATGAGTTCGATCCTGTTACCCTGGAGGACGTGGACAGGATACTGGGGGGGCTTAATGCCACCACTTGTTTATTGGACCCGTGCCCCTCCTGGCTGGTCCTGGCCACTCGGGAGGTGACACGAGGCTGGTTCCAAAGGATCATTAATGCTTCCTTGAGAGAGGGGCTTTTACCCGCCGCCTTGAAAGAGGCGGTGGTGTGGCCGCTCCTCAAGAAACAGTCCCTGGATCAGCATTATTGTCAAACTATCGTCCAGTCTCCAACCTCTGCTTTGTGGCGAAGGTTGCTGAGAGTGTGGTGGCACGTCAGCTCCCTCAGTACCTGGATGAAGCGGTATATCTAGACCCCCTCCAATCGGGTTTCAGGCACAGCACGGAGACGGCATTGGTTGCATTGGTGGATGATCTCTGGAAGGCCCGAGACAGGAGTTGTTCTTCTGTCTTGGTCCTGTTCAATCTCTCAGCGGCTTTTGATACTGTCGACCACAGTATCTTATTGCAGCGGTGGGGGGGTTAGGAGTGGGAGGCACCGTGTTACGGTGGTTCTCCTCCTTCCTCTCCAACCGCTCGCAATTTGTGTTGACAGGGGGGCAGAGGTCAACCCTGAGGCCCCTATTTTGCGGGGTGCCCCAGGGATCTGTGCTCTCGCCCCTGCTGTTCAACATTTATGTGAAGCCACTGGGTGAGATCATCCGTGGGTTCGGGGTAGAGTTCCATCAGTACGCTGATGATACTCAGCTGTACATCTCTACCCTGGGCCACCCCAACGAATCCATCGAAGTGATGACCTGGTGCCTGGAGGCCATGCGGAGTTGGATGGGTCTTAACAGGCTTTGTCTCAACCCAACCAAAACCGAGTGGCTGTGGTTTCCTGCGCCAAGATACAGCCAGCTTATTCCGTCGCTGGCCATGGGGGGAGAAATTTTGCTCCCCATGGAAAGGGCTCGCAATCTGGGTGTCCTCCTGGACGTACAGCTGTTTTTAGAAGATCACATTACAGCCGTCACCAGGGGGGCCTTCTGTCAGATTCGTCTGATCTACCAGTTGCGGCCCTTTCTGGATCTGGGCGCACTTTGCACGGTCACTTCCGCCCTCATCATCTCCCACTTAGATTACTGCAATGCTCTCTATATGGGGCTCCCCTTGAAGAGTATCCGGAGACTACAGTTGGTCCAGAATGCAGCCGCGCATGTGATCTTGGGAGCTCATCGGAGCTCCCATGTTACACCACTCCTGCGCAAGCTGCATTGGTTCCCTGTGGCCTTCCGGTTCCAATTCAAGGTGGTAGTGATCATCTTTAAAACACTCCATGGCTCGGGACCTGGGTACTTACGGGACCGCCTGCTGCCACCAACGGTCTCCTGCCACCCAGTGCACTCCCTCAGGGTTGGCCTCCTCAGGGTTCCACCAGTTGGGTGATGCTGGTTGGTGGTCCCGAGGGTGTGGGCCTTCTCTGCAGGGGCTCCCTCCCTTTGGAACGACTTGCCCCCAGAGATACCGGCCATCACCGACATTCAGACCTTCCGGCGCGCAGTAAAGACCCACTTTTTTCAACAGGCCAGCCTGGCCCAGTAATAATCGTGGGGTTTTAAATTTGGTATTTTAAACTTTTATCTGTTTTTATACATTTTGATAATTTTATAATTCGTCCATTAATTTAATTATTTTAAATTATTTTTAACTCTATAATTTTATATCTTGTTTCTATTTTTATCTGGCTGTACACCGCCCCGAGTCCCTTTTTTGGAAGAGGGGGCGGTATAAAAATTTAATAAATAAATAAATAAATATCAAACTGTTCTAAATAGTAGGGAGTTCTTCCTAAACCATAATCTATACTTTAATTAAACAATAATACATGTTTCAAACTAAGAAAATGAAAACAAGAAGAAAGTTGTACACATACAGGTAGTCCTTGAGTTATTAATGTAATGGAGCCTGCCCATTCCATTTGTAACCTGACAATTCGTGGGAGTGAATCTTGTACCTTGAACGGGATCACTCCCCTCCTTTTGCCCATGCATTCGCTAATTGAATGCGTGGTTGGTTAAGTGTACATGAAGTATTTCAGGGTGAGGCCTACTGATGGAACAGGCCATCTGCCTAAGACCATCCAACACCTCCCCCAACCCATTGAAATATTTCATGCTCCCCTCCGGAGCTCCATTTCGGCCTTCAACGTGCCAGGCAAAGCCTCCAGAGAAACTGAGCATCAGATGGGCGGGCAAGACTCTCTAAACCTCCATTTTGGCCCAAAAGGTGCAGGATGAATTTTGCAGAGCCTCTGTGGTTGTTCAAAAGGGTGAATAACTGCCGTGGTGCTGCAAGATTTGTAGTTTCAGGACTTATTCATAAATGCTATGATGCGCTTATCACCTAGTTTCAAACGTTCGCTAAGGGAATGCTCATAACCTGAGGATTACCTGTACTTTATAACAAAATGGTATTATTTGGCTAAAAAACTTTTATTTTAGAGAATAGATATAATAGATGCATTTAAAACATATGTTAACACTCAGCTGACAGTGATAATGCCAAAATGACATTATTGACTCTAGCATCACACGTGCTTGCATCACAGACACAATGTGAGGGTGGCACTTGCATGATAATGTCACTAATGTGTGTTGTCATTTTGGTATCAATGTGGCTTGCTGGTACAGATTATTCTCTATCCTATCCTCAGGTATGACGAAGAACACATCTTCATTTTCTTCTGAGTAATACTATCATATCACATGTAACTAATTAGTCATATCATAGATAGCCCAAATCTTTTCTTAAGACTATATACACCCAGTTCCTTTCCTTTCACTTTTTATTATTTATTTATTTATTTATTAATCGCACTTTTATACCGCTCCCTCTCCCAAAAAGGGACTCGGGGCGGTGTACAGCCCACTAAAAACATACAATAAATACACAATAAATACGATTAAAAATAAATTAAATAATCAAATCGGCTGTCTATTCAAAATTTAAGTTAAAAATTAAAACTAATAAAACCCCAATTTAGAATTAATTAAAACCAAAAAACATAGTTACTGGGCCAGGCCGGCCTGTTCGAAAAGCAGGGTTTTTACTGCGCGCCGGAAGGTCAGAATATCCGTCATAGCCCGTATCTCCGGGGGGAGATCATTCCATAGGGAGGGAGCTCCCACAGAGAAAGCCCGAACTCTTGGGGCCACCAGCCGACAACAGTCAGGCGGCGGCACCCCAAGTAGGGCCACCCTGTGGGAGCGTACTGGGCGGCGGGAGGTTGTTGATGGCAGCAGGCGGTCCCGTAAGTACCCAGGTCCCGAGCCATGGGGCACTTTAAATACCATCAGTACCACCTTGAATCGAATCCGGTAGGCCACAGGAAGCCAGTGCAGCCTGCGGAGAAGTGGTGTTACGTGTGCGCCTCGAGGGGCGCCCACGATCACCCGCGCGGCTGCATTCTGAACTAACTGCAACCTCCGGAGACTCTTCAAGGGGAGCCCCATGTAGAGAGCGTTGCAATAATCCAAGCGGGAGATAACGAGGGCGGAGGTGACTGTGCGAAGTGCGCCCAGATCCAGAAAGGGCCGCAACTGGTAAATCAGACGAATCTGATAAAAAGCCCCCCTGGCGACGGCTGCAATATGTTCTTCCAAAGACAGCCGTACATCCAGGAGGACACCCAAGTTGCGCGCCCTTTCCACGGGGGTCAAAACCTCTCCCCCCACGGCCAGCGAAGGAATAAGCTGGCTGTATCTGGGCGCAGGAAACCACAGCCACTCGGTTTTGGCTGGGTTGAGACGAAGCCTGTTACGACCCATCCAACCCCGCACGGCCTCCAGGCACCGGGCCATCACTTCGACGGCTTCGTTGGGGTGGCCCGGGGTGGAGATGTACAGCTGAGTATCATCAGCGTACTGATGGAACTCCACCCCAAAGCCACGGATGATCTCACCCAGCGGCTTTACATAAATGTTAAACAGCAGGGGCGAGAGCACCGACCCCTGAGGCACCCCACAAAGCAGGGGCCTTGGGGACGATCTCTGCCCCCCCGTTAACACAAATTGCGAGCGGTCGGAGAGGAAGGAGGAGAACCACCATAATACGGTGCCTCCAACCCCCAACCCCTCCAACCGCTGCAATAAGATACTGTGGTCGACAGTATCAAAAGCCGCTGAGAGATCTAACAGGACCAGGACAGAGGAACAACCTCTGTCCCGAGCCCTCCAGAGATCATCAACCAACGCGACCAACGCCGTCTCCGTGCTATGCCCGGGCCTGAAGCCCGATTGGAGGGGGTCAAGATAACTCGCTTCATCCAGGAATCGGGGAAACTGACGGGCCACCACACTCTCTACAACCTTCGCAACAAAGCGAAGGTTGGAGACGGGATGGTAATTTAATAACAATATTACCTTGTTTCCAGTCCCTGCTTATCTTATCATAGCACCATCACCATCACATCATGATAGAATATGTATTCTGGCAGAATATGTATATTGTATACCTGGCATTTACCAGCAATGGCCTGAGGCCTATTAGCATTTTCATGCTTTAATAAACAAGCAGTTGCTATTTTGGATGCAGAATTGAGGGGAAAAGTCAGTTTCAGAAATAACACAAAGTATGTTGAATGTGGGCAGAAGGTTACAATTCTGTCATGTACAACTTACTGATTCAGATGTGGGGAAACTATCAGATGGTGAATCATTGATTCACAGGAAAAACTGATGAGGTAAAGAGCCGTCAATGGTCTGGAACCAGGTTTTATGGGGAATGGAGTTTCTGGCCATGCATTTTCTCTATGCCACCCATCTAATCTCTCTTTCTAATATAATCATGACACAGAAGAAAAAGAAACTTATAGAACAGTGGTCTAGGAAGCAGAAATAGAAACTTCTTAGCTCAAGGAGCTAAGGAAGCAGAGAAATCTCTTGGCATAAAGTGTCATGCCCCTGTCAGAGTCTGAAACTGAGGAGGAAGCCAGACAGCTGACATGAAGTGGGAGTGTGGTTCCAATGGCTGTGGAGAAGGCTGGGGAAGGGAAAAGTCTGGCTGGGCAGGGCAGAGGAGAGATAGAATAAGGGAGAGGGAGTTCAGAGGAAGAACCAAATCCACTCCCTCTTCATCCTAGGGCATGCAGGGAGGAACGGAGAAGAGAGGAACATAGGTTGAGTGGCTTACGAGGGAGGAGAGGGCCCTGATTCTCTTCATTAGCCATAGCTGGGAAGACAGTTGATAAGAAAGGCAGGCTGCATGTGGCAGGCTGCTGGGAGCAAAGTGACTTTATCCTGTGTTGTCGTGGCTTATCTGTGCTCCTGACGTCTTCCCAACCATTTGAGTTTTGCCATACCTTCAAGCCTGAGATTCTTGCTTCTGTCCTGCCAAACTAATTACCTCAGTTTGGTTTGTTTGGACTTTAAGTTACAGTTTGTGTTGCTCATATTTTGGACCTAATTTTATGCAGTCAAAGGCTGTTCCTGGGAGTGTTTTTCTCCAGCCAGAAGGTAACCTGGACATTGGAGCAAAGTTGGAGATAACAAAGAGACTCTTATTGCTTATCTGACTGTGTGTCATGCCTAGGTCACCACATAATGTCTGGACTAAAATTTAGGACATTTTTTTGACTACCATGAGTGATCAAATCTAAGCTCAAGGTAGCTAAGGGCATGTTCAGGAACTTCAGGGTCAAGCCTCCTTTGATACAATTTATTCCCAGACAACTAGTTTACCCTCATCATGTTATTTTTTAAAGAAAACTGTAAAATCATGGCTCTTTAGAAAGATATTTGCTGCTGAAAAAAATAATGTCACCCTAAATGGTAGTACATTTGGGCCAATTGGCTATAACCATGTTAATTCAAGTTTGTTTAATTTTCTGATAATAACACCATAAGTCATTCACAGTTTGTGGAAACAGACTGTATACACATTATAGAAATGCATACATACATGCATACATACACATACACACTACACTCATATCCACATTTCAAATCACACATGCAGTAAGGGGCCAATTGAGGAGAAGACTCTATGAAGGATGGCTTCACCTCTTCTTGCTGTTTCATCAAGCATCTTCCCCTACTTTGAGGAGACACTTTTCTTTTTCCACAAAGAAATAGAAGAATAAGAACATTCTCAGCACTAGGATATAACAGCTTCCCAATGTGTAGGAATAGCCTTGGGAGCCAGAGCCGAAGCTTAGATAATAGTCCAATAAATGAAATATGACTCCCAAAGTGGGATGGAAATAGAGAGAATATCCCAGAAAGGACCCTCTCTAGTTCTCTGGTAAGTGAAAGCAGAAGTGGGACTGCTGTCAGACTTACAAGATTCTGTCACTATAATCTCACAATAAAGGAAGTATTAGATTTGATTGGCTCTCACTTTTCCCAATAAGAAGTAGGAAAAGGACAGCTTAAGGAATTACCATATCAAGGTGCACCAATACTTTGAAACTCTGGTTCACTATGAGATGCTCCCATTGGGAAAGATAAAAGCAAAGTGACAGTGGCTGACTAGAGACCAACCATCCAAGATGTTGAGAGCTTCTTGAAATGGTAATTCGCTATTGTTCCATTTTTTCTTTAGGGAACTTCTGCTTCAAACATTACTGGTACACCTTGTTGCAGTGGTTTCCCAAAGCATCACTCAACTCTTGCCCTTTTCCCAAGTCACTGGAAGTGTCAACCTATCAGTTATTGATCAGAGCAATGCAAGAGGGAAAGATCATCCTGCTATAGTAGATTTTGTAACTATTTTTAAAAAAATATGAGGGGCTATTGCACTATGCAAAATTTTACTGCATTCTAAACTAGTACAGCTCTAGGAAATATGTAATATCTGTACAGGTCTATTCCAAGAGGTACAGAGGAAAAAGGTAAGCATTTCAATCACCTATCACTGTCAAATGTGGTACATAACAAACTGCTGAAACTAAATAAAAAGTAATAGTAAAAAAAAGTGCAGCTGCAAATGGATCAATATTGCCAAAGTGATGTGGAATGGATGGATATATAAAAAGTGTAATTGCTTCATTATTGTCTAAATCTAAATGTAAATCACCACTGGCCTTACTTCATAAATGTGTCAAACAAGCTATTTACCAAAAACAACTTTTGATTACTCATTACCACTTTGGAAAATTGATTGATAGTGGTTAAAATTACAATGTGCTGGAAATATTTTGTACGTAAGCCTACATAAATTATTGTGATTATAGTCTTTGATAACTCATTTCTTAATTTTTACAACCATTTGAACAGAATTCTGTTGTTTTTATAAATCTAAATTGAATATTTTGAGCATCTAACCCTTTTGAGAAGCCAGAAATAATTTTGTTACGAATACTTGAAAAAACTGGCTTTGTAAATCATGAACTGGTCAGTTTTTCACTGCCTAGATTAATGTAAAGCTCAGGTATTAGTTATTCATGACTTTTTACCTTCCTAAATTAGCTATCCATGATTTTAAGTTTCCAGATGTTCTGATGGAGATGACCATGACTGTTATGAGACTATTCCCCACCAGAGCATCTTGCTGGCCCTTTATCTACCCATGCATCCATGCAGTCACCCAGACAAAACAGACTGCATTCCGTTCAATGATTAGGAGCTGAGAATAAGAATTTGTTTAGATTCTCAGAAGGAAACTCACATATGCAAAGAAGAGGTTGCAGGCAGCTGATATGCATATCAAATGTTATGCTGGCATTAAAAATGGAGTTTTAAACATCATCAGAGAGGACTTTGGGATGCAAAAGCTTGGAGAAGATAAAATTGAAAATGAGATGATAGCTGAAATGGACAGACAACAATTGTCTGTTGAAACTGGCTTTGCTATAACAAAACCACTCTTGGCTGGTAAATCTTAAATGAATTTCTTTGTGGGTAAGAGAAAAGATTGCTGAAAAAAAATATTTGGAAACTACCCAAAGAACTATGTTGAAGAGAAGGTGGCGCTGTTGGATCTTTTTACTCACTACAAAAAGCTATTGGTGGAACTTGAAAACTATCAGATTTATTTATTTATTTATTTATTTATTTGTTTAAACTTCTATACCGCCCCCTCTCCCAAAAAAGGGACTCGGGGCGGTGTACAGCCTACTAAAACATACGAGGTATACAATAAATATAGTTAAAAATAAATTAAATAGTTTAATCCGGCTGTCTAATTCAGATTCAATCTAAAAGTTAAAAACTAAAAACCCCAATTAAAATTTAATTAAAAACCTAAAAGACAGTTACTGGGCCAGGCCGGCCTGATTAAAAAATAAAGTTTTCACCGCGCGCCGGAAGGTCAGGATATCCGTCATAGACCGTATCTCCGGGGGAAGATCATTCCATAGGGAGGGAGCCCCCACAGAGAAAGCCCGAACTCTCGGGGCCGTCAGCCAACAACGGTCAGGCGGCGGTACCCCAAGCAGGGCAACCCTGTGGGAGCGTACTGGGTGGCGGGAGGTTGACGATGGCAGCAGGCGGTCCCGTAAGTCTGCCAAGAAAAGTCAGTAGAGAAGAAGCTGCCGGTTAGATGGGTAAAAAAATGTCAGCCAATGTAACTTAAGTTTTTCTTAATGGTTAGTATGTATTAGCATGTAAATGTAAAACGATGAGGTTGTAATGTTATTATCCTATTCTACTGCCGTAAAAATTTGGAATCTAATGCTTTTCTTTCTTTTTTTCCCATTATCCTATACTTTTTTTCTCTTCCCTTTAGCCTCCCCTTTTTTCCCACTATTTAAATTTTCTTTTGTATTTTATACCCCAATAAAGTTCATAAAAAAGTTAGAAATTCTGACAACTATAGCAATTCTTTCCACTTCTTGCTGCCATGTTTCATTTTGTTCCTCATGGAGATTCATGAACATGCTTCTGCTAAGTTTAAGAATAGCTTGCAAATAAAATTAAGAAAACACATATTAGGACAATATAATTATTGTAATTAATTAAAGATGGCAATAACAATATCTGGGTATGAAGGCAACAATGAGGCAGCAAGAGGTTATTTTAGTAATCATTGTAAGTTATATGTTACTTACAGAAATCCTGGAAAACAGGGAGAAATTTTGTACTAAAGAAAAAATGTTCAGGGTTGATGGAAATATTGAGGGTCTATAACCCTTATACATTCTTACTCCCAGATAAGGAAGTGACAGCATCTTTATGCAGATTAACCTTCATTTATCTCAAATTGTAATTCTCTTATTTTCCTTAGAAAAATCTCAGATGATGTCATAGGAAAATAGCATGTTGTTTCCTTGAATACATTTTGTTCCTTTTCTCCTTCCTTTGTTTTGAAATGGACAGGATTACTAATTGTCTATTATTCTCTCCTGAAGCATCTTTTTTTTTTAGCACGCCATAGAATTGCGTCAATGCCTCCATAGCTGAACAACTACAAAATGAAGAAATGGTGCAAGCCAGAGAGTGAAGTTCCTGTGTTGTCTTTTAATAAAGAAATAGAAAAATCAGAGTATTTTTCCTTCAAACTGCTGGTAATTTTAGAAATACAGTTGCCATAACAACTCCTGTAATTCCTACGCCACGTTTAATTACTATGAAAATTGACAAAAATTCTGGTAATTGTAAGAGGGAAGGTTTCAGTGAAATGTTCTAGTAGATTTGGAGTATTATGGAGTAGTGAAGTTTTATGTTGCTTTTCTCTGCCATTTCATGTGTGTGGGGAGGGGGGGCTCTAATTCTAATAACATATATTGACAGTGTTGTATTTAAATCATTTTTAATTATTTCAATTTTACTTTTTTACAACAGCTACAAACTTTTCAATCTTTTCAATACGTTATCCACTATGATATTTGTCCTGATCAGTCACTGTCAGCCTATTAATATATAGGTGGTATTTGGATCATTTATGACAATGTGCTTCATTTTGTTCTAAAAGATATTGAATTGCATTTTCTATTTTAAGGTTTATTCAATCCCATTTTTATAGATGATTTTTAGCTCTCTTAAACAATCCATTTTTATTTTATTATTTTGAACATTTTTATATTCTCAGAAAATCTAACTAGCACTCCACTCAATACTAAAACTTTAACACCAATACTCAAACCCTAACTTCAATATCATTTGCAACAATTTAAAAACCAATCCAGTGCCAATCCTGGAACTTTCCACATTGTGTGTCTTTAAAATGACTTTTTAAATTCCATTTTCTCAAAATGGACACTGCAACAGTGTGATTGAAGCTCCACCCATTTTTATAAATGCCTTTTTTTAAACCACACGCTGTGAACGCTGACAATGCCTTTTGGAAAGTTCAAACATACAATGTACGTTGACATCATCTGATCTATGTATCTGCTGATATCTCTAAAAGTGTAGGTAGCTAGTAATATTTATCTATTGAAGCTTTTCTTTTAGGAAAAACTATTTTTTCTCTTTGAATATTTTATTTTTAACAATACTTTTTACCATTTTAGTTTTAATTAATATTAGGATAACTTGCTTAGAAATTTCTATATTACACCCCAACTTTCTTTTTTTAAAATTTGAGATTACACAGGTTTTTTTTTTCAGACTAAGAACAAATATTAACGTTAGAGGAATTCCACATTTTCATTGGATCATCACTGACTTTTTAAAAGCACCCTTAGGCTCTAATTTGTTAATTGGCTGATAATTGGGCTGATATATTGAAAAGTTTTACCAGTTGTCAAGAGAACAACTAATAAATAGAAACATGAGTAACATATAAAAATATCACACAGAGAGAAGAAAGTTGTGCACATTTATGCACCAGATTTTGCAGTTAAATATACCACCAAAATGCCTTCTCCTTTGTCAAACCAACTAACAAGAGTATGAGCTAAACAGGCAGCAGATTGAAATTCACAGAAAGATGGCTTTATGAGATGGAACTAGCATTTAGCAAGAATTCAGGGGGGTACTTCCAAATACTGTATATGGAGGAAGGAGACAAGCAAGTAGCTTAAAGCTGAATAAGCAAAAGACCTGGGCAGTGATGTCTTAAGATATAGAGCAGAAGGACAACAGAGATAGCATTATAAAGACACTGCTTTTGCATTTTATGCTGATAACCATCCCTAAAAATAATCACATTATTGTTATATTAGCTTTTATTTTAAAGGGCTTCAAAAAACTATTTTTTCCTTTTATATCCCACAAATATTATCTATGGTCTGAACCTGCTAAGCTTGATCTTGTCACAAGCAGTAACTTTTTTTCCCTCAATTTTCCATGTAAGCAATTCAGCAAAAGCGCTCATTTCTTTCCTTTTGTTATTTATGCATCACTAATGATGAGCTAAGGTTCCTATCTCAGATAAGATTCCAGTATATTGAACTTTTCTGTTGGGAATGGAAGGAGTGTGCAAATATTTATCTGTAAAGATCTCTGATTGGAAGTTTAGTTTCCATTTATGTTCATTGCTAGTGCTTTAAAAAGTTAAAGTGGTAACAAATCATTTGTCCATAAAACTTTCCATTGAGTATTTTTGAATTTTAAAATAAACCAATATGCACTGTGCTTCCACTCAGATAAAAAAATGGTGTTCATTATTTCTATAAACAAAAACTTCAACAAAAAAGGAATATAATAGCTAAAATTCATTTGTCTTCAATATTCAACTATTTTCTCAACTTCAAAATACATCTCCTGTCCTCCACTCTATTCTCCAATAATGGATTCCAAAAGCTATTTATGGTTTCTCTGAAAAAGATTTAGTTCTTAATGTTTTTTTTTCTGTAGCTCTGCCAACTTTCTAACTTTTGAGTCTTTTCCATGGTCACTTCTTATTGCTTTCTTCTTAAAGAAACTCTGTTGGATGGGACTATGTTTTTACTTTTCACACACAGCAAGTACAATTACTGTTAATACCCAGCAGTTGTTTTACATGTGCTATCTTCATTGAGATATGAGCATATAAAGCCCAAGACCTGGTTTCCCCTTAGATTCAGTGATTAGAAAATCACATTTTAGTTAAACTCAGACTAATATACAGCTGATCAAATGTTTTCAGCAATAAAACCAACCAGCCATTGGAACTTAGAATTAAGAAATGGAATTTTCTCCATAATTCCAGATATTTGCTTTCAAAATATACCAAGGCAGACAGAATTGGAAGAAGTCATTCAGATCATTCATGCAACCCTATACTCTGTGCAGGAATCTACATTATAGCATCTGAGACAGATGGCTAACTAGCTTCTGCCAGAATATAACCCATCCAATTTATGATTCCAGATATCACATAACCCTTTTGAGTAATTGGTTCTTTTGTCCAACTGTTCTTAACTGTTAGGAAGTTGTTTATAAAGCTCACTTGGAATCTACTTTCTCGTAACTTAAAATCCATTATTCCATGTCCTGCACTCTGGAATGAAAAAGGACAGGTCTTGACCTTCTTCTGTGTGCCATCCTTTCAAGTATTTGAAGAATGATACCACATTTCTTTCCTCAGTCATCTTTTGTCAGGAATAAATACACTTAGTTCTCTTATTTCCTTTAGCTTAGCTTATTCTAGTTGAGATTCTTGTATATAATAGCCATATTAGCTTATTTTGCTCTCATTTTTACCTTTATTACAATTGCTCACAAATATGCTTTTAATATCTTCTTTAAAAATGCCCATTCATCTTGAGTTGCTTTTCCCATCGGTTTCGCTAGCCCTAAGCTATTACTTATCATTGCTCTGAGTTTATTATAATCCATCTTTTTAAATCCAAAATATGTGCTTCAGTGGTGGGATTCAAAAATATTTACTACTGGTCTGTGGCTTGGTGGGTGTGGTGTGGCTTGGTGGGCATGGCTTGGGCGTGGCAGTGGAAGGATACTGTAATATCTCCATTCTCTCCCCACCCCTGCATTCTCTCCCCACTAACCTGCTTTCCAGCTCCATTCTCCTGTGCAGGACAACAAAAGAAGACCCAGCTGATGAGCTGGGACTCAGGAGGCAGAGAACAGATGGGGGCAGGGCCAGTCAGAGGTGGTATTTCAAAACTACTCAAAATTTCCACTACCGGTTCTCTGAACTACTCAAAATTTCTGCTACTGGTTCTCCAGAACTGATAAGAACCTGCTGAATACCACCTCTGATGTGCTTGATGTTTCCCTTAAATCACAGTTTCAGTATTAGGATGTAGACTATATGACACTAATGTATAGAAATTAGAAAGCAAAAATTGACTATTGAAACAATCTGACAAGAGGGAGGAGTCTCCAAGAACTCCTATCAATCAGAGAAAGAAACTTAGGAAGGGCCTGCCCTAATTAACAAGTTAAAAATAGTTTGTACCTTCAAAATTTCAAGATTCTATTAATCTAACCTTGGGCTGTCAAACTCCCAGCCTGTGGGCCAGATGTGTTACACCCACACTCAAACCCGGTTTAGCGAAGAGGAAAAAAGTTCCGATAAGTCACATGACAGTGCTATGACAATGTGAATTTGACTTTCCTTATCTAGCCTTACAATAAAGTTGATTTAGCTCATTAAGTCACACTTTCTGTTTGATTTACCCCAGAGGGCTGACAGTATTTCATGAGTGCCACAAAGAAACCTCTTTCATACCAATTGACTGAGAATCTACATTTCAGACATACAGCCAAATTCATTTCATGTGTATATGGTGATTCGTGAAATACAAATTTTTAAAAATATATTCTCTGATCCAATATATCTGAATTAAGGAAGCCAATTTTTCCCATTTTTCTGGACAAAGAAAATTTCCAGAGGTTAAATGTTCTTCGTTGATCCTCGGGGTTGCCTATATTTTATTCTACTCCTTATTTTAAGCGCAACTGAAATAAACACTCTCACTTTTACTCTTATCCACAATACAGAGAGCTGTCCATATTTTCAATGGCAGCTATGACAGAATATGTTGAAGATAAGGAAAGATGGCTTGTGCTGGGACAGTATGACAGAAGAACATATTTAGCATGCCACAGACTTTGTAGGACAGAGGATTAGCGAGAGAGAAAATAATCCCTTTGACCAGTTTGATTTATTTAGATATGCTTTTGGCACATGACAACATTCATGAATGTTCATAAATATGTATGCCTCTAAAAATCAGCAGTTTTGAACAATGGTGCAGTATAAATGTAGTGGATGTTTGGAATCAAAATGACAAGATAGGGATATCTTTAGCTATTGCAATAAGTATTAAGCAGCAATTCATGAACTAATAATATCTATATGAACCTTATAGACAAACACGATGCATACATCATCATAATTTTTAAAATTTTGAAAATTGAAATCAAATATTTTGAAATTTTACATCTCTGCATAAAACTTAGGCAAATTATTATTTCTGACAGTATGCTAGAAGTCTAAAACAAAATAGTTTTTCTCATGATGTCTATTAGATTTTTCTATTTAGTACCTGGCTAAACACAATTTCAGTAATATCCAGGGCCAATATTAAGATTTTCATACAAAATCTATGTAAATTTAGTTAAATTCTACGTAACAGAAATTACAGGTATTCAAAATCTAAATGCACTCTCCAATTTCTAATTCACTTACATATTTTATGGGCACACAAACTAGTTGATAAATTACCTTAACAATACTGATGTCACTTCTATGCAAATAATACTTAGTTAACAATGGGAATTGGGACCAGAATTTCCATTGCTAAGCAAAGTGGTCATAAAGGGTGACATCATGTAACTACATCACTTAACAACTGCAGTTCCAGCATTCCCATTTTCATTGTTAAGTGAGAATCCCCTCTCAACTTCTTGCTACCTTTCAACAAGCAAAGTCAGTGGGGAAGTTAGAAAGAAGTTGCAAATTCAGATGTCTTACAAGCAGGCTGGTAGCAATAGCACTTAGACTTATATACCACATCACAGTGCTTTACAGCTGTCTCTAACTAGTTTACAGAGTTAGCCTATTGCCCTCAACAATCTGGGTCCTCATTTTACCGACCTCGGAAGGATGGAAGGTTGAGTCAACCTTGAACTGCTGCTGGGTGCAGGAGGGTATGCAAGCAACTAGTGTGGCATGGCACAATGCATGGGGCTTGTGGTGGCTGTCATAGGGTATGGGATGTCGTAGGGTAAGAGATGGTGTAGGAGGGGCTGGTGAGGCACACAGGAAGCAAAACAGGGCTTAGGGTAACTGCTCCAGGGTAACTCATATAAGTGGTATGAGTGCAGCAGGTCTTACGGTGGCTGCTAAGTTAAGACCATAGTGGTGCTGTGGTTAGAATGCAGTAATTGTGGATAGAATGCAGTAATCTAATGCAGTTAGATTGCAGGCTGACTCTGCCCATTGTCAAGAATTTGATCTCGACTGGCTCAAGGTTGACTCAGCCTTCCATCCTTCCTAGGTGGGTAAAATGAGGGGGCAATAGGCTGACTCTGTAAACCACTTAGAAAAAACTGTAAAGCACTGTGAAGCTGTATATAAAACTAAGTGCTAGTGCTGCAGAGAGCACAAGGACCCAGCAAGGCAAGACATGAGTGCAGCAGGGACTGGTAGTATCTGATGCAGGGCAAGGAAGACTTATTCAAGTGACTTGTGACTTTCTCTGCTAGCTTTCCCAGTGATTTTGTTTATGAGAAGCTTGCGTGGAAAATCACAAATGGGGATCTTGTAACTGCAGGGTGCTGCAACTGTTGTAAGTGCCAGCCCATTGGCCAGTGTCCAGATTGCAATCTCATGACTGAAGGGGTGCTAAGATAGAATCAGTGTCATCATAACTTTGAATGAGTTGAATAAGTGGACTATATGTTTTACTGCTCAAAAACAACTACAAAGAATGTGCAATGTTTTCAAGGCCAGGGCTACACTTGGCCAGTTTCATATTTACCATATTTTCAGGTCATCAGTCTTCTGACTTTTTAACAGGGTAAATTGCCTTCTAAAATATAGAAACTATATGCAAATTTTCTAGGCTGTGGGACACACTATCTTCTTTAAACATCCGATTTACACCTATAATTTAGAGAGCAACGAAATCCAAATTTCATTACATGTTTAATGATGTTCTCCTTTTGTCACATTTAACATTACAATTTGGTCATTTGGAGACTTCCAGAACTACATCCAACATTTCTGAAGGCTGCATATAGCCCAGGGTCTCAGGTTATACACATATGATGTAAGATAACAGCATAATCATAACCAACTAATGTTCTTTAGCCTTCAACTCACTAATTTCTTCACACATTTAACTCCCAAAATACAATGTTTACTAAACAGGAAATACTATAAGAAACTATCCACAGAGATCTATGGACACTGATATCTCACTGACCCAGGTAGTTCTGCCTTGACTTCATGGAATGCTCCCCTGAATACTCAGCAATTAGCTATTTCCCTTCCTCTTTATTATTTATTTACTGTATTATCACTTAGAGAAATTCACATCAATTATAAAGAGCAAGATAGAAGCCCACAGACTGACAAAGCATATAAGAGAGAGGAAAGGAAGAGGAGAGAGACTAGAAAAAAAAAACATAATCAATGTTGGCATTTATTACTGTTCTTGCAAATAAGTGTGCTTCATGCTCTAATTCTAGACCATTATTTTTTTTATATTTTCCTGTAGAAAGCTTTGCCAATGCAACTCTAAAATTCACTGCTTTATTTCTCTCTCCTATTAGTTTGACCTCCTGACAGACAATGGAAATAACCACTTTTTTGGTAAAATGATTAATATTTTTTCTTCTGGAAAGCTATTGCCTGACAGCCCTAATAATAGTGATTTTATATAAAATGAACCTTTATCTTTAAATTTTTACAAAACTGCTGATGCTGATTGTTGTTTTAATTTGAATGTCATCCTAGCAAGCAATCCTAGAAAGATTTACATCACTTTTATGTATTTGTTTAGCTCATTTGTATCAACAATATCTGCTGAATTATTTGATCAACTTGTATCTTATTGTTCTTTCAGAAGCTCAAGGCCCTTTACATAATGATCTTCACTCACTTTATGCCCATAACTACATGCCTGAAATTTTGGTTGGTTTATGAGATAGACAGTAGCTTAAAGTAACCGACTGAACTTCATGGCTAGGTATAGACTAGGTTTTCCTTAGGTCTAATCAATACACTGTATTGACTGTGTAGATCCAGATTTAATCATATTTAGAATAAACTTAGTGGAATTAGTGCAATTTAAGTTAGTCCCCATTTTTATTTTCCTCTTTTGTATTTACATTTTTTATTTTATTCAAAAAAGGATTAAAATAACATAACCCCATACAAAATAAAAAATAAAAACAACATACAACGAACACTATATTAAAAAATACTTTGAAAAGGAAAAAAACTTATACCTTTACACATATTATCCTCCCTAGTTGTATGCTAATTAATACATTACCACAAAACTAATTTTTGCGAAACAGATCTAATAGATTTTAAAGTACCAAAATCCATTTACAAATTACTAACCTGTCATCTACATACTATATTAACAACAAAATAGTGAACTGGAAGAACAATAATAATATAGAAGGAGAAACAAGATTAAAGTTTCAGAACTCCTGTTAACAAACTATTATTGTGAACAATTTGTACAAAATTTTCCATAGCATTTTATCTATCCAATATTATACCAAAATTAACAGTAATCCATCCTGGATCAAATATCCATGTTTGTTGAGAGATCCCCTAAATTCTACTGAAGATGTTACCTCCCTCGCCTGTTAACAAAATATCAAGAAACCAGTCCACAAGCTCAGAGAAGGAATCTTCCCCCTCATTCTACATTTGAGCCACAGATATTCACTACTATTGCAAATTCATGTTTGTTTCTTAATGCTATTTCTTATTAATTGTCTGATTAAATATAATAAATTCAAAGTCAGTCTAAATTTCCAACAAAATACAAGTAAAATTGCTTCCCAATTGTGACATGTTTATGTTTTTGCTGCTGTAATAGGTACTAATTTAAATCATGCAAAACAGTATTCTTTTGAGCACACGCGGGCTCAGTTACCAAAGCAATGTCAAATATCTCTAACCTAGCAGAATCCTTTATATATACTTTACATATGAGTGTCCAATCTTGACAATTTTAAGACTTGTGGACTTCAAGTCTTAGAATTCCTCAGCCAGCCATGCCATGAAGTCCACAAGTCTTAAAGTACCAAGATTGGACATCCCTGATTTACATGTTTCCTGAGACATGTCACACAGAAAAACCTATCTCTTCCCATAGGCATCCAATTAAAAATGAAATCAATCTGCCCACTCAAATAGATCTGTTCCATCTAAGCTCTTTATCAAGGCAAAATAATGTACTTCCATGAAACATTTCATCATATCAAGATAGTATTTTCATGGAACAAAGTGCATCTTCAAGGGGGACCACCTTTGAGTTGAACATTCTTACAATCTTGAAAGCTCAAAATATAAATTGTCTGTGGCCATGGCTCCTGAAAAAACCACCTGCTCAGTTACTTCCAATTAAATCTTAACATGAACAAGACAACTTGTTATCTAACAGAACCCCCTCCAACAGTTCGTCAAGAGGAAAATGAGGTACATTGAGAGATGGACTCTTCTCAAGTTTTGCTATTAAGTAGGCCTCTTCAGTCACAAGAGCACTTTATCAGACAGGAGATATCAGCAGTGAGCCTCTTGCTCCAGCAGGCATACTGATAGAGCAACAAAGGTGATGAGCTTTCACATTGTTCATAACAATAAATGTAATCATCCTAAAAGGGACCCATGGGAGCTTGTTATTGCCTATGGAACAAATTCAAGCATTCCTAAAGATAAAGCAAGCTATGGAAAATATTTGTAGACTTTGCCAAAGGAGGAGGAACTGAGCCAAAAAAATGCTGTCTTATTGATTGAGTCATTTTTCTCTTAATTTTCTAGTCCTTTCAAAAAGTCAGGAAAGCAAACCTGATTCTCTACCATTCTTTTATTATCAAACCTTTTTTATAATATATTTTTAAAATATTTGTATCCCGCTTTATTATTTTTACAAATAATTCAAGGTTATAAACATAACATACCCACTTCCTATTTCCCCCATAACAATAATCATGTGAGGCACATTGGACTGAGAGAGTGACTGACCCAAAGTCATTCAGCTAGCTTTCATGGTTAAAGCAGGATAAGAATTCACACTGTTCTGGTTTCTAGCCTAGTGCCTTAACCCCTAGAACAGGGGTCACCAATCTTTTGGACCTCAGGGACCATCAAACTCATAATTTAAATCTCAGGGACCACTATTATGAATTTTGATTGACAGTGGCTTGCTGATGGGAGAGAGAGAGAGATCTAATCTAATCTCTCTCTCTCTCTCTCTCTCTCATACACACACACACACACACACACACACACAAATCCCTCACACAACCCACCCTCTCCAAGGCAGCCACATTTCTGCTTTTGAGCATTCTCAGGGGGAAAGGGAGAGAGAGATCTGATCTAACACAGAGATCCCTCACACACACTCACACACCCTCCAAGGCAGCCACACTCCTAACCTGCTAAGAAGAAATAAGTGGAAAGAAGCAGCCCGGTGGCCAGGCGAGTTCCTCCCCTCTGCCCCTTCCGCCTCCCCTCACTCCCTCGTGTTGTTCCAACACAAGCCTTGTGTTCTTGTGGGCTGGCCAGGTTGGTGGTGCGGCCTTGTGCTCCCACGCAGCCTGGGTTAATTGCTTTGTGAGGGGATGCTCTGGGGCTGATATTTCTTTGTGGATCATCCAAATTTTCTCACGGACCACCAATGGGCCATGGCCCATCAGTTGGCGACCACTGCCCTAGAGCACACCAAAGTACCTCCATAGTGAGATATGCTGAAAATAAATTTAACAAATAACAAATTTTAAACAAATAACAAGTACATTAACAAATATAAAGTATACTACATTGAGAGGGCATGACTAGCCCATGATGATGCAGCAAACTTATATTTCTGCATGTATGAAACACTCTAACCAAGACATTCCAGTAAACTTTATATCAAGTCAAAGTTTTAATCCATCTAAGTTTATTTTCATTAATTCTGCCTGGACAGCTAAACCTTGATCACATGGAATAATATTGATCAGTCTTTTCATTATATCAATAAAAAAACAGATCATAAACCAAGGGTGAACACATTTTCTCAACCCTAGATTATAAATCCAAGTGGCACTTTTTCCATAATAAAATAAATCATTTCGGTTACATCCCATGTTCAGTAAATCCACAATACTTCATACAATGATAAATTCCAAAAGTTTGCTATATCATTCAGCATAAAAATATTATCCATAAACCATTTATTCTTTCCAAAACTATGTTAAAATTTAGATATTTAATATACATAGGATGTTTATGAGGAAAACCCATATCATATGAACATTAGGCATGTTCATCATCTTGAGTTATACATAAAAATAATAAAGATGGGACATACATGTATATATGCATAATATACATATGCATATACATGGAAGACAACAACAGAAGTCAACTCAAGACAGCTCACAAGTGGTTCTCCAGTGTGACAGATACCAAAGTAATGCACTGTTTCTGCTGTTATTCTATGTATGCTTGTACCCCCTCAGCCAGATAATCACAAGGACTGAATAATGATATAAGTTCAAGGGGGTAACTCCATCAGCCATCTCCTTTACATTGATGACATCAAGTTATATGCAAAGAATGAATGAGACATCAACTTGTTGATCCACCTGACTCGACACTGGGATGTCATTTGGACTAATGAAATATAACTGGATGGTAGTTAAAAGAGGGAAAGTAGTTAAGACTGATGGGATGGATGGGCTCCAGCACGAGTTTGAAAGCTCAGAAGGCTATACTACTGGTTCCAGTGACCGACCCAGATTGGATCCTGCAAATCTCTATATGTTATTAAGTGAGGATCTCAGGTAATCATAAGTTCTGATTTCTTGCTAGCTTTTCTATTGACTTTACTTGTAAGAAGCCAGCAAGTCACAAATTGAAATCACATGACTATAGGATGCTGTAAGAAATCCTGGCTAGTGATGCCTAGATCATGATCATGTGACTAAGGACCAATTATAGGTATTACTCATTCAACACTGTCACAAGTTTGGATGAATGCTGAAGAAGGACAACCTCTATATTAAGATAAATCTGAGACAAACATTTCAAAATATTTAGATATTTTTTTAAGAAATAAGTATTTCCAAATAATACCAATAAAGTTTCAAATTTTTAGAAATTTCTATAGATACATCACAGTTTATATGACACAAAGATAGACTTTGGATTATATCTGTTTGTAATCTGTTTGACAAAACTGGCAGGAAATCTTAAGTCACACTAACATGAGATAAACAAACCATGTGGTTCTTACTTAACTATGGCAATCAGGACTGGCAGAATTACAGTATTTTCACTAAGCAGTATAGTCATGTGACATTGTTTTATGATTACATTGCTTAGCAGTAGCATTCCCAGTCACAATAGTCATCATCAACTGTATGTGATATTTTAATTAAAAAAACAAATAATTCCATTTGTAATAACCCTATTCAAATGACCAAAACAGCACATTTTAATCCAATTATTTTTAAAGTGCTTTTTTTATTCCATATTTGGCCAAAATTGGAACCAAACATTTGAAGTATTTCAGATTTCTGTCACTAACATGGCCACAACTGCTTATTCAAAGTTTTCTGAGAGTATTATTTAATATCTCAGTTAGTAATCTAATAGAATTCTAGGCTTATTATTATAAAACCAGGTATTTCTAGATCAAAGATAATATATAATCCCTGTGCCAAGGGAGCTGTCAAAATTTTGTCAACACTTAAGATGAAAATTGGACAATAACCATGCAATCAGCAGGCTTTTTATCAGCCTTTAAAGTCACATAAATTTCATTAAAGGAAGTTGGAAAATTACATTCAAGAAAGCATGTAATTCTTTAAAAAAATGTAGAAGCAATAAAATAAATTGTTAGTATGTTGCACCACTCAATAGGATAGTGGTCAGAACCAGCAGCTATCTCAATTTACATCGGTTTAATAGCATTTCATTTTATAAGGATATACAGATGCTGCTAGACACTTTAGACATGTGTAATTTTCAAAAGAACCATATTATTTAAAAATTATTAATTTCTTCTTCAATAACTTTTGACTCAGTATTATAAGGTTGATATAAAAATAAAATGACATTCATTTGTTAGATAAAGGTTGTTATATATTTTGCCCTGAGCCATCCTTTATAATAGAAAAAATATTCACAAATGAAGGTTATATATATGTGTCTCAGGATAATGTTACAGGATCCAATCTGGGTCATTCACTAGGACCAGAGGTTTATCTTCTGAGCTTTCGGACTCATACTGGAGCCCATCCACAGGGAACTTCTCTCTATCCTTTTGGCTAGAGAGTGTGCTTTTTGACTATTCTATGCATCATATTTATATTTATATGGTGCCTGGTTGGATATGGCTTCCTATTGGTTGATCAGTGTGTTGATGGCTGGCTATGTGCTGTATAAATAGTAGTAATAGAAATAGTACTTGTTACTTTTTCAGGAAAGAGGCTAATAATTAGTCTTTCTCTTTGCAATCCATATCTTTGGCTTTATCTAATTGAGTGAAATTTCTGTACCAACTGCATAAAGGGAAAGTTCTAATTCAACAGATATAAAAAATCTGTATAATGTTGCTTAAATTTTTTTTAATGAGCTGTAAGTAATATTAATGCAGCTTTAATTTTTTTCTTTTGTCCCTATTTTATTCAGACTTTTTATTTAAGTATAGTAAAGCAAATAAATAAAATTCATTTTAAACATTGTATTTGTATTTATATTTTATTCGGCTGTACACCGCCCCGAGTCCCGCTGGGAGAGGGGGCGATATATAAGATTAAATAAAGATAAAATATTAATAAAATTGATTGTAAAAGATAATCCTGAGAAGCTTCAAATTTTCTTCTCATCTTCATACATTGAGCACTGCTTTAAATTCACACTTCTGAACTCAGGAGCTCTAAGCCGTATCTGCAACCTTTTTATAGTCCCTGCTTGACCTTGATTAGAAGTTATAATTAACAAAAGAATTCAAAGAAAAAAAGAATAGCTGCATCAGACTAAACTGTACCACATGATAAAATGGAATAATCAGATATGATCTAGTTTATTTCTCATATCTAAGGGAAAGAGACATTAGACTATTGATATTATGATATCATTGCTAGTAGGAACATTTTCCAAAGTCTGGGAAGATTAAAGGAGACATTCATATCTTACAGCTTTATTTTCTTCTGTTCAATTACATCCTATTTTTAGAGACTGCCTAGATTAAGTCCCTGCAATTTTCTTGGCAAAATTTCTCAAAAGTGATTAACCATTGCCTCCTTCCTAGGGCTGAAAGAAAGTGACTGGCCCAAAGTCTCCCAATTGTCTTTGTGCCTAAGGCAGGACTGAAACTCCTGGTTTCTAGTCTGGTGCTGGTGCCTTAATCACTGAAAATCAAACTGGCTCTCTTACATCTTGCAGAGATTTAAAGCATCCACGTTGGCTCATAAATTATCTCCTCAAAATGGAAAAAACCAATTTTGGCAGTGATTTTCTGAAGTGAAAATGAATAATGTTGCATGTCTAAAACACTCTTAAAACTTGTTCTGAACTCAAATCAGATTCCCTCTCCAACCTAGGATGTATATTTATGAATGTTCAGGGGCAGCCAGAGCAAATGTTGGTAATCATAAAGAGCACCAAAGCTGCAAATTATGTATATAGACTAGGGGTGATGAATATAAGAGATATTCTTTTATGGCACACAAAAACCACCCAAAATATATAAAGCAAAAATTCTGAATCCTTTTGGCTGATTTGATTAACTTAAACGGGAAAAAGGGCACCTTAAGGCACCTATTTCATCCCTAAAACTGTCCTAAATACTCTCCCAAAATGAGCATTGGTCCTATTCACTTTTAGCACATAGCTTTTGACATACCACACAAAGTCCAGTTAAGATCTTGAACCAACTGACATTGTACATCCTACTCTAGATCCAAGTTATGAGAAGAATCAATATATTTTAGTGTTGCTCTTTAAATAGTAAAAAGGTATCATGAAAGATTGAGCCTCTTATCACTTCCATAGCTCACCTCGGTTTCACAGAAAGAATGGCAATACACAACAGGAAAATATTTAATATTTTCGTCTCCATCCAACTAAGTCTTGTCTGTAAAATATATGCCTATGAACTCAATATCAATTCTACCCTTTTGCACCAAATTAAATTGCATCTCTCTGGTTATCCAATGGGTGCCTAAAGAAAATCAGAAATATGTAATGGATGAAGGTTTTTTCTGATCATCAGAATTTCTCGACCTTGGCAACTTTTAGGAAGTGTAGACTTCAACTTTCAGTATTCCTCATCCAGGGAGTTGAAGTTCACACAACTTAAAAGATGTCGAGTTTGAGAAAGACCAGTCACGCCAGTTAAAACATCAACAATAACCTGCTGCTGGACATGCATTTCAATGAAGCCATGGTCCGCTGCTAGCAAGGTTTCCGTGGTAACATTGTTCTAACTGAGTAGGATATTGATTACCACACTGAATGTATTGCCACTTTGAAAAAAGATTTAGGAAATGAGATAGTGGAAGCAAGAACCAAAAGGAAGAGGCTTAGTAGAAAAGAAGAAAATACATCCCTGAGCTAAGGATATAAAGAAGAAATATGAGTTCAAAGTTATTTGGTGTTTGAGAACAGAAATAGGCCAATGCTGGAAATCCAGAAACTAAATTGCAGGTTCCCAATGAATCAGTATAATGAAATATACTTTATACTGGCATTTGGAAGTGATTTTCCAGATTTCTATTTTTCACTCAGCCCATGAAAAAAGTAATCATTTATTCTTACAGAAATGGGAAGAATATGTTGCAAAATAACACTTTATTCAAATCAATCCTGAAGTAATGCATTTTATTAATATTAGTAATAAAGCAATGTTTATCACTCAGAACAGTGATCTGTATAACATTCTAGTCAATCAGTATGTGTGTATGATCCACATATCTTCAAATGGATCTTTATTATAATAACTCTTTATGGTTTAACTGGTGGTTTTGCTTCCTCATCTTCACAGAAGACTTACACAAAGGTCAGTGGAGTATCAATGGCCTGGAACTGAATCAGTTTGGATCAGCTTGGAAAGGAAATTTTTCTGCTTCTGGTACATCTTTACACAAGACCAATGAACCACAAGCCTATCTCTAATGCTAACAAAATTCCTCAACCACCATTATACAGATATCAGTATGACTGTCAGATACACTACTGCACATATTTGACTGTTCTATAATCTACAATCATATCTTACAATCTTTTTTAACACTTAGAGAACAAACAGCTTCTGCCCACATTGCAACTTCATAGGTCTCGGCTAACAGCAGCACTCTTCATTATAAAAATACAGAGGCTGGCTCTTTGATAATAATTGGTCAGCAAGAGCAGTAATATTGAAAAAATACAAAATAGAGAAATGAAATGGCACAGTTCTATGCAGCAATCCTTTTCATGCACATCAAATGCATTTGGAGACTTATTAGTGTATCTGAAGGCTTCAGTATTGTAGCCCTTGGGCTAATAAATTAGTCCTTAGCATTCATGGAATAGGAATATAGGTAGCATTCATGTAGAAATTGTTGCCCTAACGTCAATATAAACTATGTAATTTCATACAAAAATTTATTAAAATGAACTGAAGATTATTTTACACCTGTTCTACTGGATGTATTTGTCCAACTACAGTTTTGTCCCTTCATACAAATCATCTTCAATAGCAGAGCAGGTAACCTGCTTGCAACTATGCATATATTTGGAATCAAGTTTAAAATCCACCAGTGTTCTCCCAATCCAGTTAATATTGTTAAAAGAATTTTTTTTCAGTAGTTCAAATTGATTTCTCACCAACTCCCACTTGTAAAACAAATTGCTTTTCTACCCCAATCATTATCAATGCTCTTCAAAACAAAGTGTGATTTTAAATGCACAGCTATTCAATGCATCCAGAGAAAATATTAACTTTTGCTGCAATTTTCCCCTAACCAGGGTCAACTCTGGTGGATAGAGGGCCAAGAAACAGAACACTGTAAAATAAAAGTTGAAAAAGAAACAGCTGGAACTGTTTAGAAATAGTTTCTTTTTCTTTTTGGCCCAAAAATTTAGCCTTTCAAAAACTCATTGCAGTCATAAATAGCTTCCCATAGGTAAATCAGTATCCAATTTAAGAAATCTCTTTCCAAATTTCAACCTCTTAGTCCCCTTTGACCACAGGAACACTCTTGTGTTCTATAATGAATCCATTTCCACAAGCCCTGATTGATGGATTCCCCTATAACTTTCCTCCAGACACTTGTGATAGGAAAGCATATTTTGAGGACATCTGGTTTGTCTCTGTTGAAAGCCCACATATTTGGCACCAATGAGGGAGCAAAGGAGTTACAAAGGGGAAGATAAAAGCCCATTTACCATTCTCTCTGTGATTTGAGCTGAAAGAGAAAAAACAATTTAGGAAGGGAGAGTGGGACTGTCATTTCATCATTCCATTAGTGAACTTGTAAAATTAAAAAAAAAATCTAGCCTTTTGCTCTTCTGACAGTTGATCCACCAATGAAATAAAGGTGAGAAAGGAGAAGTTTACCAATCAAGTTCCATTTAGAAGAAGGCTATATAACTCAGCAGTCCAGGGCTAAATGCTATGGAGAGCAAAGACCACTGAATGAAGGGCAGGGGCGCCCAGTAGTGGAGGCATTATATTATTATATGAAGCATGGAGGGTAAATTGAACAGCCCTGTTTATTACCAACACAATGCAAAACATAACTTTTGCGGCATAACAGAGAGAAAAAAAGGCAAAGATTGTCTTCCAATTGATTGAGTTTAGGTAGAAGACTTTGTGTGATAGTATCCTTGAGAAATGTTGATTACTGCTGGTATACCCTGGTCAGGCAAATCAATTTCCAGGGACCACTAATTCAGCTTGACATCCAGCATCCCAATTAATTTGAAAACAAGCTATCTTCAAACTGTGGTTCCAATTTTCACTGAGGTTGCTTAGCATCACCATGGCTAATTTATTTAGTGATGCCAAGCCTGGCACTCTGACTAATAGAATTGTTGGTGGAACCATCAGTTGAAAACCTGGATTGGAGTCCCTCTGCTTTACTGGAACTGCCACTTCAGAGTAGTTAGCATAGCTTGATATCTAACTTAATTTTCTTTTTTTTAAAAATCTAGCAGCTGAGTCTCCTGGCTCTTACCTTTTAAGTAATTTGGCTTCTTCATAAATGGAGATCATTGTCCAAGAGCATCAAAACCATTTTCTCTCAATTAATCATATCAGAATATAATATTGACCTTTTTTTGCAATTCATTTGAACTTAAACAGAATAAAAGCATATATTTGATTTCTAGCAAAGGAGATAAGAATTTGGCTTGTTGCATTTTACACTATCCTTTTGCATATATGGTCAGGAATGTGCTCTTAAGAGTATCCTTTAGATCCTCAACAGGGTTTAATTTATGTATTTCCTAGATTTTTAAAAAGAAATAATGATTCACATCTAGACATAGCCAAATACCTGAATCTCAAATCCAGGAAGTCCTTGACAGATCAGCATATAATGTGTTCCATGTACATAAGAAATCTGAAATTAGTGTTCAATAAAAATGCATTAAATATAATTCTAAATCTATTGATTGAAATTTCAAATTCTAACCTTCTTTGAGATAATCATGAATCAAAGATACCAGAAAATTAATGACAGATAATTTGAAGGGAATTTGGGCAAATACATTTACTATATAACTTTATTTCAGGTCTGCTGAAATTCCTGGCCCACTTTCTAATTCAAAATATGTGATTTCAACTATGCTACACTATTGTAGCCAACATACTCATGGTGTTCATATGAGACAAAGTTGGTTGTTCAAATCAATATTTATTAACAAAATGAACTCATTCCATGCTTGTTCTAATTACACAATATAGATGACAAAACACCTGCAATGTTTGTAATCATTTAAAAATAATGAGAATCAATATTAGAATCCAAAAGCAACATATGGTGAACCCATTCCTGGCAAGTGGCCCCTGATTGGCTCTTCAAGCATCAATAATTATTTTGAATCATTTTGTAGTTGGATGAAAAGGCTTCTGTATAGTCCTCTGTTAATAATCACATATTAATATTGGCTGGTTTTGATTGCTTAATAATACTATCTTCACCAATGCCTACTGTATTTTCTGGCATATAAGACTACTTTTGAAACGAAAAAAAGTCAACCAAAAATCGGGGGTCGTCTTATACGCCGAGTATAATTTTCCAACTCGATCCTGCACCAATCACTGCAAGGCTGCTCGGACCGCCTCTCTAACTCAGCCAATCCAAGCAGGCTTTTTAATTAAAAAAGAACTGGTGTTGCCTCGGAAGTGGGGGGGTAGTCTTATACAGCGAATATAGGCCTAAACCTATGTTTTAACTATAAAATTAGGGGGTCGTCTTATACGCCGGAAAATACGGTAAACATTTTATTCTTTTTTATTCACTGTCTGTACAAAAACACCAGCATTCGTGAAATGTTACAAGATAATTTCAAAACTATTCAATAATGTCATATAATCATAGTCCCCCCAAAGGTTTTAACTATCTCTTGCAGCATATCTATCTAAGAATGACACAGTAATAAAATTATTACTATACAACTGTTAGTTATACAGAATTAATAATCCATACTACTATTTAGTTTATTACTCTTGTTTTCCTAGAAGTACTTGATGATCTTATTTATTTATTTACATTTTATGAGCTCAATCAGTGAATACTAAGTGGTTAATAAAAATATCAAATAAACAATCCATAAATAAAAATTCAACATTCTCAGAAAAATATAGCAAAGATCAAAACAAAAGACTGCAGGATTTTTCAGAATGCCAAAACCAAAGAGACACTAGTCTTAACCCTGGTGGCATCAGTTCCACGTGTTGGAGCAACTACAGAGAAGACCTGCTTTTCACCTTATTCAGGGATAAAATTTTGAGCAACTATCTTATGATAATCTTAATAGGCAAGCAGAATCATTGTGGACATTGTGGACAGGGTAGTCCCTAATGTAATCCAGAACACTAACTAGCACTTTAAATTACTCTTCGATTTCTTTTTCTCATTTTGCAGCCAATACAGAAGTAATGCATGACTTCCATGCTTCTGAAGGTCCCTTTAGGCCTGGTTACGCCAGCAGGCCTGGGGATCTCAGGAGATGGGTGAACTAATGAGGTGGCTCTACTACTATTAATGTGCCTGTCTATTATTCTTATTTTAGCTGTTTTTTATGGTTTTTAAATGTTTTTAATATTGGTTAATGATAATGATTTTAGATACTTACTGTTTTAGTTTTGTTATGCACTGCCCAAGATCTTTTGCTTGTGAGATGGGCAGCTATAAATAAATAAACTACAAAATCCTGATTTTCATTACATTCTGTATCAGTTGTAACTTTTGAATCATCTTTAGAGGCTGCTGCACATAATGCCCATGGCAATATGCAAGATTCATAGTGATAAGGGCATCAAGTATTATTGCCAAGTCTTTCTAGTTCCATTTAGGGCTATAACTGTGGCACCAGCCAACACCAAGGAAAGGGTTTCCCAGCTACAACTTCTATCTTTTGTTACAAGAATGATGAAAAAAATTACCCATCCTGCAGCCCTGGTTGTCCGGAATCTCAGGCCCTGAATACCCGGCTGTTGTTGTGCAATGCCAGGTCCGTGGTTAATAAGGCTCCCCTGATCTATGATCTGGTTCAGGAGGAGGCCGCGGACCTGGTAGGTGTCACCGAAACCTGGTTGGGCCCAGAGGGCGGTGTCCCTCTGGTTGAGATGTGCCCACCAGGTTTCCTTGCATTTCACCAGCCTAGGGCTCAGGGAAGGGGTGGTGGGGTAGCGGTGCTTATAAAGGAAGTCCTTTGTCCTAGGGAGGCCACTGTCCCTCAGACGGCTGGCTGTGAATCTCTATTTGTGAAGTGGGGGCAAGGGGTTCAGATGGGTCTTTTGATGGCGTACCTGGCTCCCTGCCACGTCTCATCGGCCCTACCCGGACTCCTAGAGGTAATAGCCGGGCTGGCGGTTGAGACCCCCAGGCTTTTGGTCATGGGGGATTTCAACCTGCCATCGCTCGGTGAAACCTCGGGGTTGGTCCGGGAGTTCTTGGCTTCCATGACGGCCATGGACCTGACCCAGTTAGTTTCTGCTCCCACTCACATAGGAGGACACATGCTGGACCTGATTTTTGTCTCTGGGCAGTGGTTGAATGACTGTAATTGTGGGGATTTAGTCATTACACCCTTGTCATGGACAGATCATTCCCTCCTTAGGCTGGATTTCTGTTCCGCTACCCCCCACCGCAGGGAGGCGGAGCCACTTAGATGGTTCCGCCCCAGGCGCCTAATGGACCCGGAGCGGTTCCAGAGGGAGCTTGGGCCATTTCCTGAGTCTCTGGCTCTCAGCTCGCCTGGAGACCTGGTGGCCACCTGGGATGGGCTGGCCGCCGGGGCTCTAGAGCGAGTTGTGCCTCTGCGACCTCTGACCCGGCACAGATCCCATTTGGCTCCGTGGTATACGGAGGAGCTACGGGAGATGAAGTGCCGGAAAAGACGTCTAGAGGGCATTTGGAGGGCGAGCCGTTCTGAGTCTGACCGAACACAGGTGAGATCTCATATTAAGACTTACCTTGTGGCGATAGGGGCGGCGAAATCTTCGTATTTCTCCGCCCTTATTGCATCAGCAGAAAATCGGCCTGCCGCCCTGTTTAGAGTGACCCGCTCTCTACTTGAACCGAGAGCGCGGGATGACCTCCTGCAGGGTAGGGCGGAGGAGTTTTCCCGATTTCTGCATGATAAAATCGCTCAGATTCGGGAGGGGCTCGACTCCAATTGGATGGTCCCGGGGGAGGTGTCCGGGGCAGGTCTTGGGAGTGTTATCTGGGGGGAGTTCGACCCTGTGACCGCCGAGGGTGTGGACAGGTTGCTGGGGGGTCTGAATGCCACCACCTGTTTATTGGACCCGTGCCCTTCCTGGCTGGTTTCGGCCGCCAGGGAGACGACACGAGGCTGGCTCCAGGGGATTGTCAACGCTTCCTTGAGAGAGGGGGTGCTCCCTACCGCCCTGAAGGCGGCGGTGGTGCGCCCCCTCCTCAAGAAGCCTTCCCTGGACCCAGCTATTTTAAACAACTACCGTCCAGTCTCCAACCTTCCCTTCATGGCGAAGGTTGTTGAGAGTGTGGTGGCACGTCAGCTCCCCCAGTACCTGGAGGAAGCTACTTACCTCGATCCGTTCCAATCGGGCTTCAGGCCTGGACATAGCACTGAGACGGCATTGGTCGCGTTGGTTGATGATCTCTGGAGGGCTCGTGACAGAGGGTTCTCCTCTGTCCTGGTCCTATTAGATCTCTCGGCGGCTTTTGATACTATCGACCATAGTATCTTGTTGCGACGGTTGGGGGGGTTGGGGATTGGTGGAACCGTCCTTCGATGGTTCTCCTCCTTCCTCTCTGACCGTTCGCAATTCGTGTTGGCGGGAGGGGGAAGGTCCACCTCTAGGCCCCTGGTTTGTGGGGTGCCTCAGGGGTCGGTCCTCTCTCCCCTCTTGTTCAACATTTACATGAAGCCGCTGGGTGAGATCATCCATGGTCTTGGAGTGAGGTGTCATCTGTATGCAGATGACACCCAGTTGTACATCTCCACTCCGGACCACCCCAACGATGCTGTGGGGGCTATGTCTAGGTGCCTGGAGGCCGTGCGGGACTGGATGGGCGGGAACAGGCTTCGGCTCAACCCATCCAAGACCGAGTGGCTGTGGTTTCCGGCGCCCCGATATAGCCAGCTGACACCTTCGCTGGCTATCGGGGGGGAAGTTCTGCCCCCCACAGAGAGGGCTCGCAACGTGGGTGTCCTCCTGGATGTACGGCTGTCACTTGAACATCACATCGCGGCCGTCTCCAGGGGGGCGTTTCATCAGATCCGTCGGATCTACCGGTTGCGGCCCTTCCTGGATCGGGACGCCTTGCGCACGGTCACTCAGGCCCTTGTCACCTCTCGCCTGGACTATTGTAATGCCCTCTACATGGGGCTCCCTGCAGGGAGCATCCGGAGACTCCAGCTGGTGCAAAATGCAGCCGCGCAGGTGATCATGGGGGCGTCACGTAGCGCCCATGTGACGCCTCTCCTGCGCGAGCTGCATTGGTTGCCGTTGGCTCTCCGGGTTCGCTTCAAGGTTCTAGTTTTGACCTTTAGGGCGACCCATGGCATGGGACCAGGTTACCTTCAGGACCGCATTCTGCCAGCGTTCTCCAACAGGCCGGTGCGTTCCCACAGAGAGGGTCTGCTCCGGGTGCCGTCGGCCGCTATGTGTCGTCTGGCGGCGCCAAGGAGTAGGGCCTTCTCTGTGGGTGCCCCCGCCCTCTGGAATATTCTGCCACCGAAGCTTCGTACCGGCACGGACCTGAGGGCCTTCAGGCGCGCGTTGAAGACCTGGCTCTTTGAGCAGGCCGGCCTGGGCTGAGAAAATGATTTTAATTTGGTCTCCATATTTAATTCTAAATTGGGTTTTAAGGGGGGGGGGGTTGTTAGTTTTATCAAGCAGCCGATTGAAATTTAATATTTTTTAACTTTTGTATTCTTTGTGGGGTTTTTAGATGAGCTGTCCACCGCCCTGAGTCCCTCGGGAGAAGGGCGGTATATAAATGGAATAAATAAATAAATAAATAAATAAATAAATAAATAAATAAATAAATAAATAAATAAATAAATAAATAAATAAATAAATAAAAAAGAATCTCCAAGTTTTTTTCTCTTTGTAGAGTCAATGCTACTGGTGAAATTTCTTGAATGCTGGGATAATTACTTACAAGTAGTACTACAATTGTTTTCAAATCTTCTATAGCTCTTTTAGTTTGGAGCCATGGAATTACAATGCAAAGTATTATCTGCATATTAAGAATACCTCACCTAAACTAATGGATAATTTATCCAGTGATTTTAGGTAGATGTTAAAAAGCTTAAACGGAAATAAATCAAGCCCTGTGGCAGTCCCCCATATGGTCTATGTGAAGGTCATCCACCAAAGTGACTAATGTTATGGGCATTAGATCTCTCCCATTCTTCTACAAAAGGTCCAGGTCACCTTTGACAAAGTCACTGAATACGAATCTGAGGAATCAATAGCAATGACAAGTTAATACACTTAACTGTATTTATTGCCATTTTGTAGGGCCAAACCTCAGCATGTATCCCTTTATGCCAAATGGAAGAATTCCCAAGCAGCTCTTTAAAAGACATCTCATTGGATTAGGTATTTGTGGTAGTTCACCTGAATAAGTCCTTTGTCTCATAGGGGTACAAGATTTTGACAGAAAGTGAACTCTAACCAGAGTCAAAATTAGATGATAATCTCTGTATTCAGATTATGCCTCAACTGCTTCAAACTAAATACAACAGTGATAGCCAAATCTGTCATCAAAAAAATTAAGTGATCAATGTCTGGAATACTCTACCTGACTCTGTGGTTTCTTCCCCAAATCCCAAAAACTTTAACCTTAGACTTTCTACTATTGACCTTACCCTTTTCCTAAGAGGTCTATAGGGGGAGTGCATAAGCGCACCAATGTGCCTACTGTCCCTGTCCTATTGTTTCTTTTATTTTTCTTATATGTATCCATGTATTCATAACTATGTTTTTACTTATACCCAAGGGTGGGATTCTACAGGTTTGCACCTATTCGCTAGAACTGGTTGTTAACATTCTAAGCAGTTTGGAGAACCGGTTGTTAGAAGAAATTACTGGCCTAATCCTATAAGGAAGGCAGGAAGGAAACATTCTGGTGTTGCTTACAGAAACTGCCTCTCCATTAACTCTTATTACATTCTTGGCAGGACTAGACTTCCTGTTTCTGGAACTTCTCTGGAGTTTTTTTTTCCTCCTATGCTGGTACTTTGCTTGTGTGATGTGACCATTCAAAGTTACAATGGCAATGAAAAAAGTGATTTATGACCGTTTTTCACACTTACGACTGTTGCAGCATCCCCACAATCAAGAGAGGCCAGGTGAGGAGATGCGTGCCTCGATGTGAGTGATATTGAGTTGGCCACACCCAGCCAGTCACATGACCACCAAGTCATGACCACCAACTAAGCATGCCCAAAGAACTGGTTGTTAAAAAATTTGAATCCCACCCCTGCTTATACCTGTTATCTTGTAAGCAATTGACAAACCAAATAAAATAAATAAATAAATAATATATGGGCATAGCCACAGAAAAGAGTATTGTATTCAGAATAAAAGTAAAAGAAACATTTGCAAGGGAATACTTCTCTGTTCATCCTGGTTTCTAAAAGAAAGGCTTTTTACATTCTTCTTGAAGATTATGACAAATTATTAGTGGTGTATTTGAAAAAGGCCAGTTTAAAATACAAGAAAACCATGGTAGTTAGCTAATGCAACAGTACCACAAAACCCATATTGCAAACATTGCAAAGTTCATCCTACTTGGCCCTCAGCAGTTAATATGAACTTTGTCCTTAAGGCTCTCTACATAAAACAACAGGTAGCAGAGTCTTTCTGCTCACACATCAAGTGGGAAGCTGCATGATGATATGTCACATTGGGTGAGAAAAGTGTACTCGTTACCACTCTTTTCCTTACGTCATGGAATAACAATGCTTTTCATGTCTAAGTGAATTTTAATGTAGATGATGGTCTGAAAATCAGGATGAAAAAGATAGTCACAAAAGGAATGGGACCTGAGGGGACAATTGGGGATTGTAGAGGCAATTTAGTAGAGCCATGCACTTATTTTATAATTATCCCCCATGCAGAGCAAAAACAAATGGTGCAATAGAATTTGTTAGGACTAATCCAACTTTTTGTTGGTGACCATTTTAAGTGGGAAAAGAGAAGTAGAAGTGCAATATATGTTCATAGAATGCCTTTCATTGTTGTCCAATTTGTTTATTTTCTCTGCCCCTCTCAGCAATTTCTCTGTTGATTTTAAAATGAGCTTCTTATTAACTATGAGAACCAGCCCATCTGGGATCATATAATTGATGTCATGATATAATTCCAAACAGGCAATCTAATTGTGGATGCATTGAAAGAAAAGCTTATTTTTCAAGGACTTAGTGTGTGAAAAGTGTTCATTCTCTAATCCAAGCTAGGAGCAAACAAATAAAACACCTTATCCTTTGTTGTAACTTATTCTTTTCACTAACTTACCCTTTTTTTTTCTTTTTTTTTTTACTTAAAAGTATACAACAAAAAGGAAAGAAAAAAAATCTATCCTATATTTTCTACTTATCAATAGTCCTTCATTTACTAATGAATTAAGTACCATAGTATAAATAATGCAATATATGATTTTAAAATACCATACAATCTCTATCATGATATATCCTTTTGCAGCAGAAAATATTTCCTTTTACAAACATATACATTGCACATTTTCCACAACAATTCCTTGACATCTGGAATAATAACACTTTTCCAATTTTTAATGTAATTCTTTCAGCCTGATATCCACAATAATTGCTAGTAAACAATAAAATTTCAAAACATTGTTATAGAATTCAAATTAATTTACACTTAGATCCTATTGTATATCCAGGATATTCCATTCATTTTTTTTCTCATGTGGGTACTAGACAAATCTGCCTTTAAAAAATGATTGGCAAATTACACAGTAAATTCAAAATGCGTTTTCCATATTTTTCTAGGAAATACAGTCTGCTGTGTTAAAATGTAGCGATAAAATGCTGCCTGCTGGAGCGGCTGTGATCTGGAATTCTCAGGATATTAGCATATGTCATTATGTTCATAACTCACATCCATTCATGAAGTTTTCCTCCAGAGTGTTTAGATCATAATATCAGGGGGTTAATAAAATAGCTTTCTAGTCTTGTCTCTTCTTTATCTGATAACTATTCAAATTGTAATTGCCTATAATGTGTACCCTATATGACATTATTACTTATGCTACAGGCAGTCTCCCAGGTCATCAATCACCCCAGCTGCTAGAAAGGACCTTGTTCTGCCCTACCAATGCAATCATCACAACCAAATTAAAACAACTGCCTCCACTTGTCTCCCCACAACCCCCTGGGCTTTTTCTTTTCCCCTTTTTTATGGTTGGAGGTTTGTCCTGCCCCATATTCCCAAGCAACATCAGTTCAGTTTCAAAGCATATATTCCCAAGTAACAAATTGCAATTCATTTTTTTCCCTGTAACAAAAATCCCTATATGCATTTCATAGAAAACTTTAGGGCAGTGTTCTAGCTCTCATTTTACATGATTAAATACCTTGCTTTCTTTTCCAATTAATCAATTAATTCACAAATTAAAATAAGTATGACAGGAATGCAATACATGTGCTATTTTCAGAATGGTTAATGAAGGCAATACTTCTGTTTGCCTGACACTAACACTGTGCATAATGTTTGGAAAATAATCCTAAACATCCTGGTTGCAATCCAGGGAAAGTAAATTCTACTTAGATTCCCACAAAATAGAAATGTTTTATAGCCTTTTTTACTGCACTATTAGATTTCTCCCATACAAAGACATTGAATTGTCTTTCATTCAAGCATACTGAGATTTCTCTTGATTTCCTATTAGTTTTATTTAACTTAAGTGACACACACAGATTGGTTGCAGTCATGCTATAAGCAAATCATGCATAAGGATCAGTGTAATCAACCAGCAGCATTCATCAGAAAAGAGCTTTGAATAAATGCACATGAATGAATTCAGTGGGTTAAAGCATTTGTATTGCAACTTACCAAGACCCATTCAGCTTGCTACAGAATAGAAAGGCACAGAATTGCTTTCAAAACCTATTAAGGTTTTCAATCTCAAGTGCCTTAAAGCCACTTCAGATCTGATCTTTTCAGAGACAAAACAACCAAACACATATCCATAGTGCTTCCTTCTTGTGATAAAGATGGGAAAAATCTCAGCATATTAAAACACCCTCTTACTACCAGAGCAAGATCAAGCATAAAAAGTGGATGAAGGAAGTGCACTAAGTACTGATCAAGCAACAAGAGCAGCAAAATAAATGAGCAAGAGGAAAAGTTCATAGACGAAATCCTGATCGCAAAGTTGGGGCTTCCCTTCCTAGCAGACAGGTTGCTTTTGAATCCTGAGAAGATGTGATTTAAATCAGGTCAAATCAAAATAAGCAGACTTTTACTATATGAGAAGTGGAGCAAAAAGAATAGAACTAGAGAGTAACACAATTACCCTTTCTTTTGATGTTTTTTCCTATTTTAAAAGTGTGTTCAGAAACATCTCTAAGGGAGATGGGAAGTTTAGAAATAGGAAATATAAATATAAATAAATAAATAATACATATAATATGCCAGCAGGCCTATGGACTTCAAGGGACGTATGAACTAGTGAGTCTGCTCCATTACTATTAACATCTCTTCGTTTATTATTCTTGTTTTAGCTGTGTTTACAGTTTTTAATGTTTTAATCATTCTTAACATTGATGATTTCAGATATTGTTTTAGATTTGATGTACACTGCCCAGAGTCACTTGCCTATGAGATGGAGAAATTTGTAAATTAGATCAATAAACAAATAAGTTTAATGTCCCAAGGCTTTGTAATCTAATCATGTTAATACTGTTGAAATACAATTTTCCTAATTCTTTAGAAGAACTGATGTAAGACACAGAAACATTTGTAACACAAATATCTACAGTATTCTATATGCAAAGGTTCAATGTGACATATGGTCCCAACTACCCATCATACTGCAATTCCAAAAATAAATGTCTTATTTCCACATGCCTTCATTCCATTGATTGACTGCAGGTGGGTGTCTACATTAGTTTTGAGCTTCATTTTAAGATTTATTATTGTTTTGATATTTTATTAAAATTGTTCTGAACATGTATACCACCCAGAGTCTATTAGAACTGAATAATTTATAAGCAAGAAGATAAAGAAATGAAAACTATCTAAAAACAAAATGATTTCCACTTTTTCAGTGTACTTCCATCATTGGTAAGGATACACTGAGGTAAAATATTTGATGTCTCGGGAATAAGTCCTGAGCACTCATAGTGCCCCTGAATTCAGAAATATGAATACTTATGAACAATCACAAAGAATGCTACTGCTGATTCTCAGATCAGGAAAGACAATGACTGAAACAGATCTCCATTGCCTCTCATCATTTAGAACAAATAATTTATTTACTTAGCAAACATAAAGTGTTGTCATTTTTTTCAAGCTCCTTCTTCTGAACAGGAGGTTTAACATTCCCAGACAGATCTTCAAAATGAGATTGCTTTTCTATTGCGATTTATACTAGCAGAGAGTTGGTTATTAGCCTGATATTTTATCTCTGCCACTATGCGAAATATTGCTGCCATAAACCTTGCAGCCCTTAGTAAAAGCTGATCTACTTCTTGAAAGCTAATAAAGTGGGGAACAATGAAGGCAATTTGGTGATGAATACTTAAGCACCAAACAAGGCAGCTGTCTACACACACACACACTATCTTTCTTTTGATTTTGAGAACAGCCAGAAAGGGAATTGAAGAGCAAGGGTCATGTACAATTTATATTATATATTGTACAGCCGAAGCCATTATGGCAGGGAAACTCTCTACAAGGCCTCTTTAGCTTTTATTCTTTGCTCCCTTTATAAATTCACAACTGTGATTAACTCACTTTTTCAACAAGCCAGCCTTTTTTCTTCATGCTTACCAAACAAAAGGTTCCAGCCTGGGCCACAGCTGTAACATCCACCCTGCTTGCTATAGGCAACTTTCCAATCAGAAAGAATAGCTATGCCAGCAAATGAGTCTCCAGAGCTCCATGGCTGCCACATAAACTCAAGATCCACACAGTAAGTTGTGCTAGGTATTCCAGCCAGGGCACAGAAAACTGACACATGGAAGCAGCTTCTCCCTGAATTAAGCTGTCAAGTAAACTCTGCTATAACGGTAGCCAAGGGACAGTTTATTACAAATTATCTACAGTAACACTTCCCATCAGTGTGATATGGGAACATTGAAATGTTCATTAGAGAAGAGATGTATAAAGTAGAGATACTGTGAAAGCTATGTATGTATAGGGCATGTCAACAAATGAAAGAATGACGAAACCAACATTCTGTGTCAACACTGAGTGTTCACTTTGATAATAGACAATGCTTCATCTCTGAGTATTATTTACAATAAATCAAGCTGGATGTTTTTCCAGGCTGGAATTTTGTTCACTGGTTCCTCACAGATGATAAAGAAATGTACATTAATCTATTTTATCCCCAAAGTCTTTTACGTTCCTTCCCACGGGTACTAGTTGTTTGCGGCTCTAGTTACAAACCTCATCTCCATTACAAACCCGAACAGCCAGTGCTGTCCACAGATATCTCCATAGTCATGTGGCCAGCATGACTAAATGCCAAAGGTGCACAGAACCCTGTTGCATTCCCACCAAAGTGGTCCCTATTTTTCTACTTGCATTTTTACATGCTTTTGAACTGCTAGGTCGGCAGAAGCTGGTACAAGTAACGGGAGCTCACTCCATTACGTGGTGCTAGGGATTTGAACTGCCGAACTGCTCAATCACACAACTGTTCTGATCAACAAGCTCAAGGTCTTAGTCACTGAGCCATCGCGTCCCTCCTCCTTCCCATAGACACTAATAATTACTTACTTCCATTACAGGTAGTTCTTTATACACTGTTTTATAAAGAAGTCTGTACAGTCTTAGGTCATCAAGTGTTTCTTAATTTAGAAACTTGGTCTGGAACATAGACCGATAAAAATTCTTTAACTCCTTCCCTCTAGCGAGGACAAATCATCTCTTTGCATATGCCTTTATTCTTCACTACAATCTAACCAGGCTAGGTCTGACAATCTTCTACTAAAGTAGAAGCAGTTAAATGTTACATAATCGGTTGAGCCATTTTCTTGAAAGGAGAGATGTACTATTGTGTCCTTTTCCTTGGGCAGCAAAATGTTATGCCAAAGATCACTGATAGAGATGATTTCAGCCTTTTCCATGAGGCTGGTGCTATTATCAAATCTTCTCTTCACATTAGGAAAATCCTTGGCTGGCCAGCCCAAATGGAAAGAGTTCCTTTCAAGTGTCAGTAGAAGTGTCAGTAAGAAAAATAGTAATCTGGACAAAGCATTTTAAAATTTAGGATAGTAATTACAGGAGCCTGGTTTCTGATCCTTTCAAGTTCAGTAATTGGATTCATGACCATTCTTAATTTCTGTTTTTAATATATTAAAGGAAAATTACTACTGGATAATATACATTTATTTAAAGAATATGTATGCCCACTTATCTCACACAATAATCATAGGCAGCTCATAGCAATCAATAAAAATGGCAGCATAAAAATATACCATATCCATACAGCAAGACTCAAATTATCCTATTTTGGACACATTATACAAACACCTAGCTCTAATTCTGGGAAAGATAGAATGGAAGAGAAGAGGAAGGCAATTAGAGCAAAGGGGTGGATTCAGTTACAGTGGTGATGAATACACTACTGGAAGACCTGAAAGACAGATTGTATCTATATGGTTGCTAAGAATCAACAATGACTTGGTTGAACATAATGAATCAAACCATACCCAAGTGATTCATACTTCTTTGAACATGTCATCATTTTGAAATTCATCATTCATGGCACACCAACTTCATCCTTGAACTATTTAAATAAAAATGGAAATGAGAGTAATTAAAACACAATTGAAAGAAATGTCCCAAAGGTACTTTTTTCAAAAGGCAACCAGACTTTCTTTGTTTTTGCTTGAAGATATTTAGCTTCTAATCCTAGAAGCTTCTTCATGACTTGGATGACTGAAAATATCCACAGACAATTGATAGAAATATATGAAGAGAAAAATATAGAAAGAACATTTCAGTTGGCATAAGTCAACTAAAAGTAATTGTTTTAACATTAGTGTCAGGTTTTTAAGCAACTACAACTACTTTACCGAGCTAAAGCAACTCTGAAATTTATTTATCTACAATTGTAGCCACAGACCTAAGCTGAACAATAAACAAGTTAAGAGAGAAACCTAGATAAGAACCAGCAGTCGAATCAAATGCTGCAATATAAAGTTTAATTTGTGAACTCAAGTTTTAAAAAGATAGTGCAGAATTAATTAACAGCTCTGTGTGTGGAATTTCAGTAAAATCAATGACCCATATTAACATAATCAAAAGATAGACTTCAGTTGAACAATTTTTTTTCTCCTTTTTTTGCCTCCATTAAACTGGATATGTTTGATTATGATATGTGATGTGGAACACAAAACATCAATATATTACACAACAAAAGAATAAAATACAGAAATAATATATGCATATTTAGCTGTCTAATCCCAAATCAAATTTCTCAGATATATCCATTTCCCTGTTTGTTTTTTCAAAAAATTGCTCAAAAAGCTCTGGTGTGATAGTTCTTGAGGTAATAATGACAGTATCCCTTCAGATACTCTTCAGAAAGCAAAGCTGTCGCACCTTTACAGTTATAACATTCATTTTCTAACCTCTATTTTATAACACATATCTATTTTCAACTGTAAAGGTGCAACTTAAATTTTTAAACAAGATTTGAAAAAGATACAAAGGTATTACACTCCAGTCTAGTAATTACAGGAGAAAATTCGTTTTATGAGAAAAGATAATATGAAATTGTAAACAGGACAGACGAAAGTATAAAAACATTGATTAGAAAGATTTTAAAAATTAGAAAAAGATATGTAATTGAATTAAGAAAGGAATGAGATAATTTAAAATAAGGCTATAGAAAGTAAAGAAAGGGAAAAGCTATTGAAAAAATTGTGAAAATAGTTATAAGATATGGATTAGAATGTATAAGATAAATATGTATTGAGTTTATGTCTGTATGGAGAAATGATACCTGGGGGCATGCTGTTCTCAAACAAAGATATTTTATTTGTATTTGTATGTTTTGTGAAAACTTAAATAAAACTTTATATATATATAAAAAAAGCAAAGCTGTCTTCCCTGCTTCAACACTTCATAAGTGTTGAGGCTACAACAGTCAGGATTCCCATTGAGTGAAGAATTCTAGGAGCAATAAGCTCCTAGTTATTGGAGCAGGGTTTCCTAACCTTGGCAATTTTAAGACATGTACTTCAACTCCCAGAATTTCCAAGACACCATGTGTGGCTGGGGAATTCTTGGAGTAGAAGTGCATGTGTCTAAAAGTTGCCAGGTTGAGAAACCTGTCCTAGAGTATAAAGCATTTCTGTGTCAACTTTTGCAAAGACTAATAGCATACAACTATGTTTTACACTGCTGCTTTATGATTACAGAAATAGCTACTATTCATAACTGGCTTCATATTGATTGACCTAATTTAAGAGATCAAAATATGATGAAGAATCAAAAGAATATAGTACTATTAGTGAAATCCAATTTCACAGGAATTCATATTTCTTTCTAGTAGCTTCAGCATTTTTAATTAATAATTTTAATAATTTAATACAAATTAAAATTAAAGAAAAAATAAAAGATACTAGAAAAAGGGGGAAAATAATAAAGAAGCTATAGAAAGAAGTGACTTCCAACCTTCATTACAATAGATAAACAAAATTTATCACTTCCTCTAAGTTCTGGGAATTCTCACCAGCCTATATAGTTCCCCCTGTCAGCTGGTGCTCCATTCAAAATCCAAGAAAGAAACACTTAAACTCCATTTGTTAGAGAAAAGATATATTTTACTGGAAATTAAAGTGTTAGCAACAAAAGGATTCTGAATCTGAGGAAATGAGCGCGAAAAGCACATATACAAAGTGATGGCAACGTTCCCACCCCCAACAGTCCATATCGCTCCTCCAATGGGAAGTAGTGCATAACATGTGGGCATCTTCAGGTGGTGATGAGGCCTCTGTCCGTTGACCTTGGCATAGTTTGATAAAGAGTCGCAGTTGCGCAGAGCAAGGAATAGAAACTTAAGCAAGACTCCCCCTCCCCTAGATATACAGTTTCATTTCCTACTCACTCCAGCTCTCTTCCCAGATATATCATGGCCCACTGTCCCCCCGCCCCCCCCCGTTACTTATGGCAGCCGAAAGATGCAAAGCAAAAGAAGAGAAGCAAAGGAAGAAATCTTGAAGGCTGACACCCCCATTCAATGGAGAAGCTGACAAGAAATCAGAAGTCACTCATAGTCCCACTGCTTTTTTTTTTAATTTATTTATTTACATTTATATGCCGCCCTTCTCCGGAGACTCAGGGCGGCTTACAGTCTATGGAGCACCATGCTAGGTGCTCGGCAATAGCCTTCATTCCATTGTATATGCCTGCTTATTACTAGGGCTTTTTGGCCCCACCAAGCGGCATTTTTGCTCACTTTAGCCTTTTGTTCATTATTCCAGATTCTTTAAATTCTTAAATGATTACATTTTCTTTTGTTCAGAGTTGAAGCTAAACTCAGCCAGCAAGTTTTCAAACTTATTGTTCCAAACACGACTAATGGCTTTAAAATGGTTAATAAGCAATTTCTGAAAGTTATTAGAAAGTAAGGTTTGTGAACTTAGTATCCTTTAAAAGGCTCCACCATGGTTGTGAGTAAACAGGCTAATCCTATCATCTCCCTCTATTCAAACTTACTGAAGACCATTGCCCTGCAGTCTTCTTGAACAGAACAGCCATCCAGAATACACAAAGGTGATCTCCTGTCCACTCTTTATCTGGAGAGATTCCAAGGCACTACTCTACTTATTAGCTCCTTAGTCTTTGCTGTAGTCATCGGCTTCATATTCATAGAGCCATCTTCAATTTGCTATACCCCCCTGGGAAATCAGCTTTAGCATTATTTTAAACACAAATTTGTTCTCCCTATATTAATTTGTGAGGGGTTTTTTTAAGCATTGGCATATCATTTTTTTAGCAAAAACAATAAGAGTCTTGTGCCATTTTAAAATGAGTGTTAATAATCTTTTTCTTAACTGTTTATGGAGATTCTGTCATCCAGGTCATTGTTGTACCAAAGGTGCTTTTTTTTCAAGAGGCAACTGGACTTTTTGGTTTTTTTTTTATTTGAAGACATTTTGCTTCTCATCCAAGAAGCTTCTTCAGCTCTGACTGGATGGTGGGAAATGCAAGAATTTATACTCTTTGCAGACAGCTGGTTGTTAAGGTCACCTGGAGGTTTATCTGTGTCATCAGGGTCACCTGGGTGATGCAAATGGGTGTAGAGCCTTCTTGGAATTGTTGAAAGGACTATGTTGTAGATTGGAGATAGATGATGTTGTATTCTTCTCCCCTGTTGAGAGAGGGCTGTTCAATTTTGACTTAATGGCCTCTTTAATCCCTCTTTCAAATCAGGAATCCTCTTTGTCTAATTTTGGTCCAAAGTTCATATTTTGGACAAAAATTGGATAGAGAGAATTGCTGGTTTGAAATAGGGGTTAAAGAGGCCATTTATGTCATTAATTGGACATTTATGTCCAATCTACAACACAATTTTTTCAACAGTTCCAAGAAGGCTCCACACCAACTTGCACCACTCAGGTGACTCTGATGATAAACAGACAGGTGACCTTAATGACCTGCTAAAAGAATGCAAATGACCAACTGTCTGTAAGGAGTATAAATCCTTCCATTCCCCACCATACAGTTAGAGCTGAAGAAGCTTCTTGGATGAGAAGTGAAATGTCTTCAAAGAAAAACCAGAAAGTCCAGTTGCCTCTTGAAAAAAATACCTTTGGGATAATTTTTTTGTTGTGAGAGACATTGTTAGTAACAATGGGCCCAATAAAAGAATTAGCTGCCTCCACCTATCCCCATGCAGACTCCAATCCTCATTATACCTGTATGAGCCTACATTTTATATTACTATAAAGGAAAAGCTAGACTTGGTGACCATCAGCCTGGTCATTTGAAAGTTGAGATGACAATTTATCAGTTATTACAGTTTGGTAACTTTTTTACAGAACTTATTTTATTTTATTAAAAATTAAGGATATTTTTTAAAGAAACACCCAGATAGATCACTGTGAAAACAATTTTTTTCTATGTTCTAGCTTTCCAGATTTTCCCTTTGGTAAAATCAGAAGATCAGACTCCTCTTTCCTAGATTCTTATGTTTCTGTTTTTTACCACTATTCTGTGGTGTTTACACACATGAAGACTTAACCGTCAAGAGAGCCAATCCTCTCTCTGCCTTTCTTGAATAGCAATTTGACAGCCTTTTTCATTTGACTGACTTTCATCCCTCTCCTATTTCTCATTCAGCAGCTGTGATATGCCTGCTGACTGAGTATCAACTTCATTATGTAAGTGGCTTTACTAGCATATCCCCTCTTCATGGCCGGAAGTTATTTACATAGCTATATAGTCTATGAGTCCTAGAAGTTTACATAACCCCTGTTAAACCCTACTTCTCCAGCACATCAGATATATTACCCCTATAGATCTCTTAACTTTCCTTATTCTACTCAAGACTAAATCAATGACAACCTTGACAGCAGATCTTCAAAATAATATGTTTATTATTCTTTGGCTGATGATTGGAGGCCAAGATCAGATGACTTCATTGGTTGACTATGGTGTTTCTTCAAACATCTGTGTGCTGGTTTTACTTTCTAAGCCAGAGGTCCCCAAACTTGGCAACTTTAAGATTTATGGACTTCAACTCCCAGAATTCCTGGAGTTGAAGTCCACAAGTCCTAAGTTGCCAAGTTTGGGGACCCCTGTTCTAAGCCATACTTCCATGTAATTAAATAATTAAATGAACAATAATTTTAATACAACCTAGAGAAGAGGTGGGCAATCTTTGGTGGCTGAGAGCTATACTGTAAATTATTGTGATTACCACCATAGTGAGTAGACAAAAATACAAAGTGGTCAGGAATTTTTCCCTGGGCAGTGGATGGAGCATTTGGGAGTATTTGTTTAAATTTATTGACTTCCCATCTTACCACAAGATAATTCTAGGTGGATTTTTTAAATATATTAAATCTAGACAAGGGCCTATAGTACAGATGTCATATGCTTCCTGACATTTTTCAGCAAAAATGAACAGAGGTAGTTTTAGACAACAGGAGCTGCATTTGGCCCTAAAACCACAGGATGATAACTTTGATCTAACCCAAAGTGTGTCATGTTTAAAAAAGCATTATTTGTGAAATAACGTAAACTTCAAAAACACTAATTTGTGCTTCATTTTATTTGCTTAACAGATTTACTGTATAGCTCTTGACTTACCAGCAGAATAAATTGAATAAACAATTCAAAAGCAAAATTCAGCAATTGCCTTTATTGTTTGGAGCCCTAAGCATTTTCACAGAGAACTCTACTGAATATATCAGTTGTCCAATTTCTTTTAGGCCTGGCATTTTATCTGTTCTGTCACTGCTTAGGCTCCCTTCCGATGCCATGGTTCCAAGGCAAATATGACAGATTGTGATAAAAAGATGGGAGGAGGCTCCTCATATTTTTGACTGCATTTATCCAAACACTCTAAGGAACATTTTAGCAGGCAACTCTTAAAGGGCTGAGCTTGCTCCAGTCACAGGGACATCTGCATGTGACACTTATTCTGCTGGCATTGATTTCTCCCTTTAGAAAGATGGCCTTAGTCACATCCTGCAATGACAACTAAATCACAAGCTGGAAAATGATAGTCACTCAAATCAGCATACTACTTTTTTTTTCCAAATTCTTTACCAGTCTTTGCCCTATTCCTGGCATAAGATGAGAAAGCTAGTTTTGGGAAACAAACCTAATTTATATTTTGTCCTTTTAAAGGACATTCTAAAAAGTTCTGCTGGTTCAAGCCAAAGGCCTATTTCACAAATCAAGAAGATGACAGTGCTATATGTAATGTGTAGAAAACATTAAATTATTATGTTTTTTAAAAAGACTGAAAACTCAGCGAGATAACAAATCTCATGACATTTTGTTTTCTCTGCCCAAGATGGATGACATTTCAGGAATGAATGTCTTCAGAGATTTCAAGTAGGAGCACCAGAATCACATGTCATTTGGCTTTCAAATAGAAGTTTTCAGCATGTTCAGCATGTGATGTAGCCCATAGGAGTAAAATTGTCAACATTTCATAATATTTTATTCCTTTGAAATATATTTTTTTTAAATGAGATCACATAAAGGAATCAAATGTCTGAAAAGGCTGCCCATCTTTGGATCACCATGTCCAGCTTTCTGGGACACCTAGTAGTTCTTTATTTGTAGTGATTATAGTCTGTTAGGTAAAGCATCAGTAATATAAGTGATAAATGATAATTCAATTTAAATAAATGTGTAGGATTTCTAAAAGTTGTACTAGCTTTTTGTTAGCAAATGGCAGGGTACTGAGATGCTGTACATAATAGGCAGAGACAACTTGAGATACCTAATCATTACAATACAAGGATGTAGATTTTCAATTCATATCTGCATATAAAATCTAACATATGAAAGTACTATTTCCAAGTACTAATAAAAACAGAACTGGATATTAGAATTGGATGTATACTGGAATGAAAACATTGTACTCAATATATCGATGTCCGGCAGGGAGAATGAAAAGAAGCGTTCTTATATAGCCCAAGTTAATCTCTAAAGTGTGTATAAATAGTGCCTTTATCTTTGAAGCTGGCTTTTAAAATATAAATGAATTCAGTCCCCAATTCTATTTATTTATTAGATGACATGCAGTTAGACACATGTATGACTTGACAATTTATCAGGACTCCTCTTTGACATCTAACAGAAACAAACTGAAAGGTGTTAGCAAAACTAAACAATCTGAATTCTAGATTCTGAAAGATTCACATTTAAATTTTGAATTCTGCCCAGTTTTTTTAAAAAAGGAGGAAAACCTCCACAGCCTTTATAAAATAAGCTTTTAATTTAAAAAAAAGACAACACTTGAAATTCAAATTGCAACTACTCAGAATTGTAATTCTTTTCTAACAAGATGGAAAAACAAGCAAAAATAATAATGGGAGATAGCAGCCTCATTCACACATAGTGAATTTTCTACCTTAACTGAAACAGTTTGGAAGATCTCATGCCAATATTAGGTTAAACATAGTTCTTACCGGAGTGGGATTCAGCCAGTTCAGCCAGTTCAGGTGAACCAGGTTTAAATTTACATCTGGTTCACCAAACCGGTAGTTGAACCGTCTGGCCCCGCCCACCCAACCCGCCCCTCTCAGGAGTTTCCACGCAGCCCATTTTGGACGCAGATGAGTGCAGGGTCCATGCACAGGCTCTGGGAAGGTGAAAAACAGTCCTCTCGGAAGTTTAGAAATGAGCCTGTTGCTGGCTTCTGGAGGGCATCCAGAGCCCAGGGGAGGCCATTTTCACCCTTCCAGAGGCCCAAGGGAGGTCCAGACTTACAGCCCTTCCAGAAGTTCCGGTAGGCCACACCCACCATGGTCACACTCACGCAGCAACTGGGCAAAGAACCGGTTGTTGGAATTTTTGAATTCCACCTCTGATTCTTATTATATTTGTGCTAGAAAACTATAGTTTAGCCACAAATAAACCATAAATCACTAGTGAGTTGTTTCAACATATCATATTTAACATTAATCATAAGTTCAGAGAAAACGACATATCATAAACATATTAGTAATCCACAGATGACTCTGAAGAATCCATATTTTTGTCAATATGCCTAGCACCTCAATGAAGCAAAGCTGCTTGACAAGGTTGGACTTTTTCAAAATCCTTGCTAGTAACCCAAAAAATACAAGGAGAATAGACAGCAAATTACAAATTAGTAGCACACCAGGAAAAAAAACAAGTGAAAACAGCTTATGTTTTTTTAAAAAAAGGTTTTGAAAATTTGGGTTTTAAATAGTTTTTAACATTTTGAATTTTGAAGTGTTGATGCTTTGCTTCAGCCAATATCTCTATAGCAGGACTGTCAAACTCCACAGGCCGGATACATCACGCACTGTCCACACCCACATCCAGTTTAGCAAAGGGGAGAAGTCCCGATATGTCATGTGACACCACTGTGACAACATGAGTTTGACATCCCTGCTCTATAGTCTCTTTGCTATGCATTAGAAAGTTTGGAGCATTGTTGTGGTATTCTCTCCTCATACCTGTTATCTTTGAGGTGGTGATGGGGGGAATTCAAACTTTTATTGTAGTAAAAACCCTTGAACAAATGAAACTTTAAAATTTTACCATCTTTGCTATTAGTTCCATTCTGCCTTATGTTCAAAAGTTTTCCATTCATAACATATTAGAGTTTTTTTTAATAAAATGTTAAATCATTTCAAGCTGAACTACTTTGTCACCAAATATTGGATCAAAACTAAAATGGAATTCTCTTTTAAAATTAAACCAGAACTAATTCACAGCCTATTGAGTGAACTGCAATACTTTTAGTTTCACATCTAGTCAGACTGGGTAGAAATGGGGAAAAGGCATCAAACATTATAGATATATTGTCTCAAAGTTGGGTCTAAGGTCTGATATAACTTTAAAACTCATTTGCTTCTCAAAGCAATTTGAACCTCTTCATAAAGAAAATGTATATTGTCATCCAGAATTTACTTTGATAATTGTCTAAACAGGATCTTACAGAATTTCCATAAAAACATGCACTCGTACTCAATAACTGTAGGTGATTTAGAAATAATGAAATTCCCCATTCAAAATTCTTAGGTATTTGGATAAATGACTTTCTATTTGGAATTCATCATTATTATGAGATGCCCAGGGAGCTGACTATGCAAGCATGTGCAACTGAAACAGATGCTGCAATTACTAGTCTTCTCCCAAGCGATCACATTTCATGCAATCATCCTACTAACTTTAAAGACCCAAGAGACTGGACAGGCTCTTATGAACAAGAGCTGCAGGCATCAGTGACCTTCTTAGAGCCAAACAACAAATTTTGTTATTTCCAATGTGCTGGCTCCCTGCAAAGTCAGATGGTTCACTCCACTGCACAAAGTCATCAACATCCCATGTGTAGTCCAGCAGCATGTGAGAGATTCAACTGTTTTCTAACAGTCCATTAGCACTCCAAACTTAATGAAAATGGAAGGTGCTAATGAAGCCAAAAAGTAAAAGCCACCTCTAGCTTCAAAAGGGCAATTCAGCTTGAAGAATAGCAGAAAGTGAAATAATGGCCATACTTGCCACTGCATTACCAACGATGCTACTACAAGCAGCTCTGTTTTCTATACAAAAAATATTTATCCGTAGCATTCTATTTCTTCCCCCAGCTGATGCACAAACAGTGGTCTTTTAAGTAAGGAACAGAGCAAATGCACACAGATAAAGGCAAAGGAAATTCAGTCTAGGAGGTAAACAAAAAACAGAGGCTAACCCATTAGGACAATTATAAATTAATGACCTAACAGCCTCTATCCAAACCAGAAGTTTTCAACGCATCTAATGCATGTTTGCTTCTAACTAGAAATAGAGTGCTTTCACTAAACAGTGGTCAAGCCTTGCAAATTAACAACATCACTGCAGATAAAGGATCAAGACATTGCCCCCATTAGCTTCAGCTAAGTCAGTTTAAAAACTATTTCTGGCTTCCTATTGAGTTGTAGATTTAGCAGTGTTTATGCAAGAGCCAGCACATCAACAAAAGACATAGTCCAGTTTTTAATCAGACTGCACTGCCTCGTACTGCAGAGAAAGGACTGTTGCTGTTTTTTTAAAGGACATAGATATATTATTTATTATATTTAAGGCCCACCTTTTCTCTAAGAAAATGACCATTGGTACTTCTTGATCTTATCTTAAAAATAGCCCTGTGAGATAGATTAAGCTACCAGATAGTAATGGGTAGTTAGTAGGTTCTTCCTTACAGCTATATTAATGTACCTTTCCTCCCATCCTCAAGGAAGAGGAAAGTATGCTTATATAAACAATACTATCCTCACAGTCTTCTTTTACTGCATCTCCGGCGATGAGGCCAGTCAGAGCTACTCCCTTCACACAGTGAATATAAGGAAATATGAAATAAAATCCACTTTCACATCCGAACAGCTTAGACAAAGGGTATCAAACTCAAGGCCCACGGGCCAGATCTGGCCCACAGGGTGTTTTGATCTGGCCCACAGGCCTGTCCTGGAAACAGCAGTGGACTGGCCCACAGTGCCTCTGCCAGTGAAAATGAAGCTTGGGAGGGACATGCACAGCCCTCCCAGGTTTCATTTTTGTCCGCAACAGTCTCCTGCAACCCGCTGCCAGCAAAAATGGAGCTCAGGGAGGACATGAATGGCCTCTCCAAGCTCTGTTTTTGCTGGCAGGAGGCCATTGCAGCCGAAAACAGAGCCCAAGATCTTAACATGGCCAAAAACGGTGCCTTGATGAGTGCTGTCAAACTGGCCACCCAAGGTCAAATACAATCCTGATGCAGCCCTCAATGACATTGAGTTTAATATCCCTGGCTTAGACCAATTTCTATGTTTCAATAATTGGCTACCAATGAGCTGGAAGCAACTTTGTGAGAATATATTTTATAAACCAGGTAGTGGAACAACTTTTGGTCTTGGCAAGCAGGTTACGTTGATAAGCTTAGTAACTCAGGGAAATAAAAAGCTGAGAGAAAAGACTTGAACCTGAGTTTCCCCTATTGCAGTTCTGAATTTTAACCGGGCAACTAACTTCTGTAGAAATTAGAAAATGTAAAAAAAAAATTTTTTTGTTTTCTTGTACTTGTTTGTTTCTTGTACTTGTTGCTGCAGTTGTAAAATGAGCGGGGGGGGGAGAGGAACTATTCAGATAGGCTTCCTCTGTGAGAAGATCTGCTTTTTGTTGAAGCCTGTAAAGATTGGAAATCAGTTTGTCTGTCCTTGGTTAAGTGGATCTGCATTTATTATGCTGACATTATATGAAGAATATGTAAGAAGATTATGTAACTGCGTCTGGGTTCACATACCATAGTATGTTAAAACCAAATAGAACACGTTATAGGTGTCAGAATAACATCATGTGTTCCATGAAACTATTGTGTAAATAATGCAAATTATGTAAATTGGCATCAGTAGCATCAGGATGTAAATAACATAGTTAACCATTCACAGTATTTGAGTAATAACATCATGATGTAGCTTATCCTGCTCCCTCAAAGCAGCTCCCCATGGATCAAACTGAATCTGAATCCAGCATACATATGATTTGTTTTTCTTACATTTTGCATTAGCAAAATGTGTAAATTTAGCCACCGTTTAGCATGATATGTGAACAAGGGCAGTAAGGGCAACAAATCATAGCTAAACAAATCATTGTTTTGTATGATATACAGTATGAACCCAATGAATTCCACCATCTCGGCAGCTTTATATATCACATTCTTACATAAAATTCCCTGCTCACCACATTGTTTTCTTCACTACAGCTATCTACCAATAACTTTATATAGAGAACATCATCAAAGAATGCCAAATAGTTTCAATTAATTACATTTAGCCTGAACACTAATTAGAGGAGAAATATTATTATATAGTCATTTTACATTTAGTTACTGTGGACGCAGAGCAAAAGGAGAAGTGGGGGATATGGTGCTATTTAACTACCCACAAATGATGTAGTCTGACACTTATTACATTGCATAATTTATTATGGAAACAATGTCAGCAACATATGTGATTTTTTTAAATATTCTACTGGTACAAAAATGGTAAAAAACCTCAAGAGGAAAGGATCTCTTGTCCTCTAGTTAAAATTCTTTCCCAGGGTAGTCAGTCTGCAACTCATATGCATCCATAGCAATAATAGTGGAAATAGATTCAACCAAGAGCTTCTGGAGGCTTCATGGAGAATTACATTTTACTTTTACCTGCTAGATCAGGCTGGACTTTTTGTGTCATTCAAATGGACAATCAGAGGCACATAAATTTTTGTATCCATCCCTATGATATAAATGCTAGTCTCCTTTTGAGTCACTTTCTCTTTCCCTCTCTCTCCCACTCCATGTCTAATACAATCATGCAATCCATGCCTAAAAACAACATTCTTAAGCCATACAGATTGATTGCATATTTCTATGGTACAAAGAATACTCCCTATAAAGTTATGGATGTTTGTGTATGTGTTTTATAATATAATTTAGATTATGTTGATCGATTTTGAAAACGTAGTTTTAATTCTGAAGAACATAATTTAATGCTCAGCATATGTGACTGTTAATGTTCTATAAAAATAAAAAGAAGCCATAATTAAAATCATCGTAAGCAACTTTTTTTAATATGGTAACATTCTGAAAATCTTTGTTCTGAAGTACATATTTCAGTTATTGTTTCATGTAGTAGTATATATGTATGTGTAAAGAAAACATATTTGTATTTTTATTGTATTTTTACTGTATTTTTATTGTATTTATAATTGTATCAGCATCATATATTAAAAAGCAGTGGACCATTATTGTCCAAAGCTCTCAAAAGCAATAAATAATAACAATGACATACAAACAGCCACATATTTAAGTAATGACAAAGTATTAAAATCATTAATAAACGTTTTTCTGACCATTGTCTGACTTGACAATGCATATGGGTGAATGTTCTAGTGATATTCAGTAGTTCATTTGTTTTTAGATTCTGAATGACTGAAGGGTTATCATATTTATGTTCAAAGTTCAGTATTCATGTTATCAGATATCTTTACAGCAGAAGTACTGAATGATAAGAGAAAAGGCCACATGCTTTTACCAGATATGCTGTTATTTATACGACTTCAGCAACAATACGACTTCAGCAACAGAATGGTCAATGTCTGGAATACTCTACCTGACTGTGGTTTCTTCCCCAAATCCCAAAAACTTTAACCTTAGACTGTCTATTATTGACCTCACCCCTTTCCTAAGAGGTCTGTAGGGGGCGTGCATAAGTGCACCAATGTGCCTACCATCCCTGTTCTAATGTTTCATGTATGTATATATGTTTTCGGAGGTTTTCGCAGGTATTTGTATGTGGATCTTTGGTTCTTTGGGTTTTCTCCCACGTAGAATTGGAAATATCTAGGCGACGTTTCGATGAAGTCTCATTCATCATCTTCAGGCTTGCATCTTCGGCCTTGTGCTTCTCAGAGTAAGCTCACATTACTCTGAGAAGCACAAGGCCGAAGACACAAGCCTGAAGATGATGAATGAGAGTTCATCGAAACGTCGCCTAGATATTTCCAATTCTACACGGGAGAAAACCCAAAAAACCAAAGATCCATATATATATGGATACACACATACACACACACACACATACATAAATACATACATACATACATACATACGTACAAAAAAAATATTTTTCTTATATGTATCCATGTATTCATAACTATGTTTTTACTTATACCTATTATCTTGTAAGCAATTGACATATATGCTTTCTCCCTTAATTGGGGCTTATGCTTTCTCCCTTAATTGGGGCAGTATGCTTTCTCCCTTAATTGGGGCTTAACAGGGTGTTGTAATACAAAGTATATACTTATTCCCCTGCCTCAGCTGAAGAGGATAGAGCCAGGTGGTGTAGTGGCAATTACAACTGCCTCACATGTAATACTTCCCTGGTTCGAATCCCAGTAAGGGTATGGCTAGCTGAACAGAGCTAACTAGCTCAAAATAGATCTATCCTAGTCTCCCTTATTTATTATTTAAAATTATCAGCTCAAAAACCTTACACACACACACACACACACACATATATAAAATTATCAATACTTAAGAAAAAGCAATGTCTAGCTTTAGATATCTGTGACAGGCACTATAAAGATTCAAATCAACAAAAGAGACAGGATCTAACTGGCTATTGTTGTGTAACTGTTATGGCACAACTATGTAACACCTTATTGTTACTGGTATTATATACAGATTGCATATATATACTGCCTTAAGTTATGTACTTCAATATCTATAAAAGATTTCACCCTATGCTGAATGTAATTATAACTTCAAATAAGGCAGACCTCACAACCAAAAGATGGCTACTGAAACAACAGGTAGTTATCATGTGAATGGCATTCAAGCGGAAAAATATGAGAAAAGTACCCAGATGGAAATTGTTGGTAATTATAAGATCAGTAACCTTTGAAACCATTAAATGTAAAGAGGTATTGTTGCAGTAGGCATTCCAGATTCATCTGGAACTCACATCTAGCCTATCCAGCTAGACTCTGAGTTTGGGAGGTATGTGTGGTTGTATGAATGGATGAAACTTTTAATTAAGAAAAGCAATAAAAGTTTGAATCTGCACCTCTGTCTTTTTGTGTGGTCTGAGTTTCTGAAGAGAAAACAAGTAGGCAGCCTTGGAGGAACCCTAAAGAATCCTTAATATGACAATATAGAAACAGACAAACCTTTACAGGTTAAAATTGTAAACATTTTATTCTCTTAATACTTTGTAATGGTCAATATGGTTGAATGACTGTAATCTTGGGGATTTAGTCATCAAACCCTTGTCATGGACAGATCATTCTCTTCTTAGACTGGACTTCTGTACCGCCACCCCCCACCGCAGGGAGGCGGAGTCAAGTAGATGGTTCCGCCCCAGGCGCCTGATGGACCCTGAGCGGTTCCAGAGGGAGCTTGGGCCATTTCCCGAGACTCTGGCTCACAACTCGCCTGGAGACCTGGTGGCCACCTGGGATAGGTTGGCTGCCGGGGCTCTGGACCGAGTTGCGCTTCTGCGACCTCTGACTCGGCACAGATCCCACCTGGCTCCTTGGTTTACGGAGGAGCTATGGGAGATGAAGTGCCGGAAAAGATGTCTAGAGAGTGTTTGGAGGGCTAGCCGCACTGAGTCTGACCGAACACAGGTGAGGTCTTACATTAAGATCTACCTTGTGGTGATAGAGGCGGCGAAGCGTTCGCATTTCTCCGCATTTATTGCATCGGCAGAAAATCGGCCTGCCGCCCTGTTTAGAGTGACCCGCTCCCTGCTCGAGCCGAGAGCGTGGGATGACCTCTTGCAGGGTAGGGCGGAAGAATTTTCCCGATTCCTGCACGACAAAATCGCTCAGATTCAGGACGGGCTGGACTCCAATTGGGTGGTCCCGGGGGAGGTGTCCGGAGCAGGTCTTGACAATGTTATCTGGGAAGAGTTTGACCCTGTGACCGCCGAGGGTGTGGACAGGTTGCTGGGGGGGCTGAATGCCACCAGATGTTTGTTGGACCCGTGTCCCTCCTGGTTGGTTTCGACCGCCAGGGAGGTGACACGAGGCTGGCTCCAGGGGATTATCAACGCTTCGTTGAGAGAGGGGTCGCTCCCTGAAAATGGCAGTGGTGCGGCCCCTCCTCAAGAAGCCTACCCTGGACCCAGCTGTTTTAAACAACTATCGTCCAGTCTCCAAACTTCCTTTCCTAGCGAAGGTTGTTGAGAGTGTGGTGGCACGTCAGCTCCCTCAGTACCTGGAGGAAGCGACTTACCTCGATCCATTCCAATTGGGCTTCAGGCCCGGCCATAGTACCGAAACAGCATTGGTCGCGTTGGTTGATGATCTCTGGAGGGCCCGGGACAGGGGGTTTTCCTCTGTCCTGGTCCTATTAGATCTCTCGGCGGCTTTTGATACTATTGACCATAGTATCTTACTGCGGCGGTTGGAGGGGTTGGGGATTGGGGGAACTGTCTTGCAATGGTTCTCCTCCTTCCTCTTCGGCCGCTCGCAATTTGTGTTGGCGGGGGGGAGAGGTCCATCTCTAGGCCCCTTATTTGTGGGGTGCCTCAGGGATCGGTCCTCTTCCCTCTCTTGTTCAACATTTATGTGAAGCCGCTGGGCGAGATCATCCGTGGTCTTGGGGTGCAGTGCCATCTGTATGCAGATGACACTCAACTTTACATCTCCACCCCGGACCACCCCAACGATGCTGTGGAGGCTATGTCCCGATGCCTGGAGGCTGTGTGGAATTGGATGGGCGGGAACAGGCTCCGACTCAACCCATCCAAGACCGAATGGCTGTGGTTTCCGGCAGCCCGATATAGCCAGCTGACGCCTTCGCTGGCTATTGGGGGAGTGATTCTACCCCCTACGGGGAGGGCTCGCAATTTGGGTGTCCTCCTGGATGCATGGCTGTCTCTAGAAGACCATATTGCGGCCGTCTCCAGGGGGGCTTTTTATCACGTTCGCCTGATTTACCAATTGCGGCCCTTCCTAGATCGGGACGCCTTACGCACGGTCACTCACGCCCTTGTCACCTCTTGCCTGGATTACTGTAACGCTCTCTACATGGGGATCCCTGCGGGGAGCACCTGGAGACTCCAACTGGTGCAAAATGCGGCCACGCGGGTGATTATGGGGGCGTCGCGAAGCTCCCATGTGACGCCTCTCCTGCGTGAGCTGCATTGGTTGCCGGTGGCTTTCCGGGTTCGCTTTAAGGTTCTAGTTTTGACCTTTAAAGCGATCCATGGCATTGGGCCAGGCTACCTGCAGGACCCGTTCTGCCGGTGATCTCCAACAGACCTGTGCGTTCCCACAGGGAGGGCCTTCTCCGGGTGCCGTCGGCTTCTATGTGTCGTCTGGAGGCCCCCAGGAGTAGGGCCTTCTCTGTGGGGGCCCCTGCCCCCTGGAATAGTCTGCCCTCAGAGATACGCACCAGCATGGACCTGAGAGCCTTCAGACGGGTGTTAAAAACCTGGCTCTTTGAGCAGGCTGGCCTAGGCTGATACAAGATTTTAACTGTCTCCCGTTTTAAATTGGGTTTTAAATATTTGGGGTTTTTAATTAGTTATGGGGGAGGATAAACTTTTAATTATAACAGCCTAAATTATTTAATTCATTTTAATTTATGTATAATGTATTGGGGTAGGATCGGCTGTGCACCGCCCTGAGTCCCTCGGGAGAAGGGCGGTATATAAGTACCTTAAATAAATAAATAAATAAATAAATAAATAAATAAATAAATAAATATGTTCTGATGTGCATTACTCAGACAAATTGCATTTAGAAGAAAACCTAGCTTTTATCTGAAAAAAGATGGCTAGAAAGCAATACAGAAATATTACAGAAAAGATAACTAAATCAACAAGTGTAATATAAGTTCAGGCTTAGATATTTATTAGATAACTGTAATTTCATAGCGTTAGAATTATCGTGGAAAATGTTTTTGGAGCTGCCACAAATAAACGTCAACTATGTGCCATAGTGTGAAATTATTTTTAAAAAGGGATAAAATGAGATAAAAATTATAAGGGGAAATGCAAGAAGTACTTTAAAAATAAGTTTGATTTGAAAATAGCTCTCAGATATACTGAGGGTAGAAAGACTTCCTTTCTTCCTTGCCCTCATTCTTATTTTAGGAAGAGCAAATACAGGATGATAATACAACTGGTTGAGACAGTGATTTCACTATGGTAACATATTGGAAATTTTTTTTGGGGGGAGGTGGGAGAAAAGTTGTGTACAATTTTTTTATACAGAAAGTACAGTTTAATTTTTGAAAGTCAAGGCAAACAATACCAAAATATTTACAGGAAGTTCAAAATATATCAGACAACTTTTGCTTAGAATATGAAAATATTATTTAATGGGGGGAAGTAATCAGTTCCTGGCATGCAAAGAGGATAAGGTTCTTTATCTGTCCAATTATCATCCCAAAGCATAGCTATGGAGCTTACATAGGCATGAAGGAGACAGAATAAGAGTTCAAATTTCACCTAATATGAGCATCATAACATACGTCATAGCCAAGATGGCGCCGACGACAGCTGCCTTGGTGAAATGCTCTCTAATGGTTTCTTTATTCTATAGACACAAGAAGAGTTATTTTCCGAAAGCCATAACTCTGCTAAACAAATAATTCCCTCAACACTGTTCAACTATTACAAAGTCTGCACTACTATTACTATTAACCTTCTCATCACTCCTTATCATCCATCCCCTCCCACTTGTTATTGTAGGACTATAACTTTTTCGCTTGTATCCTTACGATTTATATTGACAGTTTCCTAGTATGATTTGATTGCTTATTGTACCCTATGACTATTATTAAATGTTGTACCTTATGATTCTTGACTCTTAATTAATGTACCTTTTCTTTATGTATACTGAGAGTATTTACACAAAGACAAATTCCTTGTGTGTCCAATCACACTTGGCCAATAAAGTATTCTATTCTATTTTATTCTATTCTATTCTATTCGTTTTCCGTATATCCATGCAGTAATAATTAATTTACTTACAAAAATATATTTACAATGAATAAATAATCTTTCAATATAATTTCTCTACTTTACCCTAAGAAAGGGAACAGCAACCTGCGGTTCTGGAGCCGCATGTGGCTCTTTCATCCCTCTGCTGCAGCTCCCTGTTGCCGATCAGCTCCACAATTGATAGGGCTTTTGGTTAGGACAGGTAAAGGAAAAAAGACACCGTGCTAGGAGGAGACTCTATAGTGGGGGAAATGCCATAGAGTCTGGTTGGCTCCAGAACTGAATGGGGGACTTCCGGTTAGGACATTTAAGGCTGCCGATCCTGCCCTAAGAGAATAAATTCTTTATACCTTTTAATTCCTACAGCACTGAAATCTCTGCATCACAAAAAGATTAATACAGTGCCAGGAACAAACTACATATTTGTGAACAATTATTTTTGGCTTGGACTGTTATATATTTTAGTTGACTTCAGTAGATCGAAGACCGATAGACAAATGTTAGAAGTCTGAAAATAGAAACCTAAGTAACCTGCATTTACTTGACTTCACTTTAAAACTCTCCCCAGTTTAGAAGATAAAGTTGAATTTAAAATTCGTTTTTCACAGAAGATACTAATTTTATTGAGTTAATGTGCACAGTGCTCAGCTTAGATATAACACAATCAAAACTGATTTTGCTAAAGGTCATGGATGTGAATTATTTCATAACAACTTCATTTCACAGAAAGATGACCAGGCCATAATATTAGAAGAAAAAATAGATGACAATCCCTCAGAGTCAACTAACAATTTACTACAAATGAGATACCTTTCCTTCTCCCTTTAACTTTTTGAAAAGAACATGATAAATGAACCAAAGCTGCTAACAATGAAAGTTTTGCATCTCTTAAAATGAACTATAAGAAACATCTACTTGAACTAAAGCCACTGCAGTTGTAACAAATTCCCCACCAGGCAAACAAATCAACATTTGCCTGGAAAAGGCATCAGACAAAGAAACTTAAAGGCTCACCAGATCAATCAAAATAAAAAGAACTGAGTTCTGAACTGCATTTCTTTTCAATGGTTTTTGGAAAAGGAAACCAAAAAGGATAGGGAAAAGAGGACAAAAAGCTGTGAAAAATCATTACTCTTTATAAATTTCTGCAATACTGTATAACCAGTGACCTTCACAGTCCTATCAATTAAATGATATTTTCTTCAACTGCAGCTGATTTCACTGTTGAGCATGGGCAGACAGCACAAGATTATACAACTAAATCTTTCTTGTAAATATTTAATATCATTGCTTCCCCTCTCCCCCTTTTTTAACAAACCACTATCAAAGGCAAAGCACACAGTTGAAAACACATTTATTTATTCTATCCTAGCAAAAGCTCAGTGCTCATGCATTTTATCTATCTAGTTCACCAAATGACTTTGACACTTGAAAGCCCTTGTGATCAAAACAGTCTGAAGGCAGGCAATTTTGCAGCCATTTAAGAACTGATTTCATGCACTGATCAACATCTACCAAACTTGCCTGATGGAACAGCATAAGTCTAAGCTGGTGGATGAAGAGCAAACATACCTGAAGGAGAAAATCAATAAAAAGGTCATACTAGTTTAATCTTAGGCAAGAGTAAGAAGGAAAGCTAGATGTCGTTAGTTATTTCCTTGGACATCAACAAATCACGTTAAAGAGAATAATTATTGACTTGAATTAACTCCTGGTTAATTAATGGACACCATCATATAGTGTTCTTGGCAACCCCAAGAAAGGGGTTTCCTATGATCAGCTTGGATTTTTTCATATTTCAATTTCTCAATCTAGCCTCAGCCTGGGATTTCCAGGTAGTCAGTCTCTGATTCAGGCATTAACCATGGCCAATTTATATTTAAAAGTAATGTTTATATTCACTCAAACATTTTCTTGATGTTACACATTTCCTATTTTTAATTTTTAAACAGATGGAATCAATAAAAATTGATGTCAAATAATTGTCATGAACTTGAATTACATCCAAACAGGATTATAAATGATGTACCAAATGCTTATAGAAGGCAGTTATTATTGTTTGAGTTAAGCTAATACTTCAGCAACCTATTTTTATGCAGTCTGCTTCTTTATTTTCTTTGAACCTAAACACATCAATGTTGTGGACTATCAGTCTGGACACAATCAGGGCTCTCCAAACACTAATACATGTTGTTATAGTTAGAATTTATTAGTTCTGATGGGTCATCCTCTCTTACTCTGATTTTCACATACTAAATCAGTTTGTCAAAATTACAGAGTAGCTATTACTATTTTTCTATGCTGGGAATGTTTTTAGGTTTCTATTCACAACTGAACTGAGAAATGATTTGCACGGGGAAACTTTTATTTATGCAGACTTACAGTGCACTATATATTTTCAATTTTAGTTTTATACATACTATTTTAAGAAATGTACAATTTTGATTTCAACAAGAAAAATGTATGCTTATTTTTTGCATGAATATTAGTTTCCTCATGGACTTACACAGCAACATGATCAATATCAGTTAAAGTGAGTGTTATTTCATTTTTGGACTTCATTAAACTGTGTATACAAAAAAGTATCCATTAGGTAAACAGCTGAGGTTAGAGACCTTGGTGCCATGCAATGGGGTGAGCTTCCATTCCTGTCCCAGATCCTCCCCATCTAGCAGCCTGAAAACATGCAAATGCAAATAGATAAATAACTTCTATTTGAGAAGGAATAATATTTCTTGGCATATAGTCATACTGTCCATGCTGGCCATATGACCAGGGAAGCTTTGGGCAATGCTGGCTCCCTTAGCTAAGAAACAGAGATGAACACTGCCCCCTAGAGTTGGAAACAACTACAAAAGGGGGACCTTTACCTTTAGGTAAATACTATACAAAAAGTCTTTATTATAGTATTTTCCAAATTTACCAAAGTGTATATATTAAGGGAAAGTAATGACAATATACTAAACCTGTGGTTGAAAAGAGATGTGTCAATAACAGAAAGCAAAAGAAGTCTGCCCATCTGTGTGCTGCAATGACCCTTAAGTATTCTCATGGACAACAACACTAAATTGAGAGAGACCAGAGCCAGGGAATAGCCTATGCTTAGAATGGACTTGGTCTTGGGATTTCTCTTCGAAATACAATGCATTAGAAGAGGGAGGATTCCTGCAGCTGCCTTGAAAGAAAGACCATTCTAACAGCAGAGCCATTTAGTTTGTGCATAGGGATATTAATAAGTATTCATGTGGTCTATAATGAGGTTCTTGTCTTTTTCAGTGGGGCTGCATTCATTTTACTCAAGAATATGTTGTGGAAGTATGATTTTTTTTATTTTATATGCTGTAAGAGCCATATTAACTCATATAGCTTACAAAAAAATGAAAATATCCATAGTGGCAGCATAGTTCAAATATTCACTCTAAAGAACACAAGATAAAATGTCCATAGTAAACATATACATAATAAAAATCTATATATGTTATTAAACATTAAAATGACCCCATTATGTTTCTTTGATAATTTGGATTGGGGTGTCCATAATAATATGTGTTCCACTAATCTACAGTGATTTTGCATTGCATGTCAAAACATGTTTCTATTTATTGTGCGTGCTCATGAAGTAATACAAAGGGAATCTGAAATGATTTGCAGCATTTACAATCTTATTTGTGAAGGCAAAGTTAGCAAAATGACATGCAGGTGGCTGAAATCTATCCTGTCATTCAGAATGATCCACATCAATAATTTATCAATACTTTGCTGCTGCTCATAAGAACATGAACAATATTTCACTATAACAATAACCAATATAATACATATTTAATTATCTATGCATTATACTTCACAAAACTAACATGTTGAGGATATTCATATTACGAAAATCCTGAATTGTATATTGTTACCACCTTGTTTTTTTAAAAAAAAAAAGCTAACAAGGCTAAACTCATTTGACATTTCTTTTCCCATTGCAAGAATTACTTTATAACTAACTTGCTGCATTGTGCACAACTCCTTCACTAGTACAACCAACCATTATACATTTTTTTAAAGAAATGTTCATTGTTATTGTTAAGCCTTAGGCTCAGCATTTCAGTTTGCAAAATTCTTTAAGTGTACTTAAAAGAAAGATTCTTTTTAAAATTTTGTTCACCACATAGATACCCTGCTGGTAGATGGGTAGTTATATACTTTAGGTTTATAAATAAAATAAATTAGGCTAGGATTAGAATATCTGATACTGATTAATAAACATACAAATCTGAGAGCACATCATTTTCCCTCTTATAGATTTACTGTTCCTTCCAAATGAGAAGCAATTTTTCCAAGTTTTTCTATTGCTATCATAAGATACAAACACAACAGAGCACACTGGGTGATGAAGAGTGTTGGCATGGGTGTTTGGCTAGTTTTGTTGCTTTCTTGTTCCTTATTTAAAAAGATCTTCAGTTAAAATGTAACGGCCTGGCCCAGCATATTTAAAAAGGTCTACACAGATTTAGCCAAATTACTATAATCTCTATTCAAAAAACTTACAAAATACCATTATTCTTAAAGTAGACTTACAAGGTAAGGCTCAACTATGACATACTCTTTTATCTGAATTTATAGATCTGGAAAATGACTCTTCGTGGTTTCCAACAAAATGAATCCAAAATTTCTCAGGTCTTGCTCCTATAACCCATTACTAAAGCAAGATATTTTGAGTGGCACTTGATCTAAACACCTTTTAACGTTTGCATTGTTATTTCAAAAAGTATAGAATATAGTAAAATGTCATTGAATTAATTCACAGAAGCATACAAACATGAATATGAACTCACATGAGAGAGAGGGGGAGAAAGAAAGAAAGAAAGAAAGAAAGAAAGAAAGAAAGAAAGAAAGAAAGAAAGAAAGAAAGAAAGAAAGAAAGAAAGAAAGAAAGAAAGAAAGAAAGAAAGAAAGAAAGAAAGAAAGAAAGAAAGAAATTCATTGAAAACACCAGATGATTTAAAAAAAGCAAGAGCAATAAGAGAAGGTTTCAGGCGCTTGTTGATTGAAACAATGCTATTCTTGTGTTATATTGTTAAAATCAAAACATTTGTGAAAGGGAACGCTTGTTCTTTCTCCTATGTACCCATGTACACCACCTGCTGAAAGTGCCAGCTGGCAAATTACTTATACCTGAAACAGAAGTTTTATATTTTGAAAAATAAAGATGTAAGTCAATTTATAGCAAAAAGACTATGGTTTGATGGTCAGCTCTGAGACTCAAAACAATTTTAAGATTTGGAATACTGTTCCCTGGAATCAAATTCTTGCATCAAAATATATGTCTAGATGCTGTAGTATAAGGAAAAGAGAACCAAGAAACTCAAAATTTGCCCATGGATGACAAAAATGTATGCATATATAGAGCCAAGAAAAAAGGAAGATACATTTCAATTCTACCCTGTGAGTTACATATAGTTCTACATTTAGAAGGGAGAGTTTATTTTGATTCCAAATTGTCAGTTTCTCAAAATTTAGAAAAGGATGCATGCCATACTCATACTATTAGGATATTTTACTTTGTTTTCTCATTCAAAACTACTTCAAAAAATATTTTACAAAAAACACAAATTCAATTATATTCCCTTGTAAAAGAAGTATATATATTGCACAAATGTGACTAGACGGCTTTCTGAAACAGGAGCTCAAACAATTACCTGAAAACATGTTCTAATAGTTGTACTTCTCTTTTCTTTAAGTTGGAATTTGCTGTCCGAGACACCACAGTGTGGTAACTGTGAGCAAATGCGGCTGACTTTTTAAACAGTGTACAAATTCACAAAGGCAACAGCTTTGTTTGGAATTTGAACTGTTGTATTAAGTGAACAGGCACTAAATACAGAAATAACAGCCATTTGCTTGATATTCAGCATGCAGTTTTCATACAAAGCTTTTCATTACCTCGTTACAAGGGAATAGAGAGAAAATCATTAATAGGGAATGGCATAAAAAAGAAAACAGAGATTATTCCCTTCTTTTCCACTGCATTCAAGTTCCAGCAGTCCAGCAGTCCCTGACCATTACTGTGACATACTATGCATACATGTGTATGACAGACAGACAATGTGGCTTAAAAAGCCAACCCAAACCTTATTTTATAATCTCTTCTACATTTAATTTATTTTCTTGGTTTATTAACATTATGCAGACTAATATTTTTTTGATGACACAGAACATTCTATCTTAACAAAAGGCAGGATCTTCATGTTAAATGAGAAGATGGAAGGAATTGGTAGAGAGACACTCTAATTCCTGAAGTTCATTCATTAGATCTCATGTTCTTGATTCAATAACTGTGACTTCACCAACATTATTCAGTTCAACCTCACAGGGAAATTGTTCATTTCCCCAATCATTACAGTATTAAAGTCACAGTAAATCACTATCCCTAGATTACTAAATTAATAAACTCCTATACTAAACAAAATATTTCAATCCTTTGCAATATTTTGCATGTAAGGAATGTTGAACAAGACTTCATTCAGTATCTACATTTATTTGGGCATATATTTGGTCTTTGTATGAACCCTGTAATACAACTCATGTGGCTTATGTATATGTTTCTCCCACACTGTACAATTTTATTTTATATTTTATTTTATTCATTTGCTGCCCATCTTATCTCTGAATTGTTTATAAAAAATTCAACAAACTTGAATACAATATATTTGTAAGTCAAAACCAGCACTGAATAAAACAATATAACTAATCTTCTCTCAAAATGGAACTAATAGATTGTCTTAAATCTTCTACTCGGTAACCAAACAAAAGAAGACATTAATTTATGCAATGTATCATTAACTATTGGAATACACTGAATGTGAAGGTGATCTGTTGGACATCTGGTCGAAATTCACTGCCACATGATTTAATGATTATCGCTAAAAGGAATGGATTTTGCTGAAAGAAATATAACCTCCACAGTAGACTGAAATCAGCAGCTTGGAACTGTATGTTGGAACTTCACAAATTTGCAGTAGTAATTAATGAATTACGAACCTGGATCTATGAAAATACACCTGCAACAACCCAGAAATTAATATATCTGCAGTATTACAAAACAGAAATATAAACTAAACTTTCCAGATAAATTTAACAGTTCAGTGGCAATCTTCTGAACAAAATTTATTTGATTAGAAGTTATATTCATGTTTAGTCTGAGCAAAATAAATATACAATAGCAATTTGCAATCTCTTTTGAAAGTCTAGAGAATTTATATTGGTTTATTTCTTCTCCCAAGGAAAAAAAATCAACACATCCCAAGGAGAATTCTGAAGGTTGGAAAAATGAGACTGCTTACAGATGTCCAATCATCCAACAGTGATACAGGCAATGAAAATGATTGTGAGGAAGGACAAAAATATATTCCTTACTCAATTCCATAGCATTCATTTCCTTCTGTTTTTGACAGTTGTTAATCGTCTATTAGTTAAGCCCAAAGTAGCAGACATTCTAACTACATCTCTTTCTTCTATATTTGTGGCTTGGCTGCCCAGCTGGGGGAAGTGGAACCAGATCAAGTGAGCACCGGACTGGCACACACATGAATGCAGATGTAGCTCAACTACAAGTTGACCTGCATTCGCATGCACACTGATCCAACGCTCATGTGAGTTGAGCTGCACTTGACTGCACACCACCCACTGCTCCATGCCCAGGGGATGGGGATCCCTGCACTGAAACTAAGCATTACAATCAAAGGAGAACACCTTGATTTACTAATGCAGAATAAAACAAAATATTTTAACACTGAATATATCAAAGGATATTTTGAACAATACATCCAGAAGTTAATTTTAAGAGCCTCTGCCCCTATGTTTAAAAGGTGCTATGGAAGAGAAAGAATTTTATTTTCCAAGTTGAGACTGATTTGAAAGTGAATTGACAGGCTACAATAATGATATAGAAAAAGACACTATACTGGCTACACAAACGATGTCTTAATAATTAAAAGAGATATACAAATAATAAACAAAGAGAGTGATCTGTATAATTTTCCTATACTGCAGTTCCAAAATAGACTTGTAAAAGCTCTGAAGAATTTTTTTGATAAAGTATAGAAATGACTCAAGTTCCAAGACATTATTTTGAGGGGGCTAAAAAATTGAGATTGTTAAAAATAAAAGGAATATAAAGTTGATTATTTGTTCAATATTAAAATAGATAAGCTGAGATCTTTGGTAACCCTTAATGGATTTTTGCTGAATTCAGGACTTAAATGATGAGGCTTTAAAGATTTGTTTAAAGATAAGAGCTAGAATATAGGAAGAAAAGCTCATCTGTTGCATTTTAAAAAACATCATAAGTTACTAAAATAGTTTATGCTTGTGAGAAAGTATTTCTTTATATATATATATATTCTTTTTCTATAGTATAGTTCTATAATCCACCAGGTAGTAGGAATCTTAAATGAAAGCACAAGCATTGCTTAATGAGCCGTGGTGGTACAGTAGTTAGAATGCAGTACTGCAGGCTAGTTCTACTGACTGCTGGCTGCCTGCAATTTGGCCGTTTGACTCGCACCAGACTCAAGGTTGACTTAGCCTTCCATCCTTCCGATGTCAGTAAAATGAGGACCCAGATTGTTGGGGACAATATGCTGACTCTGTAAATTACTTGGAGATACTTGTAAAGAAGCGGTATATAAGTCTAAATACTATTGCTATTAATGCTGGAAAAAAAGAGAGCTGATTTAGAGCTTTCCTACTGCAAACATTGGTGTTCTTCCTGCCTTATATGTAGCCTACATAGCATACAGTTACACTTTGACGTTATCAGGCCCACTATTATCAGCATCTTTCATTGGGCATCATTTTTATTTTATTTTTTTGCAGGGCTGTCTGATGGGTGTGATGAGTCTATTTCAGCTCCTGATGACATTATTATAATCACTTTGCAGAATTTCCATAAAGCCCAGGAAATAAGCTATTACCCAGCATCAGTCCTCCCAAACATTATCACAGAGCACTGTGTATTCACAGAACAGCATAAACTGTCAAAATTAGAGTCCATTTAAAACAGCAGCTGTTCCTTCTTTTCTAAGCAAGCTCTCAATGTAAAAACCTCACTCTATGCTGGTCTCCTTTTAATGCGGCTTTCAACAATTAAGAAGAAACAGCCAATCTTTTCTAAAATGACATATTTTAAATGGAAATTTCTTCCTCACCAAGCTCTATGCCTTCAGTAACTAACAAGTGGGAAGAAAAACATTTAAGTCAAACAAACTTTCCCAACTGATTTTTTTTCTCCACTTGTAGATTAAGGTGGTAGAACTAAAGAGTTAGGCATTATTGTTTGCTCTTGACTTTTTTTCACAATAAATTATTCCTCTGCTGTCTTGACTCTTGAGCATTTACTCACCTATTAATTTATTTGATAATTCAGTTATAATACATCATAACTAAGACTGGATTGAAACATCTGGCAGAAGCACAGGGCTAAGGTAGCAGTATCAACCAAACACTTTCCATCGCTTATAGGTATATTTATTTTGAGAAGTAAAGTGGGTCTTGTCTTTGCATTATACATTTAATGCACATTATTTTGTTATAATTAAGTACAATATTCCAGTTGGATTAATTTGCAGAGTGTAAAGAAAATCTATCAATATTTAATTGGGACAGTAGGCATATATTTAAAGATAATAGATTATTTTTTCCTTTGCTACCACAGTTCAAGCCACAGATGCCCTCAGCATTATTTCCTTAGCAATTTTCAAGAGAATGGCTCTTTGGGAGAAACTAAATGATGGCCCATGACTGTTTCCAGGAGTTCTAGAGAAAAACACATCTATTGACTTCTAGACCCTCCTTGCTCCCCCCATTCAGTCTACATTTACAGTAGAAGCATAGTGGTAGGCATTAAAGGCAACTAATCAACTATTCAATGGAGTGCAAAAGTTTTATTTTTGATAAAGCTGAAAGGAAAGAGAAATAAATTCAATAGACTGATGGACAGATTGACTGACTTCCAACTTTGGCATAATCTTCCACTCAAAATCTATTCTAACATTTATTTGATAATGGAAAAGAAGTACTTCAACTTGCCTATAGTTATGCCTAAATGTATTATAGTTTTATTTATTTTTGATTAACTAGAAGTTAATAGTCTATGGAGATTCTCAGTCATCCATGTCATAGTTGTCTCAGTTCAAGAGTCCAGTTGCCTTTTGAAAAAGCACCTTTGGTAGAAGACAACAGACACTTTCAAATACTCCAGGGGTGGGAAAAACATCAGCTGTGCCGCCTGGATAGCTGAAAAGTGCTACGCGTGGGTGCGCAGCATTTGAAAAGCCTCTTTTTTACTGCTTTTTCAACCTCAGCTGTGCCACACAAAGCAGCTGAGGTTGAAAAAGCAGGAAATAAAGGACAGGTAAGAGCCCAGGCAGGCGGGTGGGCCAAACAGCAGCAAACACAGAACCAGTTTGGTGTCTGCTGCTCTTCAGAGCTACCAGTTCTATAGAACTGGGCAGAACCGGTAGCATGCCACCCCTGAAATACTCTCACTAACAAAGAGGAGACAAATATCAACTATGAAAAAGAGCATGTGTTCTTGGTGATCTCTCATGAAATGCCTTTCCTGGTGAAGTTACTCACCCACCTATTTGAAAATCATCTTTTGATCTCATTGTAGAGAAGGGAAGCTTTATTATCTTGGACATTTAGCTGTGAATTTTATCCCTTGCATATTTTGACTTTTTTTCTTACTGCTTTAAAATATTTCTCATTTTTATTTTATTACCCAGTTATCCTGGAAAACTGCATACCAAACATTTTCAGTGTTCGTTGTTAAGAAATTGCTATGTGACAGGGAAAGGAGCAGTGTCGCTTTAAGAGTCAACAGTAAATTAACTTGCCCCAAAGAGTGGAATAATTAGCTGTTAGTAGCTTATTAAAAGAATGGCAAAGGCCAAGCAGCCATCTGGGATCTCCAGTTTCCACTGATTGTTATTATGTCAAGATCAGCAAGCTGTATTACTTTTCATGTCACTGGGCTAGCCCTTATTTTACATGTAGATTTTAATGAAAGATACACCACTTTAAAATTAGGAATTCATCAGATGCATTATTAGAACGCTTTTATAAAATGAACAGTTTAGTTCTCTACTTCCAGATCATGAAATTCTTTAAGTGAGAGTGAGGCACTCACATAAGCAAGCATGCATGCATACATACACACGCATACATACACACACAGAGAGATCAATTAAATATTCACTTTGTGTCAAGTGAAACCTGAGCCTCATCACAAACAGTGCACTCTAATAATACATCAGAGAACACTATTTTTGCTTCTGTTTACACACAATGCAGCCATAATGCCTCCAACTCCCAGAGGAATCATTCTTCTTAATGAAAATTAAAACCAAGTCAGACTCAGATGCTTATTCACAAATAAAGAAGAATGGGCTTAACATAAAAGAGACACATTAGCATTGCGTTCGCTCAAATTACTTAGTATAATCCCCAACATATTGTTATGTTCTCTTCTCCCACACATTATACGTAGAATATGAGCCTCTTAACTATACATAGACATAGATTTTATACTGATATTTAAGAACACTATGTCATTTAACTATCTTATTAACCATATAAGGCTTTCCTGAGTTAAAGACATCAAAAAAATTTAGCTATTTTATATAAACATTTTCATTTATAACTCAATAAGATTGAATAAAAAAAAAATAACAAGATTTTTTTCTCTTGAATTCACAAAAGTGAATTCTCTGATCATCCAAACTTCACAGGGCAGCAAAAGTAGCATGTGAAATTGAAAAATCTTCCACTCACAGTCTTCAGTATCTAAAATAAATCAAGTAACTAAGCCTTTCTCAATCTAGTTTTCTCCAGATCTGTTGTATTCCAAATTATCTGTCATGTTCCAGATCTGTTGAGACTATGGGCTTTCTGGCCCAACTCGAAACTGGGTACTTGCTGTCATAAATAATAATCTGGTTCAGGAAGACCAGAGTATCTAGAATAACAGAGATTTTCTTATGTAAAAAATCCCCCAAAACCTGCAGTATTACCTAAAACTTGTAAACAAATGAAGTATTAACTAAAATTTGTTCAGCAGAGGAAACTTAAATAGATATTTATACAATAAGTTAATTCTTCTTTGAACCCAAATATTTTAAAAACTAGCTATGGTTGCCCTACTTTTTGCTGCTGTAAAAACATACACAAAAATAATACCATATGATTGCTGAACAGGTTAGATATATTTTATATAGACAGCCCAATTTATCTATATGAAAAATGATCACAATTTTTCCCCCCCAAAGTAATTTTTTTCGGGGAACTCCATAGAGAGGATTGACCTGGTTCCCTGCCCTTGGAGAAAAGTTATCATACTGGACAGCCATCCAATCAGCAAAGCAGCAATAACAATAACATAATTTTATTTATTTATTTATTTTATTTATATTGCCGCCTATTCACCCATGGAGACTCAAGGCGGCTTACACAATGTAAAATCATATTTAAAACAAAAAATAAAAATAAAAACAATAAGAACTAACAAAAAGAATCAAATAAATTAGTAAAGTACAATAGAACAAAATTTGGGAAAACAAAAAACAAAACAAAACAAAAACCAATTCCCTCACCCCGACGACAGCAGGTCACATTTTCCCATTCTATACAGCTTAAAATACAAATACGTTTCCCAAGTGTATATTGAAAGTTGGAAAAATCCCAGAAAACCAGTCATATAATGCAAAGTAAGCCATTCATCCACACTCTTGAACCAATGAGAAATTGCTGTTGGATTGACTAAAATGGAAAGCACCCATCTGAGACTCTGTTCTAAAATCTAGAAACAATTTAACTATCAGCTAAATTCCATTATAGCTCCCTACAGCTTCATATGAAGATGACAGTTAGATAAATACAGGCATTTTTAGGAAATCACCCAACTTAGCTACCAGACAGGCCAGCAGTATTTTGATGACCAGTCAGATTATGGGAACAAACATGGTTTTATAGTTGTAGAAATATTCAGTACATATTACAGCTACAATGAATAACTTCCTTTGATCTGGATAAGAATATAAACCAAGCTATTCACGTATGTATGTACGTACGTACATATGCACGTATGTATATGTATACCTATATATTCAGAATATTCTTTGTCTGAAGTCAAACTATGAACATTGCCCATTCGTCTCAGTCCTATATTCATTCAACCTCTTGATCAGTGGTTCTGTGGGCGTGGCTTGGTGGGCGTGGCAGGGGAAGGATACTATAAAATCTCCAGTCAGAGCTGGTATTTGCCGGTTCTCCGAACTACTCAAAATTTCCACTACCGGTTGTCCAGAACTGGTCAGTACCTGCTGAATATCACCTCTGCTCCTGATCTATAAAATTTTCTTGCTGCCTTTTATATAAGGCTGACTTCATTATTGCCTTTTTAAAAAAAAAACACCAAACCTACATTTCCCCCCAGTAGCACATTCGTCTTTCTCAGGTTGTCATCAACCCAGATATAGAAGGATGAAAGATCAATTTTCCCACACATTCTTTCCCATATATGGAGCATAGCTTTGAGTTGACATTTCATCTAGTACAGGAGAAAAGATCACATGGCTTCTAATCCATGATAATTTCTCATAAGAAATGTTCATTCACAAGTCAATTTCTCCTCTTTTCTATGTTAATTGCTTATTTTTAAATAACACTGTTATTCAGACTGAAAACTGCATCACAGCAAAATCTAAAGAACAGCTGCATTTCAATCCACACATGGATATGGAGTATCAATTCAACTTCAGATTGCAGACTGAGCACATTCAACTAACTTTTACATACATAGACACATAGGAAACTAACCAGTTTTCTAATAACCAGAGCTTACTGCAGGATAAATGTTTCATAGTCTTTGGGGTATAAGATGCCATTTATGTGTCATTTTTTAAGCCTCCTTCACAACCCGCCTTCATTTTTGCATTTCAATGATAGTAAAACAAAATGTTTTTATCTTTTAGAAACACTTCAAAATAGAGTTTCAAGTAAATAAAAGCTGTAATACTCAATGGAAATTACAAATCAACAACTCAACCATTTTAGTTGAAGCTGGTAATGCAGATGTAACAAAATCATTTCTTTTGTAATTAGACCCTATTGCAGCACATTCTTTTAATTATTGGTTCCTGATAGTTTGCTTAAATATTTATGTAAACTCTTGGCTACAAAGCTAATCATATTCACAAGACTTTTAAATCCCAGTGGTATGGGTAGAAAGGGATACAGATATTTATTTAGATCACACTAAGCACGTAAAAAGAGATAAGAGAATTTACCCTAGTCACCTTTTGTTCAGCATTATTTACCTTGCTTAGATTGCTCAATATACCCCTTCCAAGTGATCTGTCTGTCTGTCTGTCTATCATGGACTTGAACATAATGCTATAGCTTTCTGTTCTTCTTGTACCTTTTAATGACATTGTACTTGCAAACTTATAAAAAGACATATCTAACAAATTTACACTTTTTTCTATAGGTAAAAGGCAACTGAGCATGTTTCATTTCTTTTTTTAGAAAAAAATATGCATGTAACGTAAGACTGGGTTATGACCCAAGGATCCATAAGTGCTCTTTCACACATTATAGTGCAGAAAATTTAAACTAAAAGAGGTGTTAGGAGATGACAGAGATTGGTGGCAGAGATTCTTTAATAGTGTTGTGTTATATATGTGTGGTGTAGTCTGGGGGATGCTGTATAAACCCAAGCATACCAGGACAAAACAAAATGGCAGTTTGAAGTCCCATCAGGAGCAGCCGGGATATGAAAGAGAAGGCTGAAGAGTAGATTGGCTGGTGGAAAAGACTGAGCATTTGGAACATATAGACATTGAGGAGAGATTGGGAAAAATGCTGGAATTTCAAGAAGCTCAAAATATAATTATTTTCACTTTTTTTCTGCAGCTTTTTAATAGAGTAATCATATTAAAGTAATAAGGAACACCTTGTGAATTAGAGATGGTGAGAAGGACTCAGTGAAAACAACTGTAAAACCCTCCATATGGAAAAGCTGTATCATCTGTTAAGGAATACGTTAAGAATAACCACAAATTATTTACTTATAAGTACTTTAACAAATAAACTTCACTTTAATTTAGAGGAAAACAGTGTGCATGTGTGCAAAAGGTTTTTGCCTCTTTTTCCACCTTCTAACATACGACAGCAGTGGCAACTGGGATTTGGAGTGGATCTAGAGACAAAATAAGTTGTCAATATGTGAGCAAAACAGGCCAATGGAGATACTGTGATATTAGGAGGTCTGTATTATTGAACCACATGGCTCTCTACCTGACAAACAGAAGACAAATCAGAAACTCTTGCAATTACAGTATGGAAGAACTGCAGGTGGAGAGAATACCCCAGTTAAGCTTAAGATAAGGAAAAGGAATTTATTTATTTAATCATTTATTACATGTGTAGTCCACCTGACTCTCAGCAGGACTTAAGAAACACTCAATGAGCTCTGGTTAAAAATCTTTCAGCTAATGTTAAAGCAACAAGAAAATAGACTATGCCTAAAGAAAAAGTGATATATACAACAGACCGGAACATAAAATTAGCAAGAGAAACTACTTTAGGAAAGTTGAAAAATATTAGTGTCACTAAAAGGCATTTTGCATATCCATCTAACCTTATGGAAAAAAATCCTAAGCATATTAAAATCCCAAAATATACAGAACAGATGGATATAGAATCTCTTTTGTCCCCCAACATTTGAGAGTGCGCAATTGTATTTGCATGGGCATATGCAGTAGCTAAATTTTGTGTTGCTGTACTGAAAGCAAAATATAATTGGTTAAAAATGTAATTACCTTTGTTCTAAATATTATGTTAACTAATACATTGTTAGGTGATATACAGTTTTTATTTTAGACTTTTTAAAGTTTTAGGTTTATATCACATGGGTAACAGCTGTATTAACATAGTAATAGAGAAATGAATGTTATGCTATATGATTTATTTTGCTAGTTCTTAGTATATTATTGTATTTATTTGTTTCACTTTTTTTTGTTCTTTTAAATTCTGCTAGTCATAGACTGAATAAATATTTATTGTATTTTCATGGCCAGAAGGGCAATGGGTTAGTGGTTTAGTACATAACATTAAATGTAAAGCCTAAGAGATTACTCCGTTTTACCTGGCAGAAATATTATAGATTAGTAAAAGGAGGCAATCTTACATGAGAATAATGTACCTGAATATACATGTAGGCATCGACTTACGGAAGGTCCATATGTAGCTCATGAATGGGGGCATCAGATATCCTCACTGATATCTGGTCTAACTTTCCAAATGCTACATTTTTCCACTAGCCAAAGAGATCCGTAGATCTTCATTTCAGATCTTGCTAACATTTCCTGGGTCCTTCGCTTCATTCTCAGAGAGGTTTCTTGTTTTTCCACTCCCTTCTCGGTACACGTCAAACAGTCACATCTGTTCCAACACCATGCTAATTATCTGAATAGATTCTGGGCCCAAATTCTTTCATTATTTCTCTTTTTCATACAGTACCAATTTATTTTGTGCCTGGATTTCCTCCTAATTTTCTTAATGAGTGAATCTGTGTAATATATACTGTTAGCTGCATTCTGTCCCATAATTGTAGATGCATCCATCTACACTACCATACCTGATAAAAGATGAAGCAACCTTCAAACTGCAAAGACAAATAGATATTCAGATCTTCTGTTTATATGCCTCAAAGGATTTGACAAATATGCTACCATCAACAGAGAAAAATGGAAAAGTTAAATGCACATAAACACTGTGTGTGTGTGTATTCATAAATAAAAACATAATAGCATTTGATTTTATCATAAATTAAAACGATAAAATAATTTAAAATGACAATTTTCAAATGGCTTAATAAACCAGAAAACAAAGCATGCTAGTAAATGTTCTTTCTTCTTTCTTTAAAAGACAAACCACAAAATCATTTCTTCTTGTGACAACTTGATCTGGATTGTGGGTTTTTGTCCCAAACAAATTAGGATCATAGTAACACACGAAGGATGGAAAATGGATTTTTATTTATGTTATCCTAGGTAGTTGTGAGCTTAAGGTTTTGCACAAGCATTTTGCATTCAGTAATGTGAATTATTATGTGCATACCATGTTACAGTAATATCTGTAGCACTGGCTTGAAAGAATATAACCCAGATAAACATAGGTATGCTTAGCTTTGAATGAAATCAATAAGATCACTTGATTTTCAATTCAGCCTTGAAAAGTTTCCATAAATTCTGAGTATCTTAGAATTCCATATAAATAAAAGCAATTAATTCTTATTTACATAGCACTTTGTAATGTTTAATAACTAATATATCGGTATACTAAAAACAACCACAGTAATGATCTCTCCATAACTTGCTAGTAAGACATGTTGTGCATGCAGATATTTTACAATCTTGGAAGATCTACTTATTATGATCTGCTCTTCCATTATGAGACAGAGAAGTGCTTGAGATAGATACAACAAGTGAAAGTAGACAAAACAGAACTAGATGAAAAAATAATCTGACAAAATTTAAATTAATTTTCTATTTATTTAGATCTCAACTAGAGGGCACTACATAGCCAACTTTGATCTATATAAGAAACTATGTAGGATGAGTAGTGTTTAGAAATTCTTGAGCAAGCATGGAAAGACAAACCACTTCCAGGTCATGACAATATATAATTTAACTAATTAATTAAGCAAACCACTGATTCTAAATGATTCACAACGGTTTACAAGTAAGTAATACATAAAACCTAAAATTTACAATTATAAATCCATAAAATAATAATTACAATAACATTAAAACAATGCAATAATACAAAGTAAGATAGTATTTGGCAAAAAATTATCCAGACTTTTGAAAATGTGCAATATATTATTATTTTAACACCCTTATATACATAATTATAGATGCAAATTGGGCTTCTGGAGGTGTCAAGCAGGCAAACTCAGGAAACAAGAAGCACTTGGATTTCTAGAAAGAATTTTGTCAGTTGGATAATTAACAGAACCTTGAACTGTCAAAGTAGTACTCAACTTATATCTAGAATAATTAAGCCACGGTTACTTTAAGTTTCTTTTACATTTTTCCCTGTCCCCTGGACTCAGGAATCTTTTTTGTAACTACCCTGCTTCCTTCAGTAATGGTCTTGTTCCCTCCTCAATATTTCCAGAGTCTTTCATCAAAGCAGGAAAAGCTGCTCCAAGGAGTGAGGGCCACTATGGAAAAGGTCTGCCTTTGAGTCACTTCTCTCAGTGTTTTTCATCCTCGGCCACTTGAAGATGCCTGGGCTTCAACTCCCATGCTGGCTGGAGAATTCTGGGGGTTGAAGTACTGGCATCTTCAAGAGGTCAAGAATGAGTAATACTGAGCTATCTCATATCCTACATACTATATATACAATATCAAGCATTCCCAACTGAGGTGAATGGACCTGAAGAATACTGTCCTCTACTCAAAAGCAACATTATTTTTATGCTTTTATTTACTATCCTAGGTTAAGACTAAAAGAATGTAGACTTCCTAGTGACTTCCTAGTGCATTTGTGAATTGGGAACTTCTCATTATGCCATACTAGTTTTCCACAGAGGCTTCTTGTCTTCTACTATTAAATGCTACCTGCTCGAAGAGTAATCAATATTATTTCCTCAAGGGAACAATAGCTCTGTTTATTTTTAAACATGCCCATAGTTTACTGTACATAAGCCTCCAAGTGGAGCCAGAAACAGACTACAAGGTGCAAAAAGAAACCGAAGTTAACAGGCAGCCAAAGATAAGAATGATCATTAAAATAGACAAAAATACTCTAGGAATGGAGATATCTATACTGAAATATAACAGGAAGGTCAATTATTGTTTCTTTAACTAAAGGCTGACTGGGTAATAAATTAAATGGCATGTATTTACTATGTATTCACTCAAGCACAACTGCAAATTTGAACTCTATTACTTCTGCTCTAATTTTTGCCATCATGTATTGTGGAGGAGGTAAGTTAGAATCTACATAAGGCCTATTAAATTCCATTTATTCCTTCCCCCCCCAAAAAAATCCTGTCACTTCAGTGCCACTTCAGAGTCTATTTCCTATTAACATCTTATTAATGGTGCTCTTTATGATTCCCAGGGCTTGTATTTTATGTTTTGATTCTTTGTACTGTTTGTATTGTATTATAGTATTTTTTTTATTTTATTATAAGCTTCCCAGAATCATGTAAATCAAATAAATAATAAAAAAAACTTTGACTCTATTTGGTTGTTTATCATTTTATATGATCTATAGAGATTTATATGATCTAGAACTTCACAAAGACACATACTTTCTTTCCCTTTATTTTTTAGCTTCTTCCATCATTAACTATGTTCCTGTTACATATCTGCTACAATTACATAAATAAGGGCTGGTACTTCTGAGGAGGAGGAAAAGGGAAGGAAGTAAAGAGGAACATTTTTTCCTTGTACTATGTATTTTCTAATAATTTCTCCTACCTCAACTTGAGACAAAAATCCAACAGTCTAAATCATTGATTATTGGCCACATATCATTAGAATTTAAGCAATACAATTTAAAATTATTGAAAAAGAGTTACAAATGAGTCCAGGTGCCTTAGAAGAGCCAATAAATGTGTTGTCCTGGATAGGAATTATTTATCTTTGCACACTTACCTTTGAAGCAACAGATTTTTGTATTGAGCATGAGGCCATTTCCTTTTTTTATGAACATGCTTGAAACACTGGCATTCAACAAAGAGAACAGAACCTTGGGAAAGTATTCAGAATGTTATGTGGAACATCCACATTCTTTGATGTTTGTGTGGAACAGAATCAACATATACTTTCTGCTCAAAGGAGAATAGCTCTCATACTTCAGATTCTGATTTCCACCTTATATTCACCTGTATTTATATTTCCGCCTAGAATTCCCTATATTGTACTGGCAAAACATACTGCATTTCCAAACAGCTAATTTGGCAACAAATGTTGAAAAATCAACAATCCCCTTGGATTTAAGTTAATTTAAATATTTATTGAATAGTTTGAACTGTTTATCCTTTTGGCACCATAATATATGCAAGTTGCTGAAAGGAAAATTAAACCTTCATACCTCACTTGATGTGCTTGAGGGAAACAGGCATTCAAAAGAGCATGTTTGCATTGTGCAGAATCAGTATTTCTATTTCCACTAGATTCATGCAACATAAATTCTTACATGCATCCCCGTATGAACAATTATTTGAATCTCACTATACTGTTTTTTTCCTCTCGCTTTAATGTCATGGTAATTTCTGCGTCTCTTTTTTTGTATACACTATATGCAGCCAATTTAGATTTGTACATTGGTATCCAATAAAGTGAGTATCTTTTGATAGAGAGAGGGTGTTCTCATGGTTAACCTACAGCATATTTAAGCAGAGTTGCATAGGTTCATTATACAAGACAGACCCTGGCTGTCTGCCTAACACTTTTATTGAGTAAGCTGATTGTCTCGTAAACAGCCTACTGTCAGTCTGCCTAATTGTTGCTACAGTAAAGATGAGAAGTTCCATAAGTAAGTATTATATATCAGAGTACTCAAAACACTTAGCTGAATCTGATACATATCTCTTCCTCACTGCAAAAAGTTCTACAATTTCTTTTTCTTCTTTCCATTGCCAAATGCCATATGGCAAGAGTTCATCTATAAATTATAGGCTGTATTTCTTACAAATAGCAAGGAAGTTCCTATTTTTAAAAAGTAAAAGCATTTATAAGACTGCAAATACATTTAGAAGTAACATCTCAACATTTTACACATGTTAATAACCAGAAACATTATTTTCAAAGGAAAATTATCTATACCTTTACTTCTACCTATATGGTATGAAGTTGTAAGTCCACATAAGCACAGGTACGGAGAAGTGTCCATCAGAGAGAAGGCAAGAGAAAAGAACAGAAAGAAAGACATAATAAAAAAAACAAAAAAAATTAGAACACACCTCACACCACTTGAACATAAACCAATGAACACAGCACAAAAGAAACAATACTCAAAAGCACACATATTAAAAAAAAATAGAATCACAAACTACACACAGTGTAGATTAAAATATAATATTAAACTCTTTAACTCCAATTGTACACGGAGAAAGGCCAAGCTCTCATTATAGAAGCATGTTAAAAATCCAGAAAAACACATCAAATTGACCATAAAGAAAACAAGGTTAAAACAAAGAAAAAGAGAAAAATATTCCATGGAAATATATTTTCCACCTACCCACAATGGTGTAGGATGAATAGCTTGCGTAGTTGTACTGGATGTATAAAGATACACTGAATTTTATATTATATTCCCACTGTATATAATATGTATTTAAAAATACAATTATTTACACAGTAGCATATTACACACACTATATAATTTTGATGAATTTAGGGAACAAATTAGCTGAAAAGAGAAATATAGGTGTTCAAAAGAATGAGTTAAGAAAAAGAAATGAAAGAAAGAAATGTCAGATGACTAAATATGACTAAATATAAGGAACATGAAGAAACACAGCCATGTTTAGAAGCAGTCTAAGGACCCAAGATTGCCCTTAAATTGAACAGACTACATTTGTTGTTTACCAACTAAAAAAACCCAAATTAGTTTGGCTTATGCATAACATTGTTATTTTTACTTAGCAATATAGGATATCTGTCCACTTTAACATGAAAACCACATACTATGTTCATTTAACAAATCAAGGTTTAAAAACTGCTGGCTTAATATAACCTGTATATAATATGTCCTACTGGCCAGCACCATTCATTAATATTCCAAAATAGATGTGCTGTGAATTCACTTGTTTTCACTTCTTGCTATGGCCAGCAAATAAAAATATACACTTCTTTAGTATTAAAATGACTATTTGACTTACAGAAGAATAGTCTATAAATGTATCTCATAGCAAAGGATGCAAGAATCAGATATTTGGGTCACTCTAATTTCATTCTGTCTTTTTCTTTCCAGACTCACTATTTTTTAAAAAGGTACATTCATTCTCTGGCTGGAGCTAACAATAACAATGTAAAGGGGGTTATCAGCTCCCAGACTGATCTATAAGACAACCTGCCATCATTACATGTTTCTATTTGTTCCAATGTTGCTAAAGTGGAACACTTGAATTCCATTCTGAATTTTATACATTATACAATTATACATCTTAATGTTGTCATCCCAGCTCCTTAGTTCCTCTCCTGTTGCTTGATGAGATAAAGATACATGCCCAATTATTATGGTTGATCACAAAATCAGCCAGATGTTTATAGACTGGGTTTGGCATATGCACCCAAATAGATACTGAGTCTTTCCCAAGGACCTAGGATAGGCAGATATTGTTTGCTGGTCACAGGTACCATTGCAGGATATAAGCTGTTTTAAGTAACACTGCCTTTTGCAATTGACTGATGGTGATTTTTGTCAATGCTGATGATGTTCAAATGGTGCTCCAGTTGTTTTGAGATTGCACCCTAGGAGCCTATCACTATTAGCACTATCTTTGCTTTATTTTTTCACAATCATTCTGCTTCTACTTGCAGGTTTTGGTATTTTGTATTATTAATTATTATTAGGCCACCTAACTCCCAGCAACATGTCTATATAAATCTTTCATAATCTGATGTGGAATACTCCCAGCAACTGTATGACTTCTTTATGATCAGCATAACACCAATATATCTGTTTTGTGACTTTCAAATAATGCATCATGATAGGCAACTCAAATTCAATAAGCATGACCCGTTTTAGAATTAGCTCTTTCAACAGACCAATCCTGCAGACCAAAATATATGTATAAAACTATAAAACCTAATGTTGCAAAGTGACAGGAGAATGACTATTAGCTATGAATGTTGTCTCCTAGGTCCTTGTTGCATGCCATGAAAACTGTCGTCATGATCTTACATATCACTGACTAATTTTGAAGGCTAACAGTCACTGTACTAGAGTTAAAACATGAAGGTTACACTTCCATACAAGAAAAGGAAAATTTTGCATTTCTTCTCCAATGTTGCCTTTACATGTATATATTCATTTATTCCAATACATTAAATTATGAACATTATTTTCTGTAGAATCTAGCAAATGAGTGATACAAATGCAAAAAGTTTGGAGAAGATATATAGTATCTTGATTGTTTTCCAAAAGAGTTGCTTATTGAAGTTTTAATTAGTTGACGAAGAATGCAGGAAAGAAAAGACTTACCTTGTTCGCTCATCATCAGATGTGAAAGGCCTTTGAGAAACAGAAAGAAAGTAAATAAGACGGAATAAAGCAGAAAGAAAACACAGGAAGACATGTGTACCTTTACACAGCTCAATAATTTGGGGAATATCACATACTTCATCAATGAATGTATGTCTGTTATATTCCTTGCATGCATGTACACATATGCACACCTGCGCATGCCCAGAGCTTCCTCTATTACAGGAGAAATTCTGGACTGCAGAGGAAAAAATAAGAAATACAGGTAGTCTTCAACATACGACCACAATTGAGCCCAAATTTCTCATTAAGTGAAGCATTTGTTAAGTGAGTTTTGCCTTTCTTGCCACAGTTGTGAAATGAATCACCACAATTGGTAAGTTAGTAACCCGGTTGTTAAGAGAATATGGGTTCTCCATTGACTTTTGACTTGTCAAAAGATCGCCAAAGGTGATCACATGACCTTGGGATACAGCAATGGTAATAAGTATGAGTCAGTTGACAAGCATTTGAATTTTGATCACACGATTACAAAGGTTGTAAGTGTGAAAAACAGTCACTTTTTTCAGGGCCCATTGTAACTTTGAATGCTCACTAAATGAATTGTTTTAAGTCGTGGACTACCTGTATACATTCCATCAGTGTCAGTGAGACTGATTTTAAGAAAAGAAACACATTCATAATTAGTTGTTTACATTAAGTAGACGCCCTGGAAAGTAGGACAACTTATTTTTTTAGTTTGCTTGTTTTGAAGACAATCATCCTTATTGCATTGCAATATTATAAATTCTGGTGCAGGTTCTTTATTAAGAGTCCATCATCCACCATTAACCTCAAAACATCACTGTAGTTCTTCAACCATTTTTAATTCATTTTGATAGCAGGTCAGGACATCAAATTAATCTGTCAGATTTCACAACCAATACTAGCCTTTAGATTAGTAATTTAAACAGCAATGCAAATCCTCCTGAATAAACGTTTTGAAACATACGGAAGTATATTTTGAAATCATCAGCGCAACCAAATGTTTTCTACATTCATGGGAGGAATTTCTTAAGCAGCCTGGGAAAACCATAGCTGTGTGAAAGATTTGAGAAACACTTTCTATGGATTTTTGGATGCTCCAAAGTATCTCTTTCAAATGATTTGCACAGCCCTAGTAATGATATTTTCTTTTTCTTTTTTACTTCTAGAAACCTAAATCCAAATCTTTCAAAGTAAGCAAATATTCATCCAAAAGAACTCTTGAACTGATAGCATGTATACCTACTTATGACCATTGTTCACACTTATGACTGTTGCAGCATCCCCATAGTCATGAGAGGCCAAGCAAGGAGATGTGTGCCTCATGACCACTAAGCCACACCCACCCAGTCACATTACCACCAAGCTACGCCCACCAACTAAGCCACGCCCACAGAACCAGTTGTTAAGATAGATAGAATTATCATAAACTATAGTAAGAAATTCTTGTCCCATGAATATCAATGCAACAGCTTTGACTTAAAATGTGTTCCCAATTTTTTGTTTGAATAAACTGTAAGACATGAACGGCAATATTTTTACTTTATCTATATGGCAGTGTATAATTTGATTTAAGGTTGAAACTATGACAGTAGCCTATAAAAAATAATGAAAATAATGATGGTTCAATAATGGAAAATCATTTAAGTCCAGTAAGATAATACAAACTACAAATAGGAAAGGAAAGGAAAGGAAAGGAAAGGAAAGGAAAGGAAAGGAAAGGAAATTTAAAGCACTGAAAAACCAATGTCAGAATATTTGGATACATGATTGAATTTTAAAAAAGCATTCTAAATCTTATCAATTATTAATCTGTGTCTTGTGCAGTGCAAATGTTCATTCATTGTTTGGGATATATGGGACTGAATTGATGTTTTTAATGTTTGATAATGATGTTGTATATTTACCAGCTGTGGTTGTTTAGAACATAAAATATCCAAAGGAAAACAATCCAGATGCTAAGGATCTGGAAGGGGGAAAAAAAACCAGTGCAGTGAAATTGGAGATGCTGGGTATATTTCGCCTAGAGAAGAGAAGATTGCAAGGAAACATAACTATGTTTAAGAATTTGATGGCTATCGTGTAAAAATGGGGCAGAAGTGCTCAGGGTTTTTTCTTCAAAGAAGACAAGAAACAATAGATTCAAATTATAATGAAGCAAATTGGACATCAGACCTAATATAAGAATTGTTCAACCATGGAATAGAGGTATGTTTAAATACAGGTTGATGATCATCTCTTGAAGATGATACTATAATGGATTTCAACAGTGAGCAGAAGATTGGACTAGATGATCTCTAATGAACCTTCCATTCCATGATTCCGTGAAAAGTTGATCTGTGATTTTAATATTTTAAATGTTTTAATGTTTCTTTAATGTTATCTAAAACATAACAAGTTTATGATTTATACATGATGTATCCGTTTTATGAAAATGTTTGCACTGCAAGGGACTTAATCAGTTTTTGATATTAGGACTGTATTCAATATGTCCTACAAATAGGATTTCCAATAGGGCCTCATTATAATCCTAGGTTTTTTGTAAGCTTGTCTGATAAATTCAACTAACTCATTATATTTTGCAGATGACTGCTACAGTATTCAGATCCCCGATTAACTGTAATGATGTACTTTTCATGTCTGCAGTCTACTGGTAAAAAGCAAAACAGATATGATAATAATAAATTTAAGAATATGTGATTTAATATAAGGTTTTTCTCATCCAATTGTGAGTTATTATTAATATACTTCAGGATTTAGGCAATTGTTTTCCAACAAGAAAAGAGAATTTCATAATGCTGATAATAAAACACAGGACATCCCTGTGTTTACTGCATGCTTTCTCCTTTGGATTTGTCTATGTGATTATGTGCTTTTAGAACAAGTGCTGATTTTTTATCAGAAGTGATATTGATAATAACCTTGCAGCAGAAAATGACATATTTATTGATTAATATTCAAAATTGTTCTTTGCAGAGGCTTTCATCAGCTGGATGGAAGATGATGTTAGACTATCCATCCATTAACCTTACCTAGACAACTTGGAAAAATATATAATAATATTTATTTTTTATTACACAAATTTATATAGTTTCCCAGATCACTCACATGGAAGATAATATAAGAACAGGAAGATTTGGCTTAAAAAAAATCGTTAAAGGCTATTTTTGGCTACTTTCCCTCTTCCACTGTAGGAGGAAAAAATTAATACTCAAGAAATCTCTCCTCTTTAACATGGGAACATTTTTTTTACATCATTTTACATTGTTACCAGCAATGTAGTTCTTCCTCTGAAGAACGTTTCTGGTCATTTTAAAGGAAAGTATCTGATAATTTAATGAATGGCTCACTAACAGTTGACATAATTCTTGGTTATTCTGTACTCTAAAACCCATTTTTCAGTTTTAAAAAAAGTAAATGTGAAATGATCAACTTTATGTACAATATTCTAAATGGCTTTGGCAAAAATGGCTGTATAGAATGACTTAACAGCAAAAAGACTTATCTAAATTTGATAAATTTGGCAGGGGAAAAACATGAATCAAGTGTAAGATATTACAAGGTAACAATAGCACATTGACTTACATACTGCTTCACAGAGCTTTACAGCCTTCTCTAAGCAATTTACAGTGTCGGCCTATTGTCCCCAACAATTTGTATCTTCATTTTACCGACCTTGGAAAGATGGAAGGCTGAGTCAACCTTGAACCAATCAGGATTGAACTCCTGCCCTGAGGGCAGAGTCAGCTTGCAATAATGCATTCTAATCATGGCTCTTATAGATGCTAAAGAAAGAGAAAGGGTTTATGTAGTTTGAAGTTATTTTTTGCACCTTGTTGTTTGGATGGAAGAGTGGGCAATGCTGAAAAAAATTTACTGGAGTTCAGAGGAAGTGATTTGAAATTTAAGTGCAATATTTAGTTCTGATATGACAAGGCTAAGGTTAATATAGATTTTAAAAATCATTTTATCAGACATGTCATATCGAGAACATGGAATAGATACAAACCCAGATTGTGTCTGAAAATAACTTGTTGCTTGCATCAAAAGAAGCATATTATGGAAGAGAAATTATAACTAAATACAAGTGGTTAACTTATGGTGACATATTAGAATTCTAAGGGAAAATCCAAAATTAAAACAAGAGAAGATTTGATACTAGAAGGGCATAATGTGTCAATGGTTTTCTTATGTACAATTATAGAAAGACTTGAAATAGACAAAAGGACTTTTGGTTTTGAACATTGTAAGACTGAATTGAAAGAGGTTTAGGTACAAATGTTGAAAATGTTGTGGCTAAAATATATACATTTTACTGAAATTTGAAATAGAAGCAAAAAATGTGTGATAAAATGGGCTAAAATTTTTGGTTATAGCATATATATGGAACAATGAGGTTGTTGAATATGAAGTTGAAAAGGTTGAAATTTAAATTGTGTAATAATCTTAAAGAGATTTTTTTTTTAAAAAATGATGTATCATTGGTACATGCCACCATATAAATTGTCAAAAGTGTATCAAATTAAATTCTGAATGTGAATGAGAGGTGACTTTTTATCATATTATGTAAAAAAGCTTAAAAAATGGATCTAAGATACATTCAACTTTAATGTAAATGATTTTTAAAATACAATGAACCCATTGGGACTTTTGGAATTAACAAAAAAACTTTTCTATGCGCAACAGTGGAAAAATTTGACATCCACAGTGGAAGAATGGTGAAAATGATGGAGCTTGCAGATATAGCTAAATTGATAGTCTTGATTTAAAAAAAGACACTAATTAAGTTTAATGCCAATAGGAAACTCCTTTTGGACTTTTTGCTCAAAACAGAAAAAAATAAAATTATGATATATGGGTTTGGAGGATAGAAAAACAGTACATGATAGAAAAATGAAAATTATTTTGTACCCACATAATAAAAGTTTAAATACATTTGTAACTATAATTGCCGTAAAAGAACATTGGAAATTTATATTTATTTATTTTCCACACTTTTGATTTTCCTTTCTTTCTTTCTTTCTTTCTTTCTTTCTTTCTTTCTTTCTTTCTTTCTTTCTTTCTTTCTTTCTTTCTTTCTTTCTTTCTTTCTTTCTTTCTTTCTTTCATCTTAAATATTAGTTTCTGTTAGTTTTTATCTTTCTTGTTTAAAAATCTCATAAAGTTATTATAAAAAATCCAGATTTAATCACGAAAGACCTCCAAGCGCTACTTTCAGGAATTAAAGTTATCTCTTTTTAAATATAAATTTGCAATTCCACTTTCTATATTAAAGTAAAGAATTACATATTGCTAATTGCGCAAAGTGCTAAAGGACCAACCTTTGGGTCTATATGAACTCAGGCTCTTAAAAGAACTTTTAAAAACTAGATTCAGAAGACAATTATATGAAAGAATAATGTACTGAAACACTGGCCATGTTAAGGACTTATAAGGGCCATTTCTGTGGATTGGGTACTTAAAATAGAAACCTTGGAACTATCTTTTTTTTTTTTGTCAATGTTAATTATGGCCAGGCTTTTAGCACTTACAGAGTAGGAAATTAAAGCCACCAAACATAAAGGAGTAGAAGTGCATTAAAAAGCCAGTTTAAAATGACAAGTGATTGAGGCCAAGAAGGATGATAAAGTCTTTTTGTTCTTCTTAATTATAGCTTGTCTTGTTGTATTCAGCCCATGCTATGTTGGGTGGAGGGCTTTTTTATGTCAGCTAGAACAAAAAGACTGTGTCAGCATGATAGAAGACGTATGGTTCTATTTAGTTCCACAGACTACTGTTTCTACCTATGAATGACAGCAGGGAAGAATTATGGAACATAACTAAAGCACAGTGAAAAATGGATCTTTTTCAGTACTACTGTGCTGCTGGATTCTGTTCAGAGATGGAGCTGGGTCCAATCAGTGATGGAAGGGAGAAGAGATAAAGAAAAGCTACTTGAATTACCTGGCAGGTGAAACTAGATTAAAATCAGATTTTCAAAACAGCTTCACAGAATTTCCTTCTAGATAAAGATGAGGAAATACAAGGCAGAGAGAAATTCTCTCAAAGAATCTGGGTTTCTTTATCTCTGCACATACTATACAAGAATATAGCCTCTAGAATTTATGGTGTTCACTTGCTAAAACAGTGGTTGTGTTAGAAGACAAACTTATCTAGATTATAATTATTTATTATTATTATCTCTTTTATTCATTAAACATGAAACTTAGTCAACTGAACATTTAAAAATGTTTCACAAATACCAGTGACTGGTGCTAATGGTTGATACGGGTTGCTGCCAACATCCTAGATAGCAATCAAGGTATCTTCTTAAAATATACGATATTCCGAGTAGTGCAGTTTTTTGCAGTTCCGCTGGTGTTATTGCAGGAAGCTGCAATTTCTTGATGTGTTTTGTAAAAATTTTGGACATGGTACCAAGTGCCCCAATGACAATGGGTATCACTGTTACATGTTTCATCCATAACCGTGTAGTTTCTACTACTAGTAGTAATAGTAGTAGTAGTAGTTTATCCTGCCTTTATTTTTTTTATACATAACTCAAGGAGATGGTTGGGCTCAGAATGACTAGCCCATATCTAGAATTACTTCCAATCCAGTTAACAAGTAACAGTTGTGCTATTCTGTTTTTTCCCATATCCAATTGAGAAAATTTTAATTAAATCTCTTTCAATCTCAGAAGGAAAATAATATCATGTAGATTAATATATACCTATCTTTTTATATTTAATAAAAAATCTTGTCCTCAAACAGAACAGATTTCTTAACTAACACTTGGGAAAGCTATCCCAAGTAATTTCAACTATTTTTTTTTCACGAGCAAGGTTGAGAATGGGTTCATTTTTTGTGGCATTACCCTTGCCTACTTTTTAAATATAATTTTGATTAAGAATTTTGATTGCAATAGTAAAAATCAATATACACACGAACAATATATTTGTTTCCAAAGTTGACTATAAAGATACATGCTTTGGATTTGGGGTTGTTACATTATATAACAACCTTTGCGGTTGAATAGCAGTATTTATAATACATATATAATTTCATGTAAAAGTTAAATGTTGATATGTTCTCATAAAAGAGAGGGGCATAAATATTAAATAAAGCTAAATAATATGAATCTAAATTAAGCCAGATAACATGTTCGGTGTGAAACTAGCTATACAAATGCCATGCATTTTATTCCTGGTTTAAGATCTAAGACAATTTGAAAGATACTTTGAGAAACAAAATAATGATTATTAAAAGTGAAAATAGATTTATGGTGATAAGAAGACCAACATAACAAATGCTGTACGTGCAGTGCTGGTTCTAGAGACAAATATTTCAAATATGTTTGCATTGACTATATTAGACAGGGATTTTATATTAGCTGCCCTTTACTTTAGAACAATAAATGTTCTACAGTTTCAGTTTTCTATCATCACACTTGAACTGCAGTTCTACTTTAATACAACTGCTCTTGTGGTTGCAACCTGATCAAACTTGCAACAGGCATTGGATATACAAAAAAACCAGACAAATATATGTGCAAAAATATGAATGTATGTTCTGATATGAATGTGACATCAAGAAGTAACTGTGTAGGATGAACATCCTAGAACAGTACTTTTCAAACTTCACAATTTTGAGTTGTGCAGAATCAGCTCCCAGAATTCCCATACTGGCTGGAGAAATCTGAGAGCTGAAATCCACTCATCTTAAAGTTGCCAAGTTTGAAAAACACCATTCTAGAATATACAATGTTTATAGGCAGCTTCACCAAGAATCACTCCTATGAAGCGTTCATGCATTCCAGAAATGTTAATGGAGGAATTCCCCCAATCCTCACTGTACATTAGTTTTTCAATCTGTACATTAGTTTTTTACAATTGGTATCCTTCATCATAAGAAAGTGGTAATTTGAAAGGCAATTTGGATCTGGTGGTCAGATCTTCTGTGAATGGTCCCACTGAATTGGCAAATAGAGTCAGGGCAAATTGCAGTATTTTTCACAGCTATTTTCAGCCATTCCTTCTATAAATGAGAAAGGATTTTGAAACTCCCTGCCAAGAAATGGGGCTAATTATTACCAAGTTTTTCTTCCCTTAGAATACCCTCTCCTAATTTTTCTTAAAATTTTCACGAAGCTGTGGTATCTTCTGCCTCTTTTTTATTAAATGATTCACTTTAGGTTTCATCATCTTCACCTAGTTGCCAGATGATTTCTTCTCAAATCTTAAGATTTCCCCAAAGAATATCTCATTGTAGTGGAAATTGGAATACAATCCATTTTCATAGTAGAATCTGATGAGCAATTTATACACTTTTTCATGATATTGAGAACCACACTGAAGTAGTTTAATCTATGTTCTTTGCCTCTCTTTTCTTGGATGCATTTACCAGGCACCAACATTTAAATTATATCAGCCAAAATAGTCTTGAGGAAGCAAAAAATAACACCTATACAGAGGTTCCTCATAATAGCAATATAAGAGAAAAAAATAAGTATTCAATATTTCATTTCATTCAGGATCCTAGATTTTTAAAAAACCCAGCAACAATTCATTTCAAATTTTTATGCCAACTTTTAAAAATGGGTACCTTTCACATCAGCTGGAATTCAGTGGATTGCAAATTGAACACATCTGGAGGATACCAAGTCTGATTTAAATAAATATGAGTCATTGTGAAAAAAATAACTATAGATCTGACCATGACAGTAAAATTTAAGTCATTTTATAAAAATGTACTAAGCCCTAATACTAATAATATTGAATTGCATCATTACCTAAAGCATAGTTGAGTATCCAAAATGAATTAAATAAAGTCTCAAGCAGATTATTAAAAGAAGAGGGATACCAGCCCTCTTTTGGGCTCTGTGGTAACAGAAATATCAGTCCAAAAAATTAAAATAACTGGCATGAAAATGAGAAATTCACTCCAAACAAGTTTCATTTCACACAATTTTGGCAGCCCTAGATTACAAAAACCCTGGGGATACCCATTTGGCTACCACCAATGCTAGATCTTTCATGAGGAGCTTGTAATATTAAACAATAGTTTTGGCCTGTCTACTTGATTAGTTAATCAATGAAGCTAATTTATTTGGTTATTAGACTCTATATACCACTGGCTATCAAAAACTCAATGTGGGCCTTGCAGCTGGATTCTACTGTCAGATCATTGTTACTGCTAGTAATACTGCTAGTTTTGAATCAAATTATGATTTTTATATATGAAATTAACCAGTGAAGTTAAATTTGTTTATGTAAAAATAAGAGTTCTTTAGCATCGTAAAGACTATGTATTAGGTATGTGTTCATGGAATAAAATCCACTTCATCAAATACATCATGCATCAATATAAAGACAGTGTTAAAACAGATGTCATAGGTAATAGAATTTCTTTTAGAGTTATGCCATGTTGCATTGTATCATGTCTTCTGTCAATAGCTATTTCCTTATTTCCTGTTCACAAAGAATATAGGTATATGAAGGATTGCTAAATTGCCTAAGAACATAAGAAAAAGGAAGATAAATATAATTTTTGACTTGATTAAGCAAAATGACTACAGAGGGTGAATTTGAAAGGCCCTTGAGTTCCCAAAGTAGAGAGAGGGAGCATGAAGAAATGAAAATATAATTAAAAGTTAACCTAAAAGCATCAAGGGATACACAATTTAAAAAGAAAATGAAAGAAAAAAGAAAAGCATGTAGCATCTGTCTTGTATGGAAAGTCCAAAGTTTAGGCATTGTTAAGACAGAAAGAGAAAGTATGTAATTTATTTCTCCAATTGATATTATATAGACAAGGGCCTGCTATGTAATTCTTAATTCAAGGACCAGTTAATATAACAAATAGATTGTTGCAAGTATGTAAAAGATAGTATGGATATTAGATAATTTTGTTCTGAAAAAGATAAGAGGAGAATAAAGTGGGAGTTTTTGTAGAAATACAACTAGGCATAAGACAACGACACTTCTAATTTTTTATGTATGATGTCTACTAAAAAAAGAATAACAGCAGGTAGGCATTCTACACTATATGTAAATACAGAGCCAGTTGATAGTAGTTCTTTCATTAACCTCTATGCTGTGGTCTCCAGATGGAAAAGCAGCAGTTCTTCCAGCTTGTATCAATACCATCTGTATGGCCTACAAAATTATTTCCCATTGATGCTGAACACTATAACAAAGTGTTCACCTGTGTTTACCTGTCTTTATTTCCCAGCTTAATTTTGGTTGTATTATTTAGAGAGTTAACCTTGGGGCAAGAACTTACTTTTTCCTGTTCTTTATAAGCTGGTCTGGGAGTCTGAAGTCGAAGACAAGGTAAGATGGTTTAAATAAATCAGTCAATAAATAATTATTTTCTCACTAAAAGTTTCTTGACCTGCTTCTGTCATGATCATGAGTTTTATAGCTCCCGCTGCCTTAAAAAAGTTCAAAACATTCTTAAAGATCCATCTCATCCTGGGCACTCTTTTTTTGAACTATTACCATTTGGCAGACAGTACAGAATAATAAAAAACAAGGACAAATAGGCTGAAAAACAGCTTCTATCCCAGGGCAGTAGCTCTGTTTAATTCTACTGTATTGGCGTGGTGTCGGGGTTTTCAATTCAATGTGTGGAGTATGAAGGATGTGTGTTTGTGTTTATTTTCATGATCGTGATGTGCACTGAAGATGGTGTTGATTTCGTTGTACAAGATGCAATGACAATAAACTAAACCTGCTTCTGTCATGATCAAGGTATGCCATCAGTGATGGGCTGTCACAATTAAGATGGGCCAGGAGAATCAGGACAACTACTGTCCAACTTATACAGACACTGAATGTAAAATATAACATTGCCCATGAAGCAGGCACTTTCACATCAGACTATCATAAAGTCAACAGTGATAGATCATGATCCCTGGGCTATTTCCAACAAAAAAAGTAAAAGTCCTTATTTATCTGTACTTATTTATTTATTAAACATTTATCTCACCTTTATTACTGATAAGTAACTCTAGGCAGTGAACATACATAATACTCCTTCCTCTCCTTATTTTCTCCACGGTAACAACTCTATGAGATGGGTTGTACTGACAGAGTGGAACTGGCCTAAAGTCACCCAGCTGACTTTCAATCCAAAGGCAAAACCAGCAATCACCATTTCCTGGTTTCTAGGGTGGGGGTTGTTTGGGTGATCGGTTCCTCACAAGGCCTCACCTCTGCCTTCCATCCAAGTACCAATGGAATTGCAGAGAGAGCCAATGCGATGGTTGAGCAGTATCTCCTGTCTTATGTCACCTATCAGCTTAAACATTACATCAAACTAGTTCTTTGCTACTAACAGATTCACATGGTATAATACTACCAATAATTAGATGAACAATGGATAGAATTGAAATGTGATAGAACATTACATGCAGGGTAAACAATTATCTCCAGTAATTGTAACCTCCTTTCTCCAGCACAGAGGCAAAATGTGAGAAAGATAATACCAACAGAATATTGGTTAAATTGTGGGGGCCTTCTAGTTCTGATGATGTTACCTGGTAGGGCAATGAAATGTCTGCAAGAAAACAACCAACTCAGGAGAGCACCAAGGACCCCAAAGATGCAGAATGAAATATAAGACTATCAGGAGTTTGGCAAAATGTGCTAATATCTGTCCAGGATCCTAAACAAAACTCTTACTGTCTGAGTAGAGAGCTCCAGCACTATGCTCAGGCTCATATTACAAACAGTTTGTCCCTTTAGATTCTTTTAGTTTCACTCTTGTTAGGCCTGATCAGGAATTCTTCATCCTTCTCTTCCCAAATTTCTGGCCTTTAACATCTCTTACAATGGAGCTGCAATTTTAAATAGCAAAAAAAAAAAGAGAGTTTCTTTATTCAATTTGTATACTGCTTTTTCTTCCCTTGAAGCCTATGAACAGTTACAGTTAAAAGTTACAAAATGATCTAAAGCAGTTGAAGCCTAGTTAAGAACTAAAATTATACATTCAACTCAAACTGTCTGATAGAAGAAGAAACCATTAGTCCACCATTCTATGCTGAACACTGGGGCCAATTTCCATTCTTTTAAAAAATGTGCGCTAAACCTATACTGTGTAAAACATCTAATTTTGAATCCCTATTTCTATTTCCTGTCTGTTGCATGATAAAGCTTCCTGTTTCACAGGAAAAATAGTGTAATCTGGCTGGCATTGAACAATAGGTTTGCTGATTTCAATGAAAGATAAATCAAAGTCTTGAAATTAGGGTTGCACAGTAGAATAGAACAGTGGAATAAGCATAGAATTTGGTAGTCAGTGTTCATTTTGGATGAATATTACCTTGAAGTAAAGAAATGAATTAGGTTCATTTAGCCCAGGGGTCTCCAACCTTGGCAACTTTAAGCCTGTAGGACTTCAACTCCCAGAATTCCAGAGCCACCATTGCTGGCTGGGGAATTCTGGAGTTGACATCCTACAGGCTTAAAGTTGTCAAGATTGGAGACCCCTGATTTAGCCTGCCTTCATTCAGTAAATTGCACCATGACCAATTTCTAGGCACTAATTATTACATTTTGACATTTCAATGTATTACTTCTTTTATTGGTTTACATTTCATGAAGTTCTTGAATATTTTCTATGTGGTAATAGCAAAACACCAAGTGTTGACTTTAAGAGCAACATTTCATTTGACATGGATTAGAAAGTGACAGTGAATCCATATTATTCTTAATTTGTATTGTAGTTGCTGTTCAGAGCATTTTGCCACAATATTGTGTGCTTTCCAAGAAAATGACTATTACTCCACATTTATGTATACCATAATGTGTTTATCTAGTACAGCTGATGACAATGCCTGACACACTGAAATGTGTGTTCTAGATTTCACAACTGAAATTCTTCTTCATTCTCATTCCCATCCTTAGAAGGCAGCTTCCCACACACTGGCAAGCCAAACACTCACCTGGAACATGACTGGCATCTGATGAAGCATTTTCATAGGAAGCAGGAAAAGGGAGGAAAAAAAGAAAGAGAGAAAGAGAAAACATATTAGAAACCCACATGCATACACACCAGCAGCTTAGCTTCTTTGCATGGAAATCAATTACATGCAAAACCAGAAATTTGTTTTTAAAAAATAATCTATCCTCAGCCATCTGCCCATCATGCAAGGGAAAAGGGCTTGGATCCCCTCTCCCCTGTGCATGTAGAAATTAATCAGATGTCATATCTGTCTGGAGAGAGAAAGAAGTTCCAGAATCAGATAGATCCAACACAGAGACCTGCAAGAATATTGGTTAGAATATTCTGTGGTATTTATTTCACAAATAGATTTTAAAAAGGAGAAAAAGATTGTCCTCACAGCATAACAGTTCTATTTTCATAAATTCAAGAACATATAAGTAATATTGGAGAAAAAGGCCTTCTGAAAGCTTTGTGTGAATTTATGACCAATTATTGGTTTTCCAGATCCTGAGGTCTAGCAAACAAAACAAAACAAAACCAAAACTATTGTAGTTCTTTATGCCCAAGTTCCTGTGACCATCCTTCATTGCGGACACTGCAGAAATTTTACTGAAATTTTCTAAGAATTCCCTTTCCCATTATTAAGTGGAAAAACACATGTTTTGCATTAAGGACCAAATCTTTCTATCATAGCATTTCATTTAATAGAAATAGCAAGTAAGCAAACCAAGGTGAAGAATTTCCATTATTTCCTATCATCTGAATCCTAAGTCACATCCTTTATTATTACCCACTGAATTGCCAAATAATTTCTGAAAAAGCAGAAACACAGTAATCTTATAAACTCAACCAACTACTCATTCATCTAATCTATTCTTTGATTACAATAGAGCATGCCATATTTTTTGCATTAAAAGCTAACACCATTAAAAAATTAGCAGTTCCATAATATGAACACACTTTCTGTGAGTTATGAATACCATCCCTAAACATCACTGAATTACCCATAATAATCATACAAGACTGACAATAGTGAACTCTCAACAGAATTAGTTGATTCTTGGAGAGGTCCTCTCAACTATTTTATTTGAAAAGGGGCGTAGATTAGTTTACTAGATCATCTTCTGGAGGATACTGTGAATGCTCTGTTCAGGAATCCTGTTTTAGACCTCATTGTCCAAGAAAATCAACAATCTTTTTTTCTTTTTCTTTTCTTCTCTTTTTAAATGCAAGATTTAAGAAGATTTGACCTGGCTACATGATGCTAAGATGTAAGATTTAACTCTTATCATGTTCTCAATCTGAATCCCCTCTCAAGTGTCTATTTGCTGCATAGGAAAGAACATACAAATGGCTATAAGGAACTATTTCTGCTTAAATAATACACTTTCCTTTCTTTATCACATTGTTTGTGGTTTCTATTTTAAACTTTTTTTTCCTACTGCCCAGATGGCAAATTCAGATACATGTGCTTAGGTAGCAAAGAACGCAACAGCTTGCAGTTTTATCTCTAATATTAGGTATGTTTGCAATGTTGCTTGTATAAAATATGTTATTATACTTTTACAATACAGTACTGTACACTAATGGTACAGTTTTAGATGTGCTTACACAACTTTATACATGGTAGTCTTATTTCTAAAAAATGTACAAAAATAACAAAAACTGTTCATATTAAGGAGAGAAGTTATGGTAAACAACATTAGATCTTCAGAAACTAATTCATTAATGGTGGCTGCTATATCAGTTAACCTGTATTGTTCTCTATATTTACTTGACTTTGAATTTTAGAAAGCCACAGCTTTAAAACAAAAACGATCTTAAAGTTCAAGTACTTTTTGTATGGAATTTGCAACTCCCCAAACTCTTTTTTGCGATGTTCAAAGCCGCCATGTCACTGAATTTTAGCAACACAATTGTCTGATACAACTAAGCAACTGAACATGGTTTAAGCAAAGGAAAAACCAATAGATCTCCAAATATGGAAAATCCTGGCCATGTCCAAGCATTTAACACAGCCACATCTACAGTATATTATATAATCACTCTCTCTTTGCTACCTGTTTTTCCTCCTTCCCCCAAAATTAAATTCCTGGCTAGTAAAAAGCAGCGTATTGAATGAAATTTATTCAAGGTGATTTCTGAAATTATATATGAGTTATGTATATTATATTATTTAATTCAAAATTGTTGTGTCTAACAGAACCCACTGGTATAATGAGATTAATGCAACTTTGAATCAGTTAAAAGCCCACTACTTCAAAACCCTGACCCCCCCGCCCCCCCGTAGCAGTCTTTTAACTAAAAATAATAATAAAGCTAAATTTGAACAATGCAAGTAGTCTATAACCAAATAATGTCTTTGAAATAATTATTTTATTATGGAGCAAGAATGTTAGAGAAAATAGTGTCACTAGCTGTGGATTTTTATTTTAAAGTCAATTAATTTTAAAAAGATTCTGTTTGCAACATACAGTACTGTGGTAAGAGGAAAAGTACTCTACTCTTTCTAGAACCACTGCTAATCTGCCAACTAGATCTTTACAAAAAGAAAACGGGAGTGAGCTCAATCTCCTTTTATTTCTCCTCTCCAAATTTTCTCCTTATGAGGCTGCTTTTCTTTGCAAACTTGTGTCAAGAAGCCCTCTTAAGTATACTTAGCTCCTTAAAACCCAAAGCTATTTATGCTCAAGCTAGCTTTGACATCAGCCCACCCAATTTCTCTTGTGTGATGCAAAAACAAACACAAGTTAGAATGTATTCAAATGCAACAGTTCACATGCATTTCTTCAAGGCAAAAGTTATCCTCTTTATCCAGCTTAGTGCTCTTTAAAAGCAGCAGGAGAAGTCTCTTGACAACAAAATGCCTAATTTTTTTTTGTCCTAGACACAAGAACCCATTCACCAAGGCTTTGTGGAGTTCAGAGTTGCAAGCCAAGGTTGTTTGCTTTTGCTCTTTGAGGCTAATAGCAGAACTGAAATAAGGATCAGCAGGGTGACTGCCTTTGTCAGGTACAGTACAAGCCACTTGGGTAAAACAGAAAGTGAAACAGTGAAGATCAATGGAGATGAAAAGGAAGAGATGATTTGTAGCTCAGCTCACTGTCACTCCTGTGGTATGAAATGTCTGCAGCATTTAATTTTAAACATTTCATGTGAATTTTGTCACTGATGAATAGTGATTAACTGTCATTCAGGGAGAAAGAAAGATGGAAGGCTTTTGTTCAGCAGGTACAAACAAACAGTTATGCAGGACAGGGCATAACTGCAGGACAAGCTACATTGGGCATCAGTTCTCCTAGCACAAAAGAGAATGTATAGTTCTTCAATGTCTTTTCCTAAAGAATAGTATACATATTTGTATGCAGTATATTTAAGCCTCGTCCTCCATTATGCATATTGGTTAATGAAGCAGACAATCTCACAGTCCAGAACAGACGTCAGATGGGAGCAACCCCAGAATGAAAAGGAGCTACTGAATTTATACTGAAAGGCTTTTTCTCCAATTACTGGGCCACTTGATCTCTTTAGCTATACCTCCCTTGGTGGTGGTGGGATCAGATTCCTTACTCCCTTTGTGAATTTCAACGGGACATATTTTGAAATTAGAGGCATGAAGGAGAAGGATAACAAGAAATATTGTGAAGCAAAGAGAGATTTTTCTAGAGTGACACACCTACACACATGCAGCTGCTAGTTAACCAACTCTAACAAATTTTCAACTCACATTTCCAATTCCTACCCTTTTCCTTCTGTTTCTCTGCACATACTTTAGAGAACACCATCTAGCCAAACTGTGCATTATGCATCTCACAAAAATGTGTTCATTCTTATTTGAACATGTTGAAAGAAATATCCTTCTGGGTTCAGTTCCAAGTGGGGAAAAAAGACACTGGAAACATGGAGGCTGCTTGGAAGGTTTAATGGTTACAGGGCCACATGGCCTGGAGCTCCAGAGAAGAATGATCACATGCTTCAAGATGAGAAGAGAAGGGAAAAAGGGGAAAGGGGAAAAAGAAAAAAGGAAGTGTTGAGGTGCTGAGAGTACCTGGGTTTTATACTCTCTGTTGAGATTTGAATTGGAGCTTGTATTCTAATTGGTTGTCAGACTCCCAGGGGCGGGGGTCTTAGCTCTATAGGCTTGGTCTGGCCTTTCTGGGTGATTATGCCCTTAAAAGGGCTTTTGGCAATTGCTATAGCTTTTACCTGGAGTTCCTTCTTATGTAAAGTATTCTGGCCCAGGCCTTAATGGCCCACCCATTGACAAAGGTGGGGGTGAGTTTCTGCTTCTTGAGTGAGTTTCTGCTTCTTGAGTTTCTACTCTTTTTAGAAGAAATATTCTGCCTTTTAATATTTCCTGGGCTATTTCAATTTTTCTAGGAGAGGGGTGGATGCTAACTTCCTACAATCCCTCATTTTTTTTTTTTTTTGAAAACACGTGAGAATTCTGACAAAAAATTAAAAGGTGATCAAATCAGGGAAACTTGATGGGTGCTTTTAAAAAAATTTTTTTTTCTCTGATGCAAAGGAAGGGCATTGAAAAAAGAGGCAACAGAAAAGGATTCCTTCAGTGGCTCCCAAAAGCTTTCAACCATAAAGGTCTGGGAAAACTTCTGTTTTTTTTTTTTTTTTTTTTTAGCTGTATCCAGTTATTCATGCCAAATAATTTTCAGATGTTTGATATACGTTTTGTGAGCTTACAGTCAGGTTGTAAGCACAAGCCTCTATACAATCTTCACAACCTTTAAATTACAGGCTGCCCATATCCAAGGTTATGGTTACTACCTGCCTAGCTCTTAGCTTCCAGGGTTTGTGAGGCCAAATTGAGGTTAGCCAGTGTGCAACCAGGCTATTTAGTATTTTTAAAGTTACACACAATGAGCCCTGGGACTTCTACTCATGAGACCACCAGTGCAACATATCCTGCTTTACTGGGCAACTGGGCAGCATCATTTGTGAGTCACAGTCAGGACTTGGGGTTTGGAGATCTCTTTTCTGCTATCTCTTCAGGAATTGCCTGAGGGAGATGCCATCTCCCCCATGGAATTAGCAGGGTAATATGACTGCTTGGGCCTTAGTGCCTCAGAGCAGCAAACAAACAAAAAAACAAAACACATTAAAATTGAAGCTTTGTGTAGAGATAGGTGAAAGGGGTTAGCCTCTATCTAATTCTAAATGGTGTGTCTCTGTATGTGCCTGTGTATGCAGCTAGTTTTACAATACAGATAATACAAACATGTGGGACAATTTTCCCTCTCACCAGACAGAAGTACAAGGTGTTCAGAACTTGCTGGGCCAGCCACTCTCAAATACATTCCTTACATGAGTACATTAAACTGGTTACAATATAAATAATACAAGAAGGAAAACATTACAATGGATTTCACATTACAATGAATTTTCAGTTACAATAAATTTCCATCCTCCCCCCATAATCTTTCTGTCTTCTGGGGATTGAAAAGAGTCTTTTAGTCTTTTACTGGTCCATCTCAGGGTCCTTTCCTTCACGTCTCTGGGTGGCATAGGCTTGGCCTGGTGGTATGGGTGGTCAGTCAGGCTTGGGAAGGTCTGCCCACTCTGGTTTGCTGTAATGACTTTCAGTGGAGGCTGGATCCAAACCCAATTCCTGGCTCCAATGGGTGGAATGGCTTTAGAGGGCAGCATCTGCTTCCACATGTGGCAGGCCTGGAACACACAGAACAAGGGTCCCCTCCCCCCTTCGCTGGTAATTCTACCAGGCATTGTAAAAGGATTAGTTTTTGGTGGGGGGCTAGATAGCTTGCAGGCATGGTTTGAGGATGAAGAATAACACATTAGTATTTCAGTTACTAAAAAGATAAATCAATTTCAACAAAATGGAGACACAGTAGATGAGAAAGGAAAAAAAACTGGATTCACAAGCTTCAGGAAAAAGGATGAACAGGTAAAATCATTTAAACACACAGGATGAAACTTTTCTTGTAAATGAACTTAGAACATTCACTAATAACCTTGGGTTTTTCTTAAAAGCACAGAGAGGAAAGAAAATTTTCTCTGTTCCTCATCCAGTTTGGTTGGCCAGACCAGACCGGGAGAAGACAATTTCTCTCAGTGGTTTTAAATCTTAACAATTTAAAATTAATATCTGAAGAGGTCAGACACTTTTAACAGTTGCAACAGTTACCTCGAGGACACACAAAGACTTAGACACACACACATGCGCGCGCACACACACACAGAAACAAGGACACAGAGAGGAAAACAAAAGTCTGAGGTGTACACACACATTGATCATTCCCACAATAAATATCTTAGTTAAATTGGGGAAGGCATAAATCTTAAGGAACAAACCATGTGGTTGCATAGAAGACAAAGAAAGAAAGATAGAAAGAATTAAGAAAATTCCATGTGATCCTGTTTATACATTGCCCTTTTAAGTACCTTTATTTACCACATTGGTCTTCCTGTATCCCTCAGCAAAGCCAAATCCCTACCTATACATTTTACCTTTTTCTTGCTCATTCCGGCTAGGGTCAGCATCTGCTGCTCATCCCAAGCCTCCAATAGCTCTCCCTGGGGGGTTCCATCCAGGACCCTCGAACTACCGCTTCCCATGTTCCCCTTACATGTGGGGTTTCACACTTTGGCTTAGTCGGGTCAGTCAGCTAGGCGAACCAGTTTCAGACACAAGCAATATCCGAGCAAGAAGAAGAAAAAAAGAAGGGTGTCTGGGGGAGTCTTTGGTCGTTGCTCCTGGCGCAACGGAATCAAACACTTTTCTTAAACCTCAGAACAAAAATATAAGAGACTTTAGTCGTTGCTCCTGGCGCAACGGCATCAAACATTTTTCTTTAACCTCAGAACAAAAATATAAAAAACTAGGTGTTTCCCAAAATATGCGCGCTCCCCTTTTTAGTAAAAAAATTCCCGAGAGACTTTTCTCTCTCTCTCTCTCTCTCTCTCACTTCACCACGGTTTTCGGACTGGGGGTGTTGCTGTCAATGCAGCCTACTTTCCTTTCCCCAAAAAAAACAGCCCGTGAGACTCTCTGCCCCCCTCAGACAAGTACGAGTACTCCACTTTTCTCTATTCTATTCTTTTCTTCCTAGCCCACGTTTACAGATCTGGAAGAGCTCAGATCCGAGGAAAACTTGCTGCTCTTATGCAGGCAAGTACTGGCGCTCCTAATTTAGTGTCCAAATTACACTAAAACTACCTAAGTTTACCTAAAATCCTGGGGTTTGCTTTTGGGATACACTGGACAAAAAAATGACAAATTTTTCTTCCCTCCCTTCAATCATAACCCGCTTGGCTTTTCCTCTTATATACAGAAGGTCCCACACTCTGATGGCCCCCCCTTGCTTTTCCTGTCCTGATGGTCATGGCTCTGTAGAGCTAACAACAGGCAAGAGGGCGGCTAGAGGCCAAACAAAGAAATGAAATCCAGCTGCTGTCCAAGGATGAAGCCACTCATAAACATGCTCTTCCTTTTTCCCTAACAAAAGGTCCTGTGCTCTGGCAAAACCCCCATGCTCTCCAGACTCTTGGTCTTTCTGCGGTTAGGAAATGCACAGAGGAAGCAAGATCCAGTTGTGTTTGGGAGAAGGATCCTCTCACACACATGCAAGCATACACATATTTCCCATACTTTTCCATGCTTTAAAATTAAAATTTAGAGGTACTCACCTTCTTTCCAAGCAGCCTTTGAGCTCAACACTCAAAACCCCTTTAAAACCATTTTTCCAAATGGCCAAGGTCCAGGAAAAACTCACCCACAGACTCAATGGGTCTGTTTGCTAGCAAGGGAATCTTACCTGGGCCTGGTCCATTGGTTAGGTTAGCTTGGAGTCCCATCTGCTTGGGTGGCAATTGTTGAAAGAAATATCCTTCTGGGTTCAGTTCCAAGTGGGGAAAAAAGACACTGGAAACATGGAGGCTGCTTGGAAGGTTTAATGGTTACAGGGCCACATGGCCTGGAGCTCCAGAGAAGAATGATCACATGCTTCAAGATGAGAAGAGAAGGGAAAAAGGGGAAAGGGGAAAAAGAAAAAAGGAAGTGTTGAGGTGCTGAGAGTACCTGGGTTTTATACTCTCTGTTGAGATTTGAATTGGAGCTTGTATTCTAATTGGTTGTCAGACTCCCAGGGGCGGGGGTCTTAGCTCTATAGGCTTGGTCTGGCCTTTCTGGGTGATTATGCCCTTAAAAGGGCTTTTGGCAATTGCTATAGCTTTTACCTGGAGTTCCTTCTTATGTAAAGTATTCTGGCCCAGGCCTTAATGGCCCACCCATTGACAAAGGTGGGGGTGAGTTTCTGCTTCTTGAGTGAGTTTCTGCTTCTTGAGTTTCTACTCTTTTTAGAAGAAATATTCTGCCTTTTAATATTTCCTGGGCTATTTCAATTTTTCTAGGAGAGGGGTGGATGCTAACTTCCTACAAACATAAATTGTATTGTGCCATAATACAGTATATTCTGCTTGGTTTTGACTTAAAGGGATATATGAATCCAGATACTACACATTGAAAACTGCATAGTGTAGCTTTGTTTGTACAGTATAAACCTAGCCACCTAGGATTGACAGAGTTGTCTCAACCCAAAAAACTATTGTAAGAAACATGCATGAAGCTATGAGGATACAAGGCTGACTCTTTCCCTTTTATAAAAATTCACACATTAAACATTTTTTTAAAATGTTTAATGTGATGTGCAAATTAGACAAACTTGTTTCTCCGTTTGCTATTGTTGGCAAAATGTCTTTTTTCCAACTTTGAGTCAAATTTGTCCTCGTAACTGCATTATGATAAAGAAAAATGTGTTTTTAAATAAATTAAAATTGAATGTTCTATAATTGTATAATTCCTAGGAAAATTTAAAATTTTCATTTCCAACTTGGGTGTTTTTTTAAAAAAATAATTCTATTTAAGTATTTTCATTTTTAACTGAGTAACGCATATAATAAAAAGTTCTTTTTGTATATTTCCAGCATTATTATATGATTTATCAATTTTTGCAATTACTGGAATTATAGAATATCTATGAAGTGTTTTATGCTAATATTCTCTTTAAAAATAGCAGACAGTAAATTTTATTGAGTTTTTCCACAAGTTGTCTGTTTAAAATTTTGCATCCATATTGTCATATAATTGTTACTTGTTTTGTCTCTAGATCTTATTTCAGTCTCTTTCTCTCTCCCTCCCTCCCTCCGTGTGTGTGTGTGTGTGTGTGTGTGTGTGTGTGTGTGTGTAAGGACATATCACTTCTTCCACCCACTCATCCTTATAGGTGGTCTTGGTTCTGTATTAGTATTATAGTTATATCAACCATGATATATTCATATCATGATATATCAACCATATAATTATCTTCACCAGATAATTCTTCTCCATATCTCTCTATAACTTCATTATTGGACCAACAATGTGAATTTAAGATGTCCTCCTATCAAGAAAGAAAACTTCATTCAAATAGTCTTTGATTTTGAAGATATGCATATTCAACTCAGCACCTTACTTTATTTATTGCTAACATACAGTATATAACCTTCAATATATGAATAATATGTGCTGGGTGGTGTTAGTAGCCTTAAGAAATAAAGAATAAAATAGTCACTTTTCTGATGGTCAGTTTTTAAAATTGTATTAATAGCAATTACATTTTAAATATTATATAATAGCTTATATTTTATTGTTGTCATTGCCTTGAATATCATTTGTAGTCAGACAATGTGATGTAAATACATAAACTAACTGCCTGTCATCTTCAGGCAAGTCGATTGGCAAAGGCTCCTATTGAACTAAGAATGCTCCAAAGGTATAGAATTGTAAGAAATGAATATGAAATAACAAAGATCTATTTTTCTGAAAGTTCAAAAAAATCTGAACTGGCTCAGACTCTATAGGGTCTCCGATTCATAAAACAAAATCCCATGGCCCACTGGAGTAACTGAATGATGCTAATAATTCCTTAGAGTAATCCAGAAATGCTGGAGAAATATGGAGAAGCCATGATTTCAGAAAGAAGTAATATGAAAGAACTTTTCAGTCCCCTCTAGAACAGTGTTTCTCAACCTTATCAACTTTAAGATGTATGGTTTTCAATTCCCAGAATTTCCCAGCCAGCATGCAGATCTAGATGACTGACAATGCTAAATGTTCCCGTCCAACTTCACCCAGAAGGATGCAAATTAAGAATGAGAGAAGCTACAACAGTAGAATTGCAAATCTGAAAATTATTCCTTCTGCCTCTGCTACCAATCTGCCTTTGAATAAGTCAGGAAGCTTTTTTTTAATTCTACTGTCTTTAAGTTATGCATTTTGAACTTTGGCAAAAATAATGTGATGGAAAAGCAAAGGCAGGAAGTGAACCCAGTTTCTATACTGCTGGTAAAGGAAATAATACTGTTAACAGTGTGATCCCTCCAAAAGGAGTGATTAAAACTTCACCACAAGCTTTTATTGGACAAGTGGAAATGCTATGCTCCCATATGTTCCAATAGATATCCAACGGTTTTTCAGTACAGGTTTATTTGAGAGTAAAGAACATTTAAATAAAATATCTTTGGATTGAAAAAGGTATAATTTTGAAAAGAAAATAAAGATTCAGGAAACTAAGGGTTTTAGGAAGCTGGCTGATCTTTCTGGAAACTCAGTGCAATATCATTGGACAACAGGTACACCCCAACTATGCTTAAACTGTATATTCATTAAAATATTACAGTATGCTAATAAGCATTGCCTTTGCCAAGGATATTAGAAACCAAACATTACTTATTTGCTGGCTTTTCCACATTTGGTTGCCAGAAAAATCAGTACTGGCAACAGGAGTATGTATGTATGTATGTATGTATGTATGTATGTATGTATGTATGTATTTATTTATTTATTTATTTATTTATTTATGACATTTATATACCGCCCTTCTCCCGAAGGACTCAGGGCGGTGTACAGCCAAATCTACCCCAATACACATACAAAAGTTAACATGAAATTAAATAGTGGGCTGTTAAAGTTAAAAAAAACCAACCCTCCCCCCGAACATATTAAAACCCCGAATTTAAAATCCAAATTAAGAGGAGACAATTAAAAACTCGTGTCAGCCCAGGCCAGCCTGCTCTAAGAGCCAGGTTTTTAACACACGCCTGAAGGTCCTCAGGTCCGTGCTGGTACGTATCTCAGGTGGCAGACTATTCCAGAGGGCAGGGGCCCCCACAGAGAAGGCCCTGCTCCTGGGAGCCACCAGACGACACATAGAGGCCGACGGCACCCGGAGCAGGCCCTCCCTGTGGGAACGCACCGGTCTGTTGGAGATCACCGGCAGAATGCGGTCCTGCAGGTAGCCTAGCCCGATGCCATGGATCGCTTTAAAGGTCAAAACTAGAACCTTAAAGCGAACCCGGAAAGCCACTGGCAACCAATGCAGCTCGCGCAGGAGAGGCGTCACATGGGAGCTACGCGACGCCCCCATAATCACCCGCGCGGCTACATTTTGCACCAGTTGGAGTCTCCGGGTGGTCCCCACAGGGAGCCCCATGTAGAGAGCATTACAGTAATCCAGGCGAGAGGCGACAAGGGCATGAGTGACCGTGCGCAGGGCGTCCCGATCCAGGAAGGCCCGCAACTGGTAAATCAGGCAAACCTGATAAAACGCCCCCCTGGAGACGGCCGCAATATGATGTTCTAAAGACAGCCGTGCATCCAGGAGGACACCCAAGTTGCGAGCCCTCCCTGTAGGGGGCAGAGTCTCTCCCCCAATAGCCAGCGAAGGTGTCAGCTGGCTATATCGGGGCGCCGGGAACCACAGCCACTCAGTCTTGGATGGGTTGAGTCGGAGCCTGTTCCCGCCCATCCAATTCCGCACGGCCTCCAGGCACCGGGACATAGCCTCCACAGCATCGTTGGGGTGGTCTGGGGTGGAGATGTATAACTGGGTGTCATCTGCGTACAGATGACACAGCACCCCAAGACCACGGATGATCTCACCCAACGGCTTTACATAAATGTTGAACAAGAGAGGGGAGAGGACCGACCCCTGAGGCACCCCACAAATAGGGGGCCTAGAGGTGGACCTCTCCCCCCCCCGCCAACACAAATTGCGAGCGGCTGGAGAGGAAGGAGGAGAACCATCGCAAGACAGTTCCCCCAATCCCCAGCCCCTCCAGCCGCCGCAATAAGATACTATGGTTGATAGTATCAAAAGCTGCCGAGAGATCTAATAGGACCAGGACAGAGGAAAAACCCCTGTCCCGGGCCCTCCAGAGATCATCGACCAACGCGACCAATGCTGTTTCGGTACTATGGCCGGGCCTGAAGCCCGATTGGAATGGATCGAGGTAAGTCGCTTCCTCCAGGTACTGAGGGAGCTGACGTGCCACCACACTGTCAACAACCTTCGCTAGGAAAGGAAGGTTGGAGACTGGACGATAGTTGTTTAAAACAGCTGGGTCCAGGGAAGGCTTCTTGAGGAGGGGCCGCACCACCGCCATTTTCAGGGCAGTAGGAAGTGACCTCTCTCTCAAAGAAGCGTTGATAATCCCCTGGAGCCAGCCTCGTGTCATCTCCCTGGTGGCCGAAACCAACCAGGAGGGATACGGGTCCAACAAACATGTGGTGGCATTCAGCCCCCCCAGCAGTCTGTCCACACCCTCAGCGGTCACAGGGTCAAACTCCTCCCAGATAACATTCTCAAGAACTGCCCCGGATACCTCCCCCGGGACCACCCAATTGGAGTCCAGCCTGTCCCGAATCTGAGCGATTTTGTCGTGCAGGAATCGGGAAAACTCTTCCACCCTACCCTGCAAGAGGTCATCCCGCGCTCTCGGCTCGAGCAGAGAGCGGGTCACTCTAAACAGGGCGGCAGGCCAATTTTCTGCCGACGCAATAAGGGTGGAGAAATGCGAACGCTTCGCCGCCTCTATCGCCACAAGGTAGGTCTTAATATAAGACCTCACCTGTGTCCGGTCAGACTCAGTGCGGCTAGTCCTCCAAATACTCTCTAGACGTCTTTTCCGGCACTTCATCTCCCGTAGCTCCTCCGTAAACCACGGAGCCAAATGGGATCTGTGCCGGGTCAGAGGTCGCAGAGGCGCAACTCGGTCCAGAGCCCCAGCAGCCAACCTATCCCTCCGTAAACCACGGAGCCAAATGGGATCTGTGCCGGGTCAGAGGTCGCAGAGGCGCAACTCGGTCCAGAGCCCCGGCAGCCAACCTATCCCAGGTGGCTACCAGGTCTCCAGGTGAGTTGTGAGCCAAGGTCTCAGGAAATGGCCCAAGCTCCCTCTGGAACCGCTCAGGGTCCATCAGGCGCCTGGGGCAGAACCATCTACAAGGCTCCGCCTCCCTGCGGTGGGGGGTGGCGGTACAGAAGTCCAGCTTAAGGAGGGAATGATCTGTCCATGACAAGGGTTTGATGACTAAATCCCCAAAATTACAGTCATTCAACCACTGACCAGAGACAAAAATCAGGTCCAGCGTGTGTCCTCCTATATGAGTGGGGGAAAAAACTAATTGGGTCAGGTCCATGGCCATCATGGAAGCCATGAACTCCCGGGCAACCCCAGAGGTTTCACCGAGCGATGGCAGGTTGAAATCCCCCATGACCAAAAGCCTAGGGGTCTCAACCGCCAGCCCGGCTATCACCTCGAGGAGTCCGGGCAGAGCCGATGACACGTGGCAGGGAGCCAGGTACGCCATCAAAAGGCCCATCTGAACCCCTTGTCCCCACTTCACAAAGAGAGACTCACAACCAGCCGTGGCCTCACAACAGTGGCCTCCCTAGGACCAAGGACCTCTTTAATAAGCACCGCCACCCTCCACCCCTTCCCTGAGACCTAGGCTGATGAAATGCAAGGAAACCTGGTGGGCACATCTCTCTCAGAGGGACACCGCCCTCTGGGCCCAACCAGGTTTCGGTAACACCTACCAGGTCCGCGCCCTCCTCCTGGACCAAATCACAAATCAGGGGGCCTTGTTGACAACGGACCTGGCATTGCATAGCAACAGCCGGGTACTCAGGGCCTGAGGCTCTGGACAACCAGGTCTGCAGATGATGCAGAAGACCTTTGTGATTAACTGCATTGCATATTAAGGTCTCTCACTTCATAAGCTACTAAAGGCAAGCTATAATATTTAGACCACAGCAGTTTTCTGTCGAGAGAATAAACGGTCAAATCTTCATAGCACTTTGCTGGTGAAAGTTTCATTGACTTGTGCTGATGGGATACTCAGAACAGACTGTGAATTATTAAAACAAAGGATCTCATGTTCTATGATGATTTCCCCTTCCTGAACCAAGCAGAACATAAATTACAGTTCCGTAAGTGTAACTAAGCTTTAACAAAAGATACATCTTTCAGTTTCTAGCACTGAGTCACTTAGAGGTAGTTGGATCAATGAAAATCAGAATAAGCAGAGTCAGGCACAATAATCTTCAGTGCTTCTGGACATTCGAAAAAAAAAAACTTCCCTAAATCTAAGTACATATATTTTTTAAAAAATCTATAAAGTACTCCAAATAAAGGAAATATGCATTTGGCCCTTGCAATGGCTGAGAAAAGAAAGTGGCCTTCTTTGATCGAACCAGGACAAATTAGGGCCAGATGCAGAAGTTCAAGCCGAACCCAGCATATCATTACTCCATAGGGAGACTTCTACCATGGAAATAAAGGAATGACTTTATTACTGGCCAGATCCATAGGCCACTCTGAGGTTCCAATATACATGGTAACATTATGAAGCTCATTATTGTGTCCTGTAGCCCCACATCAGGAACATAATACATATGCAAAGTAAATACCAGAGTCCTATACAGCGGTGGTTGCCAACCGATGGTACACGGCCCACTGGTGGTCTGCAAGAAAATTTTGGTGGTAAACAGAGAAATGTCATCCCCAGAGCACTTCCCAAAGCAATTAATCTAGGCTGAGCAGGAACACAAGGCTGCGCCACCTATATGGCCCTTGGGAACCCTCCCTGCCCACTCACTCCTTACCTGGCAAACTTGCTGCTAAGTTGCTATTTTTCAGGAAACCATTGGATTTCTTGCTTTCTAGCTAATATTTAGATCTTCAGCTCTGCTTTTAAACAGAGCCGAATCTTCCTAAGGACTGAAAGTTCTAATATTCAATGCAGGTAGCCAATGGCAGAAGCACAGATCTCTGAATAAATCTGTGATTCTGTAAGCAACTCAATCTGTCTGCCTGCTTTGCCTGATTTTGGGTAAAAGTTGCTCTTTTTTATAAAAAATTCAGTATTTATATACATGGTATGTTGTGAGTTAATTTTGTGAGTTTGCTTGCTAGCAAATGTTATGAGTTTGCTTGCAAGCAAATTTTATGTGACAGACTCAGGTAGCTGATGGGAAAAAGATAGATCACTGCATCTGTGATCATGTTAGCAACTCAATCTGCCTGCCTGCTTTGCCTGGTTTTGGGTAAAAGTTGTTCTTTTTTTATTAAAAAATTCAATATTTTCATAAATATTTATATTATTTACATACAAGCCATGCCCAACCAGTCACATGATCACCAAACCACACCCACAAATTAGGCCACACCCAAGAACCGATTGTTAAGAAATTTGAATCCCACCCCTGCCTTTGTCTTTGTGTGTGTGTGTGTGTGTGTGTGTGTGTGTGTGTGTGTATGAGAGAGAGATGTTAGATCAGATCTCTCTCTCTCTCCCACCAATGTCAGCAAGTCAACGTCAGTCAAAATTTATATTAGTGGTTCCTGGAATTTAAAATTATGAGTTTGGTGGTCCCTGAGGTCCAAAAGGTTGGCGACCCCTGCTATACAGTATGTTGTTTGGTTTTGTTAAGCCATGCTTTATTCTGATCCAAACTACAGCAAGATATTTCATCTCTCATGGCTATCATGCAAAAGCAAATCCTGCCAGTCACAATCACAAAAATTTTTTCACCACTGGCTTGGATTGTTCTGACAGCTTTGCCATTTTATTACAATCATCCTGTCATCACTTTTTTTCTGTGCCTTAGAACAGCTTCTTTCTTTTCAGCATGAGGATTTAGGGTCAAAATGTAACAAGGAAAATTGCAATCAAAGAACACCCTTTCCTTATCTTCACAACGCAGAAAGATTCAGAACTTTGCTTGAAGTTCCAACAGATGCCCTAGAGTCAAGATTATGAATAAACATATTATTGTTATTATTATTCTGAGATAGTCTACCTTACTAGTCAAAGAGCTTGTCTCCTTAGACTAGCAGCTACAAGAAATTTGTGCAAACTAAGATATGTAAACTGATTAATGTCCAAACCACCTTACCCTATTTGTTCTTTGCCATCACTAATGGGAATGTTGTCCCAACCCTCCTGTCTTTTCGTAAGGGACTAAAATTTGGCTGTGCCAGTTGACTTGGGGTGCCGGTGGGGGATCCAACACAATGGAGTGGTTGATTGAGTAATAACAGATCCCACTTCCCTCCCACTCCGCCCCTGCCATCCCACATGTGTTTTTGGTTTTAATGTTTGTTTTTAACTTTTTAGATTTTATATAACTGTAAGCTGCCCAGAGTTACCCTCTGGTAAAATGGGTGGCCAATAAATTTTATAAATAAATAAATATTTATCCCATCATAGAGCTAATGTAGCATTTTAGCTCATTCTGATAATCAAAGAGTGATATAACATTCACATTCTCTGGCTCTTTTTCACTGCTTTTTTTTTTAAATTGAAATCCAGCAATTGGAGAATGAATTAAAATTCATTGATGAGTGAATAAACATAAGTATTTTGCCTACTCCTTCAAATTCTATCATCATCAAAATAGCTTCCAAGGCACAAGCGGAAGCAAAAATTTGTTTTCTCTATAACACTGGTGTCAAACTCGCAGCATCAGGTTGCTGTCACATGACGTTTTGCAATGTTTCTTCCCTTTGTGGAGCTGGTGTAGGTGTGGCCTGCATGTGATGCATCTGACCTGAGGGACGCCAGTTTGATATCCCTGCTCTATGAAGAAAAAGGTCAGCAAAGAAAACATTGATAATTCAAAAGAGGTGAATGATCTTGCCCTATATGGCTTTTCTTCTGCACCCTGGTGATCTGCTTATAAAATGCACAATCCACTCACCACAATCGCCATGTAATTACTCCTGGCACAAATTCATAAGCCGTAGAATTCAAAATTATAGTAAGAAGAAATACACCTTAAACTCAGGAGATGACATGGAAACTGATCTAGCTAATTTTTTCCTGTGGTACCATAATGACACTTCCTTGGGATCATAACAAGACTGAATAAAGTACTCCGCAATACTCAATACACAATGCAATTTCCAGACGCAACAGAAGCTTTCACAGACTCCTTTGTCACAAGGGCTCGGGTATGAAAATCCAACACTGAAGGGAATTCTTGAAGAAAATATATACTTGTAGCATTCAACTATTTGCAGAAATGAACATATGGCTTATTTTTATTTGCAAACATACAGAATTGTATACACTTAAGAGACATCTCTGAGGGAGAAAGAAAGACACGCACACACACACGCACACACACACACACACACACACACACACATACACACACACACACACAAAACTTTGCATCTTTATGTCTCTGAGAGGGAAGAAGTAATAATTTTGGGTTACAATTCCTAAAAGCTGGTTCAGTTCACATTGCTGTCAACATGTATTAGAATACAAAGGATCTAGGAAGAATTTCCATTCACGGCTATGAAATGCCCATATTTCTGGCAACACTGAAATTACATTATAAATTTACTATTTTTTTCCCAAAAGCTTCTATTTTTCTCCCCTTCATACTCAGTTGTTTGTTTGCCCTCAGTGGTGTCATCAAGCAACTACAATCTCAAAGGCTAGATTTTTGATGTCATCTCTTTCATCAGGCAGCTTTTGGCTGTCGTGAAATTGATCCAGTCAAGAAGAATCAACAACATTTAAAGAACATTAGGATGCCAAATAAAGCTTTAAAGTGTATTCCAGCTTTTTTTTCCTTTTTTTTTTTTTTAAGAAGGGCTATTTTTTACCAGAATGAAACTCTGCAGGGAACTGGAGATTATATGGCAGATCTCTACTGATCTGAAATTGCAAACATTGCAGCATTAAATCTTTATTTAAAATATTTTTCCCCAGATCATGGCTCTGCAATGATCAACAGTAAGAATCTCTTAGCATTCATCAAATGGACAAATCAAAGAAAATGCATTTTTAGAAATAAAGGAGAAAAAGCAAGCTGTTGTTAACACCAAAATGAGACACCAGCCGTATTCTGTCCTGGGGGAACAAATAGTGAAACATCTAATTTCATGGAAATATTTCAGTTTGCTATTTTTGAAAGAAATATGAATTTGTCTGAATTAATCAAGCAAGAATTTTTCCCAGCTGTCCCTTACCAAAGGGGAGGGAGGGCTCAGGCTCAGCTGAATAAATTCAAGGTAATCTTTCACTATGTCAGGGATTAACATTTCCTTCTTAAAATTTAATTATTTTTATTCATTATAAACATCCCATTCACACAAACTTAAGTTCCTTGGTTAAGCAACCAGTTTTCACAGTGACAAAATGCAAAAAAATAATAACAACAAATAATAGGGAAATAAAAAGAAGAAGAAAATATATCTTTATCTCTTCACTCCTGCATGTCACAAATGACTCAAAAAATACATCAAAATTGTTTTGGGACATTAAAAACACTTATTGGAAGATGGGATAGAAATAAATGAAGTATTTATACGAAAAGGTAACATTAAATAAATGTCACTCATTTTAAAAAATTACTTTTATTTTCAATTTTTAACCATTTAAATGGGCTAAGTGGATATTGATACAGAAGAGATACGTTACTGTTGATTCCTGGAAACTGTCTGGAGTAGTGCCTGCAGTTTTCTTGGCAAGATTTTCATAAGTGGTTTGTCACTGCTTTCTTCCTATGGTTGAGATAAAGTGATTGGCCCAAGTGGAACTCATGATCACCTGGTTTCTAGTCTGGTCCTCTAACCATTATACCAAAACCATTACACTCTCTCTTTCTCCATAAAAAGTACACCAGAATTAGCAGTACTTTCCTAAAAACAAAGACACTAAATATTTCATGAAATACACAGGGTTTCATTTAAAGATCAGGATCCCAAGTAAAACATTGAACAAGCAATGTGGCATGATGCAAATCATACAAATGCAGTTCTAAGCTGCACTAGAAATTTAACATCATGATCAATAGAAATCATTATTCCTCTCTTTTTTGTATTTTTCAGACCACATCTATAATACAGATTCCACTTTCAAACACATCTCAAGAACAGGGACAAACTGGAGTGTTTCCAAAGGAAAGTAACCAAACTGACAAATGCCCTAGAATGAAAATGAAGAATATCTGGTAGTAATATGTATGATTTGCCTGGAGAAAACAAGCCTATGGGGAAACATGGCATTTGTCTCCAAGTAGCTGAAGGGCTGTCATAAAGATGGCAGAATTGTTCAGTTTTTGCAAAAGTGGAGACCAAAAAATAATGGATATAAGTGACAAAGAAATTGATTTTGGCTAAACAGAAAAAAATTATTAATAGTAAGAATTGTTCAAAAATGGAACAGCCTGTTTCTGGAAGTGGTAGATAATCCTTCACTGGAGGTATGTAAACAGATGGCCATCTGTTGAGGATCCTATAATAGTGGGGTCCTCTTTGGACATGAGGTTGGACTACATGATTTTCAAAGTTTCTTCCATTCTGTTATTCTAAAATTTGAATGACCATCAAATGGGGTTAAATTAAGAGTTATATTTCCTGCTCTGTTGAAGAACTGTGAATGGGAAAATAGGGATAGCTAAACATTTCCCTAATACAATTTGGGAACCAACCTTAACAATATGTAAGTAAATAGCAAAATACAAATATTAAATTGCATTTTAAAAAACTTTCTAGATCATCAATCTCCATAATCAACACTTAAGTAGAATCATACTTATTAAAGTGTTTCTTCAAAATATCCATCCACTTATACAATGTGAATTATAATAATCCTGAAACTACAAGATACTGAACAGTCTGCATTTCAAAGCTAAATGTCCTGATACATAGTCCCCAGATGGACATGCATATTATAACAGCTATCTGTTTAATTTCACACATCCCCTAATCATACAATACAGTCCTCATCTCAAAAAGACTGTATCAAAAAGACTTATGAAAATGTATAAATGAGAATGAAATTCAGTTAAAATGCATAGTTTATGAAAAAATATGATTGCAATGTAATTTTTTAAAAAAAGATTGCAAATTAGTAAGGAAACAGGACAAAACACACTTACAAATGTACATATGCAAAAGACACAAGTTGGAAACAAACTGTGTTCAATCCAACATATCCTATATGGAGTGCCAACATAATACAGTGGTTAAGGAGTTGGAACTAAGATTGAAGAGGCCCTGGTTCAGGTCTACTTTCAACCACAGTTAGTGATTTTCCACTAGACTTTTTGCTTGGATTCAATAGGATTGTTGTGTGGGAAAAATTGAAAAAAAATGTACTATGTGTCTCATCTTGGGCTCCTGAAGGAAAGATGCTATAAATCTAACAATTAATAAAATTTTGTTCAGGAGTAATGGCCATATTTTCTTTTTTGGTTCAAAATTAAATCCTCTTGGACATAATTCATTTATAGTTAAAGAGATTTTCTAAAGGAGCAAGATAAAAGAATTCTATTTGGTGACTCAACTCTTTTTAAGCACTAAAAAGAAGAAATTGGAGGGGGGTTGTTAAAGATTTAAAAACTTTTGCCAAAAAGCTTAAGAAGGAGTATATGTTAGAAAGTTTAAACTGGATAAAGGAGATAGTTATTCTGAATGATTTGTAATGGAATTACTTTTGAATAAATTGGAATTAAAGTAGACAGGCAAACTGGACCTTTGTGGAAATATTATTTGCTGTTAAAGAGTACGAAAAATTGGTAATTTTACAAAACAAAAGATAAAGATAATATGAGCAGACTATGATGTTGACTGTAATTACTGTTATGTGATTTGACATGAAACTATTAAATGTACAGGAAGAAAAAATGAGAGGTAGGGAAATCTCGCCTTTTACTCTTTCCCTTGAAATTGAAACATTTTCACTTTTGGATTACAATATTTACAATGGCAACCAACAGAAAAGTGGCAAAAATAGCAGAAGGGAGGAGAGAATCACTAGTCCAACCTGCAGAGAAAGGAATTACACCAAATTTACTTCAGATAATGCTAGAGGAATTGGGCAATATGTTAGCTGAATCACTTGATACTAAATTGACTAAATCACTGAATAACTAAATTTGACAGCTTTTGAAAAAAGAATGGATGAAACACTTGTAAAGATGAAAGAGGAGATAAAAGAAGATGTCAAGAAGATTGAAAGTTCTGTAAAATAAGTGAATGAAGATGTAGTACAAATTAACATTAACAGTGGAAATTCCATATAATAAAACAGAAGTTATGGATACAGAGCCAAAAAGAGAATTAGATAATTTGGCAGTACTGGAACTGAGAGAAGGAGATTGAAGGAAGGAGATTGAAAAGGAATCACCTCTTCACAACTGAACAGAACTTCTGAGAAAAATGTTAAAATTACTCAAGGCAAATTATCAAAAAATGGACAATTTTGAGAGCATATGGAGACAGAAAGATGCAAATTCAAGGGAGTACACCTACTTTTCTGGAAGATATAGATCCTTTTCAAGAATAGATATGATTTGAATTTTGAAAAATGTAACTGCTAAAGTTTCTAAAGTAGAGATATTACCAGTCATTTTCAGATCATAACCCTATGGTTATAAAAGAAAATCCAGTTCTTTTACCTAGAAATTAAATGAAATATTATTTCTCTTTAGTTCTAGTTGCTTTTCTCCTTGATTAGTTTCCATCCATTGCTTTTTGTCCTGCCTTCAGATGCTTTGGAGAATACCTTGACTCCCTCTTCTTTGTGACAACCCAAAGATATTGGAACACTGCTATCATGTCACTCCTAGTCCTTCTTTTCATTAAACTAGACATACCCAATTCCCAATTTATATGTTTTAGCCTCCAGTCCCCAATCCTCTTTGGTCATGGTGACCAAAACTGGATGCAATATTCCAAGTGTGGTCTTATCAAGGCATTATAAAGTGGTATTAACAATTCACATTATCTTGATTCTATCCCTCTGTTAATGCAGCCTAGAATGGTATTGGCTTTTTTGGCACCTGCAGCACACTGCTGGCTTATATTTAAGTGATTGTCCACTAGGACTCCAAGATCCCCCTCATAGTTACTACTATTGAGCCAGTACCACTAGGTATACCTGTGCATTTGGTTTTTCTTGCTTAAATGCAGAACCTTACTTTTTTCACCATTGAATTTCATTTTGTTAGATAGGGCCCAATGTTCAAGTCTATCAAGATACTTCTGTATCTTAAGGCTATCTTCTGTAGTGTTGGCTATTCCTGCCAGTTTGGTGTTATCTGCTACATTTTAGTCTCCAAGCTTTTAATCATCCTAGTTGTGCTTTTCTGCACTGTTGGCTATTTCTGTTAGCTTAGTGTCATCTGAAAATTTGATGAGTTCCCTTTCTATTCCCTCATCTATTCTAAATCATTTATGAAGATATTGAAGAATACTGGGCCCAAGCCAGAACTTTGTGGTACCTCACTCCTTCCATGTAGATGTAGTGCAATTAAGAACTTCTTGTTGAATATGGTTTGTCAGCCAGTTATAATAAATAAAATACATATAATAAAAAATAAAATAATAAATAATAAAATAAAATAATGTATAAAATACAGGAATTTTTAAGGAAAGAATTTGAAATTTTGGAATTGAAAATACAGAAATATATGAAATTCTGTTTCCCACCAAAATAAGGTATAAGAAATGACATAATTAACTGAATAAATGAAACAGCAGGAATTCAACTAGAAATTTAATATGACAAAAAAATTGAAAATGTTAGGAGGAATCTTGGCAACCTTAGAAGCATAAAAACTCATGTGTATCTGTATCTTTCAAGATTTTGGTATTCTTGTAAGAGCTCTCTCAGAATCTGTCAGAGATTCTGTGGAATACCTCATGAGATTTCAGCATTGTCATAAGAAACTTTAGTTACATAAATATTATTAGCAAGCAGGTATAAAGTATAAAATGGGGAAATTTGTTCTTAACTATACAACTGATTAGTAGTAAACTGTTGAAAGTTCCCCAGTTCTATTCATTTTTCTTAATTAAATGAGTAAAGCCTTTAATGATGAGTTTACCCCTTTTAAACAATTATGGCACTAAATTTTCATGTAACAACCCTCTAATGCCACAACTACATGGTTTCCCAGCCACCAGCAATAGTCCTCAGATAGTATAATCCCAAAATCAGGCTTCTTCAAGTAATACCCTCCTTCATCAAACCCACTCCTGTTAGATGATATTCCAATTTAGGGAGGTTTGAAATACTGTATAGGGTGGTTTCTTAAAAAGGCCTAAGTAATTTTCTATTATGATATGAATTAAGAGATCTGCTACGTTACTTTTTAAAGTTTAAATTAAATCTAAATAGATGTAAAAGATGTTTATGAAATTGAAATAAGTAAAATCTACTAAGAAATAAATAAAAGAAAAACAATACAGATATCAAGAATTTTAATTAAAATACAAAGGGGAAAAACCCACAACTTTAATACTGTTGACTATGTAAGGTCTCAATTTCAGTTAAGATACAAACCTAATAAATGAGCAGCCTTGTTAGATCAGATCAAATGTTCATGTAGTTCAGCAGATGTCATTGGGAACTCCATAGTGAGAATTTCAAAGCAAAAATTGTCTCCTCTTCTGCTATTGCAACTAATATTTAATGGCAAGCTACCTCAGAACAAGTGGTTTCTCCCTATTACTAATCAGTAACATTGAATAAACTTTAGCATTATGAGTCTTAGAGAAATTCATTTCTCTGTATCTACTTTCTCTATACTACATAATTGTGTTAGATTTTTAAAAGATGTGCCATTAATCTATTCTTTCTAGTATTACTGTGAATGGTAAGATACTATTCATTGTGGCCAGATACTACTTGTTACAACCAGTAGCTCCTTAGAGGACTGAAGGACCAAACAAATTGCCAACAGTTTTTTCAATATTCTGAGCAACAGTTTTCCTATCTGCTTAATTTCAAGGTTGATTAATATCTACTTGTTTCCAGACAACTGATTGTGACATTGATTGATTAATATGCAATACTAGAATACCATCATACGAGGAGCATTAGGTCAGGAAAACACAAGCTATTTCTTCAATTGGATTATAGTTGTACATTAAGAACGCAAGATTTAACTTTCCTGAAAAATATATAGCTTCATTTGTGCCTTAAAAGTACATTTAATCAAAGGGCCAGCATATTTGGCTCCCCTTCCAAAGTTGGGTCATTTCTTCTATCTGTTCCATTACCATTTCTGCAAACAAAGTAGGGAATATTCTGTAATTGTAGAAGCTCCTCAATTAGTTTACAGCCCTGATAGGATTATGAATTGCACTGCAGGATCAGGCATACTTACCTATTCTTGCACATGCAATTGGTAAGATCAAGTAAGCAACAACACAAATTTCATTAAGATAATTCTAATGTTACTCTGGAATAAATACAGAACCTTAAGAAACTAATAGGAATTGATCAGCTTCCATTATAGTGAGGTCATTAAAGTAGAGCCCAAAACTCTCACCACTTAGGCTGAGCCCATTTCTAAGACAGTCCATACTACCTGATTCATTCCTAGCTTTGTCATAATCATTCATTTTTGCCTACACAAAAACACCTACATACTTTAAAAGTTATTAAGTACAGGACAACAATTGGGGTGAAGGGCATCCAAGTTTGAAAGAAGAGCAACATTTAAAGTAAATGCATGAGCAGCACCTGAACAACGCCTCCGTTAAGCATCCTTATTTCCAAGAAATGTTTCTATTAGGCTAAAATAAAATTGGATGGAAAAGAATAGAAAAGTGAGCTCATTTGATTTTACTTGGATAATAATTACTTACTTATACTCTTTTCCAGTTGAACTGTAAATAGTTTACAATAAGATCCATTGCTATTCCTTCTTTCAAACTTACTCCCTCCATTTCAAATATACTTCCCATCATCTCTGAACCTCAGCAATTCATAACCATTATCAATTTTGTCTGCTAAATTGCAGAAAATATGTCTGCAATAAAGGATGGTTGGAGGGCAATGCAATTCCACTCAAGAGCAACATTGCTGCCACTAGACAGCAGTGGAACTCAGAAAATCACACTGCTTCCCTAGGTGGAATTATCAGTCATTACAAAAGACAAAACTGGAACCAAAAGTTTAGACAGAAAGTGCAGAAAACAGAGTAAATCTAAACAGATGGATGCTGTGGAATATCATAAAAACAGAGTCACTTTTTCCCTCAGTTCTGCCCAGTTGAAACAGTGTGCAGGTCTTCTCTTGGGTATTGAAGGATTGTTCACTGGATGTACATTCTCACTGTCTTCCATAATTTTTTTTGCTCTGTTGTAACTGAGAAGTTCCAATTGCTTTCCTGAATATCCACCTTTAAAAACTTGCCTAGGAGTTTAGAAAGTGTATACTCAACCAATTTTGACAGCTAAATCCACATAGTAAGCTGAGTAAACATCAATACAATTATTTCAAAGAATAAATTAGTTCCTTGTCCTAAATGTTCACCTTACTATTGTGCCTTAGATACTCAACCTCTCCAACACAAAGAGGAAATGATTTATATCATTAAAATAATTATCCTTAGGAAATTAATAGGTTGTCTCTGCTTACTAGCATAACATGCCACAGAACAGTTCACCTAAAGTTTAGCACCTTCACTTCCTCACGAAATTGATAGTCCTGTTCAAGGTTGCAAGACTGTATCTTGTTAATTTAACAATCCAGAACTGTAATCATCTTCCCCATATATCTCACATAGTATTTCTGTCCAGCCTTATTTAAAACAGCCTTAAAACAGCCTTATTTAATAGTATTTTAACTTTTGTACTGTTTGGGATTGATTCGGCTGTACACCGCCCTGAGTCCCTAGGGAGAAGGGCGGTATATAAATGTTATAATAAATAAATACTTTCTCCAAAAAATTCCACATATTACATAGGATGTAGCTTCCAATATAAAATGTATATTTTTGGTATATGTATACAAAAAAGAGAGAAAACATGCTATCTAACAATAGCAAATTATAATAACTTAGGTACAGACTGAGGGAGATTGCTTTTCTGATATTTACAACTATTATTATTAGAACAAATTATGCTTACACTGCACTGTGCAGCCTGCAAGCACTTTGCAGCCATTAATTAGTTCATCTTGTGTTGGTGGCCATCTGGATCACCATCAAATTAAGATATGCTTGGAAAACAGTATCAAAACATGTAAAAATAATTTTCTTCTCTGGAGAATGCATGGAAGAATAAGAGAGATTGCATTGGGAGTGATTCATCAAAATCTTTTGTGGATTTCCACCAAAAACATCAATGATGGTGGCCCTATTTAACACCCCACTAAATCAGTTTTATTAGACCAGGATGAGCACAGTGGGCCTCAACTCACATGTTCTCCAGCATGGCTGTGAAGCATTTATTGATCACAGTTTAGTGTCTGTCATGAACTCTATTATATGGTTAAATAAAATTAGAAGCAGAAATTTTAAATTCCTCTTCATGACTTGTCAAGGGGAAAAGGGGAAATATCAGGGGTCCATGGCTCACTATAGCTTGATCCCAATATTCCTTTGTTTTAGCAGGACATATGATCCGAATACTTTCTGAAGATGGAAAATTATCATCCTAATCCAATTATGTTAGAATTTCAAAACTCTAGCTCATTTTTCATTTCTAGCCAAATGCAGAATTGGTAGCTTGGTCCATGACAGAACTTTTACACAATAATTCCACTCCTTATTTCTACCAACAGTGAAGTGACAAAGGAATCACCACAAACTGAAATAGGAATTAATGTTATGGAAAAGGCTGTATGTATTGTTGCAGAAAAGTAATATCAACAATCACAACAACTTCTTATTCTTCACTTTTTTACTTTTGGTTTATGATTCTTATTACTACTATGACTTAAGTGCAATTCAAGCTTTGGGATCAGAGCCAGAAAAAATTAATGTATACCATGTCATCTCAACCTCAACCTGTAATAACAGGGCAAAAATCAGAAGAACCCAGTGGCTGTTTACCTCTGCTGAATTTTTAAAAACAGCAATTCATATTCACTCATGAAAAAAATGGAAGTAGAAGCAAATATTATGGTCATGTTCATTTGTTTTTTGATTACAAAATATATGCAAATTAAGAACAGCCATCAAGCTCTGGAGCAGTGCCAGAACAGTTATTAGTGTCATAAAATTGAAGGAAGGTGATAACAGGGCATTGTGCGCCTGCAAGAAAAAGTCAAGCAGCTGCCATCAAGCCCATCTGGAACAGGAAGCCATGCCCATGCCAGAGGGTCAGGTAGAAGATAGGTCCTGGCTACAATAACCTGGCTCCTTCTTTTCCTTTAATGGAGCACAGAGAAATCTGTTCACTCCATAGTCAAAAGTGTGATAATTATAGAGTAACAAGCTCCACTGTCATTCCGGAGGCAGCATCCCCAGGAAATCTTGCTCTGTAATCAAGGAAAGAAGTGCAATCAGGCCCCTATTCAGGCTTTGTTTAGAAACAGCCCCTGTGGGAGGAAGGAGGCTTTGAGATGTTGCTTGTAAAAAGCAGGTAGTGAGGTTGGCTATATGGTACTGTTACTACCAGAGGAGCTCAATGCAAGTTCTTAGCAAAATTTTCACTCAGCCCCACCAGGGAAGCCATAGGAAGGATCTATGTTTGATGTATCTCCTCAAATTGTTCAAGTAGTAATCTCTCTTCTGAACAGGGCAAAGGATATCAGTGTCATTTTCCATGCTTCATGCCATGTGTAATTTGAGAAGTGCAGGATTGGTCTCCGTCAGGGCAAACTAACTGGTGCTCTTCCAATGTTCTGAATTACAATTTCCACACTAGTTACTTGCTGGTTTTGAAATGTAAGGCAAGTAGAAGACACCAATTCTTCATGTCCTAGTCTAGACATTGGTTGGAAAATCGTAACTTTTGAGCTATGTATACATGAAAGAGACTTATTAATTTAACAATCAACATTACTAGCTCTGTCACTGACGGCGCATCTAAGAAAATGCCCTGATGTTATATGGCATAATATCTTTAAAATTAAACAAGAGTGAGACCTCATCCTAACAGTGCCTAGGTGAATAGCAGTAGGGCTCTAGAAGTACTCTTGCTCCTGTGCTTTTTTTTTAATGCGTGCCCATCTAGCATGTGTAACCTTCCTGAAAAATTGAGCCCCTGCTGGCATCAGACTAATAAAGTAGGGTAGGAGAGCTACAAGGAATTTTTCTATTACAACTCTTTATTCTATAAATTCTTAGAGCATCTCCAGAGGAAACTGAGAATTGAAGAGTTTGTGTTTGATGTCAGCTGTAGTGGGCCTGGCCTTACTTTTAGCCTGAATGAGTCAGCTGCCTGAGGCAGCAGATTTTGGATGTCATAAAAAGTTAGCAGTGTTAATTATTTATTTTGTTATTATTTCATTACTACTGCCAGAAATGGAGTTAGTGGATTTTCACTCTCATTTTCCAGAATAATCTTGCCAACTCTGAGTAAACTATGTTACCTTGGGTGGGTGACTTTATTTACTGCTGTGCCTTAGGCAGCACTATGTCTTGGGCCAATCCTGTGTCAGATGCATACTCAGCCAGTAGAAGTTTTTGTGTATGTGTTGAAAACAAAATGCACAAGTCTTCTTAGAATTTGCTTGAATACCCATGATAATTGGATCCTGTGAGCACATTCACAGCACAGATTTAGAAGGTTTAATATTTCCTCTCCTCAGGGAATGGTAATTTAAGAGGAAAAATGGGAATCTTAACTGGGATTCCAGCATTTTTGCCAATTTCCAGAATTCTTTAACAAAGCTAGGACACTTAATCAGAAGTTTTTAATTTTCCAAGAGTTCTTGGAGTGGAGCTTTTCATTATTTGGAAGTAACATACACAATTTTTCCTTTTGTTTGTTTGCTACCACGATAAGTGCAATTCTTTTGTCAGCTACACCATCATTTAAATCCTTCAAGACATCATGGTATTATTGTTGAATGGTGTAGAAATATTTGGAGGAAAAATATTTAGAGAAAAATTTGAAAAGGGTTTTAAAAGAGAAGCTGAGCAAAAAGAGGGGAAATCTCTGGGTATGGAAAGCACTTATTGGGTGATAAATCTTTACTTCCACTTGTAGCACTAAGATTTGCATTAGTTAATAGTAAATACTACCTTTTAATGCTTAATTTTAGACCATCCACTTAAGGAAATAGTTTTTGAAAATAATATCTAAGTTTAAGTGTTAAATTTGCAGATTAACATGGCCTGGTTGCAAAAACTGGCATAGTTGGATAGCTGTTAAGTCATCTGAACCTCACCATTGCCAATCTGTTCTTCAATTTACCATTTGCACTAGAGATAACAATGAAAATCAGATCCCAACTTGTCATCTGGATATCCTCTACTATTCATAACAATTATTCACTTGCCTATATGAACAGGTGATGATAGCACCAATGGACCTGCAATGCTTGCTGTCATTTTCATTTCTGTGTAATGATGGAAGTGATAGAAGCAGGGAGGGATTTAGGTTACTAAATCCAGGAAAAATCTTCCAAAGAGCTTTCCAAGTTTACATGGTGTATAATATCAAGTACTGTGTGCAAGCTATTTCAAAAATCCATGCATCTTTGTTGTTTCTTGTAGAATTTTACCAAGTATTTATATAAAAGATTTAACTATGCACTTTATGCATAATGGAATTGCATTTTGCCTTAATGAATCTGTGATACTGTAAATGAAATATGTAACTTTAGTATTGGTGGGGCTGGCTAAGTATTTACTTACATATCCTTTCCTTGTCCACAGAATAAATGAGCTTCTTATAATTTTGCCATCTGGAGACACAGGTATCAATCAATAGTTGAGTAATGGTTTGAATTCAGTTGAGAGAACTAATCTTTTTTTTAAAAAAAAACTATGCACTGTATTAAAACAGGAACTATTGATTGAGTCCTATCAACTCCCAGCAAAAACCAGAAATCCAAGAAATAAGAAATGGTGTGAAACTATTTAATGCCTCAAGTGTCAAGGAGTGGTTGGAAAGGAGAGGCATTCTTGCTTCTCAAAAGAGGATACTTCTTGGCACACCAAAATCTAAATGAGTGATTCAACAGATGACAAGAGGAACAAAAGACAAGTTGCAAAATTATCTGAATTAATTCATTTCTAATTGAGTTGAACTACAACTACCATAATTCTCAGTCAGTCTTGGAACTGTTTAAGCATTTGTCCAATAAATCTAGATCGATCAAGTTGGGGAACTCTACAAAAGGAATTCAGAATCATCTCGCAATACATTCATTTATTGGTAGAACTCAAACTTGATTTGGTTTCTCCCACTGATACCTTCCGTAGCATTTATTTGTGTAGAGTGGAGGTGAATTCTTGTTCTTGTTCTTGAGCAACCTGCAGCAAAGGCGAAGTGAGGATATATCCATGATTCATAATGAGATTAGACTTCTGAAGGACTTAACTTACCCTGGAAATTACATAGGAGAAAACTTGGGGAGATAAGTGAAAAGAAAGGAAGCATTTTAATCAGACAATGAAACAGTTGAATACTAACAGCAAACAAGACCAAATTACACAGCAAATTAAATTTATGTTTTCAATGTTTGTTTCATACATTTACAAAGATTCTCACCCAGTCCAAGACAATATAGTCATTCTTCCATCTTCAACCTGGTTTGAACAGTTAAAAACAACTCAAAAATGTTACTCAAAAACATTGTGGCAGAATTATTGCAGAATTTCAGCTAAACATTTATGATCTAAATGCTCTTAATGAATACACATCATAGCTACTCTTTTTTATTTCTCTGTCATGTAAGGCATTCAAAGAGTCTCTGGCCTTTGTTTTAACCATTATAACTTATTTAAGACAGAGGAAGATATTAAGATGAGCTGTTTATTTTTTTAATTAATACGTGCCCCATTTTTCATTTTCAGTAAAGACAATGACTATTTTTTCCAAAACGATATGTGTATAAAGCAATCTTTGACCAAACCAGAGCATACAGGAAATGTTTAATGACCAAGCTAAGAATGTACAGCAAATATTGTGAAAATAGATTCAGAACTATGATTTATGAAATGGCATGCTGAACTAGCATAATATATTCTTCTTTTTATTTCAAAGATGATTAAGCTGAAATGACTAGACAAATGTGGCCAATCAAATATTTTTGTACAAAAAAATCCCTCAGGAAGAAGTCTTACCTTCAGAACAGAGTTTCCCAATGTATCCAGTGGCTGAGCAATCACACTGTGGTTCACCATCCAGAAGAAAGCAAGTTCCACCATTTTCACAAGGATTCTCTGTACACAACCCTTCCATGTCCAGGCGGACTCCTTGGTGTCCCAGAAGCTGAGGTTCTGAATTGCCGTATTTCAGGTCCATGATAAATCCTTTAAATGGTGGCTCACCCAGGACACTCTCAAGGGTTAAGGCTGCAGGACGGATATCTGATGGGACACCTCCCAAAAAGAGGTCACTAACAATATTCATATACTGACGTTGTGGACGCACCTCACCAGGTTTGGCTTTACCATCAAGAACCAGAACTGTCCGGAGATGGTTGCGACTAACCATCAAAAAATGTAAATTGCTGTCATTGACCTGCTTTTCTGTAACAATTGTAGCTTCAGCACAGTCTACACTGAACCGCAGCTGAATGCGTCCATCCATCAGGGATAAACAGAGAAAGTCGCAGACACCACCATCATCAAAGTAGAGAAGGAGCCCAGCTGAGATGTTTGTCTTCAGTTGGAAGCTTAGGTCACTTCTTGTGCTTGCATCCCAGCGGAGGTAACGAGCCCACTGATTTGGAAGGCCCATGAACTCAAGGCCAAGACAGAGGCTGAGAAAGGTTCCCAACAATAAGGTCACCTTCAAGGTGAAAGAGGCAGAGTGGAGTGAAAAGTCCATTTTTGAAAGTAGTGCTTATTTTCTCCTTTGGGAAAACAAAAAATATTAAAGCCACTTGCACGAGAGAGAATGGCTCTTTAACAGTCACTGAAGCCAGTAAATTCCACAAGAGAGAAAACTCTAAATTGGAGAGGTAAGATCTTACCTGCCCCTAAGAATTGAGAGACCTTTATCCAAGAAGGAAAGAAAATACTATGAAGATTTTCCAGGGAAAGCAATTTTGTAAGGGTTGGATTTCCACTTGTGGTCTTGTATTGCTGACCCTAGATTCTTTCAGTGAAAGGTAGAAGCAGTAGACAGCTCCAAGCTACAGCTTCTTAAAAGTGGTGATGGCACCAAAACATAGATAGCAGCAACCTCATCCAAGCAGAGACTCCATGGATAGAAATGTTGAAGTCTATCTGCATTGTGTCCAGAAGATGACCTATGCCCAATTCCTCACTTCTTGGCAATTGGATCCTAAAGAAAAAAATGGGAGAAAAATACATTAGCTTTACTCATCACAAATTTATTCATCTCATCATCAAAACATTTTACAGGGTTGACCAGAACACTTATATTTGTCCAACTGCTGTTAATATGTATTTCTAGTTCCAGAGAAATATTCAATGTACTCATAAAGCTGTATCATTTATCTATTAAAAATGTAATTCTAACTAACAAAAACATATTGCAACTGATACAAAAAGAAAACAAAGGATGAAAACCTTATCACAACAAGCCTAAGATATGTTACAAATTAGACTGGGAGTCACAGACAAGTCTATGAACACAACAGAACAACCAGACACAAGAATAGCTTTTTCCCGAATGCCATCATTCTGCTAAACAAATAGTTCCCTTAACACTGTCAAACTATTTACTAAGTCTGCATTACTATTACTATTCATCTTCTCATCCTTCCTTCCACCCATCTCCTCCCACTTATGACTACATGAATGTAACTTTGTTGCCTGTATCCTTATAATTTTTTGACTGCTTATGTATACTCTTTGACTACTATTAAGTATTATACCTATGATTCTTGACGAATGTATTTTTTTTCTTTTTATGAACACTGAGAGCATTTACACCAAAACAAATTCCTTGTGTGTCCAATCACACTTGGCCAATAAAGAATTCTATTCTAATTTAATATTAAGGACATAATAATTAACTAAGGATTTTTATCATCTGAAACTGATTTGTAAGTTTTCTGAAAAGATACACACAGGATTATAGACAATGAAGAAAGAAAGTTTTATATATAAGATGCCTATTCTATTCTGTGTATAAGAGGAAACTGGACTGGAAGATGAGTTTTACTTCAACCGTAACTAGAAAACATTGGTTTGTAAGCGTGAACTTAAACAGAAATTTTATAAGGCAAATAGATCACTTTACTTTCAGAGGTACCATGTTTCTTCCCTTTTAATGTATACCAGGGATGTCAAACTCGCATCATCACAGTGGTGTCACGTGACAAATTGTGACTTTCCCCTTCGCTAAACCAGTCATGGGAGTGGCCAGTGCATGATACATCCGGCTCACAGACCGCGAGTTTGACACTCCTGATGTATACCATGATACCAAACAAAGCAAAACATTAGGAAAGCACTCTTTTTTTAATACAAAAGCAAAATATGATGTGAGCATTCACTGACTAATAAAAAACAATAACTGGAGCAGCCTGGACCTTGTTAGCTGGAGTAGCCTGGACCTCTTTAAAAACAAAAATGCAATCAAGTCAAAACCCAAAGGGACTGTGCTTCATTTTAATTGTTAACAATGAGTTCAAAGATACATGCAAGGAAAGTAGCTGGAGGCACCAAGGAGTCAGTGGTCTGTTTGGGGCGTAGTAAAGTAACAGAGAAAGTCATTTTGTGTAATAGTTCAAGGCTAGAAAACAGGAGCTCCTGAATTGCTACCTTGCCTTATGGACTAAACCAAGGGTGGGATTCAAATTTTTAACAACCGGTTCTGTGGGCGTGGCTTAGGTGGTGGGCGTGGCTTGGTGGTCATGTGACTGGGTGGACATGGCTTGGTGGTCATGTTGTTGGCTGGGTGTGGCCAACTCAATATCACTCACATGACTGGCCTCTCATGATTGTGGGGATGCTGCAACAGTCGTAAGTGTGAAAAATGGTCATAAGTCACTTTTTTCAATGCCATTGTAACTTTGAATGGTCACTCCACACAAGCAAAGTACCAAAGGAAGGGAAAAAACTCTAGAAACAGAAAGTCTAGTCCTGCCAAGAATGTAATAAGGGTTAATGGAGAGGCAGTTTCTGTAAGTAACACCAGAATGTTTCCTTCCTGCCTTCCTTACAGAATTAGGCCAGTAATTTTTCTAACAACCGGTTCTCTGAACTGTTTAGAATGTTAACAACTGGTTCTAGCAAATAGGTGAGAACTGGTAGAATCCCACCCCTGGACTAAACCAATTGGGTAACTTTTGACCAAACATTCTTTTTCACCTTGGGAGGAAGACAATGGCAAACCATTTCTGAAATTTTTCCAAGAAAACTGCATGTTGTATGCACATATACACAGCAGAACAGAACATGCATTGTGTTTGCTTTTCTCAGGTCAAGAGTACCTAATAAATTATTTACAAAGTAGAAAGAGAAAGAGAAAGAAAGACTAGAGAAAGGGCCTAAGTGTTGAACAATTGAAAAGAATAGAGATACACGTTGGAAATTATCAAGCCACATGCTCTCTCAAAATGCCTCTCAAAATGTGCACTTCCATAATTCAGTAGAAGATAAGGGGCTATTTTAAAAAAATGTGTCTTAAATCAAAACTAATCCAAACTAAATTTTTCTGGGGAGTAGAACAAATACAATGCCTGATAAAACCCCTTGCTTGCAGGAAAAAAAGCAGGACTGATGCAAACATCTTGAAATTAAAGTGAAGAAAAAAGAAAAACTAGGGATGAGGAATTTGTTACATTGTTACCCTAAATATGAGTCATTAGTTTAAAAGATGACACATGAAACTTCCTGTACCTAATTACTTATTTTGTTTCTCAGCCACTGAAGACACCCTGGAAAAGTCAAACCCCCAAAAGAGCTCATAGCAGTTTGTTATATCCTTGGAATATCACATTAAAAAGAGAGGTCATCTTGCTCTTGAACACAAGTGCTTGTAGAACAGGCACATGTTTGGTGAATAAAGGCATCACTGATTTGGAAGGAACTATTTTGAAACATTAACTGTTTCAACTCCTTCTCTCAAGACAACACTATAGAGCACTGCACACCAGAACAACTAGACACAAGAACAGTTTTTTCCCAAAAGCCATCATTCTGCTAAACAAATAATTCTCTCAACGTTGTTCAACTATTTACAAAGTCTACACTACTATTACTGTTAATCTTCTCATCACTCCTTATCACCCATCCCCTTCCACTTGTGATTGTAGGACTGTAACTTTGTTGCTTGTATCCTTACAATTTATATTGACTGTTTCCTAGTATGATTTGATTGTTGATTGTACTCTATAACTATCATTATGATTCTTGATCCTTAACAATTCTACCTTTTATTTATGTATACTAAGAGTATTTATACCAAGACAAATTCCTTGTGTGTCCAATCAAACTTGGCCAATAAAGTATTCTATTCTATTCTATCCAAACTGTCTGACAAATTATGATCCTTTTGTTTTGTGCGGGTGCTGGAAGTTGGATTGAAGTTGGATCGAAGAAGTTGGATTGAAGAGATTAAGAACTTGACTTCTGATTTTGCAGAAGATAACCTGAATGTAAACTAAGCTCAAATCGTAACAGTGGTAAAAATGGCCTATTAAACACAGATTTTTCAAAGTATAAGTTCATGGAGGATTCAATAATCACATGCAGAAAATCATGCTCAAAATGTAATGACATTTTGAGCTTGTATTACACACCACCAAATTTCTTCAGCACTAAAAGATTTAAATAGTAACAATTTTACCTCTTTTGTTTATCTGGTCATGTAATTATTGCTACTATAAATATTAAGAATCAGAGGTTGATGAAAACAAATAGCATCAAGCTTCTTTTTGCTGCTCTATATGTGTCTCAAATATGGTACTTCACTTGGAGTAAGCCAAACCTCTGTAGAGGCTAAGGCATGGATTATCATGTTTACTTTATGGTAGACCAGCTAGACGTACATTATTTGTTCCATTCAAATTGGATCTTTTTACGTGTAAATTGGCCAGATTTGGTCTGTCCTCCAGTTGTTTAGTCTCTGGAAGACAATAAAACAACAATTCATGATGTAGACCAATACGGGGCTAAATGGCTGATGACATATATGCCACCAGCCAGGCCCCCATTGAACGCCACTTTCTTATTTTTATTCTCTGGAATATCAAAAATTAAGGGGGGGCATTTTCATTGATTTCATTGCCAACAGCAGTAATGGAAGAACATTTTGCAGAAAATAATAATCTCATCTGCCCTTACAGGTTTGATCAAGTAGAATCTTTACTCCATGACTTTCTATAGTGTTCTCACTACAACGACAGCCAACAGAAACATAGAAAATGGCAGATGGCAGAAAAAGACCTAGAGGTTCATCTAATCTGCCCTTTTAGTTGTTATTGTTTTTATAAAAATTTTATTTGGGTTTTCACAAACATAATACAAGTAAAATTTCTTTTTTTGAGAATAGCATGATCCCTGGTTATCACATCTCTATACAGACACAAATTCAATTTCATATTCATTTTTGTGTTCTATTCCATATCTTATTACTATTTTAACATTTTCTCAATAATTTTTCCCTTCCCTTAGTTTTCTCAATCTTACTTTTAATTATCTCATTTCTTTCTAAATTCAATTATATATATCTTTTTCTAAGTTTCAATACCTTTCTAGTCATCATATTTATACTTTTGTCTGTCCTGTTTCAATTTCATATTTTCTTTTCTCATTAAAGAAAATTTTCCCCTGTAGTTACTAATTGGAGTATGACACCTTTGTATCTTTTAATTTTTATCCATTCAACTCTTATTTAAACTTCAATTTATGCCTTTACAATTGTAACATTCAATATAACACATTACTTCCAGTCGTATTCTGCTTGGTACATTCTTAAAATACGCACCTTCTTGAAGAGAAAATATATATATAACAATAATAAATAAAATACTTATTCTATTCCAATTCAGCTCTATCATTAATGTTAGTTATAATCTTTGACATCTTTAACATTCCTTTTTAATAGGATATCATACTTCTAGGAACACTTATAATATTTCCATAATTTTTCCATGTTTCCTTCATATTCCTCTTCACTTAAATTTTTATAACACATTTATAATAAAATGTTCCCCTCCTTTCCTAATTTCATTCTCTCATTCTCTTTATTTCATTTATTTATTAAACATTACATTACATTACAATGACTATTTTATCTATCATTCTAATCACACTTGTTTCATATTTTCAAAGTTCATTTCTATTTCTAATATAACAATACTATCTTATGTACCCTTGCAGAATCCCCCTTTCAATTAGGTTTTCACCCATTATCTTTGTGTCTTGTACATCTTCCCTGTTTCTCTATGTCCTGATTGTGTCCTTTATAATTTCTTTTCCTTTCCCTCTTCTCCCTCTTCTTCTCCCTTCCCTTTTTGACCCCTTCTCTCTTTAATTCTGATTCTCTCTTCTGTAATCCTCTCTTCTGTTTCTTCCTAGTGTTATAATTACTTTTCAAACTATTCTTTTTTGGGGTTGTTTCTTCAGATCTTAAATTTTTCACTCTCTTTCCCCCCTTCCCTTTCTTTTCCCCACATAGAAATACTTGATCATTGAAAATGGCTTCTTCTTTGTCCTGCCTTTCTTGTTCTACAGGCATTTCTTGTTTCTCATAGTTCAGGATCTCCATTTCTAAAACTTGAAATACGAAGCCAAAAGAACCTCTTCCTTCTTGTGCATCTTCTTTCTGTTTTTTAAGTTCCATTCTCAATTCTTCCAAGAGTGATACCATTTTAAAAACTTTTAAACAACCACCCGATTAATTTTAGTTCTTTAGATCCAATAGCCAAAAATCCAAAAATCACAAAGTAATCCAAATAATCCAAAACTGTTTCTTCTTGCTTCCTTTTTCCACTTTCTCTTCCTGGGGTTCTCTTATCTTGTTACAAAGTTTCAGTTAAAATGTATCTTTTAGGAATCATGTTAGAGTTTCACTGTTAATTCCTTTCACTTCCAGGTGGTCTCCTTCCTTTTTCCAGATCCCACCCTTTTGTTTTTTTCCTTCTTTGAAAAGTTTTTGAGAATCCAGAAATCTTTATTATCCCTTTGACATTTTATTTTCAGCTTAAATACCTGTTAATGTCAAAGTGGATTTTTGCTGATTTCTTCCTTAAATCTCTTAGTTGTCAATATAGGGAAGAAAAGGAAAAAAAAACAAATCCTTTCCTTTCCCTCTCTCATTTGCAGCTTCAAAGTCTTCTTTGGGAACAATGTTGTTCTTTATAATTCAAATTCCAGGATACCTTATATTGTTGTTTTTCCAGTTCGACCCGGTCAGCCAAAACTTTCTCTTCTTATCTTCCTCCTGCACATTCTTTTCCGGTCGAGTTCTTCTTTGAGGTGACCATTTTTGACCACTGCTCAGGAAAGGGAGTAATGGCCAGCTGGGGAGGAGAGATGTGGCTCTCCTTGATCCTGCTGGCGGTCTTCCCCCTCTTCACCACCTCTACGGAATGACTTAGCCCTGAAACCAGCCAGCTCGGGCGCTCCAGCGGCGAGCACAGATCGAAACTGCACATGATCACAGATTTCGGTCTGTCGCCGAAGAAGCTCAAACTGGATTTCCTTGCCCTTTTAGTTTTTTGTTGTTGCTGCTAATGCTGTTTGTTTACTTGTAATTTATTTATTATTTTAATTATTATTATTTTTTGTCAGCTGATGGATATGTGTTTATCCCAAGCATGTTTAAACTCGGTTACTGATGATTAACCCACTACATCTGCTGGAAGTTTGTTCCAAGCTTCCACCACACATTCTGTGACTTTTTAACTTTCTAACACTTCTTCTGAACTTCCCTCCTGTCAATCTGAGGTTTCATCCTGTGTTTTTTATTTTTGCTTAATATTGAAAATACTGTCTTCCAGAAACTTATTCACATTCACAATAAAATTAAATATTTCAGTCATGTACCCAATTTCCCGTCTGACCTTCACGCTGTATATATTCAGTTCCTCCAATCTCTCCTTATATGTTTTGTTCCTCAGACCTTGCACCATTTTTGTTAACCATCACTGGACTCACTCAATATCTCTCTCTCTCTCACACACACACACACACACACACACGTGTGTGTGTGTGTTTTGCTCACATTGCCAGGAGTTCAATTCCTTCAATCCTGTCCTGCTCAAGGTTGACTCATCCTTCCATCCTTCCCAGGTTGGTATGAGGACGCAGATTGTTGGGGGCAATATGCTGACTCTGTAAACCTCTTAGAGAGGGCTGTAAAAGCACTGTGAAGCGGTGTATAAGTCTAAGTGCTATTGCTGTTGCTAAATTGGATCTGACTATATCCTATAGAGTGGGCTTAAGGCTTCCCTTTTCTTGCTGATGATCCCTCTAATGAAGCATCCCAGAATTTTGTTTGCTTTCACAGCTGCCAGCTACACCGCTTTTTCAATTTGCAGTGATTTGCTATGAGCACACCTTTCTTATGTTATTCTGTCTAATACTGTACTCTACCCCCCAAATACTGTACCCTGCCAGAGGATTTTTTTTCTTCCAAGTGCATGATCTTACATTTAGAAACACTGAACTTCAGTTTCTACAGTTTGAGCCAATTTTCCAGAAATGCCAAATCATTTGCACACCTTTGTATCATCGGCAAAAAGACATTCTTCTGTTATATCGCTTCCAAATACACTGAACAGAATGGAACCTAGGACTGAGCTGTATATCACCTGTGACTAGTCTCTGTTCAAAACATGTCCCATTAACAATCACTCACTGGGATCTATTCCTGAGCTAACTTCCTATCTACTGAACTACCCAGGGGTTAAGTCCTAGTCTGTACGACCGTTTTATGAGCTCATTATGTGAATTAGTTCATTATGCAGTGTTCAGATCTACTGAATTCTCTGGGTGCACCTATGACTTTTTAAATGTATTTTAATTGTCAGAAGATCAAAAGTCACATCTACAGAATTAGTAAATTTTGTGCCACAGTTTAATGATTGCTTTGATTTATTTACAGGACTGAATTTGTACACAGATGTCCATAGTAATATCATTAAATGAAATGTTAAGAAAGTGATTTTTTTTAATGTTATGGCAATCTTAGAAAGTCATGGTTTACAATCAGTGAGAAAGGTACAGCATAGTAATATGTGCCAGAATCTTAAGTGGATAGAGATGGTGAATTCTGCCAATTATCTGGGCAATTCTCTGCCAGCAGGGGATATAAAGTGCCTACTCTCTGACATAAAATTGTGTCTTTCTTTATAGAGTCAAAAGTGATTGTAATGATTCACAGCTATCATCTTTGATAGCAATGAATCTAGATAAGTTCTCTTTAACTCTGAATACCTCTCCTTGTAACCTTAAATCAATATAGCATTGAACTGTGCAGTTTTGCATATTCCTTCTTCCTTTGTTCATAATTGCTCTTACAGAACTCAAACTTCTGGAAAAACATTTGTCAGAGGAAAAAAATCAACAATCTTACTATTAATATTAATACAATAGTTGTGGAAGAAAAAATACTCATACCTGAAGGTATTTCACAACACAGAGAAACTATCTTCTGATTCTTCAGTATAAGCCTGTCAATCTTGCCCATGAATTAATTCTATTGTTTTTAAAGAAGAAATGCTCCATTTCTGTCTTTAAATTTTTAAAAAACTAATTAATAAAAAGCTATATAAAGAGAACAGTGTGTATGCGTGTGTGTTTGTATGTAAGAATTGTAAATTTCACAGAAAAAATTATATCAGTGTGTACATATGTCAAATTTCAATATATTGAAAAAAATAATTCACTAATAGCAGCAAATAAAAATCTACAAAAAAACTTTTGTGAATATAGTTAATCAAAATAGGTTCCCTACCAAAATAAGTTGAAAATAATAGAGAAATCAAATTGTCAGCCATGCTACAAAAAAATTAGGGCATATTAGAGCTTCGATCTAAGAATATGGCTGTAAAATGCATGTGTGTTCATTTACTAAGTATATTTATTGCAGGAATTGATCAAAAGCCTGTAATATGTGCTGCTAAGAAAGCAGTAATAGATCAGAATTCAGAATTCAGTTTCAGAATTCAATTTCTAGCTCCAGATATTGGTATTAGCAGCTGAAATATAAGATAGAAAAAATGTGATAGAAGCAAAAGCATTACACAATGCAACTGAAAATTGCCCATCATTTAAAATGACCACAGCAGAGTATAAAAGAAAATTAAGAAATGGTAATGTAATAAAACTAAAATAAAACTCAATTATAAAACAATACATGCTGTACTCAAAGTAATCAAAATGTAATTTCATATTGCCACAAGTAATCAATTATATTATAAAGGCTAGCCAGGTCCCTACACTCCTGCTTTATATTATCAGTTTAAAACTTATATTAATTAAAACTTGCTCAATATATTTTTTGGTTTCTACACACCAAATAATTTTAACAGAGTGATAGGTAATTTTTTTAAAAAGGTAAATTCTATTTCATATTTTTCAAAATATCCTTATCCAAAAGGCCAATCCAATCAAAATGACTCTCATGGTTCAGTGGATTAAATCAAAAGGAGTCAAATTCATTCACTATGTTACCACTGAGCACTCTTGCCTACCCAGCTCACAACAAAGCGCCCTTCTAGTTTTGCTCTAGTGACATTTTTAGAAATAAGGTGGTCAGGCTCTTAAAGGATTTTCTAGAGAATCCATTCATGCCTTCAACATTTAAAGGAACTATTTTTTTATAGTTTAAAACTATTCCAAGCAGTTATCAGCACATGTGCATCAAAATGATACCATACATGGACAACTGTTGTGATCCATGGGTCTTGCCATGCTATGGCTGGTGGCAATGGCTCAGCACTCAGACCAGTAATATGATAGCTTTGCTAGAGATTTTCTAAATAAATAAATATTGACTGCTTCCTAGTATGATTTGATTGTTGATTGTACCCTATGACTATCATTAAGTGTTGTATGTTATGATTCTTGATTCTTAACAAATGTATCTTTTTTTTTACGTATATTGAGAGCATTTACACCAAGACAAATTCCTTGTGTGTCCAATCACACTTGGCCAATAAAATATTCTATTCTATTCTATTCTAAAGTCTCTCGTTTTCCTACGGTTTTTGTAGAATACTATTAAGGCACAATTCAGCATAATTTACCTTTACAAGCTGTGAGTTGGGCAACCATATAAGTCTCAATAAATAAATAATAAATAACAAATGGTGTATAATAATTAATAACTGATTTTCTATATAATAATCACGTAGTATTTACATGAACACCATCAGTAACAAATAAATAAACAAAGCAGGCACCTAAGGGTAGGACAACAAGGAAATTAATCAAGGAGGGAAGCAACTTAGAACTAAGGAGAAATTTCCTGACAGTTAGAATAATTAATCAGTGGAACAATTTACCTTCAGAAGTTGTGAATGCTCCAACACTGGAAGTTTTTAAAAAGAGATTGGATAACTATTTGTCTGAAGTGGTGTAGGGTTTCCTGCCTAAACGGGGTTGGACTAGAAGACCTCCAAGGTCCCTTCCAACTGTGTTATTCTATTCTATTCTAAATATTTGTAGGCATATCTCAGGGGGGAAGTAAGCAGTGGGGTGTCACAAGGTTCCGTCTTAGGCCCAATATCTTCAATACCTTAATTAACGACTTAGATGAGGGAATAGAAGGGGAACTTATCAAATTTGCAGATGATACTAAGCTGGCAGGAATAGCTAACACCCAAGAAAATAGGTTATTTATTTATTTATTTATTTATTTATTAATTCCATTTATATACCGCCCTTCTCCCAAGGGACTCAGGGCGGTGAACAGCTCATCTAAAACCCCACAGAAAATACAAAAGTTAAAAAATATTAAATTTAAATCGGCTGCGTAATAAGACTAAGAAACCCCCCCCCCCTTAAAACCCAATTTAGAATTAAAAATGGAGACCAAATTTAAAATCATTTTCTCAGCCCAGGCCGGCCTGCTCAAAGAGCCAGGTCTTCAACGCGCGCCTGAAGGCCCTCAGGTCCGTGCCAGTACGAAGTTCCGGTGGCAGAATATTCCAGAGGGCGGGGGCACCCACAGAGAAGGCCCTACTCCTTGGCGCCGCCAGACGACACATGGCGGCCGACGGCACCCGGAGCAGACCCTCCCTGTGGGAACGCACCGGCCTGTTGGAGAACGTTGGCAGAATGCGGTCCTGCAGGTAACCTGGTCCCATGCCATGGGTCGCCCTAAAGGTCAAAACTAGAACCTTGAAGCGAACCCGGAGAGCCACCGGCAACCAATGCAGCTCGCGCAGGAGAGGTGTCACATGGGCGCTACGTGACGCCCCCATGATCACCCGCGCGGCTGCATTTTGCACCAACTGGAGTCTCCGGATACTCCCCGCAGGGAGCCCCATGTAGAGGGCATTACAATAGTCCAGGCGAGAGGTGACAAGGGCCTGAGTGACCGTGCGCAAGGCGTCCCGATCCAGGAAGGGCCGCAACCGGTAGATCCGACGGATCTGATGAAACGCCCCCCTGGAGACGGCCGCGATGTGATGTTCAAGTGACAGCCGTACATCCAGGAGGACACCCAGGTTGCGAGCCCTCTCTGTGGGGGGCAGGTTAAAGATCCAGATGGATCTTGACAGATTAGAACACTGGGCCATATCTAATAAAATGAAATTCAATGTAGAGAAAAGTAAAGTCCTATACTTAGGCAAGAAAAACCAAAAGTACACTGGGTAAAACCAGGCTCAATAGCAGTAACTGTGACAGGGATCTTGGAGTCTTGGAGTCAACCAGCTAAATATGAGCTAGCAGTGGGCAGCAGCAGCCAAAAAAGCTAATGCAATCCTAAGTTGTATTAGCAGAGGGATACAGTCAAGATCAAGTGAAGTACTAATACCACTCTAGAAAGCCTTAGTAAGACCACACCTAGAATACTTCATCCAGTTTTGGTCACCACATTATAAAAAAGATATTGAGGCTCTAGAAAAAGCACAGAGAAGAGCAACCAGGATGATTAGGGGATTGGAGACTAAGGCATCTGAAGAATGGTTGCAAAAACTGGGCTTGGCTAGTTTGGTGAAGAGAAGGACCAGGGGAGACATGATAGCGGTCTTCCAACATTTGAGGGGCTGCCACAGGGAGGAAGGGGTCAAGCTATTTTCTAAAGCACCTGTAGGCCAAACAAGGAATAATGGATGGAAACTGAACAAGGAGAGATTTAACCTGGAAATAAGGAGAAACTTTCTGACAGTGAGAACAATCAACCAATGGAACACCTTGCCCTCGGAAGTTGTGGGAGCGCCATCACTTGAGACTTTCAAGAAGAGATTGGACCGCCGTTTGTCAGAAATGGTGTGGGGTCTCCCACTTGGCCAGGGGTTTGGACTAGATGATCCCTTCCAACTCTGATTATCTGTTATCTGAGCCATCTACCCTGATGGGATCAGTCCACCCACTCATTCTAGCAGAAAGGGCCTTTCAGATCCCATTTGCCAAAGAACTTCAGCTGGCAGGGTCCAGTAGAGGAGCCTTTTTTGTTGTGGTCTGCAGGATATCCTCCTGCTGGAGGTGAGGTCTGCCCCCACACTCCTGGTCTTCCCGAAGAGCCTGAAAACTTGCCTCTCCTGCCTGGCCTGGGCCCCCAAAGAGCCCTGCTTTGTTGGGGATAATGGATAGGGTAGAGAGTATCCCCACTCCCAGATCATCCATTATCTTTGTTTTTAAACTTTTAAACTTTTCTATTTAACTCCCTTAATTTTAATTGTCCCCCATTGACTTTTTTACTTGTTATTATATGATAAGTTTTCCAGGGTCATTGTATGAGAAGCATAACATTTTGAATAAATAAATACATTTATTAATCACAGAGATTGGACAGGGAACACCTGCTTCCTGTATACAGTGTTTCCAATATTCTTTTGTACTTGCAGATTTACTAATATAAATAAAAACAAAGTCAGCTTACACTATTAATATAGCATACAGTTCAACCCTGAGAGACTATAAAATACAATTCTCTAGAATATCCAATTCTATACTATGAATATCAGGTGTACTGGAAACATGCCCCATAATTCATCATGTAAAGTGCAAAAAATTCTAAAATCTAGATCCCACATTACTCTCTTCTATGCCAAAGAGTTATGTCATACTTCCCTGGAATATGCCTGACATTGTTCTAAGTAACAAGGAGATTCACAAACATGAACTGTAATTGACTACAATTAAAGAAAAACTTTGAAGGGAAGGGAAATTCAATGAGTACTGTAAGGAATTATCACAAACTGTCTATGGAGATTCTCAGTCATCCAGGTCACTGTTGTCCTAAAGGTGCTTTTTCAAGAGGGAACTGGACTTTCTGGTTTTTCTTTGAAAATGTTTCGCTTCTCATCCAAGAAGCTTGAAGAAGCAAAACATCTTTAAAGAAAAATCAGTCCACTTGCCTCTTGAAAAAGCACTTTTGGGACAATTATCATAATTTTTTCAATCATATTTAAAATAAAAAATATAGATATCAATAACTATAATTGTAGTATAGACACATATTTGGTTGCTAAAACAAACAGAAAGTCCAGAATTAGAACACACACTTAATAATACATTAGACAATGTAACAGCTAAGTCAGTATCTTTTTCTTCATAGGAACATAAATAGAAAAGTGTCATTTATATCATTGATTTTAAACCACTGATTTTTACAAATTAATGCATCATATAAAATCACAACATAATAAGTAAAAGTAAAGGAGATTTACTCTCTATCCTACAGTTTACAAACAGAACAGTAAAGAGATGTGTCATTCCTGGAGATTAAAACAGTAATTTATAAACACTTAATTTTAGCTACAATAAATAGCCAGCCTACATAATACCAAGACTTGGCCCAAAACAATTTATGTTATACTCTTGAGTTACCTATCAGACAAACTTACAAGAAGCTGTACTGCCTGATATTTATCCCTCTGATCTTCCAATTTACTAAACTACTTACCTCTTGTCTTGACTACATATTTTTACTAGATCTAAATCTAGTAAAAGGACTACTAAAAGGACCAATGGATAATCTATGGAGGGGAGTGAAAATGTGGGTCTTCTCATCCAATCTTATCTTTGGCAAGACAGGATTTGCCAGATATATGTTGTATATAACACGGCCTTTTGTAAGACTTTTTTTTTCATCCTTTGCTTTAATTCCCAGGATTCCGTGGAATAAATACATATTCAATAATATAAAATATAGCATCCACCCTATCCTATTTTTTGACCATGAAAAAAGCATCCGTACTATTAACAATCATGTTAAATGCTATATCTGAAAGCAGCAGATGGCTTAAGCTGCAATACAAGTTTAAAAAAAAATCTAAATTTCATGCAGCAGCAGGTACTCCAAGACCCATGAATCAACTGTAGCCCTCAGACAACTATTTCAGTATCAAAACTGAGAAATTGATTTTAGGATCCAATCTGGGTTGGTTACCTGGGACCAGAGGTTTTGTCTTTTGAGCTTTTAGACTGATGCTGGAGTCTAGAGAGAAGTTCCCTGAAGATATGCTCCAGCACAAGTCCGTAGGTTCAGAAGACAAAACCTCTGGTCCTGGTAACTGATCCAGATTGGATACTGCAACATTATCCTGGGACATGTATATTTTCTCCAAAATTATTCATCTATATCTTCAATCCAGATTCATTCCTCATTTCATACCGTACACATTAAATTACACAAGAATCTTTTGTTGGTGTTTTATCTATTCTTAAAATATGTGGATTTTTGTGACACATGTTTACCCATATTCGCTTCCATATTAATTAATCCTATTTGCTCTCAAAATATTATTTTGATAAGAATTCTCTCCCAAGAACATGTCTATTAAATGTAAATTTCAATAAAGTACATTATGACATTAAAAGAAACATAATAGTTTGATGGCTAACTATATTTGTCTGAATAGTATGAACAGTAGATCATTGCCTAAAGAATAGACAAGCAATACAAGAATTACAATTTGGTAGGACCCTTTGGAAGTAAAAGTTGGACTTCGAAGAAGCAAGATGGAAAGAGTATTGATTCTTTTGAATCTTTAGAAAAAGATTCTTGAGAATACCGTGGTCAACCAAGAAAACAAAACAAATGGATTATCAAAGGAATTAACTCAAAAGTCTCAACTGAGGCACAAATTATCCTACTTTAGGCATATTAGCTGAAGACTCAGCTCTCTGGAGAAGACTCTAATGCTGGGAAAGAGAAGAAAAACCAACAGCAAGGTATTATGTTTCAGTAGTGATGAATGCCTCATAGGTTTGGCATGGTGGGGAGCAGGCCCAAGACTCCTGGGCTTTGCAAGAGGGAGAGAGACCTGAAGCCTCCAAGATGTAGCAAGGTGGGGAGCGCTGCAACAGACATAACCTCAGGTACGGCTCCATAAGTCCCTTCATTCAACGAGAATTCAATGGGAAGGAAGGAAAGAAAGAAAGACAGATTTCCATCTTTTGCTCTATCAAAATAAATTGAAATGGAACTTTCAGGTAAATCAAAATGATAGGTATTTTTCATCAACTCAACTGAGTTCTTCTTTTCAGCATTTTTCTGCAGCTACATGGTGGCCACGTGCCATGTTCTGCATGAATACTGAAATAGCATTCAATGTGTATTTAATATATTTAGCTTACTTTAATTTGCTTGAGCAGCAGCAGAACCATCTTGATTAATCAGCCAGGTCATGATGAACCATCTGCAGGGAAAGGTCAAGTGAAGATAAAAATTCACAAGAAATTTCTGTATCTTCACGCAAAAACATTTATACACCCTCCCTTTCTGGAGGTACTGTATATGCCTTAACCACCAGGAAAGCACTGAACAGAATCCATGCGCTGATGTGACAGCTCTGTATTCTTTGCTTAGGAAACTGACTGCTTGAAACACCCACTTGTTCTATTCAGGCTTCCCACTCATGGGCCTGAACATGAAAATAACAGTTCAAGGGAAGCTGGGGGGAAATACAATGAAAGACTGCCAGAATACCACCAGGGGAGACTTCTGTGCCTCAGTTGCTGGTGGTCAGAAGAAGTTCCAACACCAAGAAATCAAAAAAGGGACTCATCTTTCCTGTAGAATAATCCATCAATGCTTATTCAGTACTGGGCTTGGAGAACAACAGATAAGAGTGACATCAACTGATTGCCAGCTAATTTGCTTAACTATGTGCTGTTATATTCTTTTACGAAGCATTAATATTTTTGTAAATGTCTAGCCACATGACAGATTGTTCCGAGATAGAGAAGAAGCTACTTGCTGTACTAACAAGCAGATACAGATAGCCCTCGACTTATGAACATTGATTCAGTGATCATTTGAAGTTAAGATGGTGTGAAAAAATAGACTTACACCCATGCCTAAAGTTATGGCTGTTGCACTAGCCTTGTGATCATGTGATCAAAATTCAGACATTTGGCACCAATGACTCCAGCTCCCCTGCCCATCTATCTACCCTATCTCTACTCTTTGGCTTCCTTGCACTCTACCTTTGCAGGACAGAAAGCAACACCCTCGGAAGTTGCATCCACTCCAGCCCAGTCCTAGCCACAGCCATCATTACCACCCTGTATTCCAAAGCCCTGCTGCTCTGCACTCTGCTGCCCCAGGTTAAATTCATCATTTTCTTGCTCCCACTACTGACAAGTCATGCCCAATCTGGCCCTTTATGCCAAGAATCCCATTGGTTTTTCTTTGAAGACACTTCACTTCTCATCCAAGAAGAGGATAGAAACTGAAGAAGCTTCTTGGATGAGAAGTGAAACATCTTCAAAGAAAAAGCAGAAAGTCCAGTTGCCTCTTCAAAAAGCACCTTTGATACCCTTGGTTGAAGCTACCAAAAACAAATCCCTTTGCACCATGCTGCTGGAGTGGGGTGGATCTTCACGGTAAGCCACAGATCTGGGGCTATTTCTTGCTTGCTTGCTTGTGCTTCTTGCAGTGCACCAGGTAGCCCAGCCCCAACCCAAGACACAAAAAGAAGCAAAAGCCAAAAATAAGCAAGAATCAGCTCAAGATCCCACGGTGCACCAGAAAGCCTTGCTCAAGCCTGGCCCAGCAGTGTGGTACAAAGGAGCTTGCTTTTGCCAGGTATGAACAAAGGAACTTCTTGACAAGAAGAGCCAGAGAGCAAGAAGATGGTGAAAGTAAGTGGGGCAGCAAAGTTCAGGACTGCAGGGGTGCAAGGTGGTGAGGGTAGTAACAGCTAGGAAAGGGCTGTCAACACGTATGTATTCCTGCCCTTTGTGCTGATCAGTGTACACATAATGGCATGACATAATGCAAGTAATGTTGCTAGTTTCTGGGCAAGGTCTGTTTAATTTGTACATATTTAAATGCTGTATTTTATATTTTAAATTTTATGTCATATAATGGGCCTTATTTTAATTGTGATGCTTCTGACACTAATAAACAAACTTTCAGACAGGTTTTTAAATGCTCTGTACGGCATACACTTTATTTTGTTGTTTGTGCTCCTGATAGCATTGGTGCATATGCCTAGGCAAACATCTTGAACTTAGCTCAAAAAGCTATTAGAGTGTTTAGCAGACTAGTTACCACATTTAGCAAAAATTCTCTTAAGTTCCCTATCTTTATCTTCTTTTTCCCTGGTCTGACCATTCATACTGGTTGAGTCCAATATGGAAAAAAAAATAACAACAGTCTCAATGTAGGGACCTGAGCAAAATGACAAGCCACTCCAGCTTGTACAGCTGCAAGACTATGGCAACATTTCAGAAACAATGAGGCGGGAAACTTATTCAGCTGATTAAGAAATGTTAATATTTTATAACGATGATGATCATCCTCCAAGGTTCATATATTCTGAGATCATTAAATGGATTCAAAACTCTTTGGGAGACTAAAAATAAATAAATAAAAGCTTTCACCAGGCATGCATCTCCTAATCGCATACAATTTTCTCCATTATCCCCTAACCTCCTTGCCTAAAGAAGCTATATATAGTCAGTGTGACCTTTAACCAGCCTATCTACCCTGAGCTCAGCATGATTGCAATTTACAGGCCATTTCTGCTCTACAGCTTTCTTAACACAAAGAGGGGTTGAAAAATCAAAACCCAAGCACAAAGCAAAAATAGTAAGAGAAAATAACCCTGCAGCGCAATCATGCCTTGGGCTGCTCCAATGGCTCTTTCTGCTCCTTTGCAACATACAGACACAATTCCCAATGTGCTAATTACTCCGATTACTATAAACTCTGCTAACGAGGGTTGCTTGGAGGAAGGACTCTGTTGGTGTTTTGTTACTCTACTGTCATTAATATAGAACCCAACTTTCTTAGTTTAGTGTAGTAACTAAAAAGACAGACCTAGTAAAATTATCCACATTTAGCCACATTTTATTACTCAAAGAAATATTTATTTATTTATTTATTTATTTATTATATTTATATACCGCCCTTCTCCTGAAGGACTCAGGACGGTGCACAGCCAACCGTAAAACTTTATGGTATTTGCAATGGTCTAAAGTACAATAGAATAAACAAGAATAAACAAGGAAGAGCAAAATTCTGGACTGAGACATAAGGGAACTTGGGAGGCTGCTACCTCCAAAGTAAACTCCAAAATCTCTAGATTTCAATTTTTTAAAAAGCTATTTTTTATCCTGAGATCCCAAGATAGCGTTTTAGAGCTTCCCTGTCCATTCTGATTTTCATACATGCCTAGTTTTAAAAAGAACCTAGAAGACATCATGATTCAAAGCAAAACTCAAGGCCTCTCTTTTCAATGTTTTACAGTCCTGCCATGAGCTCCAGAGTTATTTCTTAAAAATAACCATTGACAAAAATAACTAGAGCAAAAGATCATATGTTCTTGTTTCACTCCTTGTCCTTCTGAGCTATCTAGAAGATGGTAAGTTAAAAGTATTGTAAATACTTTTATTGTAAAAGTATTGTAAATACTTTTAATCTTACCATCTAAATTAGATCAAGTCCTGCATGCTACAACCCATGTCAATTGAACTGACATTGACATTGGTACAAACCAATCTTCCTCACTGGTCAACACCTTTGAATGCAACCTGATTCAGCTTGAGTCAAGGTACAGTGACAATATGTGAAACTTTAGCTTACACCCAGAATTAACAATTCCTCTCTTCATGTTGCTGATTCCCAGAGTTAACGCCCATTCTTACTTGTCAAATAATTTATAATTGCTAAGGATTTATAGCTGTCAACCCCCTACCAAACTACAATACGCAAAGAAAAAAATCTATTGCAACATCAGAACATACCTATTACTTAGTACTACTTGTTTGTAGACAATAAATTATCATAGAAAGACTCTGTGATCCTTAAATGCATTTTGTTAAATCAAGGATTGGGAAATATGCTATTGAATCAGACCCACAATCTAGTTCATTTAATCCAAAGATTTTTTTTTCTAGAGGATTCAAATGTTAGGTCTTACAACACTGAAGGAGATCTGTGGAGCAGTTGCTCCTTTTGTTGTTCGGCTTTATCATTTCCTTTTTTTTTCTTTTTCATTTATTTATTCTAAAAGGGAAGGAGAAAGGGAAAGGAAGTTACACTGTGTTTGAATTCCAAAGTACAGATATTATATTTAAAAGTCTGCAGAGCAAAAAGATAAAAATTAAATGAAAAAAACAAAGCATTCCAATAAAAGAAACACCTCACATTTTCCTTATATATCAACTTGGATTAGAACAAATTTAAAGATAGTTTTACAACAGCTCAAAATTTTAGCACTTTGAAAGTTAATATTTAACTCTTGTTAAAAATAATTTAGTTTAACTGAGAGACTCATAATTTTTCTGTGCATGCACACACACATTCAAGTCATTCTTGACTCTGGAAACTACCTGGACAAGTCCATGCCATTTTCTTGGCAAGATTTTTCTTGACAAATCATTTGATGCATATTCTCATAGTTTATGCTACCATTTCTCTGTTGAAGAAATAGATGTGCTTTTCACTAAAATACATAAAGAATCCTACTGGCAATTATATTTGTACATATATCTATTTTAGCATCAATTCATGTGAGCAATTTAGGGAAAGAAGTGGGGGAGGATTGCAGTTCAGGAAAAAGAAGTCACAAAGCCCACAGTGAAACCTACAAAATAATCCCCAAGCATTTCAAAGTGATTCCGCCTTAATCAATTCATTATACATCTGGATGGCTATGAATGTGTACTTAACAGTTTTCAAGATTATATTTTTAATACCAGATTAGCATTAAACATGCCATTCTAAAATTCATGTGGTTCTGTCCTAAGTGTACAAGATAATCAGGATGTGCTGACTCTTCATGCTGACTAGAACTTACTTTATTGAGACAGCATAAACTAACATAGTAAAAGATTCTACAGGTAGTTCTCGCCTTATGATCAGCAAAATTCCTGTCGTTAAGTGAGACATCTGTTAAGTGAATTTAGCCCCATGTTATGATCTCTCTTGCCACCATTGTTAATTGAATCACTGCAGTTGTTGAATTAGTAACATGGTTGTTAATGAATCTAGCTTCCCCATTGACTTTGCTTGTCGAAAGTCACAAAAAGTGATCGCATAATCCCGAGACACTGCAGGTGCCATATGCCAAGCATCTGAACTTTGATCCCATGGCCATGGGGGTTGCTGCAACGATCATAATTGTGAAAAACGGTCATAAGTCACTTTTTTCAGTGTCATTATAACTTCAAATGGTCATTAAATGAACTATAGTAAGCTGAGGGCTACCTGTATAATAACAGAAGTTTACAAGTTAGCTATGTTTTTCCTTCTCTCCCTCCCGTAACCCAGGAACTTGGAGCCAGCTACATAAATCTCTTTTTAATATTTTTCTGTCCCCTGGCTTAATGCATGCTACTTGTACATCCATTTGTTGTCCTAATAGTTTCTAGATGCCTTCCCAAGGTTATTTAAGTGCACAATCGTGCCTACTATCCCTGTCCTATTGTCCTTAATTATTAGTTCCTATTTTATGCATTTATAGTTATGTCTATTCTTATTTCTTTTATATTATAAGCATTTGACAAAATAAATAAATAAATAAATAAAAATAAATAAAATAAATATTTCCATGGCCATCTACTGGTTCTGGTGTCTTTTGTTTGCCAGTTACATGGGGCTTCAAAGTTTGGATAATCTACCTTAATTGTAGTCGAGGATTTATAATATTTTGCAAAATTAGATGTGGAATTTAATTTGACAGATCATCTGAGATTCCATATCTAACAGAATTTTTCTTCCATATTATGTCTGACTAAATTTTATTGTACATGCTATTACAATTTCAGCCCCACTCTTCTCCCTTTATTTTATAAAAATTACAATAATAATACATTATTTGACTGATCCCTGGAAGTATTTTTGCTGAATGATAAAAATGTATTGAAATCAAATGGAAAATGTTTGTTTTTCATATTACTATGAACTTTGCTGTATCATATTCTTCATTATGGAAAACTATTAAAGCATTTATTCAACATCAAATATGCTTCATTTAAAAAGAAGTAACAATTGGCTTAAACTTAAAACTTTTAGAGGAGCAATGCTGCCTTTTTATGCATCGCATCTCCTGACCTATACAGATCTGCTTCTACTAAAATTAAACTTAACATGGTTTATGCTTCCCAAACATAATTTTTATTACATTGCACAAGATAATGTAATAAAAGTATTGGGGGGGGAGGGAAGAGAAGCCTAGTAAGTTATTCGCCTTCAGACTTAAACAAATTAAGCAACCTAAGTATTATATAATCCTTTCAGATATAAATGGTATGTGTATACAGAGTCCAAATCCATTAATCAACTATTTTTAAAAAATTAAACTGTAAAGCATCAATTCTTCAACAGAAGACAAGTTAATGTTTTTAAACAGAGCTTAGCACATTTATCATGTGTCCAGGTTACTAATTTTACTTCACCTCTTATTCTTCAAGAAATTGCCCTTAATATTAAATCCATGAAATCAGGGAAGACTCCTGGTTTAATGGTTTCCCAAGGGATTGGCATAAAAGCATATAGGGCTTTCTCTCCTATTTCACTAGATATATAACTTTCTGAAATAAATTCTTATCTTATAATTTTAATGAGGAAAAAGTCTGAATTCTTGAGCCAAGTGAGAATTCCATTATTTGTTCTAATTACAGAACAATCCCCTTGTTAAATGTATCTTTATCATCTTAGCTACTGTACTGTACATTAGCCATCAAATCACTATGTTCTTTCAATTATTTTGCTGCCAGCAGAAAATGGATTTATTCAAGATTGCTAAGCTTTAGAAATATAAAATCTAAAATTGATGTTCTTGCTTTAATTTAAAATATACAAACCTTGACAGATAGAATTACTTAGGAGTCCAAGAAGGCATTTGATATGGTCTCTTGGAAATCTTTGAGGAAGGTTTTGATTTGAGGGGTCCTTGGTCCTCTCGGAGCTTGCTTATTTTCTTGCAGACATTTCATTAACCGAACAAGGTAACATCATCAGTGCTAGTAAGGAGTGCAGTTTGCTGTCAGTTTATATTCTGTTGACTTTCCGGTCAGTGTTGGTGAAGGTGGTCTTAGAGATTCTTTGATTGGGCTGTTTGCTGTTAACTTCTTTGGCAATTTTTTTATTGGGGTATTGTTTACTTGATTGTTGGTCTGATTTTAACCTTGGAGTTAATGTATGCCAATCTGGGTGATGATTGTTGGTGAGAGGGACTTGGGTCTTTGGACCAAAAATGACAATTTCTAGACACTTGGCACTCTGACAAATCAGCCATCAACAGACACATAGACATTAACATCTATAGACTATGCAAAAGAGACTCACCCAGCCCAAAAAGGAACAAAAAGTCCCAAGCACCTCTCCACCAGCAATCAGCACCCATGTCAGCACAGACTAGCTCCAAGGTTAACATAAAGTCAGTTGCTAAGCGTCTGAATTTTTACCACATGACCACTGGGATGCTGCAACAGTCATAAGTGTAAAAAACGGAAATAAGTCACTTTTTTCAGTGCCATCGTAACTGTGAACGATCACTAAACAAACTGTTTTAAATCATGGACTACCTGTATTTGCACAACATTGGAATTAATAAATTACAATGCAACTCTTTAACATATAATAAATTTCCTATGATATTAAATAACGGATATATTGTGTGCATTGGATACTTTAGATCAGGGGTGTCAAATTTGGCGATCCACGGGCCGGATGCGTCATGTGATGGCCCTGCCCGCTTTAGCAAATGGGAAAAAAGTCCCAATATATCATGTGATACTGTGATGACATGAGTTTGACACTCCTGCTTTAGATAATGTATAATAAAAGTTGGTTATAATCATTGTGCTGTTTGAGTTCAAGTCAGAGCTGAAATGTTAATTCATATGAGTTGGTCTTGTCTCAAGATGGTCATACACAGGCTTGACAACATAATTCTCAATATAATTCTGGAATTATTATTGTGTGTTAAAATGTACATGTTCATCTTGGCTGTATCCACTTTGTGTAATCTATCCAGATATCACAAATTGTGGATTTTCATGCACATTTTATATAATTTATTTAAATCATTAAGTTTATATCACCTCTTTCCTCCAGAAGTTAAAGATGGATAATACAGTGTCCCTTTATTTATTTTTTTATTCTTACAACAGCAACTGTTAAGCAAGTTGGAGTGAATGAATATGACTAGCCCGCAATAACTCAGTAAGTTCAATGGCTGCAAGTAGCAAAATCAAAATTCCCTAATTTAGAATAACAACCTAATCACTGTATTATATTGGATGATATTTACTAAAATTGTAGATATAGTAAAGAACTAAAGGTACAATTTAAATGTTCATTCATTCATTTGTATAGTCCCTTACATAAGATTCTGCATGGAGATCAAAACAATAATAAACCTTCTTGATGGATCAGACCAAATATCTATCTCATCAACATTTTCAAGATACTCAGTATCCATAGATTAAGGCAGGCTATAGCTGGCTGGAGAATTCTGGGAGTTGAAGTCCACAAGTCTTAAAAGTTGCCAAGTTTGGAGACCTCTGATTTAAGGAAAGTGGGTTTCTCATCAAACTGGAATGCTATTACAGAATTGCTATTTACTCAGAAGGAAACAGTATGTTTTCCCCCTCTTTAATTTTTAATAAATATAAGTTATCTATAAAATAGAGTGGAATATTACTACTTGCTAACAAACATGACAACGGACATTACAGAATCAAAAGTATGGAGAATAAAAGAATGAATGTTGGAATTAAAGTAATGAAGTAATTTTATGTCTTTAATTCTGCTTTGCTCACATTATTAAAGGAAGCTCATCTTTCTTGAAAAAAATGCTACCCCATTAAAGGTGACCTATTACTAAGATGTCCAAGTGGACTAGACGGACTAATAATAATTGATGATTTATCATTTCTCCGTTTTGTTTCTTGGTAACATAGGGAAGCACTGAAACTAGGTCCTTCATTCGCCATCATTATCTCAGAAAGAAGCTAACTATATGGTACGTGGATCCCAGAGGAAAAGGCTGCATCTTTATATTGCTCTTGGCAGCCCCAAGTGCCAAGCAATCAGGACTTCATAGGTCTTTTAGGCTTTTGCTTTCATGTTGTGAGTCAAAGTTGCTCTTCATATAAAACCTATTGCACCACATTGAAGACAAGTCCATTCAATGTGTATTTTTTTCAGCTCTCTGAAGATGCATAGGAATGTTAACAGGATTAATGACAGCATATTTCAGTTATGCTGTCATAATTATGATGTCATGCTCTGTAGATTTTCTCTGGGGAAGAACACATTTCCTGGTGCAAAGCACATCACTGTCTTGTACTTTTAATACCATTATAAGAAACAGACCATAAAGGAATTCTACTGTCAGTCTGATATGACAATGGCAACAGCGATTGAATCTTTTTTACAGCTAGCAAACTATGCCACTGTTTCAAAATTATGCTCCATAGTTATTCAGGAAAAATACTATACTCAAACTATACTAGGGTTGTGTGAAGAAGGTCCCACATTAACATTCTACTAACTTGATTTAAAACTACCTGGTAACAAAAAAGGCATCTACCAGAATCACTGCAAAAATTGACATTATTGAATTTGATGGATAAACTCTTTGATTTAGCTTTAGGAAGAGGTAGGATGGACCTTTTTTGTGCCCACTTATGTTCAGGTTTCATCAATTCAAAAGTCTTCAGAGTAAAGGTAAAGGAATTTATTTAATTGTTCTAAATAAAAATCAGTGGAATTCTGCTCTCCTTTGCTAGGTTCTAAAAGAACCATACAATGTGTTCACTGTAAGATTTGTACAATGCTACAAAACTGATTTGGAGACATCAAAATCTAACAGAAAACTTAATTCATTATTTTGTAATCTGTCCACTTCATAATAATTTCATAAACTTTACAAATAAATTTGAGAGGGAGACATGTTGACAAATTATGAGTGTGTAAACTGGCTACGTATTTTATTTTATGGTATTCCGGTAGCATCATCCAAGGTATGTATATGATACTACTTACCTGGCATGCAACAATTTTCTAAAGCAACATCTTAGTCATCAGACTAAAAACACATTGGTAGGAAAATTGCAGATTATTTGCTTGATACTGTTAAAAATGCATATTTTTATATTGTCTTTCATAGACGCTATTTATTTTTTAAGGGATTTTGTAACATTGTTTTATATTGTTGCAAACTACTTTGAGATTTTTACAATAGCTAATGGCATGGTAATATTTTTAAGAAGTGACTAATATAGTAATAAATTTTACAAAGTCTGAGAAGACATCACAGATCCAAAAGCTTGTGATTTGAATGGGCCAGCATTTCTTTTATGGAAATTAAATGCAATAGTGGCAAATATCTGTAGCTCAGGTGTAGGACAAGAGTGGAGGTCCGTTTTCCGAGCTTGCAGGTTGGTTTCTAAACATTTTATTACCAGGCTAGATAACATATCCAGCAGAATTTAGGGAATGTCAGTGACATTCCGAAACCAACCCACTAGTTTGGAGAAACAACCTCGCCTGTATTAAGTACTCTACTACTCCCTATTTACATGATAAGCTATGTCAACTACTTCAAAATTGCAGTCTTTCCAATTTGTATTTTGTACCTTTTTAATATCTTGGACACTTTTAATATCACAAGGATACTGATACACAAGGGTCAGACTTGTCACAAGGCAAAGTCTGACTGCTTCTCCTATTTGCATCTTGTTTCATTCTATTGTGGCAAACTTAGGTTTGCATCTAGGGAAAGAATGAAATTGATTATATGTCATCATGTTGGTGTCAACTCTTAGGGATCACATAGATTTATTCCAGGAAAGGAAGAAAATCAAATTTATGAAATATTTTTCATGGGGTATTTAGGTTATATTTCTAGTATGTGCTACTAAATGTATATTTTGAATGATTACGAATGAAACTAGAAGGACATTTGCAAATAAACTCATTCAAACAGAATCGTTTACAATTCACTCCACATTTGCACTTTGTATGATTCACTCAAATAGTTTTGCCAACCTATTTCCCTTACTGGTTAGAATTGTACCAATCCATCCACAACTTCTCCATCCAGGTCCACATCTGGGTGAGGTAATTCAAATATTTACACATATAACATTTTAAATATGCAAAGTATTCCTATACCATCAGAGGCAGATACCTTGCAACGTAAGTTTAACAAGTTAGCAAAGAGGCAATTACAAAATGAAAGCTGTTTTCAACTAATTTTAGCCAGTATTGTCCGTTTAAATGTACTAGAAAAAATAGGAGTAGATTTTTTTTTCCTACCAAGATCTCCTTAAAAATCAGGGACACACAATGCCCTGGAAGAGAACTGACATTTTGAATGACTAAGCTATGAATTCAAAATCCCTGGAAACAAGGAACTGAAGTTATGTAAAATAAAAGTGAGAGAAGGAAAATAATAATAATTGCACACTTGAATACATTTTCAAGCTTGTGTTAGATGCTGCACAGAATAAGATATTGTGACAACATGCTGTGCTCAATATAGGTAATAACATTACATGGGTAAAACGAGATTGCCAATGGAAGAACCAGTGATGAAAACAAGTTACCAGGGAAAATAGGCTTAATCAAATAAATTGAGATTTTCAGTTAAATTAAGCATTATGGAAGATGGTGAAAGTTCAGACAGGTCACTTTCTGTCCACTTTCTGTCTAATTCTCCATCTGGCTCTTAGCACCTTAATACCTGGCTTAGAAACTGGTTCTCATTGAAACATAATATTAATAAACAAACAAACATAACACAATATTAATGGATGTGGGGGAGGAGACTATTATTCATTCATTTTATTCACATGAATACTCAGATCTAATAAGAACTAAATGAAAAACTCAAAATATATAAATCAGAAACTAAAATGTCAATTTCCAATTAATTTTTCTAATGATTGGAAGCATAATGAATTATGTCTACCTGACATCTAAAGAAGAGCGTATTAATGTCAAACATAATTTTGTGGGGAAAATGTCCGAAGCCTGGGATCATGACATAAGAAGATATCCCTTCCACCTGACTAAAAAACAGGCCTCTGAGATTATTATGGAGGACTGATCATTGAGATTGCAAATAATACTATTTAAAATATATGATTTATCAACAAAACTAAATAATTCAATACCATAAATCTCAGAATAGCCTCATACAAATTTCAACAATGCATTTGCCACGCTAGCCATGGCAAACATGACATCGTTTTCGGAAAATCAGCCAATCTTCCTCCCATCACAGAATCTACTGAAAGGCAAACAATCAAAATAAAAATTAAAAAATGTGTCAAAGAGCATACATTAAAAACATATATATAATAATTTCATCCCTAATAGGAATTACATTTCTGCTGTCAGAATTATCTAATTATATATAATATCTCGGAGCTGAACAACTTGTAGTTCTCCCAATGTGCTAAATATTATCTTCCAGAAGTTCTAAGTAGCATGGCTAATATGAGAGATGCTGGGAATTGTAGTTCAAGCAAATCTGAAGTACCATACCTTCCTACCCTGAGCTAAATACTCAGCTAGGGCACTTAATAGCTAGCTGATTCATCTAAAGCATTTATTCAGAAATACACGTATGCATGGCTGGGCTTCAAAAATTTTAGCAAAGGGTTCTCTGCCCCGTTGCTGGGTGGGTGTGGCCATGGTGGACGTGGCCTAGTTGGCCTCCTACACCGTAGAGGAGGCATTTTGCCTTCCCCGAGCTCCAGAGGCTTTCCTTGAGCTTCTGGGAGGGCAAAAATGGCCTCCCCAGGCTCCGGAAGCTCTCTGGAAGCCGGAAATGGGAGGCCAATTTTTTGTCCTCAAGCCTCCGTGCATGCCCTGCACTTACCTGCATCCAAAACGGGCCGTGTGGGGACTCCTGGGAGAGGAGGGGGGGCGGGGCCAGCCAGGAGTGGAATTTGGGAGTTTTCTGAACTGCACAGAATCTTAGGGACTCTCTCGAACCCCTGCGAACCCCCAGCAGCCCACCCCTGCATGCATGTAAGTACCACTGAGTTCAACAGGGATTTCTCCCTGGAAAGAATATTTAACATTGAAGCCTAAAACCACATTTATATTAAAAATACCCCACTGTTTTCAATGAGGACTTCTTCCTAATAAGCATATTCAGGATTGTACATTATTGATCTCAGTTTAAATTCTGCTTCTATCAGCAAGTTTTTAAGTAACCATTGGTAAACTATTTTCTCTCAATCTCAGTCTCATATAGTATCCCTATCATTAAATCTCTGGATGGAAAAGGGGACTGGATAATTCAGTTCACCTTTAGTATCAAAACATACAACTGATAGGATGGATACATCTCGAATGATTGATGTTCTCTGGCAGTTGTTTACTCAGTATATTTTTAGCACAAAGGACAAATGCTCAACATTCTGGCTTTTAATTAGTATTACCATATTATGCTTAGATTACTACTGCACAGGGTAGGCAGAGATCCTTCTGTGTTGTGTAATGGTGATACTAAGATGTGAAGGCCAGAAGTTTCCCTCTGTTGTTTTTTCATCTCTTAAATGTTGGATAACAGGACATCACAACATTGCCACTTTTCATTTCATATAGGTGCTGGTTGAATCTTGCTTCAACAGCAATAAAAAGATCACCTCCTCTACTTATCTGAAGGTGGCAGGATACTTGTAGCAGTGCAGAAATATATCTGCCTCCTATTCCTCAGCATTGGATACAACCCTGCCTGTGAAAAGGCTGCCCTTCTTAAAGGGAACAAACCCATTCAGTGGATGTTACTTCTGGAAGATATAATGACACAGAGGTCAATGGAAAACACTTTTCCTTCACTGATCTACTTTTTAATTCTGCCTTACTTTCTCCTTTGCATTCTTTTAAATTGAGATTTCTTCCTAATTAAAACAAACACAAGGAAGCAATTAATGTCTTGATGGAAACAGATGGTAAAATAGCAGACAATTCTTTTACCGCATGAAAATAGAACATATTATTCCATTAAAGCTTCCATACTTAATGAATCACTACTAAAGGTATGTTGGACTGTTTCTATTAAGTGTTTATGACATTGTTTCTTCCTGAATGTTACCAAAGGATTTCCTATGCTTGTAAGAAATGAAATGTTCTTCCTATGCTTGTAAGAAATGAAATGTTCATGTGAATGTTTAAAATGTAATTTATATTTTCTTGAAATATGCTGATATTTCACTGATTATGATGCTCTTACAATGCTTTCTTTTATTTATCCTGTATGCTTGATCAGAAAAATTACTTATATTTAAAATATGTATATAGTTGCACATGAAAACAGATACAGATACAGAAAAATAAAGAAAGTCTTTCAAAACATTTCCAAACTTAGAAAGAAGTCACAGCTTTGAACTGGTATACTAAATGATGTCAATGGACAGGTAATAACTGATTCAAAGATCAAACAAACAAGTTCTGTACAGTAAAAAAAAAATCAACATTCAAGACATCTTGGAAGATGCTTCCTACTTACAAGAACTTTTAATACAAGAAGATGAAGTTGGATTAGCACTTTGGTCAAAGTGGGAGGCTACAGGAATCAATGCTCTAGCTACAGAAATATAGCAGGCAACAAAAAGAAGGAAAGGTCTATACAAGCTATTCCACCAGCTCTAGATAGTGACACAGTGGCCAACAGTGGAAGAAATTAATCTGCATATTAATTCCAAAGAAACAAAACTTAACAGAATGTGCAAAGTATTATACAATATCCTTAATTTCACATGCTAAGAAAATAATGCTTAGCCATCCAACATGTATGTTAAACACCTATATGAAAAGGGAGATATTTGATGTTCAACCTTATTTTAGAAATGATCAAAGAAGTTAAGACATTAGTTACAGCACTCTGGATAATTCAAATAGTCAAGGAATACAAAGGGAAATCATTATGTGTTTCATTGATTATAGAAAGGGCTTTGATTGAGTCAATCATGCCAAGCTGTGAAATATGTTTAGAAAAGTGGGAATCACAGAACATCTCACTGTTTCATTGTTCCCCAAAAGGCTCAGTATGGACATTTGGTTGGCAAAGAAATGAAACAAGGGTGTATACTTTCACCTTATTTATTCAATCTATATGTAGATTAGAAGAAGGTGTGTATTTTAAAGGAAGTAACATCAATAGTTTGTGTTATGCTGATAACTGTAAATAAAGGAGGAGGAGGAGGAGGAGGAAGAGGAGGAGGAAGAGGAGGGGGAGAGGGAGAGGGAGAGGGAGAGGGAGAGGGAGAGGGAGAAGAAGAAGAAGAAGAAGAAGAAGAAGAAGAAGAAGAAGAAGAAGAAGAAGAAGAAGAAGAAGAAGAAGAAGAAGAAGAAGAAGAAGAAGAAGAAGAAGAAGAAGAAGAAGAAGAAGAAGAAGAAGAAGAAGAAGAAGAAGAAGAAGAAGAAGAAGAAGAAGAAGAAGAAGAAGAGTGCTTCCGACTTACAGTGGGCCTCCAGAGCCCAGGAGACTGTTTTTGCTCTCCCAAGGTTCCGAAGGCCTCCCCTGGGCCTCTGGAAGAGTGATAACAGCCTCCCCTGGGCTCTGGAGGCTCACCGGAAGTCGGAAACAGGCTCGTTTCGTGACTGTCAATGATTGCAACTAAAAAACTAAAATCAAGACTATTTTTTTAAAAAAACAAAGAACTTCCCACAGGTGACTAATTCCTAACTTGCTATAGTACTCGAAAGAAGCACTATCTCAAGCAGGGAAACACAGGTAGTTTATTTACTTGTAGGCTCCAATTATTCAGAAATGAGGCGAGAAAATAAGAAACAGAAGATTTAATCAAATAAAGATGCTGACTAGGTTCATACATCACACTAAGCCAGTGCTAAATAAAACCCATTAAGGTTTAACACAACATGTAAACCTTGCTACACTAGTAATTTATAGGTGTGAAGGCAGCTACTGAATGGCTCAGTGAATTAATAGATTTGATTTAATTTAAAGAACTAATTCTTGTCTGAAAACAAGATTGCAGTTATGGGCCTCTTTCCTAATTTCTGCTTGGTAGTATTATGAATTTCCGTGTGGAATGTTAGTTCTCTTTTTAAAACATCTCTGCCAATTTTGTTGTAAATTGTGAGGTCATAGCTGGAATATTTTGTACACTTCTGGGCACTACATTTTAAAGAAGACATTGACAAACTAAAAGAGAGAGAGAGCTAGAAGAGAGAGGAAGACAAGTCCTTCAAAGAACAATTGAAAAGCAAGAAATGTTTAGCCTGGAGAAAAGAATCTATAAAAGCAAATATGACAGCAATCTTCAAATATCTGAAAAGACGTCATGCACCAGCAGACTTGTTTTCTGTTACTCCAAACAGCAACAGTATAACTAGTGGGAATTGCAAGGAAGCAGATATCAATCCCAGAAGTTTGTGGACTTTCTGCTGCTAAAAATCTTTAAGGAGGGCAATCTATCAGAAATGCTATAATAGCACCTTGCTTGCAAATCTGGCACTGAGTAAAATTAAGTTGGGGTAAAAGACTTGAAAAATCACTATGATATCAGAAGATACAAAGTAGCCCAATTTCTACACTAAATTATTTTTCACCAAGTAAATATGCTATAAATCACATGGACAAATTCCTTGGACCTATTTCTCAGTCAATTTCTGGATTGTATTATAGGAAGGTACTGATATTACCCAACTGGGAAATATTTCTATTGTGGAAATATGCCATTCATTTTTTTTCTTAAATTGGCAAATATATTATTTGGGAATCATGTTTAAAAATTATAATTTTCCAGCTTATCCCTATTTCATATGGACCGGAACCATATATTCAATCCTGAACATTTATGTATAATCAGTCATTTCCCCTCTTGTTCATTTGCATAGTTATAGGAGTGTCTTCTACTGGTTCGCCTTCCAAGATTGCACAGCATACTAAACAGACCCCTGGATTAATATGAAGGAAAAAGCATTCAGATGCAATTCTGACTAAAAGCTGCAATAACCTTTATATTATGATGGTGAACTAGGTCCTAACAAAACTGTCCAAAAATACCTTGGGAAACTCCTCATGTGCCTTTTAGAAACTGGGCAGATATATCATGCATGCATATAGATCAGGGGTGTCAAACTCAAGAGGACACAGGTCAGATCTGGCGCGCGGGGTACTTAGATCTGGCCCTCAGAACCACCCTGGAAACAGCGAAGGACTGCCCACTGTGCTTCTTCCAGCAAAAACGGAACTCAGGAGTCCCTCCCAAGTTCCATTTTTAGCTGTAACTGCCTCCTGCAGCCCTCTGCCAGTGAAAACAGAGCTCCATTTTCCTTGACAGAGGGTGCAGGATGCAGTAACAGCCAAAAACAAATGCTGAGCTGGCCACACTCCCTGGCCGTACCCCACTCTAACCCAAGGTCATCCACAACCCTGATGCGGCCCTCAATGAAATCAAGTTTGATAACTAGATAGACAAATCAAAGGAGTCATCATCCTAGGAGAGGTTGATGGCTTCCACAGGATCTAGAGACTTATTCTATGTATCTGATCTTAACTAAAGTTCCCCACATTCAGATGACATCTCTTCTGATTCAAAGCAAAAAAATCACCAATGAAATGATGTGGATATAGTATACTTAGATTTCAGTAAGCCATTCAACAAAATAGATCACAATCTACTTCTTGGTAAGATATAAAAATATGGGATGCACAGCATCACCACCAGATGGATTTGTAAGTGACTGACAAACTGTACTCAACCGTACATAGTTGTCCTTAATGATATTATATTTATGTGAGGGGAAGTAAACAGTGGGTACCAGAAGTTCCATCTTAGGCCCAGTACTTTCAATATCTTTATAAATAACATAACTGAGGGAATAGAATGGGAATTCATGAAATTAGCAGATGACACTAAGCTGGCAGTAATAGCCAATACCCCAGAAGACAAGTTCAGGATTCAAAAAGATCTTGACAGGCTTAACCATGGGCCCTATCCAACAAAATGAAATTTAATGTGGAAAAAGATTAGCTTTTACAAGTACAGATTAGGTGAAACTTTGTCCAAAAACAGTTGGTGTAAGAGTGCTAGTGGACAATCACTTAAATATGAATCAACAGTGTGCAATAGCAGCCAAAAAAAACCCTAATAAAAATCCTTGGTGAATAAACAGAGACATAGTATCAAAATCACATGAAGTATTAGTACCACTTTATAAAACCTTGGCAAGAACACACTGGAATACTGCATCCATTTTTGCTCACTACATTACAAAAAATGATGTTAAGATTTTGGAAAAAGTACAGACAACAGCAACTATGATGATTAAAGGCCTGGAGGCTAAAAGATATGAAGAACAGTAGCAGGAATTGGATATGGCTAGTCTAGAGAAAAGAAGGACTAGGTGTGACATGATAGCAGTATTCCAGTATTTGAGGGCTGTCACAAAGAAGAAGGGGTCAATTTATTTTCAAAAGCATCAGAAGGCAGGACAAGAGACAATGGATGGAAACAAATCAAGGAGAGAAGCAACCTGGAATTAATGAGAAACTTGCTAGCAATTAAACACTGAGAACCAATTAACCATTGCTTTCAGATGTTGTGGATGCTTCATCACTGGAGGTTTTTAAAAAGAGACTGGACAGCCACTTGTCTGAAATAGCAATAGCACTTAGACTTATATACCACTTCACAGTGCTTTACAGAAGCAATTTACAGAATAGAATAGAATAGAATAGAATAGAATAGAATAGAATAGAATAGAATAGAATAGAATAGAATAGAATTCTTTATTGGCCAATAAAGAATTGGACACACAAGGAATTTGTCTTGTTTGCAAATGCTCTCAGTATCCATAAAAGAAAAGATATATTTGTAAAGAGTCAAGAATCATAAGGTACAAAGTTAATGATAGTCATAAAGTACAATAAGCAATGAAATCATACTAGGAAATAGTCAATATAAATCTTAAGGATACAAGCAACAAAGTTACAGTCCTACAGTCACAAGTGGGAGGGGATAGGTGATAAGGAGTGATGAGAAGATTAACAGTAATAATAGTTCAGATTTTATAAATAGTTGAACAGTGTTGAGGGAATTATTTGTTTAGCAGAGTGATGGCTTTCGGGAAAAAACTGTTCTTGTGTCTAGTTGTTCTGGTGTGCGGTGCTTTATAACACTTTACAGAGTCAGCATATTGACTCCAACAATCTGGGTCTTCATTTTACGCACCTTGGAAGGATGGAAGACTTGAGCCGATGAGACCCGAACTGCCAAACTGCTGATCAGCAGAAGTAGTCTGCAGTACTGCCTTCTAACCACTGCACCACTGCGGCTCATGGTATAGGGTCTCCTGCTTGAGTAGGGGGTGTTGGACTAGAAGACCTCCAAGGTCCCTTCCAGCTCTATTCTGAATTAATTAATGTATGGACTCCTGTACAGTATGTGTGATTCTTTGATAACCTAAGATAATTACAGGGTTATCACAGGGGCCATAAACACATGAACTGCCTCAAAACCCTTCCATAAAGAAAACAGAATCACATTTCCAAATACCATAAACCTAGGGAAATCTATCTCTAATCTGGCAATAAGGTAGAATTATTCAGACAGGGACTCAGCTGCACAGCTGGGAAGGCAGAACAAAAGCAGCAGTCCCGGCGAGTATGTCAAATCCAGCCACAGAGCCACACTTCTCAACTATAGTGGCCTCTGACTTTTCAAAATTCCCAGACTCAGCTATATACACTTCTGATTCACCATAACAATTGTTTCCATTGTTAAACTTAACATCCCAAACAATTACTCTCATTCTTGGGATACACTGAAGTTCACACATCTGGAGGCCCTTCAGTTGGGTACAGTAGAGGAACCTTCAACCATATGAGCCCACAAAAAGCAGTCCTCCAGGAAGGAGGCAATGGCAAACCATTTCTGAAAAACCTTGCCAAGAAAAATGCAGGTACTAGTTCAGCACCAGGAATCAATACAGACTTAAAGATGCATAGTGCATGCATAGTGTTATTATCTCAATAAGAAACAGTCTGAAGTTTGGTGTACAATAGTAGCACCAGACAATTGTATGCATCTAATTCCTTTCTTCTCCTGGACAGTCATTGAAGCAGTTGCAGAAAATTATTTTTATCATCTCCTTCAGAACTATGAAGTTGTTATGGAGGCTACAGCTTAACTAAACTGGTAAGCAAAACAGGGCTGAACTGGGACAATTCATATTTTCTAAATAAAATGTTTATTTCTTCCTTGCTGTCTATGAACTAAGAGCAACAATGACAAGGAGTCACGTACTGACATGTCACAAATATTGACAAAGCAAGCAACAGGGTTTTTATCCTTCCTGTTCTACAGACAAAGTCGTGTATCTGCAAGCAATATTTATTGTTTCTTTCCACAGCATCTTCTGCCTTACGCCTGTCCCTTCAAGTTGTGAAGATGCTGGTTCTTCTCTTGTGAAAGGTCATTTGTGGCTTGATACATACAGTCACTTCTGTCTTTTGTCTCTCTCCAATGCAGAAATTCTTACAATTAAAAAGAAAGACATAATAGAAAAAGCCCTACAGTACCAACCCTGTTTTTTTAACCATTCAATTTGAAAAATGAAACACTCATGTGAATTGTGCTCATCAGAATGCTATGGTAGATTTATCCCAGTGAATATTTTTTTTGCTTGCAACTACCATCTACTCCAATAGAACTCATAGTTGTCTTAAATATTAATTCCAGTCTATAAAAAGTTCACCATTGTAATATAAGGCCGTTGCAGCCTTTAGACAGGATTGCACCTGACTGACCTTTCCTTGCACATTACATATTGATCCATGGATGTTGGTTTGGTACATTATGGAACAAAGTCAAGGATATGCATACAGTAATGTACTTTATGAGGAAAGATTGAAGGAACTGAATTTGCTTATATGAAAGAATTTTTTTTAAGTGAAACTATTATCCACTAGTGATGTTTTACCCCTAGATTTCTTACACCAAGAAGTTAAATGCTTGATGGTTTCCAATGATTCCACTTTGCAATGCTATGGTTTCATGAACTATACATGTAAAACTGTGTCTATCAATCCATTCCAGAAAACAAGGCTTTGGATTTATAGGTAATTGCCCTTTCTACACATTATGCAGAAAGCTTTCAAACTGAAGAAGTTTATGTAACACTTTGAAGTAGACCACTGAGCAAAAAACAGACACGTCCTATTTGTGGAACAGTGTACCCTGCCTTCTGAAAAATTTTAAAATATGGAGTTGGATGCAAATAGCTTGGGTGAGTTGATGATTCTTGAAGGATTTGGGGTTTGGAGGTTAACAGGGAGGGCTGGAAAGAATTAGAATGTAGTACATTTTAACTTTAATGGGATCAAAATATTCTAAGCTATTTCCTAATTTTATTTATTTATCCATCTATCAGTCAAATTTAGATATCACCCATCTCAGAGTGATGCAGATTTGACTGAAGAGTAATAGTTCAATTTATTCTGAGACAATCTAAAGAAAAGCAACAAAGAGATCATCCATCCTTACCTAGAATCAAAAGATGATGTCCACTCTGTTCAAGAATATAATGTTTGAAAACATGGACAAAACCGTCTTGATTTCAAGATTAAAGTTGTTGTGTTATATAATCTAAGGTTATATAATTATCATCTTTATCTCCACTAGCTTTTCTCAATGCGATTCAAGTATTTTCTCTGCCCAGTTCTACCCTTACAAATGTTAAATGTTCATTACCAATTGATACAAAAAAGAAAAAAGAAATGGGCAAAAAGACAGTTAAAACATAGACTGATACTTCCTTCATAATTACATATGTAGCATTAACCACCAATTCTGACCATAGTTTAATTTGAAACTCTTGCACAAGAGATTTATTGTCTTGGTAACATTTATAAGAATGCATAGAATTAACCATGCACTAGATTGGGTATTTTTAGAATACATTTAAAAGAGCTGAAAATCAGAGCTTCACTGTGAAACACTTGCCAAAGCAGAACTTTTCAAAAATGGTATGTATAGATTTCAAACAATCCTATTGCCAAAGTGAATGTGCAGTTTCACTCAATGTTTTGACATACAGCTATCATTCTTAAGGTTAGGCAAAGAGAGCCAAAGTAGCTATATCTATGACTGCAGGTAATTCAAGGTTCTTTCCCAATCTTTCCCAATATTTTTTTTTCCTTTAATGATCTTGTAATCTCTTGCATTGGGGTGGAGTCGGGCGACTGAATGAAGCTGAGCATTTAAATGGCTGGCTTAATGCATATGAGGAGCTCACAGCAGATATTTTCTCTTTGCGACCAGAGATAAATCTGCTACCTAAGGTTGAACTTTCGCCACCTAAGACTGAACTCACAGCCTCCTGATTGGTAGAGAGAGCTCCACCTCTATGTCACCATGCTGTTAATATACTACACTACACACTACACTAATTATATTTAGAATATATGTATTTTGAGACACCCCAGGCTGCCACAACCTGGGCACATACTTTTCATACAAAAACTCTAAGGTTTATTACCCTCCCAACTCTAGGTCAAAAAAATTGCATGGCAAGAAAGTTGAAAAATGTCAGCCTAAAATTGTGAAGATCTGGCAATACTGTGCAAAATGGATCAGCATTCTCACTTAACACAAGCAGCATCATATATTCCTAAATTTTATTCCATTAGTGAGAGCCAGTTTGGTGTAATGGTTAAGGGATCAGGCTGGAAACCAGGAAAGTATGACTCAATCACAAAGCCAAGATGGGTAACCTTGGGCCAAATCACTCTCTAGCAATCCTAGGAATCAGGTAAAAGTAAATCACTTCTGAAAATTTTCCAAGATAAATAAAATAAAGTAATAAAGAATAGAACAGAATAGAACAAAACAGAATAGATCGGTTTCCATGTGGGAAAAAAGGTTCTTCAATAAGATGTTTGGGAAGCTAACGAAGAATAATTCCTTCTTTACAAAGTTCAGAGGCTAATCCATATGTACCTTTCTTATGAAGACATATCCAGTGATTTAGTCAACTGGTCTGGAGGAGGGGAGAAAAGAATCCCAGCAAATAGGCAATCACATTATCTTTACAGAGAAGTTTATCTGAGAATTAACTGACTAAAGAGAGCCTGATCCACCAGAGGAAATAGGTCAATAGGAAATAGTTAGAGAACAGGGAGCCATTGATCAATAATTACTTTTCTGTTAAAGAGTATATTCCCTGGAGTAGCTCCTTTTGCATATAGCAACACCATTAGCCAGCAGAAGAATTAAAGACAACCACACCACAACATTTCAGTAAACATCTCTTAGAGAGATACGATCGGGGTGGGATTCAAAATTTTTAACAACCGGTTCTGTGGGCATGGCTTAGGTGGTGGATGTGGCTTGGTGGCCATGTGACTGGGTGGACGTGGCTTGGTGGTCATGTTATTGGCTGGGTGTGGCCAACTCAATATCACTCACATCAAGGCACGTATCTCCTCGCCTGGCCTCTCATGACTGTGGGGATGCTGCAACAGTCGTAAGTGTGAAAAATGGTCATAAGTCACTTTTTTCAGTGCCATTGTAACTTTGAATGGTCACTCCACACAAGCAAAGTACCAGCAAAGGAGGGGAAAAAAACTCCAGAGATGTTCCTGAGACAGGAAGTCTAGTCCTGCCAAGAATGTAATAAGGGTTAACGGAAAAGCAATTTCTGTAAGCAACACCAGAATGTTTCCTTCCTGCCTTCCTTACAGGATTAGGCCAGTAATTTCTTCTAACAACCGATTCTCCATGCTTAAAATGTTAACAATCGGTTCTAGTGAATAGATGTGGACTGGTAGAATCCCACCCCTGGATATGTTAAAGAAAACAGAATCTGCTCTCTTCTCCAAGCTTCAGCTCTAATTTCAAATCTACAGCATACTGCTCATTGGCCAAGTATATTCAGAGAACCCCTGCACAATTTGAGATCTACTAAAGTGAATACATGGAAGGAATAAAATTAAAAAAAGGACAACCAGCAGGGGATAGACTTACAGCAGTGATGGGTACTTGTTTGGAAGAATTAAAGAACTATATTAGGAACAGATCAGTCTGAAGAAAACCTACAGGATCTGTGTGGTTATTAAGAATCAATACATGAATGAGAACACAATTTTCCTCTGTATCTTTCCAAACTGGGTGATGAAGGTCTGGACTCATTATGCATAAAAGGAATCATTTTAGACTGAAAAGCGTATAAATAAATGCACAGGGTTTATTTCCACTACTACCAATGGGAGAGCTGAATCTGAATGAAAGACTGCTTAATGTCATCTGAAGCTTTTACAACTGAAGACTTGATCTGGGGACTCTTGTGATTTATAAGTGAATCACTGAACCAGTAGGGGAAAAAAAACAGAATGGCTTGATAGATTAAGGGATGTATTAAAGTAACAAAATTCCAATCATGAAAATATAAAGCATGAAAATTTAAGATTCATGTAATATCAATTATTTCAGCAATGCTGTCTACCAAGTTTAGTATTTATTTGTGTATTTGTACATAATCTTTTTTCCTTACTCCAAATCTAACAACAGTCACATTAAGCAACGAAGATACAAATATTACGTTGCAATAGCTTTCATACACTTCATTAAAAAGTACGGGAGACTAAACATATATGAAACAAAAATCATCTATATAACATAAATACAAAAAATATCTGGAAAAAAAGAGATAGCTCTTTAACCAACATCTAAAAAGTATAAGTTTATAGATTTTTGGGAACGTGCAAAAAAAGAACATTCTTATGCACTACTTTTTATTATTGCTGCTAAGAAAGCTAAATTATTTCAGCAAGCTCTCAGAAGTTGTCAAATGCATCTTTTATTTACCTGGTGTCCTCTAGATCAGCGGTCGCCAACTGGTGGGCAGCAGCCCATTGGTGGGCCGTGAGAAAATTTTGGTGGGCCGCAGAGAAATCTCACCCCCAGAGCACCCTCCCCACAAGCAATTAATCAAGGCTGCGCAGAAACACAAGATTGCGCCACCCACATGACCTGCAGAACCCTCCCCACTCACTCACTCCTTACCTGGTAAACTTGCCTGCTAAATTGTTATTTTTCCTTTTTCCGACCATTGTCTGTTCTGCTGTACCGAAAGATTTAGATTAGCTAGGAAGCAGGAAATGGTTGGATTTCTTGCTTTCTAGCTAGTCTTTAGATCTTCACTTCCCTTAGGACTGAAGGTTTACTTGCAAGCAAATTCAGTGCAGGCTCACAGCAAGCAAATTTGAGAGACTGAGCTAGCCAATGGCAGATAGATAGATTTCTGAATGAATCTGTGATTCTGTGAGTAACTCAATCTGCCTGCCTGCTTTGCCTGATTTTGGATAAAAATTGCTCTTTTTTAATAAAAAATTCAATATTTATATAAATATTTATAATATTTACATACAAGCCATGCCCATCCAGTCACATGACCACCAAGCCACAAATTAGGCCACACCCACAGAACCAGTTAGTGGTCCCTGGGATCTAAAATTATGAGTTTGGTGGTCCCTGAGGTCCAAAAGGTTGGTGACCTCTGCTCTAGATCAGTGTTTCTCAACTTCAACAACTTTAAGATGTGAAGGCTTCAACTTTCAGAATTCCCCAGCCAGGATGCAATTCTGGGAGTTGAAATCCACACTTCATAAAGTTGTTGAGATTGAAAAACATTGCTCTAAATGACACAGAAAGCATTTCCAAGAATTCCCAATCATCATGACTATTAGCTAAGATAGTTTAGAATTTTGGAAAATATAGTCCAATATGTTTGGTGGATATTAAATGAAAACTGATCTAATGTGACAAAGGAAAACCTGAATGGACAGTTTTTTTTTAATTTCTATTCTAAATGCTATTGAAAACATTCAAGCAGCAGAGACTGAAGCTCTCCTTTCACAATCGATCCTTACAATATATATATTGAATTCCAAAAAGATATGGAAATTCAATGGTAGATGTTATTTTAATCCATAGAAAGTTCTGAACAAAAAGAGTCAATGTTAAATCACTGGCCAACAAGTATGGTAAGACTGTAGCTAGAAAGGATGGCTGTCTCTTAGGATCTAGTGTGGGGTTGTTGTTTTATGTCTGCAACTGAAAATATCAAACCAGGAGGAGCTAGAAAGTGTGTTCAAACTTCAAGTTATTCAGCATCCATTTTCCATTTGCACATTTACATGCAACATGCTATAAACAAAGAGATAATTTAATGACTCTTGTTGAACAACTATCTTTTGCCTCAGCCTTCAAGTTACTGGAGAAAAATCCTCACTCAGTACAACCAATGTAAGCGCTTGTTTCCTAGTTTTCATACTATATCTTTATTGTAGAATAAGATATACTACACTTCTCTGTGAAAAGAAAAATAAAACACACCTAAGAACTCGTTTGCTCTTAAAAATGCCATTGAAATCCCTCAAATACACTTTAGCTATTATCCATTCAATTTTACAGAAGAAGAAAAGGAATACCAAAAGATAATATGAATAATTGGTGAGAAAATGACAGGGGGGGCGTACATAAGCACACCAGTGTGCCTACCGTCCCTGTCCTATTGTTTCTTTTTATTAGTATCCATTTCATGTATTCATAATCATGTTTATACTAATACCTGTTATCTAACACTTGCTTGACAAATAAGTAAGTAAGTAAGCAAGCAAGTAAATACTGTGTTTCTCCAACAATACGCCATCCCAATAGGAAGACCCAGCATGTTTTATAGGCATAAAATGAAATTAAGCAACTCCCCCCAAATTTAGGCCTATTTTAAAACATGTGAAATGGGGGGAAGGGCAGGGGGACTTGCTGTTAGGAGTGCCCATGGGCAGCCATGCCTTACCTACCACCAGCCACTCCTAACAGGAGATCATGGCGGAGTGCAGAGAGCTCCCTACTCCCGCCAAGCATCTTTGCTGCAGATCCAAGACCTTTGGCGCCCGCCACTGTTGCTTTCCCTTCTGCCCATGTCACTGCTGCGTTTGGAGCTGCCGCTTCCACGTTTGGAGCACCACCGCTATTTAGAGCGCATTTGGAGTGCTGTCATTTGGATTACCGCCACCATGTTTGGAGCTGATGCTTCCGTGTTTGGAGCACTGCCGCCTCGTTTGGAGCTGCCGCTTCTGCGTTTGGAGCACCGCCGTTTGGAGCACCGCCGCCAAAGGAGTCTGTTTAGAGCAGCAGCAGTGCTCCAAATGGCAGCGGCACTCCAAATGTGGAAGCGACGGTAGTGCTCCAAATGTGGAAGCAGCAGCTCCAAACACAGCGGTGGTCCTCCAAATGGCGGCGGTGCCCCAAACACAGAAGTGGCAGCTCCAAATGCGGCGGCAGTGCTCCAAATATGGAAGTGGAAGCTCCAAACACGGCAGCGGTGCTCCAAACGTGGAAGCGGCAGCTCCAAACGCAGCGGCAGCATGGGCAGAAGGGAAAGCAACAGCGGTGGGTGCTGAAGGTCTCCAGTCTGCAGGAAAGGTGCTTGGCGGGAGTAGGAGCTCTCCGTGCTCCACCACGATCACCCGTTAGGAGCAGCTGGTGGTGAGGCATGGCTGCCCGCAGGTGCTCTAGGCGAGGATGCAAGGGGGGGAATTAAGTCACCCCCGAAATGACAGCCTAACTGTTTTTTGGGGACTCAAAAAAAAAAAGACCCGGCCTTATTTTGTAAGAAACACGGTATATAAGGTCTCAAGAATTTTAAATTTGAATCCCTGGCTAAATATTGAAATAGTTGTATTTACTTTACACTAGGTAATAAATGTGATTTTGCTAAATTGCTTTTACATAGATTGACCTTTGAACCAAACTGCTGTGGAAAATATACCACAGAAGCAAAGTTCTTCTATCATGTTAAAAGGTTTTTAAAACTTAATGCGAGTTCTCAGAAGCAAGAATGCAATACTTTGGCAAGAGATACTTGACCAAGTGCTCAAGTATACATATGAAGAGTCCCAAAATACTTTAAGGATATATCCTCTTATCAGCTATAGCAAACCTTATGTTCATAGCCACTGGTACCTAAATTTGAAATCTAATTACCCTTCCCCATGTCATATGAAGACAGGGAACTGTGACATTATGAGGAACTGCCAGAAAATAATAGTTGTAATTTCTTTCACTAACATGTAACATGGAGAAGAGAATGGGGACTAAATGAGGCCAAACTTTAATAGAGTATGGGTAACTATAAGAATGAAAGTAGCCAGTCACTCTCTCTTGGTGCATCTCACCTCACAGGATTGTTGCTGTATAGGAAAAGGAGGAAAAGGTATTAGATACATTTGCCAGGGGAGGGATTCATAAAAAAGTAATAAAAGTCACATTAATAAAAAAATAAAAAAATCAAGATCTCAAAGATAGGCTTAAGCTTAGCAGTCCAATATTCACAAAATTCTAATTGATTGGAGGATGGATGTCTGAATTTATTTAGTGTTTGTCCTGGCATGGCATGGCATTTAGGTAAGCAATGACTCTTTTATATGCTGATATGACTTAGGTCCCATATATAAAAAGAACATAAATCCCAATTTTCTCCAACTATTCGTCCAACTCAGAGCCTTAGCCAGTCAAAGCAGAAGTTAATGAAAAATCTACACTGAAATCTGAAAACCTGTGTTTGATGCATTTTGTCTTTATGCTTTTAGTTATTAAGATCCCAAACAAGTTTTTATCACCAGTGGTGAATTTCAAACAACACTCATCTGCAAAAAAAAGCAAAAATGTTTACTGAAGGTATAGTATGAGTGTATATCCCTGGAGATGTTTGTTATGAAAATCATAGTTTTTTTACCATTATGATTATAGAAAACCATTAACAAATCTTTAAGATCTTTGCCTTAAGCCAGAAACATTGCCCAGCTCCACTCTGCTGAATCAAAATTCACCCTGACAAGTAGTAAATTTGTTGCATTTTCATTGTCCACCGTTCCATTCACTATCCCACCCCCCAAAAAACCTAAAGTAGAATTTAGACCCACAGATCTTATAGAAGCACTAGTTGTCCATAAAGACAGAGAAGAAAAATCTTCAGAGGAACTAATAATAGAATATACAGAAGCAAATTTCAAAGCGTTGAAGAAAAGCAGACAAAATCTGACATAAGATGAGATTGCCCTTTCTCCGAGTGAAGCTCCACAGGCTGAAATATTACCTCAGTACTAAAAAAGGATGTGGAAGAGATGCCTTTCATGTGTATTGGGGAAACAATAGTAGAAAAAAAGAATATCGGGACAGCCTAAAGATGGGAGTGCTGGGAATTCAAGGTTTCTGCAAATGCCTCAGCTAATAGCAAAGCCCACTAGATTGATTATGCATGCACACTATTGAAAACAATGGTCACTTAAGTATCAGAGACCTGCTAGATAATTTATAGCCAGCTAGCATTAATATTCAGAAAGGTAGGCAAAGTTCAAAGGCATAAGGTGGAGAACAAAAGTTTAAGACTCTTCCTATATCACTACCAGCTTTTTAACCACAAAAGGCCTTGCTTGTTTCTCTCTGCCTAAACTCTGGCATCCTTCAGTCTCAAAATACTATGGTATCATGCTCTGAAAAGAGGTCCTAAAACAGCATCTAATGTGGAGAAAAAGGCCAATTCAAGAGTGGCAATCCCTTCCACACTAAGGACAGATACAGTCTGTCCCCTGTCCAGCCCTCAGATTTTGCTGGTTCCGGGACTAACTCTTTGCCTCCAAGCTGAACGATCAGAGGTCAAGGTTTCTCAGCTGTTAATGTCCATTCCCAAGGCCTTTAGATCCCTCTTGCAGATATCCTTATATCGCAGCTGTGGTCTCCCTCTAGGGTGCTTTCCCTGCACTAATTCTCCATACAGGAAGTCTTTTGGAATCCACCCATCAGCCATCCTCACGACATGCCCAAGCCAGCATAGACGTCATTGTTTCAATAGTATATACATGCTAGAAATTCCAGCACATTCCAAGACTGCGCTATTTGGAATTTTGTCATGCCAGGTGATGCCAAGAATACATCAGACAGCGTATATAAAAGGTGTTCAACTTTCTCTCCTGCCATGAGTAAAGGGTCCAAGACTCACTGAAGTACAAGAGTTTGCAAGACACAGACTCTATAGATCTGAATCTTTGTATGTTCCATCAGCTTCGTATTAAGCCATACTCTCTTTGTAAGTCTGGAAAATGGGTGGCCGCTTTACTGACACCTCTATTCCGCTCAGTGTTTAAAGGGAGAGTGTCGGAGATAGTTGAACCTAGGTACACAAAGTCTGCCTAAACTGCTTGAGTCTTAATGGTTGCCACTTGGTTATAGAATACAGAAGAGCAGATTATCAACATCTCATCATGTGCATGAATAAACATTACTTGATGCCAAATGAAACATACTCATTCATGAGATTAATATGTCTACCTGGATTAGCAGCAAGTCCTCAGGAAGGAATATCCAGCAACTTTTACTTATTTCATCTGAACTGACTTCTACTTGCTTTGGATTTTAACCTTAGGTGCATTTGACCTAAGATACAAAATCAGCACCATTGTTGGGGATTAAAGGTATATGAGGAAAAGTTTTATATATTGTATTCAGGTTGACAGTCTGTCCATTATGATTGGATCCTCTACTCTTCTGTCCAAACCATTATTTTCTGTGCCTTACCAGAAACATGATTATAACCCAGTTGGTTTCTGGCACCTATCTTAAGTTTGAATATAATCATCAAGGCTCAATAATCAACACAACCTACTGAGCCACAAATATGTTCTTACAACTATTTGTCAAAATGTCCTAGAACTTACAGGAGCAACATTCAGCACATTTATTCCCAATTGTCCTTGATTCATATTCACTTAAGATTGTTTTCAAATTTTACAAGGTAAATTTTTATTCTTGATAAAGGAGGAAAGGTAGACATGTGAAGAAAAGGAAACATGTGAAGAGAACAGCAGAATTTGGGTGGAAGAGATTAAATACTGCAGTGGATGAGATAGTGATGCTAAATAGAGGTATGCTACATATTAGATAAAAGCAACATTTTCTGTTATTTACTATTTGGAAAGGATTTTTTTTCTTTTACTTGCTCTTTGTTCTTTCCAGAATGTGGAGGGGAAATGTGAAGAGACTGATTGACTGTCATCTATCTGACTATCAAAGTTCTTCAGAAAGTATCCAATTTTGATATAACTGGAAACTCCAACAGATAAGGTGATAATTGAAGATAAGGTTAGCAAAATATCTGAATGCATTGAAAAACTAAAAGAAATTACCTAAAGTGCTGTTGTAGATCCCAATGGGAAAACATGAAAAGCGCAGACTTTGAAAACCATAAGCATAAAAGGAAAATCTGAGAAAAAAAATGAAATAGTACCTTCTGCCAAGGCCAGCAGAAAGTCTGAGAGGGTTGATTTGAATCCACAGAGACACACTCACTGGGGTATATTTAATAATAATGTCACTGCATCTTATCAACCAATATTTTTCTCTATTTGATCTTACTGTTGTTCATCAGGCAAACCATGTCCATGCAGATCAAATGAAACAAACAAAATGTTAAAAAGTTATATTTATATATTTACTTACCAAGCACATCTAAATTATATTACAGTAACCAAAATATATGTACAATCCCCAAGGCATGTCACAACTTTTGAGCACCCCTAATGTTTGGAAATTGAAAGTTGAAAATTTTGATGTGCCCTAGAAAACTAATTAAAATAGCTCTTGGATTGTATTTTAATTGAAAAACGTTATCGCTTTGAAGAAAAGTATCATTCCATTGATCATTCCAAATGTTGAACAATACATCAGCTGGTACCCACTCCAGGTATAGGACTTTGGCATCGGTAACATTATTCCTAAACACTAAGATCAGTTTTTGGTCCACAGGCTATAGCCCATCACATTCTGTTCATATTAAATCAAATATGTATAAAAGTCTTCTAAAGACTTCCTTGGTCTTCATGGGCAGTCAAGATAGCTTGTGTACATATTCCTAAGTCCCTTCTCCTGAACAAGCTGAAAACCAGTCTATAAAGTGAAGGCAAATTCTAAATCTCATTCTATTTCAACTTGCACAGTCTATAGAGAGAGATGTCCATTATCTGCTTCCTACTCTAAACGCTGAGGGAAAAATAAAAAAACAATGCAGATAATTATAACAGGCCCTGCTATTCCATCAGAAGTAGTCTAGCCACTAAAATGCACATCCACAAGCTGTTAAAAAATAATAAAGCCTTTCCCAACAATTGCAGAACAAGAAGATAATTTATTGCCAGTATTAAAAATAAAACTCCAATCAATTTCACTAATATTGAAAGCATACACGCTACAGTTTATCTCTGCCAGCAAGGAAGTCAGAATACTAGCAAATTTAAAACTCATCCCATCCTTTTGGGAATAATAAGATCCCTTACATAGCGGTTAAAGGTATACTTTCAGTCATCCAGTCATAAATATCCCCAAAGCAATAAGCACTGCAACTAACCAAAAACATTTGGTCACTGTGCCATTGGAAGAAAAAAATATATATCTGAAAAACAGATGGTTTTTATGTCTGATTTCAAAAAGGGAGGGAGAAAAAAATGTCCATCTTTTTCATTCAGACATATCTATTCAGAATATTCATCTTGATGACTATTATGACCAACTTCTCAGACAACAGGCAATGCTGTTGTAACTTTGAACGGTCACTAAATGAACTGTTGTATGTAAGGATTGCCTGTATTATATGCAGATACTTTCAATAAAAATATAAAACTCAGTGTTGTAACTGTAAAGTAGAAGCAAACATACTAAAACTGATATCGGCCAACCTCATTCATTGCAAAAGGCATCAATCCATCAAAGTGTTCCAATCCAAAGCTCTGTAGAAATTAAATGATAACTATAAATAAATGATGACACATTTACCAAAATTAGTGTTACAACAAAATATTGAAATATGCATTATCTCTCATTCAATGTATCAGAAAGTTGATTGTGCCAGTTTCTTCAGAATCAGCTGTTTTATTCCTTCTGTTGCAACCTGTCCCTTATTTGTAAGTGGTGCCATTCTTGCTATAAAATAAATCTATTTTATATTAGCAAGTTCACTCTTACCACTCAAATAATTGGACTACCTCCTTCAACAGTCTCAAATAGCATAGCTGGAAACGATGAAAGTGATAATTCAATACAGATCAAGGATTCCAGTTCAGAGAGGCTGATGCAGGATGCTGCACTATAACCAGGGTACTCTTTTGATTATGTGTAATCAAGGTGATGTTAACTCTTGCCGACCATATAAATAATTTTCTTCCATGATTATCTGTCCCTAACCTGGCCTTTCAGGTCTTCCAACAACAACAACATCCACCTATTGCCACTGTCACCAAGTTCATCCATCTTGCTACTTGTCATCCTTCTTTTTCTTTTCCTTCACCTAACATTAGAGCTTTCTCTATATTATGATTTTGCATAATATTTCCAAAACAGGACAATCTGAGTCTGAGCATGTGTACCATAACTGAGAAATCTGGGTTGATTTGTTTGGTGATCCATTGCTCTGTTTTCTTGGCTGCCCACTCTTTTCCAAAGCCAAAGTTCAACAGCCTCAAAACTGTTTCTATCCTGCTTCTTCAAAGTCCAACTTTCTTTTCATAGCATCTCTGACAATACTGTTGCTTGTGTTGATCTTTCTAGATATAGACACAGCACAGCATTTGAATCTGTTTTCCAAGGGCTTTGTGATTGCTCTGTCATGACTGTCTGAAGCATATTTCATAACTACTTTCTTCTTTTAATACTGATGATTGATCCTAAAAGGCAGAAACTTTCTATCACTTACATAGAACATAGAATAATAGAGTTATTGACCTTTTTTCCCCTTAAATCCTTTAGAGAAAGTTTTCTTTTAGCCCCCTCATAAGGGACTAAGGGGGAATAAACTCTGCAAGGGACAAAGAGGGTTCTTTCCCTTAATCATTTGAGAGTTTGTTCCCCTCTTTGGTCCACAGAACTCTTTCAAGTCCTTCTCCATGGAATTAAGCTTAAAAAATCCCAGGATATAGGCACCATAGTGGGGATTCACTGGGTTCAATGTATGGAAACATATCAACTGGCTCACTTATCACTCCCTATTTCAAAACTATTCTACAATTTTCCCCATCACTGTTAATATGAAGAGGTTGTTCATTCAACTACTCAATTTCCTTCTGTTGTCTTATTCTGCCTTCATTGGTTATCAAAAGCTTTAATATCTTTTCCCTTGAATTTGCTTTTTCATGCAATTAAACAATTGCTTTTCTTATTTTTTTCTGTTAAACAAATTTGTATTTTCAAGTTTTCAATCGATCTAACCTTAGACATACTTACATATAATTGCCTGTGTGTGAACATTAGTTCTTGCCGATATAGTCCAACATTAAATAAAGTTTGCCCTTGTCTTCTGGTAATTGCAATTACTAGTTTTATATAAAATTGTCATCTTTGCATTTTGAAAGGAAATGAAATGTCTGAAAGAATTAATTTCAAACTTGGAAGATGTGGTGAGTCCCAAAAGCATATTTCCATTCAATTCTCCACTGTTCCTAATAAGATCAATATAACTAAGTTACACATCCTCATCCCACATCAAATGTATAAGTATAAATATAAATAAAATATCTCCAATTCTTACATACTTGCTAGATTTATATACTGCTTTCTTCTAAAAGCTCAAGCTTGCTTTTGTGGGAAACTCCCTTCATTTGAGGGAGAGGTAAGCTGGGCTAAAAGAAATTGATTAACCAAAGGAACACTTATGTGAGGAACTGATAAATCTTTCTGAAAAATTACAATACCATATTTGCCAACTCACTTTCTAACTACGTGAACAATATAATTTCATTGTGTTTTCCAAATTGTATTGCCCAAAAGGTCACAACCAACCCTGATTGCTTATTGTAAGTATAATTAAACTATATCCTTTAACACTTCTCTCTGAAAAGAAGAGTTTGAGATATGAAAAATATTACTCACTGCCAGGTTTAGAAGAATATGTGGACTACAGAGCTTGACATGTTCTGTAGATTAGCACTTCTACCATGCATAGCACCAAATTTCATTTGCACTCCTTTTGCTTCCTCTCTCCAGAAGAGCCAGAACTGAAAATATGCCACAGCCTGGAATGGAAAAAAAAACCTCTTCCCTCCACCAATGTATGAATTTATGTAAGTTGTGTGATTCACCTAGCCTAGCCAAAATCCACCTATTCTCTAGGCATCCCACTGAGATTTTTTATTTATTTTATTTGGTTTGTCAATTGCTTACAAGATAATAGGTATAAGTAAAAACATAGTTATGAATAAATGGATACATATAAGAAAAATAAAAGAAACAATAGGACAGGGACAGTAGGCACGTTGGTGCGCTTATGCACGCCCCTACAGACCTCTTAGGAAAGGGGTGAGATCAATAGTAAAAAGTCTAAGGTTAAAGTTTTTGGGGAAGAAACCACAGAGTCAGGTAGACTATTCCAGACATTGACCACTCTGTTGCTGAAGTCGTATTTCCTGCAATCAAGTTTGGTGCGATTAACCTTGAGTTTGTATCTATTGTTTGCTCTTGTGTTCTTATGGTTGAAGCTGAAGTATTCACTGACAGGTAGGACATTGCAATGTATGATTTTATATACTATACTTAGATTGGACCGAAGGTGGTGTAATTCTAGATTTTCTAGGTCTAGAATTTCAAGTCTGGTGGCATAAGGTATTCTGCAACGAGTAGAGGAGTGGAGAACTCTTCTTGTGAAATATTTCTCAACTGTGTTAATATTAGATATGTGATGTGGGTTCCAGACTGATGAGCTGTATTCGAGTATTGGTCTAGCAAATGTTTTGTATGCTAGTTAGTAGTGTAATATTACCAGAGAAAAAGCTACGTAGGATTAGGTTAACAACTCTTAATGCCTTTTTGGCTATGTAGTTACAGTGGGGTCTAGTACTTAGATCATTAGAAATGAGTGCTCCAAGGTCCTTGACAGAGTTTGGATCATCAACAAGGTCTTAACTATTCAGCATCTGTGGTGTTTTTTGAGTCCTGAGAAATAATCAGCATAAAGAAGCCTGTTCTCTGCCTGCTTTGTACAGCAGGGCCGGCAGTGTTTGACTTAGTGGGATATAGATACCACAAGCCTGGATTGTGGAAGACCCCAAAATTACACTCCTCATATCATCCAATTGTTATTTGTCAATCTTTCAATTGTTAACTCATTTGTCAGCTCTCATCCTGCTATTGGAACTTACTTTGATGCACGAAGTGCACTACTGGTAATATTTAGTGGGGATGTGCCCTTTCCTACCAAATATAAATGGATGGTGGAGTTAGAAAAAAATCCTCCTGGTGCAGTTAGAAAAAAAATCAAATCATCTGTTCTATCATCTCCTGAGTTACTATGCTAGTTAGCAGATGAGAACCTGGCATCTTCCAGAAAATTCAAATACCCCACCAGTTTGTTCTAGGTTAGAGGCTCTTGATGTTAATTAGCTTTTGTAATATGATGGATGACAGCAAGAAAGCCAGGACTGACACAGGCAAATTGCATTCCAAAATGAGCCTTCCCTCCTCATCAAGGACACTGAAAAGAAACCTGAAGAATGGCAGGAGCTGGGCTATAACACCCCCAGCTGGACATAATGTGTAGGAGATTATGGGAAGCAGAAAACTTAAGATGTGACTTGTTGAAAAAATATGCATGCACTTCTCCTGGGCTAAGGCCTAACTTTCCAAGAACTAAAAGAATTGAGAAAGGTCTAAGTTCCACACTTTGAAAGAGGATTGAACCACAATACTGAGATATTATGAAATAATATCACTCATCAACTATCATAACAACCAGCCAAAGTAGCTTGCTGGGAGATGTGGAGGCACTTTTCATCAAGCTGTGAAGTTCTGCTAAATGCATAGACAACGGCAAGATTTGATTTGCTTGGGCACCTATATTTTATGGAACTGAAAGCTGCTTTGTTTCACCAAAATGCAACCCAGAATGTTGACTGCCTATCAAAACCATCTTTTCCCCTCTCCACAGTTTCATTGTGATTAAAGCATTGACCAGGGTAGCTAGAATGTCACAGGGATTTTTGTTTTAATCCACAATGTTACTAAGTAAAGATACGTATTATCCTTATAATATCATAATTTTAGACAACCTGGTGTTTTCCAGAATCCTAATAACTGTTATCCCAGAACACTGCAGTGTTGGCTATGAGATCGGAGAGTCCAAAATATCTAGAAAGCCCTAAGTTACTAACCATATTGCAGGTGATCAATGCTCTGTCCAGCATGCACACACTGTTCACTCACACAGAAGATTTTTAAAAAGTCCTTTGTACTAGGGACTAAGGTGCCTTCTAAACATTAACTGTATGTGATAATCAATTGTTCCACATATAGATAGTTGCAGCAATAAAAGAAAAAGGGTGGACCAAAAAGGGAGATATTGAACTTTTACAATGGGAAATGTAAAAGGATATTTATGTCCTAGATGTTTAGAACTTGACATCTCTTACCAAACTCAACTTATGAAAGAACACATATAAAGTTAGGATTACTCATCTTGAATTGTGTTGTGAGCTAATGCAGTTAAGAAGACTAATTCTCCCCTTTCTCCATTGTAAAAGGGGCAATTGTATGTCTAAATTACTCCTAGGCAGGGGCCTCTACATTTGGAAAATTAACATGTTAAGTAGAGGGCAAACAAGTATGAGTCTTCTCAATGTGTTTATTTCTAAAATACAAAACAGATTCTGTACTTTCAAGAATTTTTTAAAAATTAAACCATTATAACATTTGCATGTGCTAAAGGTAACTTATAAGCATTGCTCTTCAAATTCTTAAACAAGGGTTTCCCCAGTAAATCGAAGTAGCTATGCATGCATGTACATGCAGAGGCAACTAAAAGCAGCTTATGAACAGTCATTCATTATTCAAAGAGAAATGTTTCATATGCTTTTTGTAAAACAATTTCTTCAAAAGATTTGCACAGCACCACGGACAAGAATCTCAGTTTCATCTTTATTTTTTTTTTTTTTTTAAAAAAATCTGTACTCTTTTAACTTCTTGCTGATAAAAAAAATAATTATGTAAAGTATCTGGAATAAAAAGTCCAGGATGGGCCATCAAAATTAATAATTCTTTCTTAAAATAAATTTGACTTTAGTTATGATTATGTCACTACTTTAAGTCAAGTACTTGCAACACCTTATACAGCATGTTATACTTCTGCTAACATTGAAACTTCCACCTACGTATGCTTGAAGTGCAGTAGACTGTGCAGCGATGTGTGCCAGAAAAAGAAGAAAAGAGCACAAAGGAGAAATGACTCTTTCTGCTAAGACCAAAGGGAAGGCAGTCAAACTATACAACTTGAAAGATGATACAAGCAAGAAGTCACATTTTCATTGGCAAGATAAGACTTAATTTGGAGCAATTAAAAGAGGACTATTAATACAAGTGTTAAAATAATGATGGTGAAATAAATGATAACCCAGATGTCCCTTTTATCTATTCCAGTTTTATATCCAGCATCAAGAAAACTAAAAAAGGCTGACGGTAGAAATTCTATTTGCTTTAGCGGGGCTGTATTAGAGACAGACAGACAGACTAGATGACAGATTTGAGGAAAATAAATGTGATGGTTAGTTAGTTAGAACTTCTATTGTCCTCCTGTAACAATGACCATGCTTTTGCCTGAATCACATTCCAGGTTAGTTAAGTTTGAGCAAAAACTTCATGTCAAAGTTTTCATGTTCAATGAGCAAGGATATTCATTCATATTCATTCCATCTTCATGCAAGAGCTAGACTTTTAAGACAGTTCAAACTAGCAAAAAATGCAACATTTGAAAGATGTAGGAAGGGCTATGGCATAACTTTTTGACAGTCCTTGGATTCCTGTTCCATTTCAAGCCATTTGGGAAATTGAAAGAAATAACTGAAAATTCAGAAGGTTGTTGTTGCAACCTGAAATAATCTGTCTCAAGATTTTAACAGATGCAGAATCTCCTGCCTGTTGCTTAACCAGTCATGGCACCATCACCTAGCCTTGGCTAGATCCACAATATGCCCAGAATTTTGTCTAGACAACGAGAATATAACCAAGCAGCTAAAAACAAGTACTCTCATCATTTCCCACTAAGTAGTAATGAAGACTATGAAAATCAGATGCCCAGTAATCAATTCCAACTTTTTGTCCTCACTTAGTAAAATTATTCAAGGTCGGGTCAGAAAAAAGATAGCAAATGTTAAGTAAAAACATCACAATATGATTAATTTAATTATATTCATTTTTGTTACTGTCCGTAAAGCATAAAAATATGGAGATTTTTGAACAATGCAGATAAATTTAATGACACAGCAGATACCCAAGAAAATTGACGGCTAGAAATATGGAAGCCATTAAAGCTCCTTTTCTTTCTGCGATGCAACATTGGGAGATCTATTTGATGGCAACCAGAACAATAGGTCTGTATGGGTTGGAAAGATGGGATTGAAGGCCTTTTTGGTCTAAAGAAAGCATTTTTTTAAGGGGTACAATACTCATCAACCCTTTGCACTCAGTCTCCTTTTACTACTGCATCCTTCCCCACACCTGCCTGCAAGCTCTCCACCCACCGCAGAGCAAAAATTCACCCACGCAATATTGCAAAGGCTAGAAAGCAGATGACAAAAAAAGAAAAGACAGGGCGTAATGGGAGGAAAGCGGCAGTGCTTTCTTCAAGCCAGAAAATGCCATCTCTTCTCTCTAGCTCACACACATTGTCACAGGAAAAGCTAATTTCTTGCCCACCCCTCCCACAACACGCTAACACAGCTCGTGATTCAACCCCCTCAAATCTCACATGTACACACAAACTTCAGCACAACAGCACACAGAGACAATGGTGGGTCTGTGTGTTCAAAAAAAAAAAAAACACAGGGAAGCTTGGGGCAGTACAGAAGGACAGAAGGCCCGGAGACCCTCGTTCTTTGGCCTCAGCTGATGCCCCACTTTCCCACTTTCAATTGCATTGCTCCCCTCCCCAGCCTGGCCTTTATGAGAAAAAGACAGGGTTGGGTACTTGCATACATGTTCTGTCCTTCAATGTCACAAACAGCATGCTCTCCAGAGCATGACACACTCCTCCACACCTCTATGTCAATGTGTCAGAAGCATGCATTTCACAGATGGTTAAACTAAATCATTATCACCAGGCATCCATTAGAACAACAAAAAAAGATAATTCCATTCCTCCACAACACAAAGACATGAACACCCATTCTTTCTACTCCAGCATTCCTCTGTCTTTGCTATAGATAGATCCTCCTTCTCAACATATGAACTGAACGGTGCACAACATGCTAGGAAAAAAAAACAGGGGCAAAAGAACTGGCAACAAAATGGACGGGAGGTTGTTTGCTGTGTTTCCTGACTCCGACCAACGCCTATAAACCATTCCCTGTGCGTACACACTTATATACATACAGCCGTATCTTTAGATTCACTAGCATTTAAAGGGAGGGATGGAGAATAAAGTTATGGCCTATCATACAAATGTCAGTATAAACCGTGATAACACAGCTAATAGGAGACTACATATGTGGGGCATGAAGCAAAGGTCATTGTGCTTCTGTTGTAATACACATGCACAAACACACACTAAAAAAGCCGCAGAGCCATCAAGAGGTAATACAGAATTTTCCAGTCAAGAGCCAAAAAGCCTACTAGGGAGGTGGGAGGGTGAGAAGGGGTCTGGGAGGAGGAGAAATGGGAAATTGACAGAGAAAAGGGAAGCCATGGCAGAAAACAGTGGGGTGTAAATAGAAGATACAACTTCGCTTTTCTAATCCCAAAATTAACAACCCGTCCCTGCCCATATAGATCCACACAGAGAGCATCCTACCTTCAGCCTCCCCTACCCAGCATTAGTGCAGATGAATTTCTCTATCTTAGCTTTGCAGCAATCTAATGACTTGCAGATTAAAACCCCTCACGGAAGATATCACCTGCCCTCCCCCTCCCTTTTTTGGCCTAAAGAATATGTTTTTAGAGATAATGATGTCTATTTAAAAAATTAGAGGCCTCATAAGAGATACTATTCAAAAAACAGCAGCTCTCCGTATCTCTTCTGTCTCCTTTTGCACGCACAATTTTCCAATTCCCTCCCATTTTTCCTAACCCTTTCCCCACCCATCAAGAATGGTACTAATGAATTAAATTGCAATGACACGGATATGTTTTAAAAAAATAAACCCCACAAATTAATCAGGAGAGCCAATCTCAAAATCCCAATCAGTAAAATCCGCTGGAATTCATTCTTTTCCTTATATAAGCAGAAGCACGCCAACGTGTTTAGTAGAAACGCAGTGCAAAATGAGGCCAATGTAGAGCCATGAAGAACGGTGATATCATCAGATATCGGCTCGGTCAAGAAACCATCATCACTGGGGATTATGAAATAAAATGCTAAGGCCTAAAATCTTAAATTCATTTGTTTATTTGGCATGCCATTTTCCCAACCCTCCCTTTCTTTTTTTTTTTTAAGGAAAACATTGTAAAAGATGATAATATACTTTCCTCTCTTAAAGTATTTTCCACCAGTAAAGCCCTTAATGATCCAGACAGAAAATCTTCATCAATCTGACACCCGTTATATATTTCATTTAATCAATTAATACAGCCCTGGTTAGTCCCACCATCACTGAGGATGTAAAAACACTATTATTTCCCTCTTCTCCCAACGCAAGATGCTTTACAAAGGAGGGTCGAGAGCTTGGGAGAAAATTCATTAAATCCCATATTTATGCTGCATAAAGCACGTATGGATAAAAGGTAGCAAAATAAGATGTTAACCATCAATGCTTGCATTTTTTTAAAAAAATTACTTGTCACTAGCGTTTAAATAAACTTGCAGAATGTAACAATATCTACTTTAACAAAATAAGGACCATGAAAATCTCATATTTGATATCGTTCACGAGCATCGCTTTATAGTGAGCAAAGAGCTCACCTTGGTCCTTTCTTTTCTCTTTTCCATCCGATAATAACCTTCTCCCTTTCTCTCTCGATCCCTGACCTCACTAGACTAGTCAGGAGTTCACCCCCGCAAAAAAAAAAAGTCCCAAAAATATATCATGGCAGAAGTGCCAATGCACGGTCATGAAAATTATTTACTTTAGAAAAAATATTTCTCTTACAAGGTTGGAACATTTGACGCCTGAAAAATTCTCAGGTCAGATTTGAGACAAAAAATAGGAAGCAATTCACACAAATTATCTGCTCCTAAAAAATGATATTTTTTCATGAAATTTGAAACAGCCAGGCCAAAGAAGAAATCAAGAAAGAGTTGACAATGGAAATTCTGGGATTTTAAAAATAAATTTAATAATTTTACAATTATTTTTTAGGCTCACTGATTTTTATTTCAAGGGCTTCTTATAACCTGTCCTTTATTTTAATCTAATAATTTGTGGGTAGGAAAAAGAATAACATGCTTGCAAAATGGTTGTTGTTTTTTTTATGAAGAAAGTGTAAATAATTTTGGAGGTTTTTTTTTTCCCATTGCACAAAAAATAATTAAAATAAAATATAAAAGTAAACAAAAGATCACGTCACTTGTACAGCACTACAGCCTGATGATTTAGAAAAGGGAATTACATCACCGTCCTTCATGGGGTAAAATTACAAAACAGCTATAGATTTGGATTTGGAAGGGGGAAAAGGTAGAGAACAAAGAAAAGAAAGGAAAAATATATTAACATTATTTATTTGTGATATGATATCACAAAATTGGTCAGCAACATTTAAGGTCGCTCTTTGCCTGGTTGTTCACAGCAGTTGCTTATATAGTGGAAGTTTTCAGACAAGGATGATACTAAATCATTAATATAAACAAATGGAAGCCAGAGAAGAAAGATTCTTGTAATAGAGCCAAAGTAGTATGGAAAGGGAGAGGAGAATGAAACCTCTGCATCTCCGTCCCATTTGTTTATTGTATAATTGTTTAAAAATTGTCAGGATGAGATTTAAAGGAATTTAAGGATTATCGAAAATCCTGGCTTCTTCACACATTACTTTAGCAGTGTCTTTTTCCAATTTTTTTTTAAAGTTTCATCCAAATAAAGCCGGTCAGTCAAAGGAATCTAAATAAATGTATTTATAAGGGTTTGTCCTCTGCATTTGTTAACGAAGTATTTGATTTCGGTGTGTAATTTAAATCCTGTTTTATTCTTTTACTTATTAGACGTGCGAGGAAAAAAATCCAATTTAAGGAAAGAGCCAACTTTTTTAAAAAGACAATCTTATCGATATAAATCCCCGAAGGAGTCGGGATTTCGGAGTTTCTTTCCGTTCGTTTCCGATTTTTCCAGTCCCGCTTACGTTTCCATTCCCAGCTTTCGCAGGTGAGAACTTCTAGCCTCCGATTCCGAACTAGAGTTCCCGGGAGGCGCCCCGAAAAGGCTGTGTCCGTGAAGGGGGGGGGCGTCGTATTCCAGCCTGAGTTTTACATTTCCTGCTTCTTCGGTTCTCCCCCCCCCCCCCCCCCCCCCCCCCAAAAAAAAAGTCTTACCTTGGAGTTGAGGAGAGCTATAGGTACCGGAATTAACTCTTGGGTTTGGCTCCTCTCGGGATTATAAGAATCCAGGCTGGCTCTATGGGAGCGGCATGAGGGAAGGCGAAGGTGCTGCCCGACGCGAGTCCCGCGAACGACTTGGGAGAGCAGAGGCAGGGTTAGCGAGAAAAGGCGCGCCGTGGGGAGAAAAAAAAAGGTCGGCGCGCCTCTCCCTCGGCGGGATGAGTTGCGCGCGAGAAGAGCTGCGTAAAGCAGAGCTTTCTGCCCGAGACTGTCAGAGAAGCCCAGGAATTTCACGCACTCCGGAGCCGATCCCTCCCCTTCTCCAGCGCGCAGACCCCAGCATTTAAAGAGACAGCCGAGACGGTGGGTAAATCCGAGCGCTACTCCTCCCACCCGGAGCTGTTTTGCAAACAGCTGAGAAGATGTAATCTGGGGACATCCTCAAACCCAGGATGACTAAGAGGCAGGTGCTCGGGAGCCCGGCTTTCTCATGCTTGCAAACTCATCCTGGGGAAGCGAGATAACATACACCGCCCACTTCTCCTGGGAAAGCGCCATACAATTGAGGAGAAAGATAAAAGCTAATTGGAGGCTCCAAAATGAAGCCGAAGTCTATTGAACGCGGGCTAATAGTATTGGCGATAATACGCCAAGTGATAGCCTCGCTGTATGGTTTTTCTTTTCCTTTTCGTGATTTTTACCCGAGACAATTCTGTAGGAAGTTATTTTTCTTTAAAAAAAAAATCGCTACTCTCATTTTGTTCAGCTCTTCTTTAAGACGCCTCTTTTCTGTCAGTTGGGCTACAGGTTAAATATATATATATTATTTTGGTGTTCGGTTCGGTTCTGCAAGTCTGTTCTTTAACAGGTCCAACTACACACCCAATTGGCTGAATTTGTATTTCAGTAAATAAAGGGGGAGAAAGGGAAAGCAGCACCAGCTTCAGCGTTGGCTTACTCAACCTGGGAAATGCTTGAGAATGCTTAAAGTTCACTCTTTATAAGCCAGGCCTGGTGGCAGGAAAGATCTGCCTTTTTGAACCCTGTGTAACATGAGAAAAGTATTTACTTACATAGGTATGCTTTATGAATAACTCTAATAGAAGAAGCATTTTTTATATATGTGTATATATAAAACATTAAATCAATTTATTGCTATAGCATCTATCATTTTGCTATGTGTGTACTTCTGATGAAGCTATGTTCCTTGTTCATCCTTGGTTAGTTCATTACTGTAGATGCCATCAGGTTGAACTGAATCTCTGGAGTCTCAGGAATGAAAAAGAAGAGTTTTTTCTCCCATTAGTAAAGCACCATACAGTACTGAATTTTTTTACTTCCCAGATTGGGAAAAGAAAAAATGTATTTTCACTTCCTGTTCCAAAATATTTGTGACTAACAGCGGTAGCATTGAAATCATTATTACTAGTAATATTGGTTTTAATATGAATATTGGTTTCACTATTAAACACATATATTTATATATAAAATACATGTTTGCAAATATAGTTTTATATATATACACACACTAAGCTATTCTAATGCGTAAATAACTTTATACTATATGTTCGTTTAAAAACAATATCCACTATTCTGTTTGAAAGATGATCCCAACAAGATAACTGGACATATTACCAGAAAAAAATTAAATGAATAATAACTTTTAACAAATTATCTAAAATGGCAGTGAACAATAAAATTAAACATAGCAGAATAATGGCTGCATTGCTTGTTCTCCAAGCCAAAAACCACCCAAATTTTTTCATGTTAACTAAGAGAATCATATGAGCTTTTAAGTTCTGGAAGTAAGCTTGGCTTACACATAGGAGGTACTTTGCTTGGCTTGAGCTTAAAATGTTGTATGAATCAAAATATTTTACTTGAAGATCATTATTGATTGACATAAGCCTGAAGTCAGACTTTGTCTACATGTTTCTCTGCTTAACCTTGGAAAACAACTATAGAGCAAGTCTAAGAAAATAGACAGATATAACATTAAGAACATGGTTAAATCCATTTATAAGAAGTTGATTTCTTATTATTTTAAGTGAAAATTAGCAGTGCTACTCTGGTCATTTCTAAAATGGGTGAGCCAAAGGTTTCTTTTCTTTGCAGTGTATCTTCTACCTACAACATAGATTTTGAAATTCATTGTGGTTTCAAGATATTTTTCAATTGCTTCAAAAATCCTTGTCCTTGAATCAGTTTTAAAATTGATGGAACTAATTCTGTAGTATTTTGGATGCTACTACCTGCATTTGAACCAGAAATATATGTTTTAGTTTTTATTTTCCAACATTTGTGATTTATGTGGTTTTTCATATTCAGATGCCAATGAAGGTAATGAAGAGTTTCAAAGAAATCATAAAGAATTTCCTTTCACATAGTTATTAGAAACCAAGGCACCCTGCCTTCTGTTTAAGCTAAGATGGAGAACTACTATTGACTTATAGTTCCAATAGCTCAAACCAGCAAAACCAAATATTAAAGATATTGCAAGCTTTATGTTAACAATACCTGAATAATATATTTTAGTATGATTGGAACCTCTTGTGGACTTTTTGGAGAAAAAAGGGAATTTTTTTTTTGTGATTTATGGTTTTAATGATTTAACAGGCTAGATTATATAAAGAAGACAGTCATGATGTAACTTTAGACAAAAAGTTTAAGATATAATTTTACTTACAACTGCTATGAAAAATATTGGAAGCAAATTCTTTATATTTTTGTATCTTTCATTATATCTTTCTCTTTTTTTCTTTTTCTTGCTGTACTTTTTAGCTTATTCTTTTATTTCTCTCTTTCCTTTTCCTTTCCTTTGCTCTGTTTTGGTTTTTATTTATTCTTATTGCTGTTAAAACTTTCAATAACAATTATATTTAAAAAAATATCCTTCTTCCCCAAATCCCTAAACCAGGGGTGTCAAACTGGCGGCTTGTGGGTCAAACTCGCGGCCTGTGGGCCTAGCCATGTCTATCCCTGGTTTAGTGAAAGGGGAAAAAGTTGTGATACATCACGTGACAACAATGTGTCATCACAAGTTTGACACCCATGCTTTAAAGGATGTTCATTCAATGAGGAAAGAAAATCCATGCTCCTGGAGTTCTTATCTAGATCAACAGCAGTGCAGCAGGGAGACAAGATGGAAATATATTCTTAACTTTAGTAGAAGTCCATTTCTTTGCTTTGAAATGGCACAAGGCAGGGGACATGGCTAAAATTGCTTATGTGACTATCACTGTGGCATGGAATTCATTCAAATGTATAATGCTACAAAAGGAAAACAATTTTCTCTGGGTCAAACAAGGAATAAGAACTGGAAAATATTCAGCTGTCTATGAAATCCTTTAATGTTATTACTGCTTTTGCAAATGAATATTAGAATTTTATCATTTTCTATTCACTCATAAGAATGTACCATATATTTTATAGATGTACCCTTATGAGTTAGATTTGTACATCCCTTTGCTGATTTTGACAGACCTCAAGAAAAAAAGCAGGATTCGGCCTAGTTACTACTTAATTGGGGAATCACAAAAAAATTCCAGGGCTGTAAGCTAGGCTAAGAATTTAAAAAACACATACTAGACAATGGTAATGGAAAACCAATTCTGTATTGTTACCAAGAAAATAAAAAGAAGTGAATTTCATTACATGGAGATTTTGCCAAGAATCAAGCCTGGTTGGAGGAAATCTATTCTAAAATTTTAACAATATTTGAGGGAGGAATAGATTGGTATGTAGGTATGTAGGTAGATAAACTGAATCTCTAGATGACATCAGAAAAAACTGATAGGCCTTAGACAAAAAAAATGAATGTTCCCCCAAAATCTGCATTTGATTTTATTTATATCACATATTTTAAATTCAATTATTTATGCATGAATGCTGTGATATTTAAAATTTGGGTTAATTTTAATATGAATATTAGAATCAATTAATAAAATTCAATTTGATTCAAACTGAACTGGACTAAACCTGAAAATCAAATCCCAGTTCAATGATAATCAATCCAGATCTCAAAAATATTTCTAGGTTTGTATGAAAAATATCCAAATATCTCCAAGTCAGTTTAGATGCATTTTATTCATAGATTTATATAGTTTTTTCATGTTGTTGTAATTTGCCCAGAGTCACTAGGTCAGGTGGACAGTGTATAAATTGAATAAATAAATAAATGATTTGATTTAACAGACTGATCAGAAGCAAATTCATCCTCAATTTACAGACCCCTCAGATCCCAAACTGTTTCAACTCCTTTCCTCAAAATGATGCTATAGAACATTGCACACCAGAACAACTAGACACAAGAACAGTTTTTTTCCCCAAAGCCATCACTCTGCTAAACAAATAATTCCCTCAACACTGTTCAACTATTACAAAGTCTGCACTACTATTACTGTTAATCTTCTCATCACTCCTTATCACCCATCCCCTCCCACTTGTGATTGTAGGACTGTAACTTTGTCACTTGTATCCTTATGATTTATCTTGAATGTTTCCTAATATGATTTGATTGCTGATTGTACCCTATGACTATCATTAACTGTTGTACGTTATGATTCTTGATTCTTAACAAATGTATCTTTTCTTTTATGTTTACTGAGAGCATTTACACCAAGACAAATTCCTCGTGTGTCCAATCACACCTTGGCCAATAAAGTATTCTATTCTCAATCAATTTGGAGCACTATTTTCACAGAAATAAGGATTATTCTTCATACACTTAATAATTTCCTCTCCTGTCATATTAAAGGATATAGACAGGCAGCAAATTTGGAGCAACTGAACCTGAGGTTTTCAGGGATCATGTGGAGCCCTCAAGACTCCATTATAAACCATTAGGTTTTTCCTCCGCAAACTTGACTGAATTTAATTAAACATATACATAAGAATCCTAGAACTTCTGAGGTAATTTTATTGTAGAAAAGCTAAGAAGTTGTTAAAAAACCTTAGTACCAGTACTAGTGCATAGCAAATGTAAGTACACTAAAAAGTTCACATTCTTTTGTCATTTCTTCCTGTCCAAGTATGCAAGTTTTTGCCTTTAATTGGAAGGGCCATACTTTGGTGTGTCTCTTGTTTTGATAACAGCCAGATTTAATATCAGGTTGTTTTCCTCTGACCACGTGAAAATGATTCATGTAAAATTCTGATCAAAATGCACATTTATTTGGAATTACTGGAATCTTTGGAATAAAAGGTGATGAATTTCAAGTCATTGTTAGTAAGATGCACGTCATTGATTTAAAGATCTCTTGTTTATCTTGCTCACACATGCATGTACATTTCCATTTTGATTTATTTTCTCTCCCAAACCAATAAAGCACAGAATTTAAAATACAGAAACACCAATAAAGCACAAATTTGATATTCAAAATGTAGGGGAGAAACAAACCCAAAACAATATCAAGTAAGGGGTATCATTCAGCATCTGTAAGCCATAGCTATTGCATGAATCTTGGCAACATTTACAGAAGTTATCTAAATTAGTCCTTGCAGAAGGAAATTTGTAATTCCTTGATCAGAAAAACAACTAAATTGGGTTTATGAGTATCAGATGCTATAAGTGGTACAATGGGCAGTGTAGCAATACATGAAGTATTGATTCTAGCCATGGCATCTGGCATTCCATGTATTGCTATACTACCTATTGTACCCATGGTATTATGCATATAGATATCTACATGTATAAACTGGTGATCTGATATTTGAGGCATCACCCATCTCTCTTTCCTTTCAAAAAAAAAGTAGCTCTGAAGTACTTCCCCGAAAGAAGAGGCTTCTGGACCTAAACTATTGAAATATTTGTTTTCAGCAACAACTCTGTTGTTCTTGAATTGCAAACTTGCTTTGAAACAACTGGAGACTGAACCTCTAACGACCCTTACAATTAAGTACTAAAAACAAACACAAAATAGTCTTACCGCTGACTTCTCTGCATGTATGAATAGGCCAGACTGGGAAATGGAAAATGGAAATGGAAAAATATGTCAGATGAAGACCATAGCAAGCCACACCTGCATTTTTGCCAAGAAAAAGATGTCTGTGGAAAATTGCACCTATGCTGCTACTCAGAGAAACAGATACAATATGCAGTGAGAAACCATGGTGGGATCACTAGCTTAAATATTATATTTAAATCAGGAGTTATATAATAAATATAACTATAATAAATATATTAGGGGGAAATTATAAAAAGAGATAGACAATATTGAATAAGTTCATCAGATATTTTTGAAAATGTGCAAGCATTTCATAGTGGGGTGGGGGGGAAGCAGGAAGAACAGTATTAGTTCTATCCCTCTCTTGGTAGTAACAGAGTGGAGAGAGCAGACCCTATGGAGCTCATCAACCCCAATATGCCTACTGACCTCTGCCTTAATACCCACCAAATGATCTTTCTCACAACTTAAATGAAACTCTGATATGCTACAAAGTCTTTTTTTGTTATGTTCATTTGACAATCACAAATGTCTTTGGGTCCCACATAAGTGTGCAAAGTAATGTTGCATTTACTGACCAAATAAATGCATGCATGCATCCATCCATCCATGCATGCACCCATCCACCCACACGCATGCACACACACACACACAGACACACACACACAGGATGGATGGGAAGGAAACATGTCCTGGTAAATTTATATTTTTTTCCATTAGCTATAAGCCCCACAGTAGCTATTCTGAGACTCTAGATAAGATCCTTCCCCACAACATGTTACCAAAATTTTAAATATGCCCATCAGTCAAAAACGTTGTCTGCCTCTGTGTGAATGAATAATTCCATGGTCAGGGTTTTCAATCACATGGTGAATCTCTATGGTAAGAAGCGCTGTACTGCACTTAGATGGATAAAAGCAATGACTGAGAATGTATCAATGACTCTATAATGCATCTTCTCTCCTTTTCTCTTAATGTATAGAAATTACATGCTTTCAGGATGACTGTCAAGTATATTACCGCTTTCCCTTTTCTCTGCTTTTCTTAAATTTCCACCCCATCCCCAGGCCCTTTCTGCTCTTATTCTCTTCCTTATTTTTCTTTCATCTGCTGATTTTTATTCCTTGTATATGTTTTTTCCCTTATATCATATATGTATGTATATATGTATGTATGTTATGTATGTATATATATATATGTATATGTGTGTATATATATATATAAAGAAAGCAGTATGCTTTCTCCCTTATTTGGGGATTAACAGGGTGTTGTAATACAAAGTATATACTTATTCCCCTGCCTCTGCTGATAAGGAGAAAGCCAGATGGTGTAGTGGCAGTTACAACTGCCTCACATGTAATACTTCCCTGGTTCGAATCCCAGTAAGGGTATGGCTAGCTGAAGAAAGCTAACTAGCTCGAAATAGATCTATACTAGTCTCCCTTATTTATTATTTAAAATTATCAGCTTAAAAACTTTACACACACACACACACATATATATCTTCTGTTTTGATTCTTAATAAAGAATAAAAAATTGAATATAGAGTAGGGATAGTTATTCAAGTGTTTTCAATCCTTCTAGGCATACAAACTATAGTGTAAATATCTTCATGTGCTTACTACTTAGAAAGAATTGTCACAAAATAAGTTCCACAGCCAAACTCATACATTTTTGTCCAAGTCATCAAATGAGAATTACTCTGGTAACTGTACCTATAGGTGCAAACAAGCCATTAGATATACCTTCCTTTGCAGATTTGTAAAATGTGTATTGACTCATGCTTTCATCAAACTGAAGTTATTACATCCAAGTTCTCACTTGAGAAAAAGATCTAAATAAAACACTGGTACTGTACTTATGGCCCACAATCAAATATTGACTGTAACGTGATGATAAATTGTCTGTCTCTTACTAGCAGACCATATATTTTTCAGCAATATGTGTATACTGCGTAGACCTCACTGACAAGCATTTACCATGTAGATAAATGGAAACACATCTTCCATTCCCACTTTTTTGGATCTTAAAACAGAGTTAAGACTCTTCTCTTTTGTTTACAACACCAAGATTTCTCACCCTGTTCAATGAATAAAAATGACTATATAAACAGAAAAGTATTGATCCTTCTGCCCATATTGATGGGCCACTGCGTCTGAGGTGTGTATCAACTACTGAACTCCACTAATATTTCAGTTCTACATCTTTTCAGAGACGGCACTTCTGAAAGTCATGAAATAATTTCATTGGTGAGTCATCTATTTCTTCCTACAAGAAGTGATAACGGCTGATATTTTCAAAGTGAAAAAAGATTATTAAATACAGATCCAGCCTATGGTCTGCAGTCAAGTATTATAAAAATAATATGAACTATAAAATCCATATAGACCCATAATAGTTTATTATTATTCTGTTATGTTTAGATTCCAGCCAAGTGTCAAAATAAGCATTTTTCTTTAGCAATAGGATACATAGTCTAACCAGCAGATCACACTTGAGTTCAGTAATGTTATATCCTGTTTGAAATTATTATGTGGGCTTATTACCTAATTTTTGGAGAAATTTATGTTTTCTCATTTATCCTCAGCTTTGTAATAAATTCCTGGATATTTCAATAGGTTTCTGGGCTATCGACACATAGAAGGAATACAATGGATACTTATGCTGCAATACCCTGCAAATTTTGGGATTGAATTATAACAGTGTTTTCTATAAGAAAGAAAACAGCACTTAATAATATGACCATTTAAATGAGGAACTAATGTTATATGGAATACTTTTTATGAATTTTTTTCAAGGTGGACTTGGGCAGATCATAAAATATTAGTAAGTAAGACACTGGCTGAAACTTGTTCCTTCTCTCTGACCTCTTTTAGGTATTTTCCCCTCTTTATGCATAGTAAATTGAATATAAATAATTAATTGTATTTGTCTTGTGAAACTGCCACTCAGGAAAATCAGCAACAATGACAAAAGGTAATGTTGCCCTCACTCGGCGGTAGTGTAAATTGTATCACCAAACTGTTGTGAGGCACTCAGGCAATGCTTCATGTCATCCTACACATTGTTGCATGAGTTGTTTAAGCACTCGTTTTTCATATATTTCAAGGCTCATTTAAAAGACTAAATTCCACCTTTATGGCAGGATGCAAGGGGTTCTCAGACTCATAGCCATTAGAACCTCTCAATATGTCAGGCACCACAATTCTTTACAGTAGTGGAACTGCAGTACTATCTTGGTTCTCAATTGCTTTGAAACTCATCAGATTTGGTACTCAGTGCATTTTGATGTGAAAATTACTCAATACACTAGAACAGGGGTGTCCAACTCATGGCCCACAGGCCAGATGCTTGGACGTCTTATCAATTCCCCACCATAGTGCCTCCAGAAAATCAAAGTTCTAAAAATAGAAAAAGATGGAATTATGGTTTCATTTGATGTCAGAGCACTCATCACATCCCTAATCCATAGATCCAGACTAATGAAAGAATCCATGGTTACCCAACAAATGAAACCTAACCAGATGAACTAAGATCGAAATACTCAGAATCCTGGATATAAGTTATCTCTGCCTCAGTACCTACTTTCAATTTGGTAGAAAGCTATACCAACAAATCATAGAAACACTCTTTCGATCACCAATCTCAGGAATCATAGCAGATTCCATAATGCAGCTTCTAGAAAGTATTGCACAGCCACACATGTTACCGAAAGTATAGATCTGATATCTAACAACCCTTCACCACAATACAAAATGGAACTAGAAAAGACACATGAAACAATAAAAATCTTCAAAGAGTAAAATTCAGAAAGGAAGAAGTAAACAACAGGCTACGCTTCTCAATATCCTCATCAGCAGAAAAAATAATGGCAAATTAGAAATGTAAATCTATTGAATAACCCACACAAAATACATGTTCCATTACCAAAATAACAAGCCAACCTCCCATAAGAGAGCTGTGTAAGAACATTATTCAGATAAGTACAAACACACTGCAGCAACCCAAAACACCAGAAGAAACACCAGAACAGACTGCCTATGCAACATTTTCCAACCAAACCATGCAACTTTATCAAAAAGTGCCTGACTGCTCAACCTACTACAGCACAACCAATATAATTTATTAAAAGAATAACATTACCGTATGTCAAAAACATCTCAGAAACTATCAACAGACTATTGCAACCACACAGCATCACCATAGTATATAAACCAACTAAACCCTTCCAAAAATCTTAAAACAACCAAAGGACCCAAGATGAAACTAGAAGAGTTATCTATAACTTACAGTGGAAGGACTGTAACAGCCATTATGTAAGACAGACAAGCAGAAAACTAGCAGAGTGTATCCATGAACACCAACTAGCAGTCAGAAAACACAGTGAAAACTCCTTAATCTCACAACCGCAGTTTCAAGTAGGAAACTGTGAGCATCCTAGACCAAGCTAAATCCAGAAATGACAAAGAGCATTCAGGCAATCAGCCATTGGTAGTAACATAGAAATCAACCATATTTATACACCATTCAAAAGAGACAACAACAAGCTAAGAAAGCAAAAAAAGACCACGATACATCCCCTCCAGTAGCCAACACCTGATAAGCAGGGATTAACAACAGCCAAGCAATCCAATAGAAAACAATAGCAATAGCACTTAGACCTATATATACCACTTCACAGTGCTTTACGGCCCTCTATAAGTAGTTTACAGAGTCAGCATATTGCCTCCAACAGTCTGAATCCTCATTTTACTCACCTCGGAAGGATGGAAGGCTGAGTCAAACTTGAGCCTGGTGAGATTCGAATTGCCAAATTGCAGGCAAGGAGTCAGCAGAAGTAGCCTGCAGTACTGCACTCTAACCACTGCACCACCACAGCTCGTACTATTAAGGGAACTACAAGGAAAAACCACACCCCCATCAACATTGAGAACGCACCTAAACAGGGAGCAACCCCACACTCACTACACTGGTTATGTTACCTAGTTGGATAATGAAATGTCTGCAAGCAAACAACTGAGCTAGAGAGCATCAACATATATTCTTTTCTATTTGATACATGTATAGCATATATAATTAGTATCAGTGATCAGAAACAGAGAAATATAATAAGGATAAGCATTGATGACTGACTGATCTATATGCATCATGATACAATTTTTCTCCTAAAAGTAAGTTGTGTGCATAAGGTTGATTGATTTACCTTTGACTTATGTTTAATACCATCTGTTCTACTTCAGAGCTATCTTCAAAAGTTCTTTAAAAGACAAAAAATGTGTTATATGGCTAGAATGACTCTAGAAGGATTGGGTCTGCACAGCTTGGAAAGGATGCCCCGAAGCTCCTCTTTTTCTCTGCTGCTTTTAAATGACTCCATATGCTTACATTGGTGGAGCTCTGGAATGACTCCATATGCCTGCATTGGTGTAGGTAAAAAGCAGAAGTGTATGACCCAGCTGAGAGATATAAAAGAGAGTAGGGGAGAGAATGAGTTTTCCCCACTATTTATGAGAGCTAACTGAAAAGTTAGTTTTCTCTTTAAGCTGTAGGATTTGAACTTGAGTAGCTAAAAAGTCAATGGAAAAATAGCAACCAACTAAGCATACTTAAAGCTACATCAGCTGAAGAAAACAAAACTAAGGCAAGAGCAAAGCCAGGAAAAGACCAGTAGCAGTTACAGTAATAGACCTAGGATAGCTTTCTAATGATAAGTTCATTGATAGACTTGATGTGGGAACCAAAGGCCTGGTTGAGGATTGGAAATGGTAAGTGATATAGCAACTGAGATCTATAATGGTAGGGATACTTACCACAGCTGCATTTTGCAGATTACCAAAGGAACATAGGATAGTGACACACTGAAGAAGACTTGTAGTAGAGAGTAGTTGCCCACTGTTTAGCAGGTTCCCTGAATAACATCATCTCTGCAGAATAATAGTCAGAGATTTAAAGAAGGAAAATAGTGAATATCTGGGTGTCTCCCTTGGAAAAGATAGTATAGAGCAGTAGACTCAGCAGAAGATCCTTGGGGCAGAGCTCACACCTGGTCTTGTAAATCCACATAGCCTCACCAACATTTAGCTGGCATAGTAGATCATGGAAGACCTCTCTGGTTAATCAGAGCAGGAAGGAAAATACCAAATCCTTAGACCACCGTCTAAGTGTGTCAAACGTATGTAGTCACAGCAGCATCATATGACATGTCATGACTTTTCCCCCCTTCGCTAAACCGGACATGGGCATGGCCAGCATGTGATGCATCTGGCCCATGAGTCACAAGTTTGACAATCCTGACTTAGAAGGTGACTTGGGAGGGAATCACATTAGAGTTCTATAACAAAATTGCCAATAAAACATGATAACAAGTTGGTACAAGCCACCAACTTGTTATCATCTTAAATCATGTCATAATGCTAGATCTTGGAAGCTGCATCTATTTTGATCACTGGTTAAAATGGAAAAAAAAAGAATTTATATGTACTCCTCTTTGCACATCTGTTTTGTATTTATTCAAAGAAACACAGACTTTTCAAAATCTTAGCTAGAAATGATTGCTTTGCTCTCAAAGTCTTATTTGGGTTTGGAAAGATTTATTATAAAAATTGAAATGCCATCACAATGAGCAGACTCTAAAGAAAAATACCAGAAAATCACTAGTCCAACCTAGTCATAATCTTTCACAACTGCCAGAATTTCCAGCCAGCAACTGATAGTTCTGGTAATTTCAATATATTGGGATCTTCCCAGATTGAGGAAAGCGTGTACAAAGAAAATACAGATTTACATTTTTTCCAGATTATGGAATACTCACAGGGGTGGGATTCAAAAATTTTAGCAATGGGTTCTCTGCCTGGTTGCTGGGTGGACATGGCCATGGTGGCCATGGCCTATTCGGCCTCCTGCACCATGGCGGGGGGATATTTCTGCCTTCCCCGGGCTCCAGAAGCTTTCCTTGAGCCTCCAGGAGGGTAAAAACGGCCTCCCCAGGCTCTGGAGCCTCTCTGGAAGCCAGAAATAGGCACATTTCCAGCCTTCCCGAACTTCCGGGAGGCCCATTTTTCACCCTCCCCGAGCCTCCGCACATGCCCTGAACTTACCTGCATCCAAAATGGGCCATGTGGGGACTCCTGGGAGGGGAAGGGAGGGGTGGGTGAGACCAGCCAGAACTTGGATTTGGGGGTTCTCTGAACTGCACAGAGTCTTAGCTAGGGGCTCTCCCGAACCCTGTGAACCCCCAGCAACCCAGCCCTGGATACCCAGCATTCCACTTCTCCAACATTCCTCTAACCAATAAGTTAGATTAGACTGAAAGCTATTGACATACCCAAAATATGAGTCTTGGCGGTGCAGTGTTTAGAATCCAATATTGCAGGCTCACAATTGACTCAGTCTTCCATCCTTCTGAGGTCATTAAATGAGCACCCAGATTGTTGGAATCAGTAGGTTGACTCCATAAACTGCTTAGAGAGTGCTGTAAAAGCGCTATGGAGTGATATATAAGTCTAAGTGCTATTGCTATTCATCTAGTACAAGGGTGTCAAATCATCACTTTGTTGACATGTGACATATCACAATTTTTCCCTTCGCTAAACCAGGAGTGGGTGTGGCCAGAGCATGATGCATCTGGTCCGTGGACCATGAGTTTGACACCCCTGATCTAGTAAGATGTTGCAACGAAGATTGGACACAAAAGTTTTTATGCTGTGAGCTAGCTAGAATCAATTTAGAGTCAGGTGTCATCTCAGAAAATAAAATAATAAAACAAACAAATAAATAAAATAAGCTACATTGCTTGGGGGGAAATGTGCTTTTAACAATGAGACAGAACATCTTGTCTGTCCAGATTCTTTCTCATTATATGCCTTACTGATTACTTCAACGTTATGTCCCTTACTGATTATTCCCTGATCCTCAACGGTAGACATGTGATTTTGTTCTGAGCTTCTGCTGTCCTGTAAAGTAGAAACAGTTACAAAATCAACTATTTTCTATTACAAAGTCTTCCTTTTAACTAATTTTACCATCAGCCACAATGATTTAACTCACTGCTTTGAATAGGATTTCTGCTTTAATGAACCAATTCATGACATATTATCCCGGAAAAGTCTTCTGCCATTTTCTGAGTCTTTCTGTCACTGACCAAGCTATTTGTATTGCTAAATAGATATATTTGAAATAAAATGAATAAGTTGTTAGATCATGACTTAAAGACATAATGTATAATCTTGACTTGAAGACATAATGATCTGAAGATCTCTGATGATAACTTTCCCAAAAGTGTTACCATCATGTTCACAATCTTTCTTCCTTCCTTTTTTGCTGTGCTGAAAAGTATAAAATTGCTTTTTCTTCCAGACTAGTTTTTAAATGAAAACTTTGAATTCTAAAATTTGATTCCCACATTACTTTCACCTACCTGTATAGAAAAAAAAACCAATATTTTTTTAAGACATCAAAATGAATTTATTTGGGATAGAGAAATATATCAAAAATAGAAAGGTAACAAGTAAAGTTAATAATCACATAAATATAGAATTCCAAACAAACCAGCCCAGATAAACTAATCATTTACTGTCTCCTTGAATAAGCTTTTGCTTTTATGACATACTTGGTCCATCTTTGGAGAAGGCTGATCAGGGCTTCCTGCTTGGCTGATTCTAGGTAAGTATTTATTATTTCTTTCTGACAAATTATCAGTTAAATTCCTGCCATGTTTTAGAAACAGCAACTGAAGAAAATGCTTTATCCTCAGTCAGAGCATTAACGTATTTCACAATGGTTTTGTTACTGTTCGGGGGTTTTCATGTTATGGCCTGAATTTGGACTATCTGCATTCAAAGCAGATGTTTTCTTGTTCAAAGCGAAGTCTAAAATTTCAGCTGAGTGGCCCCTGTACTCGCTAATGAGCTTTCCCGAGCATGCATCCCACAGCCTCACAGCCCCATCCAGACTACAAGTGTGAACTTTCTTCCCAAAGGAGCTGCACAATACCTGACTCATGCTGGCACTTATGTCTCAGAGTCTGCATGGCATGGTCATATTAGCCAAGGTCCCATCCAAATAGCCAATAGCTGCCAGTGGCATCACATTGCAGAAACCCAGGGACTCCACTGAGTTGAATTCTGCCTCCTCCGCAGCTGCAGGCTTGCTCTCTGCCTTGAACACGGACACCACCTTCCCAGTTGCAGAATTTATCAGCTTGGCATGGCAGTCAACAGAACCTGTCAGAATTAGACTGCTATCCTTCTGGCTTGCCACACATTACCTCATACACTCATTACCTTTCAGAACATGTAGTGAGTTGCCCTGCTTCAAGTTCCAGATGTGCACTGTTCCATCTTCATAGCCGACAACTTCCCATCAGGAAGGACACGGTCACATGTAGCCAGACAATTTGGCCCTTGAAAGGTTTTGCATTCTCCACTAGGGATCTTCCACATCCAGCAGTTGCCCTCAACTGTGCCAGCCAGAAGGACAAGGAACTGGGGATGCCATTCTGTCCACTCCAAGTCACCCACTTCAAAAGACCAAATCTCTTCTTTAGCATCGACTCTCCAGACTTTAATGAATCCACCCATGACACCCGTGGCCATGAAAGTGGAGTCATAACTAAAACCAACACAAGTGACAGAATCTTTGTGACCTGTACACTCAAAAAGGAGTTCATCATCACTAAATGCCACATAAAAATCAATATTTCGTAAAGACACATAAATACCTTATAACTGTTCCTAGAAAACAGTCTCTAGAAGAAAGGTTGAGAGATTGTATAACAAATCAATTGTTATATCACTTACCAGCGTAGTACAGTGAGTAAAATGTTGGATCAAGACTGGGAATGGCCCAAGTTCTGGGCCATTCATTCTGTCTCAGTTCAGTCTACCCAACATGCTACCCTGAATCCTTTAATTGATAATGATTTTTTTTTAAATGTTCAGATACAAGGATAAAAAACCAATACAATATTATAAGAATATAAACATTTTAAAATGAAAAGTGCTAAGAAAAACTGTATGTATGTATGTATGTACACATGCAGATGCACACCACTCTCCCCTCCCCCAGACAATTACAAACTTTAGTTCCCAAAATCTTTCAACTGTGATATTTCAATAAAATATTCCTTCTTTGCATATTTCCTATTTTACTAATAGACAAATTGTAAAATCTTATAATTCAGTCCCAATCAGCAAAAGTACACTAAGTGGTACCAGAAATAACATATACATACATACATACATACATACATACATACATACATACATACATACATACATACATACATATTAGCCTTGATCAATTTCTTTCCTTTACTTCTAAATAGTAACATCACTTTTTCCAAAAAATGTAGCAAAAGAAATCTGTTCTCATGTCTTATCTGTTATATATAAACAAATCTTTAAAGTCTCAAAGTTAACAAGTTAATTAACAGCTACCAGAAACAACACATATATATTTAACCTTGATAAAATAAATCCACTTTAAATTCCTTCCATTTCTTTCTAAAAAGCTGGATATTTAATCCCTTCAAATAATGTCCACCAAGTCGACTTCTTATTATTTTCTCTTTGTCTCCTCCCAGAAATTCTTTCACTAGTTTAACATGTCTCTTTTGTAAATCTAAGATAAGAAAGCTGTTCAAGTCACTCTTCTGATTTATTATTTGTGTGTCCCTGTAATAGAATGTGTGATTGAACTTGGGAAATGAAAGAGAGAGCTGCTGCCTAGGAAATAATCAGACAAGAGAGGCAGGACTTCTCATTGCCTTAATGGTTAGAGGAAAAAAACTTAGGAATGACCCACCATAATAGATCAAGCTGCTAAAAGTGATGGCATGAAGTTTGTACTTTCAAAACTTCTGAGACTCTGTTAATGTAACCTTACAGAAGAATTAAAGTAGAATAGTCCTGTTTGGTTTACAGATTAATTATTAATAATTTAAACATTAATTATTAAGACCACAGCCAGTTTCCTTTGTAAAAACTGTGTGGCATCATTTTTCATATCATTGTTGTGGTCTGGCATTTTAAAATCCACATTCAGATTCACATTCAAATCAACCTGTCGATATTTCATCAAGTAAAATCCGTTCCTCTTCTGTAGCCTCTTTTAAATCCATTTTTATAGTGGCAGTAATTTCTTGTTCCCAAATATTTTTAAATTCTTTCCCAATCAAATAATCTTGCTCCATTGCATTAATGGGTCTCTACTCCTTTCATTGTAATCTTTAATTCTCTTGGGTTCCTACTGGTTGACTTCTTATCATGTGCATTTTTTCTAATCAATAATTTTCTATGGAAAGGTTTTTTTACATTTAGTTTCAACATTTTCATGTAAATTTTTGTAAAATTTTAAACAACTCACAGAAAATATTTTTTCAATTCCCATTGATCTCTTAATCCATTCATAACTTTTCATAATCAACATTCTTGTCACCCTTTTGCTATTTTTTTTTCAAAAATTAATGTTCTTCTTTCAAAGTCTTGCATGAAACTTTTTTCATCAAGGATAGAAGGAAATGCCCAGTACAATGAAACTTATTCTTCTGAATATTCCCAAAAGTCAGAATTCTCTGAGACAATTAAGAGGTAAAGTATGCAAACCCAGAGTGTCTGTGAAGGTGTAGAACTGTAGCTAAGTAAGATGACTTTTCTCTGGCTCCCAGAGCTCTAAACCTATCAGATACCACTGTTTTACAGTCTCCTCACAGGGACCCTCTATATGGAGCACATGTGGGCAATCCTGGATCCCTCCTTGCTCTGGGATTTAAAGGAGCTGATCCATATATTGCAGGGGTGTCAAACTCAATTTCAATGAGAGCCACATCAGAGCTATAGTTGACCTCAGGGGGCTTGATGTGGCCATCTTGACGCCATCACTGTGCATGGCTGACTGGGTGGGCATGGCCAGCTTGATGTCATTCCCCAAACTGCTGGCATGTTTCCTTTTTGCATTGAGTAGACCAGCCTGAAGCCATGCTGGCCTGATATTTCCTCTTCGCATCAGGTAAACTGGGCTGAAGCTACATTGGCCCAGTGTTTCCTCTTCAAATTGGGTAGACTGGGCCAAAGCGATGCGGGTAGACAGGGCCAGTCCTAAGGGCTGGATCCAACCACATCGTGAGCCAGATCTGGCCCTCAGGCCTTGAGTTTGACACCCTTGATATATTGATTTCTCTTTTTGTCTTGGCCACAGGGTCCACTCACCAGGGAACCATTTTAAGTCTGCCATTGCTTCCCCAAAAGTCAGAAGCTATCTTGAATTCTTAAGAGAAATATTAGTAATCGTAATAGCAGCAGTAGTGATAACAGTGGTATTTTAAAATCCAATCCAATAAAATTAACAGAATTTCCCTCTCTGTGGCCACCCAGAAGGGTCATGTCATGCAGGGGATATACATCATTCGGTTGCAGTCCTACAGGTTGCCCACTGGGACAATAACACCATAAAGACTTATAAGAATTAGCTGGGGAAGGGGCCATTCCAAGAAAAGCTGCGGATCTAAAACAGATCTAGCCTAGCAAAAGGAGACTCTTAACTGCAGGTTGATGATTCCAATCTAAATTTTCCTGATACTCAGTCATACTCTTAGTTTTTTTGGGGGGGACAGACTAGCCTTAGATCTGGTTTAAATTATTCCCTGTCATATCAAAAAAGGGGTAGAAAATAAAAATAATATTCTGGTTTGATCTATCAGAGCATTCTAATCAGGCAATATGATTGTGTATGTATATGTTTGTTTGTGTATGTGTAAACACAAATTTACACATACACCTACAGGGGAGAAAGAGAAGGAGGGAGAGAGGGAGGGAGAGGGAGAGAGAAACAAAGCTATGATTATTTTAAGTGTTGAATTTCACTTTTTTAATAGGTTCCCTTTTGTATTTGTTTAAATTATTTTCTTTTTTCATCACCTTTGTATTAAATGGATTTTTAATTAAGCTGTTCTAGGAAAAGGACAGTCCTGAAAACTAGTCAAGGAATAAAATAAACCAAATAGCAGAAATTTTATTTTGAATGCATAGACTGAGTAATACATAAAAGTTTTAATTATTTTATCAGTTTAATTTCCAACTCACAAGTAGTATGTCAGTTGATTGATGATCAGTGGTTATGGGAGTTGAAGTACCAACATGGATAGCAGTTTAAGTTGGGATGATTTATTCTAATCCCATCATGATCATCCATTTATTTCATTGCTCACTAAGTCCTTGGTAAAAGATAGATACTGCAATGGCTTTGCAAAAAAGAAAAGTAAGTTGTTCAGTATGGTATCTGTTATACATGAACATTGATAATAACATCCAAGTTAAGGAGGGGGGGGGAAACATCCAGATTTTTCCTTTCCTTTCCTTTGCCGAATTAGTATTTTCAGCATCTTCTTCTAAGAAGTTAATAGTACTCTGTAAATTTAGAAATGCAATTCCAAATTATGATCAGATCATCTCAGTTGTGGTACCTGAAACTGATCTTATCTGAATAGCAACCTTATTCCAATTCAGAGAGCAAACTCATTATATTATTAAAGAATATCAAAACCCAAGAAAGAACAATCAAAGCAGAGGCTGGAAAGAATTCACTTTACCATCATTTCCAAAGATTAGTTCTAAGCCTCTCTCCCCTAAACGTCATTTTTTAATCCTGCAGGAGGTCCAGTTCAGAAATTATTCTGGCTGACTAGTAAGCGGTATCTCTTTATCCTGATTTGCAAATCCATTTCCACCTCCTCCTAGGGCAGTCAACTATATTTGTTTAATAGCTAAATACACAAACAAAAAATAGCATGGAAAGATGATGCTATTTTATAGTGCAGTGTTTTGTTTGCTATACGGTAGGCAGACTGATCAATATGTGTGTATTTATGTTCTAATCTAGATAGCATCTGGAAGGAAATCCATTGGGCAGCCTTGACCAAAATAATGTGCATATATGTAACTCCATAAAATCAACCACAACTGAAATATAAGCATGAAGGCAAGGACATAAAGGTACAAGCAAGGAAACTGAAGCAAGATTCATTTTTACTGGTAATTAAGCACAGTCTTTCAGGAGTGCTATTGTGAGATTATGTGACCATAGATGCTTCGTGTTAGACTAGCAGTAGCTTGGCATGATAGCACAGAAAGGACAATAACGCATGCTTGCAAATACCTAAGCATCAACTTCAAACTTCATCAAATGAGAACGTCACTTTGTTCAATTCAGTAAGGTTTAACTTTAAGCAAGCAGAGAAGATTGGGTTCTATACTGAAGCATTTCCTCTAAAAGAGTTTCAGAGGATAAAATTTCTATTTAGGACTCAGATAGTGCCAGCTAAAACAGACAGTCCGCCCAGGTGATTTAACATACAGTAATTCTGATTCTTCAAAACACAGTACAATTCCAGGAACAGCCAGTTGGTATGCTTTCATATTTTCTTATTCTTCCAAAGTAGAAACCACTTTTCTTATCATGAGAGCAAAGTTAGAAGTCCAATAATAATTGTTTTTTTGAGAGAGGTTTTTTTTTTCAAAATTGTGCAAAATTTATAGATGTAAACATGACAAGACACTCATTTTATGAAATAATATTCCAGCAAAGCTGGACCATCCAATCCTTTTTGAATTATGTTATAGGGAAAAGCAATAGTTGCCTACAAAAGGGGAAATTCAGCAGTAAAATTAATAGGTGAGCGAAGGATACTATTAGAAATACTCAGAAATAAAAAAAAGTAGGATATTTCATAGGATGCTTAACTTAAACTAGTATCTCATACCATATCATACCACATCTTTTAAAGCTTTTTGTGATGTGAAAGAAATCTGTTTTAGGTTTAGATCTCCTTTACTGTTCTTCAGATTTTTTGGGTCCTTGGCCCAATGCCTTGACAGATTAAATCCTCTCTGCATTATGTTCAGCCTCTCCTGTTTCATATTGCTACTTTATTCTCACAAATGAGGGCAGATTGAGATTTCTACAAAGCAAATGTTTTATATTAGTGCTATCTGTTCAAGTGATATATTCTCCACAAGAAAATACAGAATACATCAATTTCCTTCTTCCTTGCTTCCTAGAAAAGACTGAATCTCTTCCTCTGGGTTGAGAATCTGAAAAGAGGTAAACAATTTCTTAGTATAATAATACGTTAAAATATATAGGTATATAAGAATGTTATATTTGTTATTTCCGTTTCCTTTACCTCATAGCTATATCATTTTCTCCTGAGACAACCTGAAACATTCTGAAAAATCCATAGCCCCGTCAAACATAAAATAAATTTCACTAAACATAGTGGCCAACAATTGGTTTTTGATTATCTCTAAGTCTTCTACTTGAAGCAACTCTTTCATGTGCTCAGGATTGTGCTGGTTCTCTTTAATTCTCACTGCCACTACAAGTGTCCATGAATGCTTCTGAAGCATGCTGACAAGAACCTCTCTAGGTATTTGTTCGATCCTTTATACATAATATAAAACACACCTTTTAATATATAAACTGATATTAGATACCACATGTGGTCCGCTTTAGGTAATTTATAGTTAAATAAATATTTATTATGATTTCTGATGTTTAAAATGAAGCTTGCTTGCATGCTCATGACAGCAAAGTACACTGTTGTGCATGATTAGAAATTTTCTAATATATCAGAGGATACTATCTTCCACTTGGTTGTTGTGGGAAAACTTACATGTTCAAAAAGTGGCTTCTGTGAGAGGCATGACTTGTCCTTGAGCCCCTACTCATCAGAAATTAAAATAGTGAGGTTGCCTCAGACATTCTTGCAGGTTCCTTAGGATACTCACTACCAGATTCCCTATGATATTCCCTACCTCTTTCTACAGGTAAACACACTCTTAAACAAAGTATAGTAGTAAGCTCCCATTTATATATTCTAAGAATGCATAAGGAAACGCAGGATCAAAATATAGAGGTTACTCCATATAAGAGAGAAAAGATAAATTTAGAAATCAACAGTAATATCATATTTTTATTAGGACTTAACCTAAAATGTAATGACCAAGTTTTGCCAGGTTCACTGGCAAAATATTGGGCGAAGGTTTTCCAGGTTTACATGAGCTGTTCAAACTAAATTTCCTGTTTTTCCAATCAGGCATTGAGAAGATAGATGCTAGATGCAGTTTCAAATACATTATGATTTTTTTTAAATGCAATAATATTAAGATTATATAAGCATTTTGAGCTAAGATATACCTTATCATATTCTTGGAACTATTGAACTACCGGTTCAGGATTTACAAGGTTAGGTGATTTATGATGTAGTTTCCTGCAGGCTGCAAGCGGCATCTGTAAATCGTCGCCTGTAAATCGTCATCAGCACATTGCGTGCAGAGAAGCAGCCTTTGAAACAGCCCCTTTTCCTGCTTTTTTAATTGCAATTGTGCCTCGTTTGGCATCTGAAGTTGAAAAATCAGGAAATAAAGATCAGGTAAGAGACCGGGTGGGCGGGTGGGCAAAAACATCAGCAGACATAGAACCGGTTCTATGTCTGCTGCTCTTCAGAGCTACCGGTTCTACAGAGGTGGATAGAACTGGTAGAAACCCACTCCTGCTTTGTGTGGAAAGTTGAAATAAGAATTCAAACTACTCTTACTTATAGAGGTATAGTAATATATATGCTTTTACTGTGTTTCCTTGATGGAACCTTTAATGGAATGTAATATCTCTACCCATTAGTGACTAATTCATTATAGAATTTACATATTGAAATCTATTGGTAGTGTCAAGATTGTGTATTGCTGTACTTCCTCTCTTTCTCTCTCTTTCTACAATGAGGCGCAGGAAAGAAATCATTAGAACCTTGCTGATTCTCAGACATAAAAATAATGATTTGAATGTCAAAGTTTGTGTCTGTTTTCACACTGTAAAGGATACCCATGTTCCCCTTTCATGTTTTTTTAATCAGTGTTGTGTTGGAGTCTCATAATGTATATACATAGTCAAATTGCCTTTGATCAAAGATTTCATATGAAATCTTTGGAATCTTGTGACTCCTAATTTTGGGCAGCCTGAGTGTAAGAGACTTGTGACTTACTATAACTTGCTAAAATCATTTGTTACTCTCCAGTCGTTGGTATTAATAATAGACTTGGAAACAAACATGTTTTATTTACATATTTATTAAATTTATTTGCTGTCCATCTTGTATCTAGTGATTCTGGGTGTCATGAGTATAGGAAACAGGTTTCTAGAGAAAAGATGCAATAAATTGTATATAAAGAAATGTAATATAATTTTGAATTAAAAAAACATTTATCCTAAAGTTACTAGTCAGCAAATACTTTGTAAAGCACCAAGAGTCTGAATATCCACAGGAAAGCAAAATAAGGAGACAAATCAGCAACTGAATCACCAGTATTTTTCTGGTTGAATTCATTTACATCAGCAAAGAACGTGTAAAACAAATATTTCCATATTTCTAATATTGCATATAAAGGAAAACTTTGAACTTCTATTTTTTATGGAAGCTGGGAAAAGAATTATCTTTGTTGGCAAAAAAAAAAAAAAAAAGAATAAGATCATATATGGGATATGTTTCCTGCATCCTAGCTGAATAAATAACAACATTGAAAGTTATAGCTACTAATGCAAATGTGAAAGAACAATCAGTATCTGCCTAAGGCTGCTATTTTATATGCCTATTAACAGGACATCAACAATCCCAAAATGATAATCATTTTGTAGGGTTGCCATATGTCTAAGAACTTGAGAGAAATTCAGGAAACAAATAGAGAAGAAGAAAAATGTGGTGGAAGAATGAGGTAGATTTATAAAATATATAAAATTCCTAAATTCTATCTGTTTCATAAATTATGGAAACTACAAAGAAATCTCAAGATCAATCATACAAGCATTACAAAGACCCTGTGAAGAAAACTCTATGCCACTGTGACATCAGCCAATGGAATTAGAAGCTGCTAGGTCCCTGTGCTACAAGCATTAAAACCAGGTACTGCCAAAAACTGATAGAAAAATCTGAGTGCATCACAGTTATTACAATAATAGACATCCAGTAGCCCCATTGTACTAGACTCTCTCCTTCCAGAGAGGGACTACACAGCCACCTCCATGTCCACAAATTAACTGCACAACAGTGTATTTTCTTTGAACCTGAAAGACTACCTATAAACCAATGTTTTCTTTCTCACCTATTTAATCATTTTGATGTCATAGTTTATGATATTAAAATAAACACCTCTATTTGCCCATTTCAGTGCTACATTGTAAAATGTTATTAAAATGGTGGTTGACAATCCATTTTCAGCAAGCTGAAAATATGCCACTTCAGCCCTATTTCTATAAACCTTCCTTTTTATGCAGTTCCTTAATTTATTTATTAATTTAGATGAAATTATACTGCAAAACACTAATTTTAATAGGATTCTTAAGGGTTTTTTTTTAAATAAAAATAAAGCACTAGTTTTAAATAGCAGGTACCAGAGCTCATCTGCAAAATTCTGGATTATCACACAAAGTTTTAGAGTTTTCTTTATCTGACACTATCTATTAGTTATCTGAATCATTGCAGCTTCTTGTATTAAGTTTTAATAATTTTCATTTTCCTCTTCCCTCCAAAGAAAATATAAGGTAAAGCACACATAGTTCTATTCTTCCATCTCTTTTTCTCTCTGTGTCTCTGTCACTTTCTTCCTTTCCTAAAATTCTTTCTTTTTCTCAAATTTGTTTTACTATTTTCATCATCTCCAAATCTCCCCACAGATTATCTCTGTTTCTTTAACATAATTCATGATCAATGCCTTGTGACAAAACATGTAGGAACTTATAAGCTATGCCAGGGCAAGCATTTATTCAGTTCCCATACAAAAAGCCAAGGGTATGGTACAGTGGTGGGATTTAAATTTTTTTACTACCAGTTCTGTGGGCGTGACTTGGTGGGCATGGCAGGGGAAGGATACTGTAAAATATCCAATCAAAAGTGGTATTTGCTGGTTCTCTGAACTACTCAAAATTTCCGCTACCAGTTCTCCAGAACTGGTCAGAACCCACTGAATACCATTTCTGGTATGGTAGGACTGTTCCAAAATAGAACATATTACACACACACACAAACACAGAGAGAGAGACACACACACAGAGAGAGGGAGGGAAGGAGGGAGGGGTAGAGACAGAGGGAGGGAGAGAGAGAGAGAGAGAGACAGAGAGAGAGAATGCCTACCAAATGGAAGAAAGGAGGAGAGAAAGAGAAGTGAAAAATACTCTTTGTAGATAATAGCCAAGTAGTCAAAAGAAGACAAAGAAATTCCAAATAGTTCTTTGAGGGAGAATTGTTTGTGTGTCTCTTTTAATAAAACCCAGTGCCTATGGCATATGATTTGTATAAGCCAAAATATAGCAAACTACATTATAGTGTAGGGTGATTTGTGAATTCAGTTTATCTCTGGCTCTTTCTGTTAGCGATCCAATCCTCCTATCTATGTCAGAAACTTGTTCGCAGAAAAGATTATTGTATTCCTCAGAATGAAAGTCCCATTACTATTTTTGTTTGTTAAATGAAAATTATTGTAATGTTTCTGATTCCTCAAACTCAACTCTTGGGCTATTAGGATGTTTGTAACTGCTTTTTATCTTATCCCATACTTGGCCTATTGTATGTTCTGTAGACTCTCCAGATTTGAGTAGCATATACAGTGAAGTAAACAGCTAAATAAATGTCTGTGTGATATAGTATGTCCCTCTATAGGTATCATTTTTTAATTTTCTTGAGTCTCAGGTCCAAGGCTCCAGACTCAAATTAGTATTATTTATCTAGAGTCCAAGTTCAACATTCATAACAATAACTGGACAATAACTGTATCTGGGCAGACATGTTTTGCAAAAAAATTACCATTCATACATTAAATGGATAGCACAATCAACAAAGGCTGGGTTTTTCTTGGAACTCTCCATTTTTTGGTATCAGTTTTAGCTGCATAAAGCTTCTTCATAGTTTCATATTTTCATCCTGAAAGCTACACTCAGAAGAATGGTTACAGCACTTCTAACCTTGATCATACCCTGGAAAAACATTTTACATTGTTCCATCCTGTGGAGATGATTCGATTGTGGACAGGGTTTTGGAAATCAGGCTTGCAAAGATAAATATTTGGAAACAAATGTTTGATTGGCAAACCAATACTTCCAGGAATACATTTGCAGATGTATAAGTGCTATGCTTTAACTGAACATCCATATAAATAGAGTGAAATAGGAACAATGTTGATGAAACATAACCCCCGTTCCTCAATCAACCCCAGCATTCCAGGCCAAATACAAATCATGCTTCAGGGCATCATATAAATTACTATTATAAATTCACATGGTACACCAGGGAGTGCCTCATTTTGTGTGATTGGTCGCTGTTTCAAGAGCAGTTTAAATTCTCAACCTGCTGCATGCAAGCACTGCTCCAGGGCTTCTATTACTGATATATTGTTACAAAGCGCCACAATAAAACATGAGCTAAAACAACTTAGTTGAAATGAAGATTAATATAGAACATGTGTTCCCCTGCTTTCACTCAGATGGAACAGTCCGATAAATACAAGCTACACAAGACTCAGGATATAGGGCTCCAAGAGCAATCTGATTGGCTGGCGGCTACAATTGCTGAGGGCTAGCAATGTGTTTCTGCAACATCTCCAAAGCAATGATGGACAAAGTTACTGCCATATTTTTAAAACAATCATTTAGGGAACAGTGGATTGCCAAATTATGGGAAATGTTTCCATTTGCATAGATATGAATGCAGAGATCATTTTATTTTGTGTGGTCTTTTATTCTAGTGGCATCAGTGGAAGAAGCAACACTTTCTCATACTTTTAATATGCAATAGTCTGTTAATTCAGATTTTACCTGTGTGCACATGGTCATTTTAAAAAGTATTCCTTTTCTCAGCCCTACAAGTATCTTTTGAAAAATCCATGTGTTTTTTTTTAATGGTGAAATTAAACACTTGGTCGTGGATTTAATATATTGACTTTTTTTAAAAAATAATTAATTCAAAGTTCCCTCCATGATATTTTATATCTAATAATGATAGCCATGAATAATTAGATAGATGAAGTTACAATTTGTGTGGAATATTTTAAACTTATACTTTATATTTTATATTTATAAAATATGAAATCTATATATAAAAAAGCCAAGTAGCACTCACTCATCACAAAACCATCAGAACCATAAAGCCTACAAACTTGAAATTTGGCACCTATGTTCCTCTTGGCTTCTAAGTGCTCACTAAGAAAGGGTTTTTCAAAATGACAACCAGATCCTTAGTATTTCTTATACAGTAATTAACATGCTCTGATACTAAGGAGTTCTATTCCCCCTCCCCACCTGAAAAGAACTCTGTTCCAACTGTCAGTTGCCTTACATTAACATGCTATTATGCTAAGGACCTAGAAATTCTACTCCCTCTCCCCACCTGAAAAAAACTCTGTTCTAACTGCCAGTTGCCTCACATTCTGTTACGTCAGTTCAAACTGGCAGACGTTCCACTCCTTCACTCAGGAGCGACCTGGGACTTCTTAAAGTACTAAACGTCGGTACCTCACCAAAATATCTATGCCTTCCCCCTATGGATATTGATATTTGATATTTATTAAATTTCTATACCGCCCCCTCTCCCAAAAAAGTGACTCGGGGCGGTGCACAGCCAACTAAAAACAAACAATATATACAATTAAAAACAAATTAAACAATTTTATCAAAGGCCAAAATACAATTCAAAATATAAAACTAATACAAATTTAAAATTTTAAAAATTTAAAAATCTAGCTATTAAAAACCCCAAAAATCGTTACTGGGCCAGGCCGGCCTGTTGAAAAAACAGGGTCTTTACTGCGCGCCGGAAGGTCTGAATGTCGGTAATGGCCCATATCTCTGGGGGCAAATCGTTCCACAGGGAGGGGGCCCCCACAGAGAAGGCCCGCACCCTCGGGGCCACCAACTGACAACGACCAGGCGGCGGAACCCCGAGGAGGCCAACCCTGTGGGAGCGCACTGGGCGGCGGGAGGCTGTTGATGACAGCAGGCGGTCCCGTAAGTACCCAGGTCCCAAGCCATGGAGCACTTTAAAAACGATCAATACCATCTTGAATCGAATCCAGAAGGCCACAGGAAGCCAATGCAGCATGCAGAGAAGCGGTGTTACATGGGAGCTCCGAGGGGCTCCCAAGATCACCCCCGCGGCTGCATTCTGGACCAACTGCAGCCTCCGGACACTCTTCAAGGGGAGCCCCATGTAGAGAGCATTGCAATAGTCCAAGCGGGAGATGACGAGGGTGGAAGTGACTGTGCGAAATGCGTCCAGATCCAGAAAGGGCCGCAACTGCTAAATCAGACGAATCTGACAAAAGACCCCGCTGGCGACGGCCGTAATGTGATCTTCTAAAGACAGCCGTACGTCCAGGAGGACACCTAGATTGCGAGCCCTTTCCATGGGGGTCAAAATTTCTCCCCCCACGGCCAGCGACGGAATAAGCTGGCTGTATCTGTATCTGGGCGCAGGAAACCACAGCCACTCGGTTTTGGTTGGGTTGAGACGAAGCCTGTTAAGACCCATCCAACTCCGCACGGCCTCCAGGCATTGGGTCATCACTTCGAGGGCTTCGTTGGGGTGGCCCGGGGTAGAGATGTACAGCTGAGTGTCATCAGCATACTGATGGAACTCCACCCCGAAACCACGGATGATCTCACCCAGCGACTTCACATAAATGTTGAACAGCAGGGGCAAGAGCACAGACCCCTGAGGCACCCCACATAATAGGGGCCTCGGGGTCGACCTCTGCCCCCCTGTCAACACAAATTGTGAGCGGTCAGAGAGGAAGGAGAACCACCGTAAAACAGTGCCTCCCACTCCCAACCTGGAGTGCTTCCAGACTCAAGGCAGCAGGAGCAATATTCCCTTATGTGTTTCAATCACCAACCACCATTGGTTTGTGAACTGAATTTCTCCTGCATAGCCCAATCACAAAGTTTTGTCGTGAAGCAAGGGTATCCAGCTAGTATTTTATATTTTAAACTACATATTTATATTATGGCTACTTGACTGCCCTTACCATATGACAGATTCATTCAACAACCATAGATCCGTTATGGATTTTAGATAAATATTACTGGCAAAGAAACCAAAGACTGCCTAAGTTAGAGTCCATATTCATGCCACTTCCCATCTTTATGAAATTATGGAATTATTTATATATTTATGCAAGTTCTTCTTCATTGCCTTCAATATCCTTATTTTAATTGTCTTCAGTGTCACTTAAGTTTATTTAATCAATATTTGCTTTGTAGTATAATTGTCTTGTGCTACAATACATCCATATTCTTCTTTCCAGATAATTATATTATTTTAACGCTCTTCAATATAAGTGTACCATTTATATTATAAAATCCTTCAACTTTTTAGTTAATTGCTTAGAGCAAGCATGCTTCCTTCTCCTCCACCACCATCATCACCACTATCACAATGCTAATTATTTCCTCCTCCTTCATTCTAGCTTGCCTTAGTGTCACTGACAAACTCCAATAAATAGATATAATTTAACTGAAAGGTTGTATCCATGCAGGCAACTGAGGTAGTTCTTCTTATGGACAATGCTGTTATTGTGTCATCAGTTCAGAAGCAGATTCATTGCAGTATTTATAAAATCATATGAGTTGCCATAGCCTATAGAATTAAAGGACAATGTGAATTAATGTCTCTGAAATCAGTAAAGATAAAAAATGGAATGTCACAAATCTTTGGCAATATTGCATTTTTCCGTGCTGTATAAAGAGAGGGCACAATTTGTTCAGCTGTATTAAATGTACCATTTTAAAGGCAAATGTTGGCATTATTGAACATTTCATTTAGGCCTCATTTTTTTATAATCTCTCTGTGGTTTGGAATTCATTTATTAACTATTCTTTAGTAGGAAGATATAGGAGGAACCCAATCAGATAACTAACTCACTGGATGAGCAATAAAATCTTCCAATAGGCAATGATAGCATTAACCTTCCCTACACTTATTGTGGGTGGATTTGAAAGAAGAGCAACACTCCCATCAGAATGGTCCAGATTTAAGAAAGGATGTATGGCCACATGCCATTTTCGCAGGCAAGAAAGAGCCAGTTTGGGATTTAGCATTAATGTCACTGAGACCATTTCTCATAGGCATTCTGCTTCAACAGCTAAATATACAGCTAGTGTTGGGAGGGGAAAAACTTGGAAAGAAGGGTATAGTCACCCTATGCATCACTTTTTCAGAAGACATGTCAGTTGCATAATTTAGGCAGGACTTTCAATTCTCCAAGTTGTCATTCAAACTACCAAGGCAAATTTATCAAGAAATTTACCATCTTGCTATATCCTAGCTGAACTATTAAAACATTAGTATAATATTTATATTATAAAATGCCTTTACTCTCTAGTGAATTGCTTAGAGTAGACATGCAAAACCTGAAGTCTTAAGACCATGTCCCCATCCCCTCCAAGCATTGGATTAAACCATAAATCTTTTGTAGTGCTAAATGTGTTGTGGAAGGAAAGGACCTAAATGCTTAATGTACAATTCATGCTATCTCTCAAAAAGCACTAAGCAATTCACATCTTTTTCAATAATGGACTCCTTTCTTAAAGTAGTATTTGAACCAACTTAAGGCAAATGTTCAATGAAATAAATGCTGGTGCCACATTAAAAAGAGTATAAGGTAAAATTGAAGAATGTCTATAGGGATTCTCAGTCATCCAGTCGTCTCAAGTGTGCTTTTTTTCCTGAAGAGGCAACTGGATTTTCTTGCTTTTCTTTGAAGATGTTTCACTTCTCATCTAAGAAGCTTCTTCAGCTCTGACTGGATGGTGGGAAATGGAACGATTTGTATTCATTGCCAACAGTTGTTCACTTGCATTCTTTTAGAGAGTCATTGAGGCCATCTGGAGGTTTATCTGTGTCATCAGAGTCACCCGAGAAGTACAAATGGGTGTGGAGCCTTCTTGGAACTACTTTGAAAGGACTGTGTTGTAGACTGGTCATAGATGTTGTCGTATCCCTCCCCTTTTGTTGAGAGAGGACTGCTCAATTTTGTCCTCAAGGAACATCTTCAAAGGAAAAACCAAAAAGTCCAGTTGTCTCTTTAGAAAGCACCTTTAGGGTAAAATTGAAGAAAAATTAAAAATAGGCAATTTCCAAAACATGCTGACCTGAGTAAAGCCCCACCCTGAATTTTAAAGCAGCCACAACCTTTAAAAGAGCTAACAGTGCAAGTGTTTCAAAGATGGCAATACTTAAGTTGCAGTGTCAGAAAAGTAAAAAAAAAAAATCCATGCATGAACACAACATGCAGAAGCAATCTGGCACAACCTTTGAACACTTGCTCTGAGGCTTCTAGAAGATATGGCTCCTTTAACTTTCCAGCAGATCCACTTAATTTGAGCAAAGCATGTTACAAAGCATGCCTTTCAAATATTTTAAACAATCTAACATATTGAAGTATGATTGGAGAAAAAGTGTTCAATACAGCATTAAAGAGCAGAGTTTAACGAGTCTCTCAGGACATAACATTAATTTATGCTATTGTATATCTGCATAAACAACAGCATCTCTCATTCTATCATTTGTATCCCACCCTACAATATAGTTAAGGCAACAGACAATAAACAAGTACAAACAAAATAATAAACAATCTATCATTTTGCATTCCACTAGAAAAAAAGAAAGGATATACAGTAGCTGTATGTATTATAAGTAATGTGTAGTTTGATCGTTAGTGTTTTATGCCAAGCTATGGAATTCCTCGTGTTAGATGGTCCTCTCTCCATGGCTATAGAAATCAGTTCAAAATTCAAGATGTTGAATCAGCCATTGGAGCTATTATTATATGAGCCACAGTGGCGCAGTGGTTAGAGTGCAGTACTGCAGGCTACTTCTGCTGACTGCCAGCTCCCTGCAATTGGCAGTTCAAATCTCACCAGGCTCAAGGTTGACTCAGCCTTTCATCCTTCCAAGGTGGGTAAACTGAGGACCCAAATTGTTGGAGGCAATATGCTGACTCTGTAAACTGCTAGAGAGGTCTGTAAAGCACTGTAAAGCAGTATATAAGTCTAAGTGCTATTGCTGTTGCTATATTGTAGTTTAAATACACGTTAGATCTAGCTACTTTTACATTAAATTAACCAAAGTTTTATCTACTGCCAATAATTTAATATTTCTGTAACTTCTTTTTCTGTCATTTTATATTGCTCTGTACTCTAAAATGCTCATTAGTTGCTTAGAAAATCTTTTTGGGATTGGGAAGACACACTACAAATACTTTTAGTAAACAGATTATAAAATAAACAATCTGAATTTCATTTTCAGGCTGATGACTACTTATCAACTTCAAGCTGGGATATTATATCAACCATTGAAACACATGTTTTTCCCCTCTCCCCTCTGTTTCTTTCATATACATACCCACACATTCACACTCCAACTTTCCTTTATAACCAGTTGTAATACTAATTTCCCTCTGGACAAAACAAGAATCCTTCACATTGAGCAAAAAATTAATTTAATCTAGCATTTTACTTCCACAAGGAGCAGTCAGGGTATAAAGGCAGTAACTGTCTCCTACTGTATACCTTGTTATCTGGTACACTGTCTCTGAATATTTATTTATCTGTGCAATTTATCTGGTGTCTCAGTTCTCCCAGACTTCAGGCAGTTTACAGATATGAATATGGAGGTTCCACATAGCAATATACTTAGCAGTCATTGATCATGAATGTGTCTAATTCTGTCCAAAAGCAACTACACTGGTGACCACCTTCAGACCTCATGGCAGAGACTAGATTGGTATCAAATGCAGGAGCAAGAAAGACACTCCAGGAAATAGATCTGGTACCACAAATAACTGACAGTTACAAATTCAGGCATCTCAATGCTTAGGAGGCAGGCAAGTGGGGAAAGTGACTAATTAAAAGCAAGGAACAGATGCCTCAGTGATGCTGGTATTTCTGAAAGAGAAACTCTGTTTCTGGAAACAAAATCCAAACCATTTGTCATAAAATTAAACAAAATGACATCAAGTACTTTTTTTTAAAGGAAGACTGAGAGGAGAGAAACCACACAATCAACAAGGAAAAACTGCAGCCAGCACATCTGTTTTCCCTCCACACATTGACTTAATATCACAAGCACACACACACACACACTTCCTAGGATGGCAGGATTTATATCCTCATTGCCATTTCTAAATGGGTTTGAGAGTTTGCAATGAACGTTAACAGATAAAAGCTGGGCAGCTTGCCTTAAGCAAGGCAGCAGGGACAAAGTCCACATTGCAAAGGAGCTTTTATGGAGACTAGCAAATGGTAGAGTGGGGGGTTGTTTCACCACATAAATCTAGAAAGCCTTTTGTTGTTTTGCTATTTTTGCCCTGAGTGGCTCTTTCATCCCAGTTTGGAGCAACACTTTGTAATGTACATTGAAATAAGTCTACAGCACAATCCATCAAAGCATTCATTTGTGCAAATTCCATTGAAATAAACAAGAGGCATAAACAATCAGAGCAGTAGATACAATGGTTAGGGATTACACATAAACTCAGATTTCAAAGTGGGGCATTTAGCTGTGCCCACAAGGCCATACAGTCTCCCCCAAAGCCCTGGATGTAACTCCTAGAAACTTACATTGTAAATTACCATTGGGTTGTGTTTTTAATTTTTTTTAAGACTGTGTGGAAGTTTGTCTATGCGGTCTGGCTTTTTGTGCATGTCTCTGTGCTTATATACTGTATGTATCTAATCAAGCTTTCATTGTGACTGTCCAGGTATATGGAGGGGGGGAGGGAAGGAGAGAGGGAGGGAGGGGGGGAAAGGGAGAGAAATTAATTGTAAAATGTTACTAATGTTACTAATAATTATCCCCAGTTTGTATATGCAGTTACTTGCATTTTCCATTCATTTATTCTTTCTGCACCAATACAACTTCAGAACGTAGATGCAAGATTTGATAACAGAACTGAACTTTCAGAAGGATACCTCTATCAGAAAGTTTGTTCTAGTTCTGGCAGCCTCTGTTATGATGAGCAATGGCACTGAAGGTCTTCCATTGCATTTCCTTCCTAATGCTCTAGATAGCTGGATAGATCACTGGCAATTTAATCTGGGCTCCCTTGTCAATACAACATGGACTTTATAATTCAGTTGCTTTGCCTTTTCTATATTTTATTTATCTGTACATGTAAAACCATAACACTCTTCATGTATGGGGCATAACTAAAGACCTCAGAATCATACAAACTGACTTTATACAAGCCTTTTTAGCATCTACCTAAATTTATTTTTCCCCAATCATAATTCTCACAATGTTGTGTTTAGCAAGATTTATTGAGATGGATAGAATAGTTATAAGAATTCCAGCAACTAGTTGAACAAATAGTTCCACTAAATTGAACTATTTTCAGTTTAGAACCAATTTGATTCTCATTCTAACCATTGTGATGAATGAGTGACAAGATGGGTCACTTTATTCATAATGGAGACATTAAACACATTTGATTGATTATATGTGTGTGTGTGTGTGTAATTTTGACTATTACAATGAGAAAATAATTGACTATGAGAAAAATGTTCATATTAATATAGGTACCAACTGCAATATTTAGTGATTGTTCAAATCTATGACAGCATTATAAAAGTAATTTTGCTATCTATCCTCACACTTATATCTGTCACAACACCTCTGCTGTTATATGATTAAGATTTGGGAGCTTTGCAACTGGTAGATGTTGGCAACCGTTGTGGTGTCCTACAGTCAAATGATCACCATTTGCACACTTCATAGCTGGCTTCTCACAAGCAGAGTCAATGGAGAAGCCAGCAGTGAAATTGCAAGTTGTGGTCACATGATGTCTCACTTAACATTCATAGTGCTTAGAGATGGAGCTGCTGGCTCTAACTGTGATTATTCTTGTGCCTTTGAGTTAATACTAACTCCTGGCAACTGCATGGACTAATACTTGCAGTTTTCTTGGCAGGAGTTTGGAATTTCCCCTTGTCTTCTTCTTCCCAGGGCTGAGAGAAGATGACTGGGTCAAATTATCTGACTGGCTAAGGCAGGGCTAGAACTTACACTCTCCTAGTTTTTAACCTAGTGCCTTAACCACTATACTAAACTGGTTCATTCAAGTCTTATACTCCATTATTTCAATGTCCCTGTCGAAGACTAGTCTTTAGGACATCCAAAGTTAATTTCAGCTTTCATCCCTCCTAACCTATATACTCCAGCATGGCTCTCAACAAAATCCATTACTAAAACATATAGTTCAATCTAAATGTCACTACATTCCTTTTCTTCCCCACAAGTTAGCTGTAGTTGCCAAGACAGAACACAGTGCTTTTTACTGACTAACAGGAATGAGGAAATATAACCTGAATGAGCTTTGCATGTTTGAACCTACAGAAAAAAAACTGAAAAACAAAATCTGTGTGTCCTCGGTGAATATATCTAATGCACCTTGCTGCCTTACTGGTGCAAATTTTACTATTTTTCAAAGCAGAATAACAAAAGAAAATTGAGCTGCATACTAAATAGTTAAGTGTTGATTCCATGTAAACACAGACAGTTCAACACTAAAATGATAATGATTTTTTGTGTTTTTTTAAAAAGAATAAAATAGATATATTAAAATGGCAAGTATTTACCTGTCAAAAAAAATCTATTCCTTGACCAAAAATAGTGACAATTCTTAGAGAGTAATACAAGCTGCACTAAAAGAGAATTCTTCCTTTCAAAACAATCCCCTTCCACATAAATGAAATTTTAGTCAGATTAAATCATAGCCTATTAGAAGTATCTTGAATTGGGCTATTAAACAGTTCTGCTAAGGGGTTTGGGAATATTATCCCTTCCTACCATTGTAAGAAACATATTTCTCCTTTGTAAACCAATCTATTGAAGAAAACAGGAAAAATAGTCCAGAGAGGCAGTTTCTATTAAGCTGGTTGATAAAAGCATCAACCAGAATAGCCTTTCAATAAATGCCAATTAATAATAATCTACCTAGCTTGTCAGTTGCTTTAAAAATAATTCCCACAAGTAAGTCAACAAGTCTGTTAGAACATAGAAAAGCTTGTTTTGCTAAGAACTGACTTGATGTCTTCTAAATGCACTAATCCTGGCAAATAAGAAACCTAGATTATCATTACAGTAATGATGTTTAATGAATTGATCCATCAACTTATTGATTGCTGAAAGACTTAAGTGATGAAAAGGAAGTGCCTGAAGTTAAGTAGGCTTCTTTGCAGAAGCAGCATCTCTGCCCCCACCAACTTCTTATGTGATCCTTTCTGTCTTCTTCTCTTCTCCCTGCTTGTTTAACAGAAATAGGAAGACTCTTATTTGTTTTTTAAATTACTATGCTCTCTTTCAAAATCATGTTTTCATAGGAAGGCTTTTACCAGAGCAATATAGCTGAATTAAGTGTATTGATTAAATATACATTTAAATTAGATATAATAATTTGATATACTTTTATTAGAAACAACTAGAAGTTTGTTGTTGCCTTCTTCTAAGTTTGATTGGGGTTTCTAGATTCTAAATGGATTAGCTTCTCTCAATCTCACACTCTCATGGTGGATAACTTACTTCTCTTCTTTTGACCTTTCCAACCAGGGTGAGTCTACAAAAGTTCCCATCCCCATAGGCATTCTTCTCAGGTCATTGAAGCTACTATTACATTAAGAAGACAATTACCTTGGAGGAAGCTCTATTTAAAAATACCATCAAAATTTAACATTGCTTTTGAGAATTGAGTTAAACTCCATCAAATCCAATCTACTATCTTCATCAGGGATCTCGCCTAAATTTCTCCTTGAACAGCCTCTTGCAATCTTGGTCTTTCCAAATATTTAGAATGCATTAGCTCTGATGATTAGTCAGAGTGGCTGCTGCTGATAGTTTATAGGAGTCCTGGCAACACAGTGGTTAGAATGCAGTATCACTGGCTAAGTCTGCCCACAGTCTGGAGTTTGATCCTGACAGGGCTCAAGATTGACAGCCTTCCATCCTTCCAAGATTGGTAAAATGAGGAGTCAGATTATTGGGGACAATATGCTGACATTGTAAATCACCCAGAGTGCTATAAAGCCTTGGGGTGGTATATACATCTAAGTGTTATTGCTACTGCTGTAATCTTGTGGAAAGACAAAACTACATGATGACCTAAATCAATCAATCAGTATAGTAGATCAATCAGTAGTAGATTCTCAGTTTATATATAGTTACAAAAAATCTTGCACAATCTCTGAATATAGACTGATGGTTATATAATTCATGCCATATCATAATTTAGGTCATCATGTAATTTTGTCTGCATTGCCTTCTTCTACTTTTTAAAGTGGTCCTGTTCTTTTAGGAAGAGCAACTGGTAGAACATCTGCCAGTAAAAAAAGATGGTATGGAGCACATAGAAGTAGTGAGTGAGCAAGCAACTGTACTGGCACAGGAGCAGTAGGGCCCATAGTGCCTTTAAAAGTGCAACCCCAACAAGCAGGACTCCCAATGACTAGTAGAGCTACTGCAGCAGGAAACAGCTAGGAATACAAGCCAATAGTAGCAACTCCTGAAACAGCAACCCAGCAATGCATGTAATATGAACAGGCTCTGTGGACCCAGAAAGGCCAGAAAAACTTAGCAGTACCAGCCAGGTGGTACCAGCAGACAAGAGAGGCCATCCCAGGGGCAAAGTCAATCAAAGAAAAGATGGCTGAGAGCACCAAGGACCAAGGCAGGGAGGAAAAATACTTCATTTGCTCTTTCCTTCCAGATTTGGAGAGGATGAAGAATCAGCATAGGATGAGGAAAGATTCTATGGCAACCAGGACAGGAGAAGTAACTCAGAAATAGCCTAAAAATATAATTAATAGTTTATGAATTACCATTACCATGAATCATAATTAGATAATTCATAGACATAATGTATATCTATACTTGATCATAGTTAATACATAAATTATAGGAAAATGCTGTTAAGATGCCAGACAAAACTAATTTTTGATTTATAGAAATAAGCAGACAAATCTGCTCTGTAAAAATACATTTATTTTGTGTCTAACACTAATTATGGGGACCAAAAACCTATACTGTGTATATGCATATGTGTATGTTATACCAATCCCCAAAGAATCACAACAAATACAAAATATCTGGAAAGACTCAACTTGGGAAATTGCATGGTTGAAACACAAAAACAAGCAACTTTTCATCCCTTAATGCTTGCTTTCAGTATCTGCTAATCAGAGCTGCATTCCTTCCGAATACATTCCATTCAACTCTCATGGCTGAACCTCCTAACAGATATATCTTCCATAAATTTTTCATTCCATGAATTTTTCTTAACAGTTTTTAAAGCAACTCTGCTGGTGGCCATCACAACATTAATTACACCTGAATTCCAAGGTAATATATTATGCTAAAATAGATTTATATGTTACATTTCAAGGCTGCAAGTTCACAGTTTATAGTAGGTATATTTGATACTCCAGCACTTTGAGAACTGATTTTTTCCCCTGCATTGTGTGAAAACAGATGAAAACGAATCACACATTTGTCCCAACATGCACACACTGTAAAATGAATTAATGCTGGCTAAGAAAAAAAACTCAGTGTAATCATAACTTTCTCATGTTATCCAATGTAATGGTATAGACAGGGATGTCAAACTCAAGGCTTGCAGGCTGGATCCGGCCTGTAATGTGGTCAGATCCAGCCCAGGGGACCTGGAAAATGTAAGGGGTCGGACCAGTCTACCCAGTGTGAAGTGTAAAAATCGAGCCAGCACAGCTTTGACCCAATCTGCCCAATGCGAAGAGGAAACACACCAGCAGTTTGGAGAGCAAGCTGGCCATGTCCACCCAACTGGCCATACCCAGTGACTGGTGTCAATCTGGCCACACCCACCCAGTCAGCCACATTCACACTGCCCTCTGAGGTCAATCACAGCCCTGAGGCAGCCCTCAATTAAATTGAGTTTGACACCCTTGGTATAGAAGAAGATTACAGCCTTATGAATTTCCAAATAATTTCACAGCTTACTTTCTTAACAGTTTATTGATGAACTATCTAGATTTGCTGATTTAAATGATCTAACTGGTTTCAATTTTAAAAAGTCACTTTGGATTTTAAGGTGTGTGAGATTTAAATGTAAAAAATAGATTTAAAAATAAATAAATAACTAGTCAGCTTAAGACCACAAATGCAAAGCACTGTCTTGAGAGAGGCTTTATTATGGAGAGCACCTCTTCCAAGATAAATAATAATAATAATAATAAATAAATAAAGATAAATGCTTCCTATATGTACCTAATATATATATAGAGGTAAACAGATACATGTTTGTTCAATTATTTAAAGATGTTTTTAAACCACTATGGAAATCTACGCCAAGTTCATTTATGAACTAATAATTAATCCTGATCAGTTAAAATGTCATTTATTGTTTGTAGTCCAATTCTCAATACTGTACATGAAGTGGGGTTCCCAAACGTACTTCAATGCAGAAAGCCACTCATTATGGACATAGAAGAAAATGTGGATTGAAGGAATTTCACCCAAATGTTTCCTGCTATCATAAGAGAAAAGATTCAAAACTGAAGTAATAAGCTTTGACAACAAGGCAAAAGATAAAATATTAATATAAAGGTTGCTTTTGCATGAGTTCCTTTATCTGTGTAAAAATGTTTAGGCAAATAATTTGGTTCTGAGAATTCTATGGTGAACTTCTTTAGCAAACAAAGCCAATACCATACTGAGTAATTTGCAATATCTTAGTAATGTAGTATAGCCATCATATAATGTGGAATAAAGTGTTGCTTTGTAAAGAAAAAACACTGGTGAATATCTGACCATTAAGGTCAGATGATGGAGAATGAAGAGACTGCTCCATGGAAGGAAATGCCGGTAAGAGGAAGAAGTAGAAAAGTTTAAAATTCAGCACCATGGACAGAGGGACCCGAGTTTCAGAACAGTCTGCACAAAGCTTAATTTTCATTGTTCCGTATTACAATAATTTTAAGCTTCTTGAATCTTTTCTAAACTCGTGTGCCAAAGGCTTGCCACACACATACCTGTTTTCATTTACTTGGGAAAGAGAAGAAAAAAAATGGGAAAAAATATTTGCAAAAATATTCCAGAAAATGATAGGTTTAATAATTGTACTTAAACAGTACTTTCTATCCAAAGATCTCAGAGATATTTATAAATATCTACACATTTGCCTATATTCACATCTTTTGAATCCACTTACACTACCTAACAGCTTAATATGCTCCATTCCTTTTTTTAAAGTTTGGAAAATTAGATATAAAATACTTAAGAGGAAGCAAATTTAGAAAGATAAAAGAATTCAGCTGAAAGCCATATAAATGATCAGGTTTAAAGATAAGAGCATAAGTAAGAAGAGAGATAAGAGAATTATTATTATTTAATGAAATCAGGCCCTTCTCAGGACACAATTGCTTGCGTGGGTTTTTTTTCCGGTAAGCCGGAAATACATGGATTTTTCAGTAAGTTTGCAAAAAGAAACTTCAAACTAATTTATATTTGCTTTATTTAACCTACTAGCAATTTTTTGTATTCTTTTCACCAGTAGCTTTTCAGGCATTCTGATCTAGGTATTGCATTACTTTAAAAATAAATAAAAAAATAAAAAAACAACCTACAGATAGGAAGGATTAAACATAAGAAATTGTGTATACATAACATGTACTTTGTCACTGGATTACATTTTTTCCCCATAGTTTTAGCATCTTACAGAATGAATCTGTGGTGCTGATTCTTAGCTAAATTTCTCCAAATAACCTAGGGTCAGAATGTTTAAAGTCCCATTTTTAGATGAGCCTTTTGACAATAAAAATAAAATAAAATAAATAATGAAGTCAGCTGTGGAGCCATGATTGGATACCTAGTGCGATATGAAACCTAGTTAATGAGAACAACCATATGAATTCATAGGAATGGAAAAAGATTTCAGAGAGAATCACTGCACCCTCTTTCTACAATACAGCTAACTCTCCAAGGCAAATTTATTAAAGCACTTTAAATAACTTGTTGCATATTTGTTAAGCCCAACAGTGAGAGTAAGAATACTCTAAAATATGACAAGTAATTACCTTTTACTGCTTTTCGATTTTAAGAGAAAATAAAGTATGAAGAAATAAATGGTTCATTTTGCTTTCAAAAATCTAACCCAATGGAATGTAATAGATCTTTTCTCTTCATAAAATTCTCATCTAAATAAATGTTACCTATACACATAATGTAATCAAACAGCCACATTCATCTCTTGAGATTTGATGGAGAAATACTGATAACAATCACTGATTTTTCTTTCGCTCTGTCAGGGACAGTATTAGCTTTAGAATTTAGGGGGTCATCCTTTAGTTGAGTTAGATGTGAGTGTAAGTATGGAAGTATGTTGAATTACCTCTGATTTTCTTGGACATTGCAAATTTCTAACTGTGAAATAAAACTCAGAAGAGTATGCAAAGTTTTTATCACATATCATTATATAGAAGGAGGAGAAAAAAGTGCAAATGAGATATATAGAAACATACTTGTTTTGTGATTAAAGTTTTTACATTTTGTGAACTATAAATGCAAAATTGGAAGGGGAGGAGGAGGAAGAGGAAGAGGAGGAATAATCTTTGGAGATTATTGCTCAGTGAAAAGAGCACATGCTTTAGATGCATAAAAACCTCTACTTGAAATTACAAAAACCTTTTGCTGGTCAGTGTTAGTAATACTATGGTCAATGGACCAAGAAACTGACTTTATATACTGTAAGGCAAGTGACACAAATGGTTCTGGCCATTCCAGCACCTGTCATGAAAAGACCAGATTGGACAGGGATACCATAGCACTCCTTAAGTATATGAGATGTAACCATACAAGAAAAAAATTGTCTATTTTATATTATCCCAGAGAAATACAATGCACTGAAGCTTCTGTATCAGTAAGAACAATTCAAGATGGAACTGATTGCCTAGAGATGGTATCTTCTCCATCACTAGACGTAGTCAAAGAGACACTATGCAGCCATTTGTCAAGCATGCAGTCAAATGGATTCCTTCTCTGAGCACAAAATTGGGCTCAATTGCTTGAATGACCCATCTCAATTCTATTAATTTAATTATTCTGTGATACATTTATAAATTGCAATCTATGTTTCACATATTAGAATAAGCATTAAGCAACTTACATTTGATTTTCTGTTATTTTAATACTAATAATGAGAAGCTAATATTTGCAATATATACTATATATAATAGATAGAACATCTGATGTAATTGATATCCCACAGAATAAATATGCAGTAGATTATTATCATTATTCCTATTCCATGGATGCAGAGCTAACATTGGGATATAATTGCTTGTCCAGGGCAGTCAGGGGTTCCAGGGAGGGAAGGGGTGACTTATCAAATAAAGAAACAGGACTTTGATGTCATATCAAACAAAGAAATAGAGCTGAGTCAAGATTCCTCAATGGAATCCTTTCATACATGATTTTACTAATATCACTTACTTGTTGTAAATTCTTTCTAGCATGATCTATAGGGCTCATGATTAGCATGAGAATGGAGATGAAAAATGTGTGAATGAAAGTTATAATTAAATCTCTATCGTCTAATAACTTGTCTTTGATGTATGTTTCATAAACATTTTTCATATATCCTTCTCTTGGACTTTGGCTTTTTTTACTTTCCAGTAATGTCACTCTATCATGAAAAACAAGTTTTAGTTGCACTAGAGAACTATTGATCTTTATATTAATGGTTTAACATAGAATGATGTCCATCAAACATTACATATAAAACTGGTGAGAGATTTGCATGTATATAGGCTTCTACACTGATGCAATCAAAAAGATCCAATCATATAAACCTAAGCAATCAGGTACTGGGAAATGTTATTGTATTAGATTTCAGCGAATCCTAATATTAATAATGTATGGTATTTAAAGAGTAGCAATCCATATGTGATTATTGAAAGGGAACAAGCAGCATTTAGACCAGAGATGGGAATGGCTCAAGTATACTACAACCGCTTGTCTTGAAGGCCAAGCCTTGTGCTGAAGGTTTTAGTCCTTGGGAAGAATGGGTGGAAGAAATAATGAGTTTAAACTATACAGGATGTAAAGCTATTTATATATTTTCACTATCAATGAGCAATCAAATGTTCTCTAAGGGCTTATTCTTGTAAAGATTCTTACCTAGCTGAGACATGTCTATGTGTCTATGTCAAAGGAAGTTGAGAAACCAAGCTAAGTCAAATTACTGTCAAATTCTTGTCAGGGAAGTCTGACACCATTCTTCAGCCTGCATATATGGAAAGGTTATAAGATTCCTGGAATAGTTATTCCAGGAATCTTATAACCCTGGAATAGTTATCAGGTATTGCAGGTATTATAATGCAGCAGTCTTTCTTTTATTGCATTTATCTCATTTGTAGCTTCCATTTATGCTACTTTTGATTTCAACATGATGTTTCTGTCACTGAATTATCAAATAAACTAAGGTATTGCATTCTATTAAATCTTAGGAGCTTCAGCCTATTTTCATTTAATTTTACATTTAACGTTTGTCAATTAAAGTTATATTCACTGCAATTTAACTACTGCATGTTCTCAGATCAGGTATCTTTAATAGTAAACCAAAATTAATTTCTTGCAAGTTAATTTCCATCAATTAACAATGGTTGAGGCTGCCAGAAGACCAAGAACCAGAACTTTGAATCTCCCTCAACACCTGAAGCAGTAAAAGAGAAAGTAAACAAGACGAAAAAGAGGAATTAGCTTTTACTCCTATTAGTAGTGCTTGTTGTTCCTTGATCTAATCAAGCTATCACAATCCTCCATCACGTGACTAGAAAAAATCCAATGAAATGTGATTCTTCCACCATTCTGTTCTTTTTTTGATGAGTGCAACTTTCTTTATGATTGGGTTAAAATAGAAGAGAGAACCCAAAATCTTCCTTCTACACTGTGTGTGTTCAAAAAAAGACCTCAGAATTTGCCTTCATATTTATCAATGTTTTCCTAATTGTGATGCTAAAGAAGTTCAGAAACAGCAGATCCAGAATATCAATTATCCCATCTCATAAAGCTCAGGTGTATTCTAAAGAGTGATTCCACATGCCCTAACATTATTACTGTGGTCAGAATTGAAAGCAAGAATATTATAAATTGATGCTCTAATTTTGTCCCTGCACAGCTTGCCTTCATTAAGTTAAGTACTCAAAGCCTGCAGCTAATGTTGGTGCATGGTTAGATGTCGATTACTTTAACTCTTTACTCACCTTAATCTTTATCATTGCAACATTGACTAACACTTTTCAAAATGATTATTGTATGCAAAACAATTCCTTGACTCTTGTGCAATCAATTGCCCTGGGAATTTCCAAGTTTGAAATGTCAGATACACCTAAGGGCAAGCAATATGTAAATGAGACATTTAAACTAATTTTTGAATCCAACCATGGGGGGGAGGAGTCAGCATTAGGATCTGACTTTACTTTTGCACCCTTTATTTTACCAGCAAAAAAAAAAAGGAAATATACGATACTAACATGTATCTTTCTTGGGTGATAACTGGAGCTTATATATTATTTGTCTGCTCTAACTAGTTTCATTTACTTTTAAAAATAGTTTATGCCAGTGCTAATAAGCAAGTGGGCAGCAATGAATCCATGGACAGTAAATACTGAATGTTTTCAAGTTTTCAAAAAAAATCCCTAATCAAAGATCATGTATTTTACATAGATCACATTCACATACAAAAAAATTTCCACTTACTTTTAAATTTCTACAGAAACCTGTGAGTTCAAGCCTTGTCTAGACTTAAATTTCACCAACCATCTCTAGCCATTAGGCCTATCTCAATTCAATGTGTCTACTCATGAGAAGAGCTCCCAGGATCCTTGTTCCCTACTAGGAGATAATGTCTTTGATAACAACCACACTAAAACAAAATGCTGTATCACATCACTATTCCTGGAAAATTGATGGCATTAGTATATAATGGGTCAAATAATTGAAATATCTTGGATTTTCTTTTTGAACATCAACGTCCTGGAAAGATTGGACAAGACTGGCAGCCACAAAAATCAAAATTATGCAAATACCGTTTTGTGTTTGCAAGATGAAAGAGCAATATACACAATCCAGCAGCAATTAATATGCACAAAGCAAAAGTTGCGAGTGACCTAACCTACTGAGCTCATATCTGTAAATATTGCTGTGAGGCTTTTGAAATAGGTAATCCAAATTTCTAAGGCTTTACTTTCTGTGTCCCAATTCTCTCCTAAGCCTGGAAGCGAGTCTGAGTTCCACAAAGGCTTTCCCTTGGCTCAGCCACCTAAATTATAAGCTTCTCTAACAATTTGTGACAGCTTCATATCCACATGTTTCAAGAGAATAACTGCAGATCTAATGTTCTATGCTTATCTTTATAATACTTGAGTTTATTGGGTTTTTGACAAAGTCCAGTCAGAGATGAAACAACAAATCTTTTACATTAGACTTCCAGAATTGGCTTTGTTCTAACCAAAATGTACATAACCCAGACCTTACCTCCAGATATTTCTGGCTGCTTCCCATATTTTAGTTATGCTTTGCCCATTACAGATAAGAGCTTTTATCTTGACCATACAAAATATGTTACCATCTTTTACACTTCTGGAAACTTAATCTAATGGTATTTCTCTATAGGAACATCTCTGCCCCTGTCCATTGTTAGAAAGCAAAACAATTGCTCCTGTCCTTTTACATTATTTTTTACAAAGATATCATCTTCCTTTTCTTTCATGGAAGCTTAGGTGAAATGTCCTTATGTCCCATTCTTTAGCAAGCAACTCAGCAATGATTTCTATCACTTTTGATGTATACTAAATAACCACAACAGCACAAGTTCCCATACAAATCTTCTAGGCAAAATGTTAACAATTTTTATAGGATCCCTGGTATGTTACTATATCCATCTAGGGCAGGGATGTCAAACTCACGGCTCACAGGCCAGATGCATCACGTGCTGGTCACGCTCACCCCAGTTTAGCGAAGGGGAGGAAATTTTGATACATTATGTGACGGCAATGTGATGCTGCAAATTTGACACCCCTGATCTAGGGTAATCCTTAGCTATATAAAAAGTTTAGCAATTATTAAATTAGCATTTTAATAATGTAGTATGCCATTATAGAGCAATATAATATTGTACTACTTGGTTAACAGTTATGTAACTCTGTAATTGTAGAGTCCTTTTATATACAACAGATTTGCTACTGAATTTTAGATTTTTAGTTCACTTTCTTTTTATTCTGCCTAATGTTTTCAATATAAATTTGGACTTAAATATCAGATACCAGGAGAGTGAATACTATCATATAACATTGCAATTATACCAAAAGTAATCTTAAGGATATTCTATTCTGAACTTCAAAAGTTTCTCCTGGAATTGCTGACATTATTAAGGGATTACACTGAGATTGTGGGCAACACAAGGCCCTCCAAATCTTAATGTTTAGTCTATTATTTTCAGTGGTCCTTAAAAGACTACGTATAAAACCAGTTACTTGTTGATCATCTATTTTCAGATGTTGTGCTTGGGCATTCACATTTGTCTTACCAATATCTTGAGTTGTATCCATAATCACAGAGAAAAAAATAGCCTTCTTTCTTGCTTCATTCTTGCTTCCTTCCCTAACAGGTTTAGAAAGAATACTAATTAGTTCAACGCTTATATCAGAATTCAGGCATTTTTTTTTTATCTTCTTAACCAACCATTTTTCTAGCACAGGGTCATATTGTGCAAGAAATTTAATGAGAATAAATTTCCATGGGATCCAGCTGAGCTTATAACAGGCTTTTGTGACCTCTAAAAGACAGATTAGAGAGAGCAAAAGTCAGCACAATGTCTATAATTCTATCAAGTGTTTATTTCCAAAACCTTGTTTCTTTTTGAATAGTTCTTTTTAGATTCTCTTTAAGTTCTGTGAGTGCCACTGAACAAAAAAACATATAACACTAAAAGGAGCTTGGTTTATGAAACATGACTGAGAGAACATGACACATAACAATTGTTCGATTGTTTTCCTGATCCCTTCACTGGTAAAATGTTTAAAGATCTTGCTTCTGTCCCATTCATGGCAGAATCCAAGTGAGTCTTCTGGCACTGGCTGCCCAACCAGCCTTATACAGCTCTGACCTTCCCTATACCCCAAAATATCTTTCATTCATGCAAATGCATTAATTTATATGTGCACATGTAAAGAAAGATGGAATGAAACATATCTCTTAAAGAATTATATGTGAGGAGAGAACAACAACCAGACCTACATGTGCAGAGTTCAAGTTAACTATAATGTTCTGTCTACAATATAAGACTACACCTCAGTCTGGCAGCCTACTCTTGGGAACAATTAGATCTTGGTGGAGGTTGATCTTAACCATTTGTGGTTGCACAATAGCTCGAGGCTAGCTTGGCATTTAATTCCTCCTCTCTGCTGGGCTAGGTACTTCCCAACATTACAGAGGTGGTATTCAGCAGGTTCTGACCAGTTCTGGAGAACCAGTAGTGGAAATTTTGAGTAGTTCAGAGAACCAACAAATACCACCTCTGACTGACCCCGCCCCCATCAAGTCTCTGCCTCCTGAGTCCCAGCTGATTAGCTGGGTCTTCTTTTGTTGCCCTGCACAAGAGAACGGTGCTGGAAAGCAGGTTAGTGGAGTGGGGAGGGAATGGGATTTTGCAGTAACCTTCCCTTGCCATGCCCACAAAGCCACACCATGCCCACCAAGCCATGCCCACACAACTGGTAGCAAAAAAAATTTGAAACCCACCAGTGCAACATTATAATGTAGATGGAAAAGTAGATGGCAAATCTTTCAAACAATCACTCGTCAAAAGTTATGATATTTTTAAAACAAATTCACAGCACATATATTACAAAGAAGAGATTACATACGATTAATATAATCTCCTATTTGAATCAAAACTATAGCATCAGTTTTATCAATTTTAAGCAAATTGATCAAGAGAAGGAAGTGTTGTATAAGTTACATGGTATGGGGTTGCTATACACCAGAAAAAAATTCAAGTGTTGATTAAAATTAAGTGTCACAAGGATGAATTTCAGGCAATCAGCTATGGCTATCAGCTACAACAATCGGCTATGGCTATCAGCTACAACAATCCAGATGACCCTGAGATGGCAGCACAAAGGTACAGAAAGCAATTCTTTGTTGTCCTCTAATGGTCATCTGTTTTATTTATTTATTTACAAGATTTATATACTGCCCCCCTCTCCCTGCGGGACTCGGGGTGGTGTACAGCCATAAAACAATACAATAATAACACAATAATTAAAAACAATTAAAAAGATTAAATATTGTGGCTGAATAATAAAAACGAGACAAGGGTTTAAAAATAAGGACTAAAACCAATTAAAACCAAATTTAAAACCCCATAAAACCCTAGGCCAGACCGGCTTGATGAAATAAATAGGTTTTCAACATGCGCCGGAAGGTCAAAAGGTCAGGGATGATCCTCATCTCCGGGGGTAATTTGTTCCAGAGGGAGGGTGCCTCCAAAGAGAAGGCCCACACCCTCGGGGTCGCCAGCCTTCCAGCCAGCGGCACCCCAAGGAGACCCACTCTATGGGAGCACATTGGCCAATGGGAGATCGATGGTGGCAGTAAGCGGTCCCGTAAATACCCAGGTCCCAAGCCATGGAGCACTTTAAAGATGGTAACTAACACCTTGAAATGCATCCAAAAGACCACCGGGAGCCAATGCAGCTCATTTCTTTGGATCAGTGCAGTGAGGGAAGAAAGAAGAACCAGAGAAAGTTGATATAATTCCCTTTGGCAGCACAAAAGGAATACTTCCATTTTTGTGACAGGTAGATTAGAAAAATACTGAAATTATTATCCTTCCTAAGCAAGGCACAATAAATAAATTGGTTCTTGAGAAAAAGTGACCAGATTACATCCACATAAAAAATTCAATGCAAACAGCAAGTGAACCTCATGTCTTTGGCCTATCCTATAATGAAATATAGAAGATGATGAAATGTAATGAAAGATAATTCTGGATGATGATGTGGAAAATTCGTGAATTACTAGTAGAGAGTCAAAAGCAATGTCAGAGTTTCCCATTCGAAATCCCTGGAGTCTTTATATTTGTATATACAAATCTTCAATCATTATATACAAATGAAACTAGGGTGAAAAAGTTACAATCTATTCTTATAATTAGTCATGAACTCTATAGAGTAGTTGCTATAACATGTTACTTCTGTGGTCAGTATCTGTACAATTCCATCTTCAGATATTGGAGCAGAGTTTTTAATGTAAATCAACTATGACAAATTTATTTGTTCTCAAATCTAGATTAGCCTTAGTTAAATTACTTGTGTTAATGAATTCATATCAGTATGCCCCTAAAAAGGTTTATTAGAAATTTAACCTCAGGGAGAACAAATCCATGCTCTCTATTAGAAAATAAAAGGAACCCACAGTGCAAAATAGCACTCAATGGCCATTTTGAATTCACTAACTGTGGATGAACATTTAATTAAAATGTTGGGAATATAAGCAATATTATATACAGTGCCATGAATGCTTTAATCAACCAATCTAGTGGTTGCCTTAAGGACAGACAGAAAAACCTTTCAATTTCTTAATCATTCATCTATATATTTTGCTATAGTCTGATGTCAAAAGCTATTCTCCAGCAATCAGTTGATTATACCAAAATATTTTAGAAACCTGCCAATATACTTCACTAACTTCTGGAAATAATATGTCACTTCATCAATATTTTTGATGGTTTGGTTTGATCCACATGCCTTCAGGAGTTAAGACTGTGTATATATTTACCAGACTGTCTAATTTAATTTTAAACTAAATGCAATGTATCTATATATAAATCTCATAGCAGAATGAATGAGAACAAAATGAATGGGAAGACAGATACACCATCTGAGCATGATTTGAGAAGCATTATGTATTATTCTCCATTTTAAAAGAAAGATAACTTCTAAATGTGCTACAGCTTTCTACATACTGTACATCCCTTCTTTAGAACAAAGTAATGGAACTAATGCATCTTCTGTATTTTATGGTCTTATTGCCATTGTTTTAAAATATTTTTGTTAAAAAATTTAATAATTAACTAACTCTCTAAACCACCATTGATTATTTGCCAGATCAGGAATATATTTAGTTCAATTATTTATTTGATTAAAGTTAATCATTTAATAAACTAAATCAGGGGTGTCAAACCTAATTTCATTGAGAACTGCATCAGGGTTGGGTTTGACCTGGGGGGGGCTGGTCTGTGTGTGTGTGTGGCTGGGGTAGACCTGGCCAGAGTGAATGTGGTCAGCTCGATGTCGTTTGTCAAGGGTCCGTTTTTGTCCGCGACGGCCTCCTGCAGTCCTCTGCCAGCAAAAACATAATTCCATTTTCACTGGCAGAGGCACTGTAGGCTGGTCCTACGCTGTTTCCAAGGTGGCCCTGCGGCCCCGATCTAAGCATCCCATGGGCTAGATCCAGCTCACAGGTTTTAGTTTGACACCCTGAGCTAAATCATTTTTTAAAAAGTCAGAATATAGTTTGGCTTATTTTCAGGGCTAAATATATACTATGCTTCCTGTCTAAGCCTGTCCTGCCTCCCACCTTGCCTCCACAATCACCTTCTACTTTTCCATTCTCTTAAAACGACATTGGGCAATCTTGACAACATTTCTCCTGTCTACTCATTACAGATAGTCCTCAAGTTATTACCATTTGCTTAGTGACCATTCAACATTACAATGGCACTGAAAAAAGTGACATGATCATTTTTCACACTTATGACCATTGCATCATCCTCATTGGCACATGGTCAAAGTTTGGATGCTTTGCAACTGGCATGTATTTGACACGTTGCACTGTCCTGAGACCATGTGACCACCATTTGTAATCTTCCCAGTTGGCTTCCGGCAAGCAAAATCAATGGAGGAAGTCAGATTCATGAATGACCACGTGATTCACTTAACAATTGTAGACAAAATGGTTGTAAAATGGGGCAAAATTCACAAGAAGTACTTGCTTAATAATGGAAAATTTGTGCTCCGTCTAAGTAAAAAACTATCTGTATTTGCTGGCTTTCCTTCGATTGTTGTAAGATGCAGATATTATAGCCAGCAGTAGACAATAGCCAATTCAGCAAAATTCCAACCAAGTAAAATATGTCATAGAGCAGGGATGTCAAATTCAAGGCCCGTAGGCTGGATCTGGCCTGTGGGTGCTTAGATCTGGTCCATAGGCCTGCCCTGGAAACAATGAAGAATCAGCCTGCGGTGCCTCTGCCAGTGAAAACAGAGATCTGTTTTTTTGCCAGTAGAAGGCTGCAGGAGGCCAGCACGGCCGAAAACGGAACCTCGATGAATGATGTCATGTTGGCCATGCCTACCATAGCCACGCCCACCCCAGACACACACACACACACACACACCAGCCCCCCAAGGTCAAAGACGACCCTGATGCAGCTTGCAATGAAATTGAGTTTGTCACTCATGCCCTGCCTGAGTATTTTCATCCCTCCTATTTATACCCACTGTCTGTTACTACTTTGATGTTTGAACCTAATAGTAGTGGCGGGATTCAAATAATTTAACCACCAGTTCTCTGCCCTAATGATTTCTTCCAACAACCAGTTCACCAAACTGCTCAGAAAGTTAACAACCAATTTTCCTGAAGCGGTGCAAACTGACTGAATCCTACCACTGCCTAATAGCCTTTGGGGAAGAAATCATATTTCCTAAGAAGGGAATTTGTTACCAATCTATTTTTTAAATTTCTATTTTTTAATTTTATGTGGTACCCTAACCTAAACATCTTGAGCAGATATATTAGATAATATTTTGTAAAATATAGCTTGGACATACTAAAAACTGCTTAAAGCAGATCATTGATTCTGATAGTTAATATAAAACCATTATTGCCATTACATTGAACAAGAGAGAAGGAGAAAGTGTCAAACAATAACCTTCTAGTCAGATACATTTGAGGTTTGGGTATCATAAGCCAGCCTGGTGGACTACAAGATTCTTAACATTGAGAAAAAGTGTGTTGCTGAATTGGGGAATGTGAGGACTTTGAGACAAATTTGTGAGTTGTTTTATGACTAAAAATGGGAGCAGAAGTTAGTTATTCCCATTCCTACCTTTAAATACTTCCAAAATAAACAGAACAAACAGAAACATTGCTATCTAAATCCGCTAGACTTTAACAATGTGATCGTGCTGAACTGGAACAGTTATATGTGGGGTGCTGGACAACATGCATCAGATGCTGAAGGCAGCATGGAGATTCTATAGCCTTGGTGGGGAATTATGGCACCTTTTATGGCTTGCTCATGAATTCTGGGAGTTGAAGTCCACAAATCCTAAAGGGGCCACAGCTCCACTCCTCTGTTATATATGAAGTATCAGAATGTGAATTAATGGATTGGGTTTGTGAGGAAGGATTTTTGGGATAGAACCTGGAAGTTGAATTACATTGACTAGAAATAATAATTCTTTGAAAAGATTAAAAACCAAGAAACTTCTTCCTGACCTTAGCAGAACTTGTAATGACCCTACTTAAATAAGGTATAAATAAAATATAGCAGATGATAAATTGGAGAAAAGTGTAATATAAGGCTCAGTATTTCTCTCCTAATAGTTTTATTAATTGAAGATCCCATGACAGAATGGAGCCTGCTTGATGGTTGTATGATTGTTAGTAGAACACCCTTTATGTATGTTTTGGACTTTTATTTTTTATTCCTGGTTTTATTTTAATTCAAATTGATTCTTTTAATGGATTTTATATTTTTGACAATTGACTATGTATGCTGTCCACAATCACTATGTGAATACAATGGAAAAAAGGGGTGGAAGGGGGGGGGGAGAGAGAGAGAGAGAGAAGGAAGGAAGGAGGGAGGGAGGAAGGAAGGAAGGAAGGAAGAAAGAAAGAAAGAAAGAAAGAAAGAAAGAAAGAAAGAAAGAAAGAAAGAAAGAAAGAAAGAAAGAAAGAAAGAAAGAAAGAAGGAAGGAAGGAAGGAAGGAAGGAAGGAAGGAAGGAAGGAAGGAAGGAAGGAAGGAAGGAAGGAAGGAAGGAAGGAAAGAAAGAAAGAAAGAAAGAAAGAAAGAAAGAAAGAAAGAAAGAAAGAAAGAAAGAAAGAAAGAAAGAAAGAAAGAAAGAAAGGTGATTTGAAGAAACCCTGGTAAACTATTGCTAGAAAGTTAGTTACTCGAGTTTTTTTCTATACTATCAAAATCCAATTTATATTATAGAATAAAATAAGTTGGATTTTTAATTTCTTTCCATTTAAAATACATGATTTCTCATGTCTTTGAAAAGGTTCATATTTGCTACAGCCACTTTCATGAGAATTCTGCTGGATATCAAAGAATTGCAGAATCTCATAAATCTGGTGTGATTTGAAATCTCAAGCAAATCCTTTGAAAGCATGCTCCAGCCAATTTGCCCGTAAAATCTAAGTCACTCCAATCAGATTGTCTTTGCTGCAGAAACTATTAAAGCTTTTATACAGCATTATGTTAGTATCCAACTATCTTATAATTAGATTTCTCCTACCAATCTCTCTTTGTGGCCCATTTCATTTTTATTCTGAAAGTTCAGGGCAGGGTATCTGGATATCTCGATATCACAATCTTCTGCACATAGCAACTATACGAAACAGAGCAGCAAGAAAGCAAAACCTGGATCGCAGACTGCTTCATGGCTGAGTTTTCACTTTGTACCAGCATTTTTGGACATAAAGCTCTAACTGTTATGCATATTTCCTCTCCATAATTGGCCTATGGAGTCATCCAAACAACTAGATGTAGGCATAGAAAATATTTCATTCGATTTCAAAACTAATAGCACTTCACTGACTGTGAGCATTGCTGCTGACACTTCAGAATGAGGAACAAGAGAATTTTCTGCAGCTCATCTAGTAACTGCTACACTAATTTTAAAGGAAGATGAAAAAAGAAAAAAAAGTCACTTCTAATCTCCTTTGCTCATTTTTGCTGCAGCAGCATGTAAAAGCTTAATTCAGATTATTTACTCTGCTGTATCTAAGACTATATCCAATGTTATTGCTGGTTATGAAAGTAAATACACTAATCCAAAAGCAAACTCTATGGATGAGAAGGAAAGAGTTTGAATAATCCTCCCAAGTGATCCAGAATTCTAAAACTGGCATGTATAAAAAAAAAGATTTTGAAGATCCTGGACATAAATATAACATTTGTTGGCAGAGTGAGCAACCGTTTTGCTCCTTTGCTACTCAACAAAGTAGAGTCATTAACTTTCATTGTGATAGGAGCATCAAGGAGCCACAGATGGAGCAACGGGAATCATTTACATGGAACATTAGTTTTAGCAGCTCCTTCAGGGCAGTCAAAGGAGGTGGCCTATGCATAATTTTCAACTTGCCAGGACCCTAATGTGCCATAAAAATAGAAGATGAGGATATGAAACATAAAGGCTGTAACCGCTGAAGAATTCCTCCTTTTGATTGCTCTAGTTTCATATAAGATCATGCCACTTTTTGCTTCTAACAGAAATCTCCATAGGTTCTAAGAAACAGCAGTATTAAACACTGTGGGGGATGGATTTTCCACATGCATGATGTGTCTTGTAATGTGGGCTTTGCGAAAGAACAGTCTTTCCCCCCTTCCCATTTTAGATTGCTAATTCATGTTCCAGCTCCTAAGGGACAGCTCATAATGACAGCCTATGCATAAAGACCATGTTATTATCAGGCAAAAAAGAAGATGGGGACCCAATAAATTTTGCGGTGGTCAGTATTAGAGAAACTATTGTCCATGCCTGTACTGCTTATATTGCCAGTGCATTTTCTCTATATTTCCTTGGAGAATTTAAATTTAAATTATCAGTTCTTAAGACTACACTGAAGAAACCAAAGCCCTGTCTAAATCCAATATTCTGTTCCCATACTGACCAGCCAGATATTTGCTTGAAGCCCACAAGCAGGAGGGCAATAACTAACTTCTGCTCATTTTCCCAGAAGCAACTGTATTCAAAGGACACTTCCTCTACTACTGGAAGCACTAGATTAAGTGTGCTTGATGCAGCTTCTTTTAAATCTAAGTTGGTTGTGGTTTCTGCATTTTGTGGTAGCAAATTCTAAAATTTTACTATGTGTTTGTGAACAATTGTTTTCTTTTTCTCTAAGTGAAATATTCCAACATTGAGTATTATGAATTAATATGAGACACTAGCATTAGGGAGAATGTTTTTTCTTTACCCCCTTTTCTTATAATTAAGAAAATATATCTGTCTTATCTCCTTTTGCTCATCCTTTTACTACAGAATTAGTAGAGCAAATGCTGCAATCTTTCCTAATAGGTGAATTGCACTTTGGAAATGTTGGTTTTTATTTTCAGCTCATGGATGGATGGATGGGTGGATGGATGGATGGATGGATGGATGGATGGATGGATGGATGGATGGATGGATGATAGGATATTTCAGTGAATATCAATTTAGAATTACTCACATCAAAACTTGTTCACTGTTTGATTGAATATTTATGTTATTAACTCAAGGTCATTTTTAACAGAAGATAAAGTACCAGTACTAGTACACTCATTATGAGATTCTGATCAACTCCATCTGATCAACTACAACTTTTCCCATCTTCCCTTTTCCCTTAATCCATTCATTCAGCATTCATTCAGGCTTGATCCCATTTCTTATATGAACAATTTATTTATTTATTTATTTAAATTTCCAATCCACCCCCTCTCCCAAAAAGGGACTCGGGGCGGTGTACAGCCTACTAAAAATGGACAGTATATACAATTAAAAACAAATTAAATAACATAGATCCGGCCGAATCCCTTCAGATATAAAATTCCCAAGGTTTAAAATTCCAGGATTGAATTAAAAAGTTAAAATTTAAAAATTTAAAAGCCGAATTAAATTAAAACCCATGAACCGTTTACTGGGCCAGGCCAGCCTGTTGGAAAAACAAAGTCTTTACTGCACGCCAGAAGGTCTGGATGTCGGTAATGGCCCGTATCTCCGGGGGCAGATCATTCCACAGGGAGGGGGCCCCCACAGAGAAAGCCCGCACCCTCGGGGTCGCCAGCCGGCAACGATCAGGCGGCGGCACCCCGAGGAGGGCAACCCTGTGTGAGCGTACTGGGCGGCGGGAGGCTGTTGATGGCAGCAGGCAGTCCTGTAAGTACCCAGGTCCCAAGCCATGGAGTGCTTTAAATACAGTCAGTACCACCTTGAATCGGATCCGGAAGGCCACAGGAAGCCAGTGCAGCCTGCGGAGAAGTGGTGTTACATGGGAGCTCCGAGGGGCTCCCAAGATCACCCGCGTGGCCGCATTCTGAACCAACTGCAGCCTCCGGACACTCTTCAAGGGGAGCCCCATGTAGAGAGCATTGCAATAGTCCAAGCGGGAGATGTCGAGGGCGGAGGTGACTGTGTGAAGTGCGTCCAGATCCAGAAAGGGCCGCAACTGGTAAATCAGACGAATCTGACAAAAGGCCCCCCTGGCGACGGCTGTGATATGGTCTTCTAAAGACAGCCGTACGTCCAGGAGGACACCCAGATTGCAAGCCCCTTCCACGGGGGTCAGAACTTCTCCCCCCATGGCCAGCGAAGGAACAAGCTGGCTGTATCTGGGCACAGGAAACCACAGCCACTCGGTTTTGTTCGGGTTGAGACGAAGCCTGTTAAGACCCATCCAACTCCGCACGGCCTCCAGGCACCGGGTCATCACTTCGAGGGCTTCGTTGGGGTGGCCCGGGGTAGAGATGTACAGCTGAGTATCATCAGCGTACTGATGGAACTCTACCCCAAAGCCACGGATGATCTCACCCAGCGGCTTCACATAAATGTTGAACAGCAGGGGCGAGAGCACAGACCCCTGAGGCACCCCACACAGTAGGGGCCTTGGGGCCGACCTCTGCCCCCCTGTCAACACAAATTGCAAACGGTCAGAGAGGAAGGAGAAGAACCACCATAAAACTGTGCCTCCCACTCCCAACCCCCCCAACTGCCGCAACAAGATACTGTGGTCGACAGTATCAAAAGCCGCTGAGAGATCTAACAGGACCAAGACAGAGGAACAACCCCTGTTCCGGGCCCTCCAGAGATCATCTACCAACGCGACCAATGCCGTCTCCGTGCTGTGCCCGGGCCTGAAACCCGATTGGAGGGGGTCCAGGTATACCACTTCATCCAGGTACTGAGGGAGCTGGCGTGCCACCACGCTCTCAACAACCTTTGCAACAAAGCGAAGGTTGGAGACCGGATGATAATTTGATAATAATGCTGGATCCAGGGATGGTTTCTTGAGGAGGGGCCGCATCATCGCCTCTTTCAAGGCGGCGGGTAAAAGCCCCTCTCTCAAGGAAGCATTTATAATTCCCTGGAACCAGCCTCATGTCACCTCCCGAGTGGCCAAAACCAGCCAGGAGGGACACGGGTCCAATAAACAAGTGGTGGCATTAAGCCCCCCCAGTATCCTGTCCACGTCCTCCAAAGTAACAGGATCGAACTCAGCCCAAATGACCTCCCCGAAATCCACCCCTGTCCCCCCGCCCGGAGATGCCCAGTCAGAGTCCAGCTCATCCCGGATCTGAGTGATTTTGTCCTGCAGAAACCTAGAAAACTCCTCAGCCCGTCCCTGCAAGGGATCCTCCCATGCCCCCACCTCCAGAAGGGAGCGGGTCACCCTGAACAGGGCGGCCGGGCGGTTTTCCACGGACGCAATAAGGGTGGAGAGGTAAGACCTCCTCGCCATCCTTATCACCACTAAATACATCTTAATATAAGATTCTAATAGTGTTCGGTCAGACCCAGAGCGGCTGGCCCTCCAACTACTCTCTAGGCGTCTTTTCCGGCGCTTCATCTCCCTTAGCTCCTCAGAAAACCAAGGAGCCACCTGGGTTCGGCACCGGGTCAGAGGCCGCAAGGGCACGACCCGGCCAAGGGCCCCAGCGGCCATCCTATCCCAGGCGGCAACCAAGCCCTTGACCGAGTCGTCTGTGGGAGCATCGGGAAACGGCCCAAGCTCCATCATGAACCTATTTGGGTCCATCAGGCGCCTGGGGCGGTACCATTTTATCGGCCCCGCCTCCCTGTGGCCAGGGGGTGCGGAACGGAAGTCGAGTCTCAGGAGCGAATGATCAGTCCATGACAGGGGTTCCACAACTACGTCCCCTATACCCAGATCATTCTGCCACTGATCAGAGACAAAAACCAGATCCAGGGTGTGACCCCCCAAGTGAGTAGGGTCCCGAATTGGTTGGGTCAGGCCCATGGCTGACATAGAAGCCATGAACTCCTGAGCAATCCCCGAGGCCCCACCGGCAGATGGCAGGTTGAAATCCCCCATGACCATAAGCCTGGGGGTCTCAACCGCCAAGCCGGCTATGACCTCAAGGAGCTCAGGCAGGGCCGATGTCACATAGCAGGGAGCCAGGTATGTGACCAACAAGCCCACCTGAACCCTGGAACCGAACTTCACAAAAAGGGACTCACATCCGGTCGTCTGAGAAACAGTGGATTCCCTCGGACACAGATCCTCCTTAATAACCACTGCAACCCCCCCTCCCGTCCCCTGGGCCCTCAGCCGATGAAAAACCTGAAACCCGGCCGGGCACATCTCCACCAGAGGGACTCCCCCCTCTTGGCCCAGCCAGGTCTCGGTAATACCCACCAGGTCCGCTCCCCCCTCACAGATCAAATCATAAATGAGAGGGGCCTTGTTAATAATGGACCTGGCGTTACACAACATCAGCCGAAGGCCCAGGGCCCAATCGCTCGGACCACCCGGGGAACGGGACATGACAAGGGGGTCGGAGCGCGCCACCGCAGACAGACAGCGGGGGGGCGCTCCCAATACAGAATATGGCCCCCTATAACCGCCAAATCTCCCTCTCCCGCTCACCGTACTAATGACTTTTATTTCACCCTCCCTGGAACAGCCCCCCATCCTCAACACGGCCCCACCCGACCCCAGCCCCTCCCGGCAGCGCTCGACCCGCGGCCTGGCCCCAACCCCCGCCCGGCTACCCCTAACCCCAATAAAAATCTAGATAAAAATTTGCAACAACCCTCCCTCAAGCGCTTTTTGCGGCCACACCATCTTTCCGGATCCCAGGATCCGTCCTTGAGGAAAGTCTTGGAGAGTTTAGAGGGCCACTTCCGAGAAAGGGGGACATTTCTCAGGGCCCATAAGTCTTCCAGAGAATATCTCAGTGGCGACTGGACCTCCCCTGACCGCCGCCGGCAACGCTGGGGGCCCACTGGTCGGGACCGAAATCCAGTCCAAAAAAGTTCGGGTGATGTCCATGCCATCCCGGCCTCCATCTTCGCCTCCGCTGTTGACGCCGAGGGGACAGCACCGAACGTCGGCCCCATACCCAGCTGGTCCCCGTTGCCGTCGGAGCCTTAATTCTTAAGCATCCTATTCCCAATACATTCAACTGCATTCAAGATACCTTTATCTTTCTCCTGAAATCCACCACTGTATTTACCTATTCAAAATGAGCAGAAGCAAACTCTTCTACATAGATTTTTCACAGAACAGTACACATTCTACCCATTACTTTCCTATGAACCTTTACACATCTTCAAATGTTTCCATCCATTTTCCTGTTTTTAGTAAATATTCTATCAAGGTACACAGATTTCATTCACATGCTTTAGTTTTTCATTGTTTAGTATAATTTGCAATTATTCAGTCAATTTTCTTTACCAAATAGAATGCTACTGATCTTTAATAGATGAATTTTAAGACACATATTACTTGTTGAATTTCTCTAATATTGGCTGAAAGCCATTTGAGTTTTCAACCAACACAACAAAAATACAAATATATTTACATGCATAAACAGCTTTTCTCTAATTTCACTACAAACATTCTTTATACACTTATCTTTCTTAAAAAAACACCATTAAATAACCAGGGGAAAATTGTGCATCCTTATCTTATTCTACCCTCTGCTCCATTTAAACTAAACATTCTTTTTATTCTCTCACATGCGTCAATCACATGCTTTTCTTATCGCATTCCGCGACTAAATTTCACATTATTGCATGATGTTCCATAATTCAGGCCTACGGTATTTACTTTATCATATGCTTTTTCTAAATCAAGTACACAATCTTCTTTGTCATATTTATGGCCAAATGATTACAACTTCAGTACTTCTCAGTAAGAATCACCTATTGCTTCCTTTCAAGTGGGGGGGAGCAGAGGGAGAGGTCCTTCTCTTTGGCAAAACTGCAGAGATCTATTGCTTAGCCCTTTGATTTGTGGCAGCTGCTATTCTTCCAGAGGTACAGACCCATTATTGTATAGAAAGCCCCAAAATGTCATTTGAAATTCCAGAACATGAAGGCCCTTCTTGGCCAGTGGTGGGATTCAAAAATTTTTATTTCTGTTGGTGTGACTTGGTGGGTGTGGCGTGGCTTGGTGGGCATGGCAGGGGAAGGATACTGTAAAATCTCCATTCCCACCCCACTCCAGGGAAAGGTTGCTGTAAAATCCCCATTCCCTCCCTATCCCACTAATCTGTTTTCCAGCTCTGTTCTCCTGTGCAGGACAACAAAAGAAGACCCATCCAATCAGTTGGGACTCGGGAGGCAGAGAATAGATGGGGGCGGGGCCAGTCAGAGGTGGTATTTGCTGGTTCTCTGAACTACACAAAATTTCTGCTACTGGTTCTCCAGAACTGGTCAGAACCTGCTGAATGCCACCTCTGTTCGTGACAGATTTAGGTCTTTCTTAGGCATCACATATGTTTATCTCTCTATCCCCTCCTTCTGGCTTTCTTCTTCTTTGATGAGTTTTTCCCACCACAAAAGTGTGTGCTGTATCTCATTCATGAATTTACCATCTTCCCTGATAAGTTGGAAAATAAGGAGGTTAACTTCAAGTTCCTTATCCTTCTCTTCTAGGGGGTCAATCATCCTGTACTTATAGCAGCTGTAGTTCTTGTTGTCTTCAGGGAGAAAAACAAAAAAGATGTGTGTCTTGCAGGTCATAAGAATAATTCCTTTCATCATATGTTATAGACATATGAACAAAAATAGCCAATGCCCGTTTGAACTCCTATTCACTTGCATGCAAGGTTTCTCTTGGAAAAACATAGTTTCCTTATATATCTCCTGAAACTGCTGCAATTAGGCAAGACCAGCAATGCTCCAGTCACATACGGGGAGCAATCAGCAACACTCGGGAAACCACTCACAGAAGGAATCTCCCTCTGTGACTTTTCCTTTTTCCTTTTCCTTCTTTCTTTCTCTGTTTCCTCTCCTCAGCCAAACTGTTCTTCATAACCTACAGTTGGAGGTATATGCAGTGTACATACGTACTCAAGACGCTGGTTTATGGGTAGGGGCTAAAAGGCTGGGTGTGATTCAGTTTTTCTGGGGCTCTGCCTAGGAGATCATAATCCTAAGGAGTTAGTCACAACTTCTGCCTAACAAGCAGTTTGTCCCCTGTGACCCTCTGAACAATGCAGTCCTTCAGTTATTCTTCCACCCATATTTTTTTCCTTGCATGAATTAATCTAAATTGCCATTTACCATGTTACTAACTCCTCTTCAAGCTTCTTATGAAGCTCTTTTATAAGCCTATTGTACCTCCTCCATTATTTGCTGCTGAACTCCCACATAAAATATCATGTTTACTGCTCTTATTCACATGCTCTGGATCACAAGCTCATGGGACTGGCAACCTACTTATAGATCTCAATAGTTGCTGACCACCCCCAGTTCCAGCTAGCTCAGTGACACACCGCAAGCAGCAGATCCCCCTTTCCAGATTCCATATGCTAGAAAACAGAGCAGTAGCTCAGTAAAAAGATGATGCTAAGGAAAATAAACCCGTCAGGACAAAATTCAGCAGTCCACCTGCATTTAAAAGACAATGGCCACTCTTTTGAAGACAGCAAAGCTCATATTTTGGAAAGAGAGCACTGCTGGATTGAAAGAGGGCTCAAAGAAGCCATCTATGTCAACATTAAACAGCCCTCTCTCAACAGAGGGGGAGGAATATGACAACATCTATCTCCAGTCTACAACACAATCCTTTCAATAGTTCCAAGAAGCTCCACACCCATTTGCACTTCTCAGGTGACTCTGATTACACAGATAAACCTCCAGGTGGCCTCAACGATTCTCTAAAACAGGGTGTCAAACTCCCGGCCTGCGGGCCAGATGCCTCACATGCTGGCCCCGCCCAAGCCTGGTTTAGCAAAGGGGGGGAAAGTCATGATACCTCATGTGACGATGCCTGACAACGCGAGTTTGACACTATTCCATTCTCCACCATCCAGTCAGAGCTGAAGAAACTTCTTGAATGAGAAATGAAACGTCTTCAAAGAAAAACCAGAAAGTCCAGTTGCCTCTTGTAAAGGCACCTCTGGGACAATCAATTTCTGTATTTTATTAGTTGCTTATATTTTGATCTATAAAACTTTTATTTTATATTTCCAGGTTGGTCTATTCAGGGTTAAATTAAAATCCAAGAAAAAAAATCAAATTTAATATATCAACATGTATGACTTTTGGCCATATTGTTCTATTCAAAATAAACCTTCAAATATATCCTTTTTTTTTCTTTGAAGCACATGTATTTTAAATTTTGAAATACATTTCTCAATGAAGAATTGCATTGAAAAAAAAATCAAACAAATGGAAAGTACAGGAAATTACTGTATTTTACTTCACCAATTAGTTGAATAATAAGGAACAAATCTATTTTAATTCTTCAGATTCATCATCTAGATTACATTATGGAAATTCCAATTCTGGCTTGGCATTTTAGTTTGAATTCAGATGGCCAAAACTTACCTCTCTTACAAATACTGCTCCTGCCCCAGCTAATCAATTCATTTGTAGGACTGCCTGGCATATTTTGTAGTTATTCTGTTCTGCTTTCTTTCTCATAGGTTCTCAAGCTACAGATGCCGGTGCATCCCTATGACACGCCACTCTGAGTTAATATATGCACAGAGGCCCACAGACAGAGACATGAGTCCAGCCTTTTGCCTTTCGTTTACAGGCCATTTTTTTCTCGCTTCCTTTCTAGATTGATCATGTTTAAGACAACATGACCTACTTAAGCTCCCTGACCTAGTTATAGCCAAAACACAGGCTCTAAATGCTCATTCCAAGACAAAGAAGGAAATAAGACAGTGGATAATGGGAAGAAATATCATCGGTATTGTTCTTATGAAAAGAAACTCATCCTTGCTGTGTGTCTACTACTGACTTTTCCAATCATTCTGATTCTGAAGGAAACCTAGAGAGTCAAGTGTTTTGCCAGTTTTTGGTTTTTGTTTGGTATAGAGCAACCAGTCAATTGTTTGATCTTTCTGCTGTGGTACATGATGAACGTTTCAAAAGTACAATTGCTACATTAGCTTCCCTCTATCTCTCACTTCACAGTGCCCCAGTTACCCCTTTTGGCTTCATTGACATGACAATCATTTTTCCCTGGCCTTCATTCCTACATAAATAGATACTTCATTGGTGAATCAAGACAGATGCCTGTTTTTTATAGTATCTACACTTAATTCTTTGCACAACTGCATGAGATGCGTTGTGTCCAATTTCCGCAAAGTATGCTGCCTTTTTCTTCTACTAGCACATCAATACCTTATTAAATAACAGTATCAATAACATCCTTTATTTTCTCCAATTCAACTGAATGCCAAAAAGAAATTATGTAAATTATGGGACTGACTGTCTGCCCATGAGCAGGACAACTTTTTGAAAACAAAATAAATCAGGACCAAATTTGTTGTGACAGAGAAGGCAGCAAAAGATAATCTGAATTTCAAAATGGGCTAGATAAGGTCTGGTGCCTCAGAGAAAAAGATTGCAGGGGGGGAAATCCCTAATATCTCTCTGTGGGAACTTTGGAACGTCTCCAGTTCCTCCCTTCTAAGTCCAGCACACATATACACAGTGGTGACACAAATACATCCACCCTGAGTTGAACACCCACCCACTCATCCCTGGCAAGCAACACACTCTGAGTAGTCTCTGGAAAAAAAACAACACATGGAAAAAGCTTCATTACAGAGAAGAAAATGCAGTCCCCTCCTTTGAACACTTCTGGTGGGGTGGTTGGAAAGAATCCATGAAGACAAGTTCTGCATGCTATTATTTTATTCAATTTCTTCTATTTATATGGCTGCCCACTTGCCAAGTGACTCTAGGCAGCTAACAAGGATTAAAAATATCAAGCATACATACAACATCAGCAAAAATCTTACATAGCAGCAAGAACATCAACTCTTATATAGCACTTAGCAACAGCACTTAGACTTATATACAACTTCACAGTGCTTTACACAGTCAGCATATTGCCCCCAACAATTTGGGTCCTAATTTTACCTACCTTGGAAGGATGGAAGGCTGAGTCAACCTTGAGCCTGGTGAGATTTGAACTGCCAAATTGCAGGCAGCTGGCAGTCAAGAGAAGTAGCCTTCAGTACTGCACTCTAACCACTGCACTACCATGGCTCTGATGTATTGAACCAGCTTGCATTCTGATCCAATGCCAGAGGAGGTCTTCAGAGTTTTTTTTCGAGGCTAGCAGGTCAGTTTTATCCCTACCTTATTTTTGTTTTCATTCAACACCTTTGTTGAATCTACTTCTGGGTTCCCTAAATTTTTTAGAGCTGGTAGAAAGATTTGAAATGTTGATGAAAGGTCATGGGTGTTATCACAGAAAGAATCACCATTGGAAATGTCGACAGTCCTAAAACTTCTATTTTACTAGATATCAACTAGTGTATCAGATAGCTGAAAGAACTGTATAACTTAGCAAAATAAATGAGGACAAGCCACAGAAGATGTCTGAGTCCCAGACACTTTCTGAACCTCTTCTGAATCTCCAAAGTGTCCTCAGAAATAAAAGATCCAAGGCACAGCTTTCGATGTCAGCAGACATCATTTTACTGTATATAATTATTACTATACTGTCCTACTTCTCACTCCATATCTTCACCGCAAATCATGGGCTGTTGGTTTGTGTTTGTTCTTTGAGCTCCTCACAAGAAATGCCCAAAGATGTTCACAAGAAGATCAATGAAATCAGCTTTAAAAGTCTGATTTCCAGTGGCAGAGACAATAAAGTTGATATTGTAGATATGCAATAAAAATAAGAATAAAACCTGGAGAAGTTAAGAATCAACAAAAAATAATACAAACAAGTTCTGCTTTTATTCACCCTAGATAAATTTAAAAAATCTTCATTTGGTATGCAAAGTGGCAAAATACTAGTAAATTACTCCAGGGGATGTTATTTCATTTTTAAGATATTTGCAAAGAATGATTATGTGCCATCAAATTGATGTCAACTCTTAGTGACTATATAAATACATTTTTGGAAAAAAAACCAAATAATCTCTATATCAGAATCTATTGAACTTGACTTCATAAAGGAGGGAGCTTAGTGCTTGGCCTCTGAAAAGCAGATCAAAAAGTAGCCATGTGTGCATAAGAAAAGTTTGTTTCTACTGAAAGCAAGAGACACAAACCTTACAGTTCAATCTATTTCTATAGTTGGTGACAAAAGCATATAATAAGAATTAAATAATTTTGAGTACTTCAAAACTGATTATTTGAAATAAATTGACCATCTCTCTCTCTCTCACACACAAACACATGCACATACACATGCACAGAGTGCCCACCCCTCCAATTTAGTTGGCCCAATTTTGTTCATTTCATTAGTATAATTTATGATGCCACAGCTTTTTTTTTAATTAAGGTAGTAAATTTGAATGGATGTCCATCTCAACTACATGATTTTGGGTGGCAAACAATTAAAACCAAAAGAGAAAGCTAAAGCTGTAAAATAGCATAAAATGGTTGGCATACTATGGTTGGCTATTGGGAATTTTTTAAAAAAAATATGCCAATCTATTGCAAACCACACTGAAATCTATCAGTAAAGCCACCAAAAATCACAGAACCTTAGAGCTGATAAGAGCCATTTATGTTATTGAATCCAATCCCTAGTTCAGCACAGGAATTCAAATCAAAGTGAGCAATAGATCTAGCCTCCACTGAAAACGTCCAGTGAAAGACAGTATACTATATTGTCCTCTGGTTAACCAGTTCTATTGTCTGACCCTTCTTACTGTTACAATTCCCCCCCAACATTGTAATCTGCCTTTCTCTAATGTAAATCCATTATTACTTGTGCTGCCTCAATCAATCCCTGCTTTTTCAGACCTCACTACAGAGTGGGGAGCAGAAATTCAGTGGTGGCATTTCTATGTTTCTTGCAACATTTGCTTTTCTAAATCAGTTGGCTGCTCCCTTTTTTTCTTCCTATGCTCTTCGATGAAAATCAACAGGAACTGAGACTACGGAGACAATGAAAAGGAGTTTGTCAAGATGCTAAGAAGGATAAGAAAATTAACTAGTATATTGCTAGCCGATAACAGGAGTCCAAACATAACAAAAGCAAAAAGAAGTTAGAGAGAAATCTATAATTACTTATCATACTGTTTAAAAAGGAAGAGTTGAGGAAAAGGTTGAATTATTTCCAGAAATACCATTCGAGGATTCAGTAGGAAAATCTAAAGAGATTTTCTACCTGCCAAAGAATATTTAATTACAAAGAAAACACCTAGAGATTATTGTAATGTATATTTTGCAATAAATGGTGTGTTTTAAGACCATCTCTTATTTCTATAGCATTTGCTCTTCTAAAAAAAATCAGGCAGTAACAGTAGGTATATTTTGAAGAAGTTATTTGTATGTTCCTTGAAACACAAGAAAGCAATTCTCTTGCCTTTTGACTTTTGAACCCTGATTACTTTTCTCCCGAGTCAAATTAATGCCTGTCCAAAAAGGAGGATGAGAAAATATCCTACATTGTATCTATCAGTTTTGATACCCTCAGCAGCAGCTACAAACATACAAAGGAACCACTGAGGAATTTAAAGTCTACACTTTCAAAAACAAGTCAGCAATATCCCAACATCTTATATTTCTTCCTCTCTCATCTGGTTACAGGCAGTCCTCAACTTACAACTATTTATTTAGTGACTGTTCTACAGCAGCACTGAAATAAGTGACTTATGATCTGACCTCACACTCAAAGCCATGGCAGCATTCCCATGTTAAATTATCACAATTTGGACACTTAGCAACTGGCATATATTTATGATGAATGCAGTGTCCCAAAGCATGTGATCACCATTAGTCATCATTAGTGACCTTCCCAAATGGCTTCTGACAAGTAAAGTCAATGAAGAAAACTGGATTTGCTTAATGACTGCAATATTCACTTAAAACTGTAGTGGATTGTTTGACAACCATAGCAAAAAAAAAGAGAGAGAATAAAATTTGGCACTTAGTCCCCTTATTTAGCAGTGGAAATTGTGGTCCCAATTGTGGTGATATATTGAGGATCACCTGCAATAACACCCAAGATAGGTCAGCTGGACTGTTATCAGAACATGGGTCTTGGCAGTCAAGTTCATAATACCTTCTCTAAGGGAAGTTCCTGTGCTAATATCAGGCCTGTCCATTAACCATACGATTCTACCTGGATCTTGGTTTCTAAAGCAACTTTCTTCAGCTGGGGCTGCTTCAGAGGCACCCAACTGAACTTAGAAATCCCAAACATTATGACTCCTCAGGATTTCAGTAATAGAAAATGCCAAGCAGCAAAAACAATACGAAATCTAATGATTCCTTCAAGACAAACATTTATTATCACTTAATCTGTAGATTGTGATCCATCTTTAACTTAGCTGGTGGGGAATTCTGGGAGTTGAAGTCCATAATCTTCAAGCTACCAAGGTTGAGAAACACTGACCTACAGAACATCTCCCTACTGTTACAACCATTGGTTTTTTTTTTTTTGGACAAATACATTTAAAAATGTATTTAAACTCATAATAATCTTCTGAGGTAAGTAAAGTTGAACACTATTTATTTAGTTTAGTTTTATAATTAAGGAGAAACTTTCTAACAGTGAGGACAATTAACCAGTGGATCAACTTGCCTTTAGATGTTGTGGTGCTTCACCACTGGAGATTTTTAAGAAGAGACTGGACAGCCACTTGTTTGAAATGTTATAGGATCTCCTGCTTGAGCAGGGGCTGGACTAGAAGACCTCCAAGGCCCCTTCTCTATTCTGATTGAATTATTTCAATGCTTTATATACTTCTATAGCATTCAGACAATTTATAGAAATAGAAAATATTCATAGCAATAGCTTAGGATTGAGATGGCTACCCCAGAAATAGAGAAAGCATTTCCTTCTTCCCCTGGAACAGTTAGCCCATCAACTTCCACCATAATTCCTGGGATCTATAACTGTAGAAGGACACTCCTATGCCCAAAGCTGGAATGCCACATCTTCTGTTGAAGCTAAATCACAGAAATTTAAAATTAATCCACCTCCAATGAGTATGAATTATTATTACAAGATAACCTCTTCTGAAGACAGAGATTTTAATAAGGATAGAAGCTAAGAAAGAGTAAATAATTATGGAAGTATTTATTCATTTATAAATTAAGATTTGGGTTTCTTTTTCCTTTTTTCTTTTCCTTTCCATACCATCTTGGGATAATGTTTTCTTCCAATTGTTACTAGTTACGTACTTTAATGTCAGAGGATAATCTCTTACATGCAAACCCAGCTTTGCAGCTAATGATAAATGCACATTAAAATTAACTTCAATCCAACAATGAACATGAGACAGACACCAATGGCTGTACTAATGATGATGACAATAAATTACTTCTGTTTATTCCTTCTAAGGTAATGAGCCTTTCATGTCAACATTCCTGTTTATTTTCATCCTTCGATTTGCAGTCGCTTAGTTTTTAAATCTACTAGTTTTTAAGGATTTATTGCATTATTATTGGAGCAAAGCTCAAATAGAGTTCTTGGTATGGTAATTTATACACTACCTAGGTACCACCTGCTTTGTAAATCGGTAGTGCACTGTATGAAATGATCTGCCACAGGTTGCAGTGGGGACAAATGGTATCAAACAAAATATATTCTAGCATGGCACAAATGCCTAAGAAGAAAGAGAGCCAACTAACCTCCATCATTCCTTCCTAACATGTGCGCACATTCTATAAAGCACATAATTTTGCAACAGCATATTTGCATAGCCCAAACTTTCCTCTTTCCTTTACAAGGCCTAAGTCCAAAGATGGCACAGCAAAATCCAGTCAAGCCAGTCTTTTATTTGCTTACATCTAATGTACAAAACCTGGCCAAACTAAGGCTATAACCACTAGATGTAACCTGAGATATTCCAGAATGTGGCTACCCTGAACCACTTCCTTTCTCCCACATCAACTGGGGACTACACAGTTTCTTAATCTGGGCCTCTTTCTGGTAAGACTTACTATCTCATTCCTGTGAAAGCTCTGTGTGGCCTTATGTACTGATTATTCAAGTGCATATTCTATCACATCTTGTAATGGTATGTGGGAATGACCTTGGGAGTCAGAAGGAAGAGATGCTACCTAACAGTTAGATAGAAAGGCATAACCTGTAGCTGCATAATGGACAGAGAAAAAAGCTCAGGAGCCCCCCACTCCAAGTAAAAGAGACCATGGGAAATTGTAAGATTCTCTGTATTTGTTTGTGTATAAGGTAACCTTACAATAAAATAGAATTAGCTTATCTGATCTTGTTTCCTATCTGGTCTACTTGGGAGACCAACTTCTATTGTTATTGGACCACTGTTTAGCAATAACAACCAATTACTACATTCGGCAACCTCTTACAAGCCCTCCATTTCAACTTCACTCTTTACATATATGAATCCAAGCACATGTTGGATGACCATTCAATTCCAGAAAAAAAAAATCATCTAAAGTTGTTCTAGTGTGATCACATCAGAGTACCCTGTTCTGACAAAGATCTATGATAGTTTCTGCCGGCGGGAGGGAGGGGGGGAGTGTTAATGATTTATTCATTTGACAAATTGAAACAAAGGGATAGAACCAGTCCCAAGCAAAGAGATCTATGTTGACTATACAAATAATTTCTAAAAGCGAACACTTTAAACAAGACATATAGTTCAGTTAAAATTGGTTGTCAACAAACTAATGTATTCCACAAACATTTGGATATAAAATGTTTTAGATATTGGAAAGACACAAAGCTGTCTTTTCCCTTCTGAACAATGGGAAAAGAACCACATCTCAGTGGCAAAGGGTATATTTTGGATGCAAAAAAGCCCTTGGCATCAGTGGATAAAAGGTTCGTTAAAAAGTGATAGAATGTCTTTCAGAGTACAGAATGCTTGACAAGGTAGATACATATGTGGTTTCATGTAAGATCTTTATAAAGTTTACATATTTCTCCTATCACAAGGGACTGCTCGAATTGGGCAGGGCTTCCTTTTCCTGCTGTCCAGCTGATCAGTCTACCAGCAGGGCTTCAGTGCCACAAGCAGTGAAAAAAAAATCAGTAATCTGTTTCATACCAGCCAGCTGATAGGATTGATCAAATAGTCAGCCAATAGAATTCAGTGTCAGAATGTGTAAAATAATTCACGTTAGACTAAATAGCCTAATGTCATAAATATGCAGACAGAGTCTCATCTGGAGATGATTAACCAGAAAAATGATCTTGAGATTGGGGTGAATGGTTTGATGAAAACTACATCCCAGTGTATAGCTGCAATGTTAAAGGAAGCATCCATGTTGGAACTTAATACAAAAACGGTTGAAAATAGAATTGCCTGTATCATGTATCATAAATAAATCTATGGTGCAGCTGCACTTGGAATGCCATGTTTCTACTGCACTACACATAGGAAGAATATTATAGAGCTGGAAAGGTTCAGATAAAGGCTATTCATAAAATCATGGAGCTGGAGCAAATTATGAAAATTATGAAAACTTGGTGCTCTTTAGCTTCAAAAATGTTGGACAAATGTCACCCCTGAAGTGGTATATAAAATGGATAAATCTAATCCTTCATAAACTTTTGGAAAGGTGTGACTAAATGGGTGCTCTTACTTACTAGTGTGAGGAAGGAAAAGTTTCAGGGCTCAACTACACCTAGGAAAAGTCTAGCAATAAAATTACAATTGGGAGCCTGACGTTAGGCAGGTGTTATGCCTTTTTGAAGATCGGACTAATTAAAGTATTTGGGAAGTCATGTTACATACATCTGAACATAAAATAGACATGAGTGAGAAACTGGAGGTCGATCTATCTATCTATCTATCTATCTATCTATCTATCTATCTATCTATCTATCATCTATCTTCCTATCTGAACTGTTCTGACTAGAAGGAAGGAGGCTAGGAGAGATAATAAGCAATAGAAGTGATAAAAGTGGATCCCCGGGGGATCAAATGTTAAAACGACATATAGCCATGAGCTATATGATGGTAGTTTAGGGTAATACCATGTTTCTCATGAAATGAATCTGGGCCTTATTTTCCTCCCCCAGGTGCACCCGCACTTAGAGCACCCCACGCACACTCATCTTGCCATGAGGCCGCTTCTATCGGCCAATAAAAGCTCCCTGAGGGCAGAATCACCAGCCGTTTCTATTTGCTGATAGAAGCGGCCTTGTGGCGAGGCATGGCTGCCCACAGGGTGCTCCTAACAGGAGTGCCCCATGCGCATTCACCTCGCCACAAGGCTGCTTCTATCAGTCGATATAAGCGACTGGCGACTCTGCCTTTGGGGAGCTTCTATCGGACATAGCAGTGGCCTCATGGTTAGGTGATTCTGCCCGCGGGGTGCTTCTATTGGCCGATAGAAGCAAGTCTGCCCATGGGGTGCTCTAGCCGAGGGTGCTCCTAAAGACAAGCTCCCCGCCCGCCCTTCCCCCTCATTTCTTTTCACCTGGTGTAATTCAAGAGATATGAGAAATGGCAGGGAACGCATGGTTTAAATAGGCCTAAATTTTGGGGGAGGGGCTTAATTTCACCTCATGCCTAGAAAACATGCTGGGCCTTACTATTGGGGGGGCGTATTGTTGGAGAAACACAGTAGATAAAACCCCTCGTGAAAGAAGTACTTTTTGGACCTGATCAGCAATTCCAGCACATTTACTTTTCCATCTGCATTCATATACAAGTAGTCCTTGACTTATAACCATAATTGGAATCAAGGTTGCAGGTGGCAATTACCTCTGGAATGCTGCAACTGTTGTAAATATATACTGGTTGTGAAATGTCCAATTTTTTATCATGTGACCGTGGGGTCATGTGGCATTCGTAAGGGCAAAGACCAGTTGGAAGCTACATTTTTCAATGCCATCATAACTCTGAATGCTCATTCAACGAATGGTTGTAAGTTGCTGACTTCCTATCATCATCTTCTTTTAAAGACCACATAATCCCTTGCGGAGTGGAGTCGTTGGCAACTGAATGGAGCTAAGTGTTTACTGGCCGGATGCCCTTCCTGTCACCAATGCAGAGATTGTTTCAGCAGATATATTCTCATGGACATCATGAGAGTAGCAGACCAAGTACACTTGCTAGAGTAGTTTTCAGTATTTTTGAGGGGCTGTTATAAAAAGTATATACTTTATCCAGTGTCATTTAGATTCCATTGGGATAGTTTTTATCCAATGGATCAGAAAATATAAGATTATCTCCAATGACTACAATGACCTGAAATTTACCATCTTATTCTTCATCTAAGATCACATATAAGTAGTTAAAATATGTTATTCAGTGAAGGGAATTATTTAGACAGAACTGTAGACATCCAATCAGTATTATTCGTAATAGATTCTGAATATTTATATTAGTGCAGGTAAATTACAAATTAATTTAGCAAACAAATTCATTTCCAGATGAAGTGAGTTGCAGTTCTCACTTCTAGATCAATTAAAAAAAAGAGAGAATGCTTTCTGGAACATTAGACCCAGCAGTCTTTTCTCTTGGTAGACAACCAGATGCACCTGGTACCAGAAGATATCAGGTTAATATGAGTGGTCTGCTTCTCTTCATGCTTCTCTTATTCAAAATTATTGTCCATTCTCCTTAAGCAACCACTTCTTTTTCAAGGACTGTGCAAGATTACTGCAATGTATATTTTCTCCCTTTTGTCACTGTAGTATAACTGAATCCATGTACTTTTCCACAGAATCATTGAATTGGAAAAGTCCATTTAGGGATTTCCCCTGCTTAGTGAAACTCAGTGCAAGATCCAGATTAAAGCATTCTAGACAAATGGCTGTCCAGTCTCTGTTTGAATGCATTGAAAAGAAGAATCTATCACCCTTCTAGGTAAATGATTCTATTGTTTTTTTATTACATTTGTCTAAAAAAAATCCAGGATTTGCTTCCCTACAATATGATCATTATTTCATCCATAATCTGCACTTGGGAATGATACAGAATAGCACATGCAACTACAAGACTCTTCCACACCCAGGTTCTACAGAGTCCCCATAATACATAAGAATGGGATCCCCTTACTCCCAATTGTGTCTCTACCTGAAACATTGGCATACAAACTAACAAAAACCCTGCAGAGGAAAAACTACACCCCAGTTATAGATAGTTGCCACTATTGCAGATTAACCGTTTTTTTGTGGAACACACTACTTGAAAAAGGATGCCATGCCCACCTAATTACTCCCCATTGTCTTTATTCACGAATCAATAATCATAAGTCCTTCCTTCAACCTCTCATCAAATTCCTGATATTCTCATTTTATTTTATTTATCGTTAAATGTGTAACAAAGAGCCAGTTTGGTGTAGTGATTAGGGCATCAGACTAGAAACCAGGAGACGATGTTGGGCACAAAGCCAGCTGTGTGAACTTGGGCCAATCACTTTCTCTCAGTCCTGGAGGCAATGACAAACCATTTTGGAGGTGGGGGAGGAAACTTGGCAAAAAAACTTCAAGGACCTGTCCAAGCAGTTTCCAAGAATTGAACACAATTGAATGGAAGAAAAAAAAATATAATCACTGTTGCCTATTCCAGTTTGTCTGAATCCTTCTTAAAGTGTAGCATCCATAGCTAAGTCCAGTACACAAAGGGCGAAGGTCTAATTGGAATATTTCCTAAGAAAAATACCTGAAATTATCTGATGCTTTTTCTCTGTTGTATGTTTTTCAAATAAATGCATTACACTCCTATTGCAGACACACTGGTTGCATTTCTGACTGTAGTGTCTGATTGATTTTTTTTCAGATGTCTCCTAGCATTCCCTAGCTCATTGCATGGCAGCCACACTTCACGGTTATGTTTTACATTATTAGCATTGACAGCCATACACTTTAAACCTAAGTTAGGATTAAAATCCCATCTTGTCACTTATCTCTTCCTCTTTATCTTGTTTGTTTCCTCTCTTCATTAAATCATCCCTTTCATAAGAGAAACCTCAGGACAATGTTGCAAAAATGGAAGCAAATGGATTAGCAGGTGGCTAAAAAGGCATGAACAAGAAGAAGGCAGTTTAATTTTCAATGCTAATGTTGTTAATTTTTTCCCCTCTGGATATTCTCTTGGGTGGCACTGGTAGATTTCCCATAGTGTACCATTAATAAAATTTCCCTTTCAGCAGCCAAAGAACAGAAAGTATTCCCTACTTATAAAGAAAAAGTTGTCTAATGGTAGTATTGACATTTTTGTATGGTGATTAATCATGATGTATTTGTGGATGTCTTCTGTCAGAACTGGAATAGGTGGCATGACTCTCCTAGTCCTGTTTGATCTCTTGGTGGCCATCAATCATGGTATTCTTCTTCTTTTTTTAGATTTCTATCCTGTCTTTTTCATATACAACTCAATGTTAATATACTGTCTTCTCCCATTTTCCACACTCAACAACGCTGCAAGGAGAGTTGGGCTAAGAAAGTATGACTGGTCCAAAGTCACCCAGCCTAAGGTTGGACCAGTCTCCTAGTTTCCAGACCAACAACATAACTACTAAACTGGCTTTCATTCCTTGTGAACTGCCTTCTGAAAGTAGGAGAAACTGTTTGCAATGGGTTTTTTCCCCTTTCCTTTGGGACTTCAAGGTTTCAGTATTTGGGCTGTAAAGCACTATAAAGTGGTATATAAGTCTAAGTGCTATTGCTATTACTGCTAAGAGATCTAGCCCAAGGTCCTTGTTCTGTAGGCTTCATAGAGAGCCTTTAACATCTATCTGAAGCCACTCCATAAGGTCATCCATCAGCAGAGGGTTATGCATCATTGCTATGCAGATGTTATCCAACTTTATATCTCAAATCTTGGCCAACAAGCAGCATGGAAGTTATATCACAGTTCCTGGAATCTGTAAAAGTCTTAATGAGGACAAACAGGCTGAGAGTCCATCCTAGCAACATCAAATGTCTTTGACTTCAAGTCCCTTCTGGTCAAATTCCTTCATGTTTAGTTCTAAATGGAGTTGGACTTCTCCATGTAGAACTTGTAGGAAATGTGGGAATTTTCCTTGACTCTTGGCTCCCGTTCAGTAAGCATTTGGCTGCTGTGAACAACTCCATCTTCTGTCTCAGTTATGTCATTTCCTGAATTCACAGTCACTCAGGCTCAACTTACCTTCTGCTTTGACTACTGCAGTATAATTTACATGTGGCTTTCCCTGAAGTAAGAAGTTATGGGTGCTAATTGTTTTGTTCATATAATACCTTTAAATAATATCTTTGTTGACATAAGGTCAATAAGTCATGTATTGATTGCAAGTGAGATTCTATGTGGATTGGGGAGGTATATTACCTATAAAACCTTCGAAGCTTAGAATCTTCAGGAAAGTCTTTCTATTGCTGTTTCTGCCCAATCAGTAAGATCAGTAACCAAAGGTTTCCAGATTTCAATGTAGATGCATAACAAGGCATAACAAGAAGGTTTCCTGATGCTTGTTAAAGTCAGTTTCTTGATAATTTTCCTGGTGAGATTTCCAAAGCCGTTGGAAGAGCCAGACTTAAGCTGTTTTTATTAATTATTTTAAAATTTCTAAAAGCGTATATGATACTAGGTACTAGGGATTCAGTCTGTAGATGAATTTTAACAAAACCATCATAAATTTAACAAAAAAAATTATAACAAAATCATGTTATAACAAAATCTTTTTAAAAATAACAAAATTATGGTAATACCACTGTCCCATTTTTTTTACTACTGGTTCTGTGGGTGTGGCTTGGTGGGAATGGTGTGGCTTGGTGGGCATGGCAGGGGTAGGATACCATAAAATCTCCAGTTAGAACAAGGGTGGGATTCAAATTTTTAACAACCAGTTCTGTGGGCATAGTTTAGGTGGTGGGCGTGACTTAGTGGTCATGTGACTGGGTGGATATGGCTTGATGGTCATGTTATTAGCTGGGTGTGGCCAATTCAATATTACTCACATCGAGGCACACATCTCCTTGCCTGGCCTCTCATGTGGGGATGCTGTAACAGTCGTAAGTGTGAAAAATGGTCATAAGTCACTTTTTTCAGTGCCATTGTAACTTTGAATGGTCACTACCCACAAGCAAAGTACCAGCAAAGGAAGGGGAAAAAATTCCAGAGACGTTCCTGAGACAGGAAGTCTAGTCCTGCCAAGAATGTAATAAGGGTTAACGGAAAGGCAGTTTCTGTAAGCAACACCAAAAAGTAGGTTTTATAGGTTTTCAGAGGCAAAGACAGAATTATCTCAAATCTTCTTCATGAAGAAACAAATGCATACCCGAACAGCAAAGACATTCACAAGAAGGAGAGAGTTGCTGGAGTGTAAAAACAGCTGAGATGAGAATCTAAGATACATAGCAGTAGAAGCATTTATCCCTTTCATTTTCATTGGATAGTGTCTTCACCCATGGCTGGCGTTCCAGCGCAGGTCTTCCCCAGTCATGCAAGAAGAATCTATGGGGAAATGTTGCAAAAATCTCTGCACATGCAGAGAATTCAAACTGTGTGGCTTGAGCCAAATAAGACATGAACAGCAGAAGTATATGTAGAACTGCATTTTCTGATGAATCATCATGGGAGTGATCAGAAGTGTGGCCATTCTCTCTCTGGCTTCTACTTTCTCCCCCTCCCTATCTTCCAAGCCATTCTTAAGTTGTTTGTCTTGATAGAATCCTGCAGCTTAAAAAAAATTGGCTTTTCTGGTATGGAAGAGAAGGATCAGCCCTTCCCTTCTGGCAGCTAAGACATTCCTGACTGCACTTGACAGCAGAGAGGGCAATCAATGGCCCCAAGGCTACATGTCATCCTTGGCTTAATTTCATGCAGCCCTTGACCTAATTTTAAAAGTCTTCTGGAAACAAGCAATTCATATTTCTGGCAAGAACTATTTATATTAGTTTGAAATATACAGAAAAAGGCAGAAGGAGAAACGGCAGTGCCACTTAGGAAAAGAGAGAATGTTGCAAAGAGAAAGATTAGATCAACCCACTCCTTTCTTAAGCTTCACCTAACATTGATATGTGGCCCCTTAAAAATTATTCCCAGGAGAATACAACCACCAATAGAAGGAACACTACTATAGCAATACTTTATATGGATCCTATCTAAATGCTGCCTCCAACATATCTGGAATTAGAACGGATTATTTAGGCTAGGAGTGTCAAACTTGATTTAACTGAAGGCCGCATCAGAGTTGTGTTTGACCTCAGGGATAGGCATGGCCAGTGTGGCTGTGGCTAGCTTGACATCACTCATGTTGGGGCACCTCTGATGGCTCAAGTGCCCTGCCAGCAAAAATGGGCTCCTGAGCTCCATTTATAATTTAGAATGTATCTGATTTGTCAATCGCTTACAAGACAATAGGTATAAGTATAAACATAGTTATGAATACATGAAATGGGTACATATAAGAAAAATAAAAGAAACAATAGGACAGGGATGGTAGGCACGTTGGTGCACCTATGCATGCCCCTAAAGACCTCTTAGGAAAGGAGTGTGGTCAATGGTACGTTGGTACCGCCCCAGGCGCCTGATGGATCCAAATAGGTTCCTGATGGAGCTTGGGCCATATCCCGACATTCGGACTCACGACTCGGTGGGGGACCTAGTCGCCACCTGGGAAAGGGTGGCGGCTGGGGCCCTGGACCGGGTCGTGCCCTTGCGGCCTCTGACCCGGCGCCGCTCTCGCTCAGCCCCCTGGTTTTCCGGGGAGTTGAGGGAGATGAAGCGCCGGAAAAGACGCCTGGAGAGTATTTGGAGGACTACTCGCTCCGGACCTGACCGAACACTTTTACGGTCTTTTATTAAGACCTATTTAGTGGCGATAAGGGTGGCAAGGCGTCTTTACTTTTCCACCCTTATTGCGTCCGCAGGAAACCGCCCGGCTGCCCTGTTTAGAGTGACCCGCTCTCTCTTAGAAGGGGGAGCGCGGGAGGACCCCTTGCAGGGACAGGCTGAGGATTTTTCAAAGTTCCTGGTGGATAAAATCACTCAGATCCGGGATGGCTTGGACTCCGAATGGGCAGCTCTGGGTGGGGAATCGGGGGCGGAATTTGGAACAGTCATTTGGGACAAGTTTGTGACCCCCGAGGACATGGACAGGTTACTGCGGGGACTGAATGCGACCACATGTTTATTGGACCCGTGTCCCTCCTGGCTGGTGTTGGCCACCCGGGAGGTGACACGAGGTTGGTTCCAGGGCATTATTAACGCTTCCTTGAGTGAGGGATATCTACCCGCCGCCTTGAAAGAGGCGGTGGTGAGACCCCTCCTCAAGAAACCGTCCCTGGACCCAACTTTGTTATCTAATTATCGTCCTGTCTCCAACCTTCGTTTTATGGCGAAGGTTGTTGAGAGTGTGGTGGCACAACAGTTTCCCCAGCACCTGGATGAAGCTGTCTATTTGGATCCATGCCAATCGGGCTTCAGGCCCGGGCACAGCATGGAGACGGCGCTGGTCGCATTGGTGGATGATCTCTGGAGGGCCCGTGACAGGGGTTATTCCTCTGTCCTGGTCCTCCTAGATCTTTCGGCGGCTTTTGATACTGTCGACCACAGTATCCTATTGCAGCGGCTGGGGGGGTTGGGGGTGGGAGGCACCGTTATGCGGTGGTTCTCCTCCTTCCTCTCTGACCGCTCGCAATTTGTGTTGGCAGGGGGGCAGAGGTCGGCCCCGAGGCCCCTGGTTTGCGGGGTGCCTCAGGGGTCGGAGCTCTCGCCCTTCCTGTTCAACATATATATGAAGCCGCTAGGTGAGATCATCCGTGGCTTTGGGGTAGAGTTCCATCAGTACGCTGATGACACCCAGCTGTACATCTCTACCCCGGGCCACCCCGATGAAGCCATCGAAGTGATGACCCGGTGCCTGGAGGCCGTGCGGTGTTGGATGGGGCGGAACAGGCTTCAGCTCAACCCATCTAAGACTGAGTGGCTGTGCTTCCCGGCACCCCGATACAGCCAGCTGGTTCCATCGCTGGCTGTGGGGGGGGAAATTCTTGCCCCCACAGAGAGGGCCCGCAATCTGGGTGTCCTCCTGGATGTACGGCTGTCATTGGAAGATCATGTGGCGGCCGTCGCCAGGGGGGCTTTTGGACAGGTCCGTAGGATCTACCAGTTGCGGCCCTTTCTGGATCGGGATGCGCTTCGCACGGTCACCTCCGCCCTGGTGATCTCCCGCCTAGACTATGCCAATGCTCTCTACATGGGGCTGCCCTTGAAGAGCATCCGGAGGCTCCAGTTGGTGCAGAATGCAGCCGTGAGGGTGGTAATGGGGGCACCTAGGGGCTCCCATGTTATGCCACTTCTACATGCGCTGCATTGGCTCCCGGTGGCCCTCCGGGTGCGCTTCAAGGTCTTGGTCACTATCTTTAAAGCGCTCCATGGCTCGGGACCAGGTTACTTGCGAGACCGCCTCCTGCCACCATCGGCTTCCCACCGACCGGTACGCTCCCATAGAGTGGGCCTCCTCGGGGTGCCGCCGGCTGGACGGCTGGCGACCCCGAGGGCGCGGGCCTTCTCATTGGGAGCACCCCCTCTCTGGAATGAATTACCCCTGGAGGTAAGGGCCGCCCCCGATCTCATGGCCTTCCGTCGGTTGCTCAAAACGCATTTATTTCGGCAGGCCGGACTGGCCTAGGGGTTTTTAAATTTTAATCGGGTTTTAATCTTTTTAATACTTGTTTATATTTTATTAGAGCCATATTGTATTTCAGTTTTTAAATCTTAATATTTTATGTTGTCTCACACTTTGTACATTGTATATGTGTTTTTATTGGCTGTTCACCGCCTCGAGTCCCTCCGGGGAGAGGGGGCGGTATATAAATCAAATAAATAAATAAATAAATAAATAAAATAGTAGACAGTCTAAGATTAAAGTTTTTGGGGTTTGGAGAAGAAACCACAGAGTCTGGTAGAGTATTCCAGACATTGACCATTCTGTTGCTGAAGTCATATTTCTTGCAATCAGGTGTGGTGCAGTTAACCTTGAGTTTGTATCTATTGTGTGCTCTTGTGTTGTTATGGTTGAAGCTGAAGTATTCATTGACAGGTAAGTCATTGCAATGTATTATTTTATATACCATACTTAGATCAGACTGAAGACTGCTGCCACAGCCTCCTGCAACCCTCTGCCAGCGAAAACAGAGCCCGGGAAGTTCTTGTGTGACTCTCATGAGCTCTGTTTTAGGCTGTGATGGTCTCCTGCAATCCTCAGTCCTCTGGAGTTCCATTTTTGCTGGGAGAGGCACTGTGGGCTTCGCTTCACTTCGCTGTTTCCAGGGCAGCCCCACAGGCAAGATCTAAGCAACCCATGGGCCAGATCCAGCCCATGGGCCTTGAGTTTGACACCTCTGATTTAGGCTATCAAGTTTAATCTCTTTTGCATACATGAATTCAAATTAAAGCATTCCTAGCAGATGCTGCTTAGAATCTAAGCATATCCAAAAAAGAAATCTAATATCTGTATTTGGTTCCACTGTTAAAAAAAAAAATGTTTTTCCTAATATTTAGGTAAGACTGGTGAAATGAAGAATAGAAGTGTAATACTCTTCCAGGTGCTTGAGAATAACTATTATATTCCCCTCTGATTCTAAAAGCATGTTGTCCAGAACTGGACAGAGTAATCAAGGCTGGGCTTGACCAATGCAGGCTGTAATGGAATTATGACTTCTATGGTTTGATGAAGCCTGTTATTTCACTTCCTCCATTTTTTGTAGCCATGTCACACTTTTAACACATTTCCTCCCCCTTCCATTCAGTCATATCCAATTTTTGATGACTGCCTGGATAAGTTTCCTTGACACAGTTTGCAGAAATGATTTGCAATTGACCCTTCTTAGGGCTGAGAGAATGAGACTGGCCCAAAGTCACCCAGCTGCCTTCATTCCCAAGACAATCTCTAGACCACGGGTTTCAAACTCATGGCGTCACATTGCCGTCATGTGGTGTATCATGACATTTTTCCCCTTTGCAGAGCTGGGATGGGCGTGGCCTATGCATGACACATCTGGCTGCCATTTGACACCCCTGCTTCTAGACAATCTAGAAGTCATAATCTCCTGATTTATAGCCTGGTACCTTAATTGCTACACCCACATGACTCTCCAGCATATATATAATAGCACTCAATTATAATTTCAAAATCTTCTTTTCATATACCATTTCCTCCATGCACCCTTGTGCTATTATCTATGATCTAATCTCTTTTTTTTTCTTTTTGTGAATTACATTTGTGTCTACTAAATCTCATTCCATTGTTCTTAGTTCTTGACTGATCAATATTATGTTATGTTTTATTTCCATCTTCTAAATCATTATCACATCTTCTCCTATATCATATGCAAATTTGATTGGTATTCCCTTAATCTCTTCATTCAAGTTATTAATGAAAATGAAGATCACCAGACCCAGAACTAAACCAAGTAGAATGTCAGGGTATCAGGCTTTCCTAATCAGGATTCAGCAACAAATCATATTCCTCACCCTTCATAGTTCAGCTTGCCTCTCTGGCTAGATTTTGAATAGGTTTCCAAATCATGGTTTAGCTAGGTAAGATTTAACCAAAATAAAGTCATATATAAATTGATCACTTACCGCAAGTGAGATGGTGCAAATTAATTTTATACTCAAGGTGGTTTTAAAACTTGTTGTTTCTTTCTGTTGACTTTCCTATGCATTAACAGACTTGCTGCAGCATTTAATGGCCTTGAGGTCAAGCATTTAGTGTATGTTTATGCAGCTACTAACTCTGTATTGTAGCCGCTGGCTTTTATTTCATTCCTCATGGTAAATATCTCAGTCTGCGTTGATGACGAATCATTGATAAGAACTTTTTGAGAATAGCATTCAATTAATTGTAAATCCATCTGTCAGGCATGTCACTGAACACACACTATCTAGCTTGCAAATCAGAATACCATAACACCATAGGCTCAAAATCAGAGCAAAATCCAAATTAAACAATCCCCCAAATATGATTCCTAACCTCTGTTTGAATACATCTATCACCTGTCTATATTATTGTTTCTCATATGTAATTGCTATCACTTCTATGAATTTTTAATATCCAATCAATTTAGATCCTTTATTCCTGGTCCCACACTCTGAAATAATAGAGAACATTTCTTGGCGAACTGTATTTTTTCAAATGCTCTGCTGAAATCAAGATATATTATGTACATACCATTCCTGAAATCTACTAAAAATTATCTGATCAAAAAATGAAGTAAGATTCTTGTGTCAAGATTTGGAAATCTAATATGAATTTAAATACTACTTCTACTTTGAACATTGCTCTGGATGTAGCCTGGCATTGGGGAATAAAGAAAGGAAGGCAGAATGTTAAGAGGTTGAGAGACAGAATTACCTTAATTAAATAATAATTATGTGTAATATAAGCAGTCTGGCAATGATGAGATAATTAACCTATGTGATGTAATAAGAATTGTTGGTTTCTGTTTCGGCTCTAAAGCTGGTTTTGATTTCCTAATGAATTCTAACTCAATTGTTTCATGAAAGAATCAATCTTAACAAAGTTACTTCTTATTTTAATTTATACTATTGAAACGAGTAGATTTTTGTAGGATATTTTGCAAGCTGATTTAATGCTTGCATTCCAAACAAATACCAAGCAGAGTAATATTATTCCAAGAGAATGGTTTTAGCTGGTAGAATCTGAGACGCTACTTAAAATCTGACAAATCTGAATCAAGTTTTAAAAAATAGGATCAGAATATGGAGGAATACAGGGAAATCAAATATATACGTGTAGGTTCAATATTCTTCCAGGAGAAAGTCCTAGCACTTTCTTCTGGAAGTCCTGCAGGCATTTTGTGCAGTAAAGTTATAATTCGTCCAGTCCAAAACCAAAAAGTTATTTGTATAAGAACCTAATTAGGTCAGAAAGTGACTTTTTAGATGCCAACAATTAACTCATTTCTGTTCTTCCTTTCAGATAAGTTAAGCAAACAACACAAGAGATTTGGACTACCCTAGTATTTTTTATTCAACAGCACAGAAAGTTCCCCCAAATCATGAAGGAGGTATGAATTACGTCTGAGAGAAGAGTTCTCGTTGTACTAGTTGATACGCTTTCAAGTTGAAATTTTACATATGCATTTTTCTTTTGAAAATAAAACTGTATTGTGAACCTCAAAATGAATGGGAAAAAAACATGAAGTAACAAGTTGTGACTATGTCATTAACAAAAATTAATGCTGTGCACATTGCCTAAAACTAGAAGCAGGAGAAGAATGTGTGAGGAAATGTGTGTGGTTTATCTGAGATACTCATGAGAATGAAAGCGAATGAGACCTGCAGTAAAAAACAAAGCATTCATGCCCACCAAAAGTCACAAGTCCTTAAAACTAAGCTGTAAAATGGCAAACAACAAATATATTCATTCTGCCCCTTTCTGGCTCTGTCAATTGTTTTAACTTGGCATCATGAACTTTTGAAGTATGGCTTCTAGCACATCACTCAATGGCCAAGCACAGCTTTTGACTAGAAAAAGGTTGACCTTCCCTGCCGTAGAGTTTGCTCAGTCTAGGGTATTTCAGGAAAGAAATTACATTTTCTGACAATTCTGGCAGTTCAATCTTGGTACAAGAACCAATCTTGTTCAGAAGGATTATTAAATTGTGCAGTCTTTAGTAACCTACATATCTAATTTTCAGAATTTGCAGAAGGAACAGTATTTTTGCTTATGAATATCTATTCCATCTACAGGCAGTCCTTGACTTAAGACCACAATTGAGTCCAAAATTTCTATTGCTAAGTGAGACATTTATTAAGTGAGTTTTGCCCCATTCTACAATCCTTCTTGCCACAGTTGTTAAGTGAATTGCTGCAGCTGTTAAGTTAGTAACACAATTGTTAAATTAGTCAATGAAGAATTGACTAATTGACTTCTTCATTGACTTTGCTCGTCAGAAGATTGCAAAAGGGAATCCCATGAACCTGGAATGCTGGAACAGTCATAAAGACAAGTTAGTTGCCAAGCGTCCAAATTTTGATCATGTGCTGCAATGGTCATAAGTATGAAAAATAGTCATAAGTCACTTTTTTCAGTGCTGTTGTAACTTTGAACACTAAATGAGCTATTGTAAGTGGAGGACTACCTGTATTGCTGCAATGATGTTATTCTTTTCAGCTTTTCATTTGTTCTATTTTTTACTATTCCTGAAGAAGCTTCAGTGCAAATTCATATTTTACCTTTATTTATTTAAGAAATATCTAAATTAGATATTCCTTATTATGGTGGTTTTAGAATTGGAGCAGCAACCCTAACAATATATCGACCTCATCCATTCCACCTGAGGATAATATTAGGTAAAACTAGCCTGATATTTCTAGCTATCATTTTTGGTAAAGCCTATTGTTGAAACAGAATTATGGATTTCAACCATATGGATCAAAGTGGCCAATTTAGGCCATCAAATCCAAATCCCTGCTCACTACATGAATCCAAATTAAAGTAACAGATGGCCATCCAGGTTCTATTTGCCAATACCTGATGAGGACAGCAAGGAGAATGGGCTCAGTTATAGTGATAATCATTATTGGAAGACCTGAAGGATCAGATTAGAGACTGATCAACATGAAGAGAATCTATGTCAGGGGCCCCCAAACTTGGCAACTTTAAGAATTTTGGACTTCAGTTGAAGTCCACAAGTCTTAAAGTTGCCAAATTTGGAGACCTCTAATCTATGTGGTCACTAAGATACAACAACAAAAAAACACATCAATCAATCAGTGAGGAGAAATCCACTATCTCTTTTGGTAATTGGTTCCCCCTGACAAATTGTTCTTATTGTTACTTTTTTTTTTAACATCAAACAGAAACTGTCCTTTTATACTTTAATCCATTGTTCTGGGTCTTCTACTCTGAAATGATAGAGAACCAGTGCTGATTAGAAACAATTCTGTGCAGACATCTGGCAGAGCTATTCAGAAAAAAAAATATATTTTCTTTTCATTTCTTAATTTTTTTGTGTAACAAGAGATTCAAGTTGCTTAGTAGAGAAGCTCCATTACAATATTATAGGTTGAATTCCTGATTCAAAGTTGGACCAGCATACTATTTTTCCCTGCCAGTCTTAGTTCTTCTAGTTATAAGTCTTTTCTTACTCAAATGGTCTTTGTTGGCAGGAATAAAGTCCAACTTCCATCACAATTGCCACTTTGTAGAGAGCACAATGCTTCCGCAGATCATTGTTTCTTAAATGTGCCCATAGTGATATGGAATGGGCTATGAAAATAAACCCCTCAGGAATCCAAAGATTGCTGTTTTGACACTTTTTTCAATGTGCAATAAATACATCAGAAAGGCTGATGGAATGAATGTGTGTGGATTTTTACTGGGAAAGGTTTTCATGCTTTTAATACAGATGTGTGCCTGCATTCTCTCTTTCATTCACACACACACACTCTCTCACACACACACACACACATACTCCACTTATTTTATATGCTTTAATACAGCATGAGTGATTGAAATAAAATATAGATCAGTAAGCACAAATGTGTATCAGTTCCAATAACAGCAGACTGAGAAGCCCAGGTTTTCGATTTCATAAAAAGGGGGTGGGGAAGTCTGCATTTTTAAAAAAGTATTTGTTCTAAATGTTTATATATAAATGTTCTCTTCTAAATGTTTTGTCTTCCAATGCAATATGAGAATATCTCTGGAAACCTTGGATGAAAAAAAACCTGGATTACTGCATTAGCAGAATGCCAGTAAGAGTGCAGTGGGGCAGAAAAATAAGAGAACTTGGAAAGAAGTGGATAGAAAAGACAAAAGGGAACAAGTGATTTCATTTTACTTATGATATCATTGTAGCCTATAGAAAAAAATATGTACGATAGAAATTAAATAAATATATTAAATAAGAGGACTAGTTTGATGTGGTGATTAAAGCATCAGGCTAAAAAACCAGGTGTGATCTATAGGTTGCCTTTGGTTTAGAAACATAACTGGGCTGGACATTTTGGGTGTATGTCAGGACAATTGTTAAATGGGTCACCATTTAACAATTTGATTTTGCAAATTGATTTTGCAACCAAGTTTACAACAATCATAAAGCAAATCACTGCAGTCATTAATTGAACCACACAGTTGTTAAATGAATCCAATATATTCAATGGCTGTTTTTTGCTGTTTTCGGCTGAATTGCAAATTGCAGGCACGTGACTGTGGAATGTTCTACCTTGTCACAAAGGTGAGCTAGTTGCCAAGCACCCAAAATGTAGACATGTGACCATGAGGGAGGGTAGGATGATATTTTCCATCAGTCAGTTGTGCTTTACTGCCTATATATCACCCTCTTGTGCACCCTTTCTGAAGCTGGGAATGCTTGTTAAGCGAGGACCAGCTGTAGTCCTGTCTTATGCATCAACCCAGCTGAGTGACCTTGGGGCAGTCACTTTCTTTCAACCTAGGAAGGAGGCAGTGGTAAACCACTTCTGAAAAACCTTGCCAAGAAATCTGCAGAGACTTGTCCAGACAGCTTCCAATAATCAGATATACTTGAACAGAAGAAGAAGAAAAATTAAATATTATGTTTGATATTTAATTTTTTATAGTCAACTGATCTTCTTCAAGGCTAAGACACGTTTTACCAACAGAACCAGTAACAGAGAAGATAACATTCATAATAGAGCTGTAATACTGGTGACACTGAGGCCACTGAAATGTTAAAATACAATTATTTATGTGGGGGAAAACTAACACTAATTCTGACAGAATACACCTATTTTCACCACATAGGCCCAATTTCTTTTGTTATTTTTTAAATAAAAAAATAAAGGTGAATATTTTTAATTAAATAAAAATCCATAGCTTACATTTCTATTTCTCACGAATGAAGGATTTCTATTTCCCTTCAAGGTTGAGGTTTTCCCTGTCCTTGAAGTCTGTGGCTGGTTGGGTCTGTAGGCAGGCATCAGAAAAAGGAGGATAGCTCCTATTTCTGGAAGCAAAAGCTTTTTCAAAAAATGTACACCACCTAGGCAGCTCTGTGTTGCAGTATGGCGTCCTTGTTTTGTATGTACTCTGTGAATCTTATTTTAGACCTCTCAACAGACTTTGATACATCAAGCATGGTTTCCTTCTTGACTGACTGCGTTGCTTGGAATTATTTTAAACTGCTAAGAGATTCACAATTGTGCTGAAGACATGCTAAATAAATCTGAAGGTCCTATGTCTTTATAGATTTACTCTATAAGCCAGTAATTACCAGGCCCATGTAACAGGGCACTCAGGTGTATTGTGAATAAAACTGGAAAATAAAGCAAGCTATCCAATGGGATATTTGGGCTAGGCAAAGAATTTTTCCTCTTTTTTTTCTTCTTCATTTCTCATTCAACATGATGAAAAAGAATTTGCTTTAGAAATTATTTTAAAGAAGTTGAGAACTTTGGCAAAAAAAAAAAAATATTTGAAGCAAAGTGTGATGTTCCTGGACTGATTTTGTTACAAAGTGGCCATGTGAATATTCTATATTTCATAGTACAATCAGCTCTACAGCTTCCTTGGCTTTCCAAGCTTCCCATGTTTTGGATGCATTACAAGAGGCATCATGAGAAAACTCCTTCCTTTTAAAAAATAATGCCGTTGCTGCCAACACTAAAAGATGGTTGTGTCTTTCAGAATATTAACTGTTGACCTTGAGACATGCAAGAAATTATCCTCATATCCATTTTAATACACAATATTTCCTCTAGTCCAGAAGTATACCAAGATTATTCTTTCTTTGTTCCATTTTCTGCCATAGCAATAAAGCCAGCAACTGTTGCCACTCTTACAAATTTAAAGAAAGCAACACTGTGGATTTTTTGGGCACTTCCTCGCTTGGTAGTTTGCTTTCAGACATTTCATTACCAGACTAGGTAACATTTTCAGTTCTAGGAAAGAGTGGGAATTGCTCTTTGTTTATGTATAATAACTTTCCCTATCAGTGTTGGTGGGTTATTGTTTTCTTGTTGATAGTTCCTTGATTAGGGTACTGTTTATTGCTGGATTGTTTGTCTGGTGTTAATCCCTGCTTTCCTGAATGTTGATTACTGAAAGATTCATTGCCAATGCGAAAAACAACCACCAGTTGTTCAAGCCACTAGCTCTCCAATTGCATGATTCATCTCTTACACTTCTCTTCTCACTCTCTCATCTATGGTAGTTGCCCGTTTTCCCAACCTGTTCTCAGAGTTTAGAGAACTAATTGCTAAGGAGTTGGGTCTCCCACATATGATACTCAATTCTTCCTGTTCCTTCCCTTCCTGGCAGTCTAGTGAACAAGTGTCAGGACTCAGGGCTGAAAGTAGTGGCAAGAGAAGTGAAAACAAACAGCTTTTTTCTGCCACTTTCCTTATCCCATGGTTTATCTTCTATGGGTCAGAACTGCTAGGAATAATTTTTTTTGGGGGGGAAACAGTTTGAAAGACCCAAATTTTCCCACATCAGGAGCAAAACTGCCTTGGGAAACAGTGATCAGCTATTAAAGAGCAGAAAGCCTCCCTAAGCTGCTGAAATAGCCAATAGGAGCTCAGTAGATCTCAGTTTCTGATTACTTTATTGCCAGGGTCACCAACAAAGTCTTATAGATCATGCATATAAAACTAGATCCAG